>JAUPMV010000012.1:1250000-2500000 GCA_030848855.1 Branchinecta sandiegonensis
TGTGCCTGTCTGGGCAGACGCATGCGTAACCTCTTAGGGTTGGATCGACTTCAACGCAAATATGAGAGCATGGATTGTTGTTGCAGCCGGACTCCGCTAGAACAACAAAGAAGGTTAGCCGTCAGGTCAAGCCGCAGAAGAGTCGCAGTTTACGGATAGGTGTCTCTGGTACACACGTAGCAGCAGTCCCGGAGACATCCCAATTCAGAGCTTGGTCACACTTGGCTCATTTCCTGGCTTTTTGGGTTGCAAAAGTAGAAAAAAGAAATAGAACAAGATACAACTAATTCTGAATGTTGTCGTCTTAAATTCAGGAGCTCAATGAGATCAAAACAGCGCGTATAATTATGTTACAGGAACCCTAATTGACCCCTACTTGCAGTCTGCTCATTATCCCCAAGCTGCCATATCAATTAAATCTCACGTCCCCTAGGGATTTTCAGTTGTTTGTGGAATAGGCTGCTTTTTGAGCCCAATGTGACCAAGCTCTTAGCTAGTTTTGTGTGATTTACTTGCCGCTAAAACACAAAGACGATAACAGGCGTTTTTTTTTTATCTTTTTTTCGTGCTTAGATGTATGTACGATTGTTACGAAACTGTAAATTAGCTATTGCTACGATAGTTACAAATTATACCAATCTCTCTATCCCTCACGATTTCAGTTCCAATATCTGATATGTAGTTGCGTTTTTGATCCGGGTTCTCCGTTCTGAATTCTCGCTTCTGAATTCTCTTACAAATTACCGTTTTTGCTCCTATGGCTTCTCCATTCTCGCTTTTTACAAAAACACTAATTTAGCAGCTCCTCCGCAACCCGGTATACGTGTTTATGCATATTGAACACCCGCACTCTCTTGACCAATCAGGGAGGAGAACGGAGAGAGAAGAATCGAGAATTCACCATCGGAGCAACTTCTAGATTCTGCAGAATCGCGAGGCTTTCCCCGCCCTCGATTCTGACAAAAACGCAAGAAAAGGAGAATTCGCTTCATCTGAATAGTCCAAATACACGAAATAGGAAAATTGTGAACAAAATCGCAAGGAGAATTCAGATCAAAAACGCAACTTGTTCCTTCAATACCCTGCTGGGTTTCTCAAAGATTACAAGCCCGCCTTGACTATTGTCAGCCTAGCACATCCCCATTGATTTTGATAAGAAATAAAGGATAAACTTGCATAAGCGGTACTTCTAACCAACGAGCTCATCAGAAGTGACAACCTTCCGCTCCTATCCTCGTCGAAAAGCGCCAAACAAGGAGGATGGAAGAATTGGTCACTTAAAAAATATTCCCATAGATGAACTGTGTGTAGAAGCTGATAACTAGAACTAAAAATAAAAAAAGGGCTAAATATTCACGCAGCATTTATGATGCTCACATAGGGATTTATGAATCTTCCCGCGTTGCCAAAACCCGGCCCCATGGGAAAACGTCGACGCTACAAATTTACATTCATTGCTTAGGAGCTTCACGTCCGTATGATTCTTATTCTCCTATTCAAATTAGTTCAAGTAAATTACAGTCCCCAAGAGATGGAAGGTGGGGCGGGGATTTAGTTTTTCTTCTTCATTACAACCTTTTCCCTTTTTTCAAAAAAAGCGCCCTGATTAGCTTGTTTATTGTGTTGCGAGAGCAACACTTTGGTTTTGTCCTGTTTTTTTTTTTTTTTTTTATTTTTTCCTATGACTCCGATTTCATTTTATTCCTAGTAACTGGTAAGGGTCTAACCTGTGCGGTTTTTACGGAAAGTGTGGACCTTAGGCCGGATTGATGAATATGACATTACATTTTGGAAAGCTCCGTAGAACTCTTGCCTGATGCCAATAAGGATGGTTTTTGCTTGTCCTCGAGCCAGACCCTACGGTGTGCGAAGTGAAGTGGAGTTATATAGCCCATGTCAGAGAGGACTATCTGCAGTTGTGTAGCGAACCTTTCGTTTCATCAAACCATGTTTCTGCTTTCGAGTGGAAAGCTCCGTTCTAGCACGCAAGCAGGCAGGCACCAGTTTCAAATTGAAGATGGACTAAAATCTATAAGTGTTAAATATATGCGGCAGTTACCCGGCCCCACAGCCAACATATCTTCTTTGAGTGATAAATAGAAAAATCTACAGAAACAAAAAAGTGTCATTTTCCCACGGGTCCGAAAGTGCTGCCATCTATTGTTTCTATCCATGTCTGTTCGCGATTTCAGCTGAGTTTATCATTCCATTTCTTACACTTGGGAGTGAGGAAGAGAAGTGAGATCAGATGGGCCTCTTAAACTTTAAAAGTTCTCTCACTGCTAAAAAAATTAGAGCTTACCCTTTGCTCTTTTCTAAGTGGTGATATTAGAAAGTTGGCCTACGGCAAAAAAGTCAACTTTTGAACTAATACAGATAGATTTTTTTTTTCAACGGCAGTCGATAGATATTGGTGAGCTGATCAAAGTATATGTCATCCATTTTTTGGTACAAAAATTCCTTCATGAGATATAACAGTTTGAAAGTTTAAGAGGGGTTGACAACTTCCGTAGTAAGGTACACACTGAAACCAAAATTAGGCCGATCCCAATTGTGAGACATGTAGGGGACTTGTAAGCAACAGTCGGCTGTTAGACCATAATCATCTTCAGTGATGAGGGTTTGCAGCTTTTGCTAGTTGGTGTACCTATTATTTGTTTCTGGTGTATTTGATGGTAAGAACAATTTGGTACACAAGTAACAATCGGCTGTTAGACCATAATCATCTTCGGCGATGAGGGGTTAGCAACTTTGGTAGTTGTTGTACCTATTAATCCTATTATTTCTTTCCGGTGTATTTGGTCGCAAAAACAATTTGGTACAATGTCTATCACGGGGAGATGGACTTATAAGTAAGAATCGGTTGCTAGAGGGGGTTATTGAGGGGCTCGAAACTTGTGAAAATTGGTGTACATTTTATTGTCTTCAACTGAATGCGATCGAGTGCGGACGTGATAAGCTCCGGGAACTGATTTCATTAACTGATTCGATTTTCTGTGGCAAGTGTACGCTGCTGCTATGCAATGACAGACAGAATGGGTGATAAACTAATCCACAATCCGCGACTGAACTTTATTACAAGATCGATGCTGGACGGTGTGAAAATCGACATGATAACTACGAAAATTATCAGTTACTACGATCCCGAAGTGATTCAGGAAGCCCAGCAAGTGGCTCATTCAGAACTGAACGTGACTATTCGTATGGTTAAGCATAAGAAATCCGAAGATACTGTGCTTGATATGTGTAAATGGCTTAGTCTCGCTGCTAAGGAAAAACGTCGAATTCCAAAATTTCTCATCTTTTCACCGTGCGAGGTCCCGACAATTGGCGACGCGGTAGTTGCTACCTTGACGTCAAAAGTTAATGAATTAGCTCGTAAAGTTGACGCTTTTGCCGCAGTTTCTAGCCAGTCCACCATGAACTGGCCCCCAGGTGAATCGTCACCGAAATCGGTAGCCCCTAAGCCTACGCCTACCTACGCAGTAGTGCTAAAAAACTGCCCTAAAGAACTCACGTCGCCCAGTTCTAGGAAAGAATTTCTGGACAGCCTGTGCCCGGCAGCTAGCAGTGATATAGCCGAGCTCAAGCACTCAGCTAACGAATGGAAGGTGGTAGTTAGGCCTAAGGCTACTGCCAACACTATAGCAGACGAAGCTAAGAAATCCCTGCACGATATAAGCGCATCTGTGAAGTCCCCCACGCATATTGTTGTTGTTGCATATGTTGCATTACATATTCCGTACCGGCGAAATCCACTCATTCCCGAGGAAGACCCTCCGGCGGCCTCACTACTTTAGTGACGTCAGACCTGAAGTCAAGTGTCTTCGAATCCAGTGATAATTATTTAGCTGTGCGCGTGGAAAACACTATAATTATCAACGTTTACCTCCCAACTGACTATAAAAATGAAAACTCAGAGAGGTCTTTTGCGCTTGCCTCAGAGAAACTTAGCTCATGTATCGGAAAAATAAACAAGCTAAGCATTCCGTGTATAGTGCTGGGAGATTTTAACTGTGATCTCAGTTGTGATTCTAACGAGTGTTCAATGCGGGCCTCCCTAATCCGTGGAATCTTCGGCGATTCATTATACATTGTGCCAAAAGATTCAAATGTTACTTATGTCCACCCTTCAAGTAGTACATCAAATTTAGACCATGTTGCAGTATCGGCCGAACTGGATGTACCCGCAATTTGCGTGCTATTAGATTATCAAGCGTCTGATCATCTCCCCATTGCTTCGTCTGTTCGTTTGTCTAATATAACTCCACCCGTTAAAAATCTTAATTCTCAACTTAAATGGAAAATTACTCAAGATTGGGACAAGATTAATGTGAACAAATATGTCAATGTGTGTGATTCGATTCTTCAAAAAATCCATGTGCCTTTCAACCTTCTACAGAGATCAGTGAGGGCAAGCGAAACTGAGACTCAACTGGCCATTGATATGTATTGCGCGGAAATATGCCACGCTCTAATTTGCGCCGAAAAAGCGGCCGTCCCCGTGAAAAAAATTAGGATTGGGTCGGTAGTTCGTGATTGGTCAAAAAATCCTGCCCTTGCTAATGCATGTGACAAAGCAAAGTTTTGGTACAGGCTTTGGAGTGATTGTGGCCGCCCAAGATCTGGTGTAATTAATGATATTCGTAAACGTGTGAAAAAAGATTTCGGACGGGAGCTTGCTTCCCACCGTATTCAAGTACAAGACCATTATTCTAGTCGTAGCATAAATCCGGCAATGCTTTGGAAGAATGTGGTGAGAAATGAGCCGGAATGTAGTTTTTCTGCGGCAGATATTCCAGAGTCAGAATGGTCCGCGCACTTTACGAATGAGTTTGCTTCGCCCGACCCCGAGACTGAAGCTAAGGCTGAGCGTGATCTGACAGAATTTCTTAACGCACATCCGGCTTGTAATTTTTTAGTTTCGCGAGAATCTGTCATAACAGCGATTTCTCGCCTAAAGCGAAAACGATCTTCGGGTATTGACAATGTTAGCGCTCTTCATGTTATTAATGGTAGTTCTCTGTTTGTTGACCACATTTGTTTATTAATGCAAATGATTTTTGACACTAGCATCGTCCCTACAACATTTTGTATAGGGGACCTTACTCCAATTCCGAAAAAAGGGAAATCTAATGCGACGCCACAGTGTTCAAGCTTCCGTCCAATTACAGTGTCGACGACTTTGTGTAAAATTTATGAATTGTTATTTATTGATGAGTTGAGTAATAAGTGCTATGTCCCCCCTTCACAGTTCGGATTTCAACCAAGTATCGGCTGCACGCATGCACTTGCCGTGGTAGCATCAGCGCTGATTGATGCCGAAAATTCCGGGGAAAGTTTGGTCTTAGCCGGTCACGATGTTCGTCGAGCTTTCGACTCTTTGATTCACGCTGCCATACTTTTGCATGCGGCGAAGCGAGGTGTAAATCGCTCTGTAATAATGTCTTTGCGGAATATGTACTCGCGGCTCCGAGTAAGGCTTAAGCTGCCTCAAAATTTAACACGGTCACCTCACCCTTGTCATTGCGGTCGTCCGGTCCCAGTTCGTAAGGGTACTCGTCAGGGGGCGATCTCCTCGCCAACATTGTTCAATAATAGTGTCCTAGAAGCGCAATCTTTATGTCTTTGTTCATGTGTTCTCCAAGCCATTGACATTTCTCTCGTATGTTATGCCGACGATATTTTTAATTTAAGCAGGTCAATCAAACGGGTAGAAGAAAATTTTAAAATTATGCAAAACGAATACGTTCATCAAGGTCTTGAATTTAATTCGGCTAAGTCAGACGTCGTACTATTTAATTGGAAAGCTGAAGGTCCCGTTCCCTCCATTGCTCTTGGTGATATCAATGTAAAACCCGTTGAGAGCATTGTTTACCTTGGTCTCCCCATTGGCTCGTCATTAAAACACACCCGCCGGCTTCTTTCTGAACATTTTGAAAGAAAAATATGCGCTTCCTATGCTCTACTTGTAAAGAATGTAACCCGCTTCAACCGAAAAATACTAGCTTCCCTTTATAACTCCGTTGCAATACCCCAATTTCTTTACCTAGCTCCCTTCTGGCAAATATTCTCAGCTAGTGAAAAAAATAAACTCCGTTCCACTTTCTTCAGATTCTCCAAATACTTACTTCGGCTCCCGCCTTGGACAAGAAACACCAAAATGATGAAAATATATAACATAAGAGACCCTGAGCTTGCTATCTCTAACCTGATTAGCAAGTACAACTCAAAAATCCAGTCCCACCCGTGGAGTAAAATTCTCAGAGTTTAAGTGTTTATGTATGTACTGGTGTTCAGTTTTTACTCAGTCAGAGAGTCTCAGTTTGTAATTGTCGATTTCTTGTGTGTTTCATATGAAAGTGTTACGTTTTGCTTTTGTTTTTTTCGTTTTTGTACTCCTTCCATTTTCTGTTTGAAATGACGGGTGATAAATAAATAAATAAATAAATAAATAAAAAAATAAATCTGAGGGTAAGAAAATTTGTTTCCTTGGTCTATCACTGCAACTTAAAATTAAGCCTTTGAGGGATTGACAACTTTAGTGGTAGGGTACACCCTCAAACAAAGAATAGGCGGAACCCAATTGTTAGACATTTCAGGGACTTGCAAGTAACAATCGGCTGTTAAACCATAATTATCTTCAGCGGTGAGGGGTTTTCGACTTTTCCTAGTTTGTTCACCTATTTTGTTCCCGGTGTTTCGATGATACAAACAGTTTGGTTCACGTCATCGTTCAAGAATCAGCTGCTATAGCATTGTCATTTTCATGAGATGCTACAATGTTCTATGGTGATGGTCTACCACTGTCCACTGTAACATAGAAATTAAGTATTAACGCAACGGATATAAATGCTAATGTAATACAACGATATAGTTTCGAAATGATTAGCAGAGTGTCATCTATGGTATTTTGATCCTGAAAAGCTACGGACAGATTTATATTACCAACTAGTTCATATAAGATAATGTTCCAAGTATCCAAAAGTCACGATGTCTGCGATTGAAAAGGATAAAGTTCAATTGGCTGCTAAGTTAATTTAGTCCCTACTTCCGATATTCTTTTGTTGTTTTTACTTGTAAGCAAAAATCGACTGTTAGACCATAATCATCTTCGGCGATGAGGGGCTTGTAACTATTACTAGTTGGTGTACCTTTTAATCCTTTTATTTGTTTGTGGCGTATTTGGATTGAGAAAAATTTGGTACTATGTCTATCACGGGGAGATGGACTTGTAAGTAGGAATTGTTCATAAGGGGCTAGAAACTAGTGCAAATTGGTGCACATTTTATTTGATCTCTTTAAATCTGAGGGTAAGAAAATTAGTCTCTGTAACTTAGAACTAAGTCTTTGCCAAGCTTTCGTTCATAAAACCATGTTCCTGCTTTCGAGTAGACCGATAGCGAAGAAACAAAACCGAAGTGTTGCTCTCGCAACACTTTTGTCGGCGAAGCCGAACAAAGGTTGCTGCAACACTTCACGTTGTCCAGGCAACGTAGGTCTAGTTTTGAACTTTTTTTTTTCACTTGTATTTCATTGTAGATTTAGTAGGCTAATTTATCTTTTAACAGTCAGCTGTTTATTAGTATGTAAGTGTGTGTGAGTTTTATTGACATGTTGTTGTTTCTTTTTATACACTACTCTTCAGTTTTGAAGGATTCAACAAGTAATAATAATTAAAAATAATAATAATAATTAATCCATACCTTTAGGTTGCATAAGAGGGTGGTGAAGTTTAACCTGGCGAGCATTGTGGAATGGTAGTTTCATCCGATGAATTTCCTTCGAATGAACAGAGACATAGGATAACACATTGCTACCTTCGCTGACCCAGTAGAGTCTGCTCTCGAAAAAGGACACGCTGACTGGAGCATCTTCCTGAAAGAATAGGGTCCCTTCAGTTCGCCTGCAAACTTCGTCACAAAGCCAACATTTTCCGACAGTTCACCCACACGTCAGTTAAAATCCGTCAGATCATTCAACGTCAGTTTGCTCACTATTGTGTCGGTCTCTATGTCAAGGGCTTAACTAGCTCTATGTACATAGCGAGGTGAATATAATCATCCGCTACTTCCTAGAGCTTAATTGCACAATTCAAGATTCAGAGCTAAACCTAAATCCACGTCAGTTGCTCTTTGCTTAATCTCAAAATACGTCAGCAGTATATTGCTAAACCTAAAGGCGTATTCTCGCCGTTCCCCGAGGACTCCTCGGGGAATCGGAAGGAACACCGAGAACAGAGGGATTCAGTCCACGCTGACTCCGCATACAGAAATCAGCGAGAAGACGAGGAATGTTTCCAAAACGGGTCACAGGGAAAGTTACGGGCAACAGTTGTAAGAATAAGCTTTATGCGTCCAAGGAATGTGCCCGATGAAAAATGTGTAGCCTGCCGAGAATAGAGGGAGTCAGTCCACGCGGACTCCGCATACAGAAAACAGCGAGAACACGGGGAATGTTTCCAAAACGGGTCACAGGGAAAGTTAACAGGTAAAAATTGTAAGAATAAGCTTTATGCATCCAAGGAGTGTGCCCGAAAATGTATATCCTGCGTAGATGTATGATAGTTGTACGAAAAAGTTGCATGTATTAATATGTAATAGTAAAGAATACTATCATTTAATGTGCCTCACGACTGGGCTAATCTTAAGCAGTAGTGTCCAGTAGCACCCTGTCTTGCTAATAGTAGCATGCAGCAGAATGCAGTAGCACGGTAACCTTGACATAGAAGCATGTAGTAGCATCAGTTCGTACTGCATACTACTTTTTCGTACAACTTCATGCTACTATAGCGGCCCAAAGCGGCCAGGGAACCGAGTTCCCTAGCAGGTACATAGCGCGACCCGCCGAGCTGGGTTTTTGGGGCGCGTAGCCTACAGATAAATAACCGTACCAAGACAACCCTATTTCGAATCAACCACAGAACACAGTGTACGAAAATAGGATGTGTAATTGCTGATCCAAGGTTAATGAAGTATGTCGAAAGATGCTAAATTAATACCAAATAAAGAATCCATAGATTAACCGAAGTATAGATCTGACCTTCACATTTAAAGAAATACACAAGCTACACGACCTGGCACAAATACTGGCATCGTAACGGCAAGCAACCGAACCGACTGACAATGAGGACTCCAGGTGCGCGTCCTTAAAAAGAGTGGTGATCAAGGCCTGCAACAATTTCCACCTGAGCTTATTCACTCAGCCGCATACTGAACTTCATGTACTGGAGAGGTCCATGAACCCTGATTGCTACACTACTATTTTGAGATAAATTTTCATCTGGTGTGGCTTCCCCTCCATCAACCGTAAGCTCGGTTGTGACAAAAACAATCTTACCATATGTCGGACGATGACGATATGTCCGTTGCCGTTGTAGTTCGCGCTTTCGATCGTGTTCTTATGAAGGTCAGCCCAGTACACTCTTCTTCTGACTGGGTCAACGGCCAGACTGACCGGATATAGGATTTTACCGTGACCTTTGAAGAACCAGGCCTGTTTACCATCCATACTCATAGTACCGATTAAACCTTTGCGGTACGCACTACGAACGCGATGGACTTCAGACCAGAAAAGCGTCCTGAAAGAGGAATTTTCATAAAGTACTTAACAAGATCATAGACTTTCGTGGGATCCCATAATGCGTGGTTTAGTTTTGCCTATAGAATAGAGTAAAATATATTACCAAAAAAAGCCCGTGGGCCATGGCAACAACAACTTTATAAATAAATTCACTAACTTATAGAACTAACACACTCCTTCTATTCCAAAATCTCGCTCTATGCTCCATCGCAAGCCTCAAGTAACGTCCAAGTTTTTTCACAGTGACAAAACATTCATCCTTCATCATCATTACCATTCACTCCTCTTTACACACTCTTTCACCAAATACCTCCTTTCTCCATTCATTAAATTCCACACAATCACACATCAAATGAACTACGCTTTCATCCTCATGACCACACATAGGACAGAAGCATACGCAATGCACTTTGTACAATATTATATGATATTTCTATCTTTGTTTTATTATTACCAAATTGTCTGACGATGTGTAAACGCCATTCTATACAGAGTGTTTTATTAAAAGACAAATATCCGAAATTTTTACTATCGTTAGTAATTTTCCTGCAAGAACAAACAAGAGCTGTAAGCTCATATGGCACTTGCATGGGTTAAGATGATTTGATTGATCAAAAGTAAGTTTCGACTTTGCGGTTGAGATGCGCACTCTAGGGGAGCTGGAACTTCATTTGTAAGCAAAACCCTTGAGGTAAAAATGCTAATGGGCTGATGGGCATCATGAAAATACATATATTGCTTAAAAGTATTTTTTTTACTTTGCGGTCAAGATTGGTACTTTAAGGAATAATCGGATTTGTAAGTAGCAATTTCTAAGCAAATGTTGTTGAATCTCCAATATTCCAGCGAAGTTTCATCGTCCTAACACATCTGGAAGTACCTTAACGCGCGATCACCGGAATCCCAGACCCCCCCCCCCCTCCTCCATGTCCACCCACAATACCCGGAGCCAATCCGGTTCTGTAAATGACTAATCCAGAGCATCTATTTGTCATTCCCACGAAGTTCGATCCAGATCACACCAGTCTAAGCGGGTCAAGTATTTTCCGCCCTCCCCCCAATAATTGCCGGATTCGGTCCGGAAATGAAAAAGATCACCAGAGAAAAATGTCCATTGTTTAATTATTAAATTTCACTCAAATCCGATCACCCGTTCCAAAGTTACGCATGACTCAATATTCCGGATTCCCCTCCCTCAACCCCCCCCCAAGATTATCATATCGAGGATTTTTTTTTGTTCCAAGTCAGTTTGACCGGGTCCCTGAATGCCTTCCAAGTTTCGTCGTGAAAATCCCCCAAAAAACGGAATTCCGGGAAACCCCCTCCTCCCCCCCCTCAAGTGTCCGGAGCCAGGCAAATTATGTAAAAGATTTACATGGATCAGATATTTGTTCTTCCCAGCAAGTTTCACTCCGATACCATCATTCTAACCGTTTCTCGAGATTTCCGGTCCACCCCCCCCCAGCTCCCCCACGGTGCCCGTAGCCAATCCGATTCAGTAAATGACTTACCTAGAGCATCTGTTTGTTCTTCCCACAAAGTTCCATCCCGATCCCTTCATTCTAAACGGGTCACGTATTTTCCCTCACGATTCCCCTCCCTCCACTCCCCCCACCATTTTCAGATCGACAAAATTTTTATTTTGAAGTCCGTTTGATCGGGTCCCTGATATGCCTGCCAAGTTTCATCGTGAAAATCCAAAAAAAACACCATCACCGGAATTCCGGGAAACCCCCTCCACTGTTCAGGATAAGTGTCCGGATCCAGTACAATGGTCTAAAGGACTTATCTAGAGCAGATGCTTGTTCTTCCCAGCAAGTTTCACTCCGATCCCTCCATTCTAACCGTTTCTAAATTTCCGGTCCCCCCCCCCAACTCCCCCCTGGCTACCGAATCCGGTCAAGACTTTAAACGGGACATTACAGATATTTATTCTATTCAATTATAAAGTTTCATTACAATCCGATCACCCGTTCGAAAGTTACGCACTTCTCAATTTCCCGGATTCCCCTGCCCTCCACTCCCCCCCAAAATGGTCGGATCAGAAAACTGATTATTTCTAAGTTTGTTTGGTCGGGTCTGTGATATTCCTGCCAAGTTTCATTGTCCTAGCTCATCTGGAAGTACCCCAACTCGAAAAAGTGTGACAAAATGCCCTAAATTTTCAAGTCTCCAGCGCCCCCACTCCCCCGCATATGGTCGGATCAGGAAACTGATTATTTCCAGGTTCGTTTGGTCGGGTCCCTGATATTCTTGCCAAGTTTCATTGTCCTAGCTCATCTAGAAGTACCCTAACTCGAAAAAGTGACAAAATGCCCTAAATTTTCAAGTTTCCAGCGCCCCGCACTCCCCCGCATATGGTCGGATCGGGAAACTGATTATTTCCAGGTTAGTTTGTCGGGTCCCTGATATGCCTGCCAAGTTTCATTGTCCTAACACATCTGGAAGTACCCTAACTCGAAAAAGTGTGACAAAAAACTCAGACCAACCGACAGACCGACAGACGGAATTGTGATCGGTATATGGCACTTGAGCCAGAGGCTGCAAGTGCCATAAAAATTGATTGGTTCTAGTTGCTTATTTCCTAGGACGCAAAATGCGGGTTAAAATGCACGGGCCGCAAGTAATGTGATACACGCCAATCCTGCACTCAATTTCCAGTTTCACTGAATACGATAAGAACTATCCATTTGATGCATGTACTAGCAGAATGTCCAGAATCAGCGTATACCTTTTCCACTTGTATATCGACATTAAAAACCAAGTTTATCGGATAATTCGCGTTTGGTCTTCCTACCGTCATGTCTCTCATACCAGTCTAAAACTCTGGGTACAAAGCCCGTCTACAAATTTGAACGAAGGAATCATAATGGACAAAGAGTATATTTTTTCTGCCTAGGGTTTCTTTAAACCTTACTAGAATTGTTTTTCATAAATACTTATACTTGGCTCCAGAGATTGGCGAATCCGACCATGAAACGATTAGAATCCGAATCCAGGGCGAGGTACGAATCCGACTGCGAATCCGAATCCATCATTTCATGCTGAGGATTCGAATCCGGAATCGACTTAACAAAAATCAAATCATATACATAGGTTATAGTTTAAAAATCAGACGTGACAAAAAGCACTGATATCTAAAGTAAATTGGATAACATGAAGGCGAAAATTGTACCGAATGCCCAAAAGTAGGGGGGGGGGGTCCCCCCCTCGGGACGCCCCTGGTCATAGGTCCTTGGAAATCCCGAGAATCTATTGTTTGTAAAAACTATTTTATTTGTGGATTTGGCCGTGATGATGCGCACTTTAAGGGCGCTAGTCGTAAGGGAAACAAACCAAACTTGTCCCTCCCAAGTTACATCCAAATCACTTCATTCTAAGCGTGTCACAAGATTCCCCCCCCCCCCCACATTCATCGGATCCGGTCCGGACTTAAAACGGGACATATGAGACACGAGGTCTTTTCGAATATCAAGTTTCGTTAAGATCCGACCACTCGTTCAAAAGTTATACATACTTCAAGATACCAGATTCCCCCTCCCTCCACTCCCCCACGATGGTTGGGTGGGAGAACTGACTATTTCTAAGCCATTCATGCCAAGTCTCTAATGGTCAAGCCAAGTTTCATCGTCCTAGCACATCTGAAAATACCTTAACTTACGATAGCCGGAATTTCGGACCCCCCCCCCCATCTAACTCCCCCCACAGTGCCCAAATTCGATCTGGTTCTGTCACTGACGTATCTAGTTCTTGTTCTTGTCATTCCCACCAAGATTCATCCCAATCGCTCCAGTCTAAGCGTGTCACAAGATTTCCGGACCCCCCCCCCCCATATCCATCGGATCCGGTCCGGACTTTAAATGGGTCATCCGAGACACGAGATCTTTCCAAATATCAAGTTTGGTTAAGATCCGATCACCCGTTCCAATGTTATACATTCCTAAAAATTCCGGATTCCCCTCCCCCCACGGTGGTCGGATCGGGAAGTTGACTATTTTCAGGTAAATCTCGTCGGATCCCTGGCTTGCCTGCCAAGTTTCATTGTCTTAGCCCACCTGGAAGTAACTTAACTCCGTATCACCAGAATTCCGAAACCCCCCTCCAACTCCCCCCACAGTGCAAGAATCTGGTCCGATTCTGTCAATGATGTTCCCAGGGCTTGTGCTTGTTCCTCCCACCAAGTTTCATCCCGATCAATCCACTCTAACGGTGTCACACGATTTCCGGTTCCCCCCTTCGACTCCCCCCCACATTCATCGGATTCGGTCCGGACTTGAAATGGGACATCTGAGACATGACGTCTTTCCAAATATCAAATTTCATTAAGATCCGATCACCCGTTAGAAAGTTGGGCATGTCACGAAATTCCGGATTCCGGCTCCCCTCCCTCCCCCCACGATGGTCGGATCGAGCAAGTGGCTATTTCCAAGTTAGTTTGGTCAGGACCCTAATATGCCTGCCAAGTTTCATAGTCCTAGCATATCTGGAAGTACCCTAACTTGCAAACACCGGACTAACCGACCGACAGACCGACGGAAGTGTGATCGGTATATGACACTTGGCCGGAAGTCAAGTGCCATAAAAAAAGAAAATGAAAAAAAAATCTTCATAAATAGATTTTGGTAATTTGTTGTTTGTCCGTCTTGCACAGGTGACCTGTTGT
Organism: Branchinecta sandiegonensis; assembly: GCA_030848855.1. Classification (NCBI taxonomy): domain Eukaryota; kingdom Metazoa; phylum Arthropoda; class Branchiopoda; order Anostraca; family Branchinectidae; genus Branchinecta; species Branchinecta sandiegonensis. The sequence goes on from JAUPMV010000012.1 coordinate 1,264,246, forward strand.
CACATACTAAGACGGGCTATTGGTATAGGAATATCTGGATATGTTGAAGAATAAAACTGAACTGAACTGCAGTAATAAGGGTAGCTGTAGAACAGCTCGCCAAATCCGGAAAGCAGAACTTACTTTACGACTGGATCTGCGACGACATCTGTAATAAGACTGTGGGTAGTGTGAATCGTAGCGCAGCGGGAATGCTCCAGTTTGCAAGCCTATCGAAATAAAAAGGCGTGAATAGATTATTTTTCTTAGTGCTACGAAAATCATCGATAATAGTCATCGATATTGTCGTTGAGGTTGTCAGCTGCGGCACGGAGACGCCCCTTGCCAAGAAGGATCGAACGATTCCCTGATTAACTTTCGACAGCAGGTATGTAACGACACACACGAAATGTTCAATTCCAAAGGTTTATTATAATTTAACCAAATTGTCTTTTTCTCGCACAGCGCCCGTAAATTTATTTATTAATAATATTAAATTAATGGCACTGGTCATATAGTGACAGTTTTTATGGCACTGCTTTGAACAAAGAGTAAAAGCAGGTATATAAGGATCAATGTATTTGTACAAAAAAGTCAGTAAGAAGTCAGTAGTGATTAAGGAGAGCTGGATTAACAGGTGTATTCGACGTATTCAGAACTTCAATATTAAACGTAAGTGTGTTTTCTAGACACTGTCTATTGAATGTAGGACCCAGGACCTACCGTCCGAACTTCTCCCTCCACAGTCACGAACCAACCCTTCGAGGATTAAGATCAGAGTACCGGTATAGTCCAATATGTACCAACCGCTCGGGTATTAGATACTCGGTTTCGGACAACAGGTTGAAACGTAAAGGTCTCACAAGATACTTAATTTAACAGATACTGCCCTGCATAACCTATCCGCATGACTAAAGTAAGAAGATAAAGAAAAGGTTCTTCCAAATCTTATAAGGGCTTTGTAAGAGGGCCCTCGCATCGTATAAAAACAATCAGATAGTATTATAATTAAACAGTAATGTACAGATTTACGGATTATTTTAAATCCGTCACAAGTTACAAAGAAAAGGAAGTACGGAAAGAAAATAAAAGAAAGAAACAAAACTAAATTGTTAAATATTCCTCGAGCCCAAGCTGACTCTGGAACATATTTTCAAACAATGTATAAAAGGGATACGTCCAAAGCATTGTAGCTGACATATCCGTTTTATGCATTATTTTAACTAACTGTTACGAATAATGCTAATCTATACCAGTAACGGTGAACCAGTAACGGTTCATGATGTCTAGAAGGCAACTTCCAAAACTAGTGATAGGTTGCTAACCCCATTTCACCGCGATATACTCCCCCCTGATTTTCTCCCCTCCCGAATTCGTCTTCCTCGTCAAGTAGAGCCGGTGGTAGTTTTGCGAACAAGCTATGCTCTGAGTTTCGTCCCCTCGTTTGTTCGTTTATATAACTCGGAGCGTTTTTGAACCTTGATCTTTATGTTATTTGTATTTTATTATTGTGGTCTATTATATATATATATATATATATATATTTATATATATATATATATATCGTTTATTCACCAAAATAGCAAAGATAGCTAGCAAAGGTGAGTCAACATAGCAGTTTCAACGGGATATAAAATGGCCAATGGCAAATGACAAATAATACAAGATAAACACGCCTAAGAACTATTAAACGAACGAACAAAGTACGGCACAAACGAGTTAACATATCTTTCAGTTGCATCCGCTGGATAATTTGTTAATTTAGTTTTGTTTGAGTGGGTTTGAGTACGCGTGTTGGGCCTGTTTTTATTTTGTTCTACATACTCAGGCAACATTGATCTGTGAAGTTCAGAATTTAGACATTTGTGGCCAAAACTTATTGTTAAATGGAGCCTACGTTGCTCAAGGGAAGGGAGACCGAGACTTGAAAGGCTCTCTTCATAACTAACGTACACTTGGCCCAGGACAATCTTAATTGCTCTTTTCTGGATTAGCTCCAGTCTACTGGATTGCTCCTTAGTCAAACCGGGATGCCATACCTGGCATCAATATTCAAGACAAGGTCTGAGATAACAACAATAAATTAAGACTAATTGTTGCACGGGAATCTTAAATCTCTTCAGGACCGAGAAAGATTTCAGCAGATGCGACCCATTTCTAACAAGAGCGTCAATGTGAGTATTCCATTTGAGGTCACTCTGGATATACACACCAAGTAGTTTAACACAGTTTTGTGTACTCAAACCAACATCTTCAATAACCGGAACATCTTTCTTGAGGAATGAAAATCTCATAACAACACTCTTCACGCTGCTTACCGTTAATCTAACTCGGCTTAGTTCGGGCTGGAGATTTTCATAAATATCACTGAGCGTGGTTGTATGATCAGAATGATTTGAAAGGTTTCTCAATGAAAGCACAGATAGGTCATCAGCAAATTTAAAACGGCCACGAATTGAAGTTAAAATACGATTAAAAACAATCAAAAAAGACAATGGTCCTAGCTTAGTCTCCTGCGGCGATCCACAGTATATGTCCAAGAATTCGGAAACATCACCGTTTGGTAGCTGCACACACTGTTCTCTATCAGATAAAAAACTAGCTAACATACGTAAGACAAATTTACTAGCCCCCATATCACCAGCCTCATGAATAGCCACCTCGTGGTCTAAACTGTCAAATGCCTTTACAATGTCAACGAAAAGAGCGTCTACAAAACGCATGTTCCGTTTCGAGGTAACTAAATAATGCGCTGTACTACACCCGGGTCTAAAACCAAATTGACGGGGATCAATCTTATCTCGAATTTCATCATACAGGTACTCAAAAATAAAACCTTCGAACACTTTAGAAAACGCAGATGTTTTTGAAATCGGGCGGAGGTCACTAGCTTGGCTTGGAGATTTACTTTTAGGAATCGGCGTAATGTACGCTCTTTTAAAAAACTTTGGAAAGATACCTTCTGCAAAACGTTTGGTTAAAAATTGCGGTTAAAGGAAGGCTTAAAAGATCGCAACATTCAACAATCAACTTAATAGGTATTTCATTTGGGTAATTCGCTTTAGACGTGTCGAGTCGCTGTAACTTTTCCAGAACAGCCTGGACTTGAATTACAGGTATGTCTTCAAAATTTGCGTTTTCGGGAAGAGCACTAAGTGGAGGGTGCATCCGACAGATATCCGTAAATATTGATTAATTACACTAGCTGCAATGGGTTCGCCGTTTTCGTCACTAATCATGTTTGATTGCTTAGCCTACTAATGATTGCTTAGTCACTAATCATGTTTGATTGCTTGCCATGATCCTTTGGACAGCGGAATGAAATTTTTTCGGATCACTTTTGAGGAGATGGACAACACTTTTTGAACCGTACTCGCGGCGAGCATTTCGGACTTTGTGCACAATGAGATTTCGTAATTTCTTGGCTTCCTCGGCTAGCCCAGATCTAAATAAGGAGTTGCGTTCGTCAATTAGGCTTCGAATTTCATTGGTCATCCAAGGCTTGCAATTTGGCTTTAACTTGACACACTTTTCAGGGAAAATCTCTAAATACATATCATAAAGCTCAGTACAAAACTTCTCGACAATTAACTCGCCACTTTCTAGATTTAGTATATCAAACCAATTGAGAGACTTGAGACGTGCTCTATATTTATTGACCATATTTACGATACCTGAATTACTGTATTTATTCTATGACAATTCCAACCGAAAAATCCTAGTTCCTTTATAACTCCGTTGCAATACCCCAATTTCTTTACCTAGCTCCCTTCTGGCAAATATTCTCAGCTAGTGAAAAAAATAAACTCCGTTCCACTTTCTTCAGATTCTCCAAATACTTACTTCGGCTCCCGCCTTGGACAAGAAACACCAAAATGATGAAAATATATAACATAAGAGACCCTGAGCTTGCTATCTCTAACCTGATTAGTAAAGTACAACTCAAAAATCCAGTTCCACCCGTGGAGCAAAATTCTCAGAGTTTAAGTCTATATGTATGTAATCGTGTTCAGTTTTCACAGAGTCTCAGTTTGTAATTGTCGATTTTTTGTCTGTTTCCTATGAAAGTGTTACGTTTTGCTTTTGTTTTTTTTCTTTTCGTTTTTGTACTCCGTTCTTTTTCTGTTTGAAATGACGGGTGGTAAATATATAAATAAAAATATAAGTTTCAGTTGTAGGTTAATGACAAGTGCCAATTAATATACTCGCGCATGAAATGTTGTGCCGCATTTATTTGAAATAAAAAAATAAAATAAAAAAATAGATTGTTATGTTATGACGTTGACGAAAAAATAACCCATCGGCTTGTCCGTTACCTGTTTTTTTTTTTTTTTTAGATAATATTGAATTATACTGAATTGTACTGAACCATACCGTCGAATATCATACGAACTTCTTGTCCAGATCCGAAGCTGGAGTAAGAACTTAAGGAGGGTTTTCGCGAGATCTCGGAATCACTTTCCGGCGACCGAAGTGCATCGCGAAAACTGTGGGAAAGCGATTCCTGGAATTACTTTCCACTTTCCCGCTGGACTGATCGCGAAAACCCATGGAAAGCTGATATGACCGGGAAAATGTTGAATTACAAACTTTTTCGAATAAACATGGTTCACTTAAATGGTTCTTTTATTCCCATATTTTCCATCGAAACCACCTTAATAGCGGTTGCCATTTTTTTATTTTTATTAGTGATACTTGAACTGTTTTTCTCCACAACTTTGAAATTCCCGCCGAAACATTCAACTTTCCGCGGAGCTTTCCACTAACCTCGTGGAATCACTTTCTGGGAAAGTTGCTTTGGTTTCCAAAGCGCGAAAACCCGGTTGGTAAGTTCGGCAGCTTTGCGAAGTAGCGCGAAAACCATTGTGAAGTGATTCCGACTTTGCTTTCCAGCTCGCAAAAACCCTCCTTTAACACATCGAAAGTAGGTCGTCCTTTCTCGAATAGTTAATAATACCAACAAAAATGCGCTCTCCATGTTATCCATAAAGGCCCAAAAGTACCCTACTCCCTTCTTCTAAGCAAGTACACAATTGATACCTTGGAGAAACGGAGACTGAACCTATGCGTCGAGATCGGTAAAAAACTTATTTCGCACCCCATCCACAATGAGTTTCTCCTTCCCCCATACAACAATGTAGATAATTAACAAGTGCCATATTGGCCACATAAAGGCCCAAAAGTACCCTACTCCCTTCTTCTAAGCAAGTACACAATTGATACCTTGGAGAAACGGAGACTGAACCTATGCGTCGAGATCGGTAAAAAACTTTTTTCGCACCCCATCCACAATGAGTTTCTCCTTCCCCCATACAACAATGTAGATAATTAACAAGTGCCATATTGGCACTTTCTTTGACTCATTGCTATTTTCAATGTATTTAAAATTCCACCTTACCTTTGCCTGTAAACAGGGTTTCTATATTTCCTGAACATATGATGCATACAGTCGTAGACTGTATAAAACGGAAAATTCCGATTTTTCGTCCCTTCTTGGCAAGGGTCCTCTTCAGACATGGTGCTTTAAATATTCCTTCAGCCCAAGCTGACTGCGAATCATATTTGATTGTGGAAAACGGATACGTCAGCTGAATTTTGAAAATTCAGCTGACGTATCCGTTTTCCACAATCATACAGGGTGCTTTATTCTTGGTTATATTAGTCTAATAATTGAGTTCTTCCAGCTGTAGCCTAAAGAGTACCCTTGTCAAGAAAAGTCGAAATATCGCAGAAATATCATAGCTAATTTTTCCGTTTTGAATACTTTTATATATTATGGTGGGCACGAGCGAGCAGCCTCTACGAAGGTCCCAATATTCCAACCAGTAGCGGCCAAACACAGCCGCTACCAAAATAGTTTTATACCAAAGACTGTTGAAATTTTAATAGCCTTTGACCATTTCTACGTAGGCTACTTTTAAATGTATATGTTATACTGATAAATTTGTACATGACAGTACTCACCAATCTTGGCTTCGTAACCGTGAAAGTGCGAGCGAATAAATTACTATTCTATTCTATTCAAGGCTTACCTGAACCGTCGAGATATCATCACGTCTATCAGCTACGAACAGTTCCTTGTTGACCCAGTCAAATGAAAATGCCTTCGGGTTGTTGAACCCCAAACTGAATTTATAAGCGTCGTGGAACTCATGGTGATTGGTCATAGCCGTTTCGTTGGTGACGTAAATGTATCCGCTATCTAAAAAAAAAAAAAAAAAAACTGTCTCAAAAGACGGATTGCCAGCTTCCCTGGCATTAATCTGGTTCCTTAAAAGCTACAGCGATTTTATAAACAAATTCGCTCTATTTATTTTCGTTTCTGTAAATTCCTGCTCCGCCTCCCTTCTTGGACCCGGAATAGTAAAATCGTCACTACTTACTACATCACTCCCACTCAGAGGCGTTACTAGCCAAAATGCTTGGGGGGGGGGGGGGGCGAGGCATTTACCGACTGGCTGGTAATTTTTACCGACTTTTTCTACAGAAAAACCACTATTTTCAGCAACAAAAATGACATTTTTGAAAAAAATCGACTGATTTTCGGAAAAACCGACTATTTTGACGAAAAATCGACCATTTTTCAGAAAAAAACATTTTTCCAGCCAATCTTGGACTAAATTTCTCTTCTCGGTCTAGCCGATTTGATGATCCGTTGGAGCTGTAGCGCAACATCGGAAAACCACAGTCCTGGTACCAAGAATAAATAAGGGAAGAACTGAGAAGACTTGAATCATGGGACGTTGTTTTCTGCCCGATCCTCAAGTACCGGGGGTGGAGCCTATTCGGCGCCTGTCCAGACCACAGAGTAAGTATTGGCGCTATTTCTTCTGATCGCCGTGCTTCGCGTCAAGGAAGTGCGCCAAATTCAAATTAAACAGAAAGAGACCGACATTTTGCCCTTCTCCCTCCAACAAATCACTGCTACCACTAGTTTAAAAGACGAGACAAGGGGCTAAAGTACAGTGAGATGATAGAAGTCGTGCAATCCTACATTCAAGGATGACGAAAATAAAGGCAGAAAAGGACCGATTTGGACTGAACACTGTAAGTTTAAAGAAGGAAGGGACACGCTTCCAAACATTCATGCAATCTCTATGGCAGATTCTTAGTGATGAAAAAAAAGACTGCCAAAGGATAGATAGTGAAACATTTAGCCAACTACCCGAGATAATGATATACATTTTGACCAAAAATAATAATGGTTATCTCAAATGTAGATGTTTTGAATGGTACCGTGCAATTATCATTTTCAGTAATCAATTAAAATTTAAAATTAGGAAATACTTCAAGCCAACTGTTTTTCGCAACCAACCGAGACATGTTATGAACTGAATTTTGTGTACAGAGTACAACTTAAAAACAAAACATAACAACTCTTTGAGTACAGTTCGCCAGCTATGCCGAAATTCCAACTTGAATGATGCAACTATCCGAGATAATGATATACCTTTTTGACCAAGAATTATAAGTTGTTATCACAAACTGATACGCCTTGAAAGATATCCTACACTCAGCAATCATTAATTTAAAATTAGGACTTTATACTGTTTTTCGCAACTACACGAGAAAATGATATGAACTAAATTTCGTGTAGGGTACAACTTAAAAACAAAACATAGTAACTCATTGAGTACATTTCGACAGCTAAATATTGTCCAAGCTTAATACCTTTTCTAGAAGCGATTCTTTACAGTCCTGAGAAGACCAAAATAATGTTCACACCGGTCCTATTGAATCTGAACTAAATGCATGCGTGCTAGATCTGTGCTTCAGCGTTCAAGTTGCTTAATTGTTCCCCTGAGTCATCAAATGCCGCATTCCGTTGGGCTTCACCTTCTTTGTGAAGGGTGGTGACAACATAAGCTTCATATTGCAAATCTGACCTGAGATTGAAAAGGAGTTTCCATTTATATAATCCTCAGAATCTGCACTGTTTGAACTTCCCGCCTTTTCTGACTGCTTCATCACTTTTGCTCTGGAGGTAACATTTAATACTGCAAGAGGCAACACGCGAAGCTCCACCCAGGCTCTACCCCCGGTAAATAAGATCGGACGAAAAGAGATCTGGGATGCTGACATCGGGGTTATGTGAGTTCTCAATTCTTCCCTTATTTATTCTTGCTGGTACCCCTACATTACAGTAAAGGTATGTTTATTTGAACAGTTACTTTAACGTGAACATTGCAGTTTCTGGCTAAATGGTAGAATGAAGATCCAAAGTACCTATTTAGGCGTTTTCTGGGGCCCTTGATTACCTATTTTGGCTAACTGATAGTTGACTTTAGTCACAGCAAGTGCATGAAAATGGCAGAGTCCAAGTCAACAAACGTTCACATAAGCATACCTCTACTGTAGAATGAAGATCCAAAGTACCTATTTAGGCGTTTTCTGGGGCCCTTGATTACCTATTTTGGCTAACTGATAGTTGACTTTAGTCACAGCAAGTGCATGAAAATGGCAGAGTCCAAGTCAACAAACGTTCACATAAGCATACCTCTACTGTACTATCGATACAGCCCTACTGAATATTACAAGTGCAAGGAGTTCGGTCAATTGGCCTCAGACTACAAGAACAACGGAGAATGTTCCAAGTTTGGTGGGAGCCTCGAAAGCCGTGCACTTCAACCTTCAGTAAAGTGTGCCAGCTGTTGGAGTCAGAGATTGCGAGTTCGCCTCCAATTTCGAATCTTTTCTCAATTTGTAGACACTGTACTTAAGCAAAATGTCAGTATATTTTGGTCGGGGCTTCGCACCGATAGAAGGTATTTTGGGCGAAACTGTGCCGAGGGGATTGCATCAGAGGTATTCCTATTGGTTCGTTTTAGCTGATTTTTGTACAAAAATGTCTCAACAAGAAATGTTGGTATACATTTCAGGGAGCGAATACAAGAATGATTATATCCGAATAGTATGACGCGTAAGATGCCCTGGAGAAACCCAAGCTATGGCCGAACAATTTGCCTTCCACATCACCCAGTCAGTGACAGTAGGATGGTTGAGAATAAAAGATAATGACTTACGAGTTATCCAGAAGATGGCTCTCTCTTCTATGTCGAAGTCTACATCAACTATCCCTTCATCGGAGTGAGCGATAACAGGTACAACCTGAGGAATGTTTCTGTCGGCTTTCAGGGAACGAATGTTGTGAAGCGTGGTAAACATGATGTCAGGACGCGTTGCTGGAAAAAGGACATACTGAATTCCCATTTCTTCCAAGTACTAGCCTAACAACTAGCCTCAAAACTGGCGTGATGGGAGAGTGGGAGTTCCGTAATTGGTGCAATTGAGCCAGTTGGTTGCACAAAATATTACGTGAAAACTTTACTTGAAAGCAATGGTTATGGCGGGTATTCGAACTCGGGGCACACACCCGTCTGAATTCAAAGTTGTGAATATGTTTATTTTCCATCTTTAAACAAAATGTCACTGATGGAGTATAGAAAAATAAAGAAAAAGAATAAATTAACAACACACAAGATACAATTATAACTTGGTAATAGGATGGCCGAGAGTGTATATTCATTTAAAAATAAGATGAAAAGTTTTTTGATGAGTAAAAATGGGTGAGGAGAGGGTTACCTTCGACACGAATCGGTTCTGGATTGCCATGAGGTGTAATTGTCTTCTATTTATCTGTGGTACTAAATATTTTTTTTTTTTTTTTTTTTTTTATAGTTGTTTATGTATAATATTGCATTTATTTTTTCCCTTTTCTTTTTTGTTCCCAATATAATTCTGCTAAGTGATTAAATTACTGAGCCTTGCCACAAACAAATCTGTCTAAATTTTCACGTGGCAGGTCTGTTATGATACTGATCTTTCTTTTGCAAAATTCCATAATATATTAAACTTGTCTCTCTCTCAATTTGTAATTAAAAAAAGAGGATTTTTTTTTAATAATACAATATTTCCTTAACTGTTGCTTAATTGCTGGATAGAGGCTGTTTAGAGGGTCGAGGGATTCCAGAAATCGAGCACGACGCTCTAAAGCAGCCTCAATCGGATCTTTAACCCCATGATTTCGTGTAACGCGTCGATTATAAGACCACAGTGGTAACCCAAGCAGGAATTTAGCATATTTGTAAAAAAAAATACTTGTAAATACCCGGCTCTCGATAACAACGTGGAAGGCCTAGCGATACAAAGAAAGGGGGATGCTACTTGAAATCTTTACCTGAACCCGATAAAAAATGTGTGGCCTGTGTATAGTTGTATGATAATTGTACGAAAAGTTGCATGTATTGATGTGTAATAGTACCGAATACTATCATTAAATTTGCCTCAGACTGGGCCAATCTTAAAGGACCCCTCTCACAATTTCCTCTTCAACTCACAGTATTTTAAAATATTTGAATACTTTGAAACTAGGCCTAATATTAAAGGGAAAAGGGGAGTCTCAAGAGGTGATCGGCCCTTACGTGACTACAGTGGGAAAATATGCGATACTACACTGCAAAAAGGTTTTTCGTATAAAGATTAAAGTTATCTGCAGTATTTGCTACTCGAATTATCCTCATCTCCACGCGGATAAAATTCATACCAAATAGCGATAAGATGAATCCGAGTAGAAAATACTGCAGTTAACTTTAATCTTTATAAGGAGAAACTTTTTACAGTGACAAGGAATTTGGGGTTGCAAAATAAGTTGTTCGAATTGGGGTTATAAGCTGCATTAGAGCTATACACATCAGCTGATACATCATAAAGCTGATAAAATCATCAGCTGATAAAATATAAATTGATCCTATTTTCTCTTATGCAGCTGTAATAAAATCGCCGCCTGCTTGGGTTACTCTAGCTAGTCAAAAAACAATGACGCGGAATTTCCTTATGCAGCTTATCACATCGATTTGAAAAATGCCCTACTTTACACTTACTTGCCCGACAAGTATGTCTGTCACCCGCTAGCTTGTACCCTTCTCCACACTTGCATCTGTAACCTCCTTTGGTGTTTTCACATATGTGACTACATTCTTCGAAGACGATATCGTCATCGTGATGGTCATGGAAATCCGGGTGCTCGTCGACACTATGCACCATCAATGCTGACGTCAAGGTTGTTCGGACGGCAGATATGAGACATTCGTTAATATCTTCGCATGAAGTGCCGTCTCTGTTTAGTTTGTAGCCTGCGGCGCAGCGGCACTGTGGGCCACTTGGGGTGTTGTGGCAGCTGTCGCACTTTCGAAGGCGCCAATAGGATGCACTGGCGGCATCGCATGTGCGTTCTGAAAACAAGGAGGTGATACAGAAGCTGGCTCTTCTTATTATTAATAGTGTAAATAAACTTCCATACTCAAAAACAGTTTAACCTCTAAATACTGCGGGAGCGCAGAAATGAGCTAAGCACCGACTTCGGTTCGGCCATGTTATCTCACTCTATTCACTCCCAAATCCTCCCTTCCGACCTGAACCACAACGAACGGAAAGTTCTAAGGTACCCAAACTCCTGTACCTACAAAACAAGTCAGATATACAAAAGGATTTATTCCAGAATTCGTAACTTTTTAACGATTTTTTAAGTGAATTCACAGATATTGTAAATATTTTTGTTGACAATAACCGCAAATTTGGTAGCGTAACCACGAAAGTCGATTTATAAAATAAACTTTCTATCTATCATATCCTAAGTCAAGAAATGCTAGTAAGAAAAAAAGGAAATAAAACACGGAACTGGACGGGCAAAACAAATAACTTAACGAGAGATGTCTGGTTAAAGCCAGGCTTCCCCTTCCAGATTTTTCTTCCGGATTTCAGACATCCGTTTTCGTCGATAAGGATCCGGAAGGTGAAACCAGGCCAACCGCGTCTGGGTGTCCAGGGAATTAGCCCCCCAGATTCCGGGATCCGGAAGATGTCAACACATTTGTGAGTCACAATAAACATGAAAATTAACGAGGTAGGAGGAAGGATGATTGACATTCGTGATTGGGAGGCAAAAGATACCTGAAGGGGACATTTAGGAAATCTTGAAGAACAGCAAAGTTATAGTTATCATCACTATGATGAAAATCCGGAAGGGTTCGCTTGACCATGCAAAGCACAAATAACTGAAGTCTGGAAGGTGAAGCCTGGCTTTTAGATTAGTAGGCCAAGGGAGTTGTTTGGGAAGGAGGTGCAATGTAAAAAAAATCTTGCAGTATTTGCTACTGGAATTATTCTTGTCCCTACTGAGATAAGATGATCTCTAATTCCGATTAATCTTATCCCAGTAGAGATAAGTTTAATCCCAGTAGCAAATACTGAAGTTAACTTTAATCCTTACTCGGAGAAACTTTTTACAGTGTGGCGGAATCTGACTCACTGTAAAGCTTTTTTTTTTCCGACACCAACTGTCAAAATATGGCGTCTAGAATTTATAGTATTAAGGTATTACTCGCATCTTCATAGTTAGTATACTCGTTCGTCAGTATGGTATTAACAACCCGCTTTTGGATTGTTTCAATCAAGAACATATAAGCCAATAGAACCTTCGTCTTTGGTCATACACCGACTACGGATGACCCGACAAAACTGAGCAGAGCTACTCGCTGAGCTTTGAGTTGACCTCCGTGACAGTGACGCGTCAGAATGTAAAACAACCAATAGTGCTGTTTACTCTCGACTTTTCTTCTCCGGGGATCTACTGCGATGAGATGTTTCTAGAGGTAATGAACTGTGATGTTCCGCGTAGCTCCTAGCCTCAGCTTGTCTGCATCGTGTAGCGTATCAGGAAACTATGCGACTCCACATGGTCATGTTAGAGAGATCAGGACACGGAGGTTCTTTTGCTTATTTGTTCTTCATTCAATTTAGTTTTTGGACAGTGTAAAATCTGGTGCACTTTTTAATGGCCAGCGAAGCACCTCCGTCCGCGGTCTGACTCTGCGCAATTGCAGATATACCGAACACTCCTGCACGTTCAGCTATTGGTTGGGCGGACCACGGTATAACAGAAGAATGAGGAATACTGAGAAATAATATTGACCTGTCAAGTTGATTGATCGTGCTTGAAGTGTCATATTTATTTGAATGAAATATTCAAAGCTATTTTTATGTATTTAAAGATATTACGGATTACATCACGTTTTTTTTATTATTTATTATTAGATGAGGGAAGGTAAGGTACAATTTTACTGACAACGGTGAAAAACTCAATTCAGCGTCAGACGCGACAGTGAAATACGAGAATGACGGTTTTTAATTATAATTGACTTGAAATTTGTGTTTTAGTAAACGAAACTCACCACAGCCTTTTCCTTCATCCGATCCATCGTCACAGTGTGCAGTGTTGTCACACACATTTTCCGGGAGGATACATTGTCCGTTTTTGCACTGGTGTAGTCCGCCTGGGCAACCTGAAGGAAGGAAGAAAGTTTAGAATGATCTTTTCACTAGGAAATGGATCAGATAAAACGTTCTTCGAAAATATCATTACTTTTCACCTGAAATTACAGATTTTCTTGTTAGCGCTAGTCAACTGTATCCATTCTTCCTGCTCTTCGACGCGGCGGCTGGGCGCAAAACATTTGAAAACTGAACGTGCCTTGGTTAAGAAGTGGGAAAACTAAGCAACTAAAATAATTAGTAAAACTGTAAACCTGTAACTGTAAAAATTCTTGGCATCATTCTGGATGATAACCTCCATTGGAAAAGTGAAGTGGGAAAAATAGTGAAAAATAGCTGTGCTACCCTTCGTTCATTTTAATACCTGAAGCGGTTTGGGGTTCCACGCCATGAACTAGTGACACTTTATAAAATTATGTAAGGCCCATTTCAGAGAACGGCTGCCAAATTTGGCATCCTAGCTTAAGTAAAGCTCAGGATGCCGAAATCGAACGACTGCAGAAGAGAGCCTGCAGAATAATACCTGGTCACAATTACACATCTTACAACGAAAGCCTTCAAATCCTCGATATCGAAAAACTGTCTGAAAGAAGACATAATCTTCTCATGCGTTTGGCCACCAAATTTTGAATTTTCAGCACCACAGGACCATCCTTCCGGACTTCGTTACACCCTCTCATGGACCTAACACGCGAAGCAAGGACGACCCAAAAGCCAATCTTGTTCCCCCACCTACAAAATCTTCAGAAAGATACCTAAATTCATTCGTTCCGTATTTTACTAAACATTTTAACTGTTCATGATTCATGTTCGTTTCTTATTTATTGTTTGTTAGTTTGTGTTTTATTTGTATTGTTAGCGAGTGTTTATTTTTCCAATTCCCGCCCGTGCCTAGTGCTATTAGGGTTGAAAATAAAATTGATTGATTGAAAAGAAGTAATAAACAGAAGATTATTACATCCTTATGTGTGAAAGAGTTGTCAGCGGACAGTGAAGATTCCGGCAAACTTTTCTTGGGTGACGGGAAAACTCGGCAAGGCCGAAAAAGCGTAAAAAATCGTAGTTACGAAAAAATGGAGGAAGGTGGGGATTTTAGAAGCTTACAATTCCATATGGGAGCTAAGTATAAAAGGCAGAATAAGCAGGAGGGGCCTTTAAAGACAGCTTACCAAATTCTTCAGGTTTCGTCTTGTTACAAGCAGGAGATGTCTCATCGGCACCATTGTTACAATCTGGTTCGCCGTCGCAGACCCAGCTGAGTGGAATGGAGTAGCTTGAGTCTTGCCCACCGCAGGAAAAGTAGTGATCTCCACCAGATCCGGTTCCGGCCGGTAATTCCGGTTTACAACTAGTGGGAGGGCAATGTAGCTCATCTTCTCCATGAAAGCATTCCGCAGAGCAATTACACCTTAAACAAAGAGAAGAGATCAGAGATGGGCGAATCCGACCATGAAATGATTCGAATCCGATATCCGAGTCCAAGGCTAGGTACGAATCCGATTCCGATTCTAAATCCACCATTCCGACCTTAACAAAAATCAAATCATATACGTAAAATCACTGATATCTAAGGTAATCGGATAATGTAATATCTCTTCCAGAGGATCTCTGGAAGAGATAAGTCATGGCTGTATCATGATTTTTGCTCACGTTTTCTAACTTAAACAGCTTTTCGTATCTTGTATCTTATGTATCCTTTTTTTTCACAATTCGCTTCTCGTAGGGACACTGTAAAAAGGGGCGACAAAAATAACGCTGAGGATGGTTGGTGACGGAGATCAAAAAGTTGGATTGCCTAAGCCCACTGTGTGAAAATTGGGAAACGGAAACTGGAAGAATGTAGACTAGAAATTTTAGCGGATTCGTAAGATTGAGGGTTTCGAATCTGAGCCCGAATCCGAATCCAGCTTGATAAGCCGAAGATTCGATCCGGCCAAAAGGACGAATCCTGGATTCGAATCCGAATCCGGATTCAGATTCGCCCATCTCTGGCAGAGATAAGTCATGACTATAACATGATTTTTCGCTCACATTTTCTGACTTACCGACACCTAAAACTGTTCAGCCGGTTTCTTTGTCAAACGCTGAAAGGACCTGTCTTATCTATAATACTAATGCAACCACTTCAATAATCACTCCAAATATTTCTAAACCCGGAGACCCCAATTTCGTACGGTACATTCTAAGCCCTCTAACAAAACCAGGCTGATTTTCTCAGTTGCCGTGTTTTGCTACCTTCGATGTGTATCACGCTGTCGACGGTTGTCTGCGAGAAGTTTTTCTAACAGGTTTCTTTCCTTCCCCGACGTTGACCCAGAGGATTGACAGCCTGACGAGGACCCTTGCCAAGAAGGGCCGAAATATCGCTGATGAAGAATCGTAGCTGACGTATCCGTTGTAAATATTGTTTGAATAAATGTTTCAAAGTCAGCTTGGGCTCAAAGACTATTTACAGAAAAACCGGTTATGTAAATTGTTTCCCTGTTTTCGCTACAAGTCCACGGGTCTCGGAAAAGGCTTAACACAGCCAAAACCGATGATTATTTGCTGAAAGCACAGCACAGTCTTTCAAATATGTTGAAATACTGTAAGTTGAATAATAAATAGTGCGAGGGGTCCTTTAAAGTTTAACTACTGTAAACTGCGACACTGTAAAACGGGCGACGTCTCCACACGCCAAAATCACAGGTACCGCGAAATTAGCTTTAAGCTATTTAGAAAATAAACTTGATTGATTGATTGAATTTGAACTTGGTCAAGGACGTGGTTTTGTCTATCTGTCGAATGACGGACGACACGAGCTGCAATCCGATAATACACTAGGCTACATCCGAAAAGACTTTTACCTGGAAATAGCTCGAAGAAATTGCGAACAGTTATTTTTTTTTGTGTTCCTCAATCCAACGTTATCTTATCTTATCTTAAAGGACCTCTCGCACTATTTAGTATTCAACTTACAGTATTTTAAAATATTTGAATACTTTAAAACTAGGCTATGCTTTCAACAAATAACCCATGGTTTTGGCTGTTTTAAGCCTTTTCAAATCTCAGCACTAGTTTTTCCGTGAAGTCATTATTCAAAGTAATAGATACAGACGAGTACTCGATAATAGAAACGTAGAACGAGGTTATTAATAAAATAATATTTAAGTTTTCAGTCCCTTATTAATAAAACAAGAGCTGTAAGCTCATATGGCACTTGAATGGGTTAAGATGATTTGATTGATCAAAAGTAAGTTTCGACTTTGCGGTTGAGATGCGCACTCTAAGGGAGCTGTAACTTCATTTGTAAGCAAAACCCTTCAGGCAAAAATGCTAATGGGCTGATGGGCATCATCAAAATGCATATATTGCTTAAAATATTTTTTTTTCTTTGCGGTCAAGATTGGTACTTTAAGGAATAATCGGATTTGGGAAGTAGCAATTTCTAAGCAAATGTCCAATATTCCAGCGAAGTTTCATCGTCCTAGCACATCTGGAAGTACCTTAACGCGCGATCACCGGAATCCCAGACCCTCCCTCCCTCCTCCAACTCCACCCACAATACCCGGAGCCAATCCGGCTCTGTAAATGATTAATCCAGAGCATCTGTTGTCATTCCCACCAAGTTCGATCCAGATCACACCAGTCTAAGCGGGTCAAGTATTTTACGCCCTCCCCCCAATAATTGCCGGATTCGGTCCGGAAATGAAAAAGATCACCAGAGAAAAATGTCCTCTGTTTAATTATTAAATTTCACTCGAATCCGATCACCCGTTCCAAAGTTTCGCATTGCTCAATATTCCGGATTCCCCTCCCTCAACTCCCCCCCCCCCCAAGATTATCATATCGAGGATTTTTTTTTTATTCCAAGTCAGTTTGACCGAGTCCCTGATATGCCTTCCAAGTTTCGTCGTGAAAATCCCCCAAAAAACATTCCGGGAAACCTCCCCCCACCCTCAAGTGTCCGGATCCCGTCAAATTATGTAAAAGATTTACATGAATCAGATGTTTGTTCTTCCCAGTAAGTTTCACTCCGATACCATCATTCTAACTGTTTCTCGAGATTTCCGGTCACCCCCCCCCCCCCCCAGCTCCCCCACGGTGCCCGTAGCCAATCCGATTTAGTAAATGACTTACCTAGAACATCTGTTTGTTCTTCCCACAAAGTTCCATCCCGATCCCTCCATTCTAACGGGTCACGTATTTCCCCCCCCCCCCCAATAGTTGCCGGATCCGGTCCGGATATGAAAAAGATAATCGGAGAAATGTCCTCTGTTCAGTTCTTAAATTTCACTCGAATCCGATCACCCATTCCAAAATTACGCATGTTTACGCAATTTTTATTTTGAAGTCAGTTTGATCGGGTCCCTGATATGCCTGCCAAGTTTCATCGTGAAAATCCCCACCATCACCGGAATTCCGGGAAACCCCCTCCCCCCCCCCCCAATAAGTGTCCGGATCCAGTACAATGGTCTAAAGGACTTATCTAGAGCAGATGCTTGTTCTTCCCAGCAAGTTTCACTCCGATCCCTCCATTCTAACCCTTTCTTGAAATTTCCGGTCTCCCCCCCAACTCCCCCCTGGCTACCGAATCCGGTCAAGACTTTAAACGGGACATTACAGATACATATTCTATTCAGTTATGAAGTTTCAATACAATCCGATCACCCGTTCTAAAGTTACACGCTTCTCAATTTCCCGGATTCCTGATTATTTCTTAGTTTGTTTGGTCGGGTCTCTGATATGCCTGCCAAGTTTCATGGTCCTAGCACAACTGGAAGTACCGTAACTCGAAAAAGTGTGACAAAATGCCCTAAATTTTCAAGTTCCCAGCGCCCCCACTCCCCCGCATATGGCCGGATCGGGAAACTTATTATTTCTAGGTTACTTTGGTCAGGTCCCTGAAATTCCTGCCAAGTTTCATTGTCGTAGCTCATCTGGAAGTACCCTAACTCGAAAAAGTGTGACAAAATGCCCTAAATTTTCAAGTTTCCAGCGCCCCCACTCCCCCGCATATGGTCGGATCGGGAAACTGATTATTTCCAGGTTAGTTTGGTCGGGTCCCTGATATTCCTGCCAAGTTTCATTGTCCTAGCTCATCTGGAAGTACCCTAACTCGAAAAAGTGTGACAAAATGCCCTAAATTTTCAAGTTTCCAGCGCCCCCACTCCCCCGCATATGGTCGGATCGGGAAACTTATTATTTCCAGGCTACTTTGGTCAGGTCCCTGATATTCCTGCCAAGTTTCATTGTCCTAGCTCATCTGGAAGTACCCTAACTCGAAAAAGTGTGACAAAATGCCCTAAATTTTCAAGTTTCGAGCGCCCCCACTCCCCCGCATATAGTCGGATCGGGAAACTGATTATTTCCAGATTCGTTTGGTCGGGTCCCTGATATTCCTGCCAAGTTTCATTGTCCTAGCTCATCTAGAAGTACCCCAACTCGGAAAAGTGTGACAAAATGCCCTAAATTTTCAAGTTTCCGGCGCCCCGCACTCCCCCGCATATGGTCGGATCGAGAAACTGATTATTTCCAGGTTAGTCTGGTCGGGTCCCTGATATCCCTGCCAAGTTTCATTGTCCTAGCACATCTGGAAGTACCCTAACTCGAAAAAGTGTGACAAAAAACCCGGACCGACCGACAGACCGACAGACGGAATTGTGATCGGTATATGGCACTTGCGCCAGAGGCTGCAAGTGCCATAACAAGAGCTGTAAGCTCATATGGCACTTGCATGTGTCAAGATGATTTGATTGATCAAAAGTAAGTTTCGACTTTGCGGTTGAGATGCGCGCTATAAGGGAGCTGGAACTTCATTTGTAAGCAAAACCCTTGAGGCAAAACTGCTAATGGGCTGATGGGCATCACGAAAATGCATATATTGCTTAAAAGTATTTTTTTTACTTTGCGGTCAAGATTGGTACTTTAAGGAATAATCGGATTTGGGATGTAGCAATTTCTAAGCAAATGTTGTTGAGTCTCCAATATTCCAGCGAAGTTTCATCGTCCTAGCACATCTGGAAGTACCTTAACGCGCGATCACCGGAATCCCAGACCCCCTCCCCCTCCTCCAACTCCACCCACAATAACCGGAGCCAATCCTGTTCTGTAAATGATTAATCCAGAGCATCTGTTTGTCATTCCCACGAAGTTCGATCCAGATCACACCAGTCTAAGCGGGTCAAGTATTTTCCGCCCTCCCCCCGATAATTGCCGGATTCGGTCCGGAAATGAAAAAGGTCACAAGAGAAAAATGTCCTCTGTTTAATTATTAAATTTCACTCGAATCCGATCACCCGTTCCAAAGTTACGCATGACTCAATGTTCCGGATTCCCCTCCCTCAACTCCCCCCCCCCCCAAGATTATCATATCGAGGATTTTTTTTTATTCCAAGTCAGTTTGACCGGGTCCCTGATATGCCTTCCAAGTTTCGTCGTGAAAATCCCCCAAAAAACGGAATTCCGGGATACCCCTCCTCCCCCCCCCCCTCAAGTGTCCGGATCCAGTCAAATTATGTAAAAGATTTACATGGACCAGATGTTTGTTCTTCCCAGCAAGTTTCACTCCGATACCATCATTCTAACCGTTTCTCGAGATTTCCAGTCCATCCCCCCCCCCACCCCACCCAGCTCCCCCGCGGTGCACGTAGCCAATCCGATTCAGCAAATGACTTACCTAGAGCATCTGTTTGTTCTTCCCACAAAGTTCCATCCCGATCCCTCCATTCTAAACGGGGCACGTATTTTCCGCCCCCCCCCCCAATAGTTGCCGGATCCGGTCCGGATATGACAAAAATCATCGGAGAAATGTCCTCTGTTGAATTCTTAAATTTCACTCGAATCCGATCACCCATTCCAAAATTACGCATGACTGAAAATTTCGCATTCCCCTCCCTCCACTCCCCCCACCATTATCTGATCGACAAATTTTTTATTTTGAAGTCAGTTTGATTGGGTCCCTGATATGCCTGCCAAGTTTCATCGTGAAAATCCCCAAAACCACCATCACCGGAATTCCGGGTCCCCCCCCCCTTAAGTGTCCGGATCAATTACAATGGTCTAAAGGACTTATCTAGAGCAGATGCTTGTTCTTCCCAGCAAGTTTCACTCCGATCCCTCCATTCTAACCGTTTCTTGAAATTTCCGGTCTCCCCCCCCCCCCAACTCCCCCTGGCTACCGAATCCGGTCAAGACTTTAAACGGGACATTACAGATATATATTCTGTTCAGTTATGAAGTTTCATTACAATCCGATCATCCGTTCGAAAGTTACACACTTCTCAATTTCCCGGATTCCCCTGCGGATTCCCCTCCCTCCACTCCCCCACCATTATCTGATCGACAATATTTTTATTTTGAAGTCAGTTTGATTGGGTCCCTGATATGCCTGCCAAGTTTCATCGTGAAAATCCAAAAAACCACCATCACCGGAATTCCGGGACCCCCCCTCCCCCATAAGTATCCGTATCCAGTACAATGGTCTAAAGGACTTATCTAGAGCAGATGCTTGTTCTTCCCAGCAAGTTTCACTCCGATCCCTCCATTCTAACCGTTTCTTGAAATTTCCGGTCTCCCCCCCCCCCCAACTCCCCCCTGGCTACCGAATCCGGTCAAGACTTTAAACGGGACATTACAGATATATATTCTCTTCAGTTATGAAGTTTCATTACAATCCGATCAGCCGTTCGAAAGTTACACACTTCTCAGTTTCCCGTATTCCCCTGCCCTCCACCCCCCCCCCCCAAAATGGTCGGATCAGAAAACTGATTATTCCTAATTTTGTTTGGTCGGGTCTCTGATATGCCTGCCAAGTTTCATGGTCCTAGCACAACTGGAAGTACCCTAACTCGAAAAAGTGTGACAAAATGCCCTAAATTTTCAAGTTTCCAGCGCCCCGCACTCCCCCCCATATGGTCGGATCGGGAAACTGATTATTTCCAGGTTAGTTTGGTCGGGTCCGTGATATTCCTGCCAAGTTTCATTGTCCTAGCTCATCTGGAAGTACCCTCACTCGAAAAAGTGTGACAAAATGCCCTAAATTTTCAAGTTTCCAGCGCCCCAACTCCCCCGCATATGGTCGGATCGGGAAACTTATTATTTCCAGGTTACTTTGGTCAGGTCCCTGATATTCCTGCCAAGTTTCATTGTCCTAGCTCATCTGGAAGTACCCTAACTCGAAAAAGTGTGACAAAATGCCGTAAATTTTCAAGTTTCGAGCGCCCCCACTCCCCCGCATATGTTCGGATCGGGAAACTGATTATTTCCAGGTTCGTTTGGTCGGGTCCCTGATATTCCTGCCAAGTTTCATTGTCCTAGCTCATCTAGAAGTACCCTAACTCAGAAAAAAGTGACAAAATGCCCTAAATTTTCAAGTTTCCAGCGCCCCGCACTCCCCCCCATATGGTCGGATCGGGAAACTGATTATTTCCAGGTTAGTTTGGTCGGGTCCCCGATATGCCTGCCAAGTTTCATTGTCCTAGCGCATCTGGAAGTACCCTAACTCGGATATGTGGGACAAAAAACTCGGACCGACCGACAGACCGGCAGACGGAAGTTGACCAAAATGCAGAAAAAAATCTTTCCTGTCATCGCCCCAATCGTCCAGCAACAACAGCGTCCGTGTCAAAAATTAAATCTCAGGACTAGTTTTTATGGCACTTGCAGCCTCTGGCTCAAGTGCCATATACCGATCACAATTCCGTCTGTCGGTCTGTCGGTCGGTCCGAGTTTTTTGTCCCACATATCCGAGTTAGGGTACTTCCAGATGTGCTAGGACAATGAAACTTGGCAGGCATATCAGGGACCTGACCAAAGTAACCTGGAAATAATCAGTTTCCCGATCCGACCATATGGGGGGGAGTGCGGGGCGCTGGAAACTTGAAAATTTAGGGCATTTTGTCACACTTTTTCGAGTGAGGGTACTTCCAGATGAGCTAGGACAATGAAACTTGGCAGGAATATCAGGGACCCGACCAAACTAGCCTGGAAATAATCAGTTTCCCGATGCGACCATGTGCGGGGAAGTGGGGGCGCTGGAAACTTGAAAATTTAGGGCATTTTGTCACACTTTTTCGAGTTAGGGTACTTCCAGTTGTGCTAGGACCATGAAACTTGGCAGGCATATCAGAGACCCGACCAAACAAAATTAGGAATAACCATTTTTCTGATCCGACCATTTTTTTGGGGGGGGGGGGGGGGGGGGGTGGAGGGCAGGGGAATCCGGGAAACTGAGAAGTGTGTAACTTTCGAACGGATGATCGGATTGTAATGAAACTTCATAACTGAAGAGAATATATATCTGTAATGTCCCGTTTAAAGTCTTGACCGGATTCGGTAGCCAGGGGGGAGTTGGGGGGGGGGGGGAGACCGGAAATTTCAAGAAACGGTTAGAATGGAGGGATCGGAGTGAAACTTGCTGGGAAGAACAAGCATCTGCTCTAGATAAGTTCTTTAGACCATTGTACTGGATCCGGACACTTATGGGGGGGGGGGGGGAGGTCCCGGAATTCCGGTGATGGTGGTTTTTTGGATTTTCACGGTGAAACTTGGCAGGCATATCAGGGACCCAATCAAACTGACTTCAAAATAAAAATTTTGTCGATCAGATAATGGTGGGGGGAGTGGAGGGAGGGGAATCCGAAATTTTCAGTCATGCGTAATTTTGGAATGGGGGATCGGATTCGAGTGAAATTTAAGAATTCAACAGAGGACATTTCTCCGATGATTTTTTTCATATCCGGACCGGATCCGGTAACTATTGGGGGGGGGGGGGGAAATACGTGCCCCGTTTAGAATGGAGGGATCGGGATGGAACTTTGTGGGAAGAACAAACAGATGCTCTAGGTAAGTCATTTGCTGAATCGGATTGGCTACGTGCACCGCGGGGGAGCTCGGTGGGGTGGGGGGGGGGGGGGGGTGGACCGGAAATCTCGAGAAACGGTTAGAATGATGGTATCGGAGTGAAACTTGCTGGGAAGAACAAACATGTGGTCCATGTAAATCTTTTACATAATTTGACAGGATCCGGACACTTGAGGGGGGGGGGGAGGAGGGGTATCCCGGAATTCCGTTTTTGGGGGATTTTCACGACGAAACTTGGAAGGCATATCAGGGACCCGGTCAAACTGACTTGGAATAAAAAAAAACCTCGATATGATAATCTTAGGGGGGGGGGAGGAGTTGAGGGAGGGGAATCCGGAATATTGAGTCATGCGTAACTTTGGAACGGGTGATCGGATTCGAGTGAAATTTAATAATTAAACAGAGGACATTTTTCTCTTGTGACCTTTTTCATTTCCGGACCGAATCCGGCAATTATCGGGGGGAGGGCGGAAAATACTTGACCCGCTTAGACTGGTGTGATCTGGATCGAACTTCGTGGGAATGACAAACAGATGCTCTGGATTTTACAGAACCGGATTGGCTCCGGTTATTGTGGGTGGAGTTGGAGGAGGGGGAGGGGGGTCTGGGATTCCGGTGATCGCGCGTTAAGGTACTTCCAGATGTGCTAGGACGATGAAACTTCGCTGGAATATTGGAGACTCAACAACATTTGCTTAGAAATTGCTACTTCCAAAATCCAATTATTCCTTAAAGTACCAATCTTGACCGCAAAGTAAAAAAAATACTTTTAAGCAATATATGCATTTTCGTGATGCCCATCAGGCCATTAGCAGTTTTGCCTCAAGGGTTTTGCTTACAAATGAAGTTCCAGCTCCCTTATAGCGCGCATCTCAACCGCAAAGTCGAAACTTACTTTTGATCAATCAAATCATCTTGACACATGCAAGTGCCATATGAGCTTACAGCTCTTGTTATGGCACTTGCAGCCTCTGGCTCAAGTTCCATATACCAATCACAATTCCGTCTGTCGGTCTGTCGGTCGGTCCGAGACCGACCGACAGACCGACAGACGGAAGTTGACCAAAATGCAGAAAAAAATCTTTCCTGTCATCGCCCCAATCGTCCAGCAACAACAGCGTCCGTGTCAAAAATTAAATCTCAGGACTAGTTTTTATGGCACTTGCAGCCTCTGGCTCAAGTGCCATATACCGATCACAATTCCGTCTGTCGGTCTGTCGGTCGGTCCGAGTTTTTTGTCCCACATATCCGAGTTAGGGTACTTCCAGATGAGCTAGGACAATGAAACTTGGCAGGCATATCAGGGACCCGACCAAACTAACCTGGAAATAATCAGTATCCCGATCCGACCATATGCGGGGGAGTGCGGGGCGCTGGAAACTTGAAAATTTAGGGCATTTTGTCACTTTTTTCCGAGTTAGGGTACGTCTAGATAAGCTAGGACAATGAAACTTGGCAGGAATATCAGGGACCCGACCAAAGGAACCTGGAAATAATCAGTTTCCCGATCCGACCATATGCGGGGGAGTGGGGGCGCTCGAAACTTGAAAATTTAGGGCATTTTGTCACACTTTTTCGAGTTAGGGTACTTCCAGATGAGCTAGGACAATGCTTGGCAGGAATATCAGGGACCTGACCAAAGTAACCTGGAAATAATAAGTTTCCCGATCCGACCATATGCGGGGGAGTTGGGGCGCTGGAAACTTGAAAATTTAGGGCATTTTATCACACTTTTTCGAGTGAGGGTACTTCCAGATGAGCTAGGACAATGAAACTTGGCAGGAATATCAGGGACCCGACCAAACTAACCTGGATATAATCAGTTTCCCGATCCGACCATATGCGGGGAAGTGGGGGCGCTGGAAACTTGAAAATTTAGGGCATTTTCTCACACTTTTTCGAGTTAGGGTACTTCCAGTTGTGCTAGGACCATGAAACTTGGCAGGCATATCAGAGACCCGACCAAACAAACTTAGAAATAATCAGTTTTCTGATCCGACCATTTTGGGTGGGTGGGTGGAGGGCAGGGGAATCCGGGAAATTGAGAAGTGTGTAACTTTCGAACGGATGATCGGATTGCAATGAAACTTCATAACTGAATAGAATATATATTTGTAATGTCCCGTTTAAAGTCTTGACCGGATTCGGTGGCCAGGGGGGAGTTGGGGGGGGGGGGGGGAGAGACCGGAAATTTCAAGAAACGGTTAGAATGGAGGGATCGGAGTGAAACTTGCTGGGAAGAACAAGCATCTGCTCTAGATAAGTCCTTTAGACCATTGTACTGGATCCGGAAACTTATGGGGGGGGGGTCCCGGAATTCCGGTGATGGTGGTTTTGAGGATTTTCACGATGAAACTTGGCAGGCATATCATAAAAATTTTGTCGATCAGATAATGGTGGGGGCAGTGGAGGGAGGGGAATCCGAAATTTTCAGTCATGCGTAATTTTGGAATGGGTGATCGGATTCGAGTGAAATTTAAGAATTCAACAGAGGACATTTCTCCGATGATTTTTTTCATATCCGGACCGGATCCGGCAGCTATTGGGGGGGGGGCGGAAAATACGTAACCCGTTTAGAACGGAGGGATCGGGATGGAACTTTGTGGGAAGAACAAACAGATGCTCTAGGTAAGTCATTTGCTGAATCGGATTGGCTACGTGCACCGCGGGGGAGCTGGGGGGGTGGTGGACCGGAAATCGCGAGAAACGGTTAGAATGATGGTATCGGAGTGAAACTTGCTGGGAAGAACAAACATCTGGTCCATGTAAATCTTTTACATAATTCGACTGGATCCGGACACTTGAGGGGGGGGGAGGAGGGGGTTTCCCGGAATTCCGTTTTTTGGGGGATTTTCACGACGAAACTTGGAAGGCATATCAGGGACCCGGTCAAACTGACTTGGAATAAAAAAAAATCCTCGATAATAATCTTGGGGGGAGGGGGGGGGGAGTTGAGAGAGGGGAATCCGGAATATTGAATCATGCGTAACTTTGGAACGGGTGATCGGATTCGAGTGAAATTTAATAATTAAACAGAGGACATTTTTCTCTGGTGACCTTTTTCATTTCCGGACCGAATCCGGCAATTATTGGGGGGAGGGCGGAAAATACTTGACCCGCTTAGACTGGTGTGATATGGATCGAACTTCGTGGGAATGACAAACAGATGCTCTGGATTAATCATTTACAGAACCGGATTGGCTCCGGTTATTGGGGGTGGATTTGGAGGGGGGGGGGGGGGGTCTGGGATTCCGGTGATCGCGCGTTAAGGTACTTCCAGATGTGCTAGGACGATGAAACTTCGCTGGAATATTGGAGACTCAACAACATTTGCTTAGAAATTGCTACTTCCAAAATCCGATTATTCCTTAAAGTACCAATCTTGACCGCAAAGTAAAAAAAATAAATTTAAGCAATATATGCATATTCGTGATGCCCATCAGCCCATTAGCAGTTTTGCCTCAAGGGTTTTGCTTACAAATGAAGTTCCAGCTCCCTTAGAGTGCGCATCTCAACCGCAAAGTCGAATCTTACTTTTGATCAATCAAATCATCTAGACCCATGGAAGTGCCATATGAGCTTACAGCTCTTGTTTCATTATAGGTGTATTTGAAGATAATTTACTTTAAATATTCTTTGAGCCCAAGCTGACTTTGAAACATTTATTGAAACAATGTTTACAACGGGTACGTCAGCTACGTGTAAACATTGTTGATTACAGGTTTGTTTCCTTCCTCGAAGTTAAACCAGAGGATTGACAGCCTGACGAGGACCCTTGCCAAAAAGGGCCGAAATATCGCTGACGAAGAATCGTACCTGACGTACCCGTTGTAAACATTGTTTGAATAAATTTACTTTAATAAGATATTTATAGTCGGTAGAGGCTTCAGTTATTATTTACAGGTTTGTTTCCTTCTCCGAAGGTGAACCAGAGGATTGACAGCCTGACGAGGACCCTTGCCAAAACGGGCCGAAATATCGCTGATGAAGAATCGTAGCTGACGTAGGCTACCCGTTGTAAACAATGTTTCAATAAATATTTCAAAGTCAGCTTGGGCTGAAAGAATATTTACCTTTTCAAAGACCTGTTGACTTACAGCGAAAACAGGGAAAAAATTTACATAACTGTTTTTTCTGACGGAAAAACTCCTCACAGACAACCCTTCAGTTATTATTTACAGGTTTGTTTCCTTCTCCGAAGGTGAACCAGAGGATTGACAGCCTGACGAGGACCCTTGCCAAAACGGGCCGAAATATCGCTGATGAAGAATCGTAGCTGACGTAGGCTACCCGTTGTAAACAATGTTTGAATAAATATTTCAAAGTCAGCTTGGGCTGAAAGAATATTTACCTTTTCAAAGACCTGTTGACTTACAGCGAAAACAGGGAAAAAATTTACATAACTGTTTTTATGGCACTTGCAGCCTCTGGCTCAAGTGCCATATACCGATCACAATTCCGTCTGTCGGTCTGTCGGTCTGTCGGTCGGTCCGAGTTTTTTTGTCCCACATATCCGAGTTAGGGTACTTCCAGATGTGCTAGGACAATGAAACTTGGCAGGCATATCAGGGACCCGACCAAACTAACCTGGAAATAATCAGTTTCCCGATCCGACCATATGGGGGGGAGTGCGGGGCGCTGGAAACTTGCAAATTTAGGGCATTTTGTCACTTTTTTTCTGATTTAGGGTACTTCTAGATGAGCTAGGACAATGAAACTTGGCAGGAATATCAGGGACCCGACCAAACGAACCTGGAAATAATCAGTTTCCCGATCCGACCATATGCGGGGGAGTGGGGGCGCTCGAAACTTGAAAATTTAGGGCATTTTGTCACACTTTTTCGAGTTAGGGTACTTCCAGATGAGCTAGGACAATGAAACTTGGCAGGAATATCAGGGACCTGACCAAAGTAACCTGGAAATAATAAGTTTCCCGATCCGACCATATGCGGGGGAGCTGGGGCGCTGGAAACTTGAAAATTTAGGGCATTTTGTCACACTTTTTCGAGTGAGGGTACTTCCAGATGAGCTAGGACAATGAAACTTGGCAGGAATATCAATCAATCAATCAATTTATTTAATTCGTGATATTACACATCACATAATAAGATTACACTAACACATGAATTTTCTTACTAAATATATACAATCATTTTAACCATTCGGTGGCTCGGGGCAATAGCACAGTCGACGGAAAAGTCGGTAAAAAAGTCCAGAACGGCATTCTGCATTCTCACGAATTGCCTTTAAAAGTGGATTATCGGAAACTTCTAACCTTGCAACAAAACTAACTATCGCTTTCCGCCTCATAACATCAAAAGATTCAGTTTCATTTTCTAAAAACATTTGACTAGCAGAGTAACGTCGATTATATGAAAGGAGATGACGGAATGCATTGTTAAAACAAACTTTTAGTTTACGCATCGTCGTCTCAAGATAGTTATCAAAAAGTGGGAGACAGTATAGTTGTGTGCAATACGTCTTAAATAAAAGAATTCTAACCGACACAGTACAAAATTTAAAATTACGAATTAAGTGGTTCGCACGCGCGCAAAGACCCCGATACTGACTCGAAACTGCTGAATCGTCATACAGGTCATCATCTAAAAAATAACCTAAGTACTTCACTTTGTGCACTCTCTTTAAAACAAAATCACCAAGTCGAATAGCCGGAAATATCAGGGATTTAAAATGTTTCGGGATAAAAATCATGTAATTATCACGGACCCGACCAAACTAACCTGGAAATAATCAGTTTCCCGATCCGACCATATGGGGGGGGGGGGAGTGCGGGGCGCTGGAAACTTGAAAATTTAGGGCATTTTGTCACACTTTTTCGAGTTAGGGTACTTCCAGTTGTGCTAGGACCATGAAACTTGGCAGGCATATCAGAGACCCGACCAAACAAAATTAGGAATAATCAGTTTTCTGATCCGACCATTTTGGGGGGGGGGGGGGGTGGAGGGCAGGGGAATCCGGGAAACTGAGAAGTGTGTAACTTTCGAACGGATGATCGGATTGTACTGAAACTTCATAACTGAAGAGAATATATATCTGTAATGTCCCGTTTAAAGTCTTGACCGGATTCGGTAGCCAGGGGGGAGTTGGGGGGGGGAGACCGGAAATTTCAAGAAACGGTTAGAATGGAGGGATCGGAGTGAAACTTGCTGGGAAGAACAAGCATCTGCTCTAGATAAGTCCTTTAGACCATTGTACTGGATCCGGACACTTATGGGGGGGGGGGGCCGGAATTCCGGTGATGGTGGTTTTTTGGATTTTCACGATGAAACTTGGCAGGCATATCAGGGACCCAATCAAACTGACTTCAAAATAAAAATATTGTCGATCAGATAATGGTGGGGGAGTGGAGGGAGGGGAATCCGCAGGGGAATCCGGGAAATTGAGAAGTGTGTAACTTTCGAACGGATGATCGGATTGTAATGAAACTTCATAACTGAACAGAATATATATCTGTAATGTCCCGTTTAAAGTCTTGACCGGATTCGGTAGCCAGGGGGGAGTTGGGGGGGGAGACCGGAAATTTCAAGAAACGGTTAGAATGGAGGGATCAGAGTGAAACTTGCTGGGAAGAACAAGCATCTGCTCTAGATAAGTCCTTTAGGCCATTGTACTTGATCCGGACACTTATGGGGGGGGGGGGGGTCCCGGAATTCCGGTGATGGTGGTTTTGGGGATTTTCACGATGAAACTTGGCAGGCATATCAGGGACCCAATCAAACTGACTTCAAAATAAAAATTTTGTCGATCAGATAATGGTGGGGGGAGTGGAGGGAGGGGAATCCGAAATTTTCAGTCATGCGTAATTTTGGAATGGTTGATCGGATTCGAGTGAAATTTAAGAATTCAACAGAGGACATTTCTCCGATGATTTTTTTCATATCCGGACCGGATCCGGCAACTATTGGGGGGGGGGAGGGGAAATACGTGCCCCGTTTAGAATGGAGGGATCGGGATGGAACTTTGTGGGAAGAACAAACAGATGCTCTAGGTAAGTCATTTGCTGAATCGGATTGGCTACGTGCACCGCGGGGGAGCTGGGTGGGGTGGGGTGGGGGGGGGGGTGGGGGGGGGTGGACCGGAAATCTCGAGAAACGGTTAGAATGATGGTATCGGAGTTAAACTTGCTGGGAAGAACAAACATCTGGTTCATATAAATCTTTTACATAATTTGACTGGATCCGGACACTTGAGGGGGGGGGGGGGGGAGGGGTCTCCCGGAATTCCGTTTTTGGGGGATTTTCACGACGAAACTTGGAAGGCATATCAGGGACCCGGTCAAACTGACTTGGAATAAAAAAAAAATCCTCGATATGATAATCTTGGGGGGGGGGAGGGGAGTTGAGGGAGGGGAATCCGGAATATTGAGTCATGCGTAACTTTGGAACGGGTGATCGGATTCGAGTGAAATTTAATAATTAAACAGAGGACATTTTTCTCTTGTGACCTTTTTCATTTCCGGACCGAATCCGGCAATTATCGGGGGGAGGGCGGAAAATACTTGACCCGCTTAGACTGGTGTGATCTGGATCGAACTTCGTGGGAATGACAAACAGATGCTCTGGATTAATCATTTACAGAACAGGATTGGCTCCGGTTATTGTGGGTGGAGTTGGAGGAGGGGGAGGGGGGTCTGGGATTCCGGTGATCGCGCGTTAAGGTACTTCCTGATGTGCTAGGACGATGAAACTTCGCTGGAATATTGGAGACTCAACAACATTTGCTTAGAAATTGCTACTTCCCAAATCCGATTATTCCTTAAAGTACCAATCTTGACCGCAAAGTAAAAAAAATACTTTTAAGCAATATATGCATTTTCGTGATGCCCATCAGCCCATTAGCAGTTTTGCCTCAAGGGTTTTGCTTACAAATGAAGTTCCAGCTCCCTTATAGCGCGCATCTCAACCGCAAAGTCGAAACTTACTCTTGATCAATCAAATCATCTTGACACATGCAAGTGCCATATGAGCTTACAGCTCTTGTTAGCTTGCCAGATTGACATAAAGAGCTATTTTAACAAAAAGGAAGTTGACGATAAAAATTTTCTTCCAGCACGAGGTTGAAAAAAAATTTGGCTTGTGAGCAACGAGAGAGAATGTAATGTGGGGGGGGGGGTGGACCGGAAATCTCGAGAA
Organism: Branchinecta sandiegonensis; assembly: GCA_030848855.1. Lineage (NCBI taxonomy): Eukaryota > Metazoa > Arthropoda > Branchiopoda > Anostraca > Branchinectidae > Branchinecta > Branchinecta sandiegonensis. The sequence continues at coordinate 1,295,550 of JAUPMV010000012.1, forward strand.
ACGGTTAGAATGATGGTATCGGAGTGAAACTTGCTGGGAAGAACAAACATCTGGTTCATATAAATCTTTTACATAATTTGACTGGATCCGGACACTTGAGGGGGGGGGGGAGGGGTCTCCCGGAATTCCGTTTTTGGGGGATTTTCACGACGAAACTTGGAAGGCATATCAGGGACCCGGTCAAACTGACTTGGAATAAAAAAAAAATCCTCGATATGATAATCTTGGGGGGGGGGGGAGGGGAGTTGAGGGAGGGGAATCCGGAATATTGAGTCATGCGTAACTTTGGAACGGGTGATCGGATTCGAGTGAAATTTAATAATTAAACAGAGGACATTTTTCTCTTGTGACCTTTTTCATTTCCGGACCGAATCCGGCAATTATCGGGGGGAGGGCGGAAAATACTTGACCCGCTTAGACTGGTGTGATCTGGATCGAACTTCGTGGGAATGACAAACAGATGCTCTGGATTAATCATTTACAGAACAGGATTGGCTCCGGTTATTGTGGGTGGAGTTGGAGGAGGGGGAGGGGGGTCTGGGATTCCGGTGATCGCGCGTTAAGGTACTTCCTGATGTGCTAGGACGATGAAACTTCGCTGGAATATTGGAGACTCAACAACATTTGCTTAGAAATTGCTACTTCCCAAATCCGATTATTCCTTAAAGTACCAATCTTGACCGCAAAGTAAAAAAAATACTTTTAAGCAATATATGCATTTTCGTGATGCCCATCAGCCCATTAGCAGTTTTGCCTCAAGGGTTTTGCTTACAAATGAAGTTCCAGCTCCCTTATAGCGCGCATCTCAACCGCAAAGTCGAAACTTACTCTTGATCAATCAAATCATCTTGACACATGCAAGTGCCATATGAGCTTACAGCTCTTGTTAGCTTGCCAGATTGACATAAAGAGCTATTTTAACAAAAAGGAAGTTGACGATAAAAATTTTCTTCCAGCACGAGGTTGAAAAAAAATTTGGCTTGTGAGCAACGAGAGAGAATGTAATGATGCATGACAGGCCTGATTATTGCAAAACGTCATTTGATTTCGTTATTATTGTTATTTAACTGTAAATTCAGAATAAGTCCATTCTGTCTCAAGATTTTTTTTTCTGGATGATCAGTCCTTTTTTATGGCACTTGCAGCCTCTGGCTCAAGTGCCATATACCGATCACAATTCCGTCTGTCGGTCTGTCGGTCTGTCGGTCGGTCCGAGTTTTTTTGTCCCACATATCCGAGTTAGGGTACTTCCAGATGTGCTAGGACAATGAAACTTGGCAGGCATATCAGGGACCCGACCAAACTAACCTGGAAATAATCAGTTTCCCGATCCGACCATGTGGGGGGGAGTGCGGGGCGCTGGAAACTTGCAAATTTAGGGCATTTTGTCACTTTTTTCTGAGTTAGGGTACTTCTAGATGAGCTAGGACAATGAAACTTGGCAGGAATATCAGGGACCCGACCAAACGAACCTGGAAATAATCAGTTTCCCGATCCGACCATATGCGGGGGAGTGGGGGCGCTCGAAACTTGAAAATTTAGGGCATTTTGTCACACTTTTTCGAGTTAGGGTACTTCCAGATGAGCTAGGACAATGAAACTTGGCAGGAATATCAGGGACCTGACCAAAGTAGCCTGGAAATAATAAGTTTCCCGATCCGACCATATGCGGGGGAGTTGGGGCGCTGGAAACTTGAAAATTTAGGGCATTTTGTCACACTTTTTCGAGTGAGGGTACTTCCAGATGAGCTAGGACAATGAAACTTGGCAGGAATATCACGGACCCGACCAAACTAACCTGGAAATAATCAGTTTCCCGATCCGACCATATGGGGGGGAGTGCGGGGCGCTGGAAACTTGAAAATTTAGGGCATTTTGTCACACTTTTTCGAGTTAGGGTACTTCCAGTTGTGCTAGGACCATGAAACTTGGCAGGCATATCAGAGACCCGACCAAACAAAATTAGGAATAATCAGTTTTCTGATCCGACCATTTTGGGGGGGGGGGGGGAGGGCAGGGGAATCCGGGAAACTGAGAAGTGTGTAACTTTCGAACGGATGATCGGATTGTAATGAAACTTCATAACTGAAGAGACTATATATCTGTAATGTCCCGTTTAAAGTCTTGACCGGATTCGGTAGCCAGGGGGGAGTTGGGGGGGGGGAGACCGGAAATTTCAAGAAACGGTTAGAATGGAGGGATCGGAGTGAAACTTGCTGGGAAGAACAAATTTTCAAAAATAAAAAAAATATCCCTAAATTTTCAAGTTTCCAGCGCCCCGCACTCCCCCCCATATGGTCGGATCGGGAAACTGATTATTTCCAGGTTAGTTTGGTCGGGTCCGTGATATTCCTGCCAAGTTTCATTGTCCTAGCTCATCTGGAAGTACCCTCACTCGAAAAAGTGTGACAAAATGCCCTAAATTTTCAAGTTTCCAGCGCCCCAACTCCCCCGCATATGGTCGGATCGGGAAACTTATTATTTCCAGGTTACTTTGGTCAGGTCCCTGATATTCCTGCCAAGTTTCATTGTCCTAGCTCATCTGGAAGTACCCTAACTCGAAAAAGTGTGACAAAATGCCGTAAATTTTCAAGTTTCGAGCGCCCCCACTCCCCCGCATATGTTCGGATCGGGAAACTGATTATTTCCAGGTTCGTTTGGTCGGGTCCCTGATATTCCTGCCAAGTTTCATTGTCCTAGCTCATCTAGAAGTACCCTAACTCAGAAAAAAGTGACAAAATGCCCTAAATTTTCAAGTTTCCAGCGCCCCGCACTCCCCCCCATATGGTCGGATCGGGAAACTGATTATTTCCAGGTTAGTTTGGTCGGGTCCCCGATATGCCTGTCAAGTTTCATTGTCCTAGCGCATCTGGAAGTACCCTAACTCGGATATGTGGGACAAAAAACTCGGACCGACCGACAGACCGGCAGACGGAAGTTGACCAAAATGCAGAAAAAAATCTTTCCTGTCATCGCCCCAATCGTCCAGCAACAACAGCGTCCGTGTCAAAAATTAAATCTCAGGACTAGTTTTTATGGCACTTGCAGCCTCTGGCTCAAGTGCCATATACCGATCACAATTCCGTCTGTCGGTCTGTCGGTCGGTCCGAGTTTTTTGTCCCACATTTCCGAGTTAGGGTACTTCCAGATGTGCTAGGACAATGAAACTTGGCAGGCATATCAGGGACCTGACCAAAGTAACCTGGAAATAATCAGTTTCCCGATCCGACCATATGGGGGGGAGTGCGGGGCGCTGGAAACTTGAAAATTTAGGGCATTTTGTCACACTTTTTCGAGTGAGGGTACTTCCAGATGAGCTAGGACAATGAAACTTGGCAGGAATATCAGGGACCCGACCAAACTAGCCTGGAAATAATCAGTTTCCCGATGCGACCATGTGCGGGGAAGTGGGGGCGCTGGAAACTTGAAAATTTAGGGCATTTTGTCACACTTTTTCGAGTTAGGGTACTTCCAGTTGTGCTAGGACCATGAAACTTGGCAGGCATATCAGAGACCCGACCAAACAAAATTAGGAATAACCATTTTTCTGATCCGACCATTTTTTGGGGGGGGGGGGGGGGGGGTGGAGGGCAGGGGAATCCGGGAAACTGAGAAGTGTGTAACTTTCGAACGGATGATCGGATTGTAATGAAACTTCATAACTGAAGAGAATATATATCTGTAATGTCCCGTTTAAAGTCTTGACCGGATTCGGTAGCCAGGGGGGAGTTGGGGGGGGGAGACCGGAAATTTCAAGAAACGGTTAGAATGGAGGGATCGGAGTGAAACTTGCTGGGAAGAACAAGCATCTGCTCTAGATAAGTTCTTTAGACCATTGTACTGGATCCGGACACTTATGGGGGGGGGGGGAGGTCCCGGAATTCCGGTGATGGTGGTTTTTTGGATTTTCACGGTGAAACTTGGCAGGCATATCAGGGACCCAATCAAACTGACTTCAAAATAAAAATTTTGTCGATCAGATAATGGTGGGGGGAGTGGAGGGAGGGGAATCCGAAATTTTCAGTCATGCGTAATTTTGGAATGGGGGATCGGATTCGAGTGAAATTTAAGAATTCAACAGAGGACATTTCTCCGATGATTTTTTTCATATCCGGACCGGATCCGGCAACTATTGGGGGGGGGGGGGGGAAATACGTTCCCCGTTTAGAATGGAGGGATGGGGATGGAACTTTGTGGGAAGAACAAACAGATGCTCTAGGTAAGTCATTTGCTGAATCGGATTGGCTACGTGCACCGCGGGGGAGCTGGGTGGGGTTGGGGGGGGGGGGGGTTGGACCGGAAATCTCGAGAAACGGTTAGAATGATGGTATCGGAGTGAAACTTGCTGGGAAGAACGAACATCTGGTCCATATAAATCTTTTACATAATTTGACTGGATCCGGACACTTGAGGGGGGGGGGGGGAGGAGGGGTATCCCGGAATTCCGTTTTTGGGGGATTTTCACGACGAAACTTGGAAGGCATATCAGGGACCCGGTCAAACTGACTTGGAATAAAAAAAAAATCCTCGATATAATAATCTTGGGGGGGGGGGGGGAGTTGAGGGAGGGGAATTCGGAATATTGAGTCATGCGTAGCTTTGGAACGGGTGATCGGATTCGAGTGAAATTTAATAATTGAACAGAGGACATTTTTCTCTTGTGACCTTTTTCATTTCCGGACCGAATCCGGCAATTATCGGGGGGAGGGCGGAAAATACTTGACCCGCTTAGACTGGTGTGATCTGGATCGAACTTCGTGGGAATGACAAACAGATGCTCTGGATTAATCATTTACAGAACAGGATTGGCTCCGGTTATTGTGGGTGGAGTTGGAGGAGGGGGAGGGGGGTCTGGGATTCCGGTGATCGCGCGTTAAGGTACTTCCAGATGTGCTAGGACGATGAAACTTCGCTGGAATATTGGAGACTCAACAACATTTGCTTAGAAATTGCTACTTCCCAAATCCGATTATTCCTTAAAGTACCAATCTTGACCGCAAAGTAAAAAAATACTTTTAAGCAATATATGCATTTTCGTGATGCCCATCAGCCCATTAGCAGTTTTGCCTCAAGGGTTTTGCTTACAAATGAAGTTCCAGCTCCCTTATAGCGCGCATCTCAACCGCAAAGTCGAAACTTACTCTTGATCAATCAAATCATCTTGACACATGCAAGTGCCATATGAGCTTACAGCTCTTGTTTCTGACGGAAAAACTCCTCACAGACAACCCTCGACAGCGTGATACACATCGACGGTAGCAAAAAACGGCAAGTGAGAAAATCAGCGTGTTTTTGTTAGAGGGGTTAGAATGTACCGTACGAAAATTGGGGTCTATGGGTTTAGAAATATATGGAGTGATTATGAAAGTAGGTTGCGTTAGTATTATAGGTAAGACAGGTCCTTTTAAGGAGCAAGAGTTAAAAATCTTATCTACAATACACTCGAAACCATTAGTCGATTTGTCTTAGCCTGGCTTTACCTTAGTTCAGAAGGGCCCCCGAAAAAGCAGCCCTTATTGACAGTATGCAAGAGAGATAGAGCTACCCAAAGTTTGAAAGATCTTTCACACAACTAAAAAATCGCCATCTGGGAATAGCGGAGTAATGGAGCACTCGTTTTCATTGGTTCAAACCTGTTGAAGTGAGAAAGTGATTCATGACGTTATAAAGACGTGATGGAAATGGTAAAATGAGAAATAAGGGTAAATGAGGAAACTAGGAAGAATATTCAAAAATGAAACGTAGATATAGAGGAAAGTGTAGGTGACGCTAAATATATAGTCGGCCAAATTCAAAGAAATAATTTAAAATATTAAATATTAGGACCATTGGTGTCACCGAGGGAAAGTGGAAGCGTAGTCACCTGTCCAAATCATATTGGACAGGAAGAACAGAAAAGATACTACAAAAAGAGATTCCAGATTTCCGTGTTTCAACCCTTTAAACTTAAACAAATATTCCACTTCACTCGTCGAATTTCATGCCACTTAAAGAAAGAAGATTTATGAATGATTGTGAAAGAACTAAAAGATTTAGGTATGGAGATTTTTGCGGCGGAAAACGGCGGGACAGAATCGTTGTACAGAAGTTGGGAGAAAAAGCTTGTCTTGGAATTAAAAATCTTGGAAGGTTCGCCTGTTTAGGAATGTCGCACAGGGAGCACATTCTATAGTTTTGTCCGGTTTCAGGTTTGGATTGTCTCATTGTAACATATGTGAATTTTGTTCTATTGTTTTGTGATTTACCATGTCCGCAAGGCTTTAGTGTAATAAACTACTATTACTACTACTACTACTATTCATTACTGTGCCATTCACGTACGTGATTAAGCATAGTATTCCGGCCTGACAAGGATCGAACCCTACACCAAATCTGAGAATCTGGAAGAATATGACGTCAAAAGACCCATGGGTTTTCTTGTTAAAGCCATATTTACATTGGCAGTATCACTTTATGTGGTCCCGCATAGTAAAAGGAAGTATCGCTGGCATGGACAGGCAGAAACGCATAACTTATTTTTCAAGAAAATGAGTTAAGTCGCTTTCACATTGGCGCGTCGTTGCGATGCGTTGCGTATGAATTTATCTTGCGTTGCGTAGCATATCTTTCACACCCACGCGAGAAGCTTTCACGCTGGATGCGTATTGACGCTTTCCTTTCTCGGTTTCTTCTGCTGAATTTTTGTTTCTTTCATCATTATTAACTTTTTCTTCATCATTAGTAGGTTTTTCTAGAGTCATTCTTCAAAAACTTTCATTTTCACTGAAAAATCTGATGCGTACGCGTCGTCGCAACGCAAAATTAAGCCGGCTTCACACTGACTTAAAACCCCTTTCACACTGGAGTACTTAGGCCTCTTAAGTGTACTTTATGCGTCTAAACGTAAGAAATCTCACTTAACTTTAGTATTTTTCAAAGTTGAAAATTTTTCAACTTTCTACACTCAAAGTTAAGTGTACTTAAGGCTGACTTAAGGAAGAGAGGAGAATATTCGCTGATGATGAAAGGGTGAAAATCTAGGAAGAAATGAAGAAAATTTACTTAGCTTCAGCTCCTTGGTGTGAAAGGCCTAAGTACAGTGTGAAAGGCTTACTTAACTTAACGTAACTTTTGCTACTTAACTTTAGTTCTTAAGTGGCAGTGTGAAGCCGCCTTTAGAACTTGGTTCTGTTCTTGCGTTGCGTTTAATTCGTCTGTGTTGCGGCGACGCAAGCGTGACGCAGAGGTTGCCTAGCTCAGTGTGAAAGGCTCAACGCGTCAATGTGAAAGCGGCTTTATGGTCAAATCACTGAATCCGAGGCCAAGGTGCACATTTTGCTCTAGTCAGCGTATCTCTACCCGATGAAAAATTTATCTCAAAATAGTAGTATGAGGTTGTATGAAAAAGTAGCATGCAGTACGAACTGATGCTACTACATGCTTCTATGTCAAGGCTACCGTGTTACTGCATTCTACTATTAACAAGACTGGATGCTACTGGATACTACTGCTTAACATTGGCCTAGTCTAAGGCACATTAAATGATAGTATTCTTTACTATTACATATCAATACATGCAACTTTTTCGTACAACTATCACACAGCTACGAAGGCTACAAGGCTACAAGGAGGCTAAGCCAGGAGCTAGTGTAAAGTGCAGGTTAGTGCAGGCGATGCGGCGAAATGAACTTGTTTTTTTAGCCTCCTGGAAAATCAAAAAATTTGAGTTACGCGCTTCTGCCTGTCCACCAGCGATATGTGGAAACTAATTCTTAGCAAGGGCGCAAATTTAAGTATTGCTGTAGAGTCAGGCTGAAATTAAGAGAAGAGCATTGGAGAAGCAATGGCCCCAAAAAGGAAGAAAACTAAGACAAAAAAAATTTCTAAGCGATCTTGAAAAAAAAAAAAAAAATTAGAAGTAAACAACGTGGGGAGGGCCCAGTCTACCACAAATCCCTGATTTTTTATGGCACTTGCAGCCTCTGGCTCAAGAGCAATTTACCGATCGCAATTCCGTCTATCGGTCTGTCCGGTTTTTTGTCACACTTTTTCGAGTTAGGGTACTTCCAGATGTGCTAGGACGATGAAACTTGGCAGGCATATCAGGGATTCGACCAAACTAACTTGGAAACAATCAGTTTCCTGATCCGACCATCTGGGGGATGGAGGGCGGCGGGGGAATCTGGAAAATTGAGTAGTGTGTAACTTTTGAACGGGTGATCGGATTGAAATGAAACTTGATAACAGAATAAAGGACAAAAGATTCATCTCAATTTATGATAGCGGATTCAACAGCTATAGGGGAGTTGGGAGGGGGCGCTCGGAAATCTCAAGAAACGGTTAGAACGGAGGGATAGGAGTTAAACTTGCTGGGAAGAACAAGCATTTATTTTAGATAAATCGTTTGCACTACTGGACTGGATCCGGACACTTGGGGGGAGGGGGTGGGTGGAGGGGGCCTTCCGGAATACCAGTGATGGCGTTTTTCAACACGAAACTTGGCAGGCACATCGGGGACCCAACCAATCTGACAGAGCCCTTACCTACTACATACAGTTGCAAGTGGCATATGAGCTTACAGCTCTTGTTGGACCCCTTTGCCAAACTCTGGGTATACCTAGCGTTTGGCATACCCTATGCCTAACGTTGGATACTCTATGCCAAACTCTGGGTATACCTAGCGTTTGGCATACCCTATGCCTAACGTTGGATACACTATGCCAAATGCTGGATGTTCTAACCCAGTAAAATATTGATGATTTGATTGAAGCTCAAAAATCAACCAATTAGAACTCATCTGTAGTGGGATAGGTCAGGGTTAGATTGACAACAGGTATCCATCGTTTGTCATAGGGTATCCAAAGAGGGGTTTGTGGGTGACTGGGGGGGGGGGGGGAGGGGGTCTACTAACCGACGGCTGAATTAGGTCAGATCAACTTACAGGGCAGAAACAGGCACACACTCGACAAATCCACGGTAGCATGAGAACGTTCCCTTAGGGCAACTCAAATCACCATGACGATGTTCAGAGTGGTCATCGCAGCCGACTTCGTCTGACCCGTCATCGCAATCGTCTTCGCCGTCACAAACGTTGCCCTCGGAGACACATGACTGGGTATCGTTACAGAGCCGACTAGCGGGAGGGCAAGTCAACTCAAGGGGGTGAGGGGTAGTAATGGTGGGAGAAGCTGAAAGACCCCACATTAACACAATATTTGTTTTATTTCTGACCGATAGTCAGCAAGGGAAAACAAGTGGAATTAAATGAAAGTTAAACAGACGAAAGCACTCAAAACAACCAAATTAATCCCCAAAGAGCGTGCGCGGAGCGAGTACCGAAGCTGGAACCGCGGTCCTACCGTTCTGAGCGGTACCGTATTATTTTATTCCTAAATTTGTTCATGCTATCAACAATGAGTTTTAGTTATCTCGTGTGTGTTCTCTTTTGAGATTTTATGTTACACGACAGTAGAGGTATGCTTATGTGAACGTCCGCTAACAGTGAACGATTGCCGAAGAAAAAACTAAAACCCAAACCATGCATTTTTTTAATATGAATACTTGTAACAACCACTCACACTTTTGTCACTTAGAATATTTTGCTAATTCACGGCTAGAAGTGACTCATCTGACACCATAGCCTCGTTTTTGTTGCACGGTGCAGCTCCACTTCTCGGCCGCTTCCGGGCTGATTCCTTCTATATTCGTTTTTGCACTGCAGAGCTTCCGAGGAAGACGGCAGCGCTTCTTGAGAATCGCGGACTTGCTTACCCGAACAAGTCCGTGCTTCCCTACAAGGTGCTGCATCAACTAAGAAGAAATCGTGCGAGCAGTGAATCCAAGAACGCATCTTGTGTGGAAGCAGAGAAGCGCTGCAGCAGCATTATTGCAACAAAAACGAGGCTCTGGGCTTTTTATAATTTGAAAAGTTTGCCACGAGGAACGCACCTTCAACCGAGAAGATGGCGGTCCGAACCTGCAGATGCCTTCAAAAGAGGAAGAACCTTTTTAGTAAATTCAAAATCAAAGAAAGTAAATTGAATTTCTACTTCAAGTTTGTGCCAGGATAACCCTGAAATAGTTGGCGGTTAGCTGATATCAAGTTTGTTATTTTTCTATTTCACTTTTTTATACGCAAGTAACAAAGCCAAGGTAGCGGAACAGTCAACAAAGTTTTCAAATAAGCATACCTCTACTGTATTTACAATATGTATAACTTATCTTGGCATTTTAACTTGACGTTATTGATTTTGACAGTATGTACCTTGACGTAGACAACACGCCACTTCGTCTCAAGCAGCGATTTGTGTTGATATTTTGAAATAAACTCTAACTTAAAGACAAAAACGAGATTTTCGGATTTTCTGTTTTATTTAAGATTTTAAGCGAGGGGTAAACACATATTTCGGCTAAACTTCCGACAACCATCTTGGGCAGAAAACAAACTAAATTACATATTCTAACACAGCAACGAAACGGCACGGAAACGACAGACCATAAGGTCAAATGCAAGTAAAACCAGAGATGGTTCCCGGAAGCGCAAAAAACTGTAATCACACCTCGTTTAACATCCTAGAGAGATTATTAGCCCATCTAATAAACCTCCTTTATCCCAAACCAGACTCGACCTGAAACAAAACAAGGCTTCGCACTGCAACCCGTAATTTTTCAAATGTGTCTCAGTGTGTCAACATTTTTCAAATGTGTCTCAGTAGTTCGTGTGTGCCCGATTCGTTCTTATGCGGTAGCGTCACGTCACTTCTAAAAAAAGGAAAAGACCCGGTTTCTTGCAGTTCTTATCGGCCCATAACGGTAGCATGTACTCTTAGCAAGCTATTTGAATACCTCCTACTACCTTATATCACTAAGCTTGCTCTAAATGATGATAATCAATTTGGTTTTAGATCTGGGCTAGGTTGTCAGCATGCTCACCGTGCTTTGACCTCTTTGGTAAAAGATGCCCATCGCACTCGTCGCGTACTTCATTTCGCAACCCTCGACTTGTCTAAAGCATTTGACAGTGTTTGTCATACTCAAGCATGGACAGCGTTATGCCAGAGAGGAGTAAATCCGTCGGTAATTCACGTGCTTCGTTTTTGGTACTCCCATTCTTACCTTCGCCTTAAGTCTTTAGATAATTCTTATTTTGGTCATATCCCTGTTCGTTGCGGAGTAAGACAAGGGGGAGTTCTTTCCCCGTATATTTTTAATGCTTGTATTGAAGATGTGTTGTCAAAAATATCGACTACGTGCCTACTAGGACTATCTGATATTTCATATCTGGCATATGCGGATGACCTTCTTCTGATTAGTCAAACTGAGTCTGGTCTTGCCCGTTCAGTGAACTCAGTTACTTCTTCTTTCCGCGATATCGGCCTGTACCTAAATATTGACAAGTGCGAGTTTCTTGTCTTCAACGGTAATAGTTGTTCAGAATCACTATACTGCGGTGGTTTTAGTATTCCCCGTGTTAAATCGTTTCGTTGGCTTGGCATAACAGTCTGCGATTCTATGAATGCTCTCCGGTCGCGTGCTGTAAAAGATATTAGTGATAAGCTGAGGCTCGGTTACTCTAAGATTGTTGCAAATCGTGGACACTATAGAAGAAGAGCGCTAACTCGGCTTTACTCAAATTTTTGTGATCATTCTGTACTGTTCTGTACTGGTATTCGGCCACTTCTGTTGACTGGTGATCTAAAACGTATTCGCATAAATTATTACCGGTACTGCAAATTTCTCCTATATCTGCCTCGTTCTTACCGGAATACAAAACTGATAAAGAAGTATTGTGCGACAGATATTACTGGTGTTTTCGAAAAATTATGTTCCAAGCTAGCCAGTGAAGCGCCTTATAGGCTAGGGTGTTTTCATCGCCTTATCCGTCTTTTTTCTGTATGTGATTAACTTTGTTTCTTGTTTTCTCTTGTTGTTTTTCTTTTTGTATTTACTCCACTTAACCTCTGTTCTGTAAAGTGGGTGATAAATAAATTATTATTATTATTATTAATTGTACCAGACTTGTTCGCCCCGATGTCCACTCTACTGACCGGTATCTTTCGTCATTTGTACCATATTTGGTAAATTATTTTAATTCTGAACTGTGATATATTCGTTATTAATTTTTTTTTTTTTTTTTTTTTTAATTCATCAAAAACATAAATTAAACAAACAATTTACCCTTAACGGCCACTTTTAAGACAAAAGAATACTGATTGTGGCCTCAGTTCTAACCACCATGAATCCGCTATATCATTCCTCATTACCCCCCCTCCCCCCCTTGGGGTGGGGTAAAAAATAAATAAATAAATAACACTAAATAAATACCCTTTCCTCTTATCAATTGTATATACATATAAATACTTTAAGGTAATTACTGAGAAGTGATGATTAAGCTTTAGCCGTGTTAATAATTGTGTGACGATCCGACGCTAGCGAGTAATTATATGAGCTATGCAGGAAATAAACGTTGTTATTATTATTATTATATTCTCAAAAAAAATCTCCTTTATATTCTTGCACCATGACTGATCAGCTTGGCTTTAAAATTTACATTCATGTGTGGTAAACAAACTAATTAATTTCACTTACCGCGTTTGGGGGGACAATTTTCTTCGTCACTACCGCCGGGGCAATCTTCGTAGTCATCGCAGATGAACTCGTCTGGAACGCAGATTGTCGTGTTGCCAGAGCAGTGAGTATGTCTAAACGGGCATTCTAAAATAATGCAATCAATTAATTTCCTGACTCCCGAGTCTAGTAATTATCCAAAAATACTTCAGCCAAAGTGACTGGGAAACCAGAGGCGTTACTAGCCAAAATGTTTTTTTTTTTTTTGGGGGGGGGGAGAGGGGGGAGATATTTACCAACTAGTTGATCATTTTTACCGACTGTTTTTGCATAAATACTGACTGTTTCTTAGGAAAAAGCTACGGTTTCGACGAAAAATCGACTGTTTTTAAGAAAATTTGTCTATTTTTGCGAAACACAGACCGAAAGACGGAGCCACTGAAAACGATGTCTCAAAAGCCACACACGATATTCGTCAGCGATATTTCGGCCCCTCTTGGCATAGGCTATAACATTCAAATATTTAAACTCGGTTGTGAGCGACAACAATTTAGTTGATACAGAAGTGCTTCGACTCAACGAATATTTTCAGGTACCACTTCTGTAAAACAGAAATAGTGGAGTAGGCTAAAGAAAAATCAAGAAAATGAAAAATTGAATATGAGTGGTAATTTTTACCGACTTCTTTTGCAGAATAAACAACTGTTTTCAAGAAAAACAACAATTCTGAAAAAAAGTCGACTGATTTGACAAAAAATCAACTGATTTGACGAAAATGACGAAAAAAAAAACACGACAAAACCAAAATGTTGCTCTCGCAACACAATTAAACTTGAAAGAAAACAGTGTTGCGAGAAAATGCTACACCAGAAGCTTTCTATGCAGCACACGAAGCCTGATCAGTTTATTTGTGGACGATGTCTCGTTGCTTCTGAAATACCATACCTAGTGGAAGGCCCCATCTACAATGAGTTTCTCCCTCCCCCATACAACAATGTAAGGGAAAGCCAAGAGCGAGCAGTCTCTACGAAGGTCCAAATATTCCAACCAGTAGCGGCCAAACACAGCCGTTACCGAAATAGTTTTATACCAGAGATTTTTGAAATTTTAAATAGCCTTGACCATATGTACTTACTTTTAAATGTATATGTTACACTGATAAATTTGTGCATGACAGTACTCACCAATTTTGGTTTTGTAACCGTGAAAGTGTGAGCGAATAAATAAAAACTACTTACTAACCCCCGTTCCACAGTTCGCTCCTATTTCAGAGTTTGAGGAAGAGTGCAAAAACGCATGCTTGAAGTCAACCGTCAAAAATTCAAAAGTACTACGGTTCAATATGCTTGAACGTGATGTACACATGCCCCTACCGCTGTTTGCCGGTTACAAGAAGCGCTACAATTCTGGGAGTAAGTAACTTTCAGCACTGACTGCTCATTCAAAGATCACGTCGAAAGCGTAGTGCGCAAGGGCCATTCAAACTCTTGATGACTAACTCTCTTTGCCGAAGCAAACTCGCTGTGTACCTAGCGGGAGAGCCGGAAGCGGTACCACAGCTGTCCCCAACGATCGCCGTAATTGGCTGGGATACAGTTTCTTCCGTGTGCGGCGAGTTGCCTGCTATTTTTCGAGAGGAAGGGATAACGGGCGAGTATAGTTCCCATACTGGTTTCGGAAACCCCATTTTATCCGGAAGTTAAATCGTATTAGATTTCCGTCAGAGATGAACAAAAGGATGCCATGACACCCGTAAAGCAGGCGGTCCCGATAATTTTAGTAATATTAAAATGTGTCGGCGATCATTATGGCAGCTATCTCGAGTCGAGAGCTGCCGAACAAAGAAGTTTGTCAGTTTTAGGAATAAAGTGTTTATTTTTGGTGTAGTATTTCACCGGTGCGCGTTTTTTCCGATTTCAAAAGATTGCCCAGTAGTTTACTGCGAAAAGGGAAGGTAGGCGGGAGCTTTGTTTTAGTGCAATCTGAAGGTAATTTGAGTTGCCGAGTTTCAGTCGTTAGTGCGACGTTTTCTCGTTCTTCCTGAGGATCACTGGTGTGTTTCGAACTTAGTCATAGAGAGTATTCAATCGTCATATACATTCTGGTCACATAACTTAACAATTACAAACAACTACAATTAATGTTTTCTCATTCCAGCTGCTGACCTTAGTGTCAATGCGTAGGCTTGGTTTCACAGTTCCTGAGCTTCGCCTGGCATACCTCACCCACGTGCGCCCCCTTTTAGAATACTGCTGTCCGGTAGGACCCCAAGTACAGAACAAAACGCAGAAAAAAGCGAAGAAACTCTTGTCCTGGTTCGGCCACGTGAGCAGAAAAGAAGATTCCACCCTGGCGAAGAAAGCTCTGCTCGCCCCCCCCCCCCCGTGCCCGGTTGGAAGAAACTCCGGGGAGGTCAGCGTAAAACGTGGCTGAGCACCCTCAAGGATGACCTCGAGCCCATCGGAGGCTTCCGCCGGCATGGGAGGAGATGGGATCCCTACTGGCTTCAAATCTCGATGCCATTTACAGAAGACCGAGATTCATGGCATGCCTTGGTCCGTCAGCTGCTGTCGCCAGGGAGAGCTGCAGAGCTTGCGTCCTGACACAAGTTAAAGTACAAGTACAGAACACGGTCTATCTCCCGGAAGAGCTAGAAGCCGTGCAGAAACGCGCATCGACAGTTATTATGTAACCTGGCTACCAATCATACGACCAGGCACTGTCAGTGTTGACAATCCCGAGTTTAAAGTTTAACCGAAAAGGGCTGGGATAGGACAATCTAAGTACCAATCACTTATTCACTTAAATTGGCTTGAAGACCCGCTGAAAATGCGTTACTTCGTTGTCCCGCTATTCCCGAATAACCGATTTTCAAATAGTGGAATTTCCGTTAGATTTGTGGTACCTCTATGCACTTGTATCTCTCTTGTATGCCTTACGAGAAAGCTTTGTGATTTTTTCGTTGTTGAGGCACTAAGCAGTCTTCACCAAGCTCACCACTGCCCACTGAAAAGCCGCGTTTTTGTTGAGATTAAAATTTCCCGCGTCATAGTAGAATTTACGTTGTGGGGATGGTCGCAGATATTCTGAACGTCATAACTAGAGGAGATGGTGGAAAATAAAAATCCCTTGGCAGAATCAAGATAATTCACTGTATTCAAATGAATGACACAAAAATAAGTTGGCTTTTCAGTTAAACTCTAAAATTCGGCAAAAAGCTGTTAGCATATGAGAAATACCGATCCTTGCCCCCCCCCCCCCCGATGCCCTGAAAAATAGCAGGACAAGACGGCAAATAAATCAGTACCTGCCAAATGACGAACCTCAAGGTTCATGAACTCGTTTGTGCCCTTTTTTACAGAGATATTTAACAAAGTGAATAGTTCGCGTAATATATTTTATTACATTCATGTAAATGACCAGCATGATTCAGCATCTTCTTTTACTGAAGACACTGATTATTTGGATTCTGCAGAGGGATTTTTTTTTAATTATTTTCCACTTTCTGCTCTAGTTCTGACGTTCAGAATATCTGCGGCCGTCCACACAGCGTAAATTCTACAATGACGCGTGAGATTTCAATCTCAACACAAACGCGGCTTTTCAGTGGGCAATGGTGAGATTGGTGAAGATTGGTTGGTGCCTGAAAAAAAAAAAAAAAACATAAATCTTTCTCGTAAGGCATACAAGAAAAATACAAGCGCATAGAGGTACCACAAATCATACGGAAATTCCACTATTCGAAAATCGATTATTCGTGAACAGCAGAACAGCGAAGTAACGCATTTTCAGCGGGTCTTCAAGCCAATTTAACTGAATATGTGATGGGTAACTAGATTGTCCTATCCCAGCCCTTTTCGGTTAAACTTTAAACGATTAACGATGATGATTACAGATGCAACAGTCAGTTTTCTTTTACATCACGCAATCCAAAGTATCCTGTTCTTTGCTAGCAAGTTCGTCCTTCTATATGCGGCCTGAAGAGGACCCTTTCCAAGAAGTGCCGGATTAGAACGAATATCAGTCAACTCGTTCGCATCATATATGCCGCATGGAGAAACTCCGCAGTGGTCGTGTGCATTTGGCGGGCTACAAATAACAAACACACATATATATATATATATGATATGATTTTTATTGCAAAAAGCCAACTGGCCATACCAACTACCACAAAAACAAAATCACGTACAAAAAAAAGAAAAAAGGGAAAATCCTATATAACGTAATACATTAGATTCTCCCGATGCTTCGCTGCCAACCGGACGAACACCGCCAAATTTCTCATTACTGCGAAACACTTATCTCCAATCAGATCTACTAATCTTTCCTCCCCTAAAGCATTCCTCCCTTAATCCCCCCAGCTCACCACATTCGTACATAAAATGTGACAGATTCTCATCAATTTCACCACACATCGGGGCAAAAGTATGGGCCAACACATATATATACACAGACAGAGACAGATAGTGACTACTTACTTAGGTCTTGGCTTCTGAAGCTACGTTTACACGGAGGGTATTTACCCGTACTCCGTGGGTGTTTTTCCCCGCAACAGCAACAAAAACCCGGGTATTTTGAACTTTCGTCGATTAAAGCATGTTTTACAATTATCAGTTCTTTTATTATTGTATCATACTATTGTTGCACCTTATATTTCTTTCTTATGGTTGTGTCCTTTGGTCTAGTAATTTCTACGCAAATTTTAAAAGAGTGTAGATTCTACAAAATAAAATAGTACGTCTTCTTGGTAATTATGTAGAAAATGTCAATGATACCGCGTCATGCTTTAAGAAATTACGTGTGTTTAACATTGGGCAGATTCGCGATTACCAAGCTGCTGTTTTTGCGTATCGATGTTGGAATGATGTATGTCCTACAGTTTTTACAGAATTTTGTTCACCCCACAGGTATGCGACTAGAGAGGCGGATAATTTTATTGTTGAGTACCGATACACCACACGTGCAGCTTTCGGAATTAGGTATTTAGCTCCGGCTATTCGGAATGATATTCTAGTTGGCATTCGGGAGGCTGAACACATTGGGTCATTTAAAGTAAAACTTAAAAACATTTATTGGGAGAGGGGAGTTTATTTTCTTTTTTTTTTCTTTCTTTCTTTTTTAGATTCTGGTATTAAAGGTTAATTGAGTGAGAGTGTTCCTTTTTTTTTTTTTATGAAATTTGTTATAGGTTGAGAATCCGAGGATTGCAGCCGTCCATCATCAGGCTGTTGAACCTTCCCCGGGCGGTTGTGTGTTTTTATAGTTTGTTTTGTAATTAGTAGTAGATAAAGCAAGTCAAAGTCAAAGTCAACTTCAATTTCGCGAACTTTTTACCCGGGTATTTGTTTGTCGGAGGGTATTCTTCGACGTCAGCAACAATAAAATTGGATTTTCGAGGAATAATTTTGATTAGCCCCATGTAAAAAGTGGTCCAAATGGACACATGTTGGTTTCAATTGTAGAGAGATATCCTGAGCCTTACAACCTTGTAATTTATTGTCACATGACAGTACTCTTCCTTGAAAAATATCCGAGTACCGTTTGAACACTTTCCCTTCTCGTCTCCGGGGAAAAATACCTGCCGTGTAAATGATCCTTGAGCGTGACGTCTAGGACTCCCCAACAAGATAGCTTCAGGGGTTCTTGTCTCTAGCCATATGTTATAGCTGGATGCCCCTTTCGTTATTTATCAGGTCCAACCTAAGCGGACAGACATTACGGTTTGGAACGCTGACGCCATCTAGGTAGTCAGCATTATATAGATAGCGTGATGCGACGTTGGTCAGTCGTCTGGACGACGCCATCTTAAGGGCTTTGGCCCAATAGAGAAATAACAGTGTTCTGGGTCTTGAGTCTTGTACAGTTCTGAGTGAAATACAAAGGATTTATTTGTACTTGCATGAGAAGCAGAGAGAGAAAGAGAAACATGGGTTGAGCCATAGGCTGAGTAGGATAGGACATTCCTTCCCCTCAAACTGTTGACCGGTGAGAGAGTGCAGAATAAGGTCAATCAATAAGTAAATTTCACATAATATTTCTGTAGAACAAAAATAACCTTGCACGTAAAAAATGCGTCATGGCCCACGGGTTCTAGACAGTTTTGTCACGCTCTTCACCAGGTCCCAAGGACCCTTCTTTAAGACCTAGTTTAACCTCCACCCTCAAAACCCTATCACCATATATTTGTGTTCTGTAGTTTGTGTAGTACGAATAAATGACTCTAGAGCTGAAAAGACTGTCCTACCTTTCATACAAGTTGTCTCGTCGGTATGGTCTATGCAGTCGTTATGTCCGTCACAAAGGAGCTCGAACTGGATGCACTGGTACCCACTCTTGCAAGAATACTCATGGACTAGAAAGCAAAGTGGGAATTAATCTATCGGCAATGGCACAACTACAACACATATATATATATTTTATTTGTACCACGCCAAATACATAAGCTGCGTAAAGAGAACAACGAAAAATAACACAAGATAAATAACAGTATAAACACACAAAATTTAGACACAATTTCTAACTGGGCCTGAACAATTTACGAAAAATTTCATGTACTCGATGACCAGGATGACGAGATGTACATATTAATGACGCTGACGTTTCCTCTAGCACTCGAATGACTTCTTGGACACCGAAATTCTGAACTAATTTGGGGTTAAAAAGTACCACCAAAGTACCACCATGATCTAGCTACTCCTTGAGGGCCTCCATACGCTTATAAAAATTTTCTGTTAATTTTTACAGAAAATTAGTTAGTAATTACGCATTATGTTTCTATAACATTATCGGCAATATGAATCGGCTAAATCGGCAATCGGCTAAATGAAAGCCTTCTGGAAACGATAGGGGTATACGCTTCACTGACGCGCTTCTGCAGATGCCTTATCAAATAATCCTTGAGTAATACTGGCCTTGAGAAAATAAGTGTTGGGCGGGTTTGCCGCTAGGATAATAAGTATAACGGTTACATAAGGGGGGGGGGGGGGGGGTCTGAGTCCAAGAATTTATTTCGAGGGGGGGGGGGATGCCCGCGGGTTGGACCAAAAAGTACAAAAAAAAGGCTTGGACTGAAGGTTAAAGCCTATAAAAATATTTTTGTTCGTTTTGGGGGGGGGGGGGGGATACGGCCTAGAGGACAAAGACACCCCCCCCCCCCCCCTATGACAGAAACGGCTTGCTCTACTATGCATCGTGCCTTTTTTTTTTATTATTCGGAAATAAACAATTTATTTTATTTTAACTAATACAATGCGGCCATCCAGAGGCGTTAGCCAAAATGTGTTTTTTGGGGGGGAGGGTGGGGGGGGGGGGACCAAGGTATTTCACTGACTGCGGCTGGTAATTTTTACCGACTGTTTTCGAAAAAATCGAAAACTACTTTCGCGCAGCGATTTAGGTAGGCTGCTCAATTCTTCTAACCGAGTAGGCAACACGATTGGGGGGGGGGGGTCTCTGCATCCCCCATATCATACGTGACGCCTCTGTGGCCATGAAACAGACAGGTCGACGTAAACGCTGTTCGTTCGACGTATACCGGCAGGGGCGTCCCGACACCTTCCTGATAGGGGGGGGGGGGGGGGTGCAGCTTCAGAATTTTACCGGAATTTTTCGAAGTTGTACCGGAATTTTTCCAGGTTTTAGCCGAAATGTCTCCGTAATGAACATCTCTGCAGAAACTCTAGCATAGGCCTACTGTTGTTTTCTGAGTTCTATTATGTTATACAAACAACAAAAAAAAAGGTTCGGTGAAGTTTTACTTAAGATTCAGCTTATTTTTCAGTCTGATCTTTGAATACTGAAATATTTTGACACATCTGAGAGATTTTGTATTTTTCGTTAAAGCGTTCAGAGCGTTCGCTGCTTGCATGACAAACCAAACTCATCCAGACGCTGAGATTTTAAAAGATGCGACACCGGAGAAGTTACGCCTGTAGAAAAGTAGGAAAATGATTGTAGGATATGTCTTGCAATGAATCTCATATTTTTATTTTATTTTTCGGCAACGGCTTACATTTCTAGTTGGTAAATATTTCAAGCGTAGAGGGACAGTACATAGAGGTATGACAAATCCGAAAGAAGAAGTTCATTCTATGAAATCGACTATCCCTGGGTAAAGGAGAAATAAAAGAAACGCATTTTTATCAGGTTTTCAGAAATATTTAAGTGAATAGGTGAGATGTTACTAGACCTGCTGGACCTCACGCCTATTCGGTTAAACTTTAAGATTGTCACTTAATACTAAAAAGTCTTCGACCTTCAACCCACCCTACACATTTATTCGTCGCGTTTCACATGCGATTAGTAACAGACGCTGGTCAGCCAATGTTGAACGCAAAGTGGTGAACAACACTACGCTTAATAAAAAGTCTTTCCCCTTTTTCTGAGATAACAGGGATTGTCTTGGCCAGCTTGAACGCTTTCGATACTAGTGGTAAAACATCTTTCAGTTCACGAAAAACTTCGAACATTTTCTTTTTGTTTGGTTCGAGGCTCTCCTTACGACATTTGAGATCATGTCGGAACAAGGCTAACTCGTCGTTGAGTTCTTCTCGGCTTTTCACCGGAAGGGAGTCGAGAAAGCTGTCGAAACTGAAGTAGACGGTACAGTGAAATTATTCCTGGCACAGTATTTGTAGTTGGAAATGATGGATTTCAGATGGTTGCATAATTCTTGAAAGCTACAGAAACTTAGGAGATAACCGGAATCGCTCGATAAATGTACTCGTCACTCGTCACGCAATGTTGTCTGTCTCCAAGAATTACTCTGGTAAGTTATGTGCCGGGGTCATCCTGGTAAGCTGTGAATCTATACTTATCCGGTAAGCAACAAAATTCCAGTGGATTCCCTGAGCCAAATTCTGGTTGATTCTATGGAGCAAAGTCCGGTAGATTCCCAGATCCAGCCTCTAGTAAAATCACCGAGACAAGTTCCGATAGATTCCTTGAGAAAGACTTCGGTATTTTCCCTGAGCAAAATTCCGGTAGATTCCCTGAGCAAAATCCCGCTAGATTCCGAAATTCTAGTAGATTCCGTTGGGCGAAATCCGGTAGATCCCCTAATCCATCCTCCAGTAGAATTCCCTGAGACAAGTTCCGGTAGATTCCTTGAGCAAGATTTCGGTGAATGCCCTGAAATAATTCCGGTAGATTCCCTGAGGCAAAATTCCGGTGGATTCCCTGAGCAAAATTTCGGTAGATTCCCTGAGCACAATTCCGGTAGATTCCCCGAGCAAAATCCCGGCAGATTCCAAAATTCTAGTAGATTCCGTCGGGCGAAATCCGGTAGATACCCTAACCCATCCTCCAGTAAACTCCCTGAGACAAGTTCCGGTAGTTTCCTTGAGCAAGATTTCGGTAGATGCCCTGAGCAAAATTCCGGTAGATTCCAAAATTCTAACAGATTCCGTTGGGCGAAATCCGGTAGATCCCCGAATCCATCCTCCAGTAAATTCCCTGAGACAAGTTCCGGCAGATTCCCTGAGCAAAATTCCGGTAGATTCCCTGAGCAAAATTCCGGTAGATTCCCTGAGCAAAATTCCGGTAGACTCTCTTAGGAAAATTCCGGTAGATTCCCTAAGCAAAATCCCGGTAGATTCCAAAATTCTAGTAGATTCGGTGAGGCGAAGTCCGGTAGATCCCCTGATCCATATCCACCAGTAAATTCCCTGAGGCAAGTTCCGTTAGATTCCTTGAGCAATATTCCGGTAGATGCCCTGAGCAATGATCCGGTAGACTCCACAAAAATCATCAACTTCAGCTGAATTTGACAAATTCTGACTGGCGCGGCTTCGCCGCACCAGTCAAAATTTACCGGATTTTTTCCCCCAGACCTTCTGGGGGGGGGGGGGGTGCTGCACCCCCCCCCCCCACAACCCCCCTCGGGACGCCCCTGATTACCGGCATAGTGATTGTCCAAAGGATGCCATTATAGCACTGACTGATCACTCGTTAAGACGAAAGAACGACCAAAGCAGGTCATTTAACTCCCGAATGAGCATCGACCAATTACTAGAGAAGCGCCAGCCATCAGCTTGAATTCGATTCGTGAAATCTGTTTTACTATCTGTAGCGGCATCGCACCGGGATATATCCGCACTGTTCGCGTGCTATGCAAGTGGGTCTGGATTTCTCAGGAAGTATTATTTTCTAGCGCGGGTCTAGCCGTTTTTGCGCCGATGGACAATTCCCCACTTCCAGCGCGCAGAGATTTCGGTGAGCGCTAACCACTCGCGTCGACATGAGTGATTTTGTCGCAGACTTCCTTCCCGATGAAAAATTTGTAGCCTGCGTAGTCGTATGGTAGTTGTACGAAAAAGTTGCACGTAATACTATGTAATAGCAAAGAATACTATCATTTAATGTGCCTCAGACTGGTCCAATCTTAAGTAGTAGTATCCAGTAGCATCCTGTCTTGCCATAGTAGCATCCGGTCTTGCTAATAGTAGCATGCAGTAGTATGCAGTAACACGGTAGCCTTCAAGTAGAAGCATGTTGTAGCATCAGCTGGTACTGCATGCTACTTTTTCGTACAACTTAATACTACTATTTTGAGATAAATTTTTCATCGGGTTCGCTTCTGTCATCCAGTTCAGATTTTGTATGTACCAGTGTTAACATTAAGTAAGTAAGTAAGTAATTTATTTCCGACCCGTCTGTAAAATAAAATAAAAAGAGTTAAATAAAACACAACAAATACAATATACAATATTTCATTAACCGGCCAGAAAAGAATATAGAGTGTCATATGCTGGCTGGGCTCTGTTGTCCATGAATTTTGGCAGAGCCGACGAAATCTCCAAAAGTGTGACTTGCATCTTAAACTTCGAAATGCTCCGTTAACATGTGGCATTGAGAGTATGTAAACTGGTCTTAAATTCTATAGTTAGTTTTTGTTCCCCTATCCAGTCGTATACCACACATTAGGGAATGTACTATTATTCCCTACAAGGGCGAAGTTCCACTCGTCCCGACCTATGCTACACTACCAGGTGTCATTAGCCTATGACATCTACCCTCACAAAGACATTCCGAGCGTGTTCCACCTCTAACAATAGTAACTCATAGTCACTGTTTCGTTCCAACCTCGTCAAAATTTACTACGCTGACCATTCCAACCTTCTCGAAATAGTAACTAATACTAACTAGTTGCTTAAAGGACCCCTCGCACCATTCAATTCAATTCAATTTATTTCCAAACCATTCACGGACTAGCCGAATTTTCGCTTTTTGTCAACAAAATAACTATTTACTCTTCAACTTACGGTATTTAAAATATCTGAATACTTTTAACTAGGTTGTACTTTCAACAAATAACCCACGGTGTTGGCTGTTTCAAGCCATTTCCGAGACCCGTTGACTTACAGCCAAGACACCGAAACAATTTACATAACCGGTTTTTCTAACGCAGAAACTTCTCGCAGACAACCGTCGACACCGTGATACACATCGATGGTAGCAAAATGCGGCAAGTTAGAAAATCAGCGTGGTTCTGTTAGAGGAGTTACAATGTACCGTACGAAGTTGGGGTCTCCGGGTTAGAAACTTATGGAGTGATTATGGAAGTAGGTAGGATGTTATTATAGGTAAGACAGGTCCATTAACACACTCGAGAGCGTGGTAACTACGATCTCTGTGACGCGACTGATCTGATTGGCCAGTGGCACGATGTTTTGTCTGGAACGAATATTTAATTTCGTTCCAGCCCTGACGCCAAAAAGGCAGAATACGTGACGTAGATATTCCTTCAGCCCAAGCTGACTGCGAATCATATTTGACAATGCAGAATGGATACGTCAGCTACAATTTATTAGAGCTATATTTCGTCCCTTCTTGACAAGGGTCCTCTTCAGGATCAAGTCGCTCAAGCCAGAAAAGCCGCTCAAGCTTGAACACTCCAATCAAGTTTCAAGAAAGGACTTCACAAAATCAGCTATTTAAGGAAGAATCTTTAGTTGATTTTCAACAAGTTAAGTTTCCTGCTTGAGCCTGAAGAGGACCCTTGTCAAGAAGGGCCGAAATATAGCTCTAATAAAATATGAGTGACGTATCCGTTTTGCATTGTCAAATATAATACGTGACGTCATGCGTAGTACTACGGTAAGTAGGATGGAACATGCTCTCCGAGTTAGCAATGCTCGGGAGCCGTTAAAACCACCAAGGGCAACCCATGAACCTTTCGAAACGAGTTTTTCCACTACCTCACCCCAAACACTACCTGTGCAGTTGACGGGCTTGAACTGGCAGTTGGCTTCGTCTTCAGCGCTTGGGCAGTCCTTCTCCCCATCACAGACAAATTTCTTCGAGATGCATTGTTTGTTCGAGCATTGATACTGGTTTGTGAGGTCACAAGTGTTAGCACAGCCGATCTCGTCCGAACCGTCGGGGCAGTCACGAATCCCGTCACAACTGGAACAACAATAGTATCTGTATTGGAATAACCCCGCGGAGATATAAAAGTTCAACTTAACACTGCAAAAACTATGGGCAGAAGCCCACCCCAGATTACCAGGAAGTACAGGGATATTTTTGACACAAACCTACGAATTTCCGAAAGCTCTTGGCACCGGCTTGAAAACTGCCAATTTTCTCTTCTTCACGACCGAAAAAGGCAAAAAAGGCAAAAACAAAGAAAGCGAAAGAAGAAAAGTTTAAACTTGACCGTTCAAAGTCATTGTGGTCTGTTGAAATACTTCCGAAAGTACAAAAATGAAAAAGAAACAGAAGAAAAATAAAGGCCAAATATCTAAAACCAAGCTGACATCCGATAAATTCGGAATTAAATAACATAAACTCAATTTACAAGTTTGAACAGTAACAGTTGCTTGGTGTGGGTGTTAGCGATTTTAATCAATCAAATTTATTTCCAAATGGCTCAAACCTAAGACGAATAAAATTTTTACGAAATGCACACACACGAAAAAAATAAACCCATTCACTTACAACATATGACCAGAAATAAATGATGGGATGAAACTATGTAAGTTTATTACTTTATTCGGCGACTGTTATCCGACGGTCAAAATAGCCTACCTCTATTGTAACTCTTTTCTCACTCTGTTTCTGTGTGTTTATGTGTTTTATTTATTTTCTTTCATTTACATTCCTTTTCCAAAATAGCGGGTTATAAATAAATTACTTACTTACTGTTTTACGCCACCAATGGTTACGGTTAGCCCGTTTTAGGCGAATATACATGAAAAATTTAATTAGCCGTAAATTGAGACTCACTTTTGTACAAGTCTTAAAGGAATATCCATCTGCTTTGCCAAGTGCCAACCATAAAGACTACCGCAAGAGGCTGGATCAGCCACTAGAGAAGCACCAAAAAGACACAAAGTAAAAGAAGAAAGTCTTACCTCTCAGACTTCGTACGACACTCCCCGCTCTGACACTGAAACTCCGACTCTTTACAGTCCGCTTTCATACAAGTAGCGCCACCAGCGACAGACTCAAATCCTGTAGCGCACTCGCAGACATGTTTGCCATCTAGCGGGATGCAGAAATGGGCACAGGTGGCAGCACTGCAGGTCGTGTTCATATGAAGCTGGTCAGAGGGAAGCGGCTGCATGACGGCAATTCGATGAAGGTTAGCAAACTTGTTTGAATTTTCATGACCTGGAATAAAAAAGAACTTGAACTCCTTCTGTCATTATCATCGCTACTGTCAGCCTGTACCAAGCCTGGATGAAGGAGGGAGGTCGGACGACAGTTTTACTACCTGTTTTTGTAAAAAAAAAGACCCAGCAACGGAAACGTCGACAACTGCGAAGATGAACTATCTCCTCTCTCTGATATGAACAAGACCAAAGGTCTTGATGGGATTCCGCAAATTTAATATTTTATTCAGACAATTGGGTCTTTAACATATCCGGTATTTGCCAGGCTCCTTGAACATTTTTAGTATCAAATTTAGAAACAGATTAAAAAATCAGAACTTCCCGCATTACTTTTGCCAAATTTCCAGTTTCAGCCGGATTCCGGCCGAACTATTTCTGAAAATAAGTCGATCTTTCGTCAAAACTGATTTTTTTTCTCTTGAAAACGGTCGTTTCTCTGCAAAAACAGTCGGTAAAAATACAAGCCAGTCGGTAAATACCTTGCCCTCCCCCAAAAAATTTTGGCTAGTAACGACTGTGACTCAAGGAGCAAACTGGGTCACAGCATTAATTACTGGTATTATATTTAAGAGACAAAAAGTGACAAAGTATTGCCAAGGGTTTTGCAGCCAAGTGACAAGGAATTGCCCAAAAGTGTGACAGAGGACAAGTCAAACCCTCATTCTAAGAGGAAAAGAAGTAGACTTTATTTACACTGGGTAATGTAAAGTGTAAACAGCGAAGAGTTCCTAGTCCCTAGTTTAGTTAAGTAACACGGATTTCACTCACCATGCCTACTTAAAGTATAACTGAAAGCCAACTTATTTTTGTGTCATTTGATTAAACACACTGAATTATCTGGATTTTGCAAAAGGATTTGTTTTATTTTCCACTATCTGCTCCAGTTATGACGTTCAGAATATCTACGGCTGTCCCCAGAGCGAAAATTCTACTGTGTCGTGGGAAATCTTAATCTCAACACAAACGCGGCTTTTCATTGGGCAGTGGCGAGATTGGTGAAGATTGCTTAATGCCTGAAAAAAAAAAAAAATCATAAATCTTTCCGTGAGGCATACAACAAAAATACAAGCGCATAGAGGTACCACAAATCACACGAAAATTCTACTATTTGAAAATCGACTATTCGCGAGTAGCGGAACAACAAGGTAACGGATTGAGCGGGTCTCAGGCCAATTTAAGTCCATAAGTGCTTGGTTAGTAGATTGTCCTATCTCAGCTCTTTTCGATTAAACTTTAAACACGCCACGAAAATATGTCAAACCGCGTATTGAGGTAGCGGCAAATATGCGGACGCCCGGTCTAAGCGGGCTTTAGGAAGCCCCTTGCACTCCCTTGGAATAGAAGAAAGGGGGAATTACCGTAATGAAGTCTCTTGATTCCTTTCATAGAGTCTTTCTCCGCCCATTCCAACGAGGGAGACATGGAAGATACCCAGTACACAAACCCGGAGGAAATGGAAATGGATTCCGGTCTGCTCAGGTTCTTCCGGTAGGTTGAAACAGTGCCGGTGGGGACAGTAGCTTTCTCGATCTGAAAATAAAACAACAATCTAAAGCGAAACGCGCATAATGCCAATGAAGAGTGAACTGTCAGGAGAAAATACACGAAACGGATTTAGAAAAGAATAGTAATTTAATCGTTCACACTTTCACGGTGACAAAACCCAAATTGGTGAGAACTGTCATGCACAAATTTATCAATATAACATATACATTTAGAAGTACGTATAAATGGTCACAGGCTACATAAAATTTCAACAACTTTGGTATAAAACTATTTTGGTACGGCTGTATTTGGCCGCTACTCGTTAGAATATTGAGACCTTCGTAAAGATTGCTCGCTCTTGCCTTTCCCTTACATTGTTATATGGGGGAGGGAGAAACTCATTGTAGATGGGGTGTGAAATAAGTTTTTTACCGATCTCGAGGCATAGATTCAGTCTCCGTTTCTCCAAGGTATCGATTGTGTACGTGCTTAGAAGATGGGAGTAGGTTACTCTTGTTACGTATTTGTTAGGTACGTTAGATACTGGAGCATACTGGTCCATAGGCAAGGAAGTCTATAGATTAAACTGTTGAGCAATGGTGCGTTACTGCGTTATCCCCAACAAGATAGCTTCAGGGGATCTTGCCTCTTGCCATATTTATATTATGTAGTTTGAAAAAATGAATAGTATGAAATAAATGAACAGCAGCAGAAAATACGGCAGAGCAATGCATCCTACTACCGTAATCCCTCCGTCCATTCTTAAAACCTAGAGCCCCAAACTGAATACGGTATATTCTAACCGCCGAGCGGGAACTGGATGATTTCCGCACTAGCCTTGGTTTTCTACCTTCGCTGCATAACACGCTCCCGACGATTGCTCAGGAGAAGCTCGCTCTGTAACGGACACGTTACACCGGTTACACGTAACGTGTATCGTAAAACTAGTATGTAATGACCTAAGAGTCCCAACTCCCGGTATATATAACTTAATTGTGTTTGCATTTAGCAATCTTGCAATTACGCGAGACCATAATTCTGCACTCGTCATCTAAACCTTAATCATGGTGGCGTACGATCATCCGTCAAAGCTCATCAGAACAACCGGTTATGTAAATTTCCCCCTGCTTTTACTAGAAGTCAATGGGCGTGGGGAACGGCTCAAAACAGCAAAATTCATTTATTTCCCACTGTAAATACTAGGGAAAGTCGCACACAAGGCTTAAAAAACTAAATTATGTTTGACGGAGCAAAACGGATAAGTCAGCTACATTTTTATTAGAGCTATATTTCGGCCCTTATTGGCCATCTTAGCTGGAAAGAAGAAGAAGAAGAGACAGGCGACTCTAAAACCAAAGTGCAGAAGAATCTCTACCCTTTCGACGACCCAATCGAACAGCAAAAACAGCAGCCGTGTTCAGAATGAAATCACAGCACCAGCTTTAACTCAACCAATTTGCAAAGAAGAAGTTCACAAAATCAGGTATTTAAGGAAGAAACTTTGATTGTTTTTCCAGCTTGAGCCTGAAGAGGACCCTTGCCAAGAAGGGCCGAAATATAGCTCTAATAAAATGTAGCTAACTTGTCCGTTTTGCATCGTCAAATATGATTCGCAGTCAGCTTGGGCTGAAGGAATATATACTAAATTAAGGTTGCAACCTCTTACATTATCTACTTGAGAAAGAATGGGCATAGGTTGTGGGTTTTGAAGGCTTCCGTCCGAAGGTTCTGTATAAAAGTTTGTCGACATTTTTCTTAACAAAAACAGAGACAAAAAGTACTAAAACTATTTTAGAATAATGAAAAAGTAAATAGTACAAGGTTTGCTTTAAAATGAATTCATGAAAACAATAGGAAATCTTAGGGTCCCCATAAGCATCTAGAAGGTCTTTGTGGAACTTACCGAACCCCCAAATGACACAGT
This sequence comes from Branchinecta sandiegonensis, assembly GCA_030848855.1. Classification (NCBI taxonomy): domain Eukaryota; kingdom Metazoa; phylum Arthropoda; class Branchiopoda; order Anostraca; family Branchinectidae; genus Branchinecta; species Branchinecta sandiegonensis. Next base: position 1,325,121 of record JAUPMV010000012.1, read on the forward strand.
AGCGATCCCGTACGTCCAGTACAAAGCCTGTCTTGTGTGGTCGTACACCAGAGATTCGGCAGGCGATGGTAAATCAGATATGAAATCTTTTGCGTTCTTTCCATCTAAGGAATACTGAATAATTTTCGGTAGGCTCCGGACACCACCAGCATCAGCAACAAACAAGAGTCTGAAAAAAAAAACAATCAGAGGCGAGTTCCACCCTACTTACTGTAGTTACTACGCATGACGTCACGAATTTTGGCTTCTTGCCGTCAAGGCTGGAACGCATTTTTAAATTTTCGGTAAAATATCCCTCCACGAGGTAATCCAGCCAATCACGTTACAGAGACGTTACGTGGTTACCACGCTTACTACACTCCCGATCATGGTAAGCAAATAGTTACTCTAGTTATTATTTGGAGAGGTTTAGAACAGAAAGCGTCACAACTTTTCGTGAGGTTGGAACAGAAATAGTAACTAATAGTTAATACTGTTGGAAGGGTGGAACACGGTCTCAGTTTGTACTAAATATGATAATATAGACCAAAATTTGAAAATCTCTAAACGAAGCCTTTCCCGAAACCAGCAATGAAATACAGGTGGTTCCAGAACTCATTCGGAGACACGAAGTGAACTAAAGAAAGGTTAATGTTACAAATTTACTAGCGGAAAGTGATGTCAAATCACTGAAGACAGTGTCAGAAAACATATAACGTGATACGCTAAAGTAACCGACTAGGGCAAGGGGAAATGGCAACAGAGCAAAGTACAAGTCATGCAAATCAACGCAGAAATGGATAATAATAATAATAATTTATCGAAAAAGCCAAATACGGCCATACAACAGACGCCTAAGGCGCCAACAAAAATGTATACCACTAAAAATGAAAACGCGAACTATTTTCTTCTTTTCATTGCAATCAAAACGAAAAAACGACCTCACGATACCAGGTAATAGACGACCATCAACCATCCCGACTAAACCCAATGAAGGAAGCTCTTGGCACTGTCCTAGAAGGTGTTCATTGGCATCTTGCCCAGTGCAACAAAGTGGGCAACTGTAATTTTCCTCAGAGATCTGTTTTTTCCTATCAAAAACTTTGGAAGAGAGAATGGAAGAGAGTTAGTCCGGAGTTGGAACCATACCCTAATGTAGCGTTTACACGGACAAAAAATCCCGTCGAGTAGAAAGGGATTCGGCCGACTCGAAAGGATTGCGTTCGTGAAGACGACTAGAAAAAGTCTAGCAGGACGAGAATCCCTTCATGATGAAAGGAATTCCGGTCTACTCGAAAGGAATCTCGTCGGCGCGGCGATGACAAACAGACAAAAAATAAGTCTAGCTAGCATTTGAGAGCAACAGTCATCAGTACTGATGTCATAAATGCTCTCAAAACGTTTTTTATTGGCTGGTGAATTTATTTTTGTCAGATTTTCTGGTTTGAAGAATTTATTTTTTTCCCTCTGCGTGTAAACGTAATCTTGTCACCAAGACCGGATTCTGTTCAAGTTTTCCTGTACTTGTAAACGCTGCACAAGTACCGAGTCCGATAGTCCGAATTCAAAATAATAACCAACTCCAAATGTATTTTTTATTTGTCTATAGAAACTGCCTAGGGCAAGGTGAAATGGCAACTCAGAGCAAAGTAGATACAGGTCGACGAAGATCACCCAGAAATAGTGGTGTGGTATATGTGTTATCACAATCGAGCCGAGATCAAAATCTCTTTCGTCTTGCCTATATCCCAGAATCTTAGTTGTTTGTACCAAATTTTATTCGAAACTCTAGCGAACGTCTAATACATGAACAAGTAAACTCGGGCTGCCCATCAGTAAAGACCTGCGATCTACATGTTCCGCCTAATCGCGCATTTTTACGCTAAAGTCAGAAAAGCATATGGTATGAATGAATGAAAGAATGACTGTATTTAAAGCCATTTTTCAGGCCGTATACATACATATACAACAACAAACAACTACCAAACAAAATCATGTAACGCTCAACTTTCGAATAATAAGACCTTTCCGGACAAAATTTCCAACTGCTACTATATTTACTTTCGACGTCGACTTCAAAATTCCAAGAAGGGGCACCATCCCCAAGAAAACTCCCTCTTACCTCGCTTAGCCCCTGACACCTAAAAATAAAATGGTCCAGCCCATCAAAATCACCGCAAATAGGGCAAGTATACCGCATTTCCGGGTAACACCTTTTTTTTCCAAACACTATAAAGAGGGAGACAGTTCGCTCGCACCTGCATCCACGACCTCAGGGATTCTTTTGGAATCCCTAATTTGAAATAAAACTCTTCACCATATTTTTCTTTCACCCTATAATACGAACTTAAACTTTCTTATTCTTAAACTTTTGTATGCTTGCTGCGTCAAAAGCGCGTTACAACAGACTGGTGCTAGCGCAGCTGTATCATGCTCTTGCATTACCTCATGCACTTGCACTAGCACCTTAAAACTATCAGAAGAACTTTTTAAAAATATGCTAAATTCCTGCTTGGGCTGCCGCTGTGGTCTCATAATCAACAAGTTACACGAAATCATGGGTTAAAGATCCGATTGAGGCTGCTTTAGAGCGTCGTCTCGATTTCTGAAATCCCTCGACCCTCTAAACAGCCTCTATCCAGCAATTAAACAATAGTTGAAGAAATAGTGTGCTATTTTTTTCTCTCTTCTTCGAATTGTGTATTGCCAAGTTAAAAATTGTATCTTGTGTGTGGTTCCTTGTTCCTTTTTCTTTATTCTCCTCTTCTTATACTCTATCAGTGACATTTTATGTAAAGATGCGAAATAAACATATTCATTCTTTCATATAGATGATATCATGAAAACTTGACGACCTTGTTTTAGCACATTATCATATGTTTAGCATAGTCCATTTCAACCAACTTGACAAACGATTGTATATAATTAATATAATCTTTTTCTTTAGTCGTCTGGTGTATGGTAATAGTGCCGGCAGCCTACGCTATCCAATGGATAACTTAAAATTGTAATAAATAAATAGTTCCGTTTTTGATCGAAGTTTTGTTCGCCGTTGGCTTAGCCGGTTGCTTAATTTGTGTTTTGAAATGCCGTCGAAGTTTACAGTTCGCTTAATTAGTGTTTTTACGATTCCAGCGGTCCTTGCCAGTTCGCCGTTTCTTCAATGTTTCAAGCAAACTCTGAACTAGCTAGCTCACGAAGTTAGACGGTCAGAGTTAACTATGACCGGCGATTAAAAACGGTATTTAAATAGAGACCTTCGAGTCTGAAGGTGACTCCAAACTTCGATCAAAAGCGCAACTAATGATTATCTGTTTTAGTTTCAGCTGTTCAGCTTGGCTTCAAACCATATATTTATATGTATCGTCGCCTTTACTTACCTGTGCTCCAAAGATATTGCTATGCCGCTCGGATTTAGAAGACCAGTAATTAAGACTTTCTTGAACTTCGTTGTAGGGTTGGCCAGTACAACCTGTCGATCGTCACCATCCACCCAGTAGATATTGCTCGTAGACGGATCTAAAAATTAAAAATAATTCTAACAGGAGCAGACGAAATCAAGTATATCCGATGGTTGATTTACATAAAAATTAAAAGAGCAAAAAAATTCGGGATGCAAAAAATACTTTTTGATAAAAAGGTAAACTTTATTTTTTAGTAGATGAAATTCTCTGGGAGAATATCCGGCCGTTTATAAGATAGAAGAATAGCAGTGTACTAAAACTTTTATACTTTGGTATACTTGCGTGAAAATCAATATAACTCCTCGGTTCAGTTATAGCAAATGATTTAAAATGGGAACCCCAAACGAAAGAAATGACACAGCGTGGACATACCGACCTTCATATGCTAAAATTACTCGCTAAAAATAGGTTCCCGGAACAAGATCTGCTTTGTTTTTGTGTCTTTCCTCGTTCAGGGCTAGAATACCTGGTGGAAGCTTGGCACTTCGCCTAACTGAGGACCAGGCTTATCGGATCGAAAAAATGCAGAAGCGTGCCCTACTGATTATGCCAAGATCCCCCAAAATTCCTTATAACGAGCTCCTCCAGAAATTTAAACTCAAGTCACAAACCTGCAATGGTCATAGCAGGTTTGCTCCTTTCCCGACGTTGACCCTGAAGACTGACAGCCTGACCCCTTGCCAAGAAGGGCCGAAATCTCGCTGCTAAAGTATCATAGCTGACGTATCCGTTTTCTACATTATTTGAATATGTATTTCCGGCCTGGGATGAATTGAGGGTGAACTACTTATCCCCCTAACTCGACTATCCCATTAGGTTTTAAATATATTTTTTCGAACTTTAATTCGAAACAGCCTCCCCAACCCCTAAACATAGAGGTACAGAGCCTATTTACGAACTTGACCTGTACTTTGACCCAAAGAATCCTAAAACCAAGATTGAACAAAATATACCAGGTTTGAAGAAAATATCTCAACCGCTTCGAGAGTTATCGTGCTAGCAGACAGACATAACATTATGGGATCAAAAAAAACAAATATTGTTAAAAGACTCCTCTTGCTTATTCTGCCTTTTATAATATACTCAAGTCCTATGTGGAATTACAAGCTTCTAAAATCCCGACCTTACTCCATTGTTTCTTTTCGTAAATACAAATTTTTAGCGCTTTTCGGAATTGCCGAGTTTTCCCGTCACCCAACGAAAAGTTTGCCGGAATCTTCAATACCCGCTGACAACTCTTTCACACACAAGGATGTGATAATTTTCTCTTTTATTTGCTTAGATATCCCACTTTTTAACCAAGGTTCTGTTTTCAAATGTTCTGCGCCCAGCCGCTGCGTCGGAGAGCAGGAAGGCTGGATATAGTGGAGCACCTCAAGGAACGAGGCTCGGTCCTTTGGCCTTTACGGTTGTGGCCAACAAATTACTTAAAGAGCTCAGGAACAGGTACAAATTCGCAGATGACCTATCTTTGTCTGTTTTTCGTCTTCTGTCTGACTCAGACACCATCGACCCTGTACTTAGAGTACTGACGCAGTTGAAATCAGAAGCGGAAGCAGTCAAACTAGGCATAAGCGAAGAAAAAAGCATACTGTTCCGAGTCAGCTTCCTGAAAAGGAACATCCCCGAACTGCCAGCATGCGAACTCTCTTCCTCGCAAAGCATCAAGATCCTTGGGCTACACATTGACAACAATCTCCGATGGCGTACTCACGTAAATCACCTTGTAGCAAAGGCAGCTGGTCAACTAAAATCTTTCGCCTGTTTACGAAGGTTTGGCTTCAGCAGAAAGGCCCTCCTAAACTGCTATAAATCGTATGTCCGACCATTAACGGAATATGCATGCGCGGTGTGGCACAGTTCTATTTCTGATGACCAAACTCAAAGGATAGAACAAATCCAAAAACGTGCATGCCAAATAATCCTTGGGACTGACTACAAAGACTATGAGAAGAGCCTAGAAACGCTGGACATAACGACGCTATGCCAGCGGAGGCACGAGCTAGTCATGAGCTTTGGCAGAAAGATACTGGCATCTGATCTACATAGGGACATCCTTCCAGAATATGCCAGCAACATCGGCCGGCGAAACACAAGGCTAAATTTACTTCAAACGGGAAAAAAACTACTGAAGTCCCCGTCTCACGCCCATTCATCGGAACGATTTCTCCATTCTTTCGTGCCATATTTTACCGAACATTTTAACGCTCTTTAAAAGTTGTTGTCGTCTATTTCATTTCAGCCCGTTTCTTTGTTTTTGTTGTGACATAAATAGTTTGACCATTGCATCTTTTTATCTCAATCACATTTGTTTAAATTCTAGAACAGTAGTCACACTTATGATAAATTATTTTTGTACTTGTCATTTTAATTCACGTCCGTATTTTCATGAAATGTATTTTAAACCGTGAATTGTATAATAGTAGTGACACTTATGACGAATTATTTTTGTACTTGTCATTGTAATTCGCATTCGTATTCTGATGAATTGTATTTTAAACCGTGAATTGTATATATAATCATAGGTTACCATTGTAAATATATCCCTTGGTTGATCTTTTTATTTGTAATGACATGTCCAGCACTATTTTTTGTCTGTAAAAGATATCTATGGATAAACAAACCGAATTGTAATTGTTTTTTATAGTCGAAAAGCGCTAACAAGAGAATCGCTAGTTTCAGGTGGAAAGCATGGTATTTTCGAAAACGCTTTTTCTGATCCGTTTCATAGGGAAAAGATCATTTCTACTAAGAGTTGCGCTTTTAAGTGCGGAGTTTTATCGTCTATCACTTTCTTTTCCCCGATTCCACGACGCCAAAATTCCTAATTTCATTCCAAGATTCAGTTTTCGCGTGAAGCGATCACCAGGATGAGCGATTTGTCGTGAATGCAATCCTTCCCAAAGCAATTTTCGGGTGAATGACTTAATGAGTGGCGTCAAAGTTGAGCTCAAGACATGGCATTTGTTTAAAGCACAACTCTTACTACAAATGATCTTTTCCCTATGAAATGAATCAGAAAAGACGTTTGATCGACGTAAGACCACTTAAAACTAGCGATTCTCTTGTTAGCACTTGTCGGCCATATGCAGCCTTCCTGCTCTCCGACGCGGCGGCTGGGCGCAAAACATTTGAAAACTGAACGTGCCTTGGTTAAAAAGTGGGAAAACTAAGCAAATAAAACAAGTAATAAACAGAAGATTATCACGTCCTTATGTGTGAAAGAGTTGTCAGCGGACGTTGAAGATTCCGGCAAACTTTTCATTGGGTGACGGGAAAGCTCGGCAAGGTCGAAAAAGCGCTAAAAATTCGTAGTTACGAAACGAAACAATGGAGTAAGGTGGAGATTTTAGAAGCTTATAATTCCATATGTTAGCTAAGTATATTATAAAAGGCAGAATAAGCGAGAGGGGTCCTTTAAGGATGCTCGTATGGAGCTGTCGAATAAGCTGTATCTTCCCTGGAGTTATTGTCAAGCTCGACAAAAGTTCAAGAATTGGCATCATCGAGACTCCACATGACCCAAGTCTAAGAACACGCCAGTTAAGCTCGGGAAGAACAGGAAACGACACCGAAACGAACCCTCAAATTTTGTTCAAATCCTGCGTCAACCAATCAACAACGTTTGTGACGTTCCTGGCTCTTCGCTGGGCATACCTCTCATCAAATATCCCCGTAAGAGCGTCCTCTATAGGATTGACAAGTCCAGGTTTGGATATGGACTTGAAAGACCTAATCAAAACATTCCGTTTACCGTCTCTTAGGGATCGCATGCCACGGGTTTGTTTAGATTTGAACTCGATTGCCGAGTTGCTGTTTTGGCTCGAGAAAAAACCCACGCACAACGTCTTCTTTTCTAGATGGCGGAATTTTCCAGGATTGATTAGCAAAGAATTATAAGACCTAACTGATAATTTTTGTATGTCTTCGGAGGTACCACACTGGTCTTGGTTTTATAATTTATTTGTATTTGTAATAAAAAGTCGGAGCATAAGATGGAAATTATTATTTTGATCCTTGGCTCCCTACGTGCCATAACAGCTGTCCGGGATAACCGGCTGAGATTTAGTCCAGAAAGAGTTATTTCAAACCTAGGAAATTTGGTGGTTTTGTTTTAATTTGCTCATTGTTTTACGGCGATTTTAGTGGTTTTGAAAATTCATAGTGACAGTAGGGATGGCTAGCATTGTGTGTGTGGTAGAAAGACCCTTTTTTGTGGCCCGCTTTAATCGGCAAAGTACTTACCGATTGCAATTCCTTCTACAGCCTCCGACCAGGTCTCCATCAAGCGTTCAACCCGTTCACTTTGAACAAAGTACCGATAGATGGCCTCAGTCTCGCCTTCGGCAAATATGACGTAATTCGAAGCGGGATCGTAGGCGAGAGCTGTTATTTTGTCTGTCCCTTTTGGAAGTTGGTGGGAGGAGACAATGCCATCGCCGATGACGTGAGGGCTCACAATGGTGAGTTTGCCGCCACTCGAGACCACAACGAGTTCTATGTCGCCAGAAACTGGAAGGAAGTGAAATCTCAGTCTTTAAAGCACAACTCTTACTAGAAATCATCTTTTCAGTATGAACTGGATCAGAAAAAATGTTTTTAAAGAATACAATCGTATTCCCACCTGAAATTAATGATTTTCATTTTAGCTATTGTCGACTCTGTCCAGCTTTCCTGCTCTCCGATGCGGATGCTGGGCGGTAAACATTTGAAAACTGAACGCACCGTGGTTAACAAGAGCTGTAAGCTCGTATGGCACTTGCATGTGTCAAGATGATTTGATTGATCAAGAGTAAGTTTCGACTTTGCGGTTGAGATGCGCGCTATAAGGGAGCTGGAACTTCATTTGTAAGCAAAACCCTTGAGGCAAAACTGCTAATGGGCTGATGGGCATCACGAAAATGCATATATTGCTTAAAAGTATTTTTTTTACTTTGCGGTCAAGATTGGTACTTTAAGGAATAATCGGATTTGGGAAGTAGCAATTTCTAAGCAAATGTTGTTGAGTCTCCAATATTCCAGCGAAGTTTCATCGTCCTAGCACATCTGGAAGTACCTTAACGCGCGATCACCGGAATCCCAGACCCCCCTCCCCCTCCTCCAACTCCACCCACAATAACCGGAGCCAATCCTGTTCTGTAAATGATTAATCCAGAGCATCTGTTTGTCATTCCCACGAAGTTCGATCCAGATCACACCAGTCTAAGCGGGTCAAGTATTTTCCGCCCTCCCCCCGATAATTGCCGGATTCGGTCCGGAAATGAAAAAGGTCACAAGAGAAAAATGTCCTCTGTTTAATTATTAAATTTCACTCGACGATCACCCGTTCCAAAGTTACGCATGACTCAATATTCCGGATTCCCCTCCCTCAACTCCCCCCCCCCCCAAGATTATCATATCGAGGATTTTTTTTTTATTCCAAGTCAATTTGACCGGGTCCCTGATATGCCTTCCAAGTTTTGTCGTGAAAATCCCCCAAAAACGGAATTCCGGGATACCCCTCCTCCCCCCCCCCCTCAAGTGTCCGGATCCAGTCAAATTATGTAAAAGATTTATTTGGACCAGATGTTTGTTCTTCCCAGCAAGTTTCACTCCGATACCATCATTCTAACCGTTTCTCGAGATTTCCGGTCCACCCCCCCCCCCCCCACCCCACCCAGCTCCCCCGCGGTGCACGTAGCCAATCCGATTCAGCAAATGACTTACCTAGAGCATCTGTTTGTTCTTCCCACAAAGTTCCATCCCGATCCCTCCATTCTAAACGGGGCTCGTATTTCCCCCCCCCCCCCAATAGTTGCCGGATCCGGTCCGGATATGAAAAAAATCATCGGAGAAATGTCCTCTGTTGAATTCTTAAATTTCACTCGAATCCGATCAACCATTCTAAAATTACGCATGACTGAAAATTTCGGATTCCCTTCCCTCCACTCCCCCCACCATTATCTGATCGACAAAATTTTTATTTTGAAGTCAGTTTGATTGGGTCCCTGATATGCCTGCCAAGTTTCATCGTGAAAGTCCCCAAAACCACCATCACCGGAATTCCGGGACCCCCCCCCCCCCCCATAAGTGTCCGGATCAAGTACAATGGCCTAAAGGACTTATCTAGAGCAGATGCTTGTTCTTCCCAGCAAGTTTCACTCCGATCCCTCCATTCTAACCGTTTCTTGAAATTTCCGGTCTCCCCCCCCCCAACTCCCCCCTGGCTACCGAATCCGGTCAAGACTTTAAACGGGACATTACAGATATGTATTCTGTTCAATTATGAAGTTTCATTACAATCCGATCATCCGTTCGAAAGTTACACACTTCTCAATTTCCCGGATTCCCCTGCGGATTCCCCTCCCTCCACTCCCCCACCATTATCTGATCAACAATATTTTTATTTTGAAGTCAGTTTGATTGGGTCCCTGATATGCCTGCCAAGTTTCATCGTGAAAATCCAAAAAACCACCATCACCGGAATTCCGGGCCCCCCCCCCCATAAGTGTCCGGATCCAGTACAATGGTCTAAAGGACTTATCTAGAGCAGATGCTTGTTCTTCCCAGCAAGTTTCACTCCGATCCCTCCATTCTAACCGTTTCTTGAAATTTCCGGTCTCCCCCCCCCCCAACTCCCCCCTGGCTACCGAATCCGGTCAAGACTTTAAAGGGGACATTACAGATATATATTCTCTTCAGTTATGAAGTTTCATTACAATCCGATCATCCGTTCGAAAGTTACACACTTCTCAGTTTCCCGGATTCCCCTGCCCTCCACCCCCCCCCCAAATGGTCGGATCAGAATACTGATTATTCCTAATTTTGTTTGGTCGGGTCTCTGATATGCCTGCCAAGTTTCATGGTCCTAGCACAACTGGAAGTACCCTAACTCGAAAAAGTGTGACAAAATGCCCTAAATTTTCAAGTTTCCAGCGCCCCGCACTCCCCCCCATATGGTCGGATCGGGAAACTGATTATTTCCAGGTTAGTTTGGTCGGGTCCGTGATATTCCTGCCAAGTTTCATTGTCCTAGCTCATCTGGAAGTACCCTCACTCGAAAAAGTGTGACAAAATGCCCTAAATTTTCAAGTTTCCAGCGCCCCAACTCCCCCGCATATGGTCGGATCGGGAAACTTATTATTTCCAGGTTACTTTGGTCAGGTCCCTGATATTCCTGCCAAGTTTCATTGTCCTAGCTCATCTGGAAGTACCCTAACTCGAAAAAGTGTGACAAAATGCCCTAAATTTTCAAGTTTCGAGCACCCCCACTCCCCCGCATATGGTCGGATCGGGAAACTGATTATTTCCAGGTTCGTTTGGTCGGGTCCCTGATATTCCTGCCAAGTTTCATTGTCCTAGCTCATCTAGAAGTACCCTAACTCAGAAAAAAGTGACAAAATGCCCTAAATTTGCAAGTTTCCAGCGCCCCGCACTCCCCCCCATATGGTCGGACCGGGAAACTGATTATTTCCAGGTTAGTTTGGTCGGGTCCCTGATATGCCTGCCAAGTTTCGTTGTCCTAGCACATCTGGAAGTACCCTAACTCGGATATGTGGGACAAAAAAACTCGGACCGACCGACAGACCGATAGACGGAATTGTGATCGGTATATGGCACTTGAGCCAGAGGCTGCAAGTGCCATAAAAAGTGGGAAAAATATAAATAACTAAATAAAAGAAGTAAAGATTCCCATATCCATTTGTTTGAAAGAGTTGTTAGCGGACATTGAAGATTCCTGCACACTTTGTTTTGTGTGACGGGTAAAACTCGGCACGGCCGAAAAAGTGCCAAAAATTCGTAGGCACAAAACGAAAGAATGGAGAAAAGTGGGGATTTGAGAAGCTTAAAATTCCACGATAGAACTAGGTATTTTATAAAAGGCAGGATAAGCAACAGGGGTCTTTTAATTTTAACTGAAAAGCCAACTTATTCTTGTGTCATTTAACTGAATACACTGAGTTATTTGGATCCTGCTACGGGATTTTTTCCCCCACTATCTGCTCTGATTATGACGTTCAGAATATCTGCGGCCGTCCCCACAGCGTAAATTCTACTATGACAGTGGAGATTTTAATCTCAACACAAACGCGGCTTTTCAGTGGGCAGTGGTGAAGATTGCTTGGTGCCTGAGCAAAAAAAAAATCATAAATCTTTCTCGTAAGGCATACAACAACAAGAGCTGTAAGCTCATATGGCACTTGCATGTGTCAAGATGATTTGATTGATCAAGAGTAAGTTTCGACTTTGCGGTTGAGATGCGCGCTATAAGGGAGCTGGAACTTCATTTGTAAGCAAAACCCTTGAGGCAAAACTGCTAATGGGCTGATGGGCATCACGAAAATGCATATATTGCTTAAAAGTATTTTTTTTACTTTGCGGTCAAGATTGGTACTTTAAGGAATAATCGGATTTGGGAAGTAGCAATTTCTAAGCAAATGTTGTTGAGTCTCCAATATTCCAGCGAAGTTTCATCGTCCTAGGACATCTGGAAGTACCTTAACGCGCGATCACCGGAATCCCATACCCCCCTCCCCCTCCTCCAACTCCACCCACAATAACCGGAGCCAATCCTGTTCTGTAAATGATTAATCCAGAGCATCTGTTTGTCATTCCCACGAAGTTCGATCCAGATCACACCAGTCTAAGCGGGTCAAGTATTTTCCGCCCTCCCCCCGATAATTGCCGGATTCGGTCCGGAAATGAAAAAGATCACAAGAGAAAAATGTCCTCTGTTTAATTATTAAATTTCACTCGAATCCGATCACCCGTTCCAAAGTTACGCATGACTCAATATTCCGGATTCCTCTCCCTCAACTCCCCCCCCCAAGATTATCATATCGAGGATTTTTTTTTTATTCCAAGTCAGTTTGACCGGGTCCCTGATATGCCTTCCAAGTTTCGTCGTGAAAATCCCCCAAAAACGGAATTCCGGGATACCCCTCCTCCCCCCCCCCCTCAAGTGTCCGGATCCAGTCAAATTATGTAAAAGATTTATATGGACCAGATGTTTGTTCTTCCCAGCAAGTTTCACTCCGATACCATCATTCTAACCGTTTCTCGAGATTTCCGGTCCACCCCCCCCCCACCCCACCCAGCTCCCCCGCGGTGAACGTAGCCAATCCGATTCAGCAAATGACTTACCTAGAGCATCTGTTTGTTCTTCCCACAAAGTTCCATCCCGATCCCTCCATTCTAAACGGGGCACGTATTTCCCCCCCCCCCCCAATAGTTGCCGGATCCGGTCCGGATATGAAAAAAATCATCGGAGAAATGTCCTCTGTTGAATTCTTTCACTCGAATCCGATCAACCATTCTAAAATTACGCATGACTGAAAATTTCGGATTCCCCTCCCTCCACTCCCCCCACCATTATCTGATCGACAAAATTTTTATTTTGAAGTCAGTTTGATTGGGTCCCTGATATGCCTGCCAAGTTTCATCGTGAAAGTCCCCAAAACCACCATCACCGGAATTCCGGGACCCCCCCCCCCATAAGTGTCCGGATCAAGTACAATGGCCTAAAGGACTTATCTAGAGCAGATGCTTGTTCTTCCCAGCAAGTTTCACTCCGATCCCTCCATTCTAACCGTTTCTTGAAATTTCCGGTCTCCCCCCCCCAACTCCCCCCTGGCTACCGAATCCGGTCAAGACTTTAAACGGGACATTAAAGATATATATTCTGTTCAGTTATGAAGTTTCATTACAATCCGATCATCCGTTCGAAAGTTACACACTTCTCAATTTCCCGGATTTCCCTGCGGATTCCCCTCCCTCCACTCCCCCACCATTATCTGATCAACAATATTTTTATTTTGAAGTCAGTTTGATTGGGTCCCTGATATGCCTGCCAAGTTTCATCGTGAAAATCCAAAAAACCACCATCACCGGAATTCCGGGCCCCCCCCCCCCCATAAGTGTCCGGATCCAGTACAATGGTCTAAAGGACTTATCTAGAGCAGATGCTTGTTCTTCCCAGCAAGTTTCACTCCGATCCCTCCATTCTAACCGTTTCTTGAAATTTCCGGTCTCCCCCCCCCCCCCCCCCCAACTCCCCCCTGGCTCCCGAATCCGGTCAAGACTTTAAACGGGACATTACAGATATATATTCTCTTCAGTTATGAAGTTTCATTACAATCCGATCATCCGTTCGAAAGTTACACACTTCTCAGTTTCCCGGATTCCCCTGCCCTCCACCCCCCCCCCCCCCCCAAAATGGTCGGATCAGAAAACTGATTATTCCTAATTTTGTTTGGTCGGGTCTCTGATATGCCTGCAAAGTTTCATGGTCCTAGCACAACTGGAAGTACCCTAACTCGAAAAAGTGTGACAAAATGCCCTAAATTTTCAAGTTTCCAGCGCCCCGCACTCCCCCCCATATGGTCGGATCGGGAAACTGGTTATTTCCAGGTTAGTTTGGTCGGGTCCGTGATATTCCTGCCAAGTTTCATTGTCCTAGCTCATCTGGAAGTACCCTCACTCGAAAAAGTGTGACAAAATGCCCTAAATTTTCAAGTTTCCAGCGCCCCAACTCCCCCGCATATGGTCGGATCGGGAAACTTATTATTTCCAGGTTACTTTGGTCAGGTCCCTGATATTCCTGCCAAGTTTCATTGTCCTAGCTCATCTGGAAGTACCCTAACTCGAAAAAGTGTGACAAAATGCCCTAAATTTTCAAGTTTCAAGCGCCCCCACTCCCCCGCATATGGTCGGATCGGGAAACTGATTATTTCCAGGTTCGTTTGGTCGGGTCCCTGATATTCCTGCCAAGTTTCATTGTCCTAGCTCATCTAGAAGTACCCTAACTCAGAAAAAAGTGACAAAATGCCCTAAATTTGCAAGTTTCCAGCGCCCCGCACTCCCCCCCATATGGTCGGATCGGGAAACTGATTATTTCCAGGTTAGTTTGGTCGGGTCCCTGATATGCCTGCCAAGTTTCATTGTCCTAGCACATCTGGAAGTACCCTAACTCGGATATGTGGGACAAAAAAACTCGGACCGACCGACAGACCGACAGACCGACAGACCGACAGACGGAATTGTGATCGGTATATGGCACTTGAGCCAGAGGCTGCAAGTGCCATAAAAATACAAGCACATAAAATAAAGGTACCATAAATCACACGGAAATTCCACTATTTGACAATCGATTATTCGTGAATTGCGGAACACCGGAGTAACGCATTTTCAGCGGGTCTTCAAGCCAATTTAAGTGAATAAACGATGGGTAAATAGATTGTACAATCCCATACCTTTTCGGTTAAACTTTAAAGGACCCCTCGCACTAATTAGTCTTCAACTTCCAGTACTTTAAAATAACTGAATACTTTAAAACTCTGCTTTCAATAAATTACCCACGATTTTGGCTGTTCTAAGCCATTTTCAAGAACCGTTGACTTGCAGCGAAAACAGGGAAAAATTTACATAACCGGTTTTTCTGATCGAAAACTTCTCGCAGACAACCGTCGACAGCGTGCTACGCATCGAAGATAGAAAAAATGGGAAGTGAGAAAACCAGCGAGGTTTTGTTAGAGGGGTTAGAATGCACCGTACGAAATTCGGGTCTCCGGGTTTAGAAATAGATGGAGTGACTACGGAAGTAGATTGCGTTAGAATTATAGGTAAGAGGACCTTCAAGACCTTAAACTAGACCCTCTTGAGCCATCAGTCGGGCATTGGGCCTCACGGGCAGTGTGGCAATTGGTTTGGGGGTGAGACCCTCGCTAATACACAAGAGAACTGATTGGTTGTGAGAGTGGAGAATAAGGTCAGGCCCGTTGGTCTTTAGACGTTTGTACCGCTATCTACAAGGTCCCAGCGACCCCTGTTCAAGACCTAGCCTAATCTCCATCCTCTAAACCACATCAACAACAATAAAGCTTTTTTGTACTTTCAAAATAAAAGACAGATACTTGTCTTTCCTATTAGGACCTATTTTTACATTGTCCTGTCCGAGTTTCTCAATCGCGCATCCCACTGCAGTACCAAGTCATGGTTTAATTCAGCGACTTGAACTTTGGCGAACTTGACACTATGATTGAGGAAACCGTTCCGAATAAAATAATTCAATATTGTCTATTCTGTTCTTCTTTCCGCATGTATTTACCATGTTACACATTTAGAAAGATCCGAGTTCTGTTTCATTTTTTAGTTAAGTTATCACTTTACAGTCTTGAGGAAAAAATGCGGATTAATAAACTATTACGTCTGCAAAAATGTCGAGTGAGCTTTTCTAAAACGGACGAGTCACCTTACATTTGCAGTGATTTTTGTTTCGGCTCTTATTTAATCAGTTCAGTTTTTAGTCAGTCAGAGAGTTTCAGTTTGTAAATGTCGATTTTGTGTGTGTTTCCTATGAAAGTGTTACGTTTTGCTTTTGTTTTGTTTTTCTTTTCGTTTTTGTACTCCGTCCTCTTTCTGTTTGAAATGACGGGTGATAAATAAATAAATAAGATAAATATTCCTTCAGCCCAAGCTGACTGCGAATCATATTTGATGGTGGAAAACGGATACGTCAGCTGAATTTTATTGGAGCTCCAATAAAATTCAGCTGACGTATCCGTTTTCCACCATCAAAAAAAATAAATAAGACTTTACAAGGCACACGTATATATCGATACTGAGAACTTGAACAGATTGAAAGCGGGTACAAGGATATATGTAATGTAATGTTTATTTTTCACACATCGTACAAGAAAGAGAAATGATGGAGTATATAAAAAAGTAGAAAAAAACACAGAAAAAGATCACACAACAAAAGAACAAGAGCTGGAAGCTCATATGGCACTTGCAAGACTGGGTCAGATGGAAGTGATGGTCAAAAGTATTTTTTTTTTTTTTTTTAATTTCTAAGCAAAACCCTTGAGGCAAAAAGGATCATGTGCTCATGGAGACCGTGAAAAAGTACATTTTGCTTAAACTATTTGTTTTTACTTTGCTGTTAAGATGAGTTCTTTAAAGGATGGTCGGATCAGAGAGTGACGATGTCTAATACCCAATGATGTCAAGTGTCTAATGATCCAGCATAGTTTTATCGTCCTAGCACATCTGGAATTACCTTAACTCACGATCACCGGAATTCCGTACACCCCCTACAGCGCTCCCCCCCCCCCCCTCGGTACCCGAATCCGGTCCGATTCTGTCACTGATGCACCTAGGACTTGTGCCAGTACTTCCCACCAAGTTTCATCCTGATCGCTCCACTCTATGCGAGTCACAAGATGTCCGGTTATCCCCTCCGACCCCCCCCCCCCTCAAGTTCAGCGGATCCGGTCAGGACTTGAAATAGGACATGCTGAGACATGAGGTCTTTCAAGATATCAAGTCTCGTTAAGATCCGCTAACCCATTCGTAAGTTATGCATGCTACTAATTCCAGATTCTGCCGTCCCCCCCCCCCCCCACGATAGTCAGATCGGGCAAGCGACTGTTTCCAAGTTCATCTGGTAGGGTCCCTGAGATGTCTGCCAAGTTTTTTCGTCCTAGCCCAACTGGAAGTACAATAGCTACGGATCGCTGGACTTCTGGAACCCCCCTTCCCCTCCCCCCACAGTGTCCAAATCCGGTCTAGTTCTGTCAGTGATGTATCTAGAGCAAGAGCTTGTTCTTGGCACCAAGTTTCATCCCGATCGCTTCACTCTAAGAGTTTCACACGATTTCCGGTTCTCCCCTCCGACCCCCCCCCCCCCCCAGATCCGTTGGATCCAGTCAGAACTATAAATGAGACATTTGAGACAAGAGATCTTTCCAGATATCAAGTTTCATTAAGATCCGGTCACCCGTTCGAAAGTTATGCATGTCCCTATTTTCCGGTTCCGCCACCTCCCCCTCCCCCCACGATGGTCGTATCGGGCAAGTGACTATTTCCAAGTTAGTTTGTTCGGGTCCCTGATACGCCTGCCAAGTTTTATCGTCCTAGCCCACCTGGAAGTACATTAACTACGGATCGCCGGAATTCCGGAACCCCCCTCCAACTCCCCCCACAGTGTCCGAATCCGGTCCAGTTCTGTCAGTGATGTATCTAGAGCTTGTGCTTGTTCTCACCACCAAGTTTCATCCCGATCGCTCCACTCTGAGAGTTTCACACGATTTCCAGTTCCCCCCCCCCCCCCCAGATTCATCGGATCCGGTCCGGACTTGAAATGAGACATCTGAGACACGAGATCTTTCCAGATATTAAGTTTCATTATGATCCGATCACCCGTTCGAAAGTTATGAATGTCCCTATTTTCCGGATTCCACCACACCCCCCTCCCCCCACGATGGTCGGATCGGGCAAGTGACTATTTCCAAGCTCGTTTGGTCGGGTCCCTGATACGCCTGCCAAGTTTCATCGTCCTAGCATATCTGGAAGTACCCTAACTCGCAAACACCGGACTAACCGACCGACCGACCGACCGACCGACGGAAATGTGATCGGTATATGGCACTTGGCCGGAAGGCAAGTGCCATAAAAACAAAATCACAGATAGAAAGTAGAAAATACACAGACAAAGATCACACAACGAAGGAAAAAACAAAGGGCAAATAACAGAGGGAAAAATCACACTTATAATTAAAAAAATGTCAAGGAACAATCCCTTGCCACTTGTTCAGATTCGAAGAGAAGCGGATTTGCTTACCTTGTCTCAAACAAACTCTTTTGGATTTACGCAGACGCAGAAGGGACTTTTCGAGCAGAGAGCTTGGGACTTGAAACGAAAGAAAGAAGGAAAAAATAATCACGAATGTTTAATACAACTCACCTTTGCAGGTTTTTCCGTCTTGACTCAAAATAAAACTGTTCGGGCATGCACAAGTGACGAAGGGTTTTTTCGGACTAAGGAGGCAGATATGAGAGCAGCCTGCATCGGCGCAATCGTTTTGCTAGAACAAGGAACTTCGTAAATATGAGGAACTGATTCACTTGCTGTGCTTTTTGTACCCTTCGAGTCGAGCTTTCCCTAAATTCTAATTTTGGTCAGGCGAACATAAACATGAACTTCTCGAACGGGTAACAGTTCTTTCGTGACATAACTCAAGTAATGTAATGTAATGTAATGTTTATTTATGACCCATCGTACAAGAAAGAGAAAATGATGGAGTATAAGAAGAAAAATAGAAGAAACACACACAAAAAAAACGAATCACACAACAAATAAAAACAAAAGGCAAATCACAAGGAGAAAATCACACTTATAATTAAAAAAATATCAGACATAACTAAGCGCAGCCTTAATCCAGCCTTAATGTAACTCAGCAGATGCTTTACTCCTTGTAAATTCTGTCAGTGTGTGTGGTTTTCTTTTTAAGTTTCTTGTGTTCTTTCCATTATTTCTGTTGACAGTAATGTTCTTTTTTCATTTCTTTCTTGTTCTTTTTCTTCTTCTTCACTTAATTACTCCGTTTTTTTGTACGTTGGTGCATAATGATGGGCAATAAATCTATTCTATGAATGCTCTCCGGTCGCGTGCTGTAAAAGATATTAGTGATAAGCTGAGGCTCGGTTACTCTAAGATTGTTGCAAATCGTGGACACTATAGAAGAAGAGCGCTAACTCGGCTTTACTCAAATTTTTGTGATCATTCTGTACTGTTCTGTACTGGTATTCGGCCACTTCTGTTGACTGGTGATCTAAAACGTATTCGCATAAATTATTACCGGTACTGCAAATTTCTCCTATATCTGCCTCGTTCTTACCGGAATTCTGGGAATTCTTACCGGAATTCTGCGAGTTTATACATCTTTTATACGGTCCTGCTTAGAATACTGTTCCCCCGTTTGGCATCATGGCCTGACGCAGGAGCAGTCAGACGTGATTGAGAGAGTTCAATTTCGGGCATTGTTGGTAATTTCAAAAGCGCCAAAAATCCCATACTGTGCCCTCCTTGAACAGTTTGGCCTAGATTCCCTTGCTAGGCGTCGACAAAAGCTGTCGCTTGATTTTGGTACAGGGTTGCTGAACAGTACATCCCATCGATCCATACTGCCCCCTGATTTCAAGCCACATCGAGAAAGACCCGCAAGAGCAGTGGCAGAAGCTGTACCTCTCATACAGCCTATTCAGGTGTCTCGAAACCGATATCTGAAAAGCTTTGTTCCCTCCTTTGTCAAGTTTTTTAACGCCAGTGCTAGTAAGTAATTGTGTACCTGAGCTCAACTCTTTTTATTAAATGTATTGGATGATTACTTTATTTTAAATTATTTCGTAAGTGTTGACTATAAATTGTATATATATGTTTATTGACGACTAAACGAATATTCGGCTTGTCCGCTTCACGTTTTAGAAATAAACTGAAACTGAAACTGAAACTGAATACAAAACTGATAAAGAAGTATTGTGCGACAGATATTACTGGTGTTTTCGAAAAATTATGTTCCAAGCTAGCCAGTGAAGCGCCTTATAGGCTAGGGTGTTTTCATCGCCTTATCCGTCTTTTTTCTGTATGTGATTAACTTTGTTTCTTGTTTTCTCTTGTTGTTTTTCTTTTTGTATTTACTCCACTTAACCTCTGTTCTGTAAAGTGGGTGATAAATAAATTATTATTATTATTATTATTATTATTATTATTATTACTAACTCGTTTTAGGACCCACGAGTAATCGTTGTTTACTCACCACGGACCAATCAGAACTTGGTTGGGAGGCAGGTTCGAGTGAGGTCAATGGGATATGGTCAAGACCAAAACTGCTAAGATTAATAGTAATTTATTTATAACCCGCCATTTCGAAAAAGCGGAGCAAATGAAAGAAAATAAATAAAACACATAAAGACACTAATTTTCAATCTTCGGCCAGGAAGCAATGGAGAAGGTCGTGCGCTGGTTGGGCTCTGTTGTCAGTGATTTTTGATAGCGACGAAGAAACATCCAAAACGGTAACACTTGAAACTTGAATTTTGAACTTCTCCGTCAATGTATGGTTATGGCATAATTTCGACAAGTGGAGCAAGTCCTTTGCATATTTATGATTATTATATTATGCTATGCCCGGGCTATGTTTCATACGAGGAAGGCCTCGTCAAGCTTGACCTGCCAACCCTTGCTGAAAGGAATGTCTCTCATCAAGAAGCGTGCGATTTTTCCCGATTTTAAGACCTTAGCAGTAGCAGGCCCCATACACTTCAAAGACAGATGGATGCTGCTTGCAAGAGAGCCCCACCCATAAACTCGACTGAAATCTTTTGTACCCTATTTCACTTTAATTGGAGTAAAGTTAAACGATATTTATAAGTTGAACGTATTTGAAAATATGAAAGGTATATTCATATTACTGTGTTACTTGTTTTTTGCATGATGACGTTCCAACGGTCGCATGTAGAATACAAGCTACTGAGGAAACAAAGTACATTATTTAAGGAGTTGGAAGACCAAGAACGAACTAAAGGATCATTTACACGGCGATTATTTTTCCCCGGAGACCAGAGGGGAAAGTGTTCACACGTACCCGGGTATTTTTCAAGGGAGAGTACTCAGTAACAATAGATTCCAAGGTTGTAAAGCTCTCAGGATATCTCTCTACAATCAAGCTACATTTTGGATCACTTGTATATGGACATAATCAAAATTATTGCTCGAAAATCCGATTTTGTTGTTGCTGACGTCGAAGAATACCCGTCGACAAACAAATCCCCGGGTAAAAAGTTCGCGAAATTGAAGTCCAAAATACCTGGGTATTTGTTGCTGTTGCGGGGAAAAATACCCGCAGAGTACGGGTAAATACCCTCCGTGTAAACGTAGCTTAAAGCTTACCAAAAATGGTATCCGTGCTCAGCAATTGAACCAAACAGAAGCTTAAATGGTTAGCTATCACTCTCATTTCCGCTAGTATAAATGATATTCGAATTAAAGGAACTTCTTCATCGTTTCCAATCACTATAGCAAACTTCAAAAAACATACCCCAGCTCTAATCGAATTTTTCTATATCTAAGATTACGTTGTGAAGATACGCGTGACCAAAACGTGACTCAGGAGATCGAAGGGCCTCGAAAAGGGCCGAATAAATAAAATTTCATGTAAAAGGAATATCTTATTTGATTCCAATCATTACCTAACATAAAAAATAACACATCCCTTGTGACTTGTGACCTTTGTCAATTTTTTTTTCTACGAATAGTGATTACCACAATTTTGAAACAAGGGGGTGGGTTAAAAATGTGTTAAAATACTTGAATATATACAATGATTACATAAAAGAAAATAAATCACTTGGAATTCACTTGTTTTTTGTTAATTTTCTCAGTAAAATATGGTAAAAAGGAATTAGAATACCAGTTAGTGCGATATTTAACTGGCACCAGGAGATTTCGGTGCCGCGTCCGTCCTGTCGCCGGTGCTAGATCGGGCAGAATATCTCTATGTTTTTGACTTATGTCGTTTGTCAGGCAACATCTCGCAAGCGAGCGAGTTCCGATGTCGCTGCCGACATAACTGTGCAGTCTTCTACATTGTGCAGTCTTGGACAAAATCTACAGCTTCCGAGTAGGCTACTCAGCGTACTGGACAAAATGGGAGGTCTTCTGTAGTGGAAGGAATCTCGATCCCATGGTATACTCTGTAAATACACTGTAAAAAGTTTCTCCGAGTATGGATTAAGGTTAACTGCTGCATTTGCTATTGGGATTGATCTTATCTCTATTGGAACAAGACTGATCCGAATTAGAGATAATCTTATTTCAGTAGAGACAAGATTAATCCCAATAGCAAATACTGCAAAAACAATTTTTACAGTGTAGCTGCCTCAGTTTTTATCGTTGCTGTATATTACGACGACTGTATTTGTATGTGAAGAAACACTCTCAACCTGATGTTATGGCGAGGGATGTAGTAGGCCGGACATAGATGGTAAATGTCCTTATATACAGTCATCGGAGTCAGGACAGCCTAGGGCGTCCGGTGGCCTACTACACGTGCAGACTTCACGGGTTCATTGTGGATTCCCCCGATCGATTCACACTAAGGTTTGCGTACCGAACCACAATAGGCTATAAACCACCCATCATACACTAGGCCTTACAGGCCAGCCCACTCTAAGGAGCTTTAAACAAGACTCATAACAATGACCTAAGGTCCGTAAATAAACTAATGTTTTATTCTCTGGTATGAGCTGTACTTACAAAATAAAAACAACCTTTATGTAAAAAGGCTTGTTGCCCGGTTGAGCCCCGGAAAAGAAGTATGGAAGAAGATGACTCATCCCCGGCGATGAGTCATGAACATGAGGTAATAAAATAATACAGAATCATGGCAGTATAGAAGATTAAACATACTGGACGGAAAGGGAGTAACGCTGGCTAACGGCGGCATAAGTTAGCAGTGAGGGGTGCAGACGGCACCGCCGTAACAGTAGCATCCAGTCTTGCTAATGGTAGCATGCAGTAACACGGTAGCCTTGAAGCAGAAGCATGTAGTAGCATCAGTTAGTACTGCATGCTACTTTTTCTTACAACTTCATACTACTATTTTGAGATAAATACCGGATATATCTCAATGATTGAGATAATGATAAATAAAAAAAGGGGTATTACTTTCGTAGACGTCCTATGCTATTCATTGTAAAAGAATATTTGGAGAATATAATGAATTTGAATCTGAATCGAGCAATTATTGTGACCACCTAGTTTGTCCAGTCTCCGGGAAGACCCATCCAATGTGGCAGCGCCTACATTTAATAGTATGTCGTTTGTCAGGCAACATCTCGAAAGCGAGCGAGTTCTGACAGTCGCTGCTGACATCATTGTGCAGTCGTGGACAAAATCTACACTTTCCCATTAGGCTACTCAGCGTACTGGGCAAAATGGGAGGTTTTCTGTACTGGAAGGAATCTCGATCCCATGGCATACTCTGTAAATAACTACCTCTGTTTTTTTATCGTTGTTATATGATAACGGTTTAGGATATAGTGTGACTAATACCTAGCAGTCGAGTAAGTACCTGCAATTACTTTTAGGATTAATTATGGAAACAAATGTTACTTACCGTCTTTCGCTGCTTCAGCTGATGCGTCACCAAGACTGTATTCATGTGATTGTCCATGTGTTTGTAGACGGCAGATTTCTGTTTTCCATTGGCTTTCAGGCAGTGCTGCAGTTCCTGCAACTCTCGATCAATCCAGTACAGCCAATCACCAAAAACATCAACACTGACGGGCTCATGAAGGTTGGCAACGATAACCTTCAGAAGAAAAGAAGAAATAACTAACGAGAGGAACACTATGTCAGAATACGCCACTGAACTATCTATTGCCTTCCTTTTCACCTATTCGAAGAAGCTGTTACAGTAGTTTGACTCTAGACATATATTTATCCAGTTAAAGGACTTTATTTGGAAGTATTTTAGAATGTTAGTGTCTAGACCAGCTCATCCAAGTCGCCAGTTGTATGGTACGTACGAGATGCGTGTTTTAGCGTCATTTCTCGCCACTGGGGATTTTTCGCCACTATATACAGGTAATGCAACCAGAGATGTTACTAGCCACAATATTTGGGTGGGGGGCAAGGTATTTACCGACTGGCTGGTCATTTTTACCGACTGTTTTTGCAGATAAAAACGACTTTTATTGAGAAAAAACGACTGTGTTGAAGAAAAATCGACTGATTTAAGAAAACACATTAGTTGCGTTTTTGCTGATACCATGGTATCTGTTACCACGGTCTAAAGTCGTTTTTGCAGTTATCGTGGTATCTGGCCAGTTATCGTGGTATCAGATATTCAGATACTACGGTCCGACCGTGGTAACTGGTCGTGGTATCTGAAAAGTCATCTCACTTTCATCAAATTTTGTCAGATTGGTGAGAAAGAAGTTTAGCACTTAGTGATATAACTGGATATCTGTTTTTCTTTTGGGATGACTTCGAAAAACGTAATTTCGGCAATAGTCGTTTTTGCAGTTATCGTGGTATCTGATATACGGTAACTGGATCTGCAATTAGTCGTTTTTGCAGTTATCGTGGTATCCGATATACGGTGCTCTGCAAAAACGACTAATTGCAGATCCAGTTACCGTGGTGACAGATACCGTGGTATCAGCAAAAACGCAACTATTATTTTTAAGAAAAAATCGACTATTTTAACGAGAAACCGACTATTACAAAAAATCGACTGTTTTTACGAAAAATCGCGGTTGTGCAATCAAAAAATTTGTCTAGAACGACTACTCTCATTAGGAGGCGGGTGGGGGGACGGGGGGTGGGGGGGGGGGGGGCGAACTATAATGTGGGCTCGATCAATCCTAATTGAGTCTTGTACGGCTGATGTATTGGGCTTCATACCTTACACATATTGACATTTCTTTTTGTTTGTATATTGGGCTTTACTTGTAACACAGCAGCCCCTGTTGGTCATTTTTTTTTTAAATAAAGACACATTATAATGTGCCCAAAAACGGGCTTCGCGTATTCTCGAAAGAAGCTTCCTTATTTGTATCTCCTAAAAATGTTCGAGCTGACAACGCTAGAGAGGAAAGGATAGAAACACTGTGCTATAATTGCGGAATTCAAGCTTTCACTGACCCCAGGTTCCGTGATCATTTTCCACCCTCTAATCACCCTTCCAGAAGTAGTGTGGGGGGGGGGGGAGGGGCGATTTTCGAGAAACGCATTCACTTTGGCCTTGCAGTCCACTGGCCGGTCAAACTTCAAATCTGCTATAAATAACTGTACGGGCGAGTAGGCTAATCACTGCAGTGACATGACCTTAAGGATAGCAGACGATGGTCGTCCTACCGTGTGACCTTGGTACTATTTCGTTACATATCGAAACCCGCTGAAAAATTTGTAGCCGACGTAGATGTATGATAGTTGTACGAAAAAGTTGCATGTATTGATATGTAATAGTAAAGAATACTATCATTTAATGTGCCTCAGACTGGGCCAATCTTAAGCAGTAGTATACGGTAGTATCCTGTCTTGCTAATAGTAGCATTCAGTAGAATGCAGTAACACGGTAGCCTTGCAACAGAAGCATACATCCGTTCGTATTGCATGCTACTTTTTCGTACAACTTCATACTACTATTCTGAGGTAAATTTTTCATCGGGAAGCTGTAAGCCCGGACTTACGTAGATGTTTATCTTTTAAATTTACAACTGTACGAACGGACAGTCACTGCATTGACATGACCTTGAGATAGCAGACGATGGTCGTCACATCATCTGACGGTAGATCCTCACCTTTTAAATTCTAACGTGCGCATCATAGCTTGCGAAGGTCAACCTACCTCAGAGCAAAATAACACTAGGGAGTAGCGCCAAGACCTATGCTTTCCATGCTTTGAAAACGGGCCATACTCATAGCGTCGCCCACTAAGCTTGCGGCATTTAAAGCGAGACAAACTTGCAGGGTTATACATTTCTTGGAAAGCAAAGGTGCGGTCTTCACACGACAAGGAAACAATGGAGCCTGTATCATTTTTTTGCTGTGTTCAGAATTTGAAGTTTTCGGAGCCAGCGCTGATGAACGACTGAATGAGTTTAGTAAGGACGTTCTCTATCGCTAGTGGTGCTAGTATCTCTGTCATTCGAGTGTGTCAATTTTGTCAAGTCTTGGCGCTACTCCCTAGTGTTACTTTTCTCTGACCTACCTTTCGACGGTCTCCTTCGTAACTGACACTTTCAATCCTTTTCGTCTCAAGATCACCGAAATACAGCCTCTTTTCTTCAGTATCTACGGCTAACGTGTTCGGTAGCTGCAATCCCTCAACCGGCAGCTTTCGGCGCTCAGAGCCATCTAGGTTTGCCCTACCAATATACGCGGAGCCAGATCGGCCTTTGACAAAATCAGTCCAGAAAATGAGCCTGAAAGAGAAAAAGCGTCAGAATGATTGGTGAAAATAGAATATCTTTTCTTAGTTTTTAGGCCCTTCGATGTTCCTTTCTCTCTGGTGGGCTGCTCCAATGACATTCCCTTCCCCAACTGACATTTGCTACCCACTAACACCATAGGCCTATTCTCACCGTTCCCCGAGGACTCCGCGGGGAATCGAAGGGAACGGCGGGAATAGAGGGAGTCACTCCACGCGGACTCCACCTAGGAAACAATTTTGCTCAAGAAAAAAATTTGCAGTTGACGAAATTAGTCTGGATCCACTTTATTTTTGGTTTTGTTTATTCTGATTTTTTTTAGTTAATTTTACATTGCACCAACATCAGCAAAAATTGATTCCCCTCCGAATCTGAAACGGTGTCCTTTTTGATGATGGTGATGATAATCGGAGCATTCCCCATCCGTGGGGACTCATGAGAATACGGGGAGTGAGTCCCCGGGACAAACAAAAATTCGGGGACTCCTCAAGTGGAGTCCTCGGGGAACGGCGAGAATACACCTCAGGTGATTTTTAGGGTTTCTGCGGTACTTTATAGAAACAATACTAGCTGCATTTTTTGCGCTCCGGGCTTTCTCTGGTGTTTTGTCACCAGTGTCCGGTTTTTCTCTTATAACGCGTTTTTAAGTTCACCGGTGAGTTGATGAAAACTTGCTAACTCCTCGCTGAAGTCGGGCTACCGAGCAGGTTCTGGTTAGTCCGCACCGGTGAGGTAAAACCGGACACCATGGTTAGTTCAAAAACGGGTTATAAGACTGGTGAGTAGTCACCGGTGACAAAGAACGCAGCTTCTGAGAAAAAAAAAACATGTCAACGACCCAATAAAAAAAAAGTGAAATCACAGCACTAGCTTTCCCCTTTATCAATGTATAAGGAGTAGTAACCCAAAACAGGGCAGTTATAGTTGCTTGATGCCCCATTTATTTGTTGCATGTTTGTTTCTTCTAATTAAAGCCTGAAGAGGATCAATATTCCTTCAGCCCGAGCTGACTGCGAATCATATTTGATAGTGCAAAACGGATACGTCAGCTCAGTTTTATTGGAGCTGTATTTTGGCCCTTCTTGGTCCTCTTCAGGCTCAAAGCCGCTCAAGTTGGAAAAACGAACTTGTGGCAAACACCCGTTTATCCGTTTGCCCTATCAAATCTGAAGAGAATAGCTGCGTTTTTTACCGTCATCCAGTTAACCGACCTACAAGATCTCCCACTATGAGTCGTTTTCTTCCTTCGGTTAACCGACCTAAGTTTTTATAAGCTGATTTTTGGCTCCGTTTGCCGGTCGGTTAACCAGCCTGTGGACTGAGGCGAGAGCTCCGTCCAACCGACCTACGCTCTTGGCACGGTGCGAAATTCAAAATTCTCATTGCAGAGATAGGCGCCGGCGACGGGAAGACGCCATTTTTTCTTATAAGCCGTTTTTTAGTGCTCAGCCGAACCGACCGCGAGACGAGAAAACGGTCAATAGTGGCAAATAGGTAGGTTAACCGACCTATGGAGAAAAAACAAAAAACGCAGCTAAGCCTTGCCAAGAAGAGCTGAAATATCGCTGAAATAAAGTAAAAAATCGCTCCTAGCTGACTTATCCGTTACGAGTCTTTAATTTAAAATGCCACAGCAGAGTTTGCCATAGCTTAGTTTGCCAATTTGGCTGTCGTGGGGTACCCTAGTTTATTGTGGGTTCTCTCCAGGTTGATGTGTTGAAATTTTGTTTTATTTTATTTGTAGTTTATATTTATGCCAGTGCTTGTTACTTATTTTGTCATTTATTTGAAACTGGCTGGTCGTTTCGAAGTTTGAATAAATAAAAAATAAATAGCCTAACGATTAAAGGTGTACAATGAAAATTGATTAAAAGTTCAACAATGATTAAAGGAACTCAACAAACTAATGTCCGGGAGAGTCCTCAGACTGAACACGGGGATCTTCAAAGTCGGTAGCTGAACTGACGGACAGGAGGAGTGATCAAGTGATAACATTGTCATAACACATAGTCATAACACTGAAAAAATTTATCTCAAAATAGTAGTATAAAGTTGTACGAAAAAGTAGCATGCAGTAAGAGCTGTTTCCCACAAGTTCGTTCGTTCAAGTTCGTTTTCCAACTTGAGCGGTATTGAGCCTGAAGAGGAACCTTGCCAAGAAGGGCCGAAATATAGCTCCAATAAAAATTCAGCTGACGTATCCGTTTGCACCATCAAATATAGTAAGAGCTGATGCTACTACATGCTTCTATGTCAAGGCTACCGTGTTACTGCATTCTCTGGAGCAAGACAGGATGATACTAGACACTACTGCTTAAGATTGGCCCAGTCTGAAGCACATTAAATGATAGTATTATTTACTGTTACATATCAATACATGCAACTTTTTCGCACAACTATCATACAACTACGCAGGCTGCAGATTTTCATCGGGATTGCATACCTAGGACGCTGTTATCTTTCTGGTTGCATAGTGATGCATAGTGATGCAACAATGGTGGAAATGGTGAAAATGACAATTGTCGAATTTGCACTTTTAGAAGTCATCCCAACAGAAATAAAGAAGTACTTAAATCCACTTATCAGAAGTGCCAAACTTCTTTCCCACCAATCTGATAAAAATAATACTCGTGTACTGATGATGAAAACGAGGTGAATTTTTTAGATACTAAGGTGAGTTACTAGCCTTCGCTCTGGAACGTGGTATCTGGGGAGCAGGGGCGTCACGACTGGGGGGGGGGGCGCCCCCCCCCCCCCAATGCTGTCGGCCAGTCGGTAAAAAACAACCGAGTTGGCGCGAAGCGCCGCGATTTTTCGTCAAAACAGTTGATTTTTTCATGAAAACAGTCGGTTTTTCTGAAGATTGGTCACTTTTTTGTAAAAAATAGTCGGTTTTTCTGAAATCAGTGGATTTTTCCGAAAATAAGTCGATTTTTTTTTTTAAATGTCATGTTTGTTGTTGAAAACAGTCGTTTTTCTGCAGAAAAAGTCGGTAAAAATTACCAGCCAGCCGGTAAATGCCTCGTCCCCCCCCCCCCCCCGAAAACATTTTGGCTAGTAACGCCCCTGCTGGGGGGTTGCCACAGTAACTGATCAGATTTAACTGCACAAACGACTTTTGACCGTGGTATCAGATACCATGATATCTGCAAAAACGCAACTAGAAGGCTAATAACCAGCTTGTACGAGTTTCGATTTAACACTGGATATACTTTGTAACTAACTTCTCGATGACACACTCGAATATCCAGGTATCGTGGAGCCGATCCAATTATAGAATAGACTAGAATAGTAATTTATTCGCTCACACTTTCACGGTTATAAAAACAAAACTAATGAGTACTGCCATGCACAAATTTATCAGTATAACATATACCTTTAAAAGTACGTAGAAATGGTCAAAGGCTATTTAAAATTTCAACAATCTTTGGTAAAAAGAACTATTGCGGTAACAGCTGTGCTTGGCCGCTACTGGTTGGAATATTGGGCCCTTCGTAGAGACTGCTCGCTCTTGCCTTTCCCTTACATTGTTATATGGGGGAGGGAGAAACTCATTGTAGATGGGGTGCGAAATAAGTTTTTTACCGATCTCGAGGCATAAGTTCAGTCTCCGTTTCTCCAAGGTATCAATTTTGTACGTGCTTAGAAGAAGGGAGTAGGGTACTTTTGGGCCTTTATGGATAATATGGAGACTAGAAGGAGGCTAGAAAATACAGTGCAAATTCATTTCCCGTATACTGTAGCACATTCAAATCGAAACACCAACCGACTTGGCCAATCAGCGTTGAGTCCAGATACAAACTCATCATGTCTTCTTACACCTGTATCAATACTCATGCAGTCGAGCCTGAGAATGTACTTTATCAATTATGTTTTGCATTTGTTTTTGTTACATTGGACATTGCGCTGCCATTGTTTATATAGAGTAATGACTATGTATACGCGGTCATTCCTCAACCCTTGAAGGACCTGTCTTACCAATAATACTAACGCAACCGACTTCCATAATCACTCCATATTTCTAAACTCGGGGACCCTGATTTCGTACGATGCGTCCTAACCCCTCTAACAAAACCACGCTGATTTTCTGACTTGCCGTATTTTGCTACCTTCGATGTGTATCACGCTGTCGGCGGTTTTCTGCGAGATATTTTTCCATCAGAAAAAACGGTTGTGTCAATTGTTTCCCTGCTTTCACTATAAGTCAACGTGTCTCCGAAAAGGCTTAAACAGCCAAAACCGTGGGTTATTTGTTGAAAGCACAGCCTAGTTCTAGAGTATTCAAACATTTTAAAATATTGTAAGGTGAAGACTAAATAGTGCGAGGGGTCCTTTAACAAAGCAGAACAACTTACCTTTCAACCGAATCCACTGCAAGGGCTTGAGGTCTATCTATTGGTGATCCTTGAAGAACGATAGTACACTGAATTTCTACGATCGAACAGGCGACAATCTGCTTATTGCTCGAGTCAGAAACGTAGAAATTTTTTGCAACCCAGTCGACCGCCACGCTCTCTGGTGCGGAAATACCTGCAAAGCAAGTAGTATTTGCAAATTTTACTTGCAGCAATGGCAAACTGCACAAAATAAATGGGAATCGACGTTCTTGGCAGAGCCTAACTATACACATGAAGCTGTTGTACAAAGGTATGTGGTCACCGCGTCCAGAACTTTGCCTGAGGAATCTTACCGGACTGTGTGTTTTAAGCAGGTTTTAAGCCGCTTTCACATTGACGCGTAGAGCCTTTCACACTAATCTACGCAACCTCTGCGTCACGGTTCTCCGCAACGCAGAGCTTACGCAGACAAATAAAACGCGTTACGCATCAGATTTGTCAGTGGAAAACTGAAGTTTTTGAAGAGAAACTGGAGAATAGCCTACTAATGATGAAGAAAAACCTACTAATGATAATTAAAAACTTACTAATGGATGAAAGAAATAACAATTTGGCAGAAGAAACCGAAAAAGGAAAACGCAAAGACGCACCCAGCGTGACATGTTCTCGCACAGGTGTGAAAGATACACTACGCAACCTGTACGCAACGCAAGATAAACGCATATGCGACGTATCGGAATGACGCGTCAATGTGAAAGCGGCTTTAGTCTCCTCGCTTTCGCACAGGAACAGCATTTCATTCATGCACCCTGCACCACTATAGACAAAGGTACGAATCACGTTTAAACCCTGGGATATCCTAACCACGATACACATCCTTCTTCAGAGAAACTTACGTTGGTTGCGTTTTTGCAGATAATATGGTATCTGTACCACGGTCTAAAGTCGTTTCGCAGTTACCGTGGTATCTGATAACTGCAGTTATCGTGGTATCTGAAAAGTCATCTCACTTTCATCAAATTTTGTCAAATTAGTGAGAAAGAAGTTTAGCACTTACTGATGTAACTGGATATCTGTTTTTCTTTTGGGATGACTTCGAAAAGTGCAATTTCGGCAGTAGTCGTTTTTGCAGAGCAACCGTGCATCATATACCACGGTAACTGCAAAACCGACTAATTGCAGATCCAGTTACCGTGGTATCAGATACCATGGTATCTGCAAAAACTCAACTACTGTCTCCTGCCATGGTCGTAAAACAAAATCATGTCGTGGACGGGCGGGCGGTACGGGTGGGCGACCTGACGGCCTACCGTCAGGTCAACTGACAGTGGGGGGAACTGACGGGTGGACGTAGTGTCGGTGAGAGAACTTACAGGTGAGCTGCCGTAAGAGGTGAGCGAAGTGACCGATATCTGGGGCGAACTGACAGACGGGCAAAATGACGAGTTACCAACTGACGGGTGGACGTAGTGAAGGTGAGAGAACTTAAAGGTGAGCTGCCGTAAGAGGTGGACGAGGTGACGGATATTTGGGGCGAACTGACAGACGGACAAAATGACGGGTTAGCACTGAAACGGCCAAAGGTCGATGACGTCAGTTCAATCAAACAGATTGCCCGGATGGCTCATAGTTAGCGCATCCAGCTCCAACTTTTCTACAGAATCAGCGTTTCTTCAGCCCGAGCTGACTGCGAATCATACTTTTTCTCTTTTTTTTCAGTCGATCAACCAAGTTTAATATCCAAATAGCTTAAAGCTAGAATAGGAATAAAATATTTACGAAATACAAAGACATGAAACAAATTAACTAATACACTTACAAGATATGACCAGAAATAAATGACGGGATGAAACTACGTAAAAACTGGGCAGAAGAATTAGCAGGACATGGAGAAAAATGATTGCCAGTATTCCTCTCGGACCGACGCACTGAAGACGGGAGGGGAGGGGGGAACAGATGGGCGATCTAGGGACAACTCATTATCTTTGCTCCAAATTGTTTTGGAAGAGTATTTCTGCGGTCAATTAATTTAGGAACGTCAAGTTTAATGAGAGCCTCTTCATACGAAAAATCCTGATCACCCAGAATGATTCTCACTGCTGTCTTTTGGACATTTTCCAGGCGATCAGAGATCTCTGCAGAAAGAAAAGAATGCCAAACCGGTGAAGCATATTCTAAATGAGGGCGAATATAAGTTTCAAAATACTTGAGCGCACTAAACGAACTTATGATCACAGGTCCGTTTTATAGCTCCAGCCTGAAGAGGACCATAGCCAAGAAGGGCCGAAATGTCGCTATAACAAATGTCAGATGACTTATCTATTTACCGCAGACAAATCCTGCAGAATCGCTGGGTCATCCCCCACCGCTTACCATTAGAAAGAATCCGCCTCCTATGGGAGCCATGCTGCGTAGCCTTGTAAACACTGGTGCCATCTATCAAGAAGAAAACATGACCATCAATATCGGCCGCTAGAGACCGGGGATCGCTTAGTGACGTCATCACCTCTTTTAACATCCAGTGGCTTGAGTCAAGTACGTTCTTGTTCAGACCGGGAGTTTGGTACGTGAGGCTTCGAACGTCATGGTTTGTGGCGAGGTAGACCGTCTCAGGATGACCTAAGACGAAGAAAGTTCTATGAACAGTAGAAAATGAACATGTTTCAAGAGAATAAAGGGTTTATTCCAAAAATATGGAACTCTTCAATGCCAAGAGGCTAACCTGTAAGCGACTATTATATCTAGATGTTCCTTCAGCCCAAACTGACTGCGAATCATATTTGACGGTGCAAAACGGATAAGTCAGCTACATTTTATTAGAGATATATTTCGGCCCTTCTTGGCAAGTGTCCTCTTCAGGCTCAAGCTGGAAAATGAACTTGTAAAAAACAATTAAAGATTCTTCTTCTAATATCTGATTTTTTGAACTTCTTCTTTGAAAACTGGTTGGAGTTAAAGCTGGTCCTGTGATTTTATTCTGGACATAGCTCCTGTTTTTGCTGTATGATTGGGTCGTCGAAAGGGTAGAGATTCTTCTGCATTTTGGTTTTGCACCGTCAAATATGATTATGTATGCTGATTATATGATGATGATGATGATGAAATTTTATTTACGTACTTGAGAAGAGGAAAATAGCGCAGTCCAGACAAATCAATGGAAAAAATACACTGAGCTTTCAATAATGTAGTAACGCACAAGATAAAAAAATAAACATTAAAAAAAAGTGACTAATCGGGTCTAAACAAGAGCTGTAAGCTCGTATGGCACTTGCATGGGTCAAGATGATTTGATTGATCAAAAGTAAGTTTCGACTTTGCGGTTGAGATGCACACTCTAAGGGAGCTGGAACTTCATTTGTAAACAAAACCCTTGAGGCTAAACTGCTAATGGGCTGATGGGCATCACGAAAATGCATATATTGCTTAAAAGTATTTTTTTTACTTTGCGGTCAAGATTGGTACTTTAAGGAATAATCGGATTTGGGAAGTAGCAATTTCTAAGCAAATGTTGTTGAGTCTCCAATATTCCAGCGAAGTTTCATCGTCCTAGCACATCTGGAAGTACCTTAACGCGCGATCACCGGATCGCGGTGTTGCGATCCGGATCACCGGATCGCACCCCCCTCCTCCAACTCCACCCACAATAACCGGAGCCAATCCGGTTCTGTAAATGATTAATCCAGAGCATCTGTTTGTCATTCCCACGAAGTTCGATCCAGATCACACCAGTCTAAGCGGGTCAAGTATTTTCCGCCCTCCCCCCAATAATTGCCGGATTCGGTCCGGAAATGAAAAAGGTCACCAGAGAAAAATGTCCTCTGTTTAATTATTAAATTTCACTCGAATCCGATCACCCGTTCCAGAGTTACGCATGACTCAATATTCCGGATTCCCCTCCCTCAACTCCCCCCCCCAAGATTATCATATCGAGGATTTTTTTTATTCCAAGTCAGTTTGACCGGGTCCCTGATATGTCTTCCAAGTTTCGTCGTGAAAATCCCCCAAAAAACGGAATTCCGGGAAACCCCCTCCTCCCCCCCCCCCTCAAGTGTCCGGATCCAGTCAAATTATGTAAAAGATTTACATGGACCAGATGTTTGTTCTTCCCAGCAAGTTTCACTCCGATACCATCATTCTAACCGTTTCTCGAGATTTCCGGTCCACCCCCCCCCCCCCGCTCCCCCGCGGTGCACGTAGCCAATCCGATTCAACAAATGACTTGCCTAGAGCATCTGTTTGTTCTTCCCACAAAGTTCCATCCCGATCCCTCCATTCTAAACGGGTCACGTATTTCCCCCCCCCCCCACATAGTTGCCGGATCCGGTCCGGATATGAAAAAAATCATCGGAGAAATGTCCTCTGTTCAATTCTTAAATTTCACTCGAATCCGATAACCCATTCCAAAATTACGCATGACTGAAAATTTCGGATTCCCCTCCCTCCACTCCCCCCACCATTCTCTGATCGACAAAATTTTTATTTTGAAGTCAGTTTGATTGGGTCCCTGATCTGCCTGCCAAGTTTCATCGTGAAAATCCCCAAAACCACCATCACCGAAATTCCGGGACCCCCCCCCCCCCCCCCATAAGTGTCCGGATCCAGTACAATGGTCTAAAGGACTATCTAGAGCAGATGCTTGTTCTTCCCAGCAAGTTTCACTCCGATCCCTCCATTCTAACCGTTTCTTGAAATTTCCGGTCTCCCCCCCCCCAAACTCCCCCCTGGCCACCGAAACCGGTCAAGACTTTAAACGGGACATTACAGATATATATTCTATTCAGTTATGAAGTTTCATTACAATCCGATCATCCGTTCGAAAGTTACACACTTCTCAATTTCCCGGATTCCCCTGCCCTCCACCCCCCCTCCAAATGTTCGGATCAGAAAACTGATTATTTCCAAGTTTGTTTGGTCGGGTCTCTGATATGCCTGCCAAGTTTCATGGTCCTACCACAACTGGAAGTACCCCGACTCGAAAAAGTGTGACAAAATGCCCTAAATTTTCAAGTTTCCAGCGCCCCCACTTCCCCGCATATGGTCGAATCGGGAAACTGATTATTTCCAGGTTAGTTTTGTCGGGTCCCTGATATTCCTGCCAAGTTTCAGGGTCCTAGCTCATCTGGAAGTACCCTCACTCGAAAAAGTGTGACAAAATGCCCTAAATTTTCAAGTTTCCAGCGCCCCAACTCCCCCGCATATGGTCGGATCGGGAAACTTATTATTTCCAGGTTACTTTGGTCAGGTCCCTGATATTCCTGCCAAGTTTCATTGTCCTAGCTCATCTGGAAGTACCCTAACTCGAAAAAGTGTGACAAAATGCCCTAAATTTTCAAGTTTCGAGCGCCCCCACTCCCCCGCATATGGTCGGATCGGGAAACTGATTATTTCCAGGTTCCTTTGGTCGGGTCCCTGATATTCCTGCCAAGTTTCATTGTCCTAGCTCATCTAGAAGTACCCTAACTCGGAAAAAAGTGACAAAATGCCCTAAATTTTCAGGTTTCCAGCGCCCCGCACTCCCCCGCATATGGTCGGATCGGGAAACTGATTATTTCCAGGTTAGTTTGTCGGGTCCCTGATATGCCTGCCAAGTTTCATTGTCTAGAGCATCTGTGTGGGCAACTATGTGGGGGGGGGGAAATACGTGACCCGTTTAGAATGGAGGGATCGGGATGGAACTTTGTGGGAAGAACAAACAGATGCTCTAGGTAGATGCTCTATTCCCCTCCCTCCACTCCCCCCACCATTCTCTGATCGACACAATTTTTATTTTGAAGTCAGTTTGATTGGGTCCCTGATCTGCCTGCCAAGTTTCATCGTGAAAATCCCCAAAACCACCATCACCGAAATTCCGGGACCCCCCCCCGCCCCATAAGTGTCCGGATCCAGTACAATGGTCTAAAGGACTATCTAGAGCAGATGCTTGTTCTTCCCAGCAAGTTTCACTCCGATCCCTCCATTCTAACCGTTTCTTGAAATTTCCGGTCTCCCCCCCCCAAACTCCCCCCTGGCCACCGAAACCGGTCAAGACTTTAAACGGGACATTACAGATATATATTCTATTCAGTTATGAAGTTTCATTACAATCCGATCATCCGTTCGAAAGTTACACACTTCTCAATTTCCCGGATTCCCCTGCCCTCCACCCCCCCTCCAAATGTTCGGATCAGAAAACTGATTATTTCCAAGTTTGTTTGGTCGGGTCTCTGATATGCCTGCCAAGTTTCATGGTCCTACCACAACTGGAAGTACCCCGACTCGAAAAAGTGTGACAAAATGCCCTAAATTTTCAAGTTTCCAGCGCCCCCACTTCCCCGCATATGGTCGGATCGGGAAACTGATTATTTCCAGGTTAGTTTTGTCGGGTCCCTGATATTCCTGCCAAGTTTCAGGGTCCTAGCTCATCTGGAAGTACCCTCACTTGAAAAAGTGTGACAAAATGCCCTAAATTTTCAAGTTTCCAGCGCCCCAACTCCCCCGCATATGGTCGGATCGGGAAACTTATTATTTCCAGGTTACTTTGGTCAGGTCCCTGATATTCCTGCCAAGTTTCATTGTCCTAGCTCATCTGGAAGTACCCTAACTCGAAAAAGTGTGACAAAATGCCCTAAATTTTCAAGTTTCGAGCGCCCCCACTCCCCCGCATATGGTCGGATCGGGAAACTGATTATTTCCAGGTTAGTTTTGTCGGGTCCCTGATATTCCTGCCAAGTTTCAGGGTCCTAGCTCATCTGGAAGTACCCTAACTCGAAAAAGTGTGACAAAATGCCCTAAATTTTCAAGTTTCCAGCGCCCCAACTCCCCCGCATATGGTCGGATCGGGAAACTTATTATTTCCAGGTTACTTTGGTCAGGTCCCTGATATTCCTGCCAAGTTTCATTGTCCTAGCTCATCTGGAAGTACCCTAACTCGAAAAAGTGTGACAAAATGCCCTAAATTTTCAAGTTTCGAGCGCCCCCACTCCCCCGCATATGGTCGGATCGGGAAACTGATTATTTCCAGGTTCCTTTGGTCGGGTCCCTGATATTCCTGCCAAGTTTCATTGTCCTAGCTCATCTAGAAGTACCCTAACTCGGAAAAAAGTGACAAAATGCCCTAAATTTTCAGGTTTCCAGCGCCCCGCACTCCCCCGCATATGGTCGGATCGGGAAACTGATTATTTCCAGGTTAGTTTGGTCGGGTCCCTGATATGCCTGCCAAGTTTCATTGTCCTAGCAAATCTGGAAGTACCCTAACTCGGATATGTGGGACAAAAAACTCGGACCGACCGACAGACCGACAGACGGAATTGTGATCGGTATATGGCACTTGAGCCAGAGGCTGCAAGTGCCATAAAAACGCAATTCATTCAAATCTTACGTCCCTACTACCTCCAAACGTTAAGGAACATATGTTTCTTCAAATCCATAACCTCCTCCCAACCGAAGAAAGAAAACACAGGATAAACCCGGACAAAAATACAGGCATCTGTACCAGATGTAGCGCGACCGGAGACATCGACCACTTCCTACTAAGATGCAGAAACGCGGAAAACAATATTGATATGCTGGAAAAGATAACAAAATCTTTGAAAGAACACGAAGACGGATCAACAATCGAAAAGCAAATACACCTGAACGGGATAATAAAAGACCGAGCCACGAAAGCCGATAGAACCACAGCACACCTGATTTCGCTATATTGTTATTACGCATGGAAAGAAAGAGAACAGGAAGAAGAAGAAGCAATGATCAAAGTAGACATCGCATGGAGTAGGATTAGGAATAGTACACATAGAAAGGTGAAGGAGAGGCTAGATGTAGAATTTGAAATAGATGAGATTCTGTAGTGTTAAATAAAATGAAAAATAGATTGTAAAAAAATGTATAAAAAGAAGATAGAAAATAAAAAATAAATTTAAGAATGTTGAATTTGAATAAAAAAATGTTATTTTTGAGTTTTGAAAATAGAGAATTTTTTAAGTATGTGAAGTTTACGTAATATAATTAAAAAATATTAATTTTTAATTTTTGAGCAATTTTAGTTTAGTTTGAGAGATGAGAAAAATTGTTTGTAATTGTGAATATTCACTCAATCAATCTTAAATGTTTGTGAAAGAATGATAAAGAGAATTTTTCACTGTATATTTAAGAATTAAGTGTTTTTTTTGGTTGTTGTTGTTTTATTGGTATTTATGGGTCGAAGAGGGGAATTTTTATTTTTTTTTTGTAAGTAAATATGTTGAGTTTTTATGCCACTGACAGAAAGGTACCCTATGGAGGAAGGGATCCTCGAAACAGGAAGTGCATATGGATTTTTATTATAAATTTTATGTAGAAGTACCTGGTTTGGCCCATGAATTTTAAAGTCAATTGCTCAAAAACGAAAAATAAAAATGGACAAGTGGGAAAGAGATTGAATATGAATTTGTAATGTAGGTTATAATTCAAATATTGAAGTTTGAATTTGAGATTTTGAAAAGTAGGTTGTTTGTAGATATCGCGGTTGCGTGTTTGTTGGAGATAGTTTGTGGCAATTGAGTACGGTTGGAGTGTATATGTATAGTGGTGATGGATTACGCGTTTGTGGATAAGAGAAAAAAGAGTATAAAAATTACTGAAGAAAATAAGATTTAGTAAAAGTTATAGGAGAAATGATTAAAAGATAAAATTTGAATTTGTAATTTGAAATTTATAAAAGAGTTTAATAATAGAAATAAAGAATATAGTTTTGAAGTATAGATTTGTAGTTTTTGTTATGGAAAGAGTAGGTGACGTTAAAGAGTTTAAGGAAATGTTAACGTCACTGAGTGGAGGAGGAGTCGTAGCCCAAAAATTCGAAGAAAGGTTTATTTTATGGAAAAGATGCTACGCGGGATTTAAAAAAAAAAAAAAAAAAAAAAAAAAAAAAAAAAAAAAAAAATTTCAAATCTTGTACAGCACTGGCCGGATCGTTTTGGAATTACTTCTAGATATACGTTTGGGTTTAACTATTAAAAATATTCCAGAAGAAGTGTTGATTGGAGACATTTGTTCATTTGTAAAATTGTTCGGTACTTAAATAAGGACAGATGATAAATGGAGCAAAAGTCATAGCTTGGAAACACTATTTCGTATTTGGATTGGGTTTTCTGCAGGCAATGTTAACGGAAGTCATACAGATAGGGATGATACTTGGTACTCTTCATTCAGGTGTCCTTTAATGAAGTTGGAGAGAACGGTTTTGTCATATGATCGATGATATGCCGTTCTTAATGAAGTTGTGACAAAGGCTGCAATTCGGCTGCTATGATTTGTTTTGTTGCACTTGATATTACCTTGCTAATTGAAAAGTGGTTTTAAGGGTCGGGCCGGCTGGCAAGACATTCAGTACTGAAACTGAAACCGTTCTTGCAAGATCTTCAAGATCTCTTTGGATTTCTACATGCGGTTTGTTTAAATTTAAAGCTTTTAAAATTGGATGATTTCAAATTAGGCTAGTGGTTACTGAAGATGTGAAATGTCTTAGTTATAGCGCTGTTTGTATATAAGATGTGATACAAATTTTAATTTCACACTCCGCGTTTGAGCGCTTGCGCACTTGTTATACAGTCGAACTCGGCTTAGAACGAACGTCAGTTTCCATCATCAGAAGAAAATGCGGTGAAAACTAAACCTGGAAAGAGGATTCGAGCACGGAAAGACCCCTAGGAAAGTGATTCCAACTGAGAAAACGACCCCTTCCACCAAATATTCGATTGAGCCGATTCATAAGAAAACACAGTGAAAACTAAACCTGGAAAGATTCCAGAGGAGAAAGACCCTTAGGAAAACGATTCCAACTGAGAAAACGACCAACTCCCACAAAATATTCACTACAGCCTAATTCTGTTTAGAACCAAAGACAATAATAGTGGGAAAGACCGGTGACTTCGCTAAAATCGAGTCTCTGAAAATCGATCGGAACGCCGCCTAGCGTTTGGACTTTGTCCAATCTACAGCGGTAGATGACTAATATAATCAAAGCAAGAGGGCGTGAGTAGGCAATGCCTGTCAACATTAACTGATTCGAAATCGTGAATTCAACCTTTTTTCCATAAAAAGCGATTGATTCTTTTCCTACTCGTTTTTATTCCGACTAAAGAGGAAATCTGAATGGAGAGAGGATGCTCATCATAAAACGGAACGAAAAAAAATCAACAAAACGTGCTTTGATGATGATTCTGCGGAAAGCGATGGAAGAAAATGTGAACAGAGCGATTTTTTAACGAAAGAACATCCGCTAAACGGCGCTGATTGTTGTGACTCATGGGGCTTACGGGGTATCCGGTCTTTCCCACTTTTACTGTCTTTGTTTAGAACGACCATCAGTTTTCCTGATCAGATGAAAAATTAGTCGTGATCAGGCAAAAGATCAGACCGCATGCCCCCCGCTGGTCCGGGTCCCCCTATAAATATGTGTTTTCACGACTCGGATGCTTATTTTTCTTCTCCTGTAAATCAAATCAAATCGGTTTAGTTCTCCACAATAGCAAACAGCTAGCCTCGGATTGTCCTCCCCCCAGATTTTTCAGCGGCAAGAGTAAGGCCTGAGAGAGTGGTAGCCCAGCCAATACCCAAATTGCAGAAAATCAAACACACAACTACTCGTTACCTAAGAAGTTTTGTTCCCGCTTTCGTCAACCTTTTTAACTAAAAATCATTAATTATACACAGATTTGAATATTGTTTATTATGTTTGACAAATATTGGTTATATCCAAACTAGTGTAGAATTATCTTTTATATATAATTAGTGTTAATATGGACGAGAACCACCAAATCGGCTTGACCGTTGTATCGGTTTCGAAAATAAACTCAATTGAATTGAATTGAATTGTCAAGAGATGGTACTATTTTTTTTTTATCTGCAAAGTCGTATTACCCTAACTACAAAATTAAACTCCAGCCGTACTCAATTGTCGACACACAGCCACGATAACTACAAATAGCCTACTTTTCAAAATCTAAAATTCAAACTTCAATATTTAAATTATAACCTATATTATAAATTCTAATTTATTTTTTTTAGACTTCGTTCAAGTTTTTTTTTTTCCGGAGCAACTAATTTCAAATCCCATGGGCCAAACCAGGGCCCATTGTACTGTTCTTAAAGTTTAACCGAAAAGGGCTGGGATAAGACAATCTAGTTACCCATCACTTATTCACTTAAATTGGCTTGAAGACCGGCTGAAAATGCGTTACTTCGTTGTTCCGCTATACACGAATAATCGATTTTCAAATAGTGGAATTTCCGTGGGTTTTGTTGTTCCTCTATGCGTTTGTATTTTTGTTGTATGCCTTACGAGAAAGGTTTATGATTTTTTTTTGTTCAGGCACTAAGCAATCTTCACCAATCTCACCACTGCCCACCGAAAAGCAGCGGTTGTGTTGAGATTAAAATTTCCAGCGTCATAGTAGAATTTATGTTGTGGGGACGGCCGTAGATATTCTGACCGTCATAACCAGAGCAGACAATGGAAAAAAAAAAAAAACTTTGCAGAATCCAATTAATTCAGTGTATTCAATTAAATGACAAAAAATAAGTTGGCTTTTCAGTTCAACTTTAAAAAACAATTTTGCTCCACTAAGAGACATCTCTAACGGACATGAACTAACAGGAATAAGGGACGCTGCAGTCTTGCTCTTACCTAC
Source organism: Branchinecta sandiegonensis (assembly GCA_030848855.1). Taxonomy (NCBI): domain Eukaryota; kingdom Metazoa; phylum Arthropoda; class Branchiopoda; order Anostraca; family Branchinectidae; genus Branchinecta; species Branchinecta sandiegonensis. The sequence continues at coordinate 1,367,304 of JAUPMV010000012.1, forward strand.
AACATTACAGGTCTGGTTGTCCGGGCGTAGACTGAATCCATCATAGCAGGAGCATGTGAAAGACCCCGCGCCATTTGAGCATCTCTGACTGCAAACTGACCAATCTAGGTGACATTCATCGATATCTATATGGAAAAATCTTATATAGATAGGTACACACAAGTAAGTAAGTAGGTAAGTACAAAGACAGTAAAAGTGGGAAAGACCGGAAACTCCCGTAAGCCCCATGAGTCACAACAATCAGCGTCGTTTAGCGGATGTTCTTTCGTTAAAAAATCGCTCTGTTGACATTTTCTTCCATCGCTTTCCGCAGAATCATCATCAAAGCACGTTTTATTGATTTTTTTTCGTTCCATTTCATGATGAGCATTCAGATTTCCTCTTTAATTGGAATAAAAAACAAGTAGGAAAAGAATCAATCGCTTTTTTACGGAAAAAAGGTTGAATTCACGATTTCGAATCAATTAATGTTGACAGACATTGCCTACTCACGCCCTCTTGCTTTGATTATATTAATCATCTACTGCTCGAGATTGGACAAAGTCCAAACACTAGGCAGCGTTCCGATCGATTTTCAGAGACTCGATTTTAGCGAAGTCACCGGTCTTTCCCACTATTGTTGTTTTTGGGTAAGTACAGTATTTATTACCCGTGTTTTCCACTTAGAACAAAACGGAGTAAAGAAGAAATAAAGAAAAAGAAAAGGAATTTAAGGCACAACACAGATACAGACACATGACGTTTACATGACAGTTACGCAATCGAGAACTATAAAAGTGTTTAAACCAGAGCCTCGTTTTTGTTGCATGCTTCAGGTCCACTTCTCCGCCGATTCCGGACTGATTCTTTCTACATCCGTTTTTGCACTGCAGCGCCTCCAAGGAAGACGGCAGCGCTTCTCAAGAATCACGGACTTGCTCACCGACCAAGTCCGTGCTTCCCTGCAAGATGCTGCAGCGCTGCCGCTTCAACCAAGAAGACAGTGAATCCAAAAACGCATATTGTGCAAAAGCAAAGAAGTGCTGCAGCAGCGATGCGGCAGCGCTATTGTAACAAAAACGAGGCTCTGGTGTTTTAAATCATGTAAGTGTCCCTCTTCCACAAGGGACAACGCTGCAGAAACTTTGCAAACCTGAGCCGCGTTCGATTCGACTAGCGGAAGTCAACCCCAGAGTTGACTTTTTTCTCTGCTGTCGTTTTATTTAGTAAGAAGTCGACCGAGCAAGTCGACAGAGAATTGCCAATCGAACGCTTCCTGGCAAAAAATCTGAAGACATATACTCTTTATACTCCATAGAGAGAATGCACTCTACCCGAGAAAACAGATATTGCTACACCATCATCACGGGATCAAAAAAGTTTAAAATTGGGAGGTATAGGACTTTCAACTTTAGAATTAAATTATCGGCGTCTGATGATCATTCTGAGCCAGGGACTTGCAGGAAATGTTAATTGGGCTATTCCTTAATCGTATAATTCTATTTTTGTAAAAGAGTTTCCATGGAGGTAAAAGCCAGGCTTCACCTTCCAGGTTACCAAACGTCCGGGGTTCCGCATAGTCAAGCCAACCCTCCCAGATTTTCATGATAATGATGACATTTTGCTATTCTTCAACACTTACTACACGTCCCCTTCGCATTTCAAATATCTTTTGCATCCCAGTCACAACTGTCAATACCTTTCCCTTTCCTTCCTACATTTGCATACTTGTTCTGTCTCTCGAGTGGATTGACTCTATTCGTTGTGTAGGCTGCAATCTCTCTAAGATTCACAGTATTTGAAACTTCTGCCTTCCTTCTTGGCTAACTTGAAACAACTGACAATTTCTCCCCGTCATTGAAAGTCAACTTTCCGTCAACATTCAGGTCGACTTTGATAAATCGAACGCTCCCAGTTAACCAAGAATCGCAAATAAAACGACTGACCGATCTCAGAAAAGCTCTGAGCCGCGTTCGATTCACTTTTCAAGTTAACTGAGATCGTCAGTCAGACGTTTTACTTGTGATTCTCGGTTAACTGGGAGCGTTCGATTTATCAAAGTCGACCTGAAGGTTGACGAAAAGTTGACTTTTAAGCTCTTTCAACGACGGGGAGAAATTGTCAGTTGTCTCACGTTAATCAAGAAAGAAGGCGGAAGTTTCAAATATTGTGAATCGTAGAGAGATTGCAGCCTACCGAATCATAGAGAGATTGCAGCCTACCCAACGAAAATAGAGAATAGTAATTTAACATTGTGAAGTATAGGGCTTTCGGCTTTGAGACCAATTTATCCATGTTTTATTACTATTATAAGCTGGAAACGATTCCTAGTTTTTTCTTAACTGTATAATCACATCTTGATAGAAAACTTTGATCAGAAATGAGAGTTTAAAGGCTTGAAACTTTCACTACAAAAACGAATACTGCGTCCTATTGGTTGGTTTTTGAATGAAGCGTCATAGCCGACCAACAGGATTCGAGACTCCGTTTTGTTTTCAAACTTTGAAGCCTTCAAGCTCTTACTTCCATGGAAACTCTTTTGCAAAAATAGAATTATAGGATTAAGGAATAGCCCAATTAAGATTTCCAGCAAAACCTGGTTCAGAATGATGATCAAACGCCGATAATTTAAAAAGTCCTATACCTCCCAATGTTAAACTTGGTTGACTTCTTACTAAATAAAACGACAGCAGAGAAAAAAGTCAACTCTGGGGTTGACTTCAGCTAGTCTGAAGTAAAGGGACCGGAGGCTTACGTTCTTGGGTCTCGGTTAACAAATTCCAAAACGGCGCCATATACAGAACATGCGGCAGTACGACAGCGTTATACATGATCGCGAGATACTTTCGGCATAAGAGGAGTCTACTGGCGACGATGGACCCGTATGCGGTACGAAGTTTTTTCTCGACGTGTTTAATGAGTAGTAGACGTGTTTGCGGCCTATCGGCAGACCAAGGTATACGACGATACGACAGGTTGAGAGGAATTGTCATGAAAAAACAGTACTCCAGATTTAGATGTATTGAAAGCCAGGCCGATTTTTCGATATTCATCACATAGGATCGCGAAATTCAATTGCAGACCGCTAGTAGACAGGCTTAATAGGTTGTCCGCGTACGTAAGTGGCGACACATTATATACTATTGGCGATACATGAAACATTGACACTTGCCTGGGCATTTAAAACGCTGTTACTGTACAAACTAGGGGATAATAATGAACCCTGACGACAAGTTGGCAGTATCCTTTTGAAAGAAGAACGGCTCCTAACATGGACAATCATCTTGTTGCACTTGGCACTTTTTCTGTTTCTCATCACCTGGTCTTTTCATATTCAGCAAAATCATGAGATCGGTGGTCAGTCCGATGAACCGTTACTAGACCCAAACTTAATCTTTTGATTTTTTTTTTTGGGGGGAGGGGGGTCGGGTTGATCTTGCCGAGTGTCGTTGGGTTTGTGGGGCGGGTTTCCGTCTAGTGGTGAGTTTATCTAATTAATTATTTATATTGATATCAGCAAAGTGAGCCGAGATTTATCCTAGCGATGTTTCGGCCTAAATAGGACCTTTTCCAAGAAGGACCAAAATATTCTTAGTGTTGCGGTGGTGCCATCTGCGTCCCCCACTGTCTACTTCCGCCGCCGTTGGGTGACACTATACTCCTCTTCCCATAATTTGTAGTCTATCTCCGGTAGCGTTCCAGTGAAGTTATTACAAGTTACGATGATAAGAGGAGGGGCGAGTGCCGTATTGCGGTGGTTAAGACGCTCTCAGGAACGAAAATAATAACAGCGCGGACATACATCATCACCAGGGTTGCCACATGTCGCACGATAGTGTGAATTGTCACTCTATTTTGTTTTTCTCACTCTTGTCCTACGTAGGACATAAAAATCACTCTATTTCCCAAAATGGCCAAATGTTTCATTTTTGCAGCAGGGATTCCGACCAGAAGTGACTATTTAAAGTTTTTTTTTTCATGAAAGTAAAATTAAGATGTGTCATTTTTACAGAGGAGATTCCGACCAAAAGTGAACATTTCATGAAAAAAAAAATTCACTCCCAGTTCACTCTCTGTTTTGGGCCAAAAGTCACTCTCTGAGTATTTTTGATGTGGCAACCCTGATCATCACTCTTACGGGAGTTCCTGCAGAACCGATAGTTATGATCACTTATGATGCTCGCGACCATCATAAGTAAATTGTAACGATCGTAACAGTCGTGGAACGAAAATAATAAGTAGGAGGAGCCAATTTACTTATTACGGCGGGCTCGGGAACGGCGATAATAATAAGAATAGTACCGTTCGTAACTAATAAGAAGTTGCTGGAACGCTACCTCAGAGCTTGGACACACTTGGCTCATTTCCTGGCTTTTTGGGTTAATAACGTGTTAATAACGTTTGGGAATAACGTGCTGACCCATAGACAAAACTTTGTTGTGAAATTCTGCTTTTGTAAGTATTCAGATGTTAATATAAAACCTTTTGTTTGTAGATGGACCACAGGTCATGGGTGTGAGTCTAGTTCATAGCTCATTAGAGTGGGCTGTCCTATACCACCTAGTGTATGATTGTACCATATCCCGATGAAAATTGTATCTCAAAATAGTAGTATGAAGTTGTACGAAAAAGCAGCATGCAATACGAACTGATGCTACTACATGTCCCTATGTCAAGGGTACCGTGTTACTGCATTCTACTGCATGCTACTATTAGCAAGACTGGATGCTATTATTAGCAAGACAGGATGCTATTGGATACTACTGCTTAAGATTGGCCCAGTTAGAGGCACATTAAATGATAGTATTCTTTACTATTATATATCAATACATGCAACTTTTTCGTACAACTATCACACAACTACGCAGGCTACACATTTTTCATTGGGTAGTGTGAATTTTGCTGTTACGCTGGCTTACCCAGTTGCTTAATTTCTGTTTCCAGACGCTGTCGAAGTTCACCGTTAGCTTAATTAGTGTTTTTACGACTCCGGTGATCCTTGCCCGTTCGCCCTTTCTTCAACGTTTCAAGCAAGCTTCGAAATTGCTAGCTTGCGAAGTCCGACGGTCAGAGTTTGAAGGACGAAGAACCTGTGACGGGCGACCAAAAATCGGAATTTAAACAGCGACCTTTGAGTTTGAAGGTATCTTCCAACTTCGATCAAAAACGCAACTAATTTGTAGTAAACCCTCCTGAACGCCCTAGACCATCTTTGGACATCTACCATCTTTTATATATATAGGCTACATACACGCAGTTTTCACACACAAAATAAAGTTGTATTGTATCATTAGAATAAATCCTGAACCTGACTTTTGGGTTTAGCACGTTCAAATGATGTAGGATATGAGATAGATTTTTACCTGCCAAAACTGTACAAGTAACATACAAAAGGGGGCAGAGTATGAGAAAAAAAGAAACGAAAAAGGCAACAAAATACAGTTAAACACGAATATATACAACGGGCTCAATGCACTCAACATTCAGCTATTAAGTATAATTTCCAATTTAAGACGTTCTCTGACGAGTCACCCAAGGCTGACCTAAAGTCCAGAACTTATTTTGAAAATTAATAACTGTCATAGGAAACAGCAACAGCCTCCATCAGTCCAACTCTTTTACTCACATAGGCCTACTGGTACGGGAACACGGTGGTAGCCCAAGCAAATACTTCGCGTTCTAAAGTAAATCATAAGCAGCTTTTTCTTATCTGTCTGAGGGAAACATTCACAAAACGGATATATGTATAGAAAGTGATTCGCAATCAGCATAGCTAATACAATACTTAAGGCATATTCTCGCCGTTCCCCGAGGGCTCCACTGAGGAGTCGCCGCGTTTTGTTTGTCCCGGGGACTCACTCCCCTTCTCGCGAGTACCCACGGACGGGGAATGCTCCGATTATCGTCACCGTCATCAAAAAGGACTCCCTTTCAGATACAGAGGGGAATAAATTTTGCTGGTGTTGTTGCAATGTAAAATTAATTAAAAAGAATCAAAATAAACAAAAACAAAAATAAAGTGGATCCAGACTAATTTCGTCAACTGCACATTTTTTTTTCGAGCATAATCCATTTCAGAAGCATTCCCCGTGTCCTCGTTGTTTTCCTAGGCGGAGTCCGCGTGGTGTGACTCCCTCTATTCTCGCCGTTCCCTTCGATTCTCTAAGGAGTCCTTGGAGAACGGCGAGAATACGCCTTTAATCTTGTTGTACTTTCTTTGTATTGTTCAAGAACGTAAGATGACAAGTGGAAAAGCCGTTGAGAGAAGGTCAACAGCCCAAAGCGGATGTTTCCCTAACGCTCATCTCTGTGCCAACAGTGACTGAATGAATTTATTACGTGCAGCCTAGTAATAAGGCATTTGCATAGTAAATACAGAAAAAAAAGGTAAATGAACGCTTCAAATACAGAGGGTACAGAAAATCTACAGCGACAACAAAAAACAAATAAACGCAAAACAAGAAATACACAACGAAACACGAAAAGAACAACACATTTACTGCATTAGCTGGCGCATTGGGCAATGGGCAGGAAGGCGGTTGAATGATGGGAGAAGATGTTCACTCATTTCTTTTAGCTTGACACTTAACGGCTCATAACTCAAAAGCTCACAGAGACCATACCATTTCGACCGTATTTCTTAAGTATCTGATAAAGGAGTTTTTCGAATATGGTGCAATACAATGCGAAAGAACTTATACATTTTGTTCTCATAACCAAGTCGTGTTTTTGAACCAGGCTAACCCCCCGAAAATTAGCTGCAAAGAAGATACACATAAGCAGAACAAATTCTGCTCGACTTCGCATCTTTACAAAATTCGATTCGGTTGTAAGAAAAGTTAACATTCACAATGAAGATCCCGTTGTTGGTCCTGATGATCTACTACTTGGGAATGATGCAAGCAGCGACACTAACTTTCCGTTGGAAATGGAAAAAGGGTGGCGTAATCCTTGACATCATTAATACCGATTATGGAGATTTCACAGTGGATGCCAGCAAAGTGTCGGACATTTTTGACAAGGACTTCAAGTACATCATTCGCAGAGGAAACGGAACCGAGGAAAATGGATGTCTCAGCCCTGATGCTTTCTATGAGGGGATCCTTGTCGATGAGAGCGATTCACATGTGATGATGTACATTGAAGCGGGTTTAAGTTCAACGTTCATCACGACCATTTACTCAAGCCGGGGAGTGTTTCAACTACATAGAACTAGTGGTGTGAAACACTATGTCGACCTTGTAGCAGACAAGGATGTTCTGGAAGCACTAACGATTCCACGAAACAATCCCGACGCACAGCAGGTGGAAACCGAAGCTGAGAAAGTGATTCCCGTCCGACTCCTAATCCACAGCAGCCAATTGCTTAACGGCTACTTTGTGTCTCCAGAGATGGCAGAATTGAGGGACACATCTGCCCGTCACAGGGCGGCACTTATAACTTTGCTGTTTATTTCGGCCGACCGCACTTTCCGCAAAAGCGGAAAATTCAGTTTTGTTATTACAGCTGTTGAAGTTGACTTGGAAAAACACAAAAACAAAAAGATCGAAAAACCAAAAGGCACAAACACCAAAGATACAAGACCCGATGAGCTTAGACGACGTATTGAGAGTGATCTTGGAATAAAAATGGGAGGTTTAACCAAGGACAGAGAAGTGTCTACAGTTGTCTTTTTCGATCCACGGCCGACGTCAAAGCGGGGTTTTTTTAGGACCAACGGGACAGTTTGCAGCAGCCCATATCTTTACTTCGCAATAGATCACAAGCACAAGAGTATCTTACTGATGAATTTGCCTTTACTTTTGGCATCTCTTGGCGTTTTCCTAGGGTCTACAATCGGTACCGAAAGAAAGTACGACACAGGAAGTATATTTGACGGCCGACGAGATGAATGTGAACGACCTGACAACCCATTTCTCGTCACAGGCAAGAGAGAAGATTCAAAGGTAAGACGAGACCGTTCCTACGAGTTCTCGCCCTGTTCCTGGAAAGAGATGCAGATGCAGCTGGGAAAGCATGGCAGTTGTTTGGTGGTTCGAAACCAGTATCATTTTTGGCAGCCTATGAAGAGGACGACTGAGGAAAGAATATACGAGGAAGCCAGATGCGAAGACTTCGTACCAGCTGCAGTAGACGAGGAATGGGAAACGTCTGACGCTCCAGCACTGTCTCCAAACACAGTAGAAAGCATCCCCACACAATCAGGATTGCCGGATGGCCTAAATCGTCCACTCTCGATCAAGTCAGCTACTACAACTGCCAAACCAATGACGTCTTTGAAAAATGTAGCTACCCAAACTAGCTCAAAGGCAGCACCACTTCAGAATATCGCATACTCGGCCACAAAAACGACCAAGCCCAGTGACCACCTAACCCATTCTCACCAAACAAAGGAACTGGGATCAACGACCGAATCTATTGCTAAGAATCCATCAGCTATTTCAGCTGCTAAACCGCAGACGACTTCGAAAATTGCAGCTACGAACGATAACAAGAAGACGTCACCAACACAAACTAGCAGGGTCTGGACCAACCAGTTGATTAAATCTCAGGATGAAAACGTCCAGTCTGAGCGAACCGAGAAACAGCTCGATACGGGTATGCAAAGAACAGGTATTTCTGCGAAGAATTCACCCCGACGGTTCAACTTGACAACTGACGCTCTTCCTCCAAAAACATCAGCATCAAGAATAGTCCACATTCGTCCGACTCTCAATACGACTTCAGTGACTATTATCGATACCAACCCTGAGAGGAGTTTAGCTACTGATTCACCGACTCGGAATACGACGACTAACCCTCATAAGCTAATCCAGCCTGTTGGAAACGAGACGGATCGATCGAAATCGAATCAACCAACACGTATCTCGAATACCTCCAGGTCGATAACTGGTCAAGGGCCAACACCAACTGTATCGCCTACTACACCTGCCGAACCACAGATGGCTTCAAAAACTCCGGATACGAAAGGTTACAAGAGTACCACGCAAACAAGAATGATACGGACAGCCCAACCGATCAAGCCTCAGTATGACCAAATCCTCTATAGACAAAGAACAGTCACCTCTGCGGCCAGGCATTCACCAACAGGCTTAATCCTGAAAACTGACTCAAGAGAAGTTCACAGCCTTATGGCTACGACGCATATAAGGGAGGACTTGACTATAACTGACCGCATGCTTCCCTCTCTCACCACTACTCCATCAACCTTTATCGATGCCAGACCTGAGACGAGTCCACCAACGGCAACTACGACAAGTAATACAAAGATCGTACCGAGTCGAAATATCACCCTACCGGCTACCCCTCATAAGGGCCTAATCCAGTTTGACAGAAGAGAGGTGAATCAGTCAAAGGAAATGCAATCAACAAGCATGTCAAATACTTCCAGGTTAGTAGCTGACCCGGTGCCCGCACCAACTTTAAGCACAGACCACGGCGCTAAGACTACAGCACGATCAACAACCGGCTACAGAATGACATCACCAGTGCAATCGTTCTTACGGCTCCGTCTAACGACACGGCTACAGAATGACATCACCAGTGCAATCGTTCTTACGGCTCCGTCTAACGACACAAATTCCAAATCGGAGATGATTTTCGCTACTCCAAATAACACAAAGACGGTACCGCCTTCCAACAGCAGACTATCGGCCGCCGAATCGACCTGGCCTCAGGAACGCTTGTCCACTCCTGACATAACTGGAACGTTGACCCAGCAACGAAGAGAAATGCAATCGGCGAACAACTCCACAACAACATCAATGACTAACCGCACTCTGAAAACAAATCCAGAAGACACTTACCAAACCCTTCAAGCAAAGATGGGGGGTAACAGTACAACTGCTAAGAATGAAGGAGACGAAGAGAAGACGACTTCCCACCACCTGCTTACAGAGTTGACCATGCCTCGGAAACTCTTGTCCATTTCTGACATAACTGGAACGTTGACCCAGCAACTAAGCGAAAAGCAATCGGCGAACAACTCTATATCAACATCAATGACTAACAACGCTTTGAAAACAAAGCCAGAAATTATCGCCCAAACCCTTCAAGCCGAGACGCGGGATAACAACGGCACTGCTAAGAATGAAGGTGACGAACAGAAGCAAACTTTCCTCCACCTGCTTAAAGAGTCGACCAAGCCTCAGGAATATTTGCACATTCCTAATGTAACAGGAACCTTAACCCAGCAACCAAGAGAAAAGCAATCGGCGAACAACTCCACAACAACTCCAATGACTAAACCCCCTCTGAAAGCAATGTCAGAAGATATTACCCAAACCCTTCAAGCCAAGATGGGGGCTAACAGTACAACTGCTAAGAATGAAGGAGACGAAGAGAAGACGACTTCCCACCACCTGCTTACAGAGTTGATCAAGCCTCACGAATATTTGTACATTCCTAATGTGACAGAAACCTTAACCCAGCAACCAAGAGAAAAGCAGTCGGCGAACAACTCCACAACAACATCAGTGACCAGCCACCCTCTGAAGACAAAGCCAGAAGACATTGCCCAAACCCTTCAAGCTAACAGTACAACTGCTAACAATGAAGGAGACGAAGAGAAGACGACTTCCCACCACCTGCTTACCGAGTCGACCAAGCTTCAGGAATACTTGTCCGTTCCTAATGTGACAGGAACCTTAACCCAGCAACCAAGAGAAAAGCAATCGGCGAACAACTCCACAACAACATCAATGAGTAACCACCCTCTGAATACAAAGCCAGAAGAAATTGCCCAAACCCTTCAAGCCAAGATGGGGGCTAACAGTACAACTGCTAAAAATGACGGAGACGAAGAGATGACGACTTCCCACCACCTGCTTACAGAGTCGACCAAGCTTCAGGAATACTTGTCCATTCCTACTGTGACAGGAACCTTGACCCAGCAACCAAGAGAAAAGCAGTCGTCGAACAGCTCCACAACAACTCCAATAACTAACCACCCTCTGAAAACAAAGCCAGAAGACATTGCCCCAACCCTTCAGGCCAAGATGGGGGCTAACAGTACAACTACTAAGAACGAAAGAGACGAAGAGAAGCCGACTTCCCACAACCTGTTTACAGAGTCAATCAAGCCTCAGGAATACTTATCTATTCCTAATGTGACAGGAACCTTGACCCAGCAACAAAGATTAAATCAATCGGCGAACACTTTCAGAGCGACTAACCACACTCTAAAAACAAAGCTAGAGGACATCGCTGAAGCCCTTCAAGCGGACGAGAGGGGGGCTAGCAACGAAACTGCTAAGAATGAAGGAGACGAACAGAAGCAGACATCGCACCAACCTGTTTCTCAAAACGACACCACGAAGAACGAGACAGGCTCAATTCAAGACTGGCCAACGGAAAGTTTCACGTCAAAGATGACGAACAGGAATGTGAAAGTGCTTGTCGGGGATAACCAAAAGTCAAGAATATCGGCAGCCAGAATAGATGTAGGCAAGAAGGAGCTTTTACTCCTCTCATTACTATCAGTCTTATCGTTATGACTTTTAGGTCGAAGAGAAAGTGCCATCGAACAACATTTAAACCATATAATTGGGTCAATTTCGTCTAGAGAAACAAATTTGTCAGCGAGTTTCTTCGCGAAATTTTTATCGTTCAAAATCTGGAAGAAAGTTTTCGCTTTTTTCTATAAATGCAAATTCGACCGAAGGTGGCGCACCAAGGTGGTGAGCCTTGATGCGTGTGAAGTGAAGTGAAAAGATGTGCCGTTCTTTTGGAAGGATTGCCGGTATCAACATATAAAGAGTGGAGTTGGTTGGAAGAAGTAAGAGCATTTTGTGAGGCCTCTTTGAGGGATTTCTAACACTCCAAGAGTCTCCAAGGTACTTAGTTAGATTTCCCAAGGCTGGAAACAAAAAACGGAACATGTTTTTTTCTTTGCTGATGATGATGATGAAAATTTATTTACGCAATTCAGAAGAGGAAAATAGCACAGTATAGACAAAAAAAGGAAAAAATACACTGAACTTTCAATAATGTAGTAAATGCACAAGATCAAAAAATTAAACATTTAAAATAGAAAGAAAAGTGACTAATTGGGTCTAAAAAGTCTTCTTCTTCGATTGAACGCGGAGAAGTGGCCAAGGGCAGAAACGTTACAAGAAATAAAAACGGACAGAACTGCGTTACAGCTCACAAGAACTCTATTTGTAATGGCGCCCAAATAGGACTTTCGGAAGAGTGTCAAATTTTTGGCGGTCTTTCGATAGCTAACTGAGTCTTTTACGTCCTTAATAAACCGAGTCAAAATGTAAGTATTCCTTCGGCCCAAGGTGATTGTAAATCATATTTGACTGCGTTAGACGTGTAGGTCAGCTGAGCTTGATTCCAAAGCTACGGTCATTCTTGACAAGACTCCTTGTCAGCCCCAAGCTAGAAAATCGCAGTGATCTTCGGTTTTCTTGAGCCCGTAATGGACCCTTTTCAAGAAGGTTCAAACTATCGCTAATCTCAGCTGAATTATCCGTTTAGCGCAGTCAAATTCAATCAAAAGGTCAATAAATTCAACAAATGAATAAATTTAAGACTAATTCTATAAATCAAGATCGACTGGTCACAACTGTAGGAAGGAAACACTGTAGAATATTACGTGCTGATTTGACCTGATCGGGTCTCCAGCAAGAAAGTCAGGTTATACAGGTCACAACACCGTCATTCACACAGGGGCGTCACGACTAGGGCGAGCGGGGACGCCCCCCCCCCCCCGCATGCCGTCCGCCAATCGGTAAAAAATAGCCGAGCCTGCGCAAAGCGCCCCGATTTTTTTCTTGGAAACAGTCGATTTTTTTTTTAAACAGTCAGTTTTCGTAAAAAACAGTCGATTTTTTCTTAAAAATAGCAGTTTTTTTAAACCAAGCGATTTTTCGTCAACACAGTCGTTTTTTCTCAATAATAGTCGTTTCCATTTCCGGTAAAAGTCGGTAAAAATGACCAGTTAGACGGTAAATACTTTGCCCCCCCCCCAAACATTTTGGCTAGTCACGCCTCTGCATACACAAATCCTCAAGTTCTGGGCACGGTGCCCCAACTTACAGGCACTGGGGCGCCATGCCTTGCGGCAAGGGCATGGTACCCCCATCAAAATCTGCTGTCATCTGTTGAATCAAGAATCTGAATTCAAAATTTGCTTTTCAAACAGATTTTTAAGAGGGTACCATGCCCTTGCTCGAGGCATGGTGTCATAAAGCATTAGCACCATGCCCAGCCCAGACGTTGGAGCACCATGCCCAAAAACTGGGGATTTGTGTAAGACTGCACAACACCCTAGATCTTCCTCCAGACCTAGACCTCGACCTCAACCTAGACCTAGAAAGAATAAGTCAAGGACAGCTAACTAATAATTAAAAAGTAGCAATAAGCTACAACAAACACTTACCATCGCATTTGTTCTGGTCAGACGAGAGCTTAAACCCCTGAGGACAGACGCAGTGTGGACCGGTTGGAGTGTTGATACACTTGTGGCCGCAGCTCAGATTACAAGGCACAGCTGAAATTAAAATTCGTGACCGATTGAATGGTTGAACTTTGCTTCCCGTTAAAGTGGGTAAAACCAAATAATTTACAACAGAAAAGACTTGCCGCTAACTAACGCTGAAAAATTGGGAGTAACCGTTCTGAACAGAGTTAAAAATCTTATCTGTTATATCAGGGACCCATAAATTTCCTGTGATGACTCGCCATTCAGAGGGCTTGTCAATAAGAGATTTCTGATGCACTCTTGACCGAGCGTCAGATAGTTCGAGAAATACCCACGGGGATAAAATACCCGACTATCCAGATAGACAAAAATTTTCGCAGCTGTTGTGCTGAACAAGGAATATTTCTCTGTGATGGAAGAGTATCCTGGATCTTTTGTCCTAGTTTAGGTACCTGGTGGCATGCTGAATAGTCCCAACAAATTTTGTCTATCTGAGCAAGAACGCCGATTCGACCCAAGCGGAATTTTTGGAAACTAGATGAGGCTCGGGCAACATAGCAACATAGAAGCATAGGAAATGACAAGCCCCCTGAATGGCGAGTCATTACAGGAAATTTATGGGTCCCTGGTTATATGGACGAGAGCTTTGGCCAGGAGCTTTCGGAGTTAAGGGGATTTTTTTTTTAGGGGAAAGTTTTACTTCTTCCAGATATAATAATAATAATAAAAATATGATTGCAATAATAAGGCTTTCGCCTCTCCTGAATAGCACATCGGAAAGGGTTATAACAAAGGTGTGTGAACATATAGACGGAGCGCGAGATTAGTAGCGAGCGACTAAGCTTAGTAGTGAGGATTCGTATCCGTCGGAAAATATTGTTGTTATTTTCTTTTGGTATGTGTCTTATTGTTTTGTTATGTATATGGTCCCTGGGCTTTTAAATACACTTTTTATTATACTAGAAATTACTGATCGATTCAAGGTTTAACCCCGATGAAAAATTTGTAGCCTGTGTAGTTTGATGATAGTTGTACGAAAAATTTGCATGTATTGATATGTGACAGTAAGGAATACTATTATTTAATGTGCCTCAGACTGGGCCAATCTGAGGCAGTAGTAACCAGTAGTATCTTGTCTTGCTATAGTAGCATTCAGTTTTGCCAATAGTAGCATGTAGTGGTAACAGTTACTACTGTAAGCTATTAAAACTTACAACTCGATGTAACTAATTGTTGCAAATTTTTCATCGGGACCACATCCTCAGTAAGGCCGTTCAATAATTAATAATTCTATTATTTAAACTCGACTGATACACGTCCTTGTGGAATCGTGATTTTGAAAGCTTCAACGCGTGCCCACTATAATGGTCTTATTAAAATCAGCGCGGAATTCTATACAAGCGTGAGGTCACAACTGTTTATTCCCCAAACACAAAAAACCTCTAAACACAAAAAACTGTAAGTTATTGCTATCGTTGAATATATAGCATCGCTGGCCGAGCGGCCAGCGTGGCACCGGACGCATTTACACTTATAAATCATCCTAGTGACAATCAAATCCCATGTTAGCTCCTAAAACACAGGACGTCACAATATACGTCACGCATACGTTACGCAAACGTCATCAATCCGGATTCCCCCTCCCTCCACTCCCCCCACGGTGGTCGGATCGGGGAAGTGACTATTTCCAAGTTAGTTTGGTTGGGTCCCTAACATTCCTGCCAAGTTTCATCGTCCTAGCACATCTGGAAGTACCCGAACTCGCGATCACCGGACTGACCGACAGACCGACAGAGAGACGGACGGAAAAATGATCGGTAGATGGCACTTGGCGGACGATCCTACATCTCAAGGAACAAGGATATCAATTCAATTTAATTCAATTCTATTTTAACACCAATTACGGACTAGCCGAATAGCAGGTGGTAAAGTCAAACATGCATTTAAAGCTAACCAAAATTGTCAACATATACTAGAAAGTGGCCGAATTACAAATAAAATACTGAGAACAAACATTATAAAAAATAAGGACTGGGGTAATACTCACCACAACCAGCTCCTTCATCTTCATTTCTGGAACAGTCAGAAACATTGTTGCAAAGTTTGTTAGCCGGCAAGCACTTACGATCCTGGCATTCGAAGAATCCATGCTCAAGTGCACATCCTCCATATCGGTCACGCAAGTCTATGGAAGAGAGAGATAAAAGTGACTCCTCAAATGATGCTCATAGCAGAAAAAAAAGATCTGCGAATAAGATTCCGATAAAGACATTAAAGCTTATCCGAAAAGGGCGGGAATAGGACAATCTAGTTACCCATCACTTACTCACTTAAATTCGCTTGAAGACCCGCTGAAAATGCGTTACTTCGCTGTTCCGCTATTCACGAATAATCAATTTTTAAATAGTGGAATTTCCGTGTGATTTGTGGTACCTCTATGCGCTTGTATTTTAGCTGTATGCCTTACGAGAAAGATTAATGTTTTTTTTGTTCAGACACTAAGCAATCTTCACCAATTTAACCACTGCCAACTGAAAGGCCGCGTTTGTGTTGAGATTAGAATTTCCCGCGTCATAGTAGAATTTACGCTGTGGGGACAGCCGCAGATTTTCTGAATGTCATAACTACAGCAGATAGTGGAAAATAAAAAAATCCCTTTGCAGAATCCAAATAATTCAGTGGATTCAGTTCAATGACGCAAAAATAAGTTGGCTTTTCAGTTAAACTTTAAACGATGTCCATAGACTTTTTGGTTTTCACTCGATTGCGCCCGCAGTATCGACCAAGCAGGAAAACGATCACGATAGACAGAGCGCGTTCCACCCTTCTAACAATAGTAACAATTAGTTACTATTTTCGTTCCAACCTCGTGAAAAGTTGCTACGCTGACCGTTCCAACATTCTCGAAATAGTAACTAATAGTAACTATTTGCTTACCATGCTCGGGAGCGTAGTAAGCGTGGTATTACGCGTCTCTGTAAAGTGATTGGTCGGATTCACCCGTGGCATGATATTCTGCTTGAAAATAGAAAATTCGTCCCAGCCTTGACGGCAAAAAGACCGACTTCGTGACGTCTTGTGTAGTAACTGATAATTGTTGTTAGTCAGAGAGTTGTTAGTCAGAGAGTTTTCCGTTTGTAATTGTTGATTTTTTTTTCCCTATGAAAGTTTTATGTTTTCCTTTTGTTTTGTTTTTTTTTCCTCTTTTGTAGAACAGAATACAATAGAATAGAATTTTAATTTTCAAAAGCAGCTGTCACAGCGTTACCGCCGAATTTGACCTTTTTCGTCATAAAAAAAAATGATGAAGAACATAACACTCTATCACTCTATAGTCTTGTCACGGAAGAAAACAAGACCTAAGGTTTTGATGGGATCCCAAAAATCTAATATTTGATCCAGACAACTGGGTCTTGTCTTCGCCAGATCCAGTCTTCGCCAGGCTAATCATTAGAGAAAACCAATTTCAGATATACCTCTATAAGCCATATCTATCTTGACGATACTGACCGAAACTTCCTGCTTTACTTCTGCCACATTTCCGGTTTCGGCCGAATTCCGAGCGAACTACTTGTCCAGCAAAAAAAGGAAATTCAGAATTTGTATCTCCTTATCCCTATAAAGAACATCTAATCAATTTCAAATAAAACTTTAGCTTCGAAAAAAAAACCCGGTTACAACCGGATTCCGGACGTATTATATGTCCGGTTAAAAAACGAGTCATATACAGACTCGGCGTCTCTTTACCCCTAAATCGGTCATTTAATCAACTTCAAATAAAACTTATTACCTTCAACAAATTTTGCGGTTTGGGCCGGATTCCGGGCGAACTAGTTGTGCGGGTAGAACATGCTTTTCTAATAAGTGTTCAGCATGTCTACTTACCCCTAAATCGAACATCTAAGCAACTTCAAATCAAACTTTCCGGTTTTTGCCGGATTCCGGACAAACTACTCGTCCGGCGAGAAAATGGTTTTCACCATCGAGATCAGCATGTCTTCTTGCCCCAAAACTGAATATTTAATCAACTTCAAAAGGAACTTTTACTTTTAACCAACTTTCCGGTTTCGGCCGGATTCCGGGCGAACTACTTGTCGGACGAGAAAATGTTTTGCATATTCGTGTTCAGCATGTCTTCTTACCCCATAATCGACTATCACATTAGCTGTTTAAAGGTATTTTGTTTGCCCCTTAATTTGAACCCCCACCCCTAAATTTAGGGCTACAGAGCCCATCTACGAACTTGACCTTAGCCTTGACCCAAAGAGTCCTCAAACCAAGTTTCATCGAAATATCTCATTCCCTTCGAGAGTTATCGTGCTCACAGACGGACAGACGGACATAGGTATCCCTCCACTTACGTTTTGGGATCCCAACAAGAGCTGTAAGCTCATATGGCACTTGCATGGGTCAAGATGATTTGATTGATCAAAAGTAAGTTTCGACTTTGCGGTTGAGATGCGCGCTCTAAGGGAGCTGGAACTTCATTTGTAAGCAAAAGCCTTGAGGCAAAACTGCTAATGGGCTGATGGGCATCACGAAAATGCATATATTGCTTAAAAGTATTTTTTTTACTTTGCGGTCAAGATTGGTACTTTAAGGAATAATCGGATTTGGGACGTAGCAATTTCTAAGCAAATGTTGTTGAGACTCCAATATTCCAGCGAAGTTTCATCGTCCTAGCACATCTGGAAGTACCTTAACGCGCGATCACCGGAATCCCAGACCCCCCCCCCCCCCCTCCTCCAACTCACCCACAATTACCGGAGCCAATCCGGTTCTGTAAATGATTAATCCACAGCATCTGTTTGACATTCCCACGAAGTTCGATCCAGATCACACCAGTCTAAGCGGGTCAAGTATTTTCCGCCCTCCCCCCAATTATTGCCGGATTCGGTCCGGAAATGAAAAAGGTCACAAGAGAAAAATGTCCTCTGTTTAATTATTAAATTTCACTCGAATCCGATCACCCGTTCCAAAGTTACGCATGACTCAATATTCCGGATTCCCCTCCCTCAACTCCCCCCCTCCCAAGATTATCATATCGAGGATTCTTTTTTTATTCCAAGTCAGTTTGACCGGGTCCCTGATATGCCTTCCAAGTTTCGTCGTGAAAATCCCCCAAAAAACGGAATTCCGGGAAACCCCCTCCTCCCCCCCCCTCAAGTTTCCGGATCCAGTCAAATTATGTAAAAGATTTAAATGGACCAGATGTTTGTTCTTCCCAGCAAGTTTCACTCCGATACCATCATTCTAACCGTTTCCCGAGATTTCCGGTCCCCCCCCCCCCCAGCTCCCCCGCGGTGCACGTAGCCAATCCGATTCAGCAAATGACTTACCTAGAGCATCTGTTTGTTCTTCCCACAAAGTTCCATCCAGGTCCCTCCATTCTAAACGGGTCACGTATTCCCCCCCCCCCAATAGTTGCCGGATCCGGTCCGGATATGAAAAAAATCATCGGAGAAATGTCCTCTGTTCAGTTCTTAAATTACACTCGAATCCGATCACCCATTCCAAAATTACGCATGACTGAAAATTTCGGATTCCCCTCCCTCCACTCCCCCCACCATTATCTGATCAACAAAATTTTTATTTTGAAGTCAGTTTGATTGGGTCCCTGATCTGCCTGCCAAGTTTCATCGTGAAAATCCCCAAAACCACCATCACCGGAATTCTGGGACCCCCCCCCCCCCATAAGTGTCCGGATCCAGTACAATGGTCTAAAGGACTTATCTAGAGCAGATGCTTGTTCTTCCCAGCAAGTTTCACTCCGATCCCTCCATTCTAACCGTTTCTTGAAATTTCCGGTCTACCCCCCCCCCCCCCCCCCAACTCCCCCCCGGCTACCGAATCCGGTCAAGACTTTAAACGGGACATTACAGATATATATTCTATTCAGTTATGAAGTTTCATTACAATCCGATCATCCGTTCGAAAGTTACACACTTCTCAATTTCCCGGATTCCCCTGCCCTCCATCCCCCCCCCCAATGGTCGGATCAGAAAACTGATTATTGATAACTGATTAACTGATTATCGGGTCTCTGATAGGCCTGCCAAGTTTGATGGTCCTAGCACAACTGGAAGTACCCTAACTCGAAAAAGTGTGACAAAATGCCCTAAATATTCAAGTTTCCAGCGCCCCCACTTCCCCGCATATGGTCGGATCGGGAAACTGATTATTTCCAGGTTAGTTTGGTCGGGTCCCTGATATTCCTGCCAAGTTTCATTGTCCTACCACATCTGGAAGTACCCTCACTCGAAAAAGTGTGACAAAATGCCCTAAATTTTCAAGTTTCCAGCGCCCCAACTCCCCCGCATATGGTCGGATCGGGAAACTTATTATTTCCAGGTTACTTTGGTCAGGTCCCTGATATTCCTGCCAAGTTTCATTGTCCTAGCTCATCTGGAAGTACCCTAACTCGAAAAAGTGTGACAAAATGCCCTAAATTTTCAAGTTTCGAGCGCCCCCAGTCCCCCGCATATGGTCGGATCGGAAAATTGATTATTTCCAGGTTCGTATGGTCGGGTCCCTGATATTCCTGCCAAGTTTCATTATCCTAGCTCATCTAGAAGTACCCTAACTCGGAAAAAAGTGACAAAATGCCCTAAATTTTCAAGTTTCCAGCGCCCCGCACTCCCCCGCATATGGTCGGATCGGGAAACTGATTATTTCCAGGTTAGTTTGGTCGGGTCCCTGATATGCCTGCCAAGTTTCATTGTCCTAGCACATCTGGAAGTACCCTAACTCGGATATGTGGGACAAAAAACTCGGACCGACCGACAGACCGACAGACGGAAGTGTGATCGGTATATGGCACTTGAGCCAGAGGCTACAAGTGCCATAACAAGAGCTGTAAGCTCATATGGCACTTGCATGTGTCAAGATGATTTGATTGATCAAGAGTAAGTTTCGACTTTGCGGTTGAGATGCGCGCTATAAGGGAGCTGGAACTCCATTTTTAAGCAAAACCCTTGAGGCAAAACTGCTAATGGGCTGATGGGCATCACGAAAATGCATATATTGCTTAAAAGTATTTTTTTTACTTTGCGGTCAAGATTGGTACTTTAAGGAATAATCGGATTTGGGAAGTAGCAATTTCTAAGCAAATGTTGTTGAGTCTCCAATATTCCAGCGAAGTTTCATCGTCCTAGCACATCAGGAAGTACCTTAACGCGCGATCACCGGAATCCCAGACCCCCCTCCCCCTCCTCCAACTCCACCCACAATAACCGGAGCCAATCCTGTTCTGTAAATGATTAATCCAGAGCATCTGTTTGTCATTCCCACGAAGTTCGATCCAGATCACACCAGTCTAAGCGGGTCAAGTATTTTCCGCCCTCCCCCCGATAATTGCCGGATTCGGTCCGGAAATGAAAAAGGTCACAAGAGAAAAATGTCCTCTGTTTAATTATTAAATTTCACTCGAATCCGATCACCCGTTCCAAAGTTACGCATGACTCAATATTCCGGATTCCCCTCCCTCAACTCCCCCCCCCCCAAGATTATCATATCGAGGATTTTTTTTTTATTCCAAGTCAGTTTGACCGGGTCCCTGATATGCCCTCCAAGTTTCGTCGTGAAAATCCCCCAAAAACGGAATTCCGGGAGACCCCTCCCCCCCCCCCTCAAGTGTCCGGATCCAGTCAAATTATGTAAAAGATTTATATGGACCAGATGTTTGTTCTTCCCAGCAAGTTTCACTCCGATACCATCATTCTAACCGTTTCTCGAGATTTCCGGTCCACCCCCCCCCCCCCCCACCCCACCCAGCTCCCCCGCGGTGCACGTAGCCAATCCGATTCAGCAAATGACTTACCTAGAGCATCTGTTTGTTCTTCCCACAAAGTTCCATCCCGATCCCACCATTCTAAACGGGGCACGTATTTCCCCCCCCCCCCCCCAATAGTTGCCGGATCCGGTCCGGATATGAAAAAAATCATCGGAGAAATGTCCTCTGTTGAATTCTTAAATTTCACTCGAATCCGATCAACCATTCCAAAATTACGCATGACTGAAAATTTCGGATTCCCCTCCCTCCACTCCCCCCACCTTTATCTGATCGACAAAATTTTTATTTTGAAGTCAGTTTGATTGGGTCCCTGATATGCCTGCCAAGTTTCATCGTGAAAATCCCCAAAACCACCATCACCGGAATTCCGGGACCCCCCCCCCATAAGTGTCCGGATCAAGTACAATGGCCTAAAGGACTTATCTAGAGCAGATGCTTGTTCTTCCCAGCAAGTTTCACTCCGATCCCTCCATTCTAACCGTTTCTTGAAATTTCCGGTCTCCCCCCCCCCAACTCCCCCCTGGCTACCGAATCCGGTCAAGACTTTAAACGGGACATTACAGATATATATTCTGTTCAGTTATGAAGTTTCATTACAATCCGATCATCCGTTCGAAAGTTACACACTTCTCAATTTCCCGGATTCCCCTGCGGATTCCCCTCCCTCCACTCCCCCACCATTATCTAATCGACAAGATTTTTATTTTGAAGTCAGTTTGATTGGGTCCCTGATATGCCTGCCAAGTTTCATCGTGAAAATCCAAAAAACCACCATCACCGGAATTCCGGGACCCCCCCCCCCCATAAGTGTCCGGATCCAGTACAATGGTCTGAAGGACTTATCTAGAGCAGATGCTTGTTCTTCCCAGCAAGTTTCACTCCGATCCCTCCATTCTAACCGTTTCTTGAAATTTCCGGTCTCCCCCCCCCCAACTCCCCCCTGGCTACCGAATCCGGTCAAGACTTTAAACGGGACATTACAGATATATATTCTCTTCAGTTATGAAGTTTCATTACAATCCGATCATCCGTTCGAAAGTTACACACTTCTCAGTTTCCCGGATTCCCCTGCCCTCCACCCCCCCCCCAAAATGGTCGGATCAGAAAACTGATTATTCCTAATTTTGTTTGGTCGGGTCTCTGACATGCCTGCCAAGTTTCATGGTCCTAGCACAACTGGAAGTACCCTAACTCGAAAAAGTGTGACAAAATGCCCTAAATTTTCAAGTTTCCAGCGCCCCGCACTCCCCCCCATATGGTCGGATCGGGAAACTGATTATTTCCAGGGTAGTTTGGTCGGGTCCGTGATATTCCTGCCAAGTTTCATTGTCCTAGCTCATCTGGAAGTACCCTCACTCGAAAAAGTGTGACAAAATGCCCTAAATTTTCAAGTTTCCAGCGCCCCAGCTCCCCCGCATATGGTCGGATCGGGAAACTTATTATTTCCAGGTTACTTTGGTCAGGTCCCTGATATTCCTGCCAAGTTTCATTGTCCTAGCTCATCTGGAAGTACCCTAACTCGAAAAAGTGTGACAAAATGCCCTAAATTTTCAAGTTTCGAGCGCCCCCACTCCCCCGCATATGGTCGGATCGGGAAACTGATTATTTCCAGGTTCGTTTGGTCGGGTCCCAGATATTCCTGCCAAGTTTCATTGTCCTAGCTCATCTAGAAGTACCCTAACTCAGAAAAAAAAGTGACAAAATGCCCTAAATTTGCAAGTTTCCAGCGCCCCGCACTCCCCCCCATATGGTCGGATCGGGAAACTGATTATTTCCAGGTTAGTTTGGTCGGGTCCCTGATATGCCTGCCAAGTTTCATTGTCCTAGCACATCTGGAAGTACCCTAACTCGGATATGTGGGACAAAAAAACTCGGACCGACCGACAGACCGACAGACCGACAGACGGAATTGTGATCGGTATATGGCACTTGAGCCAGAGGCTGCAAGTGCCATAAAAACACTAAAAAGAACTCATTTATCTGTTATTGTACACCTCAACAAATGCTTGAACAAAACTCCTTCTAAAATGGTTCCAACTATTTCTCTGCCGTCTCGTGTTGCTCGATTATCCGCAACACTTATTGATAATATTTTCTACTCTGGTGGTTCCCTTCATGCGGAATATTCTGCTGTAATTTCTTTTGACACGTCTGACCATTTCCCGGTGCTAACCCAGTTCTCGTTACCCATGAATAGCCCTTGTGATAACCCAAAATTAAAAGAAAGAAATGAGTTTCATGCAGTTGACATGGGAAAGCTTTGCTTGTTGTTATCTTCTGAAGTATGGTCTAGTGTTTTTATGGCACTTGCAGCCTCTGGCTCAAGTGCCATATACCGATCAAAATTCCGTCTGTCGGTCTGTCGGTCTGTCGGTCTGTCGGTCGGTCCGAGTTTTTTTGTCCCACATATCCGAGTTAGGGTACTTCCAGATGTGCTAGGACAATGAAACTTGGCAGGCATATCAGGGACCCGACCAAACTAACCTGGAAATAATCAGTTTCCCGATCCGACCATATGGGGGGGAGTGCGGGGCGCTGGAAACTTGCAAATTTAGGGCATTTTGTCACTTTTTTCTGAGTTACGGTACTTCTAGATGAGCTAGGACAATGAAACTTGGCAGGAATATCAGGGACCCGACCAAACGAACCTGGAAATAATCAGTTTCCCGATCCGACCATATGCGGGGGAGTGGGGGCGCTCGAAACTTGAAAATTTAGGGCATTTTGTCACACTTTTTCGAGTTAGGGTACTTCCAGATGAGCTAGGACAATGAAACTTGGCAGGAATATCAGGGACCTGACCAAAGTAACCTGGAAATAATAAGTTTCCCGATCCGACCATATGCGGGGGAGTTGGGGCGCTGGAAACTTGAAAATTTAGGGCATTTTGTAACACTTTTTCGAGTGAGGGTACTTCCAGATGAGCTAGGACAATGAAACTTGGCAGGAATATCACGGACCCGACCAAACTAACCTGGAAATAACCAGTTTCCCGATCCGACCATATGGGGGGGAGTGCGGGGCGCTGGAAACTTGAAAATTTAGGGCATTTTGTCACACTTTTTCGAGTTAGGGTACTTCCAGTTGTGCTAGGACCATGAAACTTGGCAGGCATATCAGAGACCCAACCAAACAAAATTAGGAATAATCAGTTTTCTGATCCGACCATTTTGGGGGGGGGGTGGAGGGCAGGGGAATCCGGGAAACTGAGAAGTGTGTAACTTTCGAACGGATGATCGGATTGTAATGAAACTTCATAACTGAAGAGAATATATATCTGTAATGTCCCGTTTAAAGTCTTGACCGGATTCGGGAGCCAGGGGGGAGTGGGGGGGGGGGGGAGACCGGAAATTTCAAGAAACGGTTAGAATGGAGGGATTGGAGTGAAACTTGCTGGGAAGAACAAGCATCTGCTCTAGATAAGTCCTTTAGACCATTGTACTGGATCCGGACACTTATGGGGGGGGGGGCGGAATTCCGGTGATGGTGGTTTTTTGGATTTTCACGATGAAACTTGGCAGGCATATCAGGGACCCAATCAAACTGACTTCAAAATAAAAATATTGTTGATCAGATAATGGTGGGGGAGTGGAGGGAGGGGAATCCGCAGGGGAATCCGGGAAATTGAGAAGTGTGTAACTTTCGAACGGATGATCGGATTGTAATGAAACTTCATAACTGAACAGAATATATATCTGTAATGTCCCGTTTAAAGTCTTGACCGGATTCGGTAGCCAGGGGGAGTTGGGGGGGGGGAGACCGGAAATTTCAAGAAACGGTTAGAATGGAGGGATCGGAGTGAAACTTGCTGGGAAGAACAAGCATCTGCTCTAGATAAGTCCTTTAGGCCATTGTACTTGATCCGGACACTTATGGGGGGGGGTCCCGGAATTCCGGTGATGTTGGTTTTGGGGACTTTCACGATGAAACTTGGCAGGCATATCAGGGACCCAATCAAACTGACTTCAAAATACAAATTTTGTCGATCAGATAATGGTGGGGGGAGTGGAGGGAGGGGAATCCGAAATTTTCAGTCATGCGGAATTTTAGAATGGTTGATCGGATTCGAGTGAAATTTAAGAATTCAACAGAGGACATTTCTCCGATGATTTTTTTCATATCCGGACCGGATCCGGCAACTATTGGGGGGGGGGGGAAATACGTGCCCCGTTTAGAATGGAGGGATCGGGATGGAACTTTGTGGGAAGAACAAACAGATGCTCTAGGTAAGTCATTTGCTGAATCGGATTGGCTACGTTCACCGCGGGGGAGCTGGGTGGGGTGGGGGGGGGGGAGGGGTGGACCGGAAATCTCGAGAAACGGTTAGAATGATGGTATCGGAGTGAAACTTGCTGGGAAGAACAAACATCTGGTCCATATAAATCTTTTACATAATTTGACTGGATCCGGACACTTGAGGGGGGGGGGGGAGGAGGGGTATCCCGGAATTCCGTTTTTGGGGGATTTTCACGACGAAACTTGGAAGGCATATCAGGGACCCGGTCAAACTGACTTGGAATAAAAAAAAATCCTCGATATGATAATCTTGGGGGGGGGGGAGTTGAGGGAGAGGAATCCGGAATATTAATTCATGCGTAACTTTGGAACGGGTGATCGGATTCGAGTGAAATTTAATAATTAAACAGAGGACATTTTTCTCTTGTGATCTTTTTCATTTCCGGACCGAATCCGGCAATTATCGGGGGGAGGGCGGAAAATACTTGACCCGCTTAGACTGGTGTGATCTGGATCGAACTTCGTGGGAATGACAAACAGATGCTCTGGATTAATCATTTACAGAACAGGATTGGCTCCGGTTATTGTGGGTGGAGTTGGAGGAGGGGGAGGGGGGTCTGGGATTCCGGTGATCGCGCGTTAAGGTACTTCCAGATGTGCTAGGACGATGAAACTTCGCTGGAATATTGGAGACTCAACAACATTTGCTTAGAAATTGCTACTTCCCAAATCCGATTATTCCTTAAAGTACCAATCTTGACCGCAAAGTAAAAAAAATACTTTTAAGCAATATATGCATTTTCGTGATGCCCATCAGCCCATTAGCAGTTTTGCCTCAAGGGTTTTGCTTACAAATGAAGTTCCAGCTCCTTTATAGCGCGCATCTCAACCGCAAAGTCGAAACTTACTCTTGATCAATCAAATCATCTTGACACGTGCAAGTGCCATATGAGCTTACAGCTCTTGTTGACTGTCGTCACGCAAATCTTGCATTCCCGAATTTTCTTAATCGTCTTAGAACATTATGTGATGATTGTCGATCTACTAAACCTGCAACAGGAAAGTTTACTCAAAAGCACGATCCTTGGATTACAACTGGGATTCTAGCTTCTTTGAAACGGAAAAGTGTACTTCGTTTAGATTATCTAAACAAGAGCTGTAAGCTCATATGGCACTTGCATGTTTCAAGATGATTTGATTGATCAAAAGTAAGTTTCGACTTTGCGGTTGAGATGCGAGCTATAAGGGAGCTGGAACTTCATTTGTAAGCAAAACCCTTGAGGCAAAACTGCTAATGGGCTGATGGGCATCACGAAAATGCATATATTACTTAAAAGTATTTTTTTTACTTTGCGGTCAAGATTGGTACTTTAAGGAATAATCGGATTTGGGAAGTAGCAATTTCTAAGCAAATGCTGTTGAGTCTCCAATATTCCAGCGAAGTTTCATCGTCCTAGCACATCTGGAAGTACCTTAACGCGCGATCACCGGAATCCCAGACCCCCCTCCCCCTCCTCCAACTCCACCCACAATAACCGGAGCCAATCCGGTTCTGAAAATGATTCATCCAGAGCATCTGTTTGTCATTCCCACGAAGTTCGATCCAGATCACACCAGTCTAAGCGGGTCAAGTATTTTCCGCCCTCCCCCCAATAATTGCCGGATTCGGTCCGGAAATGAAAAAGGTCACAAGAGAAAAATGTCCTCTGTTTAATTATTAAATTTCACTCGAATCCGATCACCCGTTCCAAAGTTACGCATGACTCAATATTCCGGATGCCCCTCCCTCAACTCCCCCCCCCCCAAGATTATCATATCGAGGATTTTTTTTTATTCCAAGTCAGTTTGACCGGGTCCCTGATATGCCTTCCAAGTTTCGTCGTGAAAATCCCCCAAAAAACGGAATTCCGGGATACCCCTCCTCCCCCCCCCCACTCAAGTGTCCGGATCCAGTCAAATTATGTAAAAGATTTACATGGACCAGTCCGATACCATCATTCTAACCGTTTCTCGAGATTTCCGGTCCACCCCCCCCAGCTCCCCCGCGGTGCACGTAGCCAATCCGATTCAGCAAATGACTTACCTAGAGCATCTTTGGGTTCTTCCCACAAAGTTCCATCCCGATCCCTCCATTCTAAACGGGGCACGTATTTTCCGCCCCCCCCCCCCCAATAGTAGCCGGATCCGGTCCGGATATGAAAAAAATCATCGGAGAAATGTCCTCTGTTGAATTCTTAAATTTCACTCGAATCCGATCACCCATTCCAAAATTACGCATGACTGAAAATTTCGGATTCCCCTCCCTCCACTCCCCCACCATTATCTGATCGACAAAATTTTTATTTTGAAGTCAG
The DNA here is from genome assembly GCA_030848855.1 of Branchinecta sandiegonensis. Taxonomy (NCBI): domain Eukaryota; kingdom Metazoa; phylum Arthropoda; class Branchiopoda; order Anostraca; family Branchinectidae; genus Branchinecta; species Branchinecta sandiegonensis. The sequence continues at coordinate 1,395,094 of JAUPMV010000012.1, forward strand.
TTTGATTGGGTCCCTGATATGCCTGCCAAGTTTCATCGTGAAAATCCCCAAAACCACCATCACCGGAATTCCGGGACCCCCCCCCCCCCATAAGTGTCCGGATCAAGTACAATGGTCTAAAGGACTTATCTAGAGCAGATGCTTGTTCTTCCCAGCAAGTTTCACTCCGATCCCTCCATTCTAACCGTTTCTTGAAATTTCCGGTCCCCCCCCCAACTCCCCCCTGGCTACCGAATCCGGTCAAGACTTTAAACGGGACATTACAGATATATATTCTGTTCAGTTATGAAGTTTCATTACAATCCGATCATCCGTTCGAAAGTTACACACTTCTCAATTTCCCGGATTCCCCTGCGGATTCCCCTCCCTCCACTCCCCCACCATTATCTGATCGACAATATTTTTATTTTGAAGTCAGTTTGATTGGGTCCCTCATATGCCTGCCAAGTTTCATCGGAAAAATCCCCAAAACCACCATCACCGGAATTCCGGGACCCCCCCCCCCCCATAAGTGTCCGGATCCAGTACAATGGTCTAAAGGACTTATCTAGAGCAGATGCTTGTTCTTCCCAGCAAATTTCACTCCGATCCCTCCATTCTAACCGTTTCTTGAAATTTCCGGTCTCCCCCCCCCCCAACTCCCCCCTGGCTACCGAATCCGGCCAAGACTTTAAACGGGACATTACAGATATATATTCTCTTCAGTTATGAAGTTTCATTACAATCCGATCATCCGTTCGAAAGTTACACACTTCTCAGTTTCCCGGATTCCCCTGCCCTCCACCCCCCCCCCCCCCAAAAAAAAAAAATGGTCGGATCAGAAAACTGATTATTCCTAATTTTGTTTGGTCGGGTCTTTGATATGCCTGCCAAGTTTCATGGTCCTAGCACAACTGGAAGTACAATAACTCGAAAAATGTGACAAAATGCCCTAAATTTTCAAGTTTCCAGCGCCCCCACTTCCCCGCATATGGTCGGATCGGGAAACTGATTATTTCCAGGTTAGTTTGGTCGGGTCCCTGATATTCCTGCCAAGTTTCATTGTCCTAGCTCATCTGGAAGTACCCTAACTCGAAAAAGTGTGACAAAATGCCCTAAATTTTCAAGTTTCGAGCGCCCCCACTCCACCGCATATGGTCGGATCGGGAAACTGATTATTTCCAGGTTAGTTTGGTCGGGTCCCTGATATTCCTGCCAAGTTTCATTGTCCTAGCTCATCTGGAAGTACCCTAACTCGAAAAAGTGTGACAAAATGCCCTAAATTTTCAAGTTTCGAGCGCCCCCACTCCACCGCATATGGTCGGATCGGGAAACTGATTATTTCCAGGTTCGTTTGGTCGGGTCCCTGATATTCCTGCCAAGTTTCATTGTCCTAGCTCATCTGGAAGTACCCTAACTCGAAAAAGTGTGACAAAATGCCCTAAATTTTCAAGTTTCGAGCGCCCCCACTCCACCGCATATTGTCGGATCGGGAAACTGATTATTTCCAGGTTAGTTTGGTCGGGTCCCTGATATGCCTGCCAAGTTTCATTGTCCTAGCACATCTGGAAGTACCCTAACTCGGATATGTGGGACAAAAAACTCGGACCGACCGACAGACGGAATTGTGATCGGTATATGGCACTTGAACCAGAGGCTGCAAGTGCCATAAAAAACCTAGCGACAAAACTTTTGAACTATATCGTGCTTACAGAAACAAGTTAAACTCGTTGATTCGTGATTCTAAACGTACATATTTGTCTGATCGTTTTACGAAATTCAGAGACAATGCTAAGAAAACGTGGGAGACAATTAATAGTATTATTCGACCCAATCTTAAATCCAAGGATTCAATAAATTCACTGAAACTAGGCGGTGAATCCGTTTCTGACCCTAAACGTATTGTAAACGAATTAGCGAAGCATTTTAGTTCTTGCGGGAAAAAAATTGCTGATGGGGTTAAAGCTAACGTCAAGCCAGATAGTCGTTATTTTGGACCAAATACAAGTAACCGTCCAAATTCGTCTTTTTCTTTCCAAAATATTTCCCAAGATGATTCATCGAAAATTTTAAAAGAGACGAGCGATTCTTCAGACGAGTTTGGATTTTCTTCCAAATTTATTCTTAGCATTAATAAGTACCTGTCTGAAGTTTTGACTTTTTTGATTAATCTTTGCCTTGAACAAGGTGTTTTCCCTGATATTATCAAAAAAGCTCGTGTAATTCCTCTTCACAAAGGTGGTGCGAGAGATATTCTGAATAATTACAGAGGGATTTCGATTCTTTCTGTTTTAGTAAATTATTAGAGAAAGTCGTTCACAAGCAGTTTACTTTTTACTTGGTAAACCATTCAATAATCAATGAAAATCAGTTTGGATTTCAGAAAGATCGGTCAACTGAACTTGCTATCCATAATCTTCTTTTGTCGATCAATGATGCTCTTGACACTAGTCAACACGCTTGTGCAGTTTTTACTGATATTTGTAAAGCATTGACTCAATTGACCATGGGATTTTGCTTGATAAACTGAAACAGTATGGCATTGAAGAAAAGACACTTGATTTTTTTGCTTCTTACCTATCCAAGAGAAGTCTCTCTTGTTGGCAAGTTGGCGAGCTTTCAGATGAATTTCCTATAGAATTCGGAGTACCACAGAGGTCTGTCCTTGGACCCACTTTATTCTTACTTTACATTAATGACCTCCCAGAATATATGCCTTTTGTCAAAGTTATCATGTTTGCGGACGACACTGTGATTTTTGGTTCGCATTCAGATTTGATTCAGTTGTTTAGTGTTCTTAATTCAGCTCTTTCGATTGCTTCTGACTGGCTTACATCTAATTTACTAGCTGTAAACGCGGAAAATGTCGCTACATGCTTTTCTCCCGGTCTGGTTCAGTTTCAGTTTCTGGTAAACTTTTTCTTTCTGGTACTGAACTTCTAAGATCTTCTAATTTTAAATATCTTGGCCTTATCCTTGATGAAAATTTTTCTTTCAAGCAGCACACTGATGCTTTGGCTCTTAAGTTGAGCCGAAATGTTGGTATGCTCTCCTGCCTCAAACATTGTCTTCCACAATTCATACTGCGATTGATTTATTTCTCCCTGGTCCATTCTTATCTTTCATATTGTACTTCAGCTTGGGCTTCTACTTTTTCGAAACATATTAATCGGATTCAAATCCTACAAAACAAATCAATTAGAGCAATTCATGGTCTTCCATTTTCTTCATCAGTTTCTCATATTCTGCCTCGTCTTTTTATTTTAAATGTCCGTCAGATTAGAGACTGGAATATTGCAACACTTGTTTACCGTTATCTTCTAGAAGATTCACTACCTGCTGATTTTAAAAATCTTTTTTGCCTGAACAGTCAATTTCATGACTATAAGACAATACGGCGGTCCAATCTTTCTACCATTTGTTATCCTTCTACAAGGTCTAGCTTTTCTATTCGTCATACAGGTGTAAAAGTATGGAATTCATTGCCTGAAACTGTTAGAGTGTCCGAATATAGGAAAGTTTTTAAAACAGCTCTAAAAAGATTTATGTTATCTAGCAATTATATTTCTTTTGTCAGATTTAATTGATTCATTTTTGTTTGTGCTCGGAGGAAGATCTGACCCATGTCGCAAACCTTTTTTATTTTTTATTTTTTCTATAGTCATATGTCTGTTGTCGTAAATTCTCGTGTTGTCCTTAAATTTTAGTGTTGATGTGTGATAGTTGTTTGTTTGTTTTTTCTTTACAATGCCTTAGGCTAGAATTATATTAATAATTTTTACAAACCCATCAGAATTAGTGAAGCGTCGTTTTTTATGCCACTGGCATGTCAGATGCTTTTGAGAAACTCCAGGTTTATTCATATTTGCTATTGAAATTGTACCTTACCTTACCTTACCTTACCTTTTCTATATCTTTCATGAATAGGGGCCACAGGTGCTAGTTTGGGAATTTTCTGGGATTTCTCTTGCTGGGGTCTAAGACATAAATATTCCTTCAGCCCAAGCTGACTGCGAATCATATTTGATGGTGCAAAACGGATACGTCAGCTGATTTTTATAATATCGGCATTCAGCTGCATAAAATTCAGCTGACGTATCCGTTTTGCACCATCAAATATGGGGTCTAAGACGTATAGGAGAATAGGGGGGAGGAAGAATATTACGTATTCGGAGAACAGATAGGTTTTGAATACCGTTGTACTCTGTCCTTTTACTTTTTGAAATGACGGGTGGTAAATAAATAAACAAACATGTATAACTTTTTTCGAACAGGTATGTAATGCACATCTTCCTATGACCCACGGTCAGTTATTTTACGATAATCTTCACACAGAAAGTTAGCGGTAGATATGAGAGGATGATAGAAGTCAAATCAGCCTCCAGAGAGGATGTTGTATGTCATATCAGCCTCCAGAGAGGATGTTATAAGTCATATCAGCCTCCGGAGAGGATGTTATAAGTCATATCAGCCTCCAGAGAGGATGTTATAAGTCATATCAGCCTCCGGAGAGGATGTTATAAGTCATATCAGCCTCCAGACATGATCTCTGTTCGAAAAAGTTATAACAGTTAACACACCTCCATCTCGGTTGATATCTGAATGACAACCTCGATGGCCATTTAAAAATATCAACCTCGCCTTCGGCTCGGAAAGGTTATTTTCAATGACCGTCTCGGTGTTATTTTCCGATACCAACCTCGATGTCTGAAGTTAACCTTTAAAGGACACCTGAATGAAGAGTACCAAGTATCATCCCTATCTGTATGACTTCCGTTAACAAATACGAAATAGTGTTTCCAAGCTATGATTTTTGCTCCATTTTGCATCTGTCCTTATTTCAGTACCGAACAATGTTACAAATGAAAAAATGTCTCCAATCAACCTTTCTTCTGGAATATTTTTTAACCAGTTAAGCCCAAACGTATATCTAGAAGAAATTCCAATACGATCCGGCCAGCGCTGAACAAGATTTGAATGAATTGCGCTTTTTGTCTTGGAGTCTGCATGTGCAAACCTCCAGAAATGAACATCCCTATTTTGAAAACGTCACGCTCAGGAGAAGAATGCTCTCCGTGGCCATGTCTGTAAATGCATTCTCCATGGTGTGTTCAAGTATGGTTTCATTGTTCAGGTGTCCTTTAATACATGCATAGCCTACATATTTTAATATACTATATATTTATAACAGTCAGGATTCCGGCGGAGTGTCGGTCCGGCAGGAAGTTAAAGTGATGATGTAGATCAAGCTTGTCTTCCTACCTCTATTTCGGTATTCTAACCCAACTCTAACCGAGACAGTTGTGATTCTCACGGATTTCAGAGCCTCGTTTTTGTTGCAATAGCGCTTCCGCATCGCTGCTGCAGCACTTCTTTGCTTTTGCACAATATGCGTTTTTGGATTCAATTCCTTCTTGGTTGAAGCGGCAGCACTGCAGCATCTTGCAGGGAAGCATGGACTTGGTCGGTGAGCAAGTCCGTGATTCTTGAGAAGCGCTGCCGTCTTCCTTGGAAGCGCTGCAGTGCAAAAACGGATGTAGAAAGAATCAGTCCGGAATTGGCGGAGAAGTGGACCTGCAGCATGCAACAAAAACGAGGCTCAGGTTTCCGCCGGATTCCGGAAGACTAATTATCCCAGCAATAAAATAACAAAGCTCAGAAGTGGATTTAGCGTGTATTCTAAGCCCTAGATCAAAGCTTTTTTTCAAGGTTACCAACAGATTTCGAAGTTACTAACAAAATCTCTAAGGACGAATGATGATGATGATGTTTTACTGATCCACCAAAATTGATGATAATAAAATAAATGATTATATAAATACGCAAAAACAGACCATTATTACAGGTTTTCTTTCCTTCCCCGAAGTTGAACCAGAGGATTGACAACCTGACGAGGGCCCTTGCCAAAAAGGGCCGAAATATCGCTGATGAAGAATCGTAGCTGACGTACCCGTTGTAAACATTGTTTGAATAAAAAACAGACCAACACTTAAGCAAATTCTAATCCATCGGAACGACTAAAATAAACAACAACACATGAAAATGGCGAAGGAAGATCAAACAACGCAAACAATAACTTTAAAAACATTAAAATTGGAGGAAAGATGACAAATTATGTTTGAGCCTTTGCAACTTACGTCAATCTTTAGTTAGTTTTCCACAAGCTCATTTCCCAGCTTGAGCCTGAAGAGGACCCTTGACAAGAAGGGCCGAAATATAGCTCTAATAAGATGTAGCTGACTTATCTGTTTTGCACCGTCAACAAATTTCTCAGCCAAATTTCCAGTTTCGGCAGGATTCCGGGCAAAGGATCCTCTGGCGAAACAAATAAAGTTCAAATGTGGACTGGTCCTTGAGAATATTTTCAACATTAATTTTTCTTTTCTTTCTAGCTCAAAATTCGAAATTTTTCTTAATCACAAGATTCAGTGACTGAAATCTTGTTTGCTCGTGAACATGGGAAACACATAGACTGGTTCAGTAGGACGTGGAGGGTGACGATGGGATAAGCATCAAGAACTCCAGGTTTTAATAGGGACTTAAATACAAGAATTCTTACCGCAGTTGGCCTCGTCTGATCCATCATGACAATCGGTGCTTCCATCACAAACCCATTCAAGAGGTAAGCACTGGTTTCCGCACACAAACTTATCCGGCCCAACGCAGTCATTCTGTAAGAGTAAAGGGAGTCTGTCACGACGTTCTTACGATCAGATGTATGCGCTCAATTACTTCTAATGGTGTAGAATCCTAATGGTGTAGAATCCAGAAACTTCGTTATGCGATCAATTGCTTCCAATCGTGTACCGCAATTATTTGTTTCGCAATGCGTTCTCGCAATACATGTTCCCTCCGATATTTTAATTTGTTTTTCTAAGCTGCTAGAAAAGAGTAAAATAGAGAGAAAAAAAACGCAAGGAGACATTAACAAGAGCTGGTAGCTCATAAGGCAATTGCAAGGCTGGTTCAGAGGACAAAAATAGGAATTTGAAAATTGTCGGCTTGTTCTGATCCTTTCTAAAAGAATGATCTTGAGCCCTTGAGAATAACGAGAAGGTATCGTTTGGTAAAAACGTATTTTTATTTGGCTGTAATGATGCGCACTTTAAGGGCGCTAGAAATTCATCTATAAGCAACCCCTGAGGCAAAAACGAAAATGGGCCCTCGGGGATCATCAATATTTATCGTTTGGTCAAAAGTATATTTTTTTTTCCATTTCGGTTAAAATTCGCACTTTAAGGGTGCTAGAAATTCATTTTTAAGCAAAAACCTTAGTGGCATAAATGATGATGGGCCGAACTTTCCCTGCATCGTTTGATCAAAAGTACTTTCTTGACTTTGCGGTGAACATGCGCATTAAAGGAAGATAGATATTCATTAGTAAGCAAAAACCAAAAACTTTGAGTAAATAACATAACCACACCTTGGCTAATCTTTTTACTTGTTCGCCGAAAAAATGACTGTAATTTCTGATTTTCCGGACCGAGAAGCTTACCCGGACACCGGATTCGGTCTGTTGCGGTGATGCCATCTACACCTCGCACTGCTCACTCCTGCCGCCGCTAGGCAGCGCTACTCCCTTTCCGATTTATGTTTAATCTTTTATACTGTCGCAGTCACCGTCCGTTCTTGCATACCCCTCGCCATAACATCAGGTTGAGAGTGCATATTCACGTAAGTGCATATTCACAGAGTGCATATTCATGTAAGTATCTGATACCACGGTCTAAAGTCGTTTTCGCAGTTATCGTGGTATCTGATCCCACGGTCAAAAGGCGTTTTTGCAGTAATCGGGGTATGTGGCCAGTTATCGTGGTATCCGATATTCAGATACCACGGTCCGACGTGGTAACTGATCGTGGTATCTGAAAAGTCATCTCACTTTTAAAAATTTTTGTCAAACTGGTGAAAAAAAAGTTTAGCACTTAGTGATGTAACTGGATACCAATTTTTCTTTGGGGATGACTTCGAAAATCGTGATTCGGCAATAGCCGTTTTTGCAGAGCAACCGTGTATCAGATACCACAGTAACTGCAAAAACGACTAATTGCAGATTCATTTGCCGGGGTAACAGATACCATGGTATCTGCAAAAACGCAACCATGGATGTGAACCGTGATGCTAGGTATGTGCCTGGGCATCGTTGCTTGGCTAGGGGAGGTTGTGAACGCGGCTTAACCGACGAAACCGCGAAAAAGGCTTGTCGAGGCCAGTCCACAGTCCGAATCAGCAGCCCCACTCCAAACAGAATCTAAGAGCGTGTTCCAATTGTAACTATTAGCAAGAACAAATAATCTGACAGAGCCTCCGTCTTCCTATCTCTGTAATATGACTATGCGCAGGCCTGGGAGTGACCTAAGGCTAAAATATATATACGATATAGGTTTTTTCGCATCAAAATATAGGACAATAGAGGATAAAAAAACAGCTTAATTGGGTGAAAAATCTCATGACCACATCTTCTGCAAAATAACAAATGACGATTCTGGTGAAACAACTTAGGATCTCACCTTAACACAAAAAACGTAGTATCCAAGACGAGAGACTTTGATGGGTAAGTTTTATCCATGAACAGAGATCAAATACAAAATTAAAGAGCTACGAACACACTAGCCTACTGATTGACTTCGTGAAAACTTCAGAAAAGGACCAGAAAACCACACAACCGCGTCGAACTGAGTGTCAACAGCGCCTTTAAATGAAGAAAGCTTCCCCATGAGACCACTTTGCTTTTCATCTGCTTTTTTCATTTATGCAAGCCAAAGCTCGAACAAAAGTTTGCACAGAACCAATGGAAAAGAAATAGCTGAGCAGAGAAGTGTCGAAACTTCAAAGAGAACCAGCAGAACACAAACAGCTGAGCTACAACAGCAATGGAAAATGGCTAATATCAGCAGAGTGAAGAACAACTGGAATCAAAAACTGTGCCACTAGGTGCTAAGATCTAGGTTATCCAGAGGATACTATAAGTTCTTGGTAGTATCAATCGAGTTCTACCGGAATATAATGAAGGTTTGAGAGATTTCCGAATTCAGACAAAAATCAAGAAATCAGACCTGTACTTTGGACTGAACATTCAGCAAACAGCAGGCTATCAGCAACCAGGTCACTGTCATGCAGCCTCAATGAAAGGAAAGATAGTGGTCAGAACTCCGAATCATAAGGTAGCAACATAAAATATCCAATCCAGAAATTGTAGAGCCACTGGGTCCAACGTTGTCGTCCGTCCCTTTCAGCCTTTCTTTTGGGTAGAGCCGATTACCACTGTAATCGACTAAAGTGGTAGATTTTCTTCTCCGGGATGACGTTGACTAGGGCTTTGTAGATTTGGTACTCGTCTTCTTCGGGAATATAGTTGAGGTGATTGCGCTGATGGAGCTGGGGATTGAGTTCGTTGCATAGGACCTTGAGTTGCGACATCATCGGGCTGGTACTTCTGCACTGGAACAGGATGTGTTGAAGGGTTTCTTCGTCCGCACCGCAATTTCTGCATTGTGGGGATAGGCTGAGTTTCCACTAAAACAGCGTTTTGTTGAGAAGGATCGACTCTGTCTTAAAGCTGCTTTCACATTGACGCGTTTGCCTTTCACACTGATCTACGCAAGCCTTGCGTTGCGACAACGCAACGCGGAGCTTGCGCTTAAAAAAATGACGCAACGCAAGAATCGAACTGAGCTCTATTTTTACGTTTGTGTCCGACGCGTACGCATCAGATTTTTCAATTTGTTTTTCACTGAAATGGAAGTTTCTGAAGAAAAACAAGTAAAACTAGTTCAAGAGAGACCTGGACTATATGATAAAAAGGTCCCTGACTATCACAACAAGACTTCCATTAATAATACATGGTTATCAATTTGTAAAATTATCAACAAGGAGTTTAGCCAGAGCATGACTGGTGAGTTGACCCTACTTTGTATCACATTACATTTAATTGGACCTTGTCTCCTTCAAGTAGCAAATAGTAATAATAAAAAATTACCTATAAACATTCTACAAATTGTCTGAATTTGCCTATAGGCTCCATGTTAAGTCCAGGCATCATTTTAAGTCTTCATCAGAACTAGCCATTTTCTGAAAACGCAACGCACAAGCCTTCACGGTGTGAAAGTTCCGACGCAAGACAGACGCAACGCTGACTCTACGCAAGCGCAACGCAAGCGTCTTGCGTGGAAGTGTGAAAGCCGCATAAATCTGTAGTACAGTACGGTGTTCTGTCTGTCTCTGAATGGTGAGGGAGTTGCTTTTCTGGTTTGTGATGGGGCTCTCGATCTTAGGGTATCCCTCATCATGGCCTTGCGAAGGTGGCTGGTTGACGGCAGTTGGTTCACTTCTGCTGCTTTGTTGGCTAGTTCATCTGCAATGACATTGCCCGTGATCCCCTTGTGGCTTGTGATCTGCTGGAATCTCACTTCAATATTCTGGTCCGTGAGCCTCCTTAGCAGTATTCTGATGTGTTTGAGATCTGCATCTGTAACGACTTGGTTCACTTTGTTTATCAGCTGAAGGGATGATTCGGAGTCTGACAGAATAACCATTTTCTTTGACGTTGGTGGCTTCTGCGCCATGACTTCCAGTGCCTTGGATATAGCTGTAAGTTCTGCGGTCAGAATCGACGATCCTTCGCGGAGTACAGTTGAGATTTTTAGGTTGTATTCAGGGATGTACGATTCCGTCCCTCCCTTCTTGCCCTTCACAGAGCCATCGGTGTAGATTTCCAGGTGTTCAGGATACTGACTAAACATTTTGTTTTTGAACAGTTGGATAATTGTCTCGTCCGAGTACATGGATTTATCCATCTGGATCAGCTGTAAGTCTACTACTGGTGGGTGTATCTGCAAACGGACAAGCTTCTAGGAACTCTTCTTTCCATGTTGGGACACTTGGGACATCTCTGGTGAAGTCGCCCCACGAGGTTCTTGAATTCCCTCTGGCTAACTGACTATTATGTGTTTGCGAATTCCCAACGCCGACGCCAACTTTTAAATTTCTTGCCACGCAGCGTTGCCATAACTGATGGAAACAAAAATTCACAAGGGAAATATACAGACGAAATAGAAAAACATTTTTGCAGAAATATTAATTACTTCGACCTTTGTCCAGTTTTGCAGAATTAACTTCGAACTTTACGAAAAAAAACAGCAAAAGCTGAAATATAGGAGAATATAAGGTTTTTGACTCGATATAGTATACTATAGGGTAAGTTTTAAAATCTAGGATATATAGGATATATAGGTCTCACTCCCACCCCAGACTATGCGGAGTCGAATATTTCCCCATACCCTGTCCGCTACGAACGAGCGGAGTTTACTAGCTTCGCGCCACATCACGTTTCGTTACCTCTACAAATAGCTGAATCGCTGTGAAGTCGCTGGCGAGGAAATGTAGGAGTTAAACCTGATTGGTTCTATGGACGCACTCCAGAGTGGGTCAGCGCGCGGAGTAAGCCCCCTTCACTACTTCTTGTGCGATAAGCAAAGGCGAAGACGGAAGAGGAGTAAACGGGTATCAACATGAGCTCAAAGCTAGAGTAAATACCTCTAGGTCCGCTCAGTTTTGTCGGGGTTTTCGCAGTCGCTGCATGTGACTAAAGGCAGAAGTTCTATTTGAGTATTTGTTCTTGCTATTAGTTACTATTTTCTTTCCAACCTCGTGAAAAGTTACAACGGTTACCGTTCCAACATCAAAATAATAACTAACAGTAACTATTTGCTTACCATATTCGGGAGCTACGTTAACGTGGTAACTACGATATCTCTGACATGACTGGCCTGATCAGCCCGCGGCACGATATTTTGAAGAAAGTAGAAAAATGCGTTCCAGCCTTGACACCAAAAAGCCAGGATCCGTGAGTCATGCGTGGTAACTACGGTAAGTAGGGTGGAAAACGCTCTGAACAACTTACCGGTACAGATGTTGCAGTTTCGTTACATCCTGTCTCGTCTGCGCCGCTTGGACAGTCCACAGATCCGTCACAGCGCCAATCGTTGGGGACGCAGGTTATGTCGCAGAAAAAATGGTCTGGTTCACATTGAATAGGCTGGAAGAGTTTACATCTATCTTAGGTAGGTTATATTTTCTTACGTACAAAAAGAACCCGATGAAAAGAAAAGAAACGAAGAACCGACGAATCGACCGAAGCCTGACAAAAACATCCAAAATTATATTTCTTCTATATTTCGTATGTTTAAAAAGAACCCGATGTGCCGAGAAGACGCCCAAACAAGTTAGTCCTACTGTCTACTGGCGTATGTTTCCTCGTCGCTATAAAAAATCGTAGACAACAGGGCCCAGCCAGCGCACGACGTTATCCACTGCTTCCTGGCCAAAGATTGAAATCAAGTGTCTTTTTCTGTGTGTTTATGTGTTTTACTTATTTCTTTCATTTACTACGCTTTTTCAAAATGGCGGGTTATAAATAAATTATTTACTTACTTACTTAGATATGCCCTTGAAACCCTTCTTTTAAAGTCACTCGTGAAGGCTGAATTCTTGTAAGATCCCGCAGCAAGCCCCAAGGCTGTCGCGCTCTAGCACAAGTTCACGCTTACCATGCTCCTAAGCGCACATTGCTGCAATAAACCTGCCGTCGAACCACTTTGAACATCAGAGAGGCGGGTCTAGGCGCCCACCCCCCCCCCGGATGTACCCCCTTCACCACAAAAACCTTCCCCGGTAACAAAAACTCCCGGCAACCCCCGGTACCAACCCCCTCCCAGCCATATCCCCTACAATGGAAATGTATAGAAAATTAGAAAATCTTATTAAAACTGCAGTTTACAGCGCGAGCACTTAAAGGACCGCGAGCACTATTTACTCTTCAACTTACAGTGTTTTAAAATTTTTGAAGAATTTAAAACTAGGCTGTGTTTTCAACAAATAACCTACGGTTTTGGCTGTTTTAACCCTTTTCCGAGACCGTTGACTTGTAGCAAAAACCTGGCAAAAACAGGGGAACAATTTACATAACCGTTTTTCTGATCGAAAAACTTCTCGCAGACAACCGTCTACAGCGTGATGCACATCGAAGGTAGAAAAACACGGCAAGTGAGAAAATCACCGCGGTTTTGTTGAGGGGGTTAGAATGTGCCGTACGAAATTCGGGTCTCCGGTTTAGAAATATATGGAGTGATTATGGAAGTGGGTTGCATTAGTATTACAGGTAAGATAGGTCCTTTAAGGATTTTCCCTCGACGCGCGGGTTAAATGCAAAAGCGTGACGGCGGCTAGCTCGCCTCTAGCCGGAACAACAGGGAAGCCGGTCGCGATAAATACTACACATCAAGGTACGGGAGTTGGGTCAATCGAGAGCGCGTTTTTTATTAGAAGTCATTAGCTGCGTTTTTTGCCTTTTCTCCATAGGTCGGTTCACCTACCTATTTGCCACTATTGACCGTTTTTTCGTCTCGCCGGTCGGTTTGACTGAGCTCTAGAAAAGGGCTTATAAGAAAAAATGGCGTCTTCCCGTCGCAGCGCCTATCTCTCCAAATAGAATTTTGAATTTCGCGCCGTGCCAGGAGCGTTGGTCGTTTGGATAGAGCTCTCGCCTCAGTCCACAGGCTGGTTAACCGACCGGCAAACGGAGCCAAAAAAACAGCTTATAAAAACTTAGGTCGGTTAACCGAAGGAAGAAAACGACTTATAGTGGGAGATCTTGTAGGTCGGTTAACTGGATGACGGCAAAAACGCAGCTACTGCGTGCAAAAATGAAGGTAACTCTAGGATACTTAAGTGACCAACTTGAGTCAATACAGATAAGAGCCGTTAAAGTAATATTGTGTGAAGCATTTACTGATTATGAATCAGCATTATCAACCTTACAACTACCGTCCCTTTACGACCGTCGGTTCAATTTGATATGCAAATTTGGCCAATTCCTTCTACGAAGTGACAAACATAGGGCCATAACTACCACCGGTCATGTCGAATCGAGTTGACACTAGGTCTAAAAGCAAACAAAAACTGGCACCGCCTACCACACGAACAAATCGGTTTTCAAACACGTTCGTTCCGTATTACACGTCAGTGTTTAATAAGTGCTGAAGTTTCTGTTTTTATTTGTGTCCTCTTTTAATTTGTAAGCCCAAGCGCCATTTAGTTGAGTTCTCTTCTTGACTATGATAGCTTGTGTAAATAAATGATTCTGATTCTGATAATTAACCTTTGATCAAGGGTAAAATTGCTACACTTGTTATCAAAGATACTTTGAGAATAGCCTACATCGAGATACATTGAAATACTTCAGCCACTTTGGGATATATTGACAAACGTCAAGCTAGGTGAGGCGAGGCAAGAATTCTAGTTTCTTAAAACGAACAAGGGAGTCCGGAATTCATTCATGAAACGTTAGGAACTTCGGCTAAACGCACACGTTCTTGAACTCGTGAGATACTTCAATACTGCACGATACTTCCAGAATCGGTCAGAGCGGCTGTCAATCTGACATCATTCAAGAGAATGGTTAAATCCCATTCTTTGAAAAGGAAAGAAGTGTGATAAGAGGAAAGGGTATTTATTTAATCTTTTTTTTTTTGCCCTCCTCCCCCCCCCCCCAAGGGGGAGGGGGGGGGGAGGTAATGAAGGAATGATCTAGCGGATTCATGGTGGTTAGAATTGCGGCCACAATCAGGATTCTTTCGTCTTAAAAGTGGCCGTTAATGGTAAATTGTTTGTTTAATTTATATGTTTTTGATGAAATTAAAAAAAATGTCTATGGCTATGTCTGTACGTAATTTAAATTCTAGACAATTTGTAAAAATTTAGGGTACTTTGTTAATACGAAGCCGATGACCCTTTATACTATTATAATTTAATCTACTCTTCTAACTTAAACGAGAAATAAACCTAAAAAATCTTTAACTAGACTAGAAATTCAGACTTCAATGTTGGAGCCTCATAGACAGTACAGAACCATAATGACACAGCCTAAAGGAGACCCCCCCCCCCACGGAGATAGAAATGTAAACAATAATGTGGAAGACAGAAATGCTTCTGGGACAAAATCCAGCCCGATTTTAGCCAAACAAAGTCAATAACGTCTTGACAGAACCTAGCTTAAAGTTTAACCGAAAAGGGCTGGGACAGGACAATCTAGTTACCCATCACTTATTCACTTAAATTGGCTTGAAGACCGGCTGAAAATGCGTTACTTCGTTGTTCCACTATTCACGAATAATCGATTTTCAAATAGTTGAATTTCCGTGTGATTTGTGGTACCTCTATGCGCTTGTATTTTTGTTGTACGCCTTGTGAGAAAGATTTATAAATTTTTCTTGTTCAGGCACGAAGCAATCTCCACCAATCTCACCACTGCCCACTGAAAAACCGCGTTTGTGTTGAGATTAAAATTTCCCGCGTCATAGTAGAATTTACGTTGTGGGGACGGCGGCAGATATTCTTAACGTCATAACCAGAGCAGATAGTGGAAAATAAAAAGAAATCCCTTTGTAGAGTCCAAATAATTCAGCGTATTCAACTAAATGACACAAAAACAAACTGGCTTTTCAGTTAAACTTTAAGACCAAGCCAATAGCTACCTAGCGGCCGTTTTCGTGTCGATGGCTCTGGTACCATTGGAGCTCGACGGACATTTTCTCGTGGATGCCGTCGACCTTTTTGTCATTTTCGCGTGTATGGATGAACAGGTGAACTGGCCATCCATCTCGATGGACGCCTCCAGTTCAACACCGATCCGAGAGCACCGTTGAGCTGAACGTGGATAGAAAAAAGGTCTGCACAGACTGAAGACAGAAAAAATGTGGACCTTCCACTCATATGCTCCCATCCAGCTGAATGGGCATTTTCCCCTGGACGGAACCCATTTTTCTCAGCCGTTCAACACCTGATCGAATGTCTCATTTTCGCGTGGACGGGATAACCTGTTGAACTCTACAGCCATCGACGCGAAAACGTCCCCCTACAACACGTCATTATATTCCAACAGAGCCCCCAATGGTAATCAAGATTAGCTAAGATTCTGATAGGCGGTATGTTTAGTTGTTGTTGTTGTTTGAAGGTTGACGCAGGGACCCATAAATTTCCTGTATATGACTCGCCATTCAGGGGGCTTGTCATTTCCTATGCTTCTATGTTGCTATGTTGCCCGAGCCTCACCTAGTTTCCAAAAATTCCGCTTGGGTCGCATCGGCGTTCTTGCTCAGATAGACAAAATTTGTTGGGACTATTCAGCATGCCACCAGGTACCTAAGCTAGGACAAAAGATCCAGGATACTCTTCCATTACAGAGAAATATTACTAATTCAGCACAACAGCTGCGAAAAATTTTGTCTATCTGGATAGTCGGGTATTTTATCCCCGTGGGTATTTCTCGAGCTATATGACGCTCGGTCAAGAGCGCATCAAAAATCTCTTATTGACAAGCCCCCTGAATGGCGAGTCATTGCAGGAAATGTATGGGTCCCTGGTTGACGTCACGTGGGCTTCAGCCCAAACACGCTCCACTGGGTTTATGTGTACTTTTAAATATCCATCAATACTTTTTAACCAATATATTGGTTCAATTCAATAAACTTTTGCCTATAGGCTACGTCAATACTTTAAAAGGGTAGGGGTCTTTCCCAAGACGTCGTCTGAATCTGTGTAAGCGTTCATCACTGTATCTTCGTCTCTTCTTTGGGTGGTATGTTTAGTTACAGGGCGATTCTGGCGGTCTGGCAGGCTCGGCTAGTTGAGGCGCCGGTTGGGAGTGGAAAGTGATATCGTGAATAGGAACGGCAGTTCTTGCCCGTGGCAGACTTTCGTTTTGCTTTTCCGAAAGCGAATCGTCCTTTGTGAAACCGTCCTTGAGCGATTCACTCTCTAGTACCGACCGAGAACAGTATTCTAATTGTTAGTCGCAGGTATTTTTGAGTGGCTGGTGTTCAATTTACGGTTCTTTGAATTCTTCCAATTTTGTTTTTTTTCATTTCCGGTTGTTTGTTGATTCTCCGCTTTGTTTTGGTTTGTCTCGTTTGATGATCTTCCTCCACTTTTTGGCATTTCCCCTCAAAACTGTCCAAAAAACAGTATTTACGAATAGAGCTTCGAATTTAAAAGTAACCTCAAACTTTGATTAAAAAACACAACTAACAACTTAGGGATATCTTTTGCTATGAGGGGGGGGGGGCAGAGATTAGCCCCGCTTGGACCGCTGACTAGTACAAGGAGGATTCTAGAAATACCATACCTTATTGTCTTTGATCTTCCGAGCAAAATCAGAGCAAAAGTTTTCGTCCGACCAGTCCCCACAATCATTTTCCCCGTCGCAAACGAATACACCGTGGATGCAGTTGTCGTTGTGACAGTGAAACATCGACGCATGCTCGCATGGATGACCTGAAAAGGTAATTAATAGTGTACAATGGGCCTGTGGTTTCAGCTCCGAGAGAACTAATTACTAAACTTTCACAAAAAGGCCGATAATTTTCTTTAATATCATATCCTTTACATCAGAGAGAAGTGTCTTCCAGTACGCCATCGAAATACTATATTCAGATACCAATTAGTTTTACTAATTTTAGTAATTTTCATACTTTTTTAAATGAAGAATCGTCGAAGAACCAAGATTTTGAATAGTAAGACATAAAACTTTCACAAAAAGGCCTCAATTTTACATCAATTTACTGTAAATTAGGTAGGCTAGTGTATTTGTAAACTTACTCAGCAGCTTTGTATTGCTGCTGTTTCTTCAAATTTTATATTAAGTATTCAGTTTTGAAGAAGAATGGATGTATATATGTATGTATATTCTTTATAACCCGTTACAATCAAACTGAACAATTACGGAGTAAATGGAAGAAAAAGAAACAAAGAAAAAAATAGAGAAAAGACAATTAGCGACCATTGACAAAATGTATACGGCACTACAAATGAAGAAAAACACAAAGGCGAGTTAATCAGTGGTCATCCACTGGGCATGAAGTACTGGTAACCACGGGTGTGCGGCCGTTCCAAGGACTTTCTGAACTAGCTTATCTACAGCCTCGTTGGGTTCTACCAGGCTGAATTTTCTTATTAGGTACCTGTTGCGTTTCCACGGAGGCAATTTTCGTAAATATTGTAGGTAACGAAAATACAGCGACCGGACTCGAGATTGCTCGGTAGTCTTGAGTCGTATCAAATAAACAATAATTCAAACCTGGGCCCTTGAATCCTAATCCAATACTCAGCTTTTGCTTCATACAATACCGACTTCATTTGTGGCTCACGATCAAGGCCGTATCCAGGGGGGGGGGGGGGGGGGGGGGGTTGAACACCCCCTAACCGAAACACCCCCCCCCCCCCCCCCCCCCGAAACATACAAAAATTTAATAATGTTTTATTCCTCACGCCTCTCAATACAAAATTTCTACAGAACTGACAACTTGTTAAAAGAAAAATGATATGGCAGGGCGAAGAGCGGATCGACTGCGGCACGATTGCCATTTAACGTCGTCCTACGTTGAAAGTCTCGAGATATGGTATGTTTACGTTTAGGCTATTGGAGAAGGCTTCCAGTGATTTCATCTTTTCGACTGGAAACGGCAGTTTGTTCCAGATCCTGATGACCCGGGGTATGAACGAATGATGGTAAGAATTAGATCTTGCAATCTTCATCTTCACAGGCTCCAACTGCAGACTATGCGATCTTGTGTTGCTTTGGGGAATTATTTGAACAAGCTTGCCTTTTACGTTCCCAAAATTCTCGATAAAAAAATCTCGAAATAACCGTTTTTATAAGCTTTTCCCTCTGATCTATGTCGTTTTTGTACTTTTTTGTCCGACCGACAGGCAACCCCCCCCCCCCCCCCCGAAAGGCGACCCCACCCCCCGAAATAAATTCCTGGATACGGGCCTGCTCACCATACAATGAAACAAAATTTCATGCGCAAAACATCTCTCGAAACCTTTCGAGCAAAACAGAAAAAAAAATTAAAGAAGACATTCAAAATAATCGCAAGGATTAATTGTTTACATGCCATATGAATGAATGAATGAATTTTATCTATAGCCCGCCAAAAACAAAAGAGGAATGGGCGGAGTAAGTAAACAACGAGAAAAAAGAAATAAATAAACTAACAAGAAAACTTCGTATTAACATACAGACAAAACACGAAAAATCGAACATTCAGCAAACGGCACAGTAGATCAAATATGTACATACACATTCAAAAAGACCGCTTAGAGCTTTTGAGCGAGCAAGATCTTCAAGCTCGGCAAGCTGAGTTAAGATATTGCATAATTTATACTCATTCTCCAGGTATGTATTTCTGGTGTAAAGAGGGAGTCGGAGGAGAAACTTCAGGTACTTGAAGAAAGAAGTGGTTGTATTGGTTGCATTGCAGACGAAAAAGGGTTTGTAGCAACTTTATTTGGTTGAATAGGTGGGATGGCCTCGCTACTGGGTAACCCCCATATCAAATTCCAGTTGATCTTTGATTGTGCACTTATTAAAAGGTTTTAGATGGCTTTCGTGGACAGTTCGAACTTTTCGATTTGCTCCTACTTTAATTCCACTGTTCCCCAAACTGTGAAAAAAGGGTAGGGGCGAACTGTGGAACGGGGGCTAGGCCATCCACTAGGCATTCCAAGGGCAACAAGTCATCGTCTACAAACTTAAACCGTTCATCAGTTCCAAAGAGGACATCATTTATAGCTAGGAAACGCTGCTAATTTCGTACCCTGCGGTGCACCACAGGTAAGGTCTCTCCATTCAGAGTTACGGTCATCTGGGAACAGTCCATAGACGCACTGGTGCCTGTCGCGTAAAAAATCTATTACAAGAGTAAAATGTGATTCTTCGCAGTTCGCACCCATGACTTTGAGACACACTGCTGCTATCCAAGTAGGCTATTACGCTTTACTGCCCCTTTTCCCCTGTTCACACTGCTCCGATTTCGTTCAAAATTGTGCGTTAAGCGACGGGTATGCCATCAAATTTCAGATACCAGGAGAGCTTTTCATTAGTAAGCTGGAATTCTTATATCTACTTCAGACCCGTGCAAGATTAAAACGAAATATGTGGATTCTATTTTTCACCCATCGTACAGGAAAGAGAAAATGATGGAGTATATAAAAAAGAAAGTAGACAAAAAACAAAACAGAAAAAGAGCACACAACGAACAAAAACAAAAGGCAAATCACTGAGGAAAAATCAAACTTATAATTCAAAACATGTCAAAGAACAATCCCTTGCCACTAATGGCCGCTCTGATGTCAATCGTTGACATAGCTCATCGAGCTTCCGAATCGGGTCAACGATACCGTATTTTTTGGTCATGTAGGTATTGCTTGTACAAGGAGGAAGAACGAAGAAGGCATTTTGCGAATTTAAAGTAAATCCGTTTTATTTTTAGTCGGTCCGTATCATTTAATGTTTCAGAAAATGGAGCTATATATAGAACATGGGGTAGCGCAATACTGTTCAACGAGTACTGTATAAACTTACTTAGGTATTAGTTTATGGCATTTGGGAAATTATCAGTAGATCTTGCCAAGTGCAGCTCAGCGTCGCTACTATGTACATCTCGTCATCCTAGTTATCGAGTACATGATGTTTTTCATGAATTTTTCAGGCCCATTTAGAAATTATGTTAAATTTTGTATGTTTATACTGTTATTTATCTTGTGTTATTTTTCGCTGTTCTCTTGACTCCGCTACCACCTTGTGTATTTGGCGGGTTACAAATAAAATATATATATACTGGATAAAGTACTAACTACTTGCAAAAGATGGCTGCATTGCTTGCTCTTATAGCCACTGACGAAGGTCAGTTTCATGTTAGGAACTGTTTCACGAGGCGAAGATTTTGTTCCCGACTTTCCAGTTTCTTCCGGAATTTTGCAGAAAAGGACCATTTCATGCGAATGTGATATTGTAAACTTACCACAATAATCCTCGTCGGAATGATCAAGGCAATGATGCAATCCATCGCAATGATGAGCTCGAGAAATACACTGACCACTTAAACACCGGAACTCAAAATTCTCATCACAAGCTCTTGGGATTTGGAGAGATAACCCCGGCTGAGGCCGGTACAGCGGATCTGCAATACAAAGATCATTATAACTTATCTGGCTTATAAAATTGACGTATCAGATACTGCAGCAGCAACCATCGGTTACCCTTGCTTGCGCATTGGGTGTTGTTTTTTTTGTGTGATTTCGGGTTGATCCTTGCCGAGTGTCGGTGGGTTTGTGGTTCGGGTTCCCGTCTGATGGTTAGTCATGGAATTATGAATATTTATTCAAATAATTACTAATATGTCAAATAGGTTTGTTTTCTACTATACCGGGTTTTTGTCAATCGACCTTGCGTCTCCAGACTGACCATCTATATATTACCATGTTATACAGAACTGTAGATTAAAACCTTGAACCTAGATACTGCAGCAGCAACAGGAGAAGCAGGATTCTCCACATAAGCTATATGACCCTGGAATCTACACATCCTAACTCACAGCCCACTTGGAAGACCCCAAATCTGCCCCAATTATCCATCCTGCCAACCTCCCACAAGGGGAAAAGATCACAAATCCTGTTCCAATTCAAATGAGTTCCGAAAAAAATTTAAGCTGGTTAGTTATAAATTGTTATCTTTTGTAGGTTGGTTAGACTTGTTTAGTACAAACGCCTGAAACAGAGAAATCGTCTACTTCATGCTTATATTTCTAACAATAAGACCTTTTGCTGTGGGACACATCAAGATCATTCAAGACAGTCATCAAACCTCCCTGTCATACATAGCCACACATTTTGGGCAAGAAAGCAAATAAATCAAAAAAGACATTCAGAATATTTATAATCTATATACCCTATTTAGAATAAAATGGATAATTATTCACTGACCATTATGCTTAACAAAAAAAATCCACCATAACAGAACCAAATACAAGCGATGGGAAAGGCGTTAATAAGCAACCCTGAAGGAGAAAGGAAAAGTTTAAGGTAGGCTAATCATGGACCAGATAGCCTTATCAAGTTGTTTTTTATTTTTGAAGGTTGGTATACAATGTCCAGGCAGTAAGAAGGTGAGCTTATATTTTGTTTAGCTGACAGGTTGTGTTAATTCAGCATGCCCATTAACCTTAGCATCAGGAACTGGGAATTTCAACAAAAAGCATTAGGCCTAAATGCTAAAGGCTTAGGCTATCTGGTTGAGTTTCACAACGAACATTATGCTAATACACTGTACATCTCGCTGGTAAAGCCCATTCTCGAACATGGGCACTGCTCAATTCAGACCTTTTACAATAGAGACATTGATGCCCTCCAGACTGTTCAGCAACAGCTCAAGACATTCACACCTAAACTCAGACATCTCCCATACCCGCAAAGGCTTGAAAGACTTAAAACTCCCTACGCTGGCATACCATTTCTAGAGGGGGAACCTCATTAAGACATAAAAGCTATGCCACTGTACATATGAAAACACTGAACCTGACAACATCCTCAATTTCAGTTCTAACAGCTTACACGGCCATAGCCTCAAACTCACCGGAGAGGGGTTCTGCAAAGACATTAGTCAGTGGCGCTTCAAATATTGCGTGCTGCCTCATTGAAATCAACTGCCCAAAGAAACAGCAAACTCTCCATCACTGAGCCGATTCAAGAAAGAAATCAACAAAATGTTTATTTCCCAAATGTATGACCATAAATGTTTTAAAAGAGCTTTCTAGAGGCTTTTTATCCCTTTGGTTTATGCAATATATTATTTTTATTATTTTTGAAGTTAACATGTATTATTACTATTATTAAATATTGGCAGCACATATTCCTTCAGCCCATGCTAACTGCGAATCATACTTGATAGAACAAAATGGATATGTCAGCTGAATTCTACTAGAGCTATATTTCAGCCCTTCTTGGCATGTTCTTGGCAAGGGTCTTCTTCAGGCTCAACGCCACTCAAGTTGGAGAAAGAAACTTGTGGAAAAACATGATCAAACATGTTTTTCCAATTCTAAAAAGTGTACTAACTACATCTCCCTTCAGCTAACCTGGGCCAGCGTGAGTCAAGTCTGATTCACACAGGGTAAGTCAGACTTGAACAGGTCGGCTGCATTTTCTCATATAATTTCAATGAGAAAATTGTGGCAATTGCCAATAATAAATTATGTTGAGACAAATTACCTTGCAATCTGTGGAAATAACGGTTTAATAAGACTGGCAGTTCTCAGTCTTTCAATATATGTGCAATTCACAACCCATTATCTTTCTGGCTGGACAGCTGCCTGGATGATGATGATGAATGAATTAAAGACCCTTCTTGACTACTAGGTTACCTGGGTCTTCTATCCTTAAATCTGTTACACTGTTTAGTTCATAACTGATCGAGGAATGACTCTATCACATTCACTTATCATCATTATTGTCCTCTTCATCACATCTTACAATCCCTCCCGATCACGGTTAAAAATTGTGCAACCAGCTTTAAAATCTCTATATTGTCACCATCATTCACAAAACCCCCCAGTATCATGTTTACACTCAGCTGTAGTCCTCAATCATGGGCTGCCTGGATGAAGCCGCATTAGCCAGGTTTTTGAATATTCTGCCAGAATGGCGAATTTCCAGAGCGCCGAACCTGCATCGCCATCGCCATCTAGAAGTGTCATTTCCGTCGCGTTTTCGTTTCAGAAAAATCTGGGTATCAATATCAAAAGAAAAATCTTTTTTTTTTACATTAAGTTCTAACATAGTATAAAAAAACTCTTTTTACTACTTTCAATAAGCAGATGCAATAATATAATAGCTAAAAAGGATTCCGACTGTATCATAGGGATTTTAGAAAGTCCTCGGTGTGGAGTTCTTTTCTTCGAGAATGTAGGCGCCAATTTCGAAACAGAACAGGGTGCAAAAAGCCAGAAGATTCTTGGATTGGAGTAGAATTTAAACTGTAAGGACGTGTCTGCAGCGAAAGGGCTCCCCCTTGGAAGCCAAGCGCTTGCGAGTTACAATAAGAAGAAGAAGCACACAATTAACCAAATTTAAAACAAAAACATGAAGGCCAAGAAAGCTGCTCGAAAGCGGAAAGTGTCCCAACCCAACTTGGAACCCAAGAGATTCAGAATTTCAAGAAGAAGAAGCACAAATATCAACCACAATGGCTGTTGAGTAAGTTTAATTATGTTAAGTTGCTTGGATTTGTTTTATTGTTCCTAAGAAAAAAATGTTGGCTTACCTAGCAATTCAAACTCAGTTATTTTCTGTTCAGTTTAACTAAAACAAGACCAAAGGTTTCGATGGGATCCCAAAATTTTAATATTTGCTCGAGACAGTTCGGTCTTTTAGATACTGTATTCGGTCTTGAATAGATTTCTTCAACATTTTTACTTTTAAAATTTAGAAACAGATTAAGGCCAATGGTAATAATCGGAGAAGACTAAGTTCGTATTTGACAGTGCAAATACCCCAGCTGAATTTCGCCAAGCTCAGACATATTCAGATTTCCATTTTACGCTGTCAACTATTCAGATATGGATTCAGCGAATGGTTTATCCTGTAGCCTACGTCGTATCTCCTTCCTTCCTTACTTCTGCACAACTTCCGGTTTCGGCCGGATTCTGGACAAACTACTTTTCTGGCAAAAAATTAAAGCTCAAAAACGAATTTCAGATTAAACTTTCACTTTTAACAAATTTTCCGGTTTCAGCCGGATTTCGAGCGATCTGTACGTCCGGTTAGAAAATGAGTGTCATATACGAATTCAGCATGTCTTCTTACCCGCAAATCGAACGTCTTATCAAATTTAAGTATGACTTTTACTTTAAACAAAATCTCCGGTTCTGGAACTTATTGTCCGGCGAGAAACTAACTTGCATATTCGGACTCAGCACGTCTTCTTGCCCCTAAACTGAATCTCTAATCAACTTCAGATTAAACTTTTACTTTTCACAAAATTTCAGGTTTTTGCCAGATTCCGGGTGAACTATTAGTCTGGCGAGAAAAAAAATTTCATATTCGAATTCAGCATGTCTCTTTACCCCTAATTCGACTATTTTATTAGCTTTAAAAAACAATTTTTTTGTTTCCCTTAATTTCAAACCCCTCCCCCACCCCTAATATAGAGCTACATAGCCCATCTTCGAAACTGACCTGCACTTTGACCTAAATAGTCCTCATGCCAAGTTTCATCAAAATATCTCAACCCGTTCGAGAGTTATCGGGCTAACGGACGGACGGACGGACGTACAGACGGACAACTTTTGTGATGGCAGAGGTATCCCTCCACTTACGTTTTGGGATCCCAAAAACACATACATACTGGACAAGCCGATTGATTGTTTTTACGTCAGAACAAAAATGTAAATTATTGTAAGCCTTCAAGTAGAAAAGCAACAACTGTTACTGTGTCTAACAGTGTCGCCAGATGCTTGACACAAGATCGCACAGAAAGAGAAGCAAAAATGCGCCTTCCCCCCCCCCCCATGTTGTCGACCAGTCGGTAAAAAAAACTGAGTTGGCGAAAAGCGCTGCAATTCTTCTTGAAAATAGTAGATTTTTCATAAAACAGTAGATTTTATCAAAATATTAAAACGAAAACACAAAAGACATTCCTGAAATTTTAATTTGGTGTAAGTTATGAGTTACTTATGAGTTTTACCTTCAAAACAATCATTTGTCTTAGAAACGGTCGCTGAAAATGACCAAGCAGTCGGTAAATACCCCCCCCCCCCCTTCTCCCCATACATTTTTGAATAATAATGCCTCTGAATCTATGATGTGCAAGACAAGAGAAAAGTTAATAAGCTTTTTGAGAAAAAATAGCAGTAGGCCTAAGGATAATCGAAAGAAAATGATTTTTTTTC
Source organism: Branchinecta sandiegonensis (assembly GCA_030848855.1). Lineage (NCBI taxonomy): Eukaryota > Metazoa > Arthropoda > Branchiopoda > Anostraca > Branchinectidae > Branchinecta > Branchinecta sandiegonensis. The sequence goes on from JAUPMV010000012.1 coordinate 1,420,857, forward strand.
TCAAGACGATCAAAAATACGGTTTTTCTCAAAATGATTACAAGAAAAGATTTTTCCTAAAAAAATACGTTCCAGATATACATGAACCTGACAAGCCCAACTGCTTACCAGCGAATATACTTTCGTATCAAAATATCGTGCTCGCTGGCTTTCAAGACATGGAGCAGTAGAGAGGGTCAACACATTCTGCAAGCATCAGTTATCAGTGTTCCCAAGGACCCCAACGACAATTTTGACATTTTAGTGAAGATTTTGAGTCCCCCGCAGCCCTCGTGATTTGGAATCTGGATATAAAATCACTGTGTGGCCCTTACAAATCCTAATCTGGTTTTTAGTTTCTAAGGGATATGGAGGGCTAAATGCGCCCGCAATTTTCGCCGAAATTCAGGAAAATGCGCAAATTTGGCGCAATGCGCACACTTGAAAAATTCAAAGCGCAGCCGCCTCTAAAATGCGCACCATCTGGCAACACTGGTGTCTAGTCCACTAACAGGTTAGGTTCAGTAGAGGTATGCTTATGTGAACATCTTCTAACAGTGAACGATCCTCGAAGAAAAAGCCAAAACTCAAACCAGGCATTTTTTACTATGAATACTTGTAATAACCAATCACGCTTTTGTCACTTTTTGAATATTTAACTAATTCACTGCTGAAATTGACTCAGCTGACACCTGAGCCTCGTTTTTGTTGTAATAGTGATGCCTTGTCGCTGCCGCAGCACTTCTTTGCTTCTGCACAAGATGCGTTTCTGGAGTCGCTGCCTGCACGATTTCTTCTTGGTTGAACCAGCACCCTGCAGGGAAGCACGGACTTGGTCGGTAAGCAAGTCCGCGATCCTCGGGAAGCGCTGCAGTCTCCCTCGGAAGCACCGCAGTGCAGAAACGAATGTACAAAAATCAGTCCGGAAGCGGCCGAGAAGTGAACCTGTACCTGTAGCGTGCAACAAAAACGAGGCTCTGGTTTCCTTTTGTAATTTGAAAAGTTTGCCACGAGGAACGCACCTTCGATGGAGAAGATGGCAGTCTGAACCTGCGGATGTCTTCAAAATAGGAAGGACCTTTTCAGAAAATTCAAAATCAAAGAAAGTTAATGAAATTTCTACTTCAAGTGTGTGCCAGGATAACCCTGAAATAGTTGGCTGTTAGCTGTTATCAAGTTAGTTATTTTCTTTTCTATTTTACTTTTTTTTGTGCAAGTAACAAAGCCAAGGTAGTGGAACAGTTAAAAAGTGTTCAAATAAGCATACCTCTACTGTACTCAGTTATTCAGCGATTGACATACAGATCTGTTCGTGGGTGTAATTATCACTTTGAACAACATAGAACATTTTTAGACGACAAAGAAATAAGAGTTGTTTATAATAGCTTTAGAGCAGTACGGTAGGTGCAATACAGAGTGTAAAACTGTTGATTGCAAAGCAGTTAAACTTAAGACCTTACGTTCTCAGGCAAAGTAAGGAATAACTTTGACTGCCATGAAAAAAACATGAAACAACACCAAGGCTGTGTTAAAGTTAAGTTCTTTTTTATGTCAGAACTAGAAACTCCACCATTCATACACATATCTCGAATTTGGTCAAGGCAAGCTCTGCTCGAAACGATATGGCCATGGCCAGGAAGAGCCGAAAAACGCCAAAAAAGCGTCTGCTGACTTTTTTTTTGTCGTCATGATGTCGGAAAATTCATCAGATGCTTTGTTGGCGGTTTTTCGGTTCTTCGTGGCAAAGCTTGTTATGCATAACATTTCATGCATAGCGTTTGTCCTGACAACAGATTACACCCCAAGTGTTGTCTGTTGGAGCCGCTTATCCTTTTGTTATCTGTTATGCAACTTCTGACAGTGCACAGCTGTCCCCAATGAACGCCGTTGATTGATTAGCACAGAAATTGAGTCATCGTTCGGGCGATGTCTCTCGTTCTTCCCGAGGTCATATCAAGAACAAATATTTGTTCTGGGTCATATAGAGTAAATTTCTAGTAAGTAAGTAAGTAAGTAATTTATTTATAACGTGCCATTTTGAAAAAGCGAAGAAAATAAATAAAACACATAATAGTAAAAGCACCCACGGAATATTTCGGAATACGAAAGCGGATTTTTCCTCGGCGCAATGACGGAGACACGAAGTTCATGTCATTATACTTTCTTGATTCGAATGATAGCTCCTTCGACTGATATTTCATTTATCACAAGTTAAGTACGCTCAGATCAACCAACTCACCTAGATAGTTTTTCAGATGGTTGTTATCCTGTTTCGTAACGATCAGTTGAGCGATTACCACCAAAAGCTGGAAACAGTTCCTCTCTGCCACCATGCTAGAAGCCGGAGCTCAGAGATGATGCTAAAATAAAAGCTTTTCTTATACCAGCAGCCAAAGACTTGCTATGGTTTACCTACAATACCTATACCGGCTATACCGTAATATACATTTGTATTACCCGTCAAAAGGTAAAAATGGTAGAAAAAAGTAAAAAGGAGGAACCAACCAAAACGTTTCCCCCACCGAAGAATTTCTGGGACTACTGCTCTATTAGAAATGAAACTAGCCAAGTGAGATAATTTCAGCCATATTGAGGGAATGCAAGGGAAATTGCCCCGTCCACGACCAATTGGACGCATCAGAAACAACTAGTGGTTAGGGTAGATCTTTTTCAGATTCTATGCGATCTTAGAGAATATTTACTTTTTTGCATGGTATTTGCCGTTCGCCCAAGTGCCATATAGCGATCGCAGTTTCTGTCCGTCCGTTGGTCTGTCGCTCGGTCGGTCGGTCCGGGGTTTGCTAGTTCGGGCATTTCCCCATAAGCTAGGACGACGAAACTTGGCAGGCATGCTGGGGGCCCGACCAGATTAACTCGGAAATAGTCACTTCCCCGATCCGGATATCTGGGGGGAATGGAGGGAGGGAGAATCCGCAAAATTGGGGATGCATAACTTTCGAACGGGTGATCGGATCTTAATGAAACTAGATATTTGGAAAGATTTCGTGTCTCGGACGACACACTTCAAATCTGGACCGGATCCGCTGACTTTGGGGGTAGTCGGGGGGGGGGGGGGGAACCGGAAATCTTGTGAAACGCTTAGAGTGGAGGGATCGGGACGAAACTTGATTGGAAGAACAAGCAAAAGTCTTAGATACATCATCGACATAACCGGACCGGATTCGGGCGCTGTGGGGGAGTTGGAGGGGATTCGGTTATCCCGCGAGCTGGGTACTAGAACGATGAAACTTGGTAGGCGTACCAGGGACCCGAACAGACTGCCTTGAGAAAATTAGTTTCCCCGATCCGAGCATCTTGGGGGGAGTGGAGGGATGGGCCGGAGTCTAGTGGCATGCATAACTTTTGAACGAGGAATCGGATTTGAATGAAACTTGGCCAGTGGAAAAAGCTATCGTTTCAGATATTCCAAGTCAAGTCCGGACCGGATCCGATACTTGTGGGGGAGTTAGAGGGGGGGGGGCACCGGAAATCTCGTGAAACGCCTATAGTCGAGGGATCGAGGTGGAATTTGGTGGGAAGAACAAGCATAATCAATCGATCAACAAGTATATTTCACACAATATTTCTGTAGAACAAAAATAACCTTGTACGTCAACACAAAATGGTTTGAAAAATAAATAAAACAACGGCTAATGCAAAGTAAAATAAACTAAGTGTTAAACACTGCTTTGTTAGACACATTCTTGACAGAACCAGATTGTATCAAGGATCTTTGGGGGGAGTTGGAGGGGGTTTCCCGGAATTCCCGTGATCGCGAGCTAGGACACTTCCAGATGTGCTAAGTACGATAAAACTTGGCAGCCATATTAGTGATCCGACCAAATAGACTTAAGGACCCGACGCAATGCCCCATAGTAAAACCTCCGTTCCTGGATCCGACAATTTTTGAGGGAGTTAAGGGAAGGGGAATCCGGAAATTACTGACTTCCGTAGGTTGCGAACGGGTGGTCCGGTTCGAGTGAAACTTTCTGGGTAATAAAAAGTGATGACCTAGATAGCCCCGAACCACATGCAGCCATGGGTCCGGAAACTTTTTGACGTGAACAACCCGATGAAAAATTCTCTGACTGTGTAGTTGTATGTTAGTTGTACGAAAAAGTTGCATGTGTTGATATGTAGTAGTAAGAAATAATTTGGTTTAACATGCCTCCGACTGGGTTAATCTTAAGTAGTAGTACTGATAGCATCCAAACTTGCTGTAGCAGCATCCAGTTTGCTAGTAGTAACATGCAGTGGCAACAGTTGCTACTGCATGGTACTTTTTCGTACAACTCCGTACGACTAATTATCGAAAACTTTTCAACTGGAAAAACCAAACGAATGGGCCGAAAGGGATGCTAGTAGTATCTGCTTTATGCGGCCTAGATTCGTTAGTTGGCGTCCGGTTCGACTCCGGCCACGGTAGGAGGAGAATGAAACGGGAACAGGAAATTTGTAGATATGTTCCGATTCGAGTCAAACTCGGTGTACGGGAAAAGGAGATGTCAGAGATGCGAAATTTTGTCGTATTCGTCGTATTCGGCCACAGTGGGGGAAGTTGGAGGGGGAGTCCCGGAAATTCTGTGGCTCGCTGAGTGAAGCAATTTGAATGAAATAAGGAAAGTAGACAGATCATATGCCGTAGATGACATATTTAGGGTCCGTACCGAATCCGAGCAAGGTGGGAGGCTGGGGGGATCCGAACTTCCCGAAAAATGCTCGTATTCGATTGAAACTTGATAAGTGGCTAGAGAAGATGCTTTAGATGATCCACGTATGTGTCCGAAACAGATTCAGCCACGGCAGGTGGCGTTGGAGGGGGGGGGGGAGCTACCAGAAATAGTGTGGCACGTCTAGGGATCAAACGATTGGATCTAGACTTAGAAGGTAGAAGAGTAACATGCCCTAGATGATCCGAGGCAATGCCGGAAATACTCAGTATCGGGTAAAACTAGATATCCTATTTCTAATTTGTCATTCGTTGTTCAGGTCAGGACGTTTCCACACATGACCATTTTTCAACTAGCATTTTTTCAAGACGATTTTTTAGGCACAATCTATGCTTCATTTTGTTGTTATTGTGCGTGCCGCTTCGTGAAAGCTTTTTTTGACGTGTGCTCTTAACTGCATTATGTTTGAGCAAGTGGATCACGAAATTCATTCAGTCACAACGTTGGACCTGGCACAGGTGGTCATGACTTCATTGTTTAGCGTTCTAAATAAGCTTTACCTAGAATGCCATACAGTTTTAGAAACAAGCAGAGGCGTTACTAGCCAAAATGTTTGGGGAGGGGGGAGGGGACGAGGCATTCACCGACTGGCTGGTAATTTTTACCGACTGTTTTACAGAAAAAATGACTGTTTTCAACAAAAAAACGACAGTTTTGAAAAGAAATCGACTGATCTTCAGAAAAATGGACTTTTTTGCCGAAAAATCGACTGATTTTTGGAAATCCGACTGTTTTCATGAAAAAAATCAGCTGTTTTGACGAAAAATCGCGGCGCTTCGCGCCCACTCTGTCATTGTTTATCGACTGGCAGACAAACTGGACCTGGCGACTGGAAACAAGAACCTAACCTTTCTGTAACCTAACTCATCCTTAAAGTAACATACGTCTAGGCACCTGACAGGTCCCATATGTTATCCCTTCAATTTAACAATTTAAACAATTTAAATTAAACAATTTAAATTAAAAAAAAATTGCTTCGGTACAGTAGTTTTCATTGAAACTTTTCATTGTGTGGAAAAGGGTGCGACTTAAACAGGACTTAGGCAACACGTGCGGCCGCACTTATTGGGACAAATGAAGCTACTAGACTCGAAACTGCATCGTAGCGGGGTCGGTCAAAGTGTTATTTATGTCAAATGACCTCAGCGCTTTTGCCCGTCCTGAATCCTGGACAAGTCGTGGTCGATTCGACGCAGTTAAAAGTCGTAAATACCATACCAAAGGAAAAAATTTATATTTCACTTGCGTTATGCTTATTTTCTATATTCAAGTGAATAAGCATGCAACCTGTCAGATGCCGATGCGTACTTTAATGGACCCCTCTCACTTATTCTGCCTTTTATAATATATGTAGCTCCCGTGTGGAAGTAGAAGCTTCTAAAAATTCCTACCTTTCTCCATTGTTTCGTTTTGTGCCTAAAAATTGTTAGCGCTTTTTCGGCTGTGCCGAGTTTTGCCCGTCAGACAACGCAAAGTTTGCCGGAATCTTAAATGTCCCGCTAACAACTGTTTCACATATAAGGATATGATAATCTTCTCTTTTTGACTTCTTTTATTTGCTTAGTTTTATAACTTTTAAACCACGGCGTGTTCAGTTTTCAAACGTTTTGCGCTCAGCCGCCGCATCGGAGAGCAGGAAGGCTGGATAGAGTCGACAAGATCTAACAAGAAAATCGCTAATTTCAAGTGGAAAGTAACGGTGTTTTCGAAAATCGTTTTTTCTGGTCTGTTTAATTGGGAAAAGATCATCTCTAGTAAGAGTTGTGCTTTAAAGATGGTCGCCAAAGCTCTTTCTTACACCAAAGTTTCATAAATAATGACAAAACAGGACAAATAAACCCGTCCGTCAGGCTATTAACTGCGGAGTCTATATCCCCTTTGTTCATCAACTAGATTCTGAGACGCAGGGGTCTCAACTCCGAAGAATGATGAATTATTGGCACTGGAATATACTTCAGATTTAAATATCAACTTGTAACGACTTCATCCCTTACAAATATTTTAAACCTTTTTTTTTTTATGGCAAATGTAGCTTAGCTCAAGTGCCATATAACCGATTACTTTTCGGCGGTCGGTCTGTCGCTCCACTGTCCTCGAGATAGGGTACTTCCAGAAGTGCTAGGACGATGAAACTTGGCAGGCGTATCAGGGAACTGACCAAACTAACTTGGAAATAGTCACGTTCCCGATCCGACCACCGTGAGGGGAGTGGAAGGAGGGGGAGTCGTGAATTTTGAGCTATGGTATAACTTTCGAACTGATGATTGGAACTTAATGAAACTTGATATTTGGGAAGATCTCATGTCTCAAATTTCCATTTCAAGTCCAGACCGGATCCGAAGAATCTGTGGGGGGGGGACCGGAAATCTTATGACACGCTTAGAGTGGAGCGATCGGGATGAGAATTGGGGGGGGGGGGGAACAAGCACAAGCCCTAGATACATCAGTGACAGAGCCGGGCTGGATTCGGGCGCTGTGGGGGAAATTGGAGGGGGGGGGTTAGGAATTCCGGTGATTGCAAGTTAAGGTACTTCCAGATCTGCTAGGACGATGAAACTTGGCTTGAACATTAGAGACTTGACACGATTGGCTTAATAGTTGTCACTTATCAGATCCGACCATCCCTGAAAGTACTAACCTGAACCGCAAAGTGTAAAAATTACTTTTGAGACAAATATCCATTTTCATGATCCCCATGAGTCCATGATCATTTTTGCCTCAAGCGTTTTGCATACAAACCAACATCTAGGTCCCTTAAGTTCGAATATTAACCGCAAAGTGAACTAGAAAACTTTTGACCAAACTATACATTTCATGATCTCTGAGGGCCCATGATCTTTGTGCCATCAGGACTGTGCTTAAAAACTAATTACCAAACCATGTATGTTCATGATCCCCAAGGGCTCACGATAATTTTTGTCTCAGGGGTTTTGTTTACAAGTGAATCCCTTAAAGTACAAACAATACCTTTGAGCAAAGTATACATTTTCATGATATCGATGAGCTTATCATCATTTTTGCTTCAAGGGTTTTGATACAAATGAATTTCCGGCGCCCTTAAAGTGCGCATCATCACAGACGAGTGCAAAAATGAATTCCTTTTTTCCAAACGATACATTCTCGCGATTTCCAGGGCCCATGATCATTCTTATCTCAAGGGTTTTGCTTACAAATGATCACAACAAACCCTCGAATTGGCAAATTCCTACTTTCGTCCTTTGACCCAGCCTTGCAAGTGCCTTGTGTGCCCATATGAGCTTCCAGCTCTTGTTTATTTAAGTGTTTTTCTTGCTGGAAAGTTAGGTTGGGAATAACGATGCCTGCAATCTTGCTTTGCCTTGACCAGGGACTAAAATAGAAGGCGGTTTTGTTTGAAGCAGGAGCTGAAGATTTGCGCAGGATTGAAAAGGATTTGGATATGGACTTGACCAAAACCCTGAGACCAAACATGAAACCTATCCTAACAAATAGTCAGTTAACATAGAAACTAAAGCCACACAAGCATTAAATAATTAAATAAAGGTATTGTTCAAACAAGGGTGCTAGCGTCTTAGATTTGGTGAATAAAATCAGATTTTATCATCGGAAAATTTTAGCATCGGAAAAATGTCGACTATCTATAGATTTTATTTTACGAATTAACCATTGGGGCTATTGCGCCGAAAATTGCGAGGAGGGAAAATGTTCCGTCGGCCTTAGCGATTCCAGACCATACAGCTGAAAATTTCTAGTTAAATAAATAAATAAAATAGTCGTTATTCATTCGTCAGCTTTTGATGAATTATTTCACGACTGGGTCTAAGTGTAAATTTGCTAGATTTGCAGCTTCTTTAGTTCTTACCGGGAAACCGAACAAAAGGGAAACTTATGACCAGGAAGTCATCTGGGGAGACTCACGATTTGCAGTATATCAAACTAGATTCACACTTCATCTAAGTTACTTTAGCCTATTTTGAATGGATTTGAGAAATACTAACCAAATCTCCCGACTCTGGTTGTGCTAAACCAATGATAACACAGAACACAACCACTATTCACCAAGCAACAGTAGCAACTGACGCGAATGAAAGAACTTGCATTCCACCTGAAATGCCTTCGGGCGAAGCTTTCGCGGCGCTGTGTTTAGAGCTAGTTTAGCAGGTTCGGCTTCTTGCTATTGATATTAATTATATCACCCGTGTCACCCCTTCTCGGATAGTGGATGGTTGCAATAGAAAAAAAAGGAAAGAACAAGAATTAGGCCCATTTTACGAAACTAGACCTTACCGTATAGACCTACAGTCTCGAAGCCTTAGAATTTTGGCCCATGTCTGGATTCAGAGTTTGGTATTATTGATTAGTTGCGTGGTATCTGATACAACGGTCAAAAAGCGTTTTTTCAGTTATTGATGTTGGTATGTTGGTATCTGAAAAAGTCATCTCACTTCATCAATTTATTCAAACAATGTTTACAACGGATACATTAGCTACGATTCTTCATCAGCGACATTTCGGCCCATCTTTGCAAGGGTCCTCGTCAGGCTGTTAATCCGGATTGACAGCCTGACGAGGACCCTTGCCAAGAAGGGCCGAAATATCGCTGATGAAGAATCGTAGCTGACGTATCCGTTGTAAACATGGTTGAATAAATGTTTCAAAGTCAGCTTGGGCTCGAAGAATATTTATCACTTCATCAAGTTTTTGTCAAATTGGTAGGAAAGAAGTTTGGCACTTAGTGATGTGACTGAATATCAGTTTTTGATTTGGGATAACTTCGAATAGCGCGATTTCGGCAATTGACGTTTTGGCAGAGCAACCGTATATCAGAGATCACGGTAACTGCAAAAACGACTAATTGCAGATCCAGTTACCGTGGTAACAGATACCATGGTATCTGCAAAAACGCAACTATTGTATTACCGACAAATTTTGGTCAATAGCGCAGTAAAATAGAGTGAACCAATTCGAACAAGAACAGAAATAAAAATGGAATTAGACTGAATATATTCGCTTGCACGGCTTATTACATACTGACAGACATTTCAAAGTCACAGCTATGATGTTGCTAGTTTCAGTGGTGAGTCCTGATGCTCGTAGATGGAGATTATGAATCCTGGTGTTGCCAGACCGCAGCCAGCTAATGAGCAAAGGCCAACTGAGAGTTGCAGCCTGAAGGTTGATGATATCAGGGCAAACAGAGAGGAGTTGTTTTCAGTTTGAAGCATCGTATTTTGAAGCCCTCTTCAATTACTATAATCAAGGGCCCTTGATTATTTGTTCGTGACTCATTCATTTGGGCCTTCCACTTCCTAGCCGCATGTTATGTTCAGTACCGGTAGCATTTTTCGGTCGGATAGAGTAATGTACGCCTACTTTGGTAGGCCAAAGAAGAAAAGAAGAATGTATTTGGGTAAAGTTAGGGTTAACACTGGTCCTTACTCTTGCCCTATGTGTGGATGCGAGAAAGAAAGTATGAGTCGTTTTATGGGAGAATGTGAGGAATTGAATGGGTTGAGACAAGAGTTGTTTCGAGTGAGAGCGTGTGCCGTGTGGGAGTGAGTGGATAAGTGAGAGAAAAGTTTTCAGACTATTCAACTGTTTGGAAGTTTCCTCCGTATGGAGGGAAATTGTATATCCCTGTAGTCTTAAATACAGGCAGTGTTCATGTTTTCTGTTTATTTTTTATTTTGTTCTTTTGGTGTGATCTATCTATCTATCTATACTCGGTCACTTAGAAGGGTTAGAAGGCCGCCGATTGATCATTCTAGTGAAAGACCTGTATGAATGACCGTGAAGAACAAACTTTGAAGTCGCGATATTACTGACAGCATGAATAGCGTAAAGTAAAATTCAAAAAAATTATAGCAGTCAACTTTCCTCCATGTCGATTGATATGGGAACAACAGTCCTGAAGGCTCTATCAGAATAAGTTAAAATAAAGCATAATATTTATGAACAAAGTAAAAGAATATTTTTTCCTTACATTCTTTTCTTCCTCGCTGCAAATCTTCTGGTAACAGATCGACACTACTCAGGTCTGTAGCTAAGCTTTCGCAATCCGGAGTAAGTCTTCATTTTTTACCCTCGCTCTGCTCCGCCTCCCCCTGCTCCCGCCTCCCCCTGCTCCCGCCTCCCCCTGCTCCCGCCCCCCCCCCCCCTGCCCCCGCCTCCCTCTGCTCCCGCCCCCCCCCTGCTCCCGCCTCCCCCTGCTCCCGCCTCCCCCTGCTCCCGCCTCCCTCTTATTTTATGTCAGGAAAGATCAGTTCATTCTTCAGTTTGTTACCCCACCATTCTTTGTTCAGATTTGTAAGAATGGACTGGTACAAATTGGGGTTTGCTCGAAATATTTTTCTTGACATGATCTAAAGTCTCCCTCCCGCGCTTCAAACTGATTGTCGACCCACAACAGATTTTGTTTACGTGACTACTTTATTGACCTCTCCAACCTGTCCTCTTCCGCTCCGTAGAAGTTATATTGTGCTCTTTCATATCAGGTTTCTCATTTGATGTTCTTGGATCTGGTAGCGACCGTATTAAGTTTTCCGATTGATAAAAAAGATCGTTGTCAAGTGTTGCTCGAGCTGTTTTACCGAATTCGGCAATTCGGTCGCATTCGGTCAGTCCATTTCATAATTAAATTCGGTGAGGTCAATTTAGTTCAGATTCGTTAACGAATACGGTAATTCACCGGATTTTTCTTTAGTCCGTTTCTATTACTAGACTTGCTGAATTCGGTTGTTTTAGGGTTGTTCTAACAAGATTTTTCTTCCATTACGAAATTCGGTTGTTGTCCCGCTTTCGATCTGTTCCTTACATTTTTAGTTAGTTTTTCGGTATAGTACGAATTCATTATTTGCTTCAACCCAGTTACTTAGTTCGGTAGTTTAAGTGGCATTTATTTAGTTCTCGTTCTCTACCAATTACGGTAGCTTCAACTGGTTGCTGTTACTTTTTTACTTCTCAGGATTGAAGTACTTTAGAAAAAAGCAAGTCTCTTGACGTGAAACTAGCCTACTTTTGTTTGCTGTAAATTCCGAACAAATATACTTTGCATCTACTTTACCCTGGATCGCCCCTTTTGTTTCGCCAGACAGCTCTGGGTTTAATAGGTGATCTTGGGATCGCAAAAAGGCAGTTTTATCATCAGTGTTTCCACAAAATTTCGCCTGCGGCGCATTTCGCAGTCTCCACTAGACAAAGGGTGCGTCATTTAGTTGGTGTTTAAGGCTTGGAATTTTGGGGGGCTTGAACCATGTTATAAGCTAGAATTAGCATGGGAAGTAGTTATATGTTGCCAGAAAAAAGGCGGATTAAAAAAATGATCCTGGTACAGCCATTAGCGACGTAGTCGTTATGCCTTGTTTTGAGATTATTTCAAGTCCTCTTAGTGAAAGGGGAAAGATCTTCCAAAGATAAACAGAAAAAACAGAAGCGGAAAAGCGTGAAAACGCGCCTTTAGACTTGTTTGTATATACTCTGCAACTTTTACGTTGTAGCTTCATGAAGGCAACTCGCTGTGCTTTTAGATTTTTTTTTATAATAAAGTCACTAAAAATCAGGTACCGATTCGGTAAATTTTACCAGGTTCGCCCCCCCCCCCCCCAATGAAGAAAGGCTCGGGACGCCCCTGTCTACACAGCATAAATTTTCAGGCAAGAAGCAAAATAAAAACGAAAGAAGACCATCAAAATATTCGCAAGGATGAACTATTTACTGGGTGATATTTAAAACTGTCAGATATCCCGATACTAATTACTCACTAATGAGCGGAGAGAGTCTACTAACATATACTATGAGCAAAGGGGCTAGAGACTCTGCTGTTAAAGGTGAGTGTTGCTTAAACAGAAACAGCTTTTTTAAGGCCATTTTCAGTGGTGAAATGCGGATTTGTTGTTTTGGTCTGGATCTACCAGCTACCAGCTACAGAGACGGTTTGATTTATCACCCATGGCACTTCTATCATTCAGCTCTGTTATGTAAAGATTTTTATGCGTGACTGAGTTTAAATGTTCTGCGCCTTGCAAAACGGTTATGTTGAACCATTTCCACCACAGAGGCAAATCTAAGAAAACGGTTAGTTTTCGAGGTGCTATCTAGAGGAAGTCAGATTTTTTTTCTGAAGTGTTTGATGTAAAAATAAAACATGACGAGTCTCCATTGTATTCAATATTCTACTGAAATGGTTCTTCTTTGTATAGTAGGCCTATTGTCAGAGTTTGTGTTTCTCTCTGTGGCAAAGAAAAGCTTTTCTAAACTTATTTTTATTGGAGTCTTCCCCTTTTGTTTGAGATTTCCTGCAGAACTTCTGATAGGTTTTCTAATACTTTGATAAAAAGTCTCGCTATCCAGTGTTTTTGAAGAATGACTGCGGCGGAGGGGGGGGGGGGAGCATACTTTGATTTTCAGCTTTTTCGAATCCCTAATGAGACATTATGAACGAACTTCGAAGAATTGGGGCTTACTAGTTCTCAGAGCCACTATAAGACTAATCAGTTTATTTGTATGGCACTTGCAGCTTCGCTCAAGTGCCATATAACGATCACTTTTCGGTCGGTCGGTCAGTTGGTCTATCAAGACACTGTTCTTTCTCGTGTTAGGGTACTTCGAGAAGGGCTAGGACGGCATATCAGGTACCCGACCAAACTAACTTGGAAATAGTCACTTCCCCGATCCGACGACCGTGGAGGGAGTGGAGGGAAGGGGAATCCGAAATCTTGAGAAATGCATAACTTTGGAACGGGTGATCAGATCTTAATGAAACTTGATATATAGAAAGACTTTGTGTCTCAGACGTCCCATTTTAAATCCGGGCCAGATCCGGTGACATTAGGGGGAGTTTGAGGGGGCATCGGAAATCTTGGAAACTGGGTGGGAAGAAAAAGCACAAGTGATTGACATAACCGGACCGGATCCGGGCACTTTTAGGGAGTTGGGGTCCGGATTTCTAGTGATACCGCGAGTTCGATACTTTCTGATGTGCTAGGACGATGAAACTTGGCAGGCGTGACAGGGACCCCAACAGATTGACTTGAGGAGGCTTATTGCATGGTTATATGGTACTTGTAGCTTCGCTCAAGTGTCATATAACGATCACTTTTCAGTTGGTTTGTCTGTTCTCGAGCTAGGGTACTTCCAGAAGGGCTAGAACGTTTAAACTTGGCAAGCATTTCGGGGCCCGACCAAACTAACTTGGAAATAGTCACTTCTCCGATCCAACGACCGTGGGGGGAGTGGAGGGAAGGGGAATACAAAATCTCGAGGAATGTATAGCTTTGGAACGGGTGATCGGATCTTAACGAAACTTGATCTCGTGTCTCTGATGTCCCATTTCAAGTCCGGATCGGATCGCATGAATGTGGCGGGAGTCAGAGGGGGGAACCGATCTTGTGACACGCTTAGAGTGGAACGATTGGGATGAAACTTGGTGGGAAGAACAAGCACAAAGAACTAGATACATCAGTGATAGAACTGGATAGGATTTGGGCACTGTGGGGACTTAGAGGGGGGAGGGCGGAATTCCGGTGACCGCGAGTTAAGTTGCTTCCAGATGTGCTAAGACAATGAAACTTGGATTGAACATTAGAGACTTGGCATGATTGGCTTAGAAATAGTCAGTTCCCCGACCCGAACATCGTGGGGAGAGTTGAGGGAGGGGGAAACTTGATATTTTGAAAGACCTTGTCTCTCAAATTTTCTAAAGTCCGGATCTGATGCGATGAACGTTGCGAAGGGGGGAGGGAGAACCGGAAATCTTGTGACACGATTAGAGTGGAGCGAACGGAATGAAGCTTGGTTGGAAGAGACATGCACAAGCCCTAGATACATCAGTGACGATCGCGAATTAAGGTACTTCCAGATGTGCTAGGACGATGAAACTTGTCTTGGACATTAGAGACTTGACAAGATTGGCTTAGAAATTGTCACTTCTCAGATCCGACCATCTCTTAAAGTACTAATCCCACCCGCAAAGTACAAAAGATACTTGAGCAAAATATACTTTTTCATCATCCCCATGAGCCCAACATCGTTTTTGCCTAAAGTGTTCTGCTAAAAAATTATTTTTTAGCACCGTTAAAGTGCGGATCTTAATCCAAAAGAATAATTTTGACCAAACGATATATGTTCATGATCCCCAAGGGTCCATGATAATTTTTGCCTTAAGGGTTTTGCTTACAAGTGAACTCCTTAAAGTACAAACAATAATTTTGAGCAAAATATTCATTCTCTGGTCCCGAGGAACTTATCATCAATTGTGCTTCAGAAGCGTTCATTACAGATGAATCTCTAGAGCATTAAAGTGCGCATCATCACAGCCAAATGCAAAATAAAATAGTTTTAACGAACGATACATTCTCGCGATTTCCATCTTACCCATGATCATTCTGATCTCAAGGGTTTTGCTTACAAATGATTACAACAAACCGACGAATTTACGAATTCCTACTTTCATTCTTTTTGCCCAGCCTTGCAAGAGCCATATGAGCTTCCAGCTCTGGTTTATCAATATGTCAGTCTTTTTATGGCACTTGCCATACGGCCGAGTGCCAATATAGCGATGGCAGTTTCTGTCCGTCAGTCGATCTGTTGTTCCGGGTTTTACTATTTCTTGGGCATAAGCTAGGGCGATGAAACTTGGCACAAGTATCACGAATCAGACCATATTATGGCGTGGGCGGGGATTGAAAGGGGTATTTTGTGACCTTCTCATCCCCTTTTTTTTGCACCACCTACTCCGAACAAGCGCCATATGAGCTCGTAGCTTTTGTTTTCTAAAACATTTCTTACGGGATTAGTAATAAATTGAACATTTTTCTTCTAATTATATATCTTTATTTATTCAACTTTATTTCAGCTTTCGCCATATCCTACACTACAAATACAAAAACACTAACTAATCATCACTTAACAGTTGTCGCCAGATAGGAAGACAGTAGAACAGCGGGTGTGAAGCCATCACCACAAGGCAATTCTTCGACTGCCGTAGCCTCAAAACAAGCGATGCTCGAGATTTTCTCACAATCTCGTCGAAAGTATAACAATGGTTGAACACAAACGCCTGACTAATGCACTGTCCGGGGGGGGGGGGAGGCGGATCAGACTACGGGAAATCCGTTTGTAGCACGCTTCAAGCACATTCGTAGACTTCGCTGTCTGACAAAGAAATCGCAAAACACTGGTAGCAAAAAGTTTTGAACAATCGGACTTTGATGACAGGATTAACTTCACCAAACTTCCATAAAAGCATATTCCCGCGCTTGCATAAGCTGTGAGTAGTTGCTCACGGAGATGGGAGTCATCCCTCAACTGGTCATTAATACAAAAACCCAGGTAACGAAATTCATTAACATATTCAAGGACCCGTCCGGATAACAGAACCTGATGTCGCGGGACGAGCATCCGGTCGGAAATAGTGCCATAGCAAACGTTTTCTTCGTGTTGAAAATAATATCCAACTCAGAAGCCACAGTATCACAAATACTTAATAACTTATTAAGCCCAAACACTGTAGGTGAAAGAACAACGAGATCGTCAGCAAATAGGAAGTGGTTGAAGCAAGTCCCACCAATGAAACAGCCTAAATTAGACTCCTTCAATCTTTGAGACAACATATCAACATACACTGCATAGAGAAGAGGAGAAATGACTCCTCCTAGCGTCAGGGCATACACCAGATGAAAAGAACCAAAAAGCGAAGAGACGGATAAACTGAGCCGGAACTCCTCTACTTAACAGAATCTTCAGCATTTTACTATGATTAACTCTATCAAACGCCTTAGCGGAGTCAACGAACCAAACAAAAACCGGTGACGAATACAACCAGAAGTACTCAACTACAAATTTAAACAAAAAAATTGCAAAATCAAATCCATGGAGCGCCTTAAATCCAAACTGGAAATTACTTGTCCGAAGGTTAAGTCCAGTTTCAGACAAAACACACTTTTCGAACAACTTCGAAATAATCGTTGCCTAAGCTATAGGCCTGTAGTTTTCCGACTTCGAAACATTCGCAACCGCGCCCTTTCGGTATGGGTACTAAAGCAACATCAGTCAGCTTCGAACGGACATAACAATGGGAAATAAGAGCATTAAACAGACGCGCGAGTACTTCACTTTTCTCCCGCGCCGCGAACTTAAGATGTCTTGCTGATATCTGGTAAGGCCCGCCCGCTTTCTCTACTTGAAGATCACCAATTAGTTTTTCTACCAAGCTAGGAAGAAGAAGCTTAGCAGGAACCGAAGTATCAAGGCCCATAGCCAACGAGCAATCGCTACTTACACAATTGAAAAGCACTCCAAATTTCCCTTTCCACAGTTCCGTAATGTTCCCATCACCACTTACACCATCTAAACATTCCGCAACAATATTCTTGGAATAAAAGTACAACGGACCTTAGTCCAAAAATCCCTCACATTTAAAAACGACTTTGCAAGGCTCTCAGCCCTCGATAATCTCTCATTCTTTCTGCAAGACTTTAGTCTCTTCTTAAAATTCAACCTCGTAGATTTCATATAGTTACATAAACGGGTTTTCCAGACAAAAATTATCCCGGCTACGCATTACGCAGCCGAGATTTGGGGATTTGTTAAGTATGAGAAGTTAGAGCAACTGCAATTGATGTATTTTAAAAGATTATTAGGAGTTAGTAATAAGATAAATTCGATAGTTCTAAAGGGGGATTTAGGCTTAACTAGTTTATGGAAAAAGAGATGGGTAAGCATGTTTTCATTTTGGGAAAAGCTGCTGCAAATGCCACGGTTTCGAGTCGCCAAGGCAGCGTACAAGGAAAGCATACGGGACATTAAAAAAGATTCTTGGGCATCCCAGGTAAAGCAGATATTAGACCAGTGTGGTCTGTCAGAACTGTGGAAGAATGGTGATGGACCTGGGTTTCCCGTTGGTGAGGTGAAAAAGGTGGTGGAAAGTCGTTTGTTGGAACAGGAAATCCAATGTTGGCAAGTTGCCAAGGACGGGTCTGTGTCTTTAAGGTATTATGCAAAGATCAAAGAGATTTGGGGGGAGGAAGTTTATTTTAAAGCGGGATTGAAAAGGGAGGAAATAAGGGATTTGATTAGTTGTAGGGCAGACAGTCTGCCTCTTGGGGAGAGAAGGCGGTATATTGGGAGGGCAAGGGTCGGTCCGGTCCTTACTCATGTCCGATGTGTGGTAGTATGGACGAGAATATGAAACATTTGTTGTGTGAATGCAAAATTTGAATGAACTTAGGTTAGAAATTTTGGAGTAAATGAGAGAGGGGTAGATGAAGAATGGATGTGTAGGATCATGGGAAATAGTTGTTTTATGAGTATAAAACAGTTGGCGAGGTTCCTCAGTGTAGCCTTAGCCCATAGGGATAGGTGTTTATAGAAGGTATTCTTTTTGTTTGTTTGAGTTTATTTTTCATGTATTTGCAATGGCCTTTGGCTCTTAGTGTAAATAAATCTTATCTTATCTTATCTTATGCGCAAACACTGGCCCATAAACCGGTTTAAATGCAGCAACCCAACTTAAAACAAGAGCTGTAAGCTCATATGGCACTTGCATGGGTCACGATGATTTGATTGATCAAAAGTAAGTTTCGACTTTGCGGTTGAGATGCGCGCTCTAAGGGAGCTGGAACTTCATTTGTAAGCAAAACCCTTGAGGCATAACTGCTAATGGGCTGATGGGCATCACGAAAATGCATATATTGCTTAAAAGTATTTTTTTTACTTTAAGGAATAATCGGATTTGGGACGTAGCAATTTCTAAGCAAATTTTGTTGAGTCTCCAATATTCCAGCGAAGTTTCATCGTCCTAGCACATCTGGAAGTACCTTAACGCGCGATCACCGGAATCCCAGACCCCCCCCCCCCCCCTCCTCCAACTCCACCCACAATAACCGGAGCCAATCCGGTTCTGTAAATGATTAATCCAGAGCATATGCTTGTCATTCCCACGAAGTTCGATCCAGATCACACCAGTCTAAGCGGGTCAAGTATTTTTCGCCCTCCCCCCAATTATTGCCGGATTCGGTCCGGAAATGAAAAAGGTCACAAGAGAAAAATGTCCTCTGTTTAATTATTAAATTTCACTCGAATCCGATCACCCGTTCCAAAGTTACGCATGACTCAGTTTTCCGGATTCCCCTCCCTCAACTCCCCTCCCCCCAAGATTATCATATCGAGGATTTTTTTTTATTCCAAGTCAGTTTGACCGGGTCCCTGATATGCCTTCCAAGTTTCTTTTATTCAAACAATGTTTAGCTACGATTCTTCATCAGTCGGTAGAAGCTTCAGTTATTTATTACAGGTTTGTTTCCTTCCCCGAAGTTGAACCAGAAGATTGACAGCCTGACGAGGACCCTTGCCAAAAAGGGCCGAAATATCGCTGATGAAGAATCGTAGCTGACGTACCCGTTGTAAACATTGTTTGAATAAATGTTTCAAAGTCAGCTTGGGCTCAAAGAATACTCTTCCAAGTTTCGTCGTGAAAATCCCCCAAAAAACGGAATTCCGGGAAACCCCCTACCCCCCCCCCTCAAGTTTCCGGATCCAGTCAAATTATGTAAAAGATTAACATGGACCAGATGTTTGTTCTTCCCAGCAAGTTTCACTCCGATACCATCATTCTAACCGTTTCCTGAGATTTCCGGTCCACCCCCCCCCAGCTCCCCCGCGGTGCACGTAGCCAATCCGATTCAGCAAATGACTTACCTAGAGCATCTGTTTGTTCTTCCCACAAAGTTCCATCCCGGTCCCTCCATTCTAAACGGGTCACGTATTCCCCCCCCCCCAATAGTTGCCGGATCCGGTCCGGATATGAAAAAAATCATCGGAGAAATATCCTCTGTTCAATTCTTAAATTTCACTCGAATCCGATCACCCATTCCAAAATTACGCATGACTGAAAATTTCGGATTCCCCTCCCTCCACTCCCCCCACCGTTATCTGATCAACAAATTTTTATTTTGAAGTCAGTTTGATTGGGTCCCTGATATGCCTGCCAAGTTTCATCGTGAAAATCCCCAAAACCACCATCACCGGAATTCCGGGACCCCCCCCCCCCCCCCATAAGTGTCCGGATCCAGTACAATGGTCCAAAGGACTTGTCTAGAGCAGATGCTTGTTCTTCCCAGCAAGTTTCACTCCGATCCCTCCATTCTAACCGTTTCTTGAAATTTCCGGTCTCTCCCCCCCCCAACTCCCCACTGGCTGCCGAATCCGGTCAAGACTTTAAACGGGACATTACAAATATATATTCTATTCAGTTATGAAGTTTCATTACAATCCGATCATCGGTTCGAAAGTTACACACTTCTCAATTTCCCGGATTCCCCTCCCTCCACTCCCCCCACCATTATCTGATCGACAAAATTTTTATTTTGAAGTCATTTTGATTGGGTCCCTGATATGCCTGCCAAGTTTCATCGTGAAAATCCCCAAAACCACCATCACCGGAATTCCGGGACCCCCCCCCCCCCATAAGTGTCCGGATCCAGTACAATGGTCTAAAGGACTTATCTAGAGCAGATGCTTGTTCTTCCCAGCAAGTTTCACTCCGAGCCCTCCATTCTAACCGTCTCTTGAAATTTCCGGTCTCCCCCCCCCAACTCCCCCCTGGCTACCGAATCCGGTCAAGACTTTAAACGGGACATTACAGATATATATTCTATTCAGTTATGAAGTTTCATTACAATCCGATCATCCGTTCGAAAGTTACACGCTTCTCAATTTCCCGGATTCCCCTGCCCTCCACCCCCCCCCCCCCCGAATGGTCGGATCAGAAAACTGATTATTTATAAGTTTGTTTGGTCGGGTCTCTGATAGGCCTGCCAAGTTTGATGGTCCTAGCATAACTGGAAGTACCCTAACTCGAAAAAGTGTGACAAAATGCCCTAAATTTTCAAGTTTCCAGCGCCCCCACTTCCCCGCATATGGTCGGATCGGGAAACTGATTATTTCCAGGTTAGTTTGGTCGGGTCCCTGATATTCCTAGCAAGTTTCATTGTCCTACCTCATCTGGAAGTACCCTCACTCGAAAAAGCGTGACAAAATGCCCTAAATTTTCAAGTTTCCAGCGCCCCAACTCCCCCGCATATGGTCGGATCGGGAAACTTATTATTTCCAGGTTACTTTGGTCAGGTCTCTGATATTCCTGCCAAGTTTCTTTGTCCTAGCTCATCTAGAAGTACCCTAACTCGGAAAAAAGTGACAAAATGCCCTAAATTTTCAAGTTTCCAGCGCCCCGCACTCCCCCGCATATGGTCGGATCGGGAAACTGACTATTTTCAGGTTAGTTTGGTCGGGTCCCTGATATGCCTGCCAAGTTTCATTGTCCTAGCACATCTGGAAGTACCCTAACTCGGATATGTGGGACAAAAAACTCGGACCGACCGACAGACCGACAGACGGAATTGTGATCGGTATATGGCACTTGAGCCAGAGGCTACAAGTGCCATAGAAACAGACCTAGACAAATTATACAGTTCACTCAAGTGGAAATTCCACCCGGGAATAGGCTTAAAACCTTTCCTGCCCTTGTGCGCTGCTTTAGAAGGGAAAGTGGCACTAGCAGCAAAAAGTAATACATTAATAAACTCAGGGATCGACTAAAACCAGGAAGGGAAATTTAGGGAAGTGAACGCGAGAGAAGCAGGAAGGCATCCTAAAACCAGGAAGGGCATACTAAAACGAGGAAGGGCAAACTAAAACAAGGAAGACTGTCGCCAGAATTCAAAACTGGAAAGCCGCACCGTTCCCTTCCTCTGTTTAGTATTCTTTGAGGGGTCGTCAACTTTTCAAATTCAAAGTTCACCATCCCTTCCTCATTTCAGTATCCTGACAATGGGTAAGCATCAAGTTCAGTGAGGGGTCGGCAACTATTAAAATTGTAATTCATTCTCGTGCTGACAGTAGGAGACTAAAATCCTCCGAGTCCAGCGAGGGGTCGGCAACTAAGATATTTCAAGTCCACCATTTCCTTCCTCGTTTTAGTACCTTGAAAGTACTAAAACGAGGAAGGAAATTGGAAATTATTCTTCTTTGAGGGGTCGGCAACTATCGAATTTAAAGTCCACCATTTCCTTCCTCGTGTTAGTACTTTCGAGGTACTTAAACGAGGAAGGAAATGGTAGACTTGAAATATCTTAGTTGCCGACCCCTCGCGGGACTCGCCTACCGTCAGCACGAGAAATGAAAAGGTGAATTAAAATTTGTATAGTTGCGAATTCCTCACTGAACTTTATGCCTACCCATGTCTGGATACTAAAACGAGGAAGGGATGGTGAACTTTGAATTTGAAAAGTTGCCAACCCCTCAACGAATACTAAACAGAGGAAGGGAACGGTGGGGCTATCCAGTTTTGAATTCTGGCGACAGTCTTCCTCGTTTTAATATGCCCTTCCTGGTTTTAGTCTGCCTTCCTGCTTTTCTCGCGTTCCCTTCCCTTCCTGGTTTTAGTCGATCCCCAAAACACTACCGCAAGGGTAGTCCAAGGGTAGTAATAATATTAGGTTTTTGGTTTTTTCTTATCAATGGATGATTATGATTATTGTTGTTTGTATACCGTATCATGTCAAGGTTTATAGTATGTATATACTGTCAGAAGTTTCGTAACAGATTGCGCATAACACTTTCAAGAATAACACCTTTTCACTTAGAAAAAAAGTCTTATGACCAAATAAGTTTATACTATTTCGTGCCCATATCTCCAACAACACCTCCAATAGGTACGCGTTGTTACGCGTGTTACGCGTTCCGATCTGTTGAAAGTTATAATTTGACGAATACGATTAGTTTTTATTTTCATGGCACTTGCAGCCTCTGGCTCAAGTGCCATATACCGATCACAATTCCGTCTGTCGGTCTGTCGGTCTGTCGGTCGGTCCGAGTTTTTTTGTCCCACATATCCGAGTTAGGGTACTTCCAGATGTGCTAGGACAATGAAACTTGGCAGGCATATCAGGGACCCGACCAAACTAACCTGGAAATAATCAGTTTCCCGATCCGACCATATGGGGGGGAGTGCGGGGCGCTGGAAACTTGCAAATTTAGGGCATTTTGTCACTTTTTTCTGAGTTAGGGTACTTCTAGATGAGCTAGGACAATGAAACTTGGCAGGAATATCAGGGACCCGACCAAACGAACCTGGAAATAATCAGTTTCCCGATCCGACCATATGCGGGGGAGTGGGGGCGCTCGAAACTTGAAAATTTAGGGCATTTTGTCACACTTTTTCGAGTTAGGGTACTTCCAGACGAGCTAGGACAATGAAACTTGGCAGGAATATCAGGGACCTGACCAAAGTAACCTGGAAATAATAAGTTTCCCGATCCGACCATATGCGGGGGAGTTGGGGCGCTGGAAACTTGAAAATTTAGGGCATTTTGTCACACTTTTTCGAGTGAGGGTACTTCCAGATGAGCTAGGACAATGAAACTTGGCAGGAATATCACGGACCCGACCAAACTAACCTGGAAATAATCAGTTTCCCGATCCGACCATATGGGGGGGAGTGCGGGGCGCTGGAAACTTGAAAATTTAGGGCATTTTGTCACACTTTTTCGAGTTAGGGTACTTCCAGTTGTGCTAGGACCATGAAACTTGGCAGGCATATCAGAGACCCGACCAAACAAAATTAGGAATAATCAGTTTTCTGATCCGACCATTTTGGGGGGGGGGGGGTGGAGGGCAGGGGAATCCGGGAAACTGAGAAGTGTGTAACTTTCGAACGGATGATCGGATTGTAATGAAACTTCATAACTGAATAGAATATATATCTGTAATGTCCCGTTTAAAGTCTTGACCGGATTCTGTAGCCAGGGGGGAGTTGGGGGGGGGGAGACCGGAAATTTCAAGAAACGGTTAGAATGGAGGGATCGGAGTGAAACTTGCTGGGAAGAACAAGCATCTGCTCTAGATAAGTCCTTTAGACCATTGTACTGGATCCGGACACTTATGGGGGGGGGGGGCCGGAATTCCGGTGATGGTGGTTTTTTGGATTTTCACGATGAAACTTGGCAGGCATATCAGGGACCCAATCAAACTGACTTCAAAATAAAAATATTGTTGATCAGATAATGGTGGGGGAGTGGAGAGAGGGGAATCCGCAGGGGAATCCGGGAAATTGAGAAGTGTGTAACTTTCGAACGGATGATCGGATTGTAATGAAACTTCATAACTGAACAGAATATATATCTGTAATGTCCCGTTTAAAGTCTTGACCGGATTCGGTAGCCAGGGGGGAGTTGGGGGGGGGGGGGGAGACCGGAAATTTCAAGAAACGGTTAGAATGGAGGGATCGGAGTGAAACTTGCTGGGAAGAACAAGCATCTGCTCTAGATAAGTCCTTTAGGCCATTGTACTTGATCCGGACACTTATGGGGGGGGGGGGTCCCGGAATTCCGGTGATGGTGGTTTTGGGGACTTTCACGATGAAACTTGGCAGGCATATCAGGGACCCAATCAAACTGACTTCAAAATAAAAATTTTGTCGATCAGATAATGGTGGGGGGAGTGGAGGGAGGGGAATCCGAAATTTTCAGTCATGCGTAATTTTAGAATGGTTGATCGGATTCGAGTGAAATTTAAGAATTCAACAGAGGACATTTCTCCGATGATTTTTTTCATATCCGGACCGGATCCGGCAACTATTGGGGGGGGGGGGGGGAAATACGTGCCCCGTTTAGAATGGAGGGATCGGGATGGAACTTTGTGGGAAGAACAAACAGATGCTCTAGGTAAGTCATTTGCTGAATCGGATTGGCTACGTGCACCGTGGGGGAGCTGGGTGGGGTGGGGGGGGGGGGGGGGGGGGGGGTGGACCGGAAATCTCGAGAAACGGTTAGAATGATGGTATCGGAGTGAAACTTGCTGGGAAGAACAAACATCTGGTCCATATAAATCTTTTACATAATTTGACTGGATCCGGACACTTTAGGGGGGGGGAGGAGGGGTATCCCGGAATTCCGTTTTTGGGGGATTTTCACGACGAAACTTGGAAGGCATATCAGGGACCCGGTCAAACTGACTTGGAATAAAAAAAAAAATCCTCGATATGAAAATCTTGGGGGGGGGGGTGAGTTGAGGGAGGGGAATCCGGAATATTGAGTCATGCGTAACTTTGGAACGGGTGATCGGATTCGAGTGAAATTTAATAATTAAACAGAGGACATTTTTCTCTTGTGACCTTTTTCATTTCCGGACCGAATCCGGCAATTATCGGGGGGAGGGCGGAAAATACTTGACCCGCTTAGACTGGTGTGATCTGGATTGAACTTTGTGGGAATGACAAACAGATGCTCTGGATTAATCATTTACAGAACAGGATTGGCTCCGGTTATTGTGGGTGGAGTTGGAGGAGGGGGAGGGGGGTCTGGGATTCCGGTGATCGCGCGTTAAGGTACTTCCAGATGTGCTAGGACGATGAAACTTCGCTGGAATATTGGAGACTCAACTACATTTGCTTAGAAATTGCTACTTCCCAAATCCGATTATTCCTTAAAGTACCAATCTTGACCGCAAAGTAAAAAAAATACTTTTAAGCAATATATGCATTTTCGTGATGCCCATCAGCCCATTAGCAGTTTTGCCTCAAGGGTTTTGCTTACAAATGAAGTTCCAGCTCCCTTATAGCGCGCATCTCAACCGCAAAGTCGAAACTTACTCTTGATCAATCAAATCATCTTGACACATGCAAGTGCCATATGAGCTTACAGCTCTTGTTATATAGCTTCATCTGTTGACTAAGTAAGTACGCTATTTGGCACTGTGCCACGATTTGTGCTTATGTTTTAAATACATCAATCAATCAATCCTCTGTTCATCCATTCTACTCTCATCGATGAAGTGATTCTAAGATATTTAGAATTTTTAATATGTGATAAAAAATGAACCTGGAGCCTTTGTAAAGTAGCGAACAAATAGGTACATCATTACCATAGCGGGTAAGATAAGTAAGATACCAAACAGTTTCATCATTACTACGAATTTTACCAATCAATTTTGGTAACCAACTACTGGAAAATCCCCAGTCATTGTCTTATTCCCTACCCGCATTCCCGACCGTACAAGCTCACAAAAGCTGGCAGCACAGCCAGTTCCAAAGATACGAACGCCGGATACGCGAGAAGAGAAAAGTATCTTTCCCTTAAATATAACCCTTTTTCTCGACTAAATTGATTGACTATGCAGAGATGTGAGTGTATCTAGTACTACGTACTACTAGTGCTACGACCTTACGGTGTGAAAAAATTTCAGGGAAGGCCGTTGATAGTGCTTCTTTTAAGATCCCTGTTCCAGCTGTCTACCGTGATACGTTAATGCAATCTGACTTCTGGCCGACGGGGGTAATCGTGCGGCGCTTTTTTGAAAGTCGTAGCGCTGCATCTGTTTCCCCGAATGCATAATAAATTGAAGTGCATTTCATATAATTGCCGTTCGGTGAAATCTAATCTCCACGATATCAGAACTTTGCTTTGCTGGGATCGACTAAAACCAGGAAGGGAAGAGAACGCGAGGAAAGCAGGAAGATACACTAAAACCAGGAAGGGCATACTAAAACGAGGAAGGGCATATTAAAACGAGGAAGGCTGTCGCCAGAATTCAAAACTGGAAAGCCGCACCGTTCCCTTCCTCTGTTTAGTATTTTTTGAGGGGTCGGCAACTTTCCAAATTCAAAGTTCACCATCCCTTCCTCGTTTTAGTATCCTGTAGTATCCGTCGTTTTAATATCCGTCTGAAGTAGAAATGAAAAGGTTAATTACAATTTTGATAGTTGCTGACCCCTCACTGAACTTAACGCTTACCATGTCAGGATACTAAAACGAGGAAGGGATGGTGAACTTTGAGTTTGAAAAGTTGCCGACCCCTCGAAGATTACTGAACAGAGGAAGGGAACGGTGCAGCTTTCCATTTGTTCGCAGCCTTGAATTCCTTCCTCGTTTTAGTATGCCCTTCCTGGTTTTAGTATGCCTTCCTGCTTTTCTCGCGTTCCCTTCCCTTCCTGGTTTTAGTCGATCCCAGTGTTTTGTTGTAAACTTCAACAAATTTTGGGACGAAACTATTCCGATATCGCTCAGTGCGGCAAAGCGGGGGGGCCAGTCTTGGAACTCGCTCAGCACAAGCTTTCTCTGGCCGTTGGCGCTCAGGTTCGAAGGGAGGTGGGAGAAGAGTGAGTAGAGTGGGGTGTTCCATTTCACTTAGACCGAAATTGAAACAAAGTTTTTCCCTCCTTTCATGTAAAGTTTGGAGTCCAAAATGACTTAGGAGATAACAATAAGGCATCCTCGGCCCTCTATAAATAATACGGAGAGCTCGTTTCTGGATACTCTCAAGTGCTTCTGAATCATCATTTGTCAGGCAATAATGCCATACAGGACACGCGTACTCCAAGATGCTTCTGACAAAAGTACAATACAGAAAAAACAGTTGCTCTTCAGGAACGCTGAATTTGGTAAGGGTTTTGATGACTGACATCGCTCCGTTTGCTTTTTTCACCAGTTGGTTGGTGTTTTTCTTCCAAGTCCAAGTCAGACGTGATGGTTACCCCTAAAAGCGTAATTGAGGCACAACTAGGCCGTCTTCAACGTCAGGATGAAATTCTGGCCGGCTCTTAAGGAAAGAAAAGTAACTATGGCCGATTTATCCGTATTGACGACCATATTAGAAATATGAGCTTCAACTGCTACATCCTGGAGAAGGGTTGCTGCGGCTCCTTTCATTTTTCTCCAAACTATCTCAACCAACGTTAAATCATCTACGTATTTCAATCACTCATCCGTTTCCTTTGTAATATCATCAATAAGTACAAGGAAGCACAGTGGTCCCAATACGGTGCCCTGCGGCACACTGCAAAAAACTGCACTAGGGCTAGAATAAACACCTTGATATTTGACCACTTGATTCCGATTTGTTAAAAAATCTTTAAAATATCAACAATAAAATGTGGAATTTTTTTCATGCAATTTACGGATTAAAGCATCGTGGTCTACTAAATCAGAAGGTTTTTTTTTTAAATTTATCGCGATTAAATTAATCCATTTATCAGGTGTGTCTAAATTTTTTAAAATAAAATCAATCAAACTAACAAGATTGATGTCTAACAGTTGATGTTTTGGGGTATGTTTACAAACTGTCGAGCATCAAGCCGATGGAGCAGATGACTTTTCAGCCACTCCGCGACAATTGATTCATAAACTTTGCTTAATACAGAAGTAAGAGTAAATGGACGGACACCAGAGAAATCATTTTGGCCACCTTTTTTTGGAATGGGAGTAACAAACCAAATTTCCAAATTTTCGGATACTTGCTTGTTACTGTTATCACATTATAAATATGAGACAGGGGTTCGGCCAGTTCAGCTGGAAAAGCCTTAATTATGTCAACAGAAATATCGCACGGTGTAACAGAAGTTCTTTTCAAACGTCTCAGCTTCAGCTCTACTTGGTCCTTTGTAACTGACGGCTTTTCTTCATCACGGCAGGGACCCATAATTTCCTGTAATGACTCGCCATTCAGGGGGCTTGTCATTTCCTAAGCTTCAATGTTGCTATGTCGCCTGAGCCTCACCTAGTTTCCAAAAATTCCGCTTGGGTCGAATCGGCGTTCTTGCTCAGATAGACAAAATTTGTTGAGACTGTTCAGCATGCCACCAGGTACCTAAGCTAGGACAAAAGATCCAGGATACTCTTCCATTACAGAGAAATATTCCTAGTTCACCAGAAGAGCTGCGAACAATTTTGTCTATCTGGATAGTCGGGTATTTTATCCCCGTGGGTATTTCTCGAACTATCTGACGCTCGGTCAAGAGCGCATCAGAAACCTTTTATTGACAAGCCCCCTGAATGGCGAGTTATTACAGGAAATTTACGGGTCCCTGATCACGTGCATATTCGCAGTACTTAGCAGTAGGATGGAGCGGTGGGTACGTTTGCACTATTTTAGTAAGGTGTTCCTTGAGTGCATTTGCTGTTATCTC
The DNA here is from genome assembly GCA_030848855.1 of Branchinecta sandiegonensis. Taxonomy (NCBI): domain Eukaryota; kingdom Metazoa; phylum Arthropoda; class Branchiopoda; order Anostraca; family Branchinectidae; genus Branchinecta; species Branchinecta sandiegonensis. The sequence goes on from JAUPMV010000012.1 coordinate 1,449,500, forward strand.
AGGTGGCTCGTCAAGCTGGAAGTTAACGGTTTTACCACCTTTACCTGTCATTTCTTTTATCTTCCTAAAGAAAGCAGCAGGTTTTAGTTCCTGGAGGGGTGCTACTTTATCTTTATAATATTTACGCTGAGCTTCTTTTAGTTTACTTTTTATCTTATTATTCAATCTCTTTGCAAGGTCTTTCTTATCCGTATTAACAAAATTTATTCTTTGCCTGATCATATTTTTTATTTCTTTTGTTACATACGGTTTATCTGAAGAAAGTAACTTGGATTTTTTTCCGGGAAACACTCCTCATACTTCCTTTTTAATTTTAAGATTACGCAAACAATATACTTTAATGGCTGAGTGAATGGGAGACGATAAAAAATAACCACCAGTTGGACCCAAAGAACGGAGCCAATCAGCAAGTAACCTCGTGGTTATCATTTGGTGAATAAAATGAACTAACACGTGATGGCACTGAACTTGATTACGGAAAATTGTATATCATCTTCTCCATATCTTCATTCTAACCCCTCTGTGGAATTCATTGAATAAAACTGAGCGTAAACAAGTCCGTTCTAATTTTTTCCGGTACTGCAAATGTTTACTGGGAATTCCCATATGGTTCCGAAACTCTTACGTATCACAAAGGTACCGTATTTTTGAAATAAGTGAAAAATGAATGAGCTAACCAGTCGTTTCATCAATCGAAGTAGAAAACTGCACGATTTTCCACTGGCTAGCCTGGTGTAAGCTTGTTAGTTTTGTTATTTGTAGTTATCGCAGCCTAATTTTGTCTCGTAGTGTTGTGTGATTTCTTTTTTTTTCTCTTTTTCTTTTGTTTCCTCACCAACTCCTCCGACCATTTACTTTGTATTTGTATGGAGAGTTTAAATAAAATTATTATTATTATATCCAATTTAGCCTTCCTTCACATATTTTAACAAGGCAACTATCTCCTGGTCGATTTGCCACCTTCGTCTAATTTCGGCTTTTTAACGGAGTGGGGGGGGGCCTGATTCTCGGTGGTTTCCAGTTACCAATTTACTAGGGCCTGATTCCTTGTTTCTCCGGCAAACTAGGCTCGTGCTGGATTTGGCTTTGGTTAATTAGCACTTGTAATTAGTCGTATCTACTGGGAACAGGCCACGGAAAAACCCTCTCATGCTTGTTATCACAGCCAAAATATAGGCTATATTTTGAAATAGATTGGCAAGACTCGTGTAAAAAGACAATAAAGGTACTTGTAACAGAGATCCACTTGGTTTTTAAGAACTCTGTCCATTCTTATCCCAGATGTATTGTTTATTCCACCCGCTCTCAAACGAAATTTTGACTATTCTTGCCTCTACCGAACTCGTCTCTCGTCCAAAATCCTTTGGTCTCCTGCACCACGCGTGGCTATATTCTTTGCGTATAGGCTACGCAGATGGGACGGGGAGATCGGTGTTGCATCTTGCTCAGATTTTCGCAATGGATAGACTAAGTGTGAGCGTGGAAAAAGTTCGGGGCTTCAAAATGAGATAATGATTATGATTAAAATAATTAGATAATGATTAGAATTAGACAATTAATGTCTTCTGCACCATCTGTTGGCTATATTTTCTGTTTCTACGCAGATTGGACGGTCAGTTAACTAATTTATTCTTCAAAATAAACAATTAGTTCGATGAAAAAGGCGTTTAGTTCCCTGGTAGTAATGATGATTTATTTTATTCTGCCAAATAAACGATGATTGAGACGGAGAAAGTGTGTAATCTCCAATCCTTGGATCAGTTAAAAGTAAACAATTACCATTCAAAACTATGTAATTATTCTTCAATTCAATTCAATTCATTTTTTTGTATCCGCCAAAGCTGGCGAGTAGAAAAAATATAAAAATGATGACAGTTAATTTAATTATGCCGAAAAACGATATTTTATTTTGCAATTAGTTAGATAAAAAAAAGTTTGTAGTTCCCTGGGTCACTTACAAATGGTTAAAGTTACCGTTCAAAATTCTATAATGATTGTAATGATAATTTATTTTATTCTGCCAAATAAACGATTATTCAAACGGAGAAAGTTTTAGTTTCCAATTCTTGGATCGTTTACTAATGGTAAACAGTTACCATTTAAAACTATGTAACAATTATGATGACAGTTAATCTGATTATGCCGAAACGATGTAGTCAAACCGAAAAGGGTGTGGTTTCCAATCCTTGGATCGCTTCCAAAGGTCAACTGTTATAAAATATGAAATGAATAGCCCATAAGGAAAGAATGTGGTCTAATACTTACATAACATACCAATACAAACAAATCTCTAAATCACGCCAGGAATGACTAAGTTGACCTAACACAGGATGTCTTACGTTAATTTTAATTCCTTTTTCGGGAAATTTCAAGATGGTACTCGAATCTTTGTTTGTTATATTATTTTCGTTTTTCCTTTTTCTTTTCTCTTTCATCGTTATGCTAAGTTTGTCACACGTTTGTGTTTGAAACGGACAAATAAAACCATTCATTCATTGTGGTTCTTCCCTTTTCTGTTTCTGTTTTCTTTCTTCTTTATACTCCGTTTGTCAGTATCGTTTTGGAATGGGAAAATTAAACCATACATTCATTCAGTAATACGCCATCACCTCTCGAGCTGACCTGCTGATATATATCTCAAGATATATATCAGATATATATCTCAAGATCATTTCATATCAAATAATCATCATTCTATATCAGATGTAAGGGACACCTCGCACCAAGTAGTGTGCCTGTTTTCATGCTTTAAACTAATTGATTATAATAAAATTCCGCTCTGCGCAAAACAGGTATCCAAGGTTTCGGCTATTTCCAGCCCCTCTCCGGGCCTCTTGCCTCGGATTGCACACGCGGCGAAATTTGTATACCGGTTTTCTGACGAATACACCCCTCATAACAATTCCTCTCAGATTAGTTCCTTTTTTGGCTGCTAGATGTGCTATCGTAAAGAAAAGAATAACACGTTGCGTCTTGGTGTACGTTTATCCAGGTTTGTTTGGCTATCTTCACCTCCTCTTTGGCCTAGCCATGTTTAAAACTGTTTCATCGTCATCATCATCATTTTATTTATATCTCGTCACTGAACAAAACTGGGCGAGGCCCAGGACAGACGGAGTAAAAAACAAGAAAAACGAAAGAGAAACAACGGAAAGGAAAAACATACTTCGATAACTACGAACTCGGAACAAACAGAAATGAATAAAGATGGAATGACTCCTGACATTCAGTAGAAAAATCACTAATACGCTTCTCAATAACTAATTGAGTATAATTCTCAATAACTTCTCAATAACTAATTGAATTAACAATAAGGTTAAGATGCCTCTTCCTCTATTTTTGCTTTACCCAACTCTGTTCTGTCAAGCGACATCAATGTTTGTCATTTTTGGCTTCTGGCTGACTTTTCCACGGGGCTAATACGCGACTCGATTTGAAGCGAAAGTCTAATCGCTTATTCACCCTTCAGATAACTTATACAAAGATCTCACGTGTAATTGTTATTATTCCTCTAGCGCGTCTGGCAGGAAATTCGTCACTGGATTTGATGAGAGGACATATAAGCCCAGTACATGGCGTAAAGAGAAGAACAGAGAAACGTAAAATCGCCTTAATGCCAATAAGAAGGAAAAAAATACCTGTGAAATGCAGAAAATCGGCATGTGGTGGCAGTTTTTACGGAAGAAAGTGAGAGTTAGTAACGTAGAGTACGACGGGTCCTTTAAAAAGAAGAAGACCTAACGTGCGATAATTTTTTAAACATAGAGGAAAAATATAACTGAACTTGTACGGATATAGCGACAGAAGATAACAGATGATGAGCAATTTCTTACTTAGAATGGGATTTTCTAGGAGAAACATTGTCTGTTGCTGCCTTTTATCATTACAAGGCTAATTCTACTTTTTTTTTCATTTTTACCAAAAAAGGCCACACAGAAATCCATAAACCATTACGAAAAATATTTCAGCGTAGTTTCAAACCGGTTTAAATAGTGGATCAGAATCAAGACTCTTTCTTGGAAATCGTCCGTCTGGGAATATGACTTGCTTTTTTTGTCATGTGACAATCCTGGTCTGACACTGTCGTCAGATGAAGTTCGTTTTACTCTTGACTTGTTCTTTGGACAGCATTCCTGTTATTATTAACTGTTGGCTAGCAACCACTTAGTATATCCTGTTTCTGTCAATTGCTGAATCTTACCCAAAAAGATATCCGAAGTGAAGCTCGGAAATAGACACAGAGCTTTTGTCCATAATAAGAGGAAATTTTGTTATCTGTCTAAGTCTACGGCCAGATCCATACGAAATAAACGCAAATAAACACTAACCAACAAATCTAGAATTGTAAGAAACTCTCTTACACTAAGGAACTTAGCCAACTGTAAAACTAGACCCCTCTGCTCCACCACACCTGCCACTACACTACACATCCGTTCTTCAATCGTTAAATCTCCGTGTTGCGAACCGTATCCAGGTGATAAGTGTATAATTCGCCCAGAATCCAGCAAACGCAAACATTTGGTAGAAGTATAGAAAGCTTGCAGCCATCATAGATGGACAAGAATACGGTCTGAATCTATATAGCCTATGAACCTTATTTTCTTGCTGAATAACTAGTTCGCTGGGAATCCGGTAGAAACTGGAAATTTGGTAGAGGTTGAAGATTGGAAGGATCTATCGAACCGTAAAAACACATGCTGAATCTGGCTGTATTTGAAATTATTGTCTTCGTCGGACAAGCACTTTGACCGAAATCCGGCCCAAATCGGAAATTTGCTATAGATAATTTTTGTTTCTGATGTCGATAAAGTTAGTTGGAATAGTTCGGTGTAGCCCAAAAGGATACGGAGAATTGGGAAATATTATTTATTCTCGCCTCGGATGTCTGTATTGGCAAGAATAAATAAGGGCTCCCTTATTTATTATTGGTATTGGAACAGTCTGTTCATAATGGATGTTTACGAATGAACCTGATTGTTTGATAATACATTTGCTAGAAATGCAAGACCCGATTATCTGTATTAGAAATACTAACAAATATCTTTGGGATCCCATTGAAGCCTTTGGGACTTGTCAGAATCAGATTTGAAAACAAGAGTTACGAGCTCTTATGGCACTTGTTACGAGTAGATGATGCGAGAAAATGGATGACAACGTCACAAAATCCCCCTTCAATCCCCCCTAGGATCGGGCCTAGGAATAGGATATATAGTTTCACTCGAGTCTGAGCATTTCCGGCACCGCCTCGGATCAATTGAGGCAAATGGCTACCGTTTGATCCCTACAGACGTGCCACACTATTTCGGGTAACCCCCGGACACATGAATGGATCATATAAAGTATTCTCTCTAACCGCCTGTCAAGTTTCTGTTGAATCGTGGTATCCCGCCCCCCCGTGCTCGGATCCGGTCCGAACCCTGAAACGTGTCTTTTATGGCATATGATCTCTCTACTTTCGAAGTTTCATTCAAATCGCTCCACGTACCTGTTTGACCCCTATGCGAGCCACAGAGTTCCGCCCCCCCCCCCCCTCCATCTCACCCCACTGTGGCCGCATACGGCTCGGACACATAATCTTCGGATCTCTGACATCTTCTCTTCCTGTCCATCAGGTTTGACCCGAATCGGTGCATATCTGTAAATTTCCGACTATCGCTACATCCTCCTACCGTGTCCGGATCCGGTCCGGACGCAAAATAACAAACCTGGCCGCATAACTCCGTACTGTCCAATTAACCTCCCATTCATTTGTTACATGTTTCCACAACCATGGCTGCATGTCGTTCGGTTACATATTTTTCATGTCTAGGTCATCTGTTCTCATCATCCATAAATGATTTCATTTAAACTGGACCACCTGTTCGCAACCTACAAAAGTCAGTAATTTCCGGATTCCCCTTCTCTAAATTCCCGAAAAAAATGGTCTGATCCAGTAACAAGAATTCCTAAGGCATCGTGTAGGGTCCTTAAGTCTATTTGGTCGGGTCACTAATATGCCTGCCAAGTTTCATCGTCCTCAGCATATCTGGAAGTCTCCTAACTCGCGATCACCGGAATCCCGGGACCCCCCCCCCCCAGGGGCCCCGATACGATAGGATTCTGTCCAGGGCTTATGCTTGTTCTTCCCATCAAATTCCATCACAATCCTTGGACTCTAAGCGTTTCACGAGATTTCCAGTGCCCTCCTCCAATCTCTCTATCGAATCCGGTCCGGACTTGAAATGGAACTTCTGACGCAATAGCTCCTTCCACTTGCCGAGTTTCATTCAAATCCGATCACGCGTTCAAAAGTTATACATGCCACTAGATTCCGGATTCCCCATCCCTCCACTCCCCCCACGATGGTCGGATCTGGGAAACGACTATTCTCAAGTCAGTCTGTTCGGGTCCCTGATATGCCTACCAAGTTTCATCGTCCTAGTACCTATCTCGCGGGATCACCGAATTCCGGGGTCCAATTATGTCAACGATGTATCGGACTTTTTCTTGTTCTTCCCATCTAGTTATATCCCGATCCCTCCACTCTAAGTGTTTCCCAAGATTTCCGGTTCCCCCCTCCAGCTCCCCCTAAAGTCATCGGATCCGGTCCGGATTTGAAGTGGGACGTTTGAAGGAAGGAAGTAATTTATTTCCCCAACATGTCTACAACATGTTGAACATATTCTTAAACCAATAGCCCGTCTCAATATGTGACAACAGGTCACCTGTGCAAGACGGACATCAAATTATCAAGATCTATTGATCATTTTTTTTTATTTTTTTTCATATACTTAGTGAGACTTTAACTCACTCCAAATCAAGATGTTTTTTTCAAGATCAAGTTTCATTAAGATCGGATAACCCATTCGAAAGTCATACATACCTCAAGATTCCGGATTCTTCCTCCCTCCCTCCACTCCTTCTCAGATGGTCGGGTCGGGAAAGTGACTATTTCCAAGTAAATCTCACCGGGTCCCTACGATGTATATATAGATATATGTATATTTAGTTTTGCCCACTTACAAAAGCAGAGTAAAGAAAAAGAAAAGAAACTAAAGAAAATATATACACACACTAAGCATAGTACTATAATCTGTACCACGAACCGAGTTAGCATATGCTTTGCGCAAGCATTTAAAGCTCTTGCTCAAGCTCTTGTTTCAGTTCTATGTATTGTTTCGGTGGGGTTTATTATTTTATATTTTGCTGATAACTTCGAACTTCGGAGAGGAACGCTCAGCAAATCTTAGCGTACTTGTAGTACGTGGTGCGTGTTTTTGTTTGACCTGTTTTTTTTTTAAATTCCCAAAGTGGCGAAACAGACAGTACGTAGGGTGTAATTACCGCATTCAACAGATGGGCAAGAACAAACGGGTTGACACTCTCCTTACATTTTCCGACCGGCCGTAACCGCCGTATGTGTGCCAAGTTTCATTGTCCTAGCTTATGTGGAAGTGCCCTAACTAGATGGACCTGGACCGACCGATCGACGGACCAACAGAAATTGCAATCCCTATATGGCACTTAGCCGAAGACAAGTGAAATAAAAGCTTGGGAAAACAGTCCCTGCAATAGTTTTTCTCGTTCTGTTCGATTATTTAAAATTGGCTAGGAGTTTTTCGTATTTTTTTTTAATTCTGGACGGACAAGCTGATTGCTGATAGAGAATAATTTTGAAATTCCCAAAATAATCTAATCACAGATCAATAAGCAAGCCGAGAGGGCACGGTAGGTCTATTCCTTCGAGAAAAACCTAATTGTCTGTTAGGAGCTTAGCTCGTTTTCGTTATTTCAGTCGAATTTCCCGGACCGTTATCCCGAATTCGGAAGTACTCTCCAAATTAACAGGGAGCGAAGTCCCCTCTTTGTTCAGGAAAATTTGTATTCAGGCCCAGCAAAGCCGGAAGGGAAATGGAAGAATAATTCTAAGATGTTTATCTCTTGTCCCTGCCTAGCTACACAGGACCAAATGTTTCGGTGAGATCCCAAAGGGGAATATTTATGATTTCGATTCTTCCATTTCCCGTTTTCCCAACCCAGTAAATGTGTTATTATGCATATATGTTACATACTGAGTCAACCCTTAATGACATCCAATTAGGTAATTGTTTTCTGTTTTTAATTTTAAGGTCTACCTTACGACCGGAAAATTTGTGATTCAGTTCATGATAAAAATCCTTCCGCTCTTAAAGATTCTAGAACGATAGGTATAAATATCAGTGTTAGTAGAAAATTCAAAGAATATTGCATGTTCTTTCCATTTTGCATCAGAATCTGGTTATACCATTTAAGCTACCCAGAACTCCCGGAAGGAAAGGCAGATAGATCGATCTTCTTTTTATCCCTTTACGGATACGAAGAGCTTGATAATATCACATTTTTAGAACCAACGAATTTACCTTACCTCGGATTCCGGCCGAACCATCGACTTGGTGGGAAAACGAATACATAAGATCGATTTTTATTCATTCCCAGGATCATGCACCCTGTGCGTGGGCTGATCCAGAAAATAACTTTTCGAGTTGATGTGGATAATTTTTATCCCCCTTAGGAGTCTGTAAACTTATATTTTTCTTTTATTTGCGCTACACTCGCGTACACTACCAGAGTAACCGATTTCCCACGTCGCTGCATAAAATTCCGTTACTGGTCTAGAGAGAATGAGATTGAACTGCTTCCTGACATGTGTTCTCGCATGAGAGAATGGGTTATGTGTTCCGTGGCTTTATTTTTAGGTAGGCTATTCGGGGCAGATATAAAAAACAGTGTGACAATTAATGTAGTAGAACCATTAATACATGGAACAAACCTAACATCAGAACTTGAATATGGAAGTTGTACAACTGGTTACAAAAAGGGTTATGACTGGAAAGTGAAACATACCGTTGTCGACAAGTTTTATTCTTTGAAACAGTCGACAAACTGGCTGCGTGCAACATCCCATGTCTGAACATTTCCGGCATCGCCTCAGATCATCAAATTACTTTTCTACCTTCCAAGTTCAACCCAATAGATCCACTCGTTTGGTCCCTAGACCAAACCGTCCCTAGACTACCGCGGACGAATCTGGTTCGGACTCCTAAAAGGATCATCTGAAGCGTTTCCTCTTACCACCTATCAAGTTTCACTCAAAATCTGATCAATTTTTAGTAACTCCCCCCCCCTTCCCCGACGTGGTCTGATCCGGTTCGAACCCTAAAATATGCCATCTAGGGCATGTGATCTCTCTACATTCCAAGTTTCATTCCAATCGCTCCACTTGTTTGACCCCTATGCGGGCGACAACATTTCCGGAGCTCCCCTTCCAACTTCCCCCACTGTGGCTGAATTCGACTCGAAAACATAAATTTCGCATCTCTGTCATCTCCTATTCCCGTCCATCAAGTTTGACTGGAACTGAAGCGTAGCCTATCTGCAAATTTTCGGTTTCCTCTTTTCTTTACCGTGGTCGGAACAGAACCAGACGCCAAATAATAAATCAAGGCCGCATAAACTCGTTACTGTCCAACTTGCATCCCATTAAGTCCATCCATTTGTTTTTATGCATTTCAAAAAATTTCCGACCCCCCCCCCCCTCCCTCCAACTCTCCCAACCGTGGCCGCATGTTGTTCGGACGCAAGTTTTGCTTGTCTAGGTCAGCTCTCATCACCCATAAAGTTTCACTCAAATTGGACCACCCGCTCGCAACTTACGGAAGCCAGTGATTTCCGCATTCCCCTTCTCTCAACTCCCCAAAGATGGTCCGATCCAGGAACGCAAGTTTTGCTAGGGCTTTATTTCGGGTCCTTAAGTCACTAATATCCCTGCAAAGTTTCATTGTATATAGAATATCTGGAACTATCCTAACTGGCGATCACCGGAATTCCGGGAAACATCCTCCAACTCGCCCCAAAGAGCCCCGATAGGATCTGGGTATGTCAGTTACGTATCTAAGGCTAATGACTTTCTTTCCCACCACGTCCCATCCCAGTCCCTCGACTCTGAGCGTTTCACGAGATTTCCGATGCCTCCCTCCAATCCCCCTCCCTACAAGTGTCGGGTCCGATTAAGACTTGACATGGAACATCTGAGACGATAGATCTTTCCACTTGCCAAGTTTCATTCGATTTCGACCACCGACGATTCTTAAGTCAGTCTTTTCGGGTCCTAACGCGCCTCCCAAGTTTCATCGTCCTAGCACATCAGGAAGTACCGAATTTGCGGGATCACCAGAATTCCAGACCCCCCCCCCCCCCCCAACTCCCACAAAGTGCCAGAATCCGGTCCGGCTATGTGAACGATGTATCTGGACTTGTGCTTGTTCTTCCCACCAAGTTTCATCCCGATCCCTCCACTCTAAGCGTTTCCCAAGGGCTTTTCAAGTATTTAGTTTCATTAAGATCCGATCACCCGTTCAAAAGTTATAAATACCTCAAGATTCCGGATTCTTCCTTCCTCCAATCCCCCCACGGTTCCTGATCTGCCTGCCAAGTTTCATCGTCCTAGCTTATCTGGAAGTGCCCGAACTAGCAAAACCCGGACAGAGGCCGACCGACCAACTGACGGACGGACAGAAATTGCGATCGCTATATGGCATTTGGCCGAAGGGCAATTGCCATAAAAACACACTAAAGATGAGAATTATCGCTTAACGACCGCCAAACAGGTCAGACCTTTTTAGTCGTAGCAATAAACAGACATACCCTTTCAGGCGATTTTCAGTAAACGAATTACGCATAATTTGGGCAGAGCTTTTGCAGAGTGCCTTCTCGGGCAAAGAACAAGATATCTTGCCCCCCCCCCCCCCGCTGTCATTTCGTTGTAATTTGGATAAAAACAACTGTAACTTTAAGGCCAAAACAGTTTCTCATTGTTTCGTCGCTAGTTCACATTAGAACAAGACCAAAGGTTTCGGTGGGATCCCAAAAGTTCATTATTTGATCCGGACAATTGGGTCTTGTCTTCGCCAGATCCAGTCTTCGCCAGACTCCTTGAACATCTTTACTATTAAAATTTAGAAACAGATTAAGGCCAAACAGCTAATCATCTGAGAAAACCAAGTTCAGATATGGATTCAGCATGTGCGTTTACCCCTATAAGTCATATCTATTTTGACGAAACAGATCGAAACTTCCTGCCTTAACTTCTCCCAATTTTCCGTTTTTTGCGGAATTTCTGAAATCCTTGTCCGGCGAAAAAATAAAGCTCAGAAACGAATTCAGCGTAATCTCCTTACCCCTATATCCAAGATCTAATCAACTTCAAAAAAAAGTTTAACTTATATCAAATTTTCCGGTTTCCGGCGGATTCCGGGCGAACTATATGTCCGGGTAAAAATTGATTGTCATATATGGATTCAGCATCGCTTCTTACCCCGAAATTGATCATCTAATCAACTACAGATACAACTTTTGCTTTTGACAAAATTTCCGGTTTTGGCCGTATTCCGGTCGAACCACTGATCGGGTAGAAAATGATTTTCACATCAGTGTTCAGCATGTCTTCTTACCCCCTAAATCGAACATTTAATCAGCTCTAAATAAAATTTTTACTTTTAATAAACTTTCTGGTTTTGGCCAGATTCGGGGTGAACTACTTGTCCGGCGAGAAAATGGTTTTCATAATCGTGTTCAGCATGTCTTCTTACCCCATACTCGACTATCTCATTAGCTGTTTAAAAACATTCTGTGTGTCCCTTAATTTGAACCCCCACCCCTAAATGTCGGACTACAAAGACCACCTACAAACTCGACCGTTCCTTTGACCCAAAGGATCCTCACACCAAGTTTCATCAAAATATCTCGTTCCCTTCGAAAGTTATCGTGCTTACAGACGGGCAGACAGACGAACAACTTTTGCGATGTCATAGTTACTTACGTTTTGAGATCCCAAAAAGACTGAGGGGTCAGAGGAAACGAAAGAAAAACACAACGAAGAAAGCACTACGAATCTACTAAATCAATATGAAGTCTATTTACTCTAGCTTGTGTTTGCTTGCAGAGGACAGCACATGATGAATAGACACAGTGTTTTCCAGCCAGATTAGTGTATTTTGATTAACAAGACCAAAGGTTTCGATGGGATCCCAAAAATTTAATATTTGATCCAGACAAATAAATGTTCTTATTTTTAAATTTAGGCTTATAGTGGGGAATCGAAAGTGGGGTTCGAAACTGGAAAATAATAGTTTTTATTTTTTAGTAACCAATTTTTCGGTTTCAGCCGGATTCCGGGCGAACTATATGTTCGGGTTAAATATGATTGTCATATATGGATTCAGCGTCTCTTCTTGACCCTAAATCGAACATTTAATCAACTACAAGTGCAACTTTTGCTTTTAACAAATTTTCCGGTTTTGGCCGGACTCCGGGCGAACTGCTTGTCCAGCAAGAAAATGGTTTTCATATTCGTGTTCAGCATGTCTTCTTACCTCTTAATCGAACCATATAATAGCTTCAAATAAAGCTTTTGCTTTTAACAAATTTTCCGATTGGCCGGATTCCGGGCGAACTACTTGTCCGGCGAGAAAATGGTTTACATATTCGTGTTCAGCATGTCTTCTTACCCTTTAGTCGACTATCTCATTAGCTGTTTAAAAATATTTTGTTTGTCCCTTAATTTGAACCTCTTAAATGTAGGGCTACAGAGCCCATCTACGAACTCGACCTTTCCCTTAACCCAAAGAATCCTGACACCAAGTTTCATCAAAATATCTCATTCACAGACAGACGGACAGACTGACAACTTTTGCGATGTCATAGGTATCCCTCCACTCACGTTTTGGGATCCCAAAAACCGTGCGCTATAAAAGGTTAAAAGGAGCTCCTTTGAACGCTGTATGACGGATCTGTCGGTTCTATTTTTTCCAGTTTCGCTCCATTTTCTTCAAGTAAATTGATACAGCGTAATTTTTTCCTTGTGAGGGCGCATAAACATATAATTTATTCGAGAAGAACAAGTTGTTGTCCTAGTTCAAAGTTGAGTAACAGCTTTGTTGTTGAAGGATAGCTCGCATGCTCTGCTCAGATGTTCAGAGACTGTAGAACTTTGCTGCGGCTGTTTTTAGCCTCTTTCCCGTCCCTTGCCTTGGCTGACGAACTTTGCAAAATTTGCATAACCAGTCTTTGGACTAATAAGCTTCTCGGAAACAATGATCGGGAGCTTGTTACGACAACAAACGTGGCAAGCGTGATAATCAATGTAATGTTGGTAGAGCAGGCAGGATCTACTGGAAACATTAGAATCTCAGTAACGATAATGGATGGAAATACTACTAAAGTATAATGTATTACCATCATAAGTACGACGTGTCCTTTAAGACAGAAATTTGTGGTTCAGGCATGGTTTCGAGAGATAGAAAGCTTTGGTTAGGCTTAACAAACATTAATTCTTAGTGTCTTTGTTCTTCAGACGGATCCCGAACAGAGATAATCGTACGTTGGACAAAATAAACCAGCACTGTCGCCTCGTCAAATGTTGCCTGAGGTGCCAGTCTGCGTTGTCTTTGGCTTGACACAGTCGTTGCGATGTGTTGCTTACTTGTTGGGCAACACTCTATATCCTGTCATGGGCACCGGGCACTTCATGTACAACTATTTTAGGAGTTAGCAGCTCCTCGAATTGTTTTCTGAGGTTGGAGGTCATTCGTCGTCGGTTTTTGACCGTGGGTTGTTCTTGATCTCACGGATGTCGTCAACATACCGTAGAGAAAAGTTTTTACAGTCCCTGGATCCCCAGCACAGCCTATACCAGGCATTTCTAGAGTAGGCTAGTTGTGCTAGTTCTTTGTTTATTTGCTAGTTTAGTGTGATTCGTTTTTCCTTTTTTTTCCCTTCTTATACTGCATTTGTCACATTTTGTGTTTAGAATGGGTAAATAAAATCATTCATTCATTCATTCATTCTGTGAATGATCTGTAGACAAGGGTAGTCTTTACACCGCCACCCAGTCTGGCGCATATTATAATGACCGGTATGAACCGAATTTCCCAGTTGCTTCTTCCGGAAATGATGAACAAAATGTGTAAGAATTACTGTATGAAAAATAAAATTAAAAATCTGAAGAAAAACAGAGGAAAATGCCTTTTTTATAGGCGAACGAAAAAGCTGAAAAAGGAAGCGAATATTTTCGTAGGACAACCGCCTCCCTTCGTCAGCGTCAGCGTCAAAAAGTGGATGAAGATCATTCAATGAGACAAGCCAAAACAAAGCGGAGAATCAACAAACAACCGAAAAAAAAAATTGGAAGAATTCAATATTTTGGAAAGTTTCTCCGTCGGCGCTGGTTGTCGTTGTTTTGAAGGTTTTCGTTGGCTTGAAGAACCCCATTTTCGTCTGTTTTTCTTCTGATTTTTTGTGCTATGTCAGGCCAATATGCTTTACGAAATTATTATATGACAAATAAGAATTATATGTACCTATGATTAAGAATATTTGGAATTTTCAGTTGTAAGTACCAAGAAAGTATGAAAAATTTGAAGTTGAAACGTGGTTTTGAGTTCGGATGGAGATTCTATTTTAAGTTAAAAATATTCTTAGAAGAATGACGTAAGTATTCTTTTAATGGGAATTTACGTGACGTTGGAGAGATCAGGGGAAAAAATTACCGTTACCGAGTGGAGAAAGAGTCGTTGCCCCAAACTTAAAAAAGTACGAAAGGAGTTACAAAATATGATACATGAATTTTAAATTAGTCTATGTCAATAGCCTACTTTTACAAGTTAAGATAATAAACAAATACAGTTAATTATCTATTATACAATAAAAAGTGTTCCCCTCTGCATTATGGAAGTAAAGTTATTGAGGTAAGAAATCGCATCTACTGCAAACTTCTTGGTTGACGTCATTTTCGATAATCTGATCCCAGTCCCCAACAATTTTGTCTCCAAAAATGTACTTGTGGGTACAAGTCACTGTGGAAGTTTCATTGTGGAAACGCGATTTGAAAAACTTTGAACGAGTGTCCCCTACGATTACGATTGGTTAATTCGTGATATCCCTCACCATTGGTTCGGAAATGTTGGTTTGTTTTAATGAATTATTGAGCAACAGTCTTCGATAAAAACCGCCTAGAATGACGGTTGTTGAATTTAATTCGTAATATTGCTCACTTGTAAATCGGTAAAACTACAAACGTTGGAAGGTTCGTTCTAATGCATGATTTAGCAAGTTTGCGGTCATTAGCACGCTAATGCTGCATTTCAAAGGCAATGGGGGAGGAGGGGATTCTGTATTCATGGAGTTTTATAGATTTTACTTAAAGTTTAACCGAAAAGTGCTGACATAGGTCAATCTAGTTACACATCACTTATTCACTTAAAGAGGCTTGAAGGTCATATGAGAATGCTTTACTTCGTTGCTCCGCTATTCACAAAGAATCGATTTTCAGATAGTGAAATTTTCCTGTCGAATTTGTAGTACCGCTATGCGCTTGTACCGGTGTTGTAGGCTTGACGGAAACTACCTTCCGCGAGCTGATCACTGGCCACTGAAAAGCCGCGTTTGTATTGAGATTCAAATTTTCCGCGTCATAGTAGAATTGTTCGTCCTGAGGACGGGCGTAGATATTCTGAACAGCATACTAGAGCAAATAGTGCAAAATAAAATAAAAATTCTTTAACACAATTCAAATGATGGAATGTGTTCAGTTAGAAGATCCAAAAATACGTTGTCTTTTCAGGTAAACTTTAACTCCTTTTCTCCTACTATGGAGAATGTCAAAGCATGAGGAGAGATGAACGACATCCGTTTTTGGTTAGAATCGAAATCTTGTCTCTGAAGGTCCGTACACACACAGGTCCTCGTTCGCTCCGTAATCGTAACGCTTCGGGTGCAGGCTTCCCCATAGTAACGGGAATTTTTCATGCTTATTTCCGTATTCAAAATCTTATCGTACAATGTATCCACGTAGCTTAAAGGTGCGTGTATACATAGTCCGATTTTCGCAGTTTCGTGCGAATACACTATATCCAAGTCCAAAACACGCCAGCGATCGTCGGGAAGAACGGGAAAACGTAGCACTAACGACTCAAGCTCAACAACTCAATCCTGTATTAACCAATCACGGCGATGTTGGGAGCAGCTGTGATGTGTGTGTGTGTTTGTGTTGTTTATTGGAGCTTCCAGAATTTCTTCTCTATGCTCCAGAATCCTTATTCTTGACTTTGCGTTCAACCTGAAAATGACAAATTCTTGATTAATTCTTCCTGACCCCCTCACCATCACACAACCATGCTTCGTCACAGTAACTAATCTACTACATAGAAACAGTCTACTACACATAGCAGTCAATTAATCTAATACCCTGTTATAATTTAAAATCAATTTCATTATAAAACTAAAACAACACTATTAATAGTCAAAAACTTTCAAAAAGTGTATAAAACCAAAAACAATTAAACCAGCAAAAATAAACATCGCTCTTCCTATGTAATGAAGGACGTCCTACCGTCGTTAGGGAATCCTTCAACGTAGTGGCAAACTTTGTGTGATACCGCTTTCGGCTCTTCCGCTATTTCCTCCTTCGCTCCGAAAGTATTCGATGCATCGCAGGCGAATCTCCTCATACTAACGCGAATTTCGCTTGCGTATTTTCGGACAGGAAATCTAATCGGATTGTTTGCGCACAAAGCTTAAAGTATAACCGAAAAGCCAGCTTAATATTTGACGGTGCAAAACGGATAAGTCAGCTACATTTTATTAGAGCTATATTTCGGCCCTTTTTGGTAAGGGTCCTCTTCATGCTCAAGCCGCTCAAAGCTGAAGCTGGCTTTTCTAAGATGTAAGAACAATAGTGTTGAAGTGTGTGAACAATTGTAAAATCAAGATGTAAGAGCAAATTTTCTTAAATATTCGATTTGAATACACTTAGAACGTGTCCGAAAGCTCCGAAACGAACGAAAATGCTGAATTAATTCAGGATTTTATGCAGCATTTTGCTTTCGAACTTAAATTTTCGCTCAGTTAATTCAGCATAAAACTCATCGAACAATTCAACAAAGATGTTAAATTTTATGCTGGATTTTCAAGAAGAAACTGGGGAGCACGGCGATTCTCCTAGTATCTTCCTATAATCTTTTTCTTTCTAGAACAAATTGCCACAGAAAATTTTCGTAATCTTATATAGGTCGAATTCCCGTCTGAGCGGCGACAAACTTTACGGAGCATACTTTGCGAAAAACTTTACGAAGTCTGAGTCGTCCTTTATATAGCTAATTCTTTTGTTCTTCTTCTTCTTCCCAACTTAAATTTCGGTATTCTAGAAGTGTCAGAGAAGAAATAAAGGTAAAAGCTTTCGGACAAAAATAAATAAATATGCAGCATTAAATGCAGCATTTACAGCACTAAAAAGCTTTTGGACATTCTTAATTGTTTTGACATCTTTTCATCTTGGGCTCTAGTAGTGTGTTCAGAATATGTAGTGCTGTCCGAGAAGATAGAGTTCGTCCAGATGCGGGAAATTTGAATTTCAACAAAAGGCCTGCATTTCAGTGGCTAATAAAGACGAAGACCCAGAGCAAAATAACACTAGGGAGTAGCGTCAAGACCTATGCTTTCCTTGCTTCACAAACGGGCCATACTCATAGCGCCGCCCGTTTCGTTTGCGACATTTAAAGTGAGACAAACTTGCGGGTTTAGAAATTTCTAGTAAAGGTAAGACGCGGTCTGCACACATCGAGGAAACTGGAGAGGTTCTATCTTTTTTTTTTTGCTTTGTTCAGAATATGAAGTTAGTGGAGCCAGCGCTGGTGCACGACGGATTGAGTTTAAGTAGGGACGTTCACTATCGCCAGTGGTGCTAGTGTCGCTGTTATTCGAGTGTGTGTCACTTTTTTTAGTTTTGGCGCTGCTCTCTAGTGTTATTTTGCTCTGCGAAGACCTTACTAGCTGGAATTGAACATTTCCTGATAATAAGGTCACTTCTAAAGAAAGGCAGCTATTCGTTTACTGTTGTAGTTAACAAATATTTCAAATATAGAGGTAGGCCTACATGTACATAGATGTATCTACCACAAATCAGAAAAGAAAACGTTCACTTGATGAAAATCGATTATATGAATAGTGAAGCAGCGAGGTAACGCACTTTCATCGGGTCTTCAAGCCTATTTGTGACGAGTAACTATGCCGTCCTTGCTCGGCCCTTTTCGGTTAAACTTTAAAGGTTTTTTCAGACTGGTACGTAAAATCTGTCCTTAATTCGTTACGTTACGTCAAATCTTTCGCACCTACAGTGCGAAAGAGCTCGTAATTTTGACAGAATACAAGCCTTTAATAATGGTTAGTCGTCGGCCACCTTTTCGCGAAGCTCTGTCTTTCCCTCAGTATTAGACTGAGTTCTAGTGCATCCGCGGATATCCCCGCAAGCCAGTACTTCGAAAACTGTTTGACGCGCAACAGGCTAGAACTGGGAGATAGGTGCTGGAACCAGTGACTTTGACACCTCAGTCTAGCGGAATGCTCAGTGCCGAGTGAATAGGAAACATTGAAAGTGTGGACTTTTGGGATAGTGGTGTAGGCCAAACAAATTGGATTAATTTACTAGCCTTTGACTGGAAAAAGGTTTGGAAAATAGTCTTATGAATTGCTCACGCGAACCCGAAAAATTTGTGAATACGTGCATATTATATATTATATATATGTATATATATTTAAAAAGCATCAACCACAAAATATTCTCTCTTAAGCCTATCTTACGTTCTACTAGCTTTCTGCCTCCTTAATCACTCCTGCAATCAGATTTCAAAAAACAACTATAAATCTAGAGGACGTAGACTTTATCATACGTACGAGTAGCCCATCTCCATCGTTCTGAACTAGTCTACCCCTTTTATTGCAAAGCTCCTCACACTTGGACGACTCCTTGATCATTCCTGCAATCAGATTAAAAAAACAACAACTATAAATCTATAGGACGTAGACTTTAAAACATCGTACGAGTAGCCCATCCCCATCGTTCTGAAATAGTCTACCCCTTTTATTTGAAAGCTCCTCAAAAATGCTCCTCCAGGGGGATTTGAACCCATGACCTTCGGCTCTTATGTCCAACGCTATACCACTGAGTTACCGAAGGGTTTGTGAACAAGGTTCGTAAACCACTACAGTTGCCAGATAAAAACAGGCTACAGAAACTGCGATCCCGGCGGTCGGAAGTTCGTCTGAGCAGTTTCAATCTCCATTTCACGTGACTGGATAATATTAAATATTCCTTCAGCCCAAGCTTCAATCTCATATTTGATAGTACAAAACGGATACGTCAGCTTAATTTGATTAGAGCTATATTTCGGCCCTTCTTGGCAAGGGTCCTCTTCAGGCTCAAAGCCGTTCAAGTTGGGGCTTGTGAACACAGCTGACTGTGAACAGCTGACGTCTCTGTTCTTCACTACCAAATCTAGATAATAATCACCTGAAGATGGATAGTTGTACAAAGGACTTCTACAGTGATCAGACTGTTTTTTTTTCGTCGAAGCTTTCAGACATCACTGACTGGCAACGGTTCTTCTTTGGAATTTCGGTTAGACACAGGCTCTCAGAGAGCAGTTCGGTTTTTCACATTAGCAATTTGTCTCTCAAAATTCACATCATTCTTGCTAATATATATGAAATGTAATAATTTAACAATACGAAATTCAATTCGAGAAGAATATTCACAACAGCTGTTATTATTTACTGAGCTGCCCCTGTGGAAAACCATTATAACTATTTTCGAACAGGTCTGTAATGCATATCCTCCTCTGACCCACGGTCAGTTATTTTACGATAATCTTCCCACAGAAAGTTAGCGGTAGATATGAGAGGATGATATAAGTCATATCAGCCTCCAGAGAGGATGTTATAAGTTATATCAGCCTCCAGAGAGGATGTTATAAGTCATGTCAGCCCCCAGAGATGATTTCTGTTCGAAAAAGTTATAAGACTTAACACACCTCCATCTCGGTTGATATCTGAATGACAACCTCGACGGCCATTTAAAATATCTACCTCGCCTTCGGCTCGGATAGGTTATTTCCAATTACCGTCTCGGTATTATTTTCCGATATCAACCTCGATGTCTGAAGTTAACCTTTAGTAAGAGGAAGAACTTTCCATAAAATGTGTCATGGTTAAAAGGTAAAATCAGAATCATAATAATTTATTTACACAAGCTATCGTAGTCAAGAAGAGAACTCAACTAAATGGCGCTTGGGTTTACAAACTAAAACAAAATTTCAGCCCTTGTTAAACACTGATGTGAAATACGGGACGAATGTGTTTAAAAACCGATTTGTTCGTGTGGTAGGCGGTAACGGTTTTTCTTTGTTTTTAGAATGTCGTCACCCTTGTTTAACTTTTCATCTCTACGTAATTATGAATAATTTTCCGGAGTGACTGTGAAATAATTCAATCCAAAGTGAATATCCACGAAAGCTCTTAGTGGAACCGGTCCCTGTGGGAAACCGTGACAATTGGAAGAATTTTAAATCAAATTTTGACTTCATGAGCGATCTCTCACGTGAGAAAGTAGTGAAATGGGAATAGTAAGTTAAGAACAATATCTTTTAAGACCCAATTGCTCAAGGTTTCTTTTGACACTCGAGAATGAAATCAGATTCGTCTGTTGTCTATTTTTGAATGTTGTATTTCATTCTTGGGACACATTGGTGAATTAAGAAAGTATTCAAACAAAACGCAATTTCGCCGTTTGAAGGCGCAATTGAAACTCGGACAGAAGGAGCACTTTCGAGCTACTTTCGATCATTTTTCTTCTTTTTTTGCAACTGAGCATAAATTGTAATTTTTGTGTTTCTTTCACTTTCTCAGTATGGACCTGTTATCTGATGATATCACTTACTGTCCACGCTGTTCGAAGGTCACATCCATAGTTCGCAGTTTGTTTTATTAAATGCACGACATATTAAAATAAATAACAACCCCTAAAAGCTCCATCGCCCGTTACAGAGATGATAGGGGTGAATACCGAAAAAAAATAACCATATAAGCAATTTTGTTCAAACATTATATCAAAAAGGACCAAGTGAATTAACAAAAAAAATCTTACCGCTTCATCCTCAGAATGCACGCCGATCTTCTACAACGACTAAATTTCAATAAACAAAATAAAATATTAGGGCCAAGGCAGTTCTTAGTCTATGATGCCGAGATCTCTTTGCTCTTCGCTTCGTTCGATTTCGTGGTCTCTATATTTGTGAAACTGAACACCCGCATTTGAAAAGTTTATTTGTTTGTCTTTATGAATGAATGAATGCTTTATTTTACCAAAATAGCGTTAGCTAGCGCAGGCATGTCAATAGATAAGTACACGAGTCAATAAATAAATAAACACACAAAACATTTCAACGCAAATTTGCCTAACTAAGATAATAACATAAAGATTATAATAAAACGCATCAAAATTCTTCATTTAGCGTTGCTCTGTCAAAATAATCAGTAAATCTTTCCAGGTCCTGCCTCCCTAATGTTATGGATGGCGAAAACCGGATAATCCTCAACGTCGGTGGATTTCGGTTTGAGACATACCGGACAACATTGAAGAAGATACCCGCAACCCGTCTCTCCCGGCTTACTGAAGCTCTGGCGAACTATGACCCGATTTTGAACGAATACTTTTTTGACAGACACCCGGTTGTGTTTGCACAAATTTTGAACTATTACAGGTTAGTACTTTTTTTTATTTACAAATTATATTAATATGTACTTTGAATGGATTTTTATAACTCTGTTTTCTCACTTGCGTAACCTGTAAATAATTGAGTAAAATTTAAGAAAAGAGAAGAAGTATGGAAACAACTCGATTCATAATAAATAATCACCTGGTAAAGAAAGAGACAAAGACCGTGGTACGGAGAGAACTTTGCGACCGACAGCTTTGGGATTGAAAATTATTTGATGAAAAAGATTGGTCGTCTTTTTTTCCTTAATTAAAAAAAAAGACTTATTTCTGTTTCTATTGAGTTTGTGCGGGGATGTGAGATGAGGTGTAAAGGACTATATCATTCATCTCTTGATCCACCGAGAGTCATAGTGTGCATAAGTTTGTCATGATTTTTTAGTTATGTTCCGCTAGTGACAGTAACGGATCAGTACGATAAAAGGATAAAGTTTTGCTCCCTATTCGCAGCTTCCCTGCAAGGTTATTTCACCAGCTCACCTTCACTTTCAGTCACATTAGGATAGGCCTACCCAAACAATAAAACAAATATATTCAAATGATGTTTCCAACAGATTCATCAGCTGCGATTCTTCATCAGCGATATTTCGGCCCTTCTTGGCAAGGGTCCTCGTCAGGCTGTACAGGTCCTCTTTCAGGCGTGATTTATTTGAATATATGTTTCAAAGTCAGCTTGGACTCAAGGAACATTTAACAAAAAAAGCTTTAAACTCGTCGTAAAACTTGAGCCCGCATAAGGTCTTTATTTTTAGTTTAGTTCAGGTTAATCACAAAAGAAAATGACATCATTAATTTTTCTAGACATACCATAGGCTCGCGCGTGACAATGGAGGAAGCTTAATTTTTATTCACATTCTTTTTCCAAAGAAACAAATCAAGCAGAATAGAAAAAGGGAAGGAGAAAAGGCTAGCAAAGAGAGAAGAAAGTAGAAGAGGAAAACAAAACTAACAAAATGATAAGAAACAAAACACAAGCAAACGATGTTCCATCAGGTTTTAGGTAAGAAAAGGGATCCGTGACTTGAAAGCTGTTGGTGTCGACACAACCTTTACTTAACGCCTCTACGTCCACCCGTCAGTACGCCTACTTGAAAAATCCGACAGTTCGCACAGTTTGTCAAGTAGTGACGGCTTAGCAACATATGTCCGCTGATGGTCGGTCGTCATATCGAAATGCAAATTAAGGTGATTAGTGGCAATGAAACTGATAAGTCGGCTTGTACCGAAATACTCCAAGACCACAAATAAACTGTAGGCTACTTTGGAATTAAACCAGCATTAAAATTTCTTAGTCACATAGTACTACAATAAGGAACCAAGTTCACGAGTCATAAATAAAGTGGCACTGTTAAAGCACAACTCTTACTAGAAACGATCTTTTCACTGTGAAACGGGTCAGAAAAAACGTTTCTCGAAAATGTAATTACTTTCCATCTGAATTTAGCGATTTTTTTGTTAGCGCTTGTCGCTTCTATCCATCTTTCCTGCTCTCCGACGCGGCGGCTGGGCGCAAAAGGTTTGAAAACTGAACGGGCCGTTTTTAAAAAGTAGGAAAACTGAGCAAATAAAGTAAGTCAAAAACAGAAGATTCTCATATCCTTGTGTGTGAAAGAGTTGTCAGCGGACGTTGAAGATTCTGGTAAACGTTGTGATACGTAATGGGCAAAACTCGGCACGGCCGCAAAAGCCCTAAAAATTCCTAGGCACAAAACGGAACAATGGAGAAAGGTTGGGATTTAGAAGTTTATAATTCCACAAGGGATCTAGGTATATTTATAACAGGCAGAAAAGCAAGAGACGTCCTTGAAGAATAATAGTTCGTAATTGTGCGCACTTTACATGCGAAATGTAGAGACGGCCCACAGAGAAATAAAGGTACAACTTAAATTGTAATTGTAATTGTAATAACTTTCTTCCGGCCAAAGACCATAATCTACACTCTACAATACAAACAATGTTATTTTTTACTCCTCCTCCAAGGCGGCCCAACCTGTCACTCGTCAAGACAAAGCCACTACTTGACTCATCCCCTGGGAGGAGTCAACTCTTACCCTCCGCCAATCCGGGGGACCAAGGGGCGGAGCCACAAAGACTTCGGACTCTGTCGAATTTCGGCAGAGTCCATGCCTCGGAACAAATTCAAGCCTTAGAGCTAGCAAAATAAAAATAACATAACATTGAACAGACAAACATTTAACCAGCTTCAGGTTCGTATAGCTGCAGCCAGATAGGCAGAGATAAACGGAGTACCGGACAAGAAAGAACGCGAATATTTGCATTTCCGATGAAACGAGTCGCTCATGTAATGATACATTGCAAGAGTGTTGAATCTGTGCGAAATTTTTCACTCTGAAATCGTCGAAGACTTCGGAGGCGCTGGCGAACCGTGGCAGCCCGTGAAGGAAACGGAAGCTGTCATTGTATGCCACGCGGAGATCATTTATACCTTGCTTGGTGTATTTACACATGAGGGAAAGCCCAAAAATAGAAGAACAAAAAGATCGAAACAAAAAAGTTTTTACATCTGGTGAGCAATGACTAAATTTACGTATAAACAAATTTCCACGTATGTAAACAGAACGCAGAGCGTACCGAATGTGCTCATCATCTAGAAGGTGCTCCGAGACAATAAAACCCAGATAACGGAAAGATTGAACAAACGCTAGTTCTGTACCTTCAAGGCATACACTCGGTAACAGAGGCGCAGAACGGGGGCGCGAGCGGAAACACATACGTTTAGTTTTAGATGTGTTAAAAATGATATCGTACTCTTTCGCAAACAAATCAGACATAACAAGTAACTTATTAAGTGTCCCAACACTGGTCGCCATTATAACCAAATCATCAGCATAACTCAAATTGTTCATGCATCGAGAACCAATGTGGCAGCCCAAACCAGATTTGCTCAATCTAACATTTAAACACTAAGAATAATAATAGGAACAACGCACAATGAACAACAAAAACAACAACACGCTAAGAATATCAAAAATTAACAAAAACTGAAATTAACATAAACAACAAAATAAAACAACGAGCCATTGATACGGAGACAACCTTCCTTAGCGATTATTGTTCGTGAAGCTCAGGAGTTTCCCTGTTACATCGGAGACTTTATACTTCTGAATAATTCGCCGATTCCGACGCAGGAAAGTGTCGAAAGGAGGAACGTTTATGCTAAGGCTATTCCTAATCTTAAACGAACTTTGGAGAAAAGTAGAAGAGGTTTAGCGAGGGGAGGGAAAGTAGACATAGAGCTTTAAACCACAGCATATAGAGACTGGTGATGTCGTTTAGGAAGAGTACGTGTATGGTTAAGACCATCATTGGTGTTGCTACCTACGGTGTAGCCTACTTGTGGACCAAAACAGTAGCTGCGTTCTTTTTCCACGAGTACTCGCCGGGGGTCTCTGATTTTCCCTCGCGTATGGAAATAATTCAAGTCGTAACCAGTTGGAAACAACTGTTTGGCTGTCAGTGATTCCCTGTGGTTCTGGTTTCCCCGTATGGTAGAACCAGATTCCCTGTTTCCCCGTTTGTATCCGCTGATGTCTGGTCCCCATTCTTAAAACTAGTTTTCAGACTCTTAAAGGACCTGTCTTACTTATAATACTAACGCAACATACTTCCATAATCACTTCATATATTTCTAAACCCGGAGACCCCGATTTCGTACGGTACATTCTAACCCCTCTAACGAAACCACGCCGATTTTCTCACTTGCCGTTTTTTGCTACCTTCGATGTGTGTCACACTGTCGATGGTTGTCTGCAAAAAAAAATTTCATCAGAACAAATGGTTATGTAAATTGTTTCCCTGTTTTCACCACAAGTCAACGGGTCTCGGAAAAGGCTTAAAACAGCCAAACCCGTGGGTTATTTGTTGAAAGCATAGCCTTGTTTTAAAGTATTCAAATA
Source organism: Branchinecta sandiegonensis (assembly GCA_030848855.1). NCBI lineage: Eukaryota > Metazoa > Arthropoda > Branchiopoda > Anostraca > Branchinectidae > Branchinecta > Branchinecta sandiegonensis. Next base: position 1,475,039 of record JAUPMV010000012.1, read on the forward strand.
TTTTAAAATACTGTAAGTTGAACAGTAAATAGTGCGAGGGGTCCTTTAAACCTGTTTTCGGATTAGCCAGTAGCCGATCAACGGAGGGACGAAAAACGCGTTATAGGGCAGGGATCGGACGCTGGTGAGAAAAGACCAGAAACAGCTGGAAGTGCTACGATTATCATACATTATCATAAGATCCACAAAAAAAGATTTTGCAACTATTGAATCCTTGGAATTAGTATTCGTATATAGAAATTTGTTTTTGGGATCCCAAAACGTAAGTGGAGGGATACCTGTGACATCGCAAAAGTTGTCCTCTGTCCGTCTGTAAGTATGATAACTCTCGAAGGGAATGAGATATTTCATGAAACTTGGTGCGAAGATCCTTTGAGTCAAGGGAAAGGTCGAGTTCGTAGATGGGCTCTGTAGCCCTACATTTAGGGGTGGGGTTCGAATGAAGGGGCAAACAAAATGTTTTTAACAGCTAATGAGATAGTCGATTCAGGGGTAAGAAGACATGCTCAACACTGATGTGAAAATCATTTTCTACTCGGACAAGTAGTTCGCCCGAAATCCGGCCAAAACCGGAAAATTTGTTAAAGCAAAAGTTGTATTTGTAGTTGATTAGGTGTCTGATTTCGGGGTAAGAAGAGATGCTGAATCCGTATATGAAACTCAATTTTGACCCGGACATATAGTTCAGCCGGCATCCGGCTGAAACCGGAAGATTTGTTTTAAGTTAAATTTTTATTTGAAGTTGATTTGATGTTGGATATAGGGGTAGTGTGAGACGCTGAGTTTGTTTTTGAGCTTTATTTTTTTGCCGGACAAGTAGTTCCGACATTCCGCCGAAACCGGAAAAATTGGCAGAAGTAATGCAGGAAGTTTCGATCTGTTTCGTCAAAATATATATGACTTATAGGGGTAAACACACATGCTGAATCCATATCTGAACTCGGTTTTCTCAGGTGATTAGTTATTTGGGCTTATCTATTTCTAAATTTTTAATAGTAAAAATGTTCAAGGAGTCTGTCGAAGACAAGACCCAATTGCCTGGATCAAATATTGAACTTTTGGGATCCCATCGATACCTTTGGTCTTGTTTTGAATGTCTTCGAGGTCGAGATACTCTCTCTCTACTTAACACGTCGTTACTTCTTTTTTTCTTCGGGAGTTTTTTCGCGTTCGCAACTTCTAAATACCCAGTTTCAGCACTCTTGATGACTAATTCTTTATGTCGATGAATAATCGCCGTGTGCCCAGCTAAGAGCCAGAAACGTTACCACAACAAACGTTGTTGACTGGCTCACATAGGATTTGAGTCAATTTTGAGGGTTCGTTTGGGTGACGTTTCACGTTCCTCGCTACTACTCGCTAGGATCACTGGCGTGTTCTGGACTTCGTCATATAGAGTATTTGCCCAAGTACAGACCAGGACTCGATACGACCGTGGGAAGATCTAGTGGCGTGTTTCGGAGGTGCATTTCTGGGAGTAGTCGGATCAGCTCCCAATCGAAAAATCAGAGAGAAAGCTGGTATTTGAATATGAAAAACGACTATATATTCGTCAGTGCCTATTTCTTTTGGCTAGTCCGTAGCCTATATATATTCTTCTTAAAAATGTGCCGTATTTATTCTTCAACCCAAGCTGACTGCGAATCATATTTGATAGTGCAAAACGGATACGTCAGCTGAATTATATTAGAACTATATTTCGGCCCTTCTTGGCAAGGGTCCTCTTCAGGCTCAAAGCCGCTCGAGTTGGAAATACGAACTTGTGGGAAAAACGAAGCGGCTTTGAGCCTGAAGAGGACCCTTGCCAAGAAGGGCCGAAATATAGCTCTAATAAAATTCAGCTAACGTATCCGTTTTGCACTATCACCGCTATTCACGATCAATCGATTTTCATATAGTGGAGTTTCCCTGTCGGATTTGTGGTACCTCTATGCGCTTGTGCCTGTGTTATCTGCTTGACGAACACGATGGAGGAAGTAAGTGTTCACGCAGTTAGGTCCCTTCTGCGAGCTGATCACTGACCACTCAAAAGCCGCGTTTATACTGAGATTCAAATTCTCCGCGTCATAGTAGAATTTGCGTTGTGGAGACGGCCGTAGATATTCTGAAGGTCACTACTAGAGCGGATAGTGGAAAATAAGAAAATACCTTGGCAGAATCCAAGGAATTCAGTGTATCCAGTTATATGGTACAAAAATAGGTTGGCCTTTCAGTTAAACTTTAAAGGTTATCAGAATAGTACTAAGATACGACAGTCTGATACCCCATCATATTTTTACTTAATTAGGCTAGAAGAACCGACAAAAACGCGTTACTTCATTACTTTGTTATCCACGATTCTTGAATTTTAGCTGACGTAATTTCTCTTCCGTAACTCTTGTACCTCTATACGGACGTAGCTCTATGTTTGAAATGTATAGCAACTACAGCGGCAGCCAATTGCCGTAGCTCATGGCGGGTTTGCATTCTTCAAGCCAGGAAGATCAAAAGTAACGTGGAAATCGAAAGTGACCAGGAAGCACGGAACAGAGGGCTATCTTCAGATGTGATTCTGTAATCTGGAAACGAAAATTTCAAAATCTTCGCTTTGTTAGACATTGAAACGCACGCTTTTGCAGACATTCAAATTTTCCGCGACTCGCCGTAAAGTTATTTGTCGTGCAAAACGGAGATTCCAAACGTCACTACTAGACTACGCGACATAACAAATAAAAAATACCTTACATGAATCAAAATAATTCATTGTATTCAAACCAAACATATAAAAATAAATTGGCTTTTCAGTTAAACTTTAATAAATAGTGTAAGTAAAGTCCAGGATAAGAACTACAACTTACATGGATATAATTCGCCACAATACATTCTTCTACTATCCTTACGCATTTCGTGTCCTAAGTGTGTTTTTACAGGACTGGCAAGTTGCACTACCCAACCAACGTCTGCGGTCCGCTATTTGAAGAAGAGCTGGGTTTCTGGGGTCTGGATTCGAACCAGGTCGAGCCATGCTGTTGGATGACTTACACGGTTCATCGCGACACAGAGGTAAGTCTTTTGATCCGATGAGTGAAAGTTTAATTCATTTATGTTTGCCACTGACATCTCTGTCCCCCTTTGAGTTTTTCATCGTTTCCAGTAAATTTCATCTTACTTTACCTTTTTTGATGTTTTCCTTTTTTTCTTTTTTACTCCGTTCTTTTTTCCTTATTCAAATGACGGTTTGCCCAATTCCAGAATTCGCCATGATGTGGTGCGTTTTCAGTTTCTAGAGGGTAGATGTATCCTTTTATACCACCTAACTTCTTGGTTTATTTAGTTTTTACCGAGAATCCCGACAAGCTAAAAGCTTAACGCAAAATTTAAGTATAAATAAAAAAAAAAAAATCTTGACAGTGCGGTAAGCAGCCGACTGACGGACATTCTTTCCGTGATTTTAAAGTAGGGCGTATTTTCAGTCAACATTCAGCATCAGCGGTCGTTTTAAATGTCCGTTGTGTGCTGTTGTGGTAATATGGATGAGAACTTAAAAACGTTCGTCGTTTGAACTTGAATGTTTGAGTGAACTTAGGCTAGAAATTGTTCGAGTGGATGGAAGCGCAGCGAACTAAGAACGGATGTGCAGCATCATGGAGAATAGCAGTCTAGGAAATAGAAAACAATTGGCGAGGCATCTTAGGGTATCTGTAGACCGTACTCCGTAGGGGTATGTACTGATAGGGGTATATTGTTTATTTGTGTTTCTTGTTCATGTATTTCCGAGACCGTTAGCTGTTAGCGTAAATACAATCTGATCTTAACCATTTAGCATAGGGGGTTGCGCGTCCGGTAAGAAAAGGCACAAATTGTGCTGTAAATGTCGGTTGCACGATTTTCTATGAACTGTAGCCTAGTGTCTTAGTTTTCTAATGTCTTCCGTCTCAGAATCTATCTAATTCTTCTTTTCTTTCTCTCCATAGTAGAATCCTGCCCTCCCAGAACCCTCTTCTAGTCGTTCTGTCAGGGCTGCATAAACAGCTATTTCTTCCCAAGTGGTTGTGGATATAATCCGACTTTTACTTTTTTTGTTATTCAGATCAGTTCCTTAAAGCACAAATCTTACTAGAAATGATCTTTTCCCTATGAAATGGATCAGAAAAAACGTTTTCGAAAATACCATTACTTTCCACCTGAAATTAGCGATTCTCTTGTTAGCGCTTGTCGACTATATCCAGCCTTCCTGAGCCTCGTTTTTGTTGCAATAGCGCTTCCGCATCGCTGCTGCAGCACTTCTTTGCTTTTGCACAATATGCGTTTTTGGATTCAGTTTCTTCTTGGTGAAGCGGCAGCGCTGCAGCATCTTGCAGGGAAGCACGGACTTGGTCGGTGAGCAAGTCCGTGATTCTTGAGAAGCGCTGCCGTCTTCCTTGGAAGCGCTGCAGTGCAAAAACGGATGTAGAAAGAATCAGTCCGGAATCGGCGGAGAAGTGGACCTGCAGCGTGCAACAAAAGCGAGGCTCTGCTCTCCGACGCGGCGGCTGGGCGCAAAACGTTTGAAAACTGAACGTGCCGTGGCTCAAAAGTGGGAAAACTAAGTAAATAAAACAAGTAATAAACAGAAGATTATCACATCCTTCTGTGTGAAAGACTTGTCAGCAGGCATTGAAGATTCCGGCAAACTTTTCGTTGGGTGACGGGAAAACTCGGCAAGGCAGAAAAAGCGCTGACAATTCGTAGTTACGAAGTGAAACAATGGAGAAAGGTGGGGATTTTAGAAGCTTATGCTTCCATATGGGAGCTAAGTATATTATAAAAGACAGAATCAGCAAGAGGGGTCCTTTATTGTGTCTTCATGCGGTTTAGGCTCGACCCACCACAATCTGCACATTGCATCCTACTAGATTTTTTTTAAAATCATTTACACTTTATGGACGCACGCCATAGCCCAAACATGACATATGAGAAAATACTGATGTCGCTTTAAACCGTAAGCCGTGTCTCACGTGGATAAGCCAACCTTACGGCACCTTCCTAAACCTTAAATTTGACTAAAACCTTACTGTTCGGTAATTTCTCTAGCTCTGCTATGCCAAATGTACTTAATCAAAAAGCTTCCATTCTCCATTCACTCAACGTAAGTTAGTTCAGAAGTTCGGTGTGCAAGATGTTATTCAGTCACTGGAGAGGACGTCGGCGGCTCTACTAAAAACATCTGTTCATCCAGTTTCATCACTTACATGATGTTTTTCGTAACTTTTCAGGCCCAGTTAGTAATTCAGTCTAAATTGTCGTGCTTTACGTTGAGTTTTACTTGCTTTCTTTTTCCCTTTTTCCCGTTTACTCCACTGTCTCCCTATTCATCTGGTGGGTCCTATATTAAATATATATCAACTCTGCACATTGACATATAAATAAGCAGTATTTTCTTGTCGGGCGTAAAATCTTCAGCGATTTTTTTTAGAACATTATTCATTCACGTCTTCATTATTTCTTCTTTTGTTTCGCTTTCTTCTTTATTTGGTTAGCTTACTCCATCTTTGTGTAAATATGTTCATTATGATGGGAAATAAAATGATGATAATATTAAAAAACGACTCACACCCTCGTGTAAACATACGCACATAAACATGAGGAACAAATTATTTCCGTGGTAGCTTAACGGTCCTGTTTTCTGAATCTGTATTATGTGGATCAATGCGGATCATGATAAATGAACGAATGCGAGTATATTTGTTTCAACGATACTATGCCAAATTGGATCATAATAAATGAACGAATGCGAGTATATTTGTTTCAACGGTACTCTGCCAAATTCTCCTCTTAATCCATTTACATCCATTCCCTCTGTTCAAAATTTTCGCTGGCTTTGTTTAACAGTTTTAAAAAAACATTTTGTCCTTTCACCAGTCTGCAGTATCTGAAGCTTGTGAAAAGATTAAATTTGGATACTCGAAGATTGTGTTAAAGTATAAACGAAAGACTTTGGTTTCTTGTATTCAGTTTCTTGCGATCACTCTGTACTCTTTTTTTGGCACTTTTATTCTATTGAAAAAAAGTGACATACGTAAACTACGTACATGTTACTACAAATACTGTAAATACCTGCTTTATTTGCCTCTATCATATAGAAACTGGAGAATAATCCGTAAATACAAAGCTCCCGATGTAACGGCAATACTTCATAATAATTTATCTTGACAAGCATATAAACGGCTTACTCCATATCAGCAGCTCATCCGTTTGTTCTGTTGATTATTTGTTTCTTTTGTTGTACTAGTGTTTCTTTCAGTTGTTTATTTGTTTCTTTCTCTTCTTTACTCCACTATCTTCACATTTTTTTGTACAGTGGGTTACAAATAAATTATTATTATTATCATTAATGCTCGTAAAAGAGACCTCTATTGGAAGAATTTAGGACTTGATTTCTATTGGATTCCTCTTGCCCGTAGAAAAAACTGAATAAGGTAAATTGTACGTGACACGTCTAACCAAAATTGATACCCTGTTCTGAAGCCTTACCGAATCCAGCTACAAAGCTCTTCGCCTATTCACGTCATTCAACTTCAAAGCATATCACTCGAACAGGAATGGAATTATCCTAATTAGTTCTGATCCGACAAGTGAAATTACGGCACTCGTAATATGGGATCGACTAAAACCAGGAAGGGAAGGGAACGCGAGAAAAGCAGGAAGGGCATACTAAAACGAGGAAGGGTATACTAAAACGAGGAAGGGGTGGTGAACGTTGAATTTGAGAAGTTGCCGACCCCTCAAATAATACTAAATAGAGGAAGGGAACGTTGCTGCGAATTCTGGCGACAGCCCTCCTGGTTTTAGGATGCCCTTCCTCGTCTTAGTGTGCCGTTCCTGGTTAGTCTCCTACCGTAAGAACGAGAAATGAAAAGGTGAATTTCAATTTTTATAGTTGCCGACCACTCACTGAACTTAATGCCTACCCATGTCAGGATACTAAAACGAGGAAGGGATGGTGAACTTGCCGACCCCTCAAATAATACTAAATAGAGGAAGGGAACAGTGCTGCGAATTCTGGCGACAGCCTTCCTGGTTTTAGGATGCCCTTCCTCGTTTTAGTATGCCCTTCCTGGTTTTAGTATGCCTTCCTGCTTTTCTCGCGTTCCCTTCCCTTCCTGGTTTTAGTCGATCCCTCGTAATATACCTAGTTCCCGAAACGCCTGAGATAGTGCTTACTTAGATCGTCGACTAATCAACTTACTGAGAATTGCTGTGAGAAGATTATTTAGCTAATTGCAGTTTGTCCTCCGTCTTATACTGGACACCAGTTTACTCGCTTCGTCCATTAATTAACTTACTGATTATTTCTGTTACAAGGTTCTTCAATTAATTTCAGTTTGACCTCATTCTTGTACGCCTACTGGACACTAGGGGATTAGGAATTGTATCCCCTTGTACAGCATATTGGAGAAAGTATATTCGAAATTGTAGTTCTTATGGCACTTGCCCTTCGGCCAAGTGCCATATGTAATGTAATGTAATGTTTATTTATGACCCATCGTACAAGAAAGAGAAAATGATGGAGTATAAGAAGAAAAATAGAAGAAACACACAAAAAAAAACAAATCACACAACAAAGAAAAACAAAAGGCAAATCACAAGGAGAAAATCACACTTATAATTCAAAAAAAATATCAGAAAACAATCCCTTGCCACTCATGGCCGCTCTGTTTGCATTTTAGTCGTTGACAAAGCTCGTCAAGTTTAAGAATCGGGTCAACGATACCATATTTTTTCATCATGTAGGTGTTGCGCGTCCAAGGAGGAAAGCGAAGAAGATATTTTGCAAATTTGAAGTAAATCCGTTTAATTTTTAGTCGGTCCGTGTCATTTACAGTTTCAGAAAAAGGAGCTATATAAAGAACATGGGGAAGCGCAACACTGTTATATAATTTTGCTAAGAGGTAACGGTTTAGGTGGAACTATGGCGATCGCAATCTCTGTCGTCCGTCGATCGGTTGGTCGGTCCGGGTTTTGCTAGTTTGGGTGGGGGAATCCGGAGAGGGAATCCGGAATCTTGAGGTATTTTTAAGTTTTGAACGGGTGATCGATCTTAATGAAACTTGATATTTGGAAAGATCTCGTGTCTCAGACGACTCAATTAAAATCCGGAACGGATTCGGTGACTTCGGGGGCAGGGAGGAACCGGATTGGGAAACGCTTAGAGTGGAGGGATCGGGATGAAACTTGGTGGGAAGAGGAAGTCCTAGATACAGCATTGACATAGCCGGACCGTATTCGGGCACTATGGAGGAAGTTGAAGGGGGTGGGGGTCCGGAATTCTCGTGATCCCGCGAGTTCGGTACTTCCTGATGTATTAGGACGATGAAATTTGGCTGGCGTATCAGGGACTGGAACAAACCAACTTAAAAATTGTCGTTTGTATGATCTGACGATCGTGGGGGGAGTATAGGGATGAGAAATCCGGAATCTAGTGGAATTAGTCATTTTTTAACGGAAGATCGGATTTGAATGAAACTTCGGACCGGATCCGATACTTGTGGGGGGGATTGAAGGGGTTCGCTGGAATTTTCGTGAAACGCTTAGCGTCGAGGGATCGCGATGAGATTTGGTGGTAAGAACAAGTATAAGCCCTAGATGCGTTCAGACACAACCAGATCGTATCAGGGCTCTTTGAGGGGAGTTGGAGGGGGTGTCCGAAAACCCGGTGATCGCGTGTTTGGATCCTTCCAGATGTGCTAAGGACGATGAAACTTGGCAGACATATTAGTCACCGACCAGATAGACTTAAGGACCTGACATTACGCCCTAGGAAAACTTCCGTTCCCGGATCCGATCACTTTAGGGGGAGTTAAGGGAAGGGGAATCCGGTATATACTGACTTCCATGGATTGCGATCGGGTGGTCCGATTCGAGTGAGACTGTATGCGTGTTAAGAACTAACGACCTCGATATGCAAAACATGTCTCCGAGCCATAGACAGCAATCATGATAGGGGCATTTGGAGGGGGGGGGGGTCCGGAAACTTTGTGACATGTATAAAACACAAACGAATGGGCCGAATGGTATGCGAGTTGGACAGTGCCGAGTTTATGCGGCCTACTTCGGCCGCAGCAGAATGAGGATGAAGCGGAAGCGGATGGATTCGACTAAAACTTGAAGGACGAGAAGAGGAGATGTCAGAGATGCGAAGTTTATGTGTCCTAGGCCACAGTGGGAGGGAGTTGGAGGGGGAGTCCCGGAAATTTTGTCGCTCGCATAGAGGTCAAACGAGTGATTTGAATGAAACTAGGAAAGTACCGAGACTATATGCCCTAGATTTCAAATTTTATGGTACGGACCTGATCTGAGCACGGTTGTGGGGGGGGGGGGGGAGTTCCCGAAAAATCCCCAGACTCGATTGAAACTTGATAGCCAGTAAGAGAAGATGCTTCAGATGATGTGTTTTGTATGTCTGAACCACATTGTTTGAGGGGGAGGGGTACCGGAAATAGAATAGCACTCCTAGGGATCAAAGTAGTAGGATGAAACATTTACCCTAGATGATCCAAGGCGATGTCGGAAACACTCAAACTCGAGTGAAACTAGATATCCTATATCTAGGTCCGATCGGATCCTGGAGGGGCTGATGGGGGTATTTTGTGACGTAGGCCTACTCATCTACTTTCTTACACCACGTACACGTACAAGTGCCATATGAGCTCGTAGCCTTTGTTAAAGATTTAAATTTCCGAGACTGCACATTTTGATCAGCACTAGTTTTTACCCCTTTTCAAGCCTACCTTGAAATCAAGACCCTTGTAAATTTTAAGGTTCCACTGTAAAGGTTCCACAGTCAAAACAACGTCATCGGCAAAACAGAGCACACATAGCAGAGATAAATCTGAAGAAACTGTAGAAGCTCCTTCTTTTAACATGAATTCAACGTTGCCATTTATGAAAATTCCGAACAGTTTTGGTGACAGAATACAACCTTGTTTAACCCCTAAATTGTAACTTATTATTCTTAACAATTCTTTCCCCACCCTAACTATCAATCTAGTTAATCTTTATATCTCTGCCAACATCAACACAAATGTAGCCGGTAGTGCTATGCTTAGCAAACTATCCATTAACAAAACTCCATCTACATTGTCGAAAGCCCCTTTGAGACCACTGAATGCTACATACAGCCTTCCATTTCTAGGCTTGGTATACTTCTTTATCAGAACCGTTAGTGCGAAAATGCTATCCGTTGGTCCATATCTTTGTCTAAACCCCGCTTGTACCTGATTTAAAACCACCCTAGAATATAACCATTTGTTGACCCATTATCTAAAATGTTAAACTACTGTTCACCACTCCTCAAGGGCCCATGATCATTTGTGCCTCTAGGGTGTCGCTTACAAAGAAACACCTAGCTCCCTTAAAGTGCGCATCATCTCGTACAAGAAGGTGCAAGAAAAACTTTCGACTAAACGGTGCATTTTCATGTTCCCCTAGGGAATATGAGTATTCGTGCCTCAAGGGTTTTGCTTACAAAGGATTACAGTAAACCCGCGAGTTGACAAATCCCAACAGTCCTCTACTATACCAACTTGCAAGTGCCATATGAGCTTCCAGCTCTTGTTCTGTTACGAGCGCTGTTGGAAAGTTCTTCATTTTAAAAATGTTTATTTTTATTTTTATTAGATTCCACGCGATGACAGATATCCTTGGGGGATACGTTATCAAGGTTCAAGAAACATAAACAAAAAATGCATATCTATAGCCAAGTGGATACTAATAGTCAGTTGTTATATGGGATTCGTTCCTTTTGATGTCCCCTCACGAGGATTTCCCTGGCCTGGAGGCTACGTTCGCGTGCTTCAAGAAAAAAAAGAGTAAATAATGCTTTTCTGTAGTGAATACTAATGGTCAGTTGTTATTCGGAAAATATGTGATTTGTTGCTTTTGACGCCCTCGCGCAGTGACATCCGTGGGGGATACATTTGTATGCTTCAAGAAACAAAAAGGAAACAGTGCTTTTCTGTGATGAATACTAATGGTCAGCTGTTCATTTGAAAAGATGTGATTTGTTCCTTTTAATGCCCCCCACTCGGCGAACTTCGCCTTGCCAGTGAACTTCACAGAGAAAATTAAGTTCATTTTCCAGCTTGAGCCTGAAAAGGACCCTTGCCCAGAAGGACCGAAATATATCTCTAATAAAATTCAGCTGACGTATCCGTTTAGCACTGTCAGTTATGATTCGCAGTCATCTTGGGCTGAAATAATATTTAACTTCGGTAGCAAACCCACCTAGCCCCCCCCACACCACAGTCAGTACAGTAGCCCCTCATCGACATGTCGAAACGTAGGCTACTTATAAAATCCTGGAATTAAAAATAGTTTTTTTTTATGAAAAGTACCTGTATATAGAGAGGTGAGTGGCCAGCGACGTCACGGCTTTACATTTTCCAGGGAAAATCCTGAAAGGACCCCTCGCACTGTTTGCTCTTCAGTCTACAGTATTTTAAATATTTGAATACTTTAAAACATGGCTGTACCTTCAACAAATAACCCATGGTTTTGGCTGTTTTAAACCTTTTCCGAGACCCGTTGGCTTGTAGCAAAAACAGGGAAACAATTTACAGAACCGGTTTTTCTGATGGAAAAACTTCTCGCAGACAACCGTCGACAGCGTGATACACATCGAAGGTAGCAAAACACGGCATGTGAGAAAATGATCGTGGTTCTGTAGAGGGATTATAATGTACCGTACGAAATTGGGTTCTTCGGGTTTAGAAATATATGGAGTGATTATGGAAGTAGGTTGCGTTAGCATTATAGGTAAGACAGGTCCTTGAACGGAAAGTCAATTTACCAACTTTTCCAGGCAACCTTGACAATCCTAGACAAACTCGACATAGAGACGGAAAATAAAACTCCAGAAGAAGTTGCCCGGCGATTTGGCTTTGAGGAGGAATTCACGGCGGGAAAATTAAACTGGTGGCAGAAAGTCAAACCCTCGCTGTGGTCCCTTTTTGAAGAGCCACATTCCTCCACCCCCGCAAAGGTAATTAATTTGACTAATTACTGATCATCTTAATTACTTACCTTACTGCTACTTTCAAGCGATAAGCACGTTGTTTCCCGACGAAAGCTTGAATCAAGAACAAGTCTCTTATAAGCTTTTGTACTATGACTATGCGGAGTCGAGTATCCCCGTATCTTTTCCGCTGTGAACGAGCGGAGGTTAGTCGCTTCGCGCCAGACCACGTTTCGTTACCTCTAAAATTAGCTATGTCGCTGTGAAACCACCCTGAGGAAAAGTAGAAGACAAAGTTGATTGGTTCTTTGGACGCGCTAAAGAGCGGGTCAGCGCGCGGAGTACGCCTCCTGCATTTTCTTAATCTTCGATGAGCTACGGCGAAGACGGAAGTATAGTAGACGGGTAAAAGGCTACAGTAAATACCTCTAGGTCCGTACATTTTTGTCGGGTATTCATAGTCGATGTATGGTACCAAAGACAGAGGTTCTATCTGATTATTCGTTCGTGCTATTAGTTACTACTTCGAGAAGGTTGGAACGGTCAACGTAGTAGTTTTTCGTGAGGGTTAGAACGGAATAGTAACTAATAAAACATACTATTGTTAGAAGGGTGAACACACTCAAAATGACAATCCTCGCTTTGAAAATCCTTTTCAAAGGTTCAGTAAAGAGTGTCCCGCTCCAGTTTCCCACCCACGGCTGTAGCTCCTGCCCTCCTTTTAAAATATCCAGAAGAAGAATAAACAGGCCAGATTCTTACCTTCACTACCCTATGAAAAGTTTATCCAAAAAATAGTAGTATGAAGTTGTACGGAAAAGTAGCATGCAGTACGGACTGATTTTGCTACATACTTCTATGTCGAGGCTACCGTGTTACTGCATGCTACTATTAGCAAGACTGAATGCTACTATAGCAAGACATGATGCTGCTGGATGCTACTGCTTAAGATAGCCCAGTCTGAGGCACATTTAATGATAGTATTCTTTACTATTACATATCAATACATGCAACTTTTTCCTACAACTACCATAAGACTACACAGGCTGTAAATTTTTCATCGGGTACCTCTCGCAATGTCTTTCGCTGAGAAAGCACAGTGGATAGTGCGCGCCATCTTGCATAACATCGCGACAAACACCGTCTCTGATTGGTTTGTGTAGATCGTAACTCCGACTGAACCGATCGTAAACAAGGCGAGGGGGGGGGGGGGGGGCTCAACTGTGAAAAGATTCTCTATGGGAAGATTGAGCTTGGTTTGACAGCACAAGCCCGGAAACAGTTGTGAAACGAAAAAGGAAAATAGTTGGACTGGTGGTGGCAGCTCTGATTTAAAGGTTACCTGAACGGCTTTTCAAACCATTTTCCCAAACCAGGCAAATATGATTATCATCACTTGTTTTGATACCCATGAATAAGACATGACTTTTTCTCCTGTATTTTTGTTCCTGTTCTTGGAGGGGTAACTAGCTGATAAAAAAAAAAAAAAAAAAAAAAAAAAAAAACTGTTTTTTTCTATTTTTATTTGTCTGTTTCTGTTGTGAGTAGTACTAGGTGGTCACTTTCTGTTGAGGACATACTCGGGCCATGTTTCCCGTCCTTCTTTAAAGCTCGTCTGGACGGCTTGTCAAACCATTTCCAAAATCTTGCTTCGGTGACTGTCATCTATGGACATCTGCTTTGCCAACCCTGAACAAAACATTGACATATAAACATTAGTTGCATTTGCAGATACCATGGCATCTGTTACCACGGTAACTGGATCTGCAATTAGTGGTTTTTGCAGTTACTGTGGTATCCGACACTACGGTTGCTATACAAAAACGACAATTGCCGAAATAGCGCTTTTCGAAGTCATCCCAAAACAAATTTCATATCCAGTCACATCACTAAGTTCCAAACCTCTTTCCCGCCAATTCGACAAAATCCTTGGCTCTATTGTTGGTAATGATGAAAGTGAGATGATTTTTTCAGATACCACTGTCAGCTACCACGGTCGGACCGTAACGATAACTGCAAAAACGCCTTTTGACCGTGGTATCAGATACCACGATAACTGCGATAACGACTTTAAACCGTGGTATCAGATACCATGGTACCTGCAAAACGCAACTATTGTCCCTCCCTGTTATTTTTCTGTTGCGACCGTATTTCGGACCGTGGAAGCGCCTCTCTACGGTTGTAAAAATACTGGGCGTTTACGTCGCGAGCAGTTACGTCTTTTTAACGTCTCACCAGGTCGACCTTGCTATGCAGCAACAACTCGGCAGAAGAGAAGATACTAGAAGGGCCGGGCCAAAGAGAAGATACTAGAAGGGCCGGGCAGTAGTATAAAGCCATAGTATATAATAGGATATAAAACCATAGTCGCGCTGCTACTTAAAAGCGGACCAGAAAAAATGGTCTTTCTACCACACACCCAATGATAACCATCCCTACTGCCACTATGAATGTTCAAAACCACAAAAAACACCGTCAAACAATGAGCAAATTAAAAAAAAACACCAAATTTCCTAGGTTTGGTATAATTCGGTCTTGACTAAATCTCAGCGGATTATCCGGGACAGCTGTTATGGCATGTAGGGAGCCAAGGATCAAAATAATAATTTCCATCTAATGCTCCAACTGTTTATTAGAAATTCAAATAAAATTAAAAAACCAAGATCAGTGCAGTGGTACTCCTGAAGACATGACAAAAACAATCAATTAAGTCTCATAATTCTTTGCTAACCAAACGTGGAGAATTTCGTCATCTAGAAAAGAAGACGTTCTGCGTGGATTTTTTCTCGAGCCAGAACAGCAACCCGACAATCAAGTTCAAATCTAAATAAACTGGTGGCTTGCGATCAGTAAAAGAAGGTAAACAGGATGTTTGGATTAGGTCTTTAAGCAGCGCTGCTATCTTCCATCCGCGTTTGTTAAAAAAAACGTTTATAATACGTATTTTAGTTTCCTTATCATCTGTAGAAGTTTTGACAGTATTATTGGGCGAAGTCCGAGGCGAAGTCTTAATATCACAGTATTTTGCAAAAACTTTTCTGAACCATTTGCCGCGTCCTATATGTTGATAGTACGAGTTGATCGTCGTTGATTTTACTCGGGAATGACCCGATAGGAAACGAAAAAACGAATAGACTTGGGACAAAGCAGGGTGCTCTGAGGTAACCGAAAGCGATAGTCTAGAGCTTCAGTTCCACTTTAACCACAGATGAAGAATTCAATCTGGAATAAGCCTTTCGAGTAAAGGTATAGTTATTTTCAACAGTTTATGTAACACCCAGAAGTTAGAGATGGGTCATGCCAAATGAAGAAAAGAAAATTGCACAGAACAAACCCAGGACAACCTGGACGCCCGGGTTCTCGAGTGACTGGTTTATTTGAAGACGTACCGTTTAGTTTTTGTGTTTTTCGTTACAAGTTGTTTACTGTGATTTGGTGTAAAATAAACAATAACCTAACCTAACCTATAACTAACCATCCAGAACGAAAAATCAAATCTGTTTGCTCCAAACAGCCGGATAAAACCATGTGATTTGCTGTGTAAGGATTTTCCATTTCAGTTACCGCTTATATAATGATATAAATATAAAATATAAAAATTTTCTCGGGGGGGGGGGTACTTATACTTGGTGGGTTACTTGACATCCTCCAGAGGGGGCCGTGGTAACTTTCTTTACATGTATTGTCGGAGCTGGTGGACTCGGACTCTGGACTCATCTCGAGAAACCTTTTTCACGGACTCGGACTCGTCTCGGTCTTGTCGCTTATGGAGCAGGACTCGGTTTCTTGTCCCGAAATCTGGCCGAGTCGGTAGAAGTAAATGTCTCGGTAAAATGAAATAAAGCGCAATATCAACTGAAGATGTTTTTGGGCATATTCTCTTTATAAAGAGCAGGGGCGTCGCAAGTGTATTTTCCTTGGGAGGGGGGGGGGGGGGTGCAGAGCCAAAATTTCGTTACCTAATCTCTAATTATTGTTTTACCGAATCCTAGAAAAATTCGAGCTTTAAATCAACTGAACAGAAAGGATTACGTACAAAGAGTAGCCTAACACTAAAGGGTGGCATGAAAGACGATGAGTCGGCTACTAGGTAGCGTTTTCGCGAAGCACACTTGGACGACAGCAGTAACTGCCTCAGTTTATCATAGCCAAGATAAAATGAAATCGAGCGCCGCAGGTGAAAATTTTCTAAATTCTTTTTTTTTCCCTGCAGGGTAAAATTTTACTGCTTCTCTTGCAAATTCTATTCCAACACTGGGTTAGATGCGAGGCTCGGAACGAGTTTTTTTCTTACTAAGTCCAAAGCCCTGAGTCGCGAACCCCTTTCGCAGGCCCCTCAACGAACCCGGGTCCGGCCCTCGGTCCCTGCTGCGTCTGCTTCGATTAAAACACGAGATTATAAGAATTTTCAGAAACTGGATAGAGCGACGTCCCTGCAGCAGCTACTAGCCGTAGGCTGGTCAATACTACCCATGAACACTTAAAGTGAGCGCCGCAGGTTAGCTTTTTCCATCCGCTAAATTTAACTATTTCCATACAGGTTCTAGCTTTTAACGTCTCTCAGATACCAATTATAAAAGTGGCTTGAAGTCCCAGTTAAATGACGCGCCCTTCCACATAATCGAGAATTTTACGAAAAGCGCCGAAGTCGGAATTTTCGAAACATTTATGATTAGAACGTCTTTTTGGGATTCAACAGAAAAGCAAGGACTATTGAGGAAATCATAGATCTGTCCTTTTGTTTGCGATCATTGCATTGCTCTATCTCTTCGAGTTTCGAGGTTCGCGGAAATTCTCGAATCCTGCAGGCAATTAACCGAAAAAATTCTCAAAGCCCTGTTATTATATCGTATAAGTTTAGACCGATAGCCTCTCCAGGATTCTGTATAACTACCGAATCCCGGTTATTATACTGAATTGTTTGGGAATCGAAAAACTACCGAATAATATTCGTATTCGGTACAATTTCGTCGAAACTGGAACAAAGGTCGGGTACGTGATAACTACCGAATCCTGAAAATTATGCCGAATAATTTACGAATCCCAATCATGATACCCAACAATTTTGACCAATAGCCTATTCGGGATTCTGTGTAATTACCGAATCTCCATAAATATACCGAATAGTTCTGGCATCGAAAAATTACCAAGTGATTTCAGTAAATTCGCTCGCCGAATTCGTGATAAAATACCTGATCCTGGCAATTATACTGAATCCCGAACATTATACCGAATATATTTGTACCCACAGCCTATTTGGGATTCTGTAAAACTACCGAATACCTGTAAATATGCCGAATAGTTCTAGTGTCGAAAAAATACCGAACAGTTTTACTAAAATTTTGGACCTCCGGCCCGTACCGAATCTCAAAAAGTTGGGGAGGGGGGAAATGCGACGCCCCTGATGAAGAGTCTGGTTCATTACACTGTCAGAAGTTTCATAACAGATAACACGAGGATGCGCGGTATCAACAGATAATGCGTTACCATGAGGAAGAACCGTCAAACCGCCAAAAAATATCTGCTGAGTTTTCCGACATCATGACGATAAGGAATAAAGTCAGTAGCTGCTTTTTGGATCTTCCTAACAAAGCTTGTTATGCATAACGTTTGATGCGTAACATTTTCAAAAGGAACAGATAACGTCCGAAGTGTTATATGTTATGCATTATCTGTTGAAACCGCGCATCCTCGTGTTATTTGTTATGAAACTTCTGACAGTGTATTAAAAACTTCGTAGCTCGATCTCGAGACGCCCTTTTCACGACTCGGTCTCGTCTCGTCTCGAAGTATTTTGTCCAGGACTCGGGATCGGTCTTGCTTTGTGAACACGACTTTGTTCTCTGAGTCAAGAACAGCTTTTCTTGTGGCTGTACCGAAAATTCGTCCATGGTTTAGCGATTCAGATTTTCGGGCAACCTTGTCCTCATCTTTCATATTGAATGTTTATTTTCGGAGGCGGCAGGAACATCTTCTTGGATAAATACTCCCCTGTGGTGTTCCACCAATCTTTCGTCCTTTGAAGCTATTTTAAGTATGCAAATGTGCTTAAAGTTTCATCGTGAATAATATCGCTTGGCTCTTGCTAAACTCGGTGCAAAAAGTAAATTGGCGTCCTCGGTGGGCTAATTAGAGGGCGTAGATATTTTTAAATTTTCTTTCTTTAGCAAAAATTTTTTCTGACATCATTAATCACTGAATGTTTCTTATAAATGTTTTTTTCAGCACAAAGATTTACTTCGGCATATAGAGCTTGAGTTTATGCATTTTTGAAGAAAAGAATTTATACTTTTATACCCGAAAGGTCGTGTATTCGTTTCCCTTGTACTACTATCGATGGTGTCTGACCGTGCCAGCGATTTTTGAAATAGAAAGGAAAAAACGAAAAATGTTGCAAAATAAAACAGTGGTTCAATATTAGCCGAGAGAAACTGAGATTTTTAATGTTTATTGAATAAAGCTGAAACTAGAAAATCTGGTTATGAATAATTTTTCGCCTGACTAATTTGAAATCGGAATGAAAATCCCTTGCGCCATTGCTCGACTGTTCGCAGATGACGATTTTTATTTGTGTGAAAGGTGTTTTTGACTCGTTGTAGCTCTATGTAACTTCCGTCCTCTAAAAGGGGTATTCTCGCCGTTCCCCGAGGACTCCTCGGGGAATCAAAGGGAACAGCGAGAATAGAGGGAATCACTCCATGCGGACTCCGCTTCAGAAAACAGCGAGAACACGGGGAATGCTTCCAAAACCGATTTTGTTCTAAAAAAGAAGATGCAGTTGACGAAATTAATCTGGATCCACTTTATTTTTGGTTTTGTTTGTGTTAGTATTGTTTGTGTTTTTAATTAGTTTTATATTGCACCAACACCAGCAAAAATTGATCCCCCTCCGAATATTAAAGGGAGTCAATTTTGATGATGGTGATGATAATTGGAGCATTCCCCATCCGTGGGGACTCTCGAGAATACGGGGAATGAGTCCATGGGACAAACAAAAACACGGAGACTCCTCAAGTGGAGTCCTCAGGGAACGGCGAGAATATGCCTTAAGAGCTAGTTTCTTAAGGTCTACGGTCTACTGGAGCCTAGGTTCCACGCAATCCGTTTAAAAGAAAGTATCGGTCTCTTTATGTGTGAATGCGTGAAGAAGGAGTGAAAGGAGAATCTATTTATTTTTAAACTCGCTAAAATGACAGAATATCGGAAAACAAACAATGAAAAAGAAACAAAAACTGAACAAGACACTAGAAAACTGGAAGCATCTCATGTAGGATAGAGGATTCGGAAGGAATATAAAAAAATTAAAGTTTAGGGACAAAAAGGATCAAAAGTCGAGTGAAGATATTTCCTCGGTTTACCATTTTCCGAGTCTTTTCACATGGTTGGGATGGGGACGGGTGGGAGAATGCTCTCTGGAGACTCTAGTAGTAGTCAGACGTCGGAAAGGACCAGATCTTATCTAATATCAGTCCGAGACTTTGATTGACGAATAAGTCGTTCCACTGACCGCTTATCAGAATCATATTTACAGTCCATGCTTTATCCATTTTCACCCCTTCCGATAACCAGTTGCTTCGGAGAGGGAAGATTAATCCCTAGGGGATGAGCGGCACCGGGTGCGGCCGATAAAGACTTTGGTTATTGGCCCATCGCGAACCTTTAAGAGCTTATAAGAGACTTTCCTTGTCCTTTCCCGTTGATATTGAC
Source organism: Branchinecta sandiegonensis (assembly GCA_030848855.1). Taxonomy (NCBI): domain Eukaryota; kingdom Metazoa; phylum Arthropoda; class Branchiopoda; order Anostraca; family Branchinectidae; genus Branchinecta; species Branchinecta sandiegonensis. The sequence continues at coordinate 1,494,720 of JAUPMV010000012.1, forward strand.
AGATTAGCCTGCCAGGGAAAAGGGACAGTTACTTTTTCTGGGGTCCACAGATTGGCAGAGTAAAGACCTAATCCAGACATTCTGTTACCTTCTCTTACTCATCGCAAGCCACCAGTTTCTTTAGATTTGAACTTGATTGCCGGGTTGCTGTTTTAGCTTGAAAAAAACAAGAGCTGTAAGCTCATATGGCACTTGCACGGGTTAAGATGTTTTGATTGATCAAAAGTAAGTTTCGACTTTGCGGTTGATATGCGCACTCTACGGGAGCTAGAACTTCATTTGTAAGGAAAACCCTTGCGGCAAGAATGATAATGGGCTGATGGGCAACAGGAAATGCATAGATTGCTTAAAAGTATTTTTTTTTACTTTGCGGTCAAGATTGGTACTTTAAGCAATAACCGGATTTGGGAAGTAGCAGTTTCTAATCAAATGTTGTTGAATCTCTAATATTCCAGCGAAGTTTCATCGTCCTAGCACATCTGAAAGTACCTTAACTCGCGATCACTGGAATCCCAGACCCCCCCCCCCCCCTGCCTCCAACTCCACCCACAATACCCGGAGCCAATCCGGTTCTGTAAATCATTAATCAAGAGCATCTGTTTGTGATACCCACAAAGTTCGATTCCGATCACACCAGTCTAAGCGGGTCAAGTACCCCCCCCCCCCCCAAGGATTCGGTCCGGGAATGAAAAAGATCACGTACCAGAGAGAAATGTCCTCTGTTCAATTATTAAATTTCACTCGAATCCGATCACCCGTTCCAAAGTTACGTATGACTCAATATTCCGGATTCCCCTCCCTCAACCCCCCCCCAAGATTATCATATCGAGGAACTTTTTTTTTATTCCAAGTCAGTTTGACCGGGTCCCTGATATGCCTGCCAAGTTTCGTCGTGAAAATCCTAAATACTAGAATTCTGGGAAACCCCTCCCTCCCCCCTCATGTGTCCGGATCCAGTCAAATTGTGTAAAAGATTTACATGGACCAGATGTTTGTTTTTAACCGTTTCTTGAGATTTCTGGTCCCCCCCCCCAACTCCCCCACGGTGGCCGTATCCAATCCGATTCAGTAAATGATTTACCTAGAGCATCTGTTTGTTCTTCCCACAAATTTCCATCCCGATCTCCCCATTCTAAGCGAGTCACGGATTGGATGACTTATCCGTTTTGCACCGTCAAATACGGGTCATGTATTTTCCACCACCCCCCCCCCCCCCCCAATAGTTGCCGGATCCGGTCCGGATATGAAAAAGATCACCAGAGAAATGTCCTCTGTTCAGTTCTTAAATTTCACTCGAATCCAATCACCCGTTCCAAAGTTTGGCGTGACTGAATATTCCAGATTACACTCCCTCAACTCCCCCCACCATTATCAGATCGACAGAATTTTTATTTTGAAGTCAGTTTGATCGGGTCCCTGATATGCCTGCCAAGTTTCATCGTGAAAATCCCCAAAACCGCCATCGCCGGAATTCCGGGAAACCTCCCCCCCCCCTAAGTGTCCGGATCCAGTACAATTGTCTAAACGATTTATCTAGAGCAGATGCATGTTCTTCCCAGCAAGTTTCACTCCGATCCCTCCATTCTAACCGTTTCTTGAAATTTCCGGTCTCCCCCCCCCCAACTCCGCCCTGGCTACCGAATCCGGTCAAGACTTTAAACGGGCCATCACATATATATAATCTATTAATTTATTAAGTTTCATTACAATTCGATCACCCGTTCGAAAGTTACATTCCACTTAATTTCCCGGATTCCCCTGCCCTCCACTCCCCCCCAAAATGGTCGGATCGGAAAACTGTTATTTGTAAGTTTCTTTGGTCGGGTCTCTGATATGCCTGCCAAGTTTCATGGTCCTAGCACATCTGGAAGCACCCTAACTCGAAAAAGTGTGACAAAATGCCCTAAATGTTCAAGTTTCCAGCGCCCTCCACTCCCCCGCATATGGTGGGATCGGGAAACTGATTGTTTCCAGGTTAATTTGTTCGGGTCCCTAATATGTCTGCCAAGTTTCATTGTCCTAGCACATCTGGAAGTACCCTAACTCGAAAAAGTGTAAGTGTAAAAGTAATTAGATTCGTAATTAGACTGAAAATTACAGGAGAAGGAAATGAATGTACTCGCGGTTGTGTCATAATATCGTCATACTATGGTGGAAAGAAAAATACAAGTGACAGGGAATAAAGTTTGAGATTGATTTAAGCAGAAACAGGGGTTTTCGAGACGGCCAATAAGGGCGATTCTGGCATTCTCAATTCGCTTCCAGCTTTGTTCATATTAGTGTTATAAGCTGAAGAAGGATTTTTTGCGTCCTCGTTTCTTGACTAGTTAGAGCAACTCAAGCCGGCGGCGATTTTTTCGAAGCTGCATAAGAGAAAACAGATCTAGTTTCAATTTTTCTTAATCACCCCCGTCACGTCCTGCTCGAATTATAAGCTGACTTGTATAGCTCTTATGTACAGTAGAGGTACGCTTATTTGCACACTTTTTAACTGTTCCAGTACCTTGGCTTTGTTACTTGCATATAAAAAAGTAAAATGGAAAAGAAAAATAACAAAACTGATATCAGCTAACAGCCAGCTATTTCAGGGTTATCCTGGCACAAACTTGAAGTATAAATTCAATTAGTTTTCTTTGGTTTTGAATTTACAAAAAGCTCCTTTTTCTTTTGGAGGCATCTGCAGGTTCGGACCACCATATTCTCCATTGAAGGTGCGTTCCTCGTGGCAAGCTTTTCAAATTATGAAGAAAAAAAAACAGGTGTCACTATCAGCCATGAATTAACAAAATATTCAAAAAGCAACAAAAGCGTGAATGGTTATACTAGTATTTATAGTAAAAAAAGCCTTATTTGGGTTTTAGTTTTTGAGATCCCAAAACGTAAGTGGTGTAAGTGTATACCTATGAGATCGCAAAAGTTGTCTGTCTGCTGTCTGTCTGTGAGCACGATATCTCTCGATGGGAATGAGATATTTTGATGAAACTTGGTGTAAGGATTCTTTGGGTCAAGGGTAAGGTCAAGTTCGTAGATAGGCTTTGTATCTACATTTAGGGGTGGGAGTTTAAATTAAGGGGCAAACAAAATATTTTTAAACAGCTAATGAGATAGTCGATGAAGGGGTAAGAAGACATGCTGCACGCTGATGTGAAAATCATTTTCTCGCCGGACAAGTATTTCGTCTGGAATCCGGCAAAAACCGGAAAGTTGGTTAAAAGTAAAAGTTTCATTTGAATTTGATTAAATGTTCGATTTAGGGGTAAGAAGACATTATGAACGCTTCTGTGAAAAGCACTTTCTACCCGGACAACTAGTTCGCCCGGAATCCGGCCAAAACCGGAAAATTTGTTAAAAGCAAAAGTTTTATTTGAAGTTGGTTAGATGTTCTTTATAAAGATAAGGATATAAGCTGAATTCATTTCTGAATTTTATCTTTTTGCTGGACAGTTAGTTCGTTCTGAATATCGGCCGACACCGGAAATTTGGCAGAAGTAAAGCTGGAAGTTTCGGTCATTGTCGACAAAATAGATATGGCTTATAGAGGTATATCTGGATTTCTTTGACGATTAGCCTGGCGAAGACTGGATCTGGCGAGGACAAGACCCAATTGTCTGGATCAAACATTAGACTTTTGGGATCCCATCGAAACCTTTGGTCTTGTTTCTTTCAAGTAAAACATGCGTTAAAACAACAGACGGTCCGCTTCTTTTGGTGCTTTTGCGGCCGCTTTTTGCCTGTCTCTGTCACTTATCGGACTTGAATGGCCAAGTTTTCCGTTATGTCCAGTAATTATTAGATGGCGCTGAACGTTAAAATCACCTGACATTTCTTGTAACAATATTTTCGGCCCTTCTTGGCAAGACTCCTGTTCAGGCTCTAGCAAGAAATGTAAACTGCGATCATTAATCATCGATTTGTCTAGCCAGATCCTAAAGTGAGCTTGGTCAGAGCTGCGGGCTGAAGGAATATTTATTCAGAGCCTGAAGGGGGCCCTCACCAAGAAGGGCCAAAATATCCCTATAAATATCAGCTCTCTTATCCTTCTAACGCCATCAAATATAATCAGCAGGCAGCTTTGGCGTGAGCCACGTTCACTAGCATGCCCAGCCAAGCATAGAGTTCTAGAGCTGAGGACTTCGTGCCCAGCCCGAATCTAGGCGCGTGCCTAGGCATCTGTGCTTGGCTAGGCATGCTTGTGATATGAGCTGGAAGGAATGATTGCAGGGGCGTAATTTGCTATGGGGCAGGGGGGGGGGGGGGCAACTGCCCCCCCCCCCAGCTGAAGTTTAGCGTCTTCGAAACTCTCGTCGAAACCAAGATAGGCCTACAGAATTCAAGCCTCCACAGAAACAGATCGGTTTTCTTTAGCATACCTTTGTCTTTATGGTAAGATTGGAACACGGAAGCCTTGAAACTTTTATAGCGATATGCATGCTCTATGCAGGGTTAAACACGTTAAACATGTCTATGTCAGATGACCGACTAATGGTGGGTTACACACTTCGTAAAATCCGAGCGTATTTTGAAATCCAAGCGTATTTTACGCACGTATTTGAGCTTGAAAAGATTTCCAGCAATACGGGCGTATTTAGATACAAAACGGACCGATTTCTCAAATACGTCCGTACTGCTAGAGATCTTTTCAAGCCCAAATATGTGCGTAAAATACGCTCGGATTTTATGCAGTGTCTAAATGCACCATAAGTGTTCTTTTGGTCATTGGTACCCAACCTGAAAAAGCGAAGAAGCTTGACGTCAATTGCGCAGTGGACAGATCGAAGAAGCGTCGTTTCGCCTTGGTCGATTAGTAAAATATCTCTTAGTTTCTTGGGAAAATCGGCTCCAACTTTGCCCCCCCCCCCCAGGATTTTGACGAAATTACGCCCCTGAATGCTTGAAAGGAAGTATGTTGCTTGATTTACTCCAGAAATGCTTAATATCTTCAATAGATCGATACATAAGATTTATTGATTACTAAGAAGTCCGCCAGATAGATGCCAGTCATCGTATGTATCGTGTGCCAATAAATTTTGTTTTTGTTTCAAAAGGTTTGCAACCGAAATTACGGTTTTGTGTTTGGTCAGGGATCAAACGGATGAGTCAGTTCATATTTTTAAAGTGAAATATGTGTGTCCATCCAGAAATGCTTAATATCTTCAATAGATCGATACATAAGATTTATTGATTACTAAGAAGTCCGCCAGATAGATGCCAGTCATCGTATGTATCGTGTGCCAATAAATTTTGTTTTTGTTTCAAAAGCTTTGCAACCGAAATTACGGTTTTGTGTTTGGTCAGGGATCAAACGGATGAGTCAGTTCATATTTTTAAAGTGAAATATGTGTACACATCTTAGCAAAGTCAAGCCGTATATTACTATATTATATCTTATATATATTCTTTATTCTATAGTTTCTTATTCGCAAAAATCGGACCTGTCGCTATCGTAAACCAAAGTCTACCTTACGTCTTGTAATATCGCCGCACATATGTGAGTGAAACTAGATATCCATTCCTAGGTCTGAACCGATTTTTCGACGACGGGGGTTGAAGGGGGTATTTTGTGACGTTCTCATCTACTTTCTTGTATCCTCTACTCGCAACAAGTGCCAAATGAGCTCGTAGCGCTTTTTTTGTTAGTGTAGAAGCAAATATACCTGCAAATTGTGTTTAATCAACACCAGTTGCACTTTTTTAGTCTTTTTCTGCAGTCAGGGATGCTGTTAGTTCGTTGAAACTCGTTACTTCCTTTCGGATGGAATGAAAAAACACGTTTTATGTGAATTCAAAGCGTGCCGTCTACCTGTGAGTTGTCGTGACTGCGTTCACATTCTGAAATTTACTACGAGAAGCTGATTTTGGAAAATTAAAGATCTCACAAATCGAGTAACTTCAGTCGCAATGATACGATTAAAAGCCGTTTTTCCGTTTGACCTTTAACAATCTAAACTAGTGCCATTGTACCGTTAGAAACTTTAATACAAGAAAAACGGAAACGTTTGAGAACCCTTTTTTCTCGTCCAGAACCGATTTTTCTAGAAGAAGAGTATCCGATGGGATTTCCTCGATGTTCGTAGAAGCCAAGGACGGACAGAAGGAGGCTAATTAAGTTGATTATAGAGAAGTAAAAATATGAGAAACTTCTAATCCACTTCTAAAAAAAAAATGAGACAAAATTTAGCTTTGAAGTCCTCGACGGAGACATCACGTAACTCCAAATGGTGACTTCTACATGTATAGGCTAGATATTTTCCGAACATCGACTTGTTCAGCTTCAATTTCATGTTATTTTTCAAGTTCAATCGGTTTATTAACAAATACAAAATAAATCATACATAACAAAAACACTCAGTCCATTTCTGGACGCCGAGTACCACAATCTATACATTTTAGACATAATACGCAGAGTGGTCACTGTTCCTACTCTTAGACACAACCTTGCCTCTCAGAAAAAAAAACTAACCAATTACCTTCCTGCACCTTGCCCCAGGGGAAGCCACCCCATCATAAATTTTTTTTTTATTAGTATTTTATTCTTAAGCATATTTTTTTTTATTATTATTTTTTTTTTACCAGACCTTATTTAATTATTCTTCTGTAATGCTAATAAATGATTTTTACTTTTTTTTAAAATGACGCAAGGGAGCTCCTACCTCTCAGCTCGTCTGGAATCAGGTTCCATATTTTTGCACATGTCATGTTCGGAGCAAAATCTGATCGTACAGTCGGGCTGAAGGGTATGTGCAGGTTTGATGATGATCGGGTCCGATTATGCTGGTCCGAGATAGGTCAAAACAATGTTTTGAATGGAGATTGCAGCTCACCAGCTAAAAACGTAAAAACAAAGGTCAAGCATGACAGTTGATGCAGCGACTCCAGTGACAAGTACTCTTCATTTTTTCCAATTATTATCAGACATCGTTTATGAATCTAGTTCAGTTTTTCGCAGGTGAGATTTTAAGGTCGATTGCCAGATCATTGCACAATACTGTAGATGGGGTTTTATAAGAGCGTTGTACAGGAGGACCAGTGTTTTCTGCGGCAAGGTGCTCTTCAGTTTTTCTATTATTCCAAGATTCCGGGATAGCTTCAGCTCTACTGCTTGGATGTGATGCAGGAATGACAGGTTCTTGTCAAGGAGGACTCCCAGGTATTTTGCGAAGCGCTTTTCTGGCCGACTGATCAGACTGATCAGACAGAATGTTGATGAAAGACTCCAAAACCTCTTGAGTGGTAATACAAACAGCAAAGACTAATGTGAAGTCAATAGGCGGATAGAAAATGTTGTACGAAATTTGAACTTTTCGTGTTTTGAAGTCCATTAGCCAGACCTCAAACTCCAAAACCCAAACCTTCTGAATCTTAATAAAATCTTCTCTACCCAACCTCCTAACCCAATATTTAGCTTTTGCTACATACAACTCCACCCTCCGTTGTGGTCAGAGGCGTTACTAGCCAAAATGTTTGAGGGGGGGGGGGCAAGGTATTTACCGACTGGCTGGTCATTTTTACCGCCCGTTTTTGCAGATAAAACCGACTATTATTGAGAAAAAACGACTGTGTTGACGAAAAATCGGCTGATTTTGAGAAAAACTACTATTTTCAAGAAAAAATCAACTATTTTTCGAGAAACCGACTGTTTGAAAAAAAAAATCGACTGTTTCCAAGAAAAAATCGACTCTTCTTACGAAAAATCGAGGCGCTTCGTGCCGAGTCGGCTATTTTTACCGACTTGCCAACAACATTCGGGGGGGAGGGCGTCCCCCCTCCCCCCGCTCGTCGTGACGCCCCTGGTTGTGGTCCATGGTTGAAAAGAGACAAGATTTCAGTCATCAAAATTGCTTTTTCTGAATAGCAACTGATTTTGAGCAAGAAAGATTATCGATTAAGAAAGAATATATTAAGAATGAAAGAAGATAAGATCTATTTACGATAAGAGCCAATGCTCATTCTAAATACATGAATATTCGTCTCTGTCTGTCCACACAGAGGAATCGGGCGTGAAACTTTACTTCGTTGGAGTGTTGTAGCAGCTGCAAAATCGTCACACGACAACTGGGTTCATCTACAAACAGTTCAAATTAACAAAATTCGGGTTATATCCGAATCTCTGCTGGATAGTTTCTGTTGAATCAAACGAGGGCCAAAGAAGTCACGAAGAGCGTGTTCCACCCTCGTACCAACAGTAACTATTAGTTACTAAATCCGTTCCAACCTCACGAAAAGTTACTGCGCTGACCGTTCCAGCCTTCTCGAAATAGTAACTAATAGTAACTATTTGCTTACCACGCTCGGGAGTGTAGTAAGCTTAATAACTACAGATCTCTGTCACTTGATTGGTCGGATTCGCCCGTGGCATGATATTCTGCTGGAAAATAGAAAAATTGTTCCAGCCTTGACGACAGAAAGGAAGAATTTGCGACGTCATGCGTAGTAACTACGGTAAGTAGGATGGAACACGCTCGAAGTTGAACATAAAGAAATGTTATCTTGACCTCTGGCATTCCTGTTTGTATTGTTAGCCTACTCCGACCAGCTAACCTACTACGCTATTCTGTGGCTCAGCTATTCTGTGAATATTCGCGTCAGTGTGAACCCACGGTAAGGATGATTTTTATGATTTTAAATGAGAGCAAAGATTTTGACCGGATTTTTCAGTCCGTGTAACTTATTAATGGATTTAATGGACCCTGGACTCATTAATCCAAATCAAATCTTCAGTCTATTCAAACAATGTTTCAAAGTCAGCTTGGGCTCAAAGAATATTTATTAAATCTTCAGCTTTGCTACACATAACCCCACCCTCAGTTGTTTCCGGGGTCAAGAAGCGACAGTATTTCAGGGATCGAATATTCTATTTCTACATATTTTTTTTTGTAGTCGTTTTTTTCTTTTTTTCAAATACTCCATCATTTTCCTCCTTTGTGCTGTTGATGAGCAATAAAATGTTTCATTCATTCATTCATATAGCCACTACTTTCGAGGAAGAAATATCATAAAAAAGAACGAAGACATTCAGAATGTCCGTAAGGATGATTTTTTGTATCGTTTTATTTTATACATCGGTCGGACAAAGAAACCTGGACGTGTCACAAGACAAAGAGCAGATACCGTTTCAAGAAGAAACAGCGTACTTTGAAGCACTCTTTAGCTTTGTGCTGTAGATTGCCAGCCGTCAGCTGAAATAAAAGTTTCGGAATCATCTACATTCTTTTCATTTATAGTCAGCGAAGTGGCAAAGTAGAATGTGTCATTTCTGCCACGCAAGCGAAAAAGTTGTCTTTTATGGATGCGAGAATTAGCTGAGGCTTCCTCTCTTTTCGGCCTTTGTTCCTCTTTGTTAGAGATTCTGACGTTGCTTTTATCGGATTGAGCGAGTGCTCGAAGTCGTAGTAGACATAAGTTATAGAAGTTATCTTCAATTAATCAGGACCTTCACGTTTCTGCCTTTGGCCATTTGTCCGCATTCCATCTAGGAAGAAGATTTTTTTAGACCCGATTAGTCCCTTATCTTTTTTAATGTTATTTTTTTTATCTTGTGCATTTCCTACATAAGTGAAAGCTCGGTGTATTTTTTCCTTATCTATGTCTGTATTGCGCCATTTCCCTCTTCTTAAGCGCGGAAATAAAATTTCATCATCATCATCACATAGTTTCCATTCCAAGATTGCGTCTTATCTGGCTCCTTGAAACTAGGCTCTTTTAAAGCATACCTACTATTTACTGGTTATGTTCCAGTATCCAAAACTAGTTGAATACTGTAAGACTAGGCTCTGTATTTAACTAATTATTCAAAGCTTTATTGAGCCTTTTCCCAGGCCCATTGACTTCTACCAAGAACTCAGATAACAGGTTTTAAGCACGAACAGTATAATAACCGAACACTCGATAGTGGAACGAAAAATACTGAAACGCGGCAAATGTGAAAATCAGTGAGGCATTGTTAGCGGGTTCGAATGTTATATATGAATTCGGATCTCCGGTCTGAAGAATTAGTGGATTATGGAAGTAGGTTGCATTGAAGTACGATGAGACCTTTAAAAATAAAATAAGAAAACAAACACTTGGCTGATTTTAGCCGTGCCTGGGCATCTGGTTCATTCATTTATTCATTCATTCATACTATACAAACTACATAACACACATATATTCCATGTTAAAATTTACACTTACAAATGACCATAAATAGAGGGTCAGAGCTGGAGACATAAGGTCGAATCTTAAAAAGTTTTCGGAGTTTTGGAAAGAAACGCTGATAAATTGGGATCGACTAAAACCAGGAAGGGAAGGGAACGCGACAAAAGCAGGAAGGCATACTGAAACCAGGAAGGGCATACTGAAATGAGGAAGGGCATACTAAAACGAGGAAGGAATTCAAGGCTGCGAAAAATGGAACGCTGCACCGTTCCCTTCCTATGTTTTGTATTCTTCGAGGGGTTGGCAACGTTTCAAACTCAAAGTTCACCATTCCCTTCCTCGTTTTAGTATCCTGGCATGGGTAGGCATTAAGTTCAGTGGGGGGTCAGCAACTATCAAACTTGTGATTCACCTTTTCATTTCTAGTTCAGACGGATACTAAAACGACGGATACTACAGGATATTAAAACGAGGAAGGGATGGTGAACTTTGAATTTGAAAAGTTGCCGACCCCTCAAAGAATACTAAACAGAGGAAGGGAACAGTGCGGCTTTCCAGTTTTTAATTCTGACGACAGCCTTCCTTGTTTTTGTATGCCCTTCGTGGTTTTAGTATGCCTTCCTGCTTTTCTCGCGTTCCCTTCCCTTCCTGGTTTTAGTCGATCCCTGATAAATTTGCGTAGCAGGCAGGGAGCTCTTCGAACAGAGCGTCGGACTCGGGATCGACTGAAAAGAGGCACGGCATAACATAGCGTAGGAGGCTCGAGCAATAAAAAGAGGCACGAAAGCTAAAAGGGCCCTTTTAGACTTCAGAGTAAGGGGCGAGGCCGACTAAAAAGAGGCATGGCACGGCAGGGCCTGGCGCAGGAGGCACGAGCAATAAAAAGAGATTATCAAGTAGTAGAAGTAGACAAGTACGCGAGAGTTCGTAACTCCAGAGCCTAAAAGAAGGCACGCCCTTTTCCTACCCCTCACTCTGAAGCCTGAAAGGGCAATTTAAGTTTTCGTGACTCTTTGTGGTAGGCTAATCGTGCCTCCTACACTATGTCCTGCCGTGACGTGCCTCTTTTTAGTCGATCCCGTGAGGGGCAGGAACAATGTTTTGCGTCGTCTACGTCGTCAATGCATTACGTGTCTACTTCTACTACTTGCTAACCTCTTTTTGGGATCCCAAAACGTAAGTGGAGGGATACCTATGACATCGCAAAAGTTGTCCGTCTGTCCGTCTTTCTGTCTGTCTGTTCGTCTGTCTGTCTGTCTGTCTGTAGCACGATAACTCTCGAAGGGAATGAGATATTTTGATGAAGCTTGGTGGGAGGATCCTTTGGGGCAAGGGAAAGGTCGAGTTCGTAGATGGGCTCTGTAGCCCTACATTTAGGGGTGGGGGTTCAAATTAAGGGACAGACACAATATTTTTAAACAGCTAATGAAACAGTCGATTAAGGGGTAAGAATACATTCTGAACACGAATATGAAAACCACTTTCTCGCCGGACAAGCATTTCGCCCGAAAGCCGGACAAAACCGGAAAGTATGTTAAAAGTAAAAGCTTTATTTGGATTTGATTAGATGTTCGATTTAGGGATAAGAACGCATATGTGAAAATCATTTTCTGACCGCTTATGTGAAAATCATTTTCTACGCGGGCAAGTAGTTCGCCCGGAATCCGGCCAAAACCGGAAAATTTGTTAAAAGCAGAGTTGTATTTGTAGTTGAATAGATGTCCGATTTAAGGGTAAGAAGAGATACTGAATCCGTATATCGCAATCATTTTTTAGCCAGACGTATAGTTGTACGGCCGGCTAAAACCGGAAAATTTGGTATAAATTAAATCTTCAATTAGATGTTTGATATTGGGGTAAGGAGATACGCTGAGTTTGTTTTTCAGCTTATTTTTTCACCGGACTAGTGTCCGCCTGTCGTGAGCACGATCTCTAGAAGGGAACGACATAGTTGGATGAAACTCGGTGTGAGGATTCTTTGGGTCAAGGGACAGGTCGGTTCGTAGATGGTTTTTTTAGCTCCCGAACGGCCGATATCCAAGCTGGATGTCAACTCAGTTTACTGGTGCCCTTAACTGGCCTTACTGATTTTATCGGACGCACTGCCAGACCCCCATTTCGTTTCCTGGTTAGCCCCCCCCCCCCTCGTCACAACAGGTATGTCTTATAGCGGTAGACACACATGCTGAATCCGTATCTGAGTTTGGTTTTCTCAGATGATTAGCTATTTGGCCTTAATCTGTTTCTAAATTATAGTAGGAAAAATTAGTCTGGCGAAGACTGAATTTGGCCAAGACAAAACCCAATTGTCTATGTCGAAAATTACATTTTTGGGATCCCATCGAAAGCTTTGGTCTTGTTCTTACTCGTGCCTCCTGCGCCGTACCTTGCCTCTTTCTAGTTCGTGGTTGTTGTTGTCTGTAGACCACACTAACTGAGGGACGTATGAACTGGCGGATGAATAATCCTCATGTCCTCTACCTCACCCCCTTCTGGAAAATTTTTACCCGTTTTGAAATCAAACATATCCGTTCACTATTCTTTCGTTACCTTAAATTTTTGCTAAAATTGCCACTATGGACGCGGAACACCTATTTAATCAACAGATTTAAAGTTAATGAACCTGTTACCGCGGTGGAAGATCTCCGTGCTCGAATCCTTCGTTCTTGCAACCACCCCTGGATCACCCGTCTGTGCGGCCAGGAATGATCGAGTATGATTAGTTACCGTCCTTTAAGTGTTATTGTTATTGTTCATGTACTTCGTGTTTTTGCTTTTTCCTTTTCCAGTTTCTTTTATTATACTCCACTAGTCCTCATTGTAGTGCAGTGGGTCAATAAAATTCATTCATTCCTTCATTCATTCAAAGCGCTAGCTGTGCAACCAAATGGGTGGGCGAGTGACGGGGCTTAGTCAGTGAACTGAGTGGTGGACGAACTGTCGAAGGTCAGGTTCAAATAATAAAATGAGTTCAATGGGTAAGCAGTAGACGAATTCTTTCTAGTACAGAATTTTATATGCGTAAGCTTGATGTTGTGTTTATTCGTTTTTGTCAGGAAAATACATAGACATAAAACAGATTTTCCGTGAGTTTTTGGTCGAGTGTGCCTTAGAAACTTCTGTTTCCGAGACGATAGTTCAAATAACGGCAAAACTTCATAACCTTCATTATAATTTATCTGGACAAGAATATAAACGGCTTAATCCATATCACGGGCTCATCCATTCGTTCTGTTGATTTTTGTGTTTATTTTGTTGTAGTAGTGTTTCTTTCAATTGTTTATTTGTTTCTTTCTCTTCTTTACTCCACTATCTTCACATTGTTTTTGTGCAGTGGGTTACAAATAAATTATTATTATTATAATTATTATTAAATATGGACGGGAACTATAACACTTTATGTTACATCTGAACATTACTTTTTAATTTCAGATGGTCGGCATTACTTCAGTGTTTTTCATCTGCATTTCCATCCTCTCTTTTTGCCTCAAAACTCATCCAGATCTCAGAGTGCCTGTCCTGCGAAATGTAACTGTCAGTGGAATTCTGAGAAACGAGACACTGTTGCCAGATTTGTGGACGATTGACAAAGTGAGAACAGATCCACACATTGCTTTCTTCTTTGTGGAGCTACTGTGTAACATCTGGTTTACCTTCGAGATCATAGCACGCTTCATCGTATGTCCTAGTAAGGTAAGCATCTCTAGAGGTTTATATTCAAATAATGTATACAACGGATACGTCACCTACGACGCTTCATCAGCGATATTTCATCCCTTCTTGGCAAGGGTCCTCGCCAGGCTGACTCTAGAGGTTGTTTCGTTGGAGCCATGGATCCCAAAACGTAAGTGGAGGGATGTCTATGAAGTTGTCCGTCTGTCTCTCCGTCTGCTCTCTGTCCGTCCCTCTGTCAGCACGATAACTCTCGGAGGGAATGGGGTATTTTGATGAAACTTGGTGTGAGGATTGGACAGGTGTTCCATTCCATGCACATTTGGGTGGCGGTTCAAATTAAGGGGCGAAACAAAACTTTTTTAACAGCTAATGAGATAGACGATTTAGGGTAAGAAGATATGCTGAACACAAATATTTTCTCGTCGGACAAGTAGTTCGCCCGGAATCCGGCCAAAACCGGAAAATTTGTTAAAAGTAAAAGGTTTATTGGAAGTTGATTGGATGTTCGATTCATGAGTAAGAAGACATGCTGAATTCGTATATGACAGTCATTTTCCACTCGGACAGATAGTTCGCCCGGTATACGGTTGAAACCGGAAAATTTGTTTTAAGTAAAAATTATCTGAAGTTGATTAAATGTTCGATGTAGTGGTGAAGAAAAATGCTGATTGCGTATATGAAATGTTTTCTCGCCGGACAAATAGTTCTCCCGGGATCCGGTCAAAACCTGGAAATTTGTTAAAAGTCTTACCTGAAGTTGATTTGAGGTTCGATACTGAGATAAAGAGATATGCTGAATTTTTTCTTGAGCTTCAGTTTTTTGCCGGACAAGTAGTTCGCCAGGAATCCAGCCGAAAATGGAAATTTGGCAGAAGTTTTGATCAATTTGTCCAAAGCATAGGGCTAAACTTCATGCTGACTCTGGAGACGAATAGTCATTCATTGGCCTTAATCTGTTTCTAAATTTAATAGTAAAAATGTTCAAGGAGTCTGGCGAAGACCGGAAATCTACAAGTTCCAATTCCTTTGGTCTTGTTTATCTTTTAACTTCCACTGAGGACAAAGTTTATGGAAAAGATGCCCTATCCGAATATCAGCTGGGTAGGAAAATAAATTTAAGATATTGATCCAGCTAATTTGACACTCTAACCGACTTCAGACAAAACTTTACGTCTCAAGAATTCCTGGTTTGGTCGGATTCCGGGTGAATCACTTGCCCAGCAAGAAAAATTGAGTTCATAAATGTACCCTATATCCAAGGTCTAATCGACTTCAGAATTTCCAGATATGGATTCACCATCCCTTGTTTCCCCCTTTGTTTTCTCCGCTTAGTTTGATGCCCCCTTCCCCTTCACTAGGCTAAATACAGAGCTACGGGACCCATCTATGAACTGTACCTGTACTTTGACCTACAGGTTCCTCACACAGTTTTAACCTCTTCTGTTACCGACAGACGGAACGACAAACCATACGAAATACCTCAAAAGTAAAAGTTTACGGCTACATATTTGTCAGAATTTCATTCGTGGTTTTATGTAATTTCTCCAGTTCTTCCGATCAAGTTCTTCTTGGTTCACAGTTTTGGCTGGGGTTAGAACTAAAGGTAAATTAAAGGTGTAGTAGTTTTAACAGTAGTAGTTTCCATTGAGTGCAAACGACTTTTTCCTCAATTTCTACCATATTAATTAACTACTAAAATGTAATATTCGAAGAGCGTTCTTATCACCCTCAATACTGCGTAATCGCACTTTTATCCACATCAATCCCCTCTCAGACCCCGCTGTCAATCCCAGGAAGGAAATAAAGGAAGTCTTGTAACAATACGCTTGACTTCCAATTAAGTCGCCTAGACGACAGAAGCCCCCCTCAAAGGTGTGTCACCCTTGGCTACTCTGTTATAGTTATTAAGAAATGAACCAATATGCTTTGTGAGGAGGACTAAGAAGAAAGCAAATAGGAAAGCTTCTGTAGTTGGCGGACGACAGAAGTGTCGTAAGAACTGACTTGATCAATCAATCAATCAATCAATTTTATTTTCAACCCTAATAGCACTAGGCTAACACGGGCGGGAATTGGAAAAATAAACACTCGCTAACAATGCAAATAAAATACAAACTAACAAACAATAAATAAGAAACGAACATGAATCATGAACAGTTGAAATGTTTAGTAAAATACGGAACGAATGAATTTAGGTATATTTCTGAAGATTTTGTAGGTGGGGGAACAAGCTTGGGTTTTGGGTCGTCCTTGCTTCGCGTGTTGTGTCCATGAGAGGGTGTAACGAAGTCCGGAAGGATGGTCCTGTGGTGCTGAGAATTCAAAATTTGGTGGCCAAAACGCATGAGAAGATTATGTCTTCTTTCAGACAGTTTTTCGATATCGAGGATTTGAAGGCTTTCGTTGATGTAATGGAACGAGGTGAAAAAATTTGATTGACATGTATTCTATTGTTTAATCTTATCCGCTGATCGGCCAATCATTTCATTGGCTGATTTGCTCGCTTCTCCCCTGCCAGCCCCCCCCCTCATTTACCGATGTGTGAACACCACCAAAGATGACTATGGTGTAATATTCGATTGTTACTTACAAGCCTCTGACTTTTCTCATAATTTTTTATCCGATTTGTTATCTATATATACCTTCATACTACCCCTTGAAACTTTCAAAATGGTATTTCTCAAGAAGGATTTTTCGTAAAAAATATCTGAAATACATCGAGGTATGAAACTCATCTTTGACCAGTTCATCAAGGGCTACCTTTCGTCTTTCAGGGATACCTTTTTCTAAAAAAAAAATCTTAAATTAAATTTGAACTTTGATTTAATTATATTTTATCAAAAGTTAATTTTCTTGCCATTGGCCAAATTTCTAGAATCCCCACTTATAACGGAGCAAAGAGCAAGCTCCAAAAAAGAGAGCTTCTAAAGTTTGGATGCCATGATACCATTCCTCGTTCTCAATCCCAGAAGCAGAAAAAAGAACGACAAACTTAACATGAATCACGAAAACTACTTGACACCATGCCATATTTTCTTCTTCAGTTTAGCATGCTGTTTCAAAAATTGGAAAGGTCAACTTCATCAGTTTGGTTTTCAATTTACATCTCCGTGCTCTCGGCTTAATTCACGACGGTCTGATTTTCTGCCTGGGAAATTCGATTTTCCGGGGGGCGGATGAGGGGCTCCCGAGACAAAAATTGTCAGTTTTAATACCGAAGCGGATTTTTGAGCGTGTAAAAAGGGTTTGGTCTTAATTCGTCTATTATTAAGCTCATAGTGGAGCTTGGTAAAGAAAACAAAAAATCATGGAAAAGAAATTTCGCGATGATCAAATTGGTTCTAGAAGATAGTCAGTTTGGTCCTTTGTTGATGACGAAATTAAGAACAGTGCCAAGATTGTCGGGCCTTAGCTCTCGGCACGACTCTCGTGGGTTCTGACATCCATATTTTGACCCTTTCGGCTCATAAAGGAGAAAGTTTTAAAGTAAATTGGATTACCCATAGTAGGGCCTTTTTAATTTAGCTTTCTTCATAAACTAACATACAAATAACCAAAAAAAACAACACTATGGTACAACACTTTATGTGTGAATGTGAAGGATTGAGTGATTTAAGGGTCGAATTATTTGGGGTGGGAATTACTAGGGAGGAGTGGCTACTAGAAAAAATGGGAAGCACAAATATGGGGGATATCCGTAAGGTGGCTAGATTCCTCCGAGTTGGTTTGTCCCATAGAGAGCGATTTTTGTAGTTTGTTGTGTTTCTTTTTTGTTTTGTTGCCATGACCCCAAGGGTTTTTTTGTGCAATAAATTCATTTATTCATTCATTCATCAGTGTGCCTCCAGCAGATAAGTCCAAACTGGTAAATTATGGAAATGGCTGCCAGGAGAATAAGACAGTTCTCCGATCGCCATAACCTTACAACCAAGGATGACCGGGCTTTTCAGCAAAACGGACGGTTAATTTACTGATAGGTTTGTCAGAAATAACAAGGAACCTTAAACATGGAGAATAAAACATCCCAGATCGTTGCGAATCCGGCTTTCTAAAGTCACAAAGTGGTTACAAAAGTTGAGGCATTTTCCAGTTCCCTATTTGGCATGGGCAAGGTTGGTAATAATATGGTTACGTCTCAAAGGATTCACAAGGATAAAAAGTAATAGCTCCATGAAATCACTCAATCCGTTTGACTGGAAATACAAGTTTCAAAGAAGCGAGTAAGGCAATTTTCCGACTGGACGGACAAAGGCGTCCAATAAGAAGATGTTTGATCGGGATTCCCCAGTGCTTTTCAAATATTGGCCATAAAAGACCCGTCAGACCTATAATGCTAGTGAAACCTACTTCCGTAGCCACCCATCCATTCTTCAATCCGTGGAAAAAAGTAGATTTCTTAATCCGAATCTAATCTTCAGCTTTTCTTTCACTCAAATCCACCATCTGATCTGAGTCACCGTCAGAGCAAGCCAAGATTTGATGTATCAAACAATCCTTGTTGTCAATCAACACCCATTTCGACGAAGACAGGAAACAAAATAGAAAGAAGAAATCCAAAATTTTACAGGTTCATATCTAACAATCATGAATGTGCTATAGCTGGTTATTCACACATGATTTTAAAGCTTATGGGGGGAATAAGAATCCCGGCATCCCTTATTCTTCTGGAAACACGATGAGGGGTTGAGGTTGGGGTTGAGGTGAGGGGTTGAGTCAATGGGGTTGAGGCTCTGCGATTAACAACTGAAGGAAGTGAATGTACTAGAGGTTTTATCATAGCAATGATAAATGGTGGAAGGAAAAGTGACAGGTGTCAGGAAACAGAGATTAAAGCTATTTTTAAGCAGAAAGAGCGTATTTTAAGACGGTTTCTAAACCCGGAGACCCGAATTCCAATGCTGTACTTTCTAAACCCTTTTAGGACACCCTCAATTCCCACTTCCTTGTCTCGCTATTCTCGATACGATCTCGATACTCGAGAAGTTCGCAGAATCAGTTAAGAGACAGGGGACTCCATCACCAAAATGCAGAAAAATATCTACTCTTTCGACAACCAAATCAAGCAGCAAAATCAGCAACCGTGTCCAAAATGAAGTCGCAGCACCAGCTTTAACTCCTTTCAGGGAAGTAGTTAACAAGATCAGATATTTAATGAAGAACCTTCAATTGTTTTCCACAAGCTCATTTTCCAGCTTGAGCCTAAGAGGACCCTTGCCAAGAAGGGCCGGAATATAGCTCTGATAAAATGTAGCTGACGTATCCGTTTTGCATTGTCAAAGATGTTAATAGTGACTCTTTATTTTTTACTTTTCCTTTTTCTCATTTTCTCCTGTGGGTTTCTGATAGGTAACAAAATCTTTGCTTGGTTTGTTCATATGTCAACTTCCCAAATTGATGATTAACTGCCAGTAAACTAAAATAAGCGAGAATGCATACTCTAAACAACCCGGTGACTCACATTGAGCATACACACCTTCAATCGTGCTTCATTCGCCTAGGGGCGTCGCTGGGGGGGCAAAGTTGTCCAAGTCGGCGCGAGGCGCCGCGATTTTTCGTAAAAACAGTCGATTTTTTTTCTTGCAAACAGTAGATTTTCTTAGAAAGAGTCGGTTTTTCGTAAAAATAGTCATTTTTTCTTCAATCCAGTCGGTTTTTATGGCACTTGCAGCCTCTGGCTCAAGTGCCATATACCGATTAAAATTCCGTCTGTCGGTCTGTCGGTCTTGCGGTCTGTCGGTCGGTCCGAGTTTTTTGTCCCACATATCCGAGTTAGGGTACTTCCAGATGTGCTAGGACAATGAAACTTGGCAGGCATATCAGGGACCCGACCAAACTAACCTGGAAATAATCAGTTTCCCGATCCGACCATATGGGGGGGGGGAGTGCGGGGCGCTGGAAACTTGAAAATTTAGGGCATTTTGTCACTTTTTTCTGAGTTAGGGTACTTCTAGATGAGCTAGGACAATGAAACTTGGCAGGAATATCAGGGACCCGACCAAACGAACCTGGAAATAATCAGTTTCCCGATCCGACCATATGCGGGGGAGTGGGGGCGCTCGAAACTTGAAAATTTAGGGCATTTTGTCACACTTTTTCGAGTTAGGGTACTTCCAGATGAGCTAGGACAATGAAACTTGGCAGGAATATCAGGGACCTGACCAAAGTAACCTGGAAATAATAAGTTTCCCGATCCGACCATATGCGGGGGAGTTGGGGCGCTGGAAACTTGAAAATTTAGGGCATTTTGTCACACTTTTTCGAGTGAGGGTACTTCCAGATGAGCTAGGACAATGAAACTTGGCAGGAATATCACGGACCCGACCAAACTAACCTGGAAATAATCAGTTTCCCGATCCGACCATATGGGGGGGAGTGCGGGGCGCTGGAAACTTGAAAATTTAGGGCATTTTGTCACACTTTTTCGAGTTAGGGTACTTCCAGTTGTGCTAGGACCATGAAACTTGGCAGGCATATCAGAGACCCGACCAAAGAAACTTAGGAATAATCAGTTTTCTGATCCGACCATTTTGGGGGGGGGGGGTGGAGGGCAGGGGAATCCGGGAAACTGAGAAGTGTGTAACTTTCGAACGGATGATCGGATTGTAATGAAACTTCATAACTGAAGAGAATATATATCTGTAATGTCCCGTTTAAAGTCTTGACCGGATTCGGTAGCCAGGGGGGAGTTGGGGGGGGGGGGGAGACCGGAAATTTCAAGAAACGGTTAGAATGGAGGGATCGGAGTGAAACTTGCTGGGAAGAAAAAGCATCTGCTCTAGATAAGTCCTTTAGACCATTGTACTGGATCCGGACACTTATGGGGGGGGGGGGGTCCCGGAATTCCGGTGATGGTGGTTTTTTGGATTTTCACGATGAAACTTGGCTGGCATATCAGGGACCCAATCAAACTGACTTCAAAATAAAAATATTGTCGATCAGATAATGGTGGGGGAGTGGAGGAAGGGGAATCCGCAGGGGAATCCGGGAAATTGAGAAGTGTGTAACTTTCGAACGGATGATCGGATTGTAATGAAACTTCATAACTGAACAGAATATATATCTGTAATGTCCCGTTTAAAGTCTTGACCGGATTCGGTAGCCAGGGGGGAGTTGGGGGGGGGGGGGGTTAGACCGGAAATTTCAAGAAACGGTTAGAATGGAGGGATCGGAGTGAAACTTGCTGGGAAGAACAAGCATCTGCTCTAGATAAGTCCTTTAGACCATTGTACTTGATCCGGACACTTATGGGGGGGGGGGGGGTCCCGGAATTCCGGTGATGGTGGTTTTGGGGATTTTCACGATGAAACTTGGCAGGCATATCAGGGACCCAATCAAACTGACTTCAAAATAAAAAATTTTGTCGATCAGATAATGGTGGGGGGAGTGGAGGGAGGGGAATCCGAAATTTTCAGTCATGCGTAATTTTGGAATGGGTGATCGGATTCGAGTGAAATTTAAGAATTCAGCAGAGGACATTTCTCCGATGATTTTTTTCATATCCGGACCGGATCCGGCAACTATTGGGGGGGGGGCGGAAAATACGTGCCCCGTTTAGAATGGAGGGATCGGGATGGAACTTTGTGGGAAGAACAAACAGATGCTCTAGGTAAGTCATTTGCTGAATCGGATTGGCTACGTGCACCGCGGGGGAGCTGGGTGGGGTGGGGGGGGGTGGACTGGAAATCTCGAGAAACGGTTAGAATGATGGTATCGGAGTGAAACTTGCTGGGAAGAACAAACATCTTGTCCATGTAAATCTTTTACATAATTTGACTGGATCCGGACACTTGAGGGGGGGGGAGGAGGGGTATCCCGGAATTCCGTTTTTTGGGGGATTTTCACGACGAAACTTGGAAGGCATATCAGGGACCCGGTCAAACTGACTTGGAATAAAAAAAAATCTTCGATATGATAATCTTGGGGGGGGAGTTGAGGGAGGGGAATCCGGAATATTGAGTCATGCGTAACTTTGGAACGGGTGATCGGATTCGAGTGAAATTTAATAATTAAACAGAGGACATTTTTCTCTTGTGACCTTTTTCATTTCCGGACCGAATCCGGCAATTATCGGGGGGAGGGCGGAAAATACTTGACCCGCTTAGACTGGTGTGATCTGGATCGAACTTCGTGGGAATGACAAACAGATGCTCTGGATTAATCATTTACAGAACAGGATTGGCTCCGGTTATTGTGGGCGGAGTTGGAGGAGGGGGAGGGGGGTCTGGGATTCCGGTGATCGCGCGTTAAGGTACTTCCAGATGTGCTAGGACGATGAAACTTCGCTGGAATATTGGAGACTCAACAACATTTGCTTAGAAATTGCTACATCCCAAATCCGATTATTCCTTAAAGTACCAATCTTGACCGCAAAGTAAAAAAAATACTTTTAAGCAATATATGCATTTTCGTGATGCCCATCAGCCCATTAGCAGTTTTGCCTCAAGGGTTTTGCTTACAAATGAAGTTCCAGCTCCCTTATAGCGCGCATCTCAACCGCAAAGTCGAAACTTACTTTTGATCAATCAAATCATCTTGACACATGCAAGTGCCATATGAGCTTTCAGCTCTTGTTCTGAAAATCAGTCGTTTTTTCTTAAAAACAGTCGGGTTTCCTGTAAAAAAAAGTCTGTAAAATGACCAGCCAGTCGGTAAATACCTTGCCCCCCACCCCAGAAGATTCAAACTATGTT
Organism: Branchinecta sandiegonensis; assembly: GCA_030848855.1. NCBI lineage: Eukaryota > Metazoa > Arthropoda > Branchiopoda > Anostraca > Branchinectidae > Branchinecta > Branchinecta sandiegonensis. Next base: position 1,517,219 of record JAUPMV010000012.1, read on the forward strand.
TTTCTTTTTATGGCACTTGCAGCCTCTGGCTCAAGTGCCATATACCGATCACAATTCCGTATGTCGGTCTGTCGGTCTGTCGGTCGGTCCGAGTTTTTTGTCACACTTATCCGAGTTAGGGTACTTCCAGATGTGCTAGGACAATGAAACTTGGCAGGCATATCAGAGACCCGACCAAACTAACCTAGAAATAATCAGTTTCCCGATCCGACCATATGCGGGGGAGTGCGGGGCGCTGGAAAATTGAAAATTTAGGGCATTTTGTCACTTTTTTCCGAGTTAGGGTACTTCTAGATGAGCTAGGACAATGAAACTTGGCAGGAATATCAGAGACCTGACCAAAGTAACCTGGAAATAATAAGTTTCCCGATCCGACCATATGCGGGGGAGTTGGAGCGCTGGAAACTTGAAAATTTAGGGCATTTTGTCACACTTTTCGAGTGAGGGTACTTCCAGATGAGCTAGGACAATGAAACTTGGCAGGAATATCAGGGACCCGACCAAACTAACCTGGAAATAATCAGTTTCCCGATCCGACCATATGCGGGGAAGTGGGGGCGCTGGAAACTTGAAAATTTAGGGCATTTTGTCACCCTTTTATGAGTTAGGGGACTTCCAGTTGTGCTAGGACCATGAAACTTGGCAGGCGTATCAGAGACCCGACCAAACAAACTTAGGAATAATCAGTTTTCTGATCCGATCATTTTTTTTGGGGGGGGGGATGGAGGGCAGGGGAATCCGGGAAATTGAGAAGTGTGTAACTTTGGAACGGATGATCGGATTGTAATGAAACTTCATAACTGAATAGAATATATATCTGCAATGTCCCGTATAAAGTCTTGACCGGATTCGGTAGCCAGGGGGGAGTTGGGGGGGGGGAGACCGGAAATTTCAAGAAACGGTTAGAATGGAGGGATCGGAGTGAAACTTGCTGGGAAGAACAAGCATCTGCTCTAGATAAGTCCTTTAGACCATTGTACTGGATCCGGACACTTATGGGGGGGGGGGGGGTTCCCGGAATTCCGGTGATGGTGGTTTTGGGGATTTTCACGATGAAACTTGGCAGGCATATCAGGGACCCAATCAAACTGACTTCAAAATAAAAATTTTGTCGATCAGATAATGGTGGGGGGAGTGGAGGGAGGGGAATCCGAAATTTTCAGTCATGCGTAATTTTGTAATGGGTGATCGGATTCGAGTGAAATTTAAGAACTGAACAGAGGACATTTCTCCGATGATTTTTTTCTATATCCGGACCGGATCCGGCAACTATTGGGGGGGGGGGGATACGTGACCCGTTTAGAATGGATGGATCGGGATGGAACTTAGTGGGAAGAACAAACAGATGCTCTAGGTAAGTCATTTGCTGAATCGGATTGGCTACGTGCACCGCGGGGGAGCTGGGGGGGGGGGGGGGGTTGGACGGGAAATCTCGAGAAACGGTTAGACTGATGGTATCGGAGTGAAACTTGCTGGGAAGAACAAACATCTGGTCCATGTAAATCTTTTACATAATTTCACTGGATCCGGACACTTGAGGGGGGGGGAGGAGGGGGTTTCCCGGAATTCCGTTTTTTGGGGGATTTTCACGACGAAACTTGGAAGGCATATCAGGGACCCGGTCAAACTGACTTAGAATAAAAAAAAATCCTCGATATGATAATCTTTGGGGGGGGGGGGTTGAGGGAGGGGAATCCGGAATATTGAGTCATGCGTAACTTTGGAACGGGTGATCGGATTCGAGTGAAATTTCATAATTAAACAGAGGACATTTTTCTCTGGTGACCTTTTTCATTTCCGGACCGAATCCGGCAATTATTGGGGGGAGGGCGGAAAATACTTGACCCGCTTAGACTGGTGTGACCGGGATTAAACTTCGTGGGAATGACAAACTGATGCTCTGGATTAATCATTTACAGAACCGGATTGGCTCCGGTTATTGTGGGTGGAGTTGGAGGAGGGGGGGGGGGGGTCTGGGATTCCGGTGATCGCGCGTTAAGGTACTTCGAGATGTGCTAGGACGATGAAACTTCGCTGGAATATTGGAGACTCAACAACATTTGCTTAGAAATTGCTACTTCCCAAATCCGATTACTCCTTAAAGTACCAATCTTGATCGCAAAGTAAAAAAAATACTTTTCAGCAATATATGCATTTTCGCGATGCCCATCAGCCCATTAGCAGTTTTGCCTCAAGGGTTTTGCTTACAAATGAAGTTCCAGCTCCCTTAGAGTGCGCATCTCAACCGCAAAGTCGAAACTTACTTTTGATCAATCAAATCATCTTGACCCATGCAAGTGCCATATGAGCTTACAGCTCTTGTTATGAGGCTGGTAGGACGACATGTCTATCTTGCGTCTTGGAATCCTTTCCTTTTGCTTGGTTTCCCCACTTTTTAGCCACGGCAGGCACATATTTCAAACATTTTGCGTCTAACCTCTGCGTCGGAGAACGGAAAGTCTGGATAGAGTGGACAAGCGCGATCTAGAAAATCGCTGTGATAGTGTTTTAGGAAAACAATATTTGTAAACCGTATTATCGTAAAAAGATCATTTCGAGTAAGAGTTGTGCTTTAATGATTAGCAGCTTGATAGCCCTTGCTTATATTAATTCCCCCCTGTTATACTCCACTTTTTTCAACAGCTCTGCTTTATTAATTAATTATGTAGTTTTTTCCCATTGTTCCTCTAGCCGCAGTCGTCCTTCAGCCAGCCTCCCTAATTGGATCTTAAGTCCCCTTAAACTTCTTTTACTGATGCATCACAATTAAAATCTCTGCGTCCATTATGTTTTAAGGGGATTGGCTGAAAGGTACGCTTCCACCAGGGAACATTCTCCTTGACAACGCCCTTCTCTTGGATTTGATCGCTAACGTTGGAAGAAGAAAGAAAGTTTCTTTTGCTGCTAATTTTCTAAAGTTGTCTATTATTCTTAGCTAAGTTTCAAAAGGAACGAAAATCCTATCTCATCTTCTTAAATATCCTTCTCAGGCCTACCGTGCTATTTTTTAATTCCACCTCGCTTTTCCTCTGTAAAAGTGTACCTATCTTGCACTGAGTTTGTCTATGTTGCTAGAGGAACAGCGATCGAAGAATAAATTGTAAACGTTGTATATGCTGAAATTTTTAAATGAAACCTCTGCCGCATGTTATAGCTTTGGCACCACTTTGGCACATAATGCTACAATCAGAACGTCAAAATATTAGATCTTGTTAATATCGGTATGTATCGGCTGAGCCTCCCTCCGTGGGCCAAGACTACCAAAATCAGTACAAAGTACCATCTTGCCGACCCTGTGACTGTGATTGAGGCTTGAGAAAGCTCATTAAACAGATCCCACGGTATATACGACTCAATTACGTGCTAATGTTCGTACTCTCTTACATTGTTGTTGTGTTGTAATGTTGTATTGCGTGTTTTTTTTCTCTCTTCTTTTCTTTTTTGTATACTCCGTCTAGTCCTGTAGGGGCAATTTTGATGGGAAATAAATATTTTCATTCATTCAGTAACATTCAAGAAGACTGTTAAAGCACAAGTTTTATCAGTTGTTACAATTTATGATCCAATCTTTGGAAATACGTGACTCCTTTCAAACTCTGCTAGGTTTCCCGAAAATTGCAAATCCTTCTCGACTGTTTTCAGCTTCACACAGTTTTTGGTTTTTGACGAGAAACACAGAGAAACTTGCATAGCCGGTAGCCTATTGCCGAACAGTCAGCTCCGCCGAAGAGGTTGATATATCTGCCTTTAAAACCTACGAACACAGAGAATGCAAGAATAAAGCCGTTTTAAGCGCGGTCAAACGTTTTGAGGATGGTCAAACGAATCTCTGGAATATGAATAAACTGAACGATTCAGGATGTATAGTTAATCAGTAATCAAGGCACGACGGATCTCTTAGGGGAGATGTTTGATGAGGTCGAATCACCAAGGGAACGTGGTCACCGTTCACATTTCTGTTTTTCCGTCCCATTTCTCCCGTTCATTTTGGAGTGAAAAAACGAGTCTAGGCGTTCCCCCCTCCCCCCAGCGAACTACCCCTGGGGAGTACCCCAGAAGTGCTAGGACGATGAAACTTGGCAGCTAGGCTAGAACGATGAAACTTGGCAGCTAGGCTTATCAGGGACCCAACCAAACTAACTTGGAAATAGTCAATTCCCCGATCCGACCACCGCGGACAGAGTGGAGGGAAGGGGAGTCCGGAATCTTGAGGAAATTTTAACTTTGGAATGGGATATTTAGAAAGACCTCGTGTCTCGGAAGTCTCATGTCAAGTCCGGACCGGATCTGATGAATGTGGGGGGGGGGGGGGGTCGGTAGGGGAACCGGAAAACTTGGTTGGAAGATGTGCTAGGACGATGAAACTCGACTTGAACATTAGAGACTTGACTCTGGCCTTGAGGTATGTACAACTTTCGAATGGGTGATCGGATCTTATTGAAACTTGATATTTGGAAAGACCTCGTTTCGTATTAAAAGTCCGGACCTGATCCAATGAACGTTAGGGCGGGGAAATCTTTTGACACGATTAGAGTGGAGCGATCGGGATGAAATTGGGTGGGAAGAACAAGCACAAGCCCTAGATATATCAGTGACAGAACTTGACCGGGTTCGGGCACTGTGGGGGGAGTTGGGGGGGGGGGGGGGGTCCGGAATTCCGGTGATCGCGAATTAAGGTACTTCCAGATGTGCTAGGACGATGAAACTTGGCTTGGACCTGACCTGGCAAGATTGGCTTAGAAATTGTCACTTCTCAGATCCGGCCATCCCTTAAACTAGGCTACTAATCCTAGCCGCGAAGTACGAAAAGGCATTTTGAAGCAAAATATAAATTTTTATGATCGCCATGAGCTCATGATAATTTTTTCATCAAGGGTTTGGCTTATTTTAGCACCCTTAAAGTGCGCATCTTATCCGAAAAGTCAAAAAAATACTTTTGACCAAACGACATATATTCATGATCCCTAAGATATCGTGATATTGTTATCTCAAGGGTTTTGCTTACAAGTGAATTCCTTAAAATATACAAAATATTTTTGATTAAAACTTACATTTATGACCCCGATGTCTCAAGGGTTTTGCTTACAAATGATCAACAAGCCCACGGATTGACGAATTCCTAATTTCATCCTCCGACCCAGCCTTGCAAGTGCCGTATGAGCTTTCAGCTCTTGTTTCTTGGCCGGGAGCTTATGTCCGGGGGGGGGGGGGGGGGTAGTCTAAAACCGGCAAAAAGATTATGCTTGTCTGGAAGTGTACGCCAAGTGCATCACCACAATTTTTTTGATGTGAATATTTTGTTTGTTTGATGCTAGTCGGAGGAACCCAGGTTGGGCCTATATTACCTTAAATTACCTTAAATCGCATGAATGAATGGTTTTATTTACCCGTTTTAAACACAGCAGTGTTACAAATTGAGTATAAAACGGAGAAAAAAGAACCACACTAGCCTAAGGAACCAAAAATCTTTAGAGCATCTCTCCTTAAAGACTTCGCGCCAGTTCGCGGATGTTTTGCAAAGTATAAGACTTGTAATGGCTGTATAAAAAAATATTGTCGTCATCCGATTTAAAAGTTTAACACAAGGACGTGCATCCAAGTATTAAATATCATCAGAATTGTGAAAGAAATAGAAAACCGCGATTTTCGAGGTTTTTTTTATCAGCTAGTTATCCCTCTAAGATGATGTGTGAGGCGAACCGTCCGCAGCGAAAAAAACAAAACTAAATCATAAGATACAACACAATACCAACAGAACAAGAGCTGAAATCTTATATGGCACTTGTAAGAACAGTTAGCATGCTTGTCAGATACGGTTTGCAGTTGTCACGGCTGCATCTCTCTCCCGATACTCAGTTCATCAGAAAATCGGCTTGGTCTATTAAACCAGAAATGGTTATTCCACTCACTGATAACTGTTTCTCCCACTACGATGATCGGATCGGGGGAGGAACTATTTTCAAGTCGACCTGGGAGAGGCCTAATATGTCTGCCAAATTTCATGGTCCTGGTACATCTGGAAGTACCGCAGAAATCCAGGAAACCCCCTCCGACACCCTCCACTGCGACACAATCCGGTCCTATTTTGTCAATAAAGTATCTAGGGTTAGTGCTCGTTCTTCCATTCAAGTTCCATCCCGGTCCCTCGACCATGAGTGTTTGACAAGATTTCCGGTCCCTCCCCCCTCTACCCCCCACCCCAATGGTATCGGATTCGGGCCAGATTTGAAATTGAAAATCTGAGACGCTTGTTCTTCACACTTGTCAAGTTTCATGCATGTCCGATTACCCCTTCCGAAGTTATGCATATTTCTAGTTTCTTGATTCCCCATCCCTCAATTCCCCCCGCGATGGCTGGATGGAAAAGTAATTATTTCCAAGTTAATCTGGTCGGTTCCCTCATATGCCTTCCAAGTTTTATTGTCCTAGCTTTCTGTGGAAGTGTTTCAGGGGATTTCAGGTGCCCCCCCTCCAGACCCCACCCCCTACAGGTATTGAATCTGGTCCGGATTTGAAACTGAATATCCGAAACACTTGTTCTTGACGCCTGTCAAGTTTCACGCATGTCCGATTGCCCCTATGCCTGCCAAGTTTCATTGTCCTAGCTTATGTGGAAGCGTTTCACGAGATTTGTTTAGTTTAAGATTAGTTAGCATCAGAGCAAAATAGCTCTAGTTATTTTGCTCTGGTTATTTTGCTCTGGTTAGTATTTAGCATTCGTTCTGACCACTTGGTTGCCTTTAAACCGTATATTCTCCCGCATTCGCTTCTAAATTCACCCATGCGTAGAGCTATTGGTAGAGCGCTGGACTTACACCACAGAGGGCGTTGGATCGATACCGCTTATGGACATCCACTCTTTTGCTCCCCTTTTGCTACCGTTGTTCCTATTTTCCGGACTCCCGGATCCGGGGAAAGTCTGATTGGGGAAGTGATTATTTGTAAGTTAATCTGGTCGGGTCCCTGATCTGCCTGCGAAGTTTCATCGTCCTAGCTTGTGTGGAAGTGCCCGAACTAGAAAAACCTGGACCGACAGACAGACCGACGGACGGACAGAAATTGCGATCGCTATATGGCACTTGGCCGGAGCGCAAGTGCCATAAAAACGATGCGGAACCAACAAACCATAAAACGACAAATAGCTAAAATTCAGAATTGTGACGTTGGAGACTTGCCAGTTGTGGATCCAGGCCGGATCCGGCCACTCTCAGGGGAGTAATGGTCTGTTGTTATTCGTTGTTCTCTTTACTCCGCTACCACCATGTGTATTTACTCTGCTACCACCATGTGTATTTACTCCGCTACCACCATGTGTATTTGGCGGGTTACAAATGAAATATATACATACTGGCTTCTTTTTACACTGCACTAATTTTATGTTTCAGTGCATAATCGCAACCCGTTATCATCGTTACCATCCCTTTTAAATCGGCACGATTGAGAAGTTTCCGTGAAAGCTTAGAATTGCCAGGCATTCAGATCGCAAGAAGTCGGGAAATCCCGAGCGATAAAAGTGAGAAAGAGGGAAAGCCAGGAATTTACGAAAGAAATAAAAAATCGTGATTTTCGGGTTTTTGTTTTTTTGATCACCTAGTTACTCAGGAATTTGTTACTCTTCTAGTTATTGCGGCTTTTAATTTAAAGTATACGTTGTCAATCTGTAGCAATGGTACATTTTGACATGTTGTCCTAATTTTTTGCCGGAAAATTCCGGAAACCAGGAAATGTCCGGGAAGTCTGACATGAAAATCTCCTGCGGTTCGTAGAGAACTGACCTTTGAATGATGACTGTATTAAAAACGAAAGAGCAAAAAAAGCCTGCCGTGACATGGAGGATTATCCCTACCGGAGAATCGAGGTCGAAGGAGTTGGTTGATATGGCAAAAATTGGAAGGAAATCATTACCGGTGGATAGGATTGACCTTTGTGGCCACAACAACTCTACATTTTTCTCTGCGCAAGTCCTAGCGAGGGCGGTGTGTACAAAGTGCATGGATGTCATCGACACAAGCTGATGGCTTGCACCTACTAGGGATTCCTGGTTCGTGGGGATCCTTGCAGTCCCCAATCCCAACCATGAAAGAGGTTCAGCGGTCTATCACAGGCCTCCTTGGACTTAGGTTAATTTCAGTCAACGAACCAGGCTCCTACCCCCACTAGCATCAGCTAACATTGTTCACAGGTTACAGAAACCGAATTAACCTTCTGGGTTAACCTCCTGGTTAATTTCAGGAACCCGGCTCCTGCCCCCACTTTGGGGGTACAAGTCCTAGCGACGGGCGGTTTGTACAAAGGCTAATGACTTGCACCTACTAGGGATTCCTTGTTCATGGGGATCCTTGCGGTCCCCAATCTCAACCTCGAAAGAGGTTCAGCGGTCCATCTCGGGCCCCCTTGGACTTAGGTAGAATTTCAGTCAACAAACCAGGCTCCTGCCCCCACTAGCATCAGCTAACATTGTTCACAGGTTACAGAAACCGAATTAATCCTCACTGTAAAAAGTTTCTCCGAATAAAGATGCAGTATTTGCTACTGGGGATAATCTTATCTCAATAAAGACAAGATTAATCCCAGTAGCAAATACTGCAAGATTTTTTTTTTACAGTATAGTCGACTGCGCTAAACGGATTCGTCAGCTGAATTTATTGAGCGATAGTTTAGCCCTTCTTGTCAATGGTCCTTCTCAGGCTTAATGCGAAAAAAAGTGAGCCTTGTGATATTTTATACATATGTCATATATTGATGTAATGATTATTTTTCTATGAATCAGTAGCCCCATAATTACGACACTAGGAATGCACAGCGCTAATTAATGAAAAAAGAAAAACAGTTAGGTCATCTTATATGATTTATAATATATGATTCTTAAAGAGGAACTGAAAACTTTCCACATGACTAATACGTGTTGAAGGGTGGGAATTTTTTTTCTTCTTTCTGTTTTTTCGTTTTTTTTTTCCTTACATAGTTGTTCCGGGTGGGGGGCTGAAGGAGTAAATACGAATGATTTCTGTTGTCTAATGTCTTACATGTTTATTTGTTTCTTGTATAAGTCATAGGCTAGGTGAATAAATTGTAAGCTGTTATGTTTCTTTATTTATTTATTAGATACTAGTATTAGTAAATTTCAGTACAAGTCCTTAGGACTTTCTTTTTGCTGCGATAGAATATTATTCAAACACTGTTTACAACGGGTACGTCAGCTACGATTCCCCATCAGCGATATTTCGGCCCTTTTTGGCAAGGGTACTCGTCAGGCTGTCAATCCTCTGGTTTAACTTCGGGGAAGGAAACAAACCTGTAATGTAAACAAACCTGTAATGTAATGATTACAGGTTTGTTTCCTTCCCCGAAGTTAAACCAGAGGATTGACAGCCTGACGAGGACCCTTGCCAAAAAGGGCCGAAATATCGCTGATGAAGAATCGTAGCTGACGTACCCGTTGTAAACAGTGTTGAATAAATGTTTCAAAGTCAGCTTGGGCTCAAAGAATATTTAAATAGAATATTAGTTACGGTAGTTTTATTTGATGTTTAATGTTTTGGGTAAAAATAAAAACCTACCTACCTACCTAATTGTGCAACTTACAAGATAATAAAAAACATAGACAAGATACTAATATCTTTTCTAAGAGGGGATCTTTTCTAACAAGGTATAAAAAAATTTGCAAAATTTGAAATAAAAAGTCCTGACTTTTTTTTTGATGCCATAGACGTATTTGAATGCCAACCGTTCCCTGAAGGTTGCGAAAAGACGGATAACAAAAGCTGTTGAAGGCTACAAGTTACCAACGGTTTTCTGTTATCCTTTCATTCGAACTATTCTACCATATATACCACGAACTGAGTCATGAACAGTCAAATCGGGAAAAAAACAGCTAGTGTTTAAAAACTAGCCACTTCTCCTAGAAGTTATTTATTGCTGGTCCTGTGCTACACTTTCGTCACATAGCAATCTCCTTTCTATTCGTGTTGGCCTCCCCTATCCCTCTCACCCAACTAATGGCCAATTAATTAGTGTTTGAAGGAGATAAGCTTTTGTTGCAAGATTAGTTCCACGTGATGACGTCACCACCCTGACAGGTGATTGCTCGGTTTAATGTAAGGATTCCACGACTGATGCTGTGGAAAGTGTCGAATAATTGCGACTTGAAACAAAGTCACAAACATGGTTTTAATCTGCCTTTCTATAGTACAAAACACAACAAAGCAATTATAAGTGATTTGACAGATTAACATTAAAATTTTGATTTGTTGTAATCATGAGCTAGCTAGAACACAATTGCTTTTAAGATACACGCTGTAGAGATTGGTTTGATGTGGGTTGATGTGTGGTTGTGATTGCACGGTTTGACGTAAAGACTCCACGGCTGATGCTGTGGAAAGTGTCGAATAATTGCGACCTGAAACAAAGTCACAAACATGGTTTTAATCTGCCTTTCTATAGCACAAAACACAACAAAGCAATTATAAGTGATTTGACAGATTAACATTAAAATTTTGATTTGTTGTAATTATGAGCTAGCTAGAACACTTCTGGAAGAATGCACTAGAAGACACTGTAAATTGCTTTTAAGATACACGCTGTAGAGATTGGTTTGATGTGGGTTGATGTGTGGTTGTGATTGCACGGTTTGACGTAAAGAATCCACGTCACAAACATGATTTAAATCTGCCTTTGTATAGTACCAAAAACAACAAAGTAATTATAAGTGATTTCACAGATTAACATGAACAAATTTTATTTGTTGTAATTATAAGCTAGCTAGAACATTTCTTGAAGAATGCAGAATACAATTCTTTTCTGGACGACGAATGAAAATTGTATATTGCATGTGTTGTGTTTTATTTTATTCTTTTATTTTATTTTACATACTCCGCTTTTCAAATGGCGGGTCAGAAATAAACTAATTACTTACTAGAAGACACTGAAAATTGCCTTTAATATACACGCTGTAGAAAGTGTCGAATAAGTAGCATCTGAAAGAAAGTCGCAAAAATGTTTTAATTTGCATTTCTCTAAGATTGCGAAACAGGTTAGGAAATAAAAAAATATTAGCTGATGAATGGATATCGCAAATTACCATACAAATTTGGTTTGGTCTTAGTCACAGTCGAGACTGGATTTGAATTTTTGAAATTTTAAAGTTTTAAAGATATTTGTTCATTAATAATGTGGAATTCACGCTTCTTTCATACCATAATCCAGTATCTTGGCTGAACATCATGGTAGACTGAAAAAATAAGACATACGACGCATAATATGCTCCAGCTTCACGGTCATACTTCACGGCACTGTAGGAAGTGACTAGGCTAATGATGGGGTAAAAGTTCAGTCGTTAAAGAAGTTGCTCCTGCCTTCGTGGATCGTAAAGACAAATCTGTGTTTCGACTGTAAAATGGTCATAGCGTATGCTGAAGCAATGTCTAGGGCTAATACAGTCGGAAACCCGGACGGTTTCCGACTGTAGACAAAAAATTCAACTGGGTTATTCGAAAATTGTTGCTAACAGGGGGAAATACAATCGGAAAGCTCTTGGCAAACTATAATCTTCCTTCTGCGACCATTCTGTTCTTTTTCTATCTGGTGTCTATCCTGTTTTGAAGAAAAAGGATATTAAAGCTATGCGATCCTCTCATTTTCGTTTTTGTAAATTTCTTCTTTTTCTCCCTCCTTGGCAAAGAAATTCTAAAATTATTAGTAATTACTCGCTACCGGATATCACGGAGAAATTGTCTGTTCTCCACAGAAAACTGTCCGAAACGGCGTACGCGCGTCTGTCGCCCTCCCATGGGCTTATTCGTCTGTTTGACTTTTAAGTAGATTTTGTTTGTATGTGTTATGTTTTGCCTAATTATGTTTTCATATATTCTTTTGTACTCCACTGTTTTCGTCTTGTACGATTTGTGGGTTAAAAATAAATTATTATTATATACTCTATTACTATAACTACAAGAACTCAAAATGCGAGACAGAAGAGTGCGAGCCACATCAATATTCAACCCCTTCCTGAAACCAATTTGATTCAAACCTTGATTAGAACTACCAAAATACGGGAGGAGGGCTAGCTCAAAAAGTTTGCTTATTTCAAAAATCAATATTTTAATTGGTTTCGGTCGCCTATTTTGAGTTTCTTATCTGTTTTATTCTGAATTTGCCGTTTTCGCGAGCAGATTAGTCGGTCGGATGGGTCAAAGTTTGGGGTTCATTCTAACTGTTGCATTTATGTGAGTGTATCGATTGCTATTTTGTATTAATCATTGCTATTAATCATTATTGACTAATTAACAGCGTGATATCTATGAGTTTTGAACACCAACATGCAGTAAATTTCATCCCGGTGAATATTTTCAGTGTCTCCTGTCATTTTTATTTCTGTTCTTGCTCAAGCTTGGTTGCTTTGTGTAGGATAAGAATTGTTCGTATCGGAAATATAGGCTGGAATCGATGGCGACCAACAAGTAAGTTTGTGTCAAGCAAAAGCTGAAGGTACGACTAGTATGTCCTGGTTTTCCTCCAGACATGAACCTGAGTAATCTTTTCTTATAGGTGGAGTTCGCCAAGTCGCCACTGAATGTAATTGACTTGATCGCAACTCTGAGTTTTTACTTCGATATCTTGTTACAAGAATTGGCCCAGAAGATGGATAATGGAGATATTCTAGAATTTTTCTCAATAATTCGGATCCTCAGGTTATTCAAACTGACGAGGCATTCTCCTGGACTGAAGATCCTAATCCACACATTCCAGGTAAATTTATTAATAGCAGCATGAATGAATGAATGAATGAATGAATTTATTTCCAATAAAGCCCTAGGGCCAAGGCGGGAAACATAACACAATAACAAAAACAAGATATCATACACTCCAACAACAAACCAAAAAATCAACTTCTATCAAAATAGTTCACGGTGGGCCATAGCTAGCTTCAGGAATCTACCCAGCCTTCGGATCTCACCAAAACACTTACTTCCCTTACTTGAAACCAAATCCCTTTCCTCCCAAGCCTCCCGACCAAACACTTCCTTTCTTAATTCTTTCAACTCCTCACAATAACATATCAAATGTACCGCATCCTCTCCTTCAATACCACACATTGGACAAAAATAAGGACCAGTACCTTTCCTATCTCTACCAATATAATTTCTCCGCATCCCCACCGGAAGAGCATCCGCCCTAAGACTCACCATCCACTTCAGTTCTGCCCCCCCCCCCCCAATCCCAACTTAAAATATAATTCTTCTCCCCATGTCTCTTTGGCCATACCATACAACTTCAGAGATTGGTGCTCTGATACTCCCCCAATGCCACCTCTGAATCTCTTGATCTCTTAGCCTTACTACAACTAACTTAGCTACCTTACCTAGGGGGTAACCTGGTCCCGCTCCATCACACCACATACCGAATCCTGCGAATCCGAATCCACCATATCAGGCTGAGGGTTCGAATCCGGATTCGAATCCGACCTTAACAAAAATTAAATCGTGTACATAGGTTAGTTCAAAAATCAGAGGTGACAAAAAGCACTAATACCTAATGTAATCAAATAAAGTTATAGATTCCTGAGGATGATAGGTGGTGGAGACCAAAAAGTTGGATTGCCCAAGCCCACTATGGAAAAATTCGGAAAACGATAACCGGAAGGATGTAGTATAGAAATTTGTGCGGATTCCTAAGATTGAGGGTGTTGAATCCGAGTCCGATTCCGGCCTGGCAAGCAGAAGAGTCGAATCCGGCCCGGATTCTAATTCGCCCATCTCTGGATGCGCCCCTATATTGTTCGTAGCTTACGGCAACATTGTCATCGTCATATTTCCGGTCGTCACCGGACACCGCAACTGAAGACTCGGTATCATGTCCACCTTCTTTTAATTTTGTCTGAGAATGTGTTCTTTCTAAAGTCCCCTCGGCACAAATTCTGACCGGAAGAAACTGGAGTTGCTGTTGGCCCAAGAATCTCTATGCAAACTCTATCAGAATATGAAAACATTCGAGAGTTTGCTAGCTTCCAGGCAGATGGACGGGCGGTCAGACAAAAATATACCATAGGCGTCCTTCACTTTGATTTGGGATGCCAAGAGTCAAACACCACTCGCTGAAGTTGTATTGGTATGGTAATAGAGACGTGGGAGAAGGATCGTATTTTAAGTTGGTCTTGGGGGGGGGGGGGGAGGGGGGCAAAGTTGAAGTTCATGGTGACTTTTGGGGAGGGATTCTTTCCGTGGGGGTGCGGAGAAAGTATATTGGTAAAGATAAGCAAGGTACTGTCCTTACTTTTGTCCAATGACTGGTATTGAAGGGGAAAATGCTGTATATTTGATATGTTATTGTGGGGAGATTATAGATTGGAGTGGTCGGGAAGTTTGGGAGGAAAGGGATTTGGTTCAAATATGGAGTCCTAAAGACTGTTAAGGCCCAGCAAAAATCATTTCCCGAGAGGTTGACTTTCAGCTTGTCTTTTGCTTTTTATGGCACTTGCAGGCTCTGGCTCAAGTGCCATATACCGGTCGCAATTCCGTCTGTCGGTGCGTCGGTCGGGCGGTCTGTCCCACGATTGCGAGTTAGGGTACTTCCAGGACGATGAAATTTGGCAGGCATATCAGGGACTCGACCAAACTAACTTGGAAATGATCAGTTTCTCGATCCGACCATCTGGGGGGGGGGAGGGGGAACCAGGCAAATTCACCGTTCATAATTTTCAAACGGGTGAGCCGATTCGAATGAAACTTAATAACTGAATAGAGTACATATTTCTGGTGCCCCATTTAAAGTCCCATGTTCCGCTGCCGGGAAGAACAAGCATCTGCTCTTTGATAGATCGTTTACACAGTTGAACTCGGGCACTTTAGGGGGGGTGGGCGGTTTCCTGGAATTCCGGTTATGGCTATTTTTGGGATGAAATTTGGCAGGCATATCAGGGACCTGATCAAACTGACTTGTGGAGGGGGACGGAATATTGAGTCATGCGTAACTTTGGAACCGGTGACCGGATCGGATTTTTTCGTATCCATCCAAAACGATCGTTTTCAAATGTTTGCAGTCGTTCGCAGTTGTTTCCAATCTTTTTTAACTGTTTCCAATCATTCCCAAACCCCATCCAACTTCCCCCCCCCCTCCCCAAAGAGCCCCGATATGATATGGTTCTCTCAAGAAAGTAGCTAATGCTTATGCTTATTCTTCCCAACAATTTCCATCCCGATCCCTCGACGCTAAGCGTTTCACGAAAATTCCGGTGCCCCCTTCCAACTACCTCCTCCCTAGTATCGGGTCCTGTCCGGACTTGACATGGAACATCTGAGACAATAGCTCTTTCCACTTGCCAAGTTTCATTTAAATGCGATCGCCCGTTCAAAAGTTATAAATGCCACTAGATTCCGGATTCCCCAGCCCTGCACTAGCCCCCACGATGTTCGGGTCGTTCAAACGACTATTTTTAAGTCGGTCTATTCGGACCCTTGATATTCCTGCCGAGACCCATCGTCCTACTACATCGGGAAGTACTGAACTCGCTGAATCACCAGAATCCCCCACCCCCACAGTGCCCGAATCCAGTCCGGTTAGTCAGCGACGTATCTAGGAATTTTGTTGTTCTTCCCACCAAGTTTCATCCCGATTCCTCCACTCCAAGCGTTTCCGAAGATTTCCGGCCCCCCTCCAACTCCCCCCCAAAGTCACCGGATCCGGTCTGGATTTTAATCGGGTCGTTTGGGGCACGAGTTCTTTTCTAATATCAAGTTTCATTAAGATCCGATCACCCGTTTAAAAGTTACAAATTCCTCAATGTTCGGGATTCCCCCTCCCTCTACTTCTCCCACGATATTCGGATCGGGAAAGTGACTATTTCCAACTTAATCATTTAGGGTCCCTGATATGCCTGCCAAGTTTCATCGTCCTAGCTTATGTGGAAGTGCCCGAACTAGCAAAACCCGGACCGACCGACCGACGGACGGACAGAAATTGCGATCGGTATATGGCATTTAGCAGAAGGGCAAGTGCCATAAAAACGAAAGTACCTCTTAGCTTTAATATCATTTTTCTTTAAAACTTTATAAACGCCGGAAAGACAAAGATTTGTACGAAGAATAAACTCTGCTTTTATCACTGACAATTTTTTCATCGCCGTGGTCAAATTCCGACCATGCAAAAGAATCGTCTAATTTTCTGTTCGAAATCACCAAAGTGACACTTCGGCTAGTTGGAAAATCCAGAAGAAAAACAGTTATAGCTTTAGTCGAGAAATGATCATGACAATGGAGCATTTTCACGACACTCGAATTGCAGGGAAATTGACAAACGAATTGTTCCCAGTTTCTAGGCTTCCAAGCGAGGATCTAAGAAGCCGTTTGTCTTGTTGTTAAGCACTCTCAGACTTCCCAGGATTAAACTCCCCTCGAGTCCCAAAGGAAAGAATAAGGTATCTTCTTCTCTGTCAAATGTCTTGATATCATCCCAGCGGGGAAAAGTTTGGCTTGCTTGCCTGTTGTTAAGTGAGAACCTTTGGAACTAAGAAAGTTCCTTCGATATACCAGCCTTCTGCATTTTTCTTGTGAAGTACATTATGGGTCAAACTTGGATTGTAAAACTTTATTTTCCACTAGCCTGCAACAATACAGCTTAGAAAACTATTTTATTACTTAGTTTATTATTTGTTAACGGACTTTCGGCCCTTTTACTTTCCATTTTTAAGATTATTTGAATTTATTAGTCGGCTAAAAACAATAACTATTTTGTTCTTGGCAGATCGATACAGAAAAAAGAGCTACGATCTCATAGGGCACTTGTTACGAGTAGGTGGTGTGAGAAACGAGAAAGTAAATCTGAGCATTCTTCTGGGAATTCCGATACCCCTCCCCACCGTGCTCGGATCCGGTCCAGACCTTAAAATGTTCAATTCAATTCATTTATTTGTAACCGCCAAAGCTGGGGAGTAGAAAAATATAATAAAATATACATAATTGGTCTACAACTGACTAATAACTATACCATATACTTTCATAAAAATCGACATCATTTAAAAATAATTAGCCTACTCTATCCTAAATGAATTCTACCTAACACTTTAATCAAAATACAATCAACGCATCGGACAAAGTGTGATACAAGGCATACGATCTCTCTACTTTCCAAGTTTCATTCAAAACTTCACTCGTTTAACCCCTATGCGAGCCACAACATTTCCGGGACTCCCCATCCAACTCCCCCCACTGTGGCCGAATACGACTTGGACACATAAACTTCGGATCTAACATCTCCTCTTCCCGTCCATCAAGTTTAACTGGAAATCGGAGCATATCTGGAAATTTCCGGGTCCCGCTTCATCCTTCTCCTACCTTTTCAGATCCAATTCGGACGCCAAATGAAAAATCTAGGCCGCATGAACTTTGTACTGTACAACTTGCATCCCATTCTGCCAATCTGTTTGGCTTTGTGCATGTCACAAAGTTTTCGCCCCCCCCCCCCAACTCCCACATCCATGGCCGCATGGGTTCGTAAACATGCTTTGCATTTCTAGGGCATCAGTTCTTATCACCCGTAAAGTTTCACTTGAATCGGACCATTTTTTCGCAACCTACAGTCAGTAATTTCCGGATTTCCTCTTTCCCTCAACTCCCCGAAAAATGGTCGGATCCAGGAACCGAAGTCTTTCTAGGGTATTGTGTCGGGTCTTCAGTCTAATTAGTCGGATCACTAATATGCCTGCCAAGTTTTATCGTCCTAGCACGTCTGGTAGTATCCTATCTCGCGATCACCGGAATTCGGGGAAACCCCCTCGAAATTCTCCAAAAAAGCCCCGACGTTATCTGGTTCTGTCAAGAACGTATGTAGTGCTTATGCTTGTTCCCTCCACCGAATTCCATCCCAATCACTCGACACTAAGCGTTTGACAAAATTCCGGTGCCTTCCAACTCCCCTCCCCCAAGTGTCGGATCCGGTCCGGACTTCACATGGAGGCAACATCTCTTTAGCCTACACTTGCCAAGTTTCATTCAAATCCGATCGCCCGTTAAGAAGTTTTAAATGACACTAGATTCCGGATTCCCCATCCCTCCACTCCCCCGCGAATTTCGGATCGTGCAAATGACTATTTTCAAGTCGATCCATTCGGATCGCCGAGTTTCATCATCCTATTACATCAGGAAGTACCGAACTCGCTGAATCACCAAAATCCCCCCCCCCCCCTACTCCCCCACAGTGCTCGAATCCGGTTCGGTTATGTTGGTGCTGTATCTAGGACTTGTGCTTGTTCTTCCCGCCAAGTTTCATCCCGGTCCCTCCACCCTAAGTGTTTCCCAAGATTTCCGACTCCCCCCTCCAACTCCTTTGAAGTCACCGGATCCGCTTTGAATTTAAAGTGAGGCACAAGGTCTTTCCAAATATCAACTTTCATTAAGATCCGATCACCTGTTCAAAAGTTAAAAATACCTCAAGATTCCGGATTCCCACTCCCTCCAGTCCCCCACGGTGCTCGGACCGGGGAAATGACTTTTCACAACTTAATGATTTGGGGTCCTGATATCCTGCCAAGTTTCATCGTCATGTGAAAGTGCCCAAACTAGCAAAGCCCGGACCGACAGAAGTTGTGATTGCTATATGGCACTTGACCGAAGGGCAACCGATGCCATAAAAATCATCATTGTCATAGAACTATACACCCGATTGTTTGGATTCGCAATAGAAAAATACCCGCGAATTATAAAATAAATGAACCACCGAAGCCGTTGGACATTTTAGACAGAGGTTTAATAAAATGAAGTACTTTGCAACAATTTTTTTTCTGATGATTTAGGTAGTGATGTTTTAGTGTAGGCTTATTTGTTTCTTTTTTCGTATGTTAGGATTTTCTTCTAATTTTCTTCTTTTTTTACTCTATCTATGACTTCTGCTGTGTTGACAGTCGCAAATAAAGTCATCATTATTATTATTAAGTGCACAGGCCTTAACACGAATATTATTGTTTGTCTACAACTGTTTATTTTCCCTCGAAATACACTAAACCAGTGTATAAAAATAGCGGATAAATCAAGGTACAAAATCAGAATCAAAGTAACAGTGTAAAAAATGCAGCCAAACAATTGAAAACAAACAGAGTGAGATGAAATCATTTGTGTTTGAAGAAGGAGAAAATATTGTGGAATTGAAAATTTCCTTCCGTTTTTTTTTTGTAAAATGAGCCCTTCCAGAGCATCGTCATCGGGACTTTGAATTTAAACTACTAGGTTACTATTTTTGTGTTGTGAGAGTTTTTTTTTCCTAGTACCCTGATTTCAGCTTATTGCTAGAAAGTAAGTAAGTAAGTAATTTATTTATGACCCGCCATTTTGAAAAGGCGGAGTAAATGACGAAAGTAAAGAAAATAAAAGTGTCTAACCTCTGCATTTTTTTACGGAAAGTGTGGACCTTAGGCCGGATTGATGAATATGTCATTAATCTTGGAAAATGTAACATCTGCTGTAATTTAAAAAATACTTCCGAACATCTCATAAGCCAAACAAAACAAGAGCTGTAAGCTCATATGGCACTTGCAAGGGCTAAGATGTTTTCTTTGATCTAAAGTAAGTTTCGACTTTGCGGTTGAGATGCGCACTCTAAGGGAGCTAGAACTTCATTTGTAAGCAAAACCCTTGAGGCAAAAATGATAATAGGCTGATGGGCATAACGAAAATGCATATTTTGCTTAAAAGCATTTTTTTTTACTTTGCGGTCAAGATTGGTGCTTCAAGGAATAATCGGATGTGGGAAGTAGCAATTTCTAAGAAAATGTTGTTGAATCTCTAATATTCCAGCAAAGTCTCATCGTCCTAGCACATCTGGAAGTACCTTAACTCGCGATCACCGGAATCCCAGACCCCCCCCTCCTCCAACTCCACCCACATTACCTGGAGCCAATCTGGTTCTGTAAATGATTAATCCAGAGGATCTGTTTGTTATTCCCACGAAGTTCGATCCCGATCACACCAGTCGAAGGGGGTCAAGTATTTCCCCCCCCCCACAATAATTGTCGGATTCGGTCCGGAAATGAAAACCAGAGCGAAATGTCCTTTGTTCAATTATTAAATTTCACTCGGGTCCGATCACCCGTTCCAAAGTTACGCATGACTCAATATTCAGGATTCCCCTCCCTCAACTCCTCCCAAGATTATCATATCGAGGATTTTTTTTATTCCAAGTCAGTTTGACCGGGTCTCTGATATGCCAGCCAAGTTTTGTCGTGAAAATCCCAAAAACCGGAATTCCGGGAAACCCCCTCCCCCCCCCCCCTCAAGTGTCCGGATCCAGTCAAATTGTGTAAAAGATTTACATGGAGCAGATGTTTATTCTTCCCAGCAAGTTTCACTCCGATCCCTCCATTCTAACCGTTTCTCGAGATTTCCGCCCCCCCCCACTCCCCCGCGGTGACCGTAGCCAATCCGATTCAGTAAATGATTTACCTAGAGCAGCTGTTTGTTCTTCCCACAAAGTTCCATCCCGATCTCTCCATTCTAAGCAGGTCACGTATCCCCCCCCCCCCCAATAGTTGTCGGATCCGGTCCTGAAAAAGATCACCAGAGAAATGTCCTCTGTTCAATTCTTCAATTTCACTCGAATCTGATCACCCGTTCCAAAGTTACGCATGACTGAATATTCCGGATTCCCCTCCCTCCACTCCCCCCACCATTATCAGATCGACAAAAATTTTATTTTGTAGTCAGTTTGATCGGGTCCCTGATATGCCTGGCAAGTTTTATCGTGAAAATCCCCCAAACCGCCATCACCGAAATCCCGGGACCCCCCCCCCCCCTACGTGTCCGGATCCAGTACAACTGTCTAAACGATTTATCTAGAGCAGATGCTTGTTCTTTCCAGCAAGTTTAACTCCGATGCCTCCATTCTAACCGTTTCTTGGAATTTCCGGCCCCCCCCCCCAACTCCCCCCTGGCTACCGAATCCGGTCAAGACTTTAAACGGGACATCACAAATATATAATTTATTCAGTTATTAA
This sequence comes from Branchinecta sandiegonensis, assembly GCA_030848855.1. Lineage (NCBI taxonomy): Eukaryota > Metazoa > Arthropoda > Branchiopoda > Anostraca > Branchinectidae > Branchinecta > Branchinecta sandiegonensis. The sequence continues at coordinate 1,538,196 of JAUPMV010000012.1, forward strand.
GTTTCATTACAATCCGATCACCCGTTCGAAAGTTACACACTACTAAATTTCCCTGATTCCCCTGCCCTCCACTCCCCCAACCCCCAAAATGGTCGGATCGGAAAACTGATTGTTTCCTAGCACATCTGGAAGTACCCTAACTCAAAAAAGTGTGACAAAATGCCCTTAATTTTCAAGTTTCTAGCGCCCTCCACTCCCCCGCATATGGTCCGATCGGGAAACTGATTATTTCCAGGTTAGTTTGGTCGGGTCCTTGAAACGTCTGCCAAGTTTCATGTCCTAGCACATCTGGAAGTACCCTAACTCGTGTGCCCTAAGAGGGGAATCCGAAATTTTCAGTCATGCGTAATTTTGGAATGGGTGATCGGATTCGAGTGAAATTTAAGAATTGAACAGAGGACATTTCTCCGATGATTTTTTTCATATCCGGACCGGATCCGGCAACTATTGGGGGGGGGGAAATACGTGACCCGTTTAGAATGGAGGGGTCGGGATGGAACTTTGTGGGAAGAACAAACAGATACTCTAGGTAAGTCATTTGCTGAATCGGATTGGCTACGTGCTCCGCGGGGGAGCTGGGGGGGGGGGGGGGGGACCGGAAATCTCGAGAAACGGTTAGAATGATGGTATCGGAGTGAAACTTGCTGGGAAGAACAAACATCTGGTCCATGTAAATCTTTTACATAATTTGACTGGATCCAGACACTTGAGGGGGGGGGGAGGAGGGGGTTTCCCGGAATTCCGTTTTTGGGGGGATTTTCACGACGAAACTTGGAAGGCATATCAGGGACCCGGTCAAACTGACATGGAATAAAAAAAATCCTCGATATGATAATCTTGGGGGGGGGGGGAGTTGAGGGAGGGCGAATCCGGAATATTGAGTCATGCGTAACTTTGGAACGGGTGATCGGATTCGAGTGAAATTTAAAATTAAACAGAGGACATTTTTCTCTGGTGACCTTTTTCATTTCCGGATCGAATCCGGCAATTATTTGGGGGAGGGCGGAAAATACTTGACCCGCTTAGACTGGTGTGATCTGGATCGAACTTCGTGGGAGTGACAAACAGATGCACTGGATTAATCATTTACAGAACCGGATTGGCTCCGGTTATTGTGGGTGGAGTTGCAGGAGGGGGATGCGATCCGGTGATCCGGATCGCAACACCGCGATCCGGTGATCGCGCGTTAAGGTACTTCCAGATGTGCTAGGACGATGAAACTTCGCTGGAATATTGGACACTCAACAACATTTGCTTAGAAATTGCTACTTCCCAAATCCGATTATTCCTTAAAGTACCAATCTTGACCGCAAAGTAAAAAAAATACTTTTAAGCAATATATGCATTTTCGTGATGCCCATCAGCCCATTAGCAGTTTTGCCTCAAGGGTTTTGCTTACAAATGAAGTTCCAGCTCCCTTAGAGTGCGCATCTCAACCGCAAAGTCGAAACTTACTTTTGATCAATCAAATCATCTTGACCCATGCAAGTGCGATATGAGCTTACATCTCTTGTTATGGCACTTGCAGCCTCTGGCTCAAGTGCCATATACCGATCACAATTTCGTCTGTCGGTCCACCCCCCCTGCCCTCCACCCCCCCCCCCCCCCAAAATGGTCGGATCAGAAAACTGATTATTTCTAAGTTTGTTTGGTCGGGTCTCTGATATGCCTGCCAAGTTTCATGGTCCTAGCACAACTGGAAGTACCCTAACTCGAAAAAGTGTGACAAAATGCCCTAAATTTTCAAATTTCGAGCGCCCCCACTCCCCCGCATATGGTCGGATCGAGAAACTGATTATTTCCAGGTTAGTTTGGTCGGGTCCCTGATATTCCTGCCAAGTTTCATTGTCCTAGCTCATCTGGAAGTACCCTCATTCGAAAAAGTGTGACAAAATGCCCTAAATTTTCAAGTTTCCAGCGTCCCAACTCTCCCGGATATGGTCGGTTCGAGAAACTTATTATTTCCAGGTTACTTTAGTCAGGTCCCTGATATTCCTGCCAATTTTCATTGTCCTAGCTCATCTGGAAGTACCCTCACTCGAAAAAGTGTGACAAAATGCCCTAAATTTTCAAATTTCGAGCGCCCCCACTCCCCCGCATATAGTCGGATCGGGAAACTGATTATTTCCAGGTTCGTTTGGCCGGCTCCCTGATATTCCTGCCAATTTTCATTGTCCTAGCTCATCTGGAAGTACCCTCACTCGAAAAAGTGTGACAAAATGCCCTAAATTTTCAAATTTCGAGCGCTCCCACTCCCCCGCATATGGTCGGATCGAGAAACTGATTATTTCCAGGTTAGTTTGGTCGGGTCCCTGATATTCCTGTCAAGTTTCATTGTCCTAGCTCATCTGGAAGTACCCTCACTCGAAAAAGTGTGACAAAATGCCCTAAATTTTCAAGTTTCCAGCGTCCCAACTCTCCCGCATATGGTCGGTTCGGGAAACTTATTATTTCCAGGTTACTTTAGTCAGGTCCCTGATATTCCTGCCAATTTTCATTGTCCTAGCTCATCTGGAAGTACCCTCACTCGAAAAAGTGTGACAAAATGCCCTAAATTTTCAAATTTCGAGCGCCCCCACTCCCCCGCATATGGTCGGATCGGGAAACTGATTATTTCCAGGTTCGTTTGGTCGGCTCCCTGATATTCCTGCCAAGTTTCATTGTCCTAGCTCATCTAGAAGTACCCTAACTCGGAAAAAAGTGACAAAATGCCCTAAATTTTCAAGTTTCCAGCGCCCCGCACTCCCCCGCGTATGGTCGGATCGGGAAAGTGATTATTTCCAGGTCAGTTTGGTCGGGTCCTTGAAACTTCTGCCAAGTTTCATGCCCTAGCACATATGGAAGTACCCTAACTCGTGTGACAAAAAACTCGGACCGACCGACAGACCGACAGACGGGATTGTGATCGGTATATGTTACTTGAGCCAGAGGCTGCAAGTGCCATAACAAGAGCTGTAAGCTCATATGGCACTTGCATGGGTCAAGATGATTTGATTGATCAAAAGTAAGTTTCGACTTTGCCGTTGAGATGCGCACTCTAAGGGAGCTGGAACTTCATTTGTAAGCAAAACCCTTGAGGCAAAACTGCTAATGGGCTGATGCGCATCACGAAAATGCATATATTGCTTAAAATTATTTTTTTTACTTTGCGGTCAAGATTGGTACTTTAAGGAATAATCGGATTTGGGAAGTAGCAATTTCTAAGCAAATGTTGTTGAGTCTCCAATATTCCAGCGAAGTTTCATCGTCCTAGCACATCTGGAAGTACCTTAACGCGCGATCACCGGAATCCCAGACCCCCCCCCCTCCTCCAACTCCACCCACAATAACCTGAGCCAATCCGGTTCTGTAAATGATTAATCCAGAGCATCTGTTTGTCATTTCCACGAAGTTCGATCCAGATCACACCAGTCTAAGCGGGTCAAGTATTTCCGCCCTCCCCCCAATAACTGCCGGATTCGGTCCAGAAATGAAAAAGGTCACCAGAGAAAAATGTCATCTGTTTAATTATTAAATTTCACTCGAATCCGATCACCCGTTCCAAAGTTACGCATGACTCAATATTCCGGATTCCCCTCCCTCAAACTCCCCCCCCCCAAGATTATCATATGGAGGATTTTTTTTTATTCCAAGTCAGTTTGACCGGGTCCCTGATATGCCTTCCAAGTTTCGTCGTGAAAATCCCCCAAAATGGAATTCCGGGAAACCCTCTCCTCCCCCCCCCCCCTCAAGTGTACGGATCCAGTCAAATTATGTAAAAGATTTACATGGACCAGATGTTTGTTCTTCCCAGCAAGTTTCACTCCGATACCATAATTCTAATCGTGTCTCGAGATTTCCGGTCCACCCCCCCCCCCCCCCCAGCTCCCCCGCGGTACCCGTAGCCAATCCGATTCAGCAAATGACTTACCTAGAGCATCTGTTTGTTCTTCCCACAAAGTTCCATCCCGATCCCTCCATTCTAAACGGGTCACGTATTTTCCGCCCCCCCCCCCCCCCCCCCCAATAGTTGCCGGATCCGGTCCGGATATGAAAAACATCATCGGAGAAATGTCCTCTGTTCAATTCTTAAATTTCACTCGAATCCTATCACCCATTCCAAAATTACGCATGACTGAAAATTTCGGATTCCACTCCCTCCACCTCCCCCACCACCAAAACTTTTATTTTGAAGCCAGTTTGATTGGGTCCCTGATATGCCTGCCAAGTTTCATCGTGAAAATCCCCAAAACCACCATCACCGGAAATCAGGGACCCCCCCCCCCCATAAGTGTCCGGATCCAGTACAATGGTCTAAAGGACTTATCTAGAGCAGATGCTTGTTCTTCCCAGCAAGTTTCACTCCGATCCCTCCATTCTAGTCGTTTCTTGAAATTTACGGTCTCCCCCCCAACTCCCCCCTGGCTACCGAATCCGGTCAAGACTTTAAACGGGACATTACAGATATATATTCTATTCAGTTATGAAGTTTCATTACAATCCGATCATCCGTTCGAAAGTTACACACTTCTCAATTTCCCCTTCCCAGCAAGTTTCACTCCGATCCCTCCATTCTAACCGTTTCTTGAAATTCCGGTCTCCCCCCCCCCTTCCCCAACTCTCCCTGGCCACCGATCAAAATGCCCTAAATTTTCAAGTTTCGAGCGCCCCCACTCCCCCGCATATTGTCGGATCGGGAAACTGATTATTTCCAGGTTCGTTTGGTCGGGTCCCTGATATTCCTGCCAAGTTTCATTTTCCTAGCTCATCTAGAAGTACCCTAACTCGGAAAAAAGTGACAAAATGCCCTAAATTTTCAAGTTTCCAGCGCCCCGCACTCCCCCGCATATGGTCGGATCGGGAAACTGATTATTTCCAGGTTAGGATGGTCGAGTCCCTGATATGCCTGCCAAGTTTCATTGTCCTAGCACATCTGGAAGTATCCTAACTCGGATGTGTGGGACAAAAAAATCGGACCGACCGACAGACGGAATTGTGATCGGTATATGGCACTTGAGCCAGAGGCTGCAAGTGCCATAACCAGGACCGAGAAAAAAAATAAAAAAATATACGTAACAACCTCACAAAAATGGCAATTTACTCCATGACCACAACCCAAAATAGTCGTATCACGATCAGTAAACAATGTTAAATCTCAACTCTTACTAGAAAGGATCTTGACACAGTAAAATGGTTGAGAAATATCCTTTTTCGAAGGTACCAATACTTGTCTTGGGAAAGTAGCGGTTTTCTTGTTAGGGCTTGTCGACCGTGGTTAAAAAGTGAGACAAGCCGAGCAAAAGACAAGTAGGGAATCAGAAATGCTAAGGAATTGCTCTGGTTTGGAATGTGTTTCTTGGTATTTTTTTAAGATCTATATAAATATTCCCTCATCCCAAGCTGACTGCAAATCATATTCGATTGAAACCCACAAGGTTTTCCCACAAGTTCGTATGCCCAACTTGAGCGACTTTGAGCCTGAAGAGGACCCTTGCCTAGAAGGGCCGAAATATAGCTCTTATAAAATTCAGTTGACGTATCCGTTTGCACTATCAAATAAGATCCATATACTTATTTAGTCTCTGTTTTAGTGTATGTTCGTTTCTGTTGTTGATATGGTCTTCTGAACTGGAATAAAGCAGAAATGATAAAATAAAATAAAATGTATTATTATTTTAATTAGCGGTTAGGGATGGCCAGGGGGGGGGGGGGAAGAAAATGAGAATTTTTTATTATCGTTGGATTTAAGTTAATACACTGTTATTTATTCACTCCGGCACAGGAAACGGTTGTTCCCTTCAGGAGAGCGTCATTTGAAGAATTTTTTTTTAATTAAATGACACAAGATAGACCTGACGATCTATTAATCTGCCGAAAATGAAAACACAATTTGGCGGATCATGAATATTTCGACGAAATCTGCGCAACTTGACCGGCAAACTCGGCTCTGCCGAAAAAGCACAAACAAGTCTCAGGGCAAAACGAAACGAAACAAAGAGACAGGGTTTCTGAAGATTACAATTCTGTCGGGGGGCCTGGACAATATAAAAATAGAATAAGTACGAGTGATCGGTTAAATGCCGAACATTGACATTTACCCAGACTTTAAATAAGTACCATTACTTTCAGATGAAAAAAAAAATAGATCCTAGACTAGATGTTCCTACGGCCCAAGCTGACTGCGAATCATATTTGACGGTGCAAAATGGATAAGTCAGCTACATTTTATTCGAGCAATATTTCGGCCCTTCTTGGCAAGGGTCCTCTTCAGGCTCAAGCCGATCAAGCTGGAAAATAATTTTGCTTGAAATATTGCTCGAATAAAATGTAGCTGACTTATCCGTTTTGCACCGTCAAATAAGATCCTAGACTGGATTCAGTCGGCCAATTTAGGTGAAGATTTTTCATTGTCCTTCAAGACGTATACACAGAAAAATACCCTAAATGATTCGGAAATACATTAGAGGGCACTTTACCATGACAAATAAACCAGAAGGGGCAGAAGCAAATTGTTTAAATGGATTTAGAAGTTTAGTACTCCACTGATGGAATCACGTAGACGCACCATTGCAGCACCCTCCAGGGGGTCTCATGATGAAAACCAAACACAACCAAAGATACAATTTTTGTAGGAAAGACGCGAACTAGGCCTTACTCTTTTCCTTGAGAAACCACATGCACCAACTTTCATCCGACTATTTTAAAGTGTTCCACAGCTATGATGTTCACAGACGGACGGACATATTTAAATCACCCGTCTTACCTATTTTACTGATTCACCCTTAATCATTCCATTTGTTCTCTTTTCCGAAGTTTCGAATTTACTATGTCATTGTAACACCCTAACGTTCTGGTTTTGGCCTTTGCACTATTTGGCTCTTTTCGCGGCATATTTGGCTGCCGCTTACTGATTCTAAGGAGCTCATTGGTCTGGAATACCGGTTGTGCAAGTTCATCCGTGTTTCTCACAAAAGCGAAGGAGGCCACGTGAGACTGAAAACAGACGGGGGGTCGGGTGTGTAATCTTGTGAGAAAACCGGGTGGGTATCAAATAAGCCACGTATTTTAGGATGCTGATCTGAAAAATTGCGTTTACTTTGACTTGTGCTTTTGGGATCCCAAAACGTAAGGGGAGGGATACCTATGACATCGCAAAGGTTGTCCGTCTGTCTGTCTGTCTATGAGCACGATAACTCTCGAAGGGAATGATACATTTCGATGAAACTAAACGTAAGGGTTCTTTGGGTCAAGGGTAAGGTCAAGCTCGTAGATGTGGTTTGTAGCCCTACATTTAGGGGTGGGGAGGGGGTTCAAATTAAGGGGCAAACAAAATATTTTTAAACAGCTAATGCGATAGCCGATTTTGGGGTAAGATGACATACTGAACACTTATGTGAAAAGCATTTTTTACCCGGACAACTAGCTCGCCAGGAGCTCCGGCCAAAAAAGGAAAAGTTGTCAAAAGCAAAAGTTTTATTTGAAGTTGATCTGGTGACAGATTTAGGAGTAAGAAGAGACGCCGAATCTGTACATGAGTCTCATTTTTTACCCGGACATATAATTCGTCCGGAATCCGGTTGTAATCGGATTTTTTTTTATAAGTTAAAGTTTTGTTTGAAGTTGATTAGATGTTGTTTATAGAGATAAAGATATACGCTGACAATTATTTCGCTCGGAATTGGGCCGAAACCGGAAATTTGGCAGAAGTAAAGGAGGAAGTTTCGGCCAGTGTCGTCAAAACAGATATGGCCCATAGAGGTTTATCTGAACTTGGTTTTCTCTGATGATTAGCCTGGCGAAGGCTGGATCTGGCAAAGACAAGACCCAATCGTCTGGTTCAAATATTAGATTTTTGGGATCCCATCGAAACTTTTGGTCTTGTTGCTTCTTGTGCTTCTTTCAGACTCTCAGGAGTCTCAGGTATAGTCTCAGCATGCCGAAATTAGGCTATACGATTTATGGAGAATTAGGTCTGTCACAAGTCTTTTCCCCACCGCAGTGTTCGGAGATGGGTCTCCTCCAGCTGAATCAGCTTGTTCCGGACATTCTTAAGGGTAATTTGTTTACAGTCACTTAGCTCTCCTGATCGACTTTTCTTGTCTCGGACCCGGAGAGACCTGGAGGACACCTTGCACTGTTTACAGTTTATATTCCAAGGTACTAAATTTGTTGAATACTTTAAACTAGACTCTGGTTTTAACAAAATTACCCACGGCTTTGGTTGTTTAAGCCTTTCACTATGCCCATTGACTTCTAGCAAAACACCGAACTATTTTACGAAACTGCTTTTTCTGGTTCAGGTTCAGGTTCGTTTATTATTTTCACTAATTGCACACACGTAAATTAACAAATACGCCCTGCAGAGGGCAAAGACGAGTGGCACCAGGGTTGCCAAGAACCCGACTCAGAAAAGTGTCACAACTGCTGACAAAAAGGTGCTTTTTGACACTTCGCATTTCTTAGTGTGCATTATGCTGCATAAATGCGAATAATTGGTAATAACTGAATCTGCAACAACATTTTTCAAAACATTTCTTAACTGTTACATAACAGTTTTGTAAAAAAAAACTTCATCGGAAATGAGCTTTATTTGAGGCATCAAACTCTTTTTGTGTGTAAAATCAAAGTTAAGTACATGCTCTGGCAGTGTTTTGGGGGCGGTAATCCGTCACTTTAGTAAAGTAAATGAAAAAGTGCTTTTCTGACCTAAAAAGTGTACTTCATAAAAAAAAAAAAAAGATGTCAATTTTAGCAGAAAAGTGTCACGGTGTCACCCAAGACAAACAGTGGCAAAAAGCACCAAAAGTGTCACACTTGGCAACACTGAGTGGCCCCCTCCACTGAAGAGTGCTCCTCTCGCGAACAATCGTCGGGAGCACGATGCACATCGAAAATAGCGAACGTATGAAAACAAGTAAGATGTCAGGCGTTAGAATGTACCGTACCGCATGTAATTCGGGTCTCCGGGTTTAAAATGACGGAGCTATTACGGAAATAAGTTGGTTTGGAATTGTGGGTACGACAGAGCCTGTCAAAACTCCTTTCGAACTCTGCTGGGTTTTTCAAAGATTGCAAATCCGTCCGGGCCGTTTTCGGCCCCCATGAGTTTGTCGACAAACAAGGAGAAATTTTTACGACCGGTATTTCAGACCAATGAGCTCGAGAGCGACAAGTGGGATCCTGATTCGTCTCGAAACAAGAAAAACGCGGAAAGGGCAAGAATCGGCGTTATGCCGTTAGTATGCATATTGCGAAGGATGTCAGGAATCTCGAAGGTGAGAATGGATGTAGCAATCTGGGACGTCGAGCTAATTAGCAATATAGGTACAGTAGGTCCTTTAAAAAGTTGTTTAGCCGACAAAATTGGAAAGATGTCTAGATATTCGTTATGCTCGTTTTATAGCTCTGGGCAAGAAAGTGTTAAACGCCGGCTACGACGGTGACAAGAGCTTCCTTCTATGGGTTTTGGTGGGGAGGATGGTGCTTTTCTCTATATTATTGGTTTTCTTTATGTATTTTATTTTAAAATCAACAAAAAACCATCTAGGACACCATGTTTTATGTAAAAAGGCACTGGGAAAAATAAAATAGGTTTTGTTTTGTTTTTTCTTTCTGTAATAATAATTTTGTTCATATATGCCTGGCATTACGCGACGTATACACCGTAAAAAGGATTAAAGTTAACTACAGTATTTGCTACTGGGATTCATCTTATCTTTACTGGATATGATTAATCCGATAGATAGTCCTTCAGCCCAAGCTGACTGCGAATTGCACCGTCAAATATGATCAATCCGAATTCGAGATAAACTTATCTCAGCCGAGACAAGATTAATCCCAGTAGCAAATATTGCAAGATTTTTTTACAGTGTGGCAGTTCGTGGCTTTTTCAACAAACTTTAAAAATCATAAACACTAAAAAATTAGCTGATCCAACAGTTCTATTGGCACCCGTGCATTCCTCGGTGGCGACATACAAATAGTTGGATGTTCATTATCTTATTTCTTAATGAAATAATTATAACTAGACATGTATGTTATATAGAAGACTGGGCTGAGAAGCCAAACTTTTTAAGGCAGAAAAGGAAACTAAACAAGAGAAGACTAATAACAGCTTCGTTTTTCTTGTCTGAGCCTGAAGATGACCCTTGCCAAGAAGGGCCGACAAAATCGCTTAGATAAAATTCAGCTGACGTGTCTGTTCAACGCAGTCAGTTGCGATTCGCAGTCAGCTAGGGCTAAAGAAATACTTTAAGAAGACTAAATACACAATTGCAGATTATTAGATATATTTAATACGACAAAACACCAGGGCCATATGCATTTAACGAAAAAAAAATTATCATAACAGACATACTTCGTATTTTGAAACTTTTTACAGGAACGTTGTATAACCCAAAGGAACCTTCGTCATTTTAACAAACTGCAGGAGACTTCCCCCGCGCTAGACAAGGAACTGAAGACTTTAACGGAGTGAATAATAAATGGAAGAGAGTTCATAATTTAATAATTCAATAGACACCCCGGAGTATTGTGCCCGAGAAGTTTGCTGTGGGGGGAAGAAAGAAATGGAGGGTGGATGAGCAGAGTGAGTGGGAAGGCTGGCTAGTATTACAGAGCTTTATATAATTTCGGAGGGATAAGTGCAAAGTAAGATGAAAAGCCGAGTTGGCTGATGGGTACTTCCTATGTGTGATTTTTTTTCGGTGTCGTTAATTATGTCGACTGCAGTGTTCCTGCGGTATCGTATGTTTTGCGTCTGTGTGATGTATGTCATATAGGCGGTTCTACACGATTCACGAAAAAATGGAAGCTCTTCAAATTAGTCATAAAGGAGCCGTGTATCTTTCAAGAGTTTGCTCCGTCAGCTCCATCATCAAGCGCCAAGGATATAGTATGTCTTATCTGTCTCCCTGTTTCAAGGGCTACAATTGGTTAAGAACCATTCTCAAGATCCAGACCTCAGGGAAAGACATCACCTCATAGCTCGTTCTCATGCACAAGCTCTTTTACTCTGAAGAGCGAAACCGTTTCCAAACTGCATCAACCGTCTAATCGTGTGGGATATCTACTTGTGTAGTAACAAATTTAAATTCCGAAATCAGGTTCTTTTACTTTCAGAAACAGTCGAAAGGTGGCAACATGCCGATTTTTGGGATCCCAAAACGTAAGCGGAGGGATACCTATGACTCCGTAAAGTTGTTCGTCGTTCCGTCCGTCTGTCTGTTAGCATGATAACTTTCGAATTTTAATATTTGTTCACTTAGTGTAGAGATTCTTTGGACCAAAGTACAGATCAAGTTCGTAGATGGGCTTTGTAGACCTATATTTAGGGGTGAGTGAGGGATTCAGATTAAGAGGTAACCAAAATATGTTTTAAAAGCAGATGAAATGGTCGATTCAGCGCTAATGAGACCCGAGCTGAATCCATATATGAAATTATTTTTTTCGCCCGACGAATAGTTGGCCCCGAATTCGGCCAAAACCGGAAATTGTTAAAAGCCAAAGTTTCATCTGGAGTTGACTAGATGTTCGATGTTGGGGGAAAGCGACATGCTGAGTCCATATTTGTAGATCCGTTTCTCGCCCAACAAATAGTTCACCTGGAATCCGGCCAAAACAGGAAAATTGTTAGTAGTTTCATTTGAAGTAGATTAGAGTTTCGATAGTGCGATAAAGAGGCATGCTGAATCCATATCTTTAGATCGCTGTCTCGCCTGACAAAGAGTTCGCGTGGAATCCGGCCGAAACCGGAAAAGTGAATGTTTTATCTGAAGTTGTAGAGGTTTGTTATAGGGGTAAGGAGACATACTGAGTCCATGTCTTAACTATTTTGCCGGGCAAACAGTTAACCTTGAATCTGGCTCAGGTCGGAAATAAGGTAAAAAGTAGCCTATTGTTTTCTCAGAGATCGGTTGGCAGTTCGATATCGGAGTAAAAATACAGGCTTAGCTCGTGTCTGAAGTTTATTTTTCGCTGGTGAAGCAATTCGCCCGTAATCAGGAGTCCGGCTAAAATTTGGTTGAACCGGAGTATACTTCTCATGTTTCTTAGATTTTTGGTTCAGGGGTTGCTGAATCCATATCCATTTTTATTTTCCTCAAAGATTCACTGTTTTTGCCATAGTTGGGAAGAAGGAGAGTTAAAAATACAGGGACATAAAAGTCATCAATTAAACTTGGTGCACTGTCAGAAGTTTCATAACAGATAGCGTATAGCACTTTCAAGAATAACACCTTTTCACTTAGAAATAAAGTGTTGTGACCAATTAAGTTTACACTATTTCGTGCCTAGATCTCCAACAACACCTTCAATTGGTAAAAATACTAACGGGAACGAAATAAACATAAAGGTAACATCCCAAAGTGTTATCTGTTGAAACCGCGCATCCTTCTGTTGCCGTTATGTAATTTCTGACAGTGTAGTATTTTTACCTATTGAAGGTGTTGTTGGAGATCTAGGCACGAAATAGTATAAACTTAATTTGTCATAACACTTTATTTCAAAGTGAAAAGGTGTTATTCTTGAAAGTCTTATGCGCAATCTGTTATGAAACTTCTGACAGTGTGAAAGGCTGTTCGAATGGGGAATGGATATGATGAACGGGCAAACGTAAGTTTATTTTTCGCTGGTGAAGCAATTCGCCCGTAATTGGCAGTCCGGCAAAAATTTTGTTGAATCGGAGTTTAATTCTCATGTTTCTTAGATTTTTGGTTCAGGGGTCGCTGAATCCATATCTGTTTTTACTTTTCTCAACGATTCACTCTTTTTGCCATGGTTGGGGAGAAGGATAGTTAAAAATACAGGGACATAAAAGTCATCAATTAAACTTGGTGAAAGTCTGTTCAAACGGGGAATGGATATGATGAATGGGCAAACGTTTCTTCCGCGCCTAGGATGAACATTTTGGTTATAACCCGTATGGAAATAAGTCAAGTCATCGGATTATGGGACATTTTTCCAATCGTAAACAATTCAAAACAACTGAAACGATCGTAAGCAATTCTTTTCTGACAATTGAAAACAGTTGTGTACATTGGAAACAGTTGTTTACATTGGAAACAGTTGTTTCCAATTGTTTCCAATCGTTTGCGATTGTAAACAGTTGTTAACGATTGTATTTTTACGATTGGAAAAAGTTTTCAATCGTAAAAAACACAATCGTTAACAACTGTTTCCAATCGCAAACGATTGGAAACAACTGTTTACAATCGTAAAGGACTTTTTCCAATCGTAAAGGACTGATTCAATCGTAAACAACTGTTTCCAATCGACAAAATAAACAATTGCTTGCGATCGTTTCCAATTGTTTTCAATTGTTTAAGATTGGAAAATGTCCCATAATACGATGAATTGAATTATTTCCATACGAGAATCATCGGCGAAACTTTACTAATGAACCTAATTATCGGATATTCTTTTTGGTGAAAAAGTATTACGACCCAGTAACGGGTCTTCAATTTTACATTGTAAGTTTACGAATTCTGGAAATCTGTCATATCGGATTATTTTCAGTATCAGGAAGTTTAAAAATATTTAAGTTTTGGGATCCCATCGAAACCTTTAAATTGGTCTTGCTATGGCACTTGCACTTCGCTTAGTGCCATATACCGGTCAGTTTTCCGTCGGTCTGCCGGTCGGTCAGTCCAGTGATCGCGAGTTAGGGTACTTCCAGATGTGCTAGGACGATGAAACTTGACATCCGATTAGTGGGGGGGGGGGAGTCTGAGGGGGGAACCGGAAATCTTGTGAGGCGCTTAGACTGGAGCGATTGGGATGACACTTGGTGGGAAGAACAAGTGTAAGCCCTAGATACATCAGGGACAGAACCGGACCGGATTCGGTCACTCTGGAGGGAATTGGGGGGGGGGGGGGGGGTCCGGAATCCGGTGTTCGCCATTCAAGGAACTTCCAGATGTGCTAGGACGATGAAACTTGGCATGAACATTAGATACTTAGATTGGCTTAGAAACTGTCGCTTCCCAGATCCGACCATCCCTTAAAGTACTCATCTTAACCGTAAGGTACAAACAATTCTTTTAAGCAAAATCTGCATATTCATGATCCCCATGAGCCCATGATCATTTTTGCCTACTGGGTTTTCCTTCGGAATGAATTTCTAGCACCCATCTTGGCCGAAAAGTAAAAAAAAAAAACTTTTGACCAAACCATATGTATTCATGATCCTAAATGGCCCAGGATCATCTTTGCCTCAAGGGTTTTGATTACAGATGAATTTCTAACGCCCGTAAAGTGCGCATCATCACAGCCAAGTGCAAAAAAAAAAAATCTGTACCGATTAATGCAGTCATGACTTCCAAGGGTATATCGTCATTCTCATCTCAAGGGTTTTGCTTACAAATGATCACAAAAAACCGACGAATAGGCGAATTCCTTCTTTCATCCTTTTACAAAGCCTTCCCGTATGGAAATAATTCAAGTCATTGTATTATGGGACATTTTGCCAATCGGAAGCAATTGCAAACAATTGGAAACGATCGTAAACAATTGTTTTTTTTCGATTGGAAACAGTTGTTTACGATAGGAAGCAGTTGTTTACGGTTTGAAATAGGTGTTCTCAGTTGTTTGCGATTGTAAACAGTTGTTAACGATTGTAAACAGTTGTTAACGATTGTATTTTTACGATTGGAAACAGTCGATTATTGGAAACAATTGAAAGCAACTGTTTCCAATCGTAAACAACTGTTTCCAATCGTAATAAAACAATTGTTTACGATTGTTTCGAATTGTTTTCAATTGTTTACGATTGGAAAAATGTCCCATAATAATATGACTTGAATTATTTCCATACGGGTTGCAAGTGCCATATGGGTTTCCAGCTCTTGTTTTTTCTTGTCAAGATGAAAATGAAAAAAAAAAAAAAAAATAGCAGTCGTCAGACAGACACGGAGTTATGGATTTCTGTGGTAAGGTTATTTTGCGAGAAGGAGCTTCTGGCCCATTGGACTGAAACTGCACTACGGTCGTCAGTTTAGGTGCAAGAGGATTCTTGGCAAGCAGGGAGGCGATATAAAACCGTGGGAGATCAGAGAATTTTGTATTTTTCAGGCGTCTGCAAAAGAGCTGTTTCTACTGGTTTTCTTCCTTATTTTGGGTATCGTCATTTTTGCAAGTTTGGTCTACTATGCCGAGCGGCTTCAAGCGAATCCAAATAATGACTTTAAGGTAAGCTCAGTTGATTGATTTTGGCAAGTCTTTATTGAGGATAAATGACTGTACCAGATCGAGTTCAGCTAGAATCATAGGGTAATAACTGATGTACCATTTAGGGTAAACCTAGGGTAAATTCCAGGCTTCTACCAAAGTAGGCTAGCCAAAAAGGTTGTCTATGGTTGGCCGCAAAAACTAGACAGGCTGGATCAGCAATGGCAATGTTTTTGGTTGTTGACGACTCAGATTAGCACGAAAAATATTTTGGATGTTCTGTTCCGTTTGTTCGTCAAACAAGTTTGTATTCTTACACAATCCAATACTCATAATAATTTATTGTTTTCTGTGGAATTCTATGTAATAAATTGCACGTCACCTCAGCTTTTTATTATTATTATTGTTTATTTGAATCCTTCAAAACTGAAGAGTATTGTATACAAAGGGACAACATCTCAATCAAACTCACACACACTTATCTACTAAACAAGACCAACGGTTTCGGTGGGATCCCAAAAATCCAAAATTTGATCCAGACAGTTTGGATCTTGTCTTCGCCAGATCCAGTCTTCACCAGACTCCTTGAACATTGTTTACTATTGAAATTTAAAAACAGATTAAGGCCAAATAGCCAATCATCTGAGAAAACCAAGTTCAGATATGGATTCAGCGTGTGTGTTTACCCCTAGACGTCATATCTATTTTGACGAAATCGATGGAAACTTCCCGCCTTACTTCTGCAAATTTTCCGGTCCGGCAGAATTCCGGAACTGTTTGTCAGGCGAAAAAATAAAACTAAAAGACGGATTCAGCGTGTCTCCTTACACTTATATCAAACATTTAATCAACTTCAAATAAAAATTTAACTTATAACAAATTTTCCAGTTTCTGCCGGATTCCGGGCGAACTATATGAACAACTATATACATCTAATCAACTACAAATACAACTGTTTCTTTTAACAAATTTTTCGGTCGGCCGGATTCGGGGCGAATTACTTGTCCGGGTAGACAATGGATTTTACAATGTTCAGCTTGTCTTCTTACCCTTAAATCGAACATCTAACCAACTTCAAATAAAACATTTACTTTTAACAAATTTTCCGGTTTTGGCCGGATTCCGGACGAACTACTTGTCCGTCGAGCAAATGGTTTTCATATTCGTGTTCAGCATGTCTTCCTACCCCTTTATCGACTATATCATTATCTGTTCAAAAATATTTTGTTTGTCCCTTAATTTCGAACCCCCTCCCCCACCCCTAAATGTAGGGCTATAGAGCCCACTATGAACTCGACCTTTCCTTTGACTCAAAGAATCCTCGCACGGACTTTCATCAAGATATCTCATTCCCTTCGAGAGTTATCGCGCTTGCTTACAGACGGACAACTTTTGCGATGTCATAGGTATCCCTCCACTTACGTTTTGGGGTCCCAAAAACAGCTGACCATTAAAGATAAATTAGCCTACCAAATCTACAATGAAATACAAGGGAAATAGCAAAGTTCAAAACAAACTAATCAGGGCGCTTTTTTGTGAAAAAAGGAAAAAGGTTGTGATTAAGAAGAATGTTGTCAGCCTTTTTATGAAAGTTTTGGATTTTACTATTCAAAGTTCCTAAAGGATTTTTCACTTTAAAATTAGAAGTTAGGAAAAAGTTTCCATAATTGACCTCCAGGGGCGCTTCGGGTATTCAAGAAGAGTCGTCAGTCATCTCTCATAAGAGCCGCTGCCCATTATACTCAATATGACTAAGTCCTAAACACGCCAGTTGGGTCCGGAGAGAAATGTGATCTAGAAGGGGTGGGGGTGAGGCAAGACCGAAGATAGAGCAGGCTTGAGGCTGCCCCAATCCTTTCGTGCTGACCCACGATAGGAGGGGTGAAAATAACCCCCACGAGGGGTTGAGCCCTCAGTCGTGTCACAGCCGAAGCAGAAGAAGATGCAAGCAACAAGCAGGATTGTAATCACAACGTAGGGGTGTAAAAATAAAAGTATTTTTTTTTACTTTTCGGCCAAGATGGGTGCTAGAAATTCCTTTCTAAGCAAAACCCAGGAGGCAAAAATGATCATGGGCTAGTTGGGATCATGGAAATGCAGATTTTGCTTAAAAGAATTGTTTGTACTTTACGGTTAAGATGAGTACTTTAAGGGATGGTCGGATTTGGGAACCGACAATTTCTAAGCCAGTCTTGTCAAGTCTCTAATGTTCAAACTTGGACTGGAGATAGAATTTTCGTGAAGAACATGAAAGGTCACCCAAACGAACCCTCAAAATTGATTCAAATCTTTTGCAAACCAATCCGCTACGTTTGTTGTCATGACATTTCTGGCTCTTCGCTGGGCACAAGGCGAATCTTCATCGGCACCAAGAGTTGGTCATCAAGAGTGTTGTATGAGGCGAAAGTAGTGGAGTACATAGAAATAAAGTAAACAGACATAGTTATGGAAAACCTAACGCGTACGAGAAAACTGCTCAAATGTATCATTTTTGGGATCCCAAATCGTAAGTGGAGGGATACCCGTGACTTCGTAAAAGTTGTCCGTCTGTCCGTCCGTCCGTCTTTTAGCACTATAACTCTCGAGGGGAATGAGATATTTCGATGAAACTTGGTGTGAGGATTCTTCGGGTCAAGGGGCAGGTTGAGTTCGTAGATGGGCTGTGTAAACTTACATTAAGGGGTGGAGTTTTCAAATTAAGGGTTGAATAAATTATTTTTTAATAGCTAATGAGTTCGCCTGGAATCCGGTCAAAACCGGAAAGTTTGTTAAAAGTAAAATTTGTACTTGAAGTTCATGAAATGTTCGATTTTGGGGTAAGAAGACATGCTGAACATTTATATTAAAATCATTTTCTAATCCCAAAAATAGCTCGCCCAGAATCCGGCCAGAACTGGAAAAATTGTTAAAAGTAAAAGTTCCGTCTATGACAATCGTTGTCTACCCGGACATATAACTTGCCCGGAACCCGGACAATTTAAGTTAAAGTTTCATCTGAAGTTGATTAGAGGTTCGAAATAGGGGTATGGAGATGTACTGAATTCGTTTTTGAGCTTTGCTTTTTAAGAAGACATGCTGAACATTTATATTAAAATGATTTTCTCGTCCCAAAAGTAGCTCGCCCGGAATCCGGCCAGAACTGGAAAAATTGTTAAACGTAAAAGCTATATCTGAAGTTGATTAGATGTTCTGTTCAGGGTTATGAAGACATGCTGAATCCGTATATGACAATCGTTGTCTACCCGGACATATAATTTGCCCGGAATCCGGACAATTTCTTAAAGTTAAAGTTTTATCTAAAGTTGATTAGAGGTTCGATATAGGGGTATGGAGATGTGCTGAATTCGGTTTTGAGCTTTGAGTTTTTTTTGCCGGAGAAGTAGCTCGGCCGAAATTCGGCTGAAACCGAAAATGTGGCAGAAATATAAGATAAGATAAGATAAGACAAGATTTATTTACACTAAGAGCCAAAGGCCATGGCAAATACATAAGAGATAAACTCAAATAAACAAAAATTATACCTTCTATAAGCACCTACCCTGAGGAACCTAGCCAACTGTTTAATACTCATAAAACAACTCTTGGAAAGTTTTGATCAATTTCGTCAAAGTTAATATGACGTATATGGGTAAAAACCCGATGAAAAACTTATCTCAAAATAGTAGTACAAAGTTTTACGAAAAAGTAGCATCCAGTACTAACTGATGCTACTACATGCTTCTACTTCAAGGCTACCGTGTTACTGCATACTACTACCTGCTACTATTAGCAAGACTGGATGCTACTATGGCAAGACAGGATACTAATGGATACTACTTCTTAAGATTGGACCAGACTGAGGCACATTAAATTATACTATTCTTTACTATTACATAGTATTCCATGCAACTTTTTCGTACAACTAACATACAATTACGCAGGCTACATATGCTGAATCCATATCTGAACTTAGTTTTCTCAGATGATTAGCCAATGACCTTATTCTGTTTCTAAATTTTAACAGTAATACTGTTCAAGGAGTCTGGCGAACACCGGATATTTACAAGACCAACTGTCGGGATCAAATATTAAATTATTTGGATCCCATCGAAACCTTTGGTCTTGATATCTATCTAAAAGTAAATCTAAACCATTCGAAATTGAAGCTACTCAAGCGTATATTTCTCTATCCAAAGAGGAAACTAAAGATATGTGATCTTCTTACTTTGTTTTTGCAAATTTCTTCTAATTCTCCCTCCTTGACAAAGAGTTACCAAAACTTATAGTAACTGTTCAATTCCTTATATTACAGAGAAAATGTTTGTTCTTCACGGAAGCTTTCTGAAAGAGCCTATGGGCGCTTGTCGCCCTTTCTTGGGCTTATTCGTCTAATAATGATTATAATATATTTTTGACCCGCTACAAAAAAATCAAAGGCGAAGTAGCAATAAAAGAAACAAAACAAACACTTCACAAAAAAAAGAACAAGAAAGTAAAGCAAACGAGAAAGGCCACAGTGGGCGGGCAGATACTTATAAGTTGACTGGGGTAATTTCCCAGCCAGCTCCGTAGGCTTCGACCCGATCCGGGAAACTTTAAACAGATACGAGGTTCCGATTTCTTTACCATGGAGGCAGATGCAATAGAAAGCGGGAAAACCGGAAATAATATGAACGAACTGAACTGATGACTTTTTTTTGGAAAAATAGGGTAAATACCAGAAAGAAACAACCGAGTGATCTGTAAAAGCCGAATATAATTTTGCAAGAGATTTTCTACTGTATCTACCTCGATTAACAAAATTTTAGAATAACTTAATTGGATTCTCTTATGGATGAGACGGATCTCTGGATGACGCTTGAGCAATGTTTCGTCTGTGCTTTTGTCTCCGTGATCATCTTTCTTTATTTTCGGAATTTTTTTTTAGAAAAACGAGATTTTTGGGGTGTTTTCTTGATCAGCTAGTTACCCCTCCAAGATGATGTGCGAGGGATAAATACAATTTCGGATATTTCGGTTGCACTTCCGGCAAAGCGTCCTCAGCGAAAGAAACAAAACTAAATCATAAAATCCACCACAATAACAACAGAAAACGATGCGGAACCAACAAACAATAAGATGACATGTAACTAGAAACCAGAAGAACGATGCGGAATGAACGAAATGCAGATAAAAGTAAAATAACGAAAGATAAAATGTGCGTGTTCAAGTGTGTGTATGTACAAATCCGTGATTATTTACAATTCTGAATTCTGTTTATATTTACAATTTACCATCGCTCTGGGAAAGCGCAAAAGCTTTCCCAGAAAACGGCCCAATCCAAAAATCCGTAATGTACTCCAGTGTATCAGAACGATCGGACAATGCTTGGAAATAAATCAGGCGAATTCATGGCCTACCAGCGGTACGCCAATTTGAGCTCACAACCTGCTCGGCCTCCTCCTCCCCACCCTTCGGTTCTCGGGAAACCATTTACAAACTGTATAGATGTCACAAAAATAGTTCGCTTTCTTTGTGACAGATTCTGTGCCGTCCGACAGACCGTAGGACCCGGAATTCCTTTTTTTGCTCCAATGGATTATCCGTTTCCGCGTATGGAGTAAACAATCGGCCAGGGATGTTAGGCAACGGCCAAAAAGCTCTTTTTCTGCTATCTACCTTAAATGTTACTTTTCGGTATGAAATCAGGAGTTTCGCGACGTGGCAACAGGGTTCGGCTGGTACTTCCTGAGTGATTGGGGTGTGTCGACACTGTCAGAAGTTTGAAAACAGATACTGCATATTTGCGCATCCATGTGTTAAAATCTAACAGAATATGTCTGCTACAACTGATTTAAGTGTTATGTTTCGTGAAAAGATAACACATATTCTCTCAACGTTTAACACAAATATGCACAAACATTTGCTATCTGTTATCACCCTTCACCCCTATCTGTTAAAAATTTGAAGTGACTTTTTTTTCTTATTTTGGTTATTTTTTCGATAGGGTTTTTGCCTGATTTGCTAACGGCCATCGGTTAAGCTTGCTCGCCCGTTGGGGTTTTATCGGGTGGGTTTTCGGGTGGATCTTTGCCAAGTATCGGTGGGTTTGTGAGGCTGGTGCCTGTCCACTGCTGAGTGATGGAATAATTATTCTTATTTACTTACGACAGTAGTGTCAACTGGGTCTGTTCTGTTATTGTACCAGGTTTTCGTCACTCGACCTTGTGCCTCCGACTTTGACCATTGATTTCTATTATTTTATAATATTATTATTTATATTACCTTGGTCACTGATGTAGCTTGCCCTTCAGCCAACCTGACTTTTTTTACTATTATCCCTGATTATTATTATCGAACCAAACGGCATTCATGATGGATTAATTTCAAGAATCTTCCAGTGTTCATCCACCTGGTCTTCATCTTGTAGTTCTCTTTTCATTACGATGTTAAAATTCTGTTTTGTATTATGTTTTTTTAGTGCTGATTTCTATAGCATTTCTTTTTGGGATTTCCGTGTACGATACTTACATCCACAAAATCAAACGAACAAAACAAAAGGAGAAAAATAAGTAATTCCAGAAATATCGATTGACTGGACAAATAAACCATAGTGGAAAGACGGTCTCGGGATCACCACAAAAAGTGGATTATCAGAGTCAATTATCCTGGTTTGGATCGAAAGAAAAGATCTCCTACGCAGTAACGAAAAAAAAAATGCGAGGAAATCAAAACAGTTAAAACAATTCATCGGAGTATCAGGTCTAAAATTGGGTGGGGGTAAAGCAAATAAACCACGTTGGAAAGTTTTAAACATCAAGCTTTTTCTTTTTTTACAGTCCTTAGAAAATATTAATCGAAATTTCAGCCTCCTAACTTTGTACTACATACCCCTCCCCACAAATGAAGTGCCTGCCGGGCCTCAGGTTGCTAATGGGGACAGCGTTTGAGATCCCAGTTAGAAATTAAACTTCTAAGTAACATACAATATCATAATAATATTTAACTGTCACTTTTTAGAGCATTCCTGAGGGTTTGTGGTGGGCGATCGTCACCATGACGACAGTTGGATATGGCGATATGGTGCCGAAAACGTATATCGGCATGTTCGTCGGAGCCCTTTGTGCCTTAGCTGGTGTCCTCACCATCGCCCTGCCGGTTCCGGTTATCGTCGCGAACTTCTCTAGATTTTACGGCCACACGCAGGTAAGTCTATTGTTTCTTAATAACCCATGACATAATTTTTTTATATCTGCTTTACACTTGCTTTTTAGACTCTCATCACATGAAAGCAGATATTTTTCGTATTTTATCTGATCTGTCCCCCCACCATAAGTGCTTTATTGCACCAGCTTTCCCTACTGGAGGGCGTCCTTCAGGGGGTGTGTGCATTTTCGTTCGTAGTAATTTTGGCGCTTCTTTATTCTCTTTTTCAAGATATTTTATCGCTGTTAAAATTTCGAATTGTGTTGTTTTCACATGTTATTTGCCGACTAACTATAATACTGTTGATTCCGATTTTGAATTTAATGAAGCATGCTCCGAAATATCTGTTTGTCTGGCTCGAGTACCTGATGGTTGCGATTGGGTGATGTGTGGTGATATGAATTGTGATTTAACTAATATTTCGGATTTTCGGCGTTCACTTTTTCTTTCAATGCTTCCGTCGTATAATCTTATTCCAAAGGATTCGGATGCTTCTTATACTCACAATTCTGGATCTTCTTCGAATATTGATCATGTTTTAAGTTCTAGTCTTAATTTAGTATCTAATACCGTGCATGTTGGAGAAGACCTGCCGATCAGTGACCATTTTTATCTTTCTTTTTCTTTTTTTTATCTGATTTACCTTCTATTTTGATACAGTGTTCTAATAAATTTGTAAATAGAATAAGTTGGGATAAAGATAAAATTTGTAAATATCACGAAGAGTCGGATGCTATTTTATCAAAAATTATTGTTAATAAACCGGTTTTAAGTCTAGATCAGGTTGATATAGATATTTTTTATTCTGAAATTGTGCATGCTTTAAAATTGGGAGCAAGAAAAGCTTTTGATTCGGTCCGTTATCGAACTGGTACCCGTATTTTTGCATGGAAGTTGAACCCAATTTTGATTCGAAGCCAGAAACGCGCACATGAAGCGTTTATTTTGTGGAAAGCGGCTGGTCGTCCAAGGTTTGGGCCTTTTTTTGAAAATTATAAACTTACGAAGTCGATTTTCCGATCTGAATTGAGAACCCATAACGAGTTTGTTAGAGATGAAGTTAGCGATCGTATTTCTAAAAATGAAAATGGTCTCTGGCGTTTTGTTAAAAGTAAAACAACAATGTCTCATAATACGCCTGAGGATAAAAGCACATTGGTTCTTGATGATTGGGTTTCTCATTTCAGTCGAGTTTTTGCTCGTGGTGATGATAGTGTTCATAAGAGCCTGGATGACCAGTTTAATTCCGATCTGCTGCGATCTGATTTGGGACAAACTATTTCTGTTTCAGCGGAGGAAGTTGTAACTGGAATTAAGAAGCTTAAATCTAAGTGGTCTTTTGATCATGATGGATTGAACTCGAAGCATATTAAATGGGCTTCCCCTAATGCTGTTCTTCTTATTTCTACTGTGTTCTCTCTTATCCTTTCTACTGGTATTCTTCCTTCTAGTTTTTCTCGCGCTACTACCTCCCCTCTCCTTAAGAAGGGGGGCAATTTCAATGATTGTTCATGCTATCGGCCAATAACTGTGTCTTGCCAGTTAAGCAAGTTATTTGAAATTGTTTTGCTAAAATATTTTGAGCCGTGCGATCAAGGACTGAATCAGATTGGTTTTCGAAAGGGTCTTAGCATGGATATAGTTCATACTCTTCTTGGACATTTAATTTCAATTTGTAGCCCTAGTAATCGTATTTTTGCTCTAGCCCTGGACATTGCGGCAGCTTATGATTCTGTTATTCATTCTTGGTCAATGTCTGCTCTTCTTAAAAACGGGGTCCCTACGCAAGTTGTTCTAGTTATGAATCAGTGGTATAAGACTTCGTGTATTAGAATTAAATGGAAAAATAACTTAAGCGGTTTTTCGGTGATTTTAAAGAGAGGTCTGAGGCAAGGTAGCGTACTGTCTCCTATTATTTTCAATATAACTATTGCCTCTTTATTTAATTCTGTTAGAACTTCGCTTGTTGTTGGTCGAGGTTTTGTAGCGTCTTGGATCGCGTATGCGGACGATCTTCTTCTTTTGAGTCGATCACGCGCTGCTCTTCAGGAGAATGTGGACCATTTAATTGAACTTTTTTCTAGATTTGGTTTAAGGTTTCGTCCTGAAAAGTGTCAGCTCCTGATTTTTGGTCCTAAGCCTGCTGACCCAGTTAATAATATTTTTAGTATTAAGATGTATGATGTAGTCCTTAAGCCACTTGAATCTTTTCTTTATTTGGGAATTCCGTATGGGCCATCAGTTTCCCTTTGCCGAGCTCATATGATGAAGTCTGTTCGGTCGAGAGTTTCAGCGAGCTTCGGTAGTGTTATTTCTGTTCGAGATTATTTAACTAGGAGATCGTCTGCGCGCGTCTTCAATACGGTTGCTCTGCCTCAAGTCCTTTTATTTTCTAGTTGGCTTCCTTATTTTTCTAATTCTAATATTGCGCATATTAAAACTACTTTTTTTAATTTTCGTAAATTTTTGTGTCGACTTTCAAAATTCCATTCTACTTCATCCGCTATAAATTTGTACCATTTGAAAGATCCACTTCAAATTATGCGGAAAAAGCAACAAAAATTTCTGTTTAAAATGTCTTCTCTTACTCATAACCTATATTTAGCGGTTAAAGAGTTACTATAGTTCTACGCGTGTGTATAATTTTGTTTTGTTTTTTGTATTTTTAGTATGGTTTGGCCAGATTGTTTTTGAGCAGTATTACATGTTGGGCCAATTTGTATGTATTTACTTCACTTTATACTCTCCGATCTTGGAGGTCAATAAAATATTTGAATTTGAATTTGAATTTGAATATTTCATAGAAAAACGCATTTCTCAGGTAACCACGTAAAGGGCTTGCCGTCGCTGTGAAAACTGTGGCGTTCTTCTTTGGCTGATTTTTATTTTACTATTTAGTCAAGGCAGTGATTCTTGACACTACTTGCGTTCCGCGACTACCAGCTGATCGAAACATGACCGTTTCAGTTTCCTATTTTTTCACTTGTTACCTTTTTGTTTTTCATTTTCCTTAAAGAACCTGTCTTACCTATAATACTAACGCCACCTACTTCCATAATCACTCCATATGTTTCTAAACCCGGACACGCTCACTTTGTCGAAGATGTCGAAAATCTGTGAGAAATCGCACAATTCTGTGACCAGTGGCAACACTGCTTGTCTTTTCCTTTAGCTTGTCTTCACGTGTAAGTCACTGATTAACACACAAGATACGTTTCCAAATAAACCAATTGAAGAGCGTGTTCCACCCTTCTAACAATAGTAACTATTAGTTGCTATTTTCGTTCCAACCTCGTGAAAAGTCACAAAGCTGTCAATCTTCAGGGTCAGCGTCGGGGAAGGGAACAAACCTGTAATAGATAACTACAGGTTAAATTACAGTAAATTACAGGTTTGTTTCCTTCCCCGACATCGACCCTGAAGATTGACAGCCTGACGAGGACCCTTGCTAAGCAGATGAAGCATCGTAGCTAACGTATCCGTTGTATACATTATTTGAATACAAGTCCTTCTATGAACGTAACTCAGATAGGCATAGACAGGCAGCGTACTAGAGCATAGATTTTGGACGTAGCAAACGTAAAGAAGAAGAAAAAACAAGAAAACGATACAGATACGGACGGAGATAAAAATTAAAATTGAGAAAAGGTGCTAGCTAATTGACAGGTCCTCT
Source organism: Branchinecta sandiegonensis (assembly GCA_030848855.1). Classification (NCBI taxonomy): domain Eukaryota; kingdom Metazoa; phylum Arthropoda; class Branchiopoda; order Anostraca; family Branchinectidae; genus Branchinecta; species Branchinecta sandiegonensis. The sequence continues at coordinate 1,564,177 of JAUPMV010000012.1, forward strand.
ATGGAAGTAACTCTCGTATGGAATTAAAAGCTTCAGAAATCCCTGTCTTCGCCTATGTGTCGTTTTGCAATTACAACTTTTCAGTAATTTTTGCTGAGTCGAGTTTGCCAATCAAACAGCGCAAAATTCGTCGATAGCTTGAAGGTCTGGCCTTTCAGAAATACTGCATGAGATGCTTCAAAAATTTGTTTTTCCTTCGACATCTTCCGTTAAGTACCCCTTTTCTTTCCTAGGCATTTCCCGAATTTTGAACCACGGCCCGCATAGTTGTAAAATATTTTGCGTTTTAACCTCCGTTTCGGAGAAAGGGAAGTCTTGACAGAGTCGCGAAGCGCTTTTCTAATAAGAGTTGTGCTTTAAGCATTAGTGGGACTCCTTTCTGGAGAAAGTTGAACCAAAATTTTCTTCCCCCTTCTCTCGGAATAGAGCCATCTTGTATAATCATCCTTTTATTCGCCCTCAACCCCCACCCCCCACCTCTCTTCTCTCTTTTAAAACTTCTTAGTGCTGTATCTAGAGCCACGAGGGATTACCAGTGCTACTCTTACTAGATAGAGCCCCACAAACTTTTTATTTGAACCATCCAAGCTTCTCCCAGTTCATGTCAACTGAATAAATAAAGTTGTCTTGGAGTTCCCTTTTGAAGTTCGTTACATCTGTGGGAAATAAAAAGAATATCCAACACAATTCTAGAGGAGTGAGATAATTCTCCTCTTTACAGCAGGGAAGTTTACTGGAAAGCTTGGTGCTCCTTTATGGCAGCATAAATTTATTTTGTTGCTTCTTGCAAATTAACGTAGCCTATGCATTACAGACGTATGCTTTTATTTTGCTTTAAAAAACACAATGAACTCACTTCATGATTGCAGTCTAACTTACGGGGCATTACTTCGTTACGTCATCACAGGCCGAGGCGACTAGACAAGAGTACAACAAAAATAAAGGCTACGAGCTTATGTAGCACTTGTTACGGTAAGGTATATAGTTCGACCGGAATCCGGCTGGAGTCGGAAAATTTGTTACAAGTTAAATTTTTATTTGAAGTTGATTAGATGTTCATTATTGGGGAAAGAAGATACCCTGAGTTCGTTTTTGAGCTTTCTTTTTTCCCCGGACAAGTAGTTCTAGAGTTCGGCCGAAACCGAGAAATTGGCAGAAGTGGCAGGAACTTTTCGTCAAAACAGATATGACTTATACGGGTAAACACACATGCTGAATCCATATCTGAACTTGGTTTTCTCAGATGATTAGCTATTTGGCCTTAATCTGTTTCTGAATTTTAATTGTAAGAATGTTCAAGGATTCTGGCGATGACTGGATCTGGCTAAGACAAGACCCAGTTGTCTGGATCAGATATTGAATTTTTGGGATCCCATCGAAAACTTTGGTCTTGTTGCTATTGGTATTTCAGTATTTGATGGTGCAAACGGATACGTCAGCTGAATTTTTATTGGAGCTATATTTCGGCCCTTCTTGGCAAGGGTCCTCTTCAGGCTCAATACCGCTCAAGTTGGAAAAACGAACTTGTGGGAAACACAAGAAGCCAAGAAGGGCCGAAATATAGCTCCAATAAAAATTCAGCTGACGTATCCGTTTGCACCATCAAATATGATTCGCAGTCAGCTTTCGGCTGAAGGAATATTTATGGTATTTCAGTTTATTTTTGGGATCCCAAAACGTAAGTGGAGGGATACCTATGACATCGCAAAAGTTGTCCGTCTGTCCGTCCGTCTGTAAGCACGATAACTCTCGAAGGGAATGAGATATTTTGATGAAACTTGGTGTGAGGATTCGTTGGGTCGGCGGACCAGTCCAGTTCGTAAATGGGCTTTGTAGCCCTACATTTAGGGGTGGGGGAGGGGGTTCAAATAAAGGGGCAAACAAAATATTTTGAAACAGCTAATGTGATAGTCGATTATGTGGTAAGAAGACATGCTGAACACGATTTTGAACCATCGAACCATTTTGTAATCGGACAAGCAGTTCACCCGGAATCCGGCCAAAACTGGAAAGTTTGTTAAAAGTAAAAGTTTTATTTGAAGTTGATTAGATGTTCGTTTTAGAGGTAGGAAGACATGCTGAAGACGATGGTGAAAACCATTTTCTCGACGGACAAGTAGTTCGCCCGGAATCCGGCCAAAACCGGAAAGTTTGTTAAAATTAAAAGTTTTACTTGGAGTTGATCAGATGTCCGATTTAGGGCAAGAAGACATGCTGAACTTTTATGTGAAAACAATTTTCTACCCGGACATGTAGTTAGCCCGGAATCCGGCCAAAACCGCAAAATTGTTAGAAGTTAAAGTTTTATTTCTAGCTGATTAGATAACCGATTTAGGGGTAAGAAGAGACGCTGAATCCGTGTGTGACAATCATATTTTACCCGGACATATAGTTCGACCGGAATCCGGCTGGAGTCGGAAAATTTGTTATAAGTTAAATTTTTATTTGAAGTTGATTAGATGTTCATTATTGGGGAAAGAAGATACCCTGAGTTCGTTTTTGAGCTTTCTTTTTTCGCCGGACAAGTAGTTCTAGAGTTCGGCCGAAACCGGGAAATTGGCAGAAGTGGCAGGAACTTTTCGTCAAAACAGATATGACTTATACGGGTAAACACACATGCTGAATCCATATATGAACTTGGTTTTCTCAGATGATTAGCTATTTGGCCTTAATCTGTTTCTGAATTTTAATTGTAAGAATATTCAAGGATTCTGGCGATGACTGGATCTGGCTAAGACAAGACCCAGTTGTCTGGATCAGATATTGAATTTTTGGGATCCCATCGAAAACTTTGGTCTTGTTTGTTGGGATACTAAACGAAAACGAGGGCTATTTATGGCTCTTTAATATAATACGTCCATCTATCAATATTTATTCACCATAATTCCCGGTCGAATTAAGGTATTTGATGAAATTGGTGTTTGGACTCCTAGGGGCAAGAGTGAGGTCGATTTATTAGATGTGATTTGTACCTCAAGATTTAGGGATGGGGGGAGATGGCACTTGGAAACATCGGGACGGAGAAAGTTTTCCTATTGGAAGGTTGTTTAAAGTGTGGGAACGTATGTTAGGTCAGGAAAGTATAACTTCTTATCAGGTGGATATTTCAAATGGAGTCAGGTCAAGACTGTAATTTTTGGATTACGGTTCTGATTAGGCCTAAATCCGGTACAAATTCGGATATTTACAAATCCGGAAATTTGATCACGGGCCGCAAGACGAAAGAAGAGAGGGGAAGTGGACTTATGTATCTGGATATGTCATAAGTTTTCGGCTTGGATACCCGGCAAGACCCCGGAGAAGAACCGGAGTTTCGAACCCATTTAAATTTCTCACATGAACGGATCAAATTGTCAAATTGGCACTGAAAGAACAAATGAAAGAGGTATGTTTCAGTACTTTGGCCGAAATCCAGAGGAAACTGAAAACTTGAGAAACTTGACAAAACTTGAGTCAGACAGACTTGAGGTTTTCTTTTGAGTATTGGACATTAGAAAGAAGACAGGCTTTTTATTCTTCGTCCCGTCTGCAAAATTGCCCAAAACAAGACAATACACGAGAAATCTTCAAACGTTTTGAATTGTAATAAAACAGACAGGACATTTTTGTAATTACTCATATTTACTCACATTATTTAAGACAAATCCAACAGACCTTTGGCAGGACCGAACTCTCCGTTCAGGATCCCGGCGAAGTATTGGCCGTGTTATTTTGAGTAGTAGTTGTCGGGGAAAGGCAGACACTATTTACAGCCTTCCTTTTTTAAATTATTATTATTTCTGAAAGCAAACAAGAGCTGCAAGCTTTTTACAAAAATCTCTGAAAATTATCAACACAGCACTTAACATCTCCTAGATGGTCGTCAAGTCCTTTTTTTAAATGTCAACTGAAAGGCTGTTCCACGTCTCTACAATGTGATTTGCGCTACAGTTGCGTTTCTGTTCTATCGCATTCGGTCATTCCTTTTCATAATTCGGTGATTAATCAGATTCATTTGGTTCTCATTCGTTACCGAATCCGGTAATTCATAGGATTTTTGTATAGTTCGTATCTATTACCAGACTTAACACATCGGTTGTTTTAGGTGGCTCTAACAAGAGTTTTTGTTCCATTACGAAATTCAGTTGTTATACCGGATCTGTTAACTGTTAACTCCTGAAACGCTTAGAGTCGAGGGATCGGAATGAGACTTGCTTGGAAGAACGTGCATAAACCCTAGATACATTATTGAAAAAACAGGACCGGGTGGTGTCACAGAGGGAGATTTGGAGAGGGTTTCCCGGAATTCCGGTGATCGCGAGTTAAAGTACTTCCAGATGTGCTAAGTCGACGAAAACTGGCACGCATATTAGGGACCCGATCGGATTGAATTGGAAATAGTCCCTTGCCCGACTCGTTCTTCATGGAGGAAGTGGAGGGATTGGAATCCGGAATCTAGTGAAATGTATAGCTTTGGAACGGGTGATCGTATGTGAATGAAACTTGACAGGACAGTTGAGGAACAGTTGTCTCAGATTTTCAATTTCAAGTCCAGACGGGATCCGAATGGCTGCAGAAATCTCGTGAAACGTTTAGAGCCGATGGATCGGGATGGAACTTGGTGGGACGATAAACGTAAGCCCTAGATACATTATTGATGGAACAGGACCTGACAAGGACATTGTGGGTGGAGCTGCGGGCGGTTTCCCGGAATGCCGGTTATCATGACCTGGGGTACTTCCAGATTATCTATGACTAGGAAACTTTGCAGCCATATTAGGGACCGGACCACATTGACTTGTAAATAGTCACATTCCCAAATTCGATCATCGTGGTGGATTTGGATCTTGAACTCGGATATTGAATCCGGAATCTAGTGGCATGAATAACTTTGGAACTGGTTATCCGATGTGAATAGAACTTGACAAGTGGCAAGTGCTAATGTCTCAGATCTCTCGTTTCAAGTCCGAAACTCCGAAAATGATGTGCGGAGAAGGGGGCCGCTGGAAATCTCGTGAAAACCGTTCCAACTACTTTGTTCAGATCCAGTTCGGGCACAGAATGATTGCAGTGTAAGGTTTCCCTTTTGTACGTGGTTTACTCTCTTGGTTGTGCGGTAGCGTGTGTAGTCCCCTTTCAGGTGACTACGGAGAGTTTGCGGAGGCTTGGCGTTCGATCTAGTTCCTACTACTATAAGGACTTTAATTACTAGGTTTAATATGTAGCTTTTTGTTATCTCTTACTTTACTGGTCTTTGAGGGGATTCAGGTCGGTAGACGGCTGCTACGACAGGTGGTAGACGGTATACTAGAAGACGGCAGCTGTAGACGGCAGACTAATCTACCGAGGTGTAGAGAGCAGACTGATCTACTCATGTGTACAAGGCAGGCTAATCTACCCAGGTGTAGAAGGCAGACTGAGATCTACCGTGGCGTAGGTATGAGCAATGAGCTTGGCTACTTTTTGATAAACACACTTTGAGAGCTAGAACTGGACTCTAGATATGGGTGGGCAGCCTCCCAGCTGCCAAGCTCTTCCCAGCTTTCGACCCAAAACTGAACTAACTAATATTTGTCCGTAGCTTCCCAAAGAAGTCTCCTCTCGACATGTGACGTGGTTGATCCACTTTCAAAAAGGCTTTTTGTTCGGCGACCGTTTTGTTTATTGTCCGGGTGGCATAAACCATTTTCTTTTGAAGACCGTTGTCAGGCATGTCGAAGGGTCACTTGCTTGGGTCACGTACACATTTAAATTATCACAATACAATACTAAATTACAAATAACTTTTCATATCTTTACAGCAGCTAGAGTATTTGCTTCTACCATCGATTGAGTTATACGCTAATCGGAACCAGAGTACGACAAAACTTCCGTTCTAAAACGGTTGTTAATGAGTGGAATAACCGTTTCAGAGTTACTAGATCAAACCATCTTCCGATGAAAAGTATGTCGGGAGAGAGATCCAGCCTTAACAACTGGAAACCATATTTGACAAACATGCTAACTGTTCTTACAAGTGACATTTAAGTTTTTAGCTCTTGTTTAGTTAGTTGTTCGGTAGTACGAACTCATTGTTTGGTTCACCCCAGTTACTGAGTTCGGTAACATTTGGAAATGGCATTGTAAGAATTGTGGCCCCTGAGGTTGTTTGGGTTGAGAGTAACAAGTTCGTCTGTGAGCGTCTATCACAGGCTCCACTGCAAGTCTTGTTTGTTTCACATGCGTAGGCGGTAAGCCAGTACCGGTATCTTTATTGTGTTCAGCCTTTTTTCGTATGTAACGACTAACACCCATAATGTCGACGATCGCAATGCCCACAACTCAAAATGCCCACTATAAATGCACACGACTCATAATGCCCACGGTTCAGAATGCCCACGACTCAAAATTCCTACGACTCAAAATGCCCTTGGCTCAAAACGCCCACGGTTCAGAATGCCCGCGGTTGAATTATTTGAGGTTTTCAGTCCGTAGTAAACTGGACTGAAATGAGAGAGAGAGAGAGAGAGAGAGAGAGAGAGAGAGAGAGAGAGAGAGAGAGAGAGAGAGAGAGAGAGAGAGAGAGAGAGAGAGAGAGAGAGAGAGAGAGAGAGAGAGAGAGAGAGAGAGAGAGAGAGAGAGAGAGAGAGAGAGAGAGAAGGTTTATTTACATAGCAATCGTAGCTAGGTGGCTAATTTTATGTTGTACTTTAAAACATGTTTGTTGGGAAAACCAATTCCTGGCACGCCAATTCCTCCAGTTCCAACGTTAAATAATGTTTATTGTAATAACGAGTATTTACAAATGTACAAGCCAGGTATACGTGAAGTCAGGAAAGTCAGGAACCGTATAAATAATAAATCTTTTACTTTATGATTTTACTTTAAGATGAATACTTCAATTCATAATTAATAAATCTTATCTTAATTATATACTAAAATAATTCCAACAAATCACAAAAAATTACAACAAATCCACTTTAAATATTACAAGCCATTAATCTGGTTGAAGGCTGTCTACCAACTGAACTGGTAGCACTTCTATGAAGACACTTTACTTTACTCCACACTGCTAGATGGCGTTATAAACGGGAAAAGCGCGGAATATTCAAATAAAGTGAGAAACGGAGTCGGACGATTCCCAACAATGTTATTATGCACTATTATACAAGGACGTAAAAAAGGGCACTTGAGAGTTCTAGTAGCGATTTGTCCGTGCACAGACACTATGAAGATACTTTACTTTAGTTCTCTTTACTTCGCTTCTATGAAGATACTTTACTTTACTCAACACTGCTAGATGGCGTTATAAACGGGAAAAGCGCGGAATATTCAAATAAAGTGAGAAACGGGGTCGGACGATTCCCAACAATGTTATTATGCACTATTATACAAGGACGTAAAAAAGGGCACGGAAGAGTTCTAGTAGCGATTTGTCCGTGCACAGGCACAAGTTTCAGTTTCTGTCTCGTGCGGCTGACTGTCGGGGCTTCTGGGGGTAAACAGTCACGGTGAGCAGGGTTAGACAGCAGCATTTTGCCAAACCTCAGGATAAGGTCACCCAACCGAGAGTTCCAGACTTTGGAGCTCAAGGGTTCAATGGAATTAGGGTTGAGCAACTGAAGGAGTAGACCCATCAGAATGGCGATAATCGTATGTTTTACTGGTCGAATTTCAGTTATAATGGATGTACTATATTGTAAGAAAAACAAATTTAATCCCAAACGTCGAAATTACTCTTCTTTGAGTTGTCGGCAACTAAAATCCTTAGAGTCCAGCGAGGGGTCGGCAATTTCCTTCCTCGTTTTAGTACTTTCAAGGAACTAAAACGAGGAAGGAATTGGTGGACTTGAAATATCTTAGTTGCCGACCCTTCGCTGGACTCGTGGGATTAGTCGCCTATCGTCAGAACTAGAAATGAAAGGGTGGATTACAATTTTGATAGTCGTCGACCCCTCACTGATCTTAATGCCTACCCCTGTCAGGGTACTAAAACTAGGAAGGTTTGAAAAGTTGCCAACATACTAAACAGAGGAAGGGAACGGTGCGGCGAATTTTGGCGACAGCCTTCCTTGTTTAAGTAGCGCATCCTCGTGTTGTTTGTTATGAAACTTCTGACAGTGTACTTAACAGAACTGATTTAATGACATTCTTACACTTGTTTTACAAGTCTGCTCAGCACCTGCTAGGTCTACTCGATGGGCTCGTAACCACATAGTTAAAGCCAGGCTCCACCTTCCAGATTCCCAGACGTCCGGGGCTTCCGCACAGTCAAGCCAACCCTTCCAGATTTTCATGATACTGATGACAGCAAAATTTACTGTTCTTCAAAGTTTCCTAGATTTACATTTCAAATATCTCTTGCATCCAGTCACAACTGTCAATCACTTTCCCTTTTCTTCCCCCATTTGCATATTTTTAGTGTCTCTCGAACGGGTTGCCTCTATGGCACCTTCCAGAGTCCAGACATCCGGAATCTGGGGTGTCCAACACCCCGGACTTCCAGACGGTTTTGGCCTGGCTTTACCTTCCAGATCCGTCTCGATGAAAACGGCTGTCTGGAATCCGGAAGAAAAATCTGGAAGGTGAAGCTTCACCTTTACGCGACTGTATGGTGTCACCAGTGTGGCTGTGGACTAACGCCTTGTCGAATTTGTTCTGCTCCAGACCGTAGCCATGCATACATAATATGATCGTGCGTTTAGTTAGGGTTGTTTACTTTAGTCTGCTCTCTTTCTGTCAAAAAGTAGCCTACATATGGGCACGCCTTGTACCATTTCTTCTATGAGTCATAAAAATATTAATTCATTGATTGGTTGATAGGTACCTCTTACTCGCATCCTTCTTAAGTGTCATTGAAGTGTATTTAAAGATTTGCAGTCTGATAGTTTGAACCTGCCTCCTCGAAAACTACTTCATTACTGACTAAGAAATGTACAAAATGTAATCTCGACAACTCATTCATTCAGATTGACCCCGTCACACGGTCTCATCCCTGGTCACCGTAGACATTCTGTTGCTTCCGTATGTCCTCGTTTCCTTAGAACCGGAAATTTAAGGCAAGGTCGTACCGAAAATTGTCTCACAACTTTCTTTTGCGCCCTTGTAATAAATTAAAATTCGATGTAGTTTTGAAGATATTATCTAATAACTGTAAATATCCAACTCGATAAGGTCTAATTCCTAGGCTCCCTACTAAACTTTGTCCAACTTCCGACGTTTTATTGCGCCCCTCTAAGCTTGAAATAAGCTTTATCCAACTTGCAACTGACGCCGCTTTAAGTTGAAACTCTTAATAAATGGATGTTGTGATTCCGGAAACCGCAAACATCCATTTCGACAAATTTTAACGCGGATATACTCGTTCCTTTAGATTATATACAGTCCAAAACTTTAGAGCGAGATTTTCTGTAGTAAGCTAAGTAAACTTTTCAGTTTAACTGAAAAGCCAGCTTATTTTTATATCTTGGATGCGAATGAACTGAATTATTTTGACTCTGCAATTTTTATTTTTATTTTTCACCTTGGGCTCTTGTGGTGAAGTATGCACTGCTGGCCCGATTTAGTAGAATAAGTGATGGGATAATTTATATTTACACCTTGGGCTTCTAATCTATATTTAGCTAAACTTTAAAGGACCCATCGCACTATTTACTCTTCAACTTACAGTATTTTAAGATATTTGAATACTTTAAAACTAGGCTGTGCTTTCAACGAACAACCCACCATTTTTGGCTGTTTCAAGCCTTTTCCGAGACCCGTTGACATGTAGTTAAAACAGGGAAAGAGTTTACATAACCGGTTTTTCTGATAGAAAAACTTCTCGCAGACAACCGTCCACAGGGTGATACACATCGAAGGTAGCTAAACACGGCAAGCGAGAAAATCAGCGTGTTTTTGTTAGAGGGGTTAGTATGTATCGTACGAAATTGGGGTCTGCGGGTTTAGAAATATATGGAGGGATTGTAGAAGTAGGTTGCGTTAGTATTATGGGTAAGGCAGGTCCTTTAAGAGCTCCACTCGAGAGTGGAATTGCCATGTAACCCGGCTGTGAGCTTTTCGTCACGCCCACTGAGGGTTGGATTTGACTGACCGTTAATCTGTCATCAACGCCATCTTTATAAAGAACATGATCAAATACGGAAATTTTAATCATTGGACGAAACTAGGTGACTTTCAGCGATTCTGCACGGGAACTAGTTATAGTTTTATTTCGAAAATACAACACACTGTCTCTCGAGTTCAATTGGTTTGTTGAACAAGTCAAGATAAATAGTTTTTTAATGGACGAACTTAAAGTAGGCTAAAAATATTATATTGCTGAAAACATGAAATAAATTAGTTTCAAATTTTTTTTAATAAGCTATGTCCATCATACTTAAGAGAATTTGAAAGCTCTGAGCGGAATTTCCCGGCAGACTAAGTAAAAGACAAGAACCACAAAACAAAAGTGTTGATCCGCAGCACAATAAAAACAAACACAAATATTTTTTTATTTATTTATTATCACCAAAAGTGGTAAGTCATAAAGACTTGTCACTATCTTGTGACAAGTCTAAGACTTGTCAAATATCAACGCGGATAATCTTGAAATCACGAGAATACAATTTGTCTACTATTCAGTCTAGGCCTATAGACAGAAACACCACCTGTAAGTTGGAATCAACAACAACACGTACCAACAACCACATTATCAGTCTGCCTGAATTTTTTTTCACAGATGCAATCCCAGGGACTGATGGGATCTTTTCAGATCTGTTTGCCTTTCGCTTTTGCTCTTGCCTTTACATTCCACCAATGATGAACAAGTTATTACTGATTATGGATGGCACGCGCATGGAATGGATTTGAGGCTGAATACGTCGACAATGTATTGGAGAATCCATCGTATGTCTTCGAGGAATCGGTGTTTGTATTCGAGAATCGATAAAAAGTTTTCGAGTATTTTTCTCTTCCAGAAACTACAAAAAGTATTCAAGAATGTTTTAAAAGGAATTGACATTTAAATTGAAATTAGGTATTCGAGAATGACAAAAATGTATTCGAGAATTTTCATTTTTTTATTCTCGAGTATATTTTTGTCATTCTTGGATATATTTGTGTCATTCTCGAGTTCTTCTTTTAATTTAAATGTCAAATACATTTTAGAAATTCCCGAATACTTCTTATCTTTTCTCGAATACTTTTAGTAGTATCTCGAAGACCTAAGACAAATCTCGAAAATGTTTCGTCGAGTCTCTAATACAAACACCGATTCCTCGAAGACATTTCGGGGATTCCCGAAGACATTTCGAGGATTCCCGAATACATTTCGGGGATTCTCGAATACTTCTTCGACGTATTTAGCCTCAAATCCATTCCATACACGCGGATTCAAATTGTTAGCATGTGACAAAAAAAAAAAAAAGCTCATTTTAGATACCTGTATCTCGGTTCTTTTTGTGGCTGAAACAACGTACAACAACGCTCATCTTCATAAGCGTTGACCCAAGTGGATGTATAGCTTACTTTCGAAACTATAATGTACCTCCCTCTGTTAAATTATTCGTTTTTACTTTTCTCGATGATGGTGTCGAAATATCCGTTTTCGTCCGATAGGCCGCAATCTCTTTATAGACGCAAAAGGCTCGAAAAGACTCGATCTTGTATAATGCCACAATCAGGATTATTTTGTCTTAAAAGTGGCCGTTAATGGTAAATTGTTTGTTTAATTTACATGTTTTTTGATGAAATTAAAAAGAAATGTAAAAAAAAAATGTATAAATAGATATGTTGTTACACTCATTGTCGTTCTTCTTCGACTCACTACCAGAGATGGGCGAATCCGAATCCGGATTCGGATTCGATCCAGTATTCGTCCTTTTGGCTGGAGTCGAATTTGGATTCGAATCTTTTGCTTGTCAGGCTGGATTTGGACTCGGATTCCGGAATCTTATGAATCCGCTCCAGCTTTAAATATTCTCCGAATTTGTTCACACTGTGCTTAAGGTCTTGTGCCTGACGAGCCCCAAATTCATTCCTGACTGCGGATAGGAAACGCGTTTTATAACAACCGCATATGAAAACCTGGACATTCCATCGCCGAATCAACCGTCTCATTTGCCTTGGGTGCAAGTGCTTTTTTGTCACCTCCGATTTTTAAACTATAACCTATGTACATGATTTGATTTTTTTTTATGTCAGATTTGAATCCGGATTCGGATCCTCAGCATGAAATGGTGGATTCGGAATAGGACTCGTCCCTAGCCCTGAATCCGGATTCGAATCCTTTCATGATCTGATTGTCCCATCTGTGCTCTCCATACTAGGTACGACAGGGATGTTGATACCGTGACCTCTATTTGTTTGAGTCTCCTAGGACTCGACGATGCTAACATGTAACGAATCGAGTGGTATAGTATTCTTGGAGGTTAACTAAATTAGCTCCAGATGAAAAATTTATCTCAAATTAGTATCAGTACAAAATACCATCTTGCCGATCCTGTGACTGCGATTGAGGCAAGAATAAAGAAGTTTGAAAGTTCATTAAACAGATCCCACGGTTTATACAACTCATTTACGTGCTAATGTTCGTATCCTCTTAGATTGTTGTTATGTTAAAATGTTGTATTGCGTGTTGTTGTTGTTTTTTCTCTTCTTTTCTATTTTGTTTGCTCCGACTAGGTCCCCTCGGGCCAATTTTGATGGGAAATAAATTTTTTCATTCATTCAGTATGAAGCTGTACGAAAAAGTAGCATGCAGTACGAACCGATGCTACTACATTCTTCTATGTCAAGGCTACCGTGTTACTACATTCTACTGCATGCATTCGTTGTAAAAGAATATTTGGAGAATTTAATGAATTTGAATTTGAATTAGCAAGACTGGATGCTACTATAGCAAGACTGGATGCTACTGTAGCAAGACAGGATGCTACTGGATACTACTGCTTGGATTGGCCCAGTCTGAGGCACATTAAATGATAGTATTCTTTACTATTACATATCAGTAGATCCAACTTTTTGGTACAACTACCATAGAATTACGCAGGGTCTCACATTTTTCATCGGGCTGTCTGTCGGCTACTCCAAAATAAATATTATTCCAGGCTACTTTATTTTACTGCAACTCCGAATATATCTGCTACTCCAAGTTAATCGTATGTACGACAACTCTTGCTAAATTTCATTTCAACCCCAAATACTAACAGCAACTGCAAAACCAACTCACTTTTGACTGAACTAATCCTGATGTGTATTTCAACTGACACTGACATTTCAGCTGCACTGACTTTTCAACGGAACTGACTGAATCGAACTGAACCCCCTGTTCGGACAACTCCTAACTTACACAGAACATTCTGATGTGGTTCCAGACATTAAAAGTTAAGAGTGAACAAGCGCAAAAAATGTTGACCATTGAAGTCGCCAATTTTGGAACTGTAAAATCACTGACTTCTCCCAAAATAACTAGCTAGGCGGTATAAGCGTAAAAACAGAAAAGGTGGTCGTGGGTGCTTAAGCACGATTCGCCTGTAAATACAATCGGAAAGCGTTCTTTCAACAGCTATCAACTAGGCAGTTAGTGCCTTATCTATCCTGCAGTCAGTCGGGATTGTCACGAACACCGGAGAATGAATTCGATTGCCTTCTGTTGGTTCCAGCGAAGTGCACTGTAAAAGTTATCCAGGATGGATATAGGGGCATTAAGTGACTTTACTTCCTGAATAATCTTTGTGGCATTTCACTGCTGCAAATCAGCAAACATATACATTTTACAAAAATACAGAGAGCTGTTTGTACACAAAACTAAATGGGAACAAACAAAAAACAATTAAACTAAACGAACACCGGAGACTGAATTCGATTGCCTTTTGTTGGTTTCGGCAAAGTGCACTGTAAAAGTTATCCAGGATGGATATAGGGGCATTAAGTGACTTTACTTCCTGAATAATCTTTGTGGCATTTCACTGCTGCAAATCAGCAAAAATATACATGTGACAAAAATACAGAGAGCTGTTTGTACACAAAACTAAATGGGAAAAAGCTAAAAAAAATTAAACTAAACTCTACATAAGAAAAATATACCTTTGACAAAATCATACAATTACTTATTAAATATAGATCAAAATCCAAACATTTAGTTTCTGCCGCTACTCTCTTCTTTTGCCGACCAACTTTGCGATATAGTCAAAAACGACTTTTATCATTACACTTGCCTTTTGGCCAAGTAACATATAGCGATCACAATTTCTGTCCGTCTGTCGGTCTGTCGGTCGGTCCGGGTTTTGCTAGCTTGGGCACTTCCACATAAGCTAGGACGATGAAAGTTGGCAAGCATATCAGGGACCCCAAAAGATTAAGTTGGAAATAGTCACTTCCCCGAGCATCGTGGGGGGAGGGGGAATCTGGAATCGTGATATATTTCTAACTTTTGAACGGGTGAAAGAACTCGTGTCTCAGACGACCCACTTAAAATCCGAACCGGATCCGGTGACTTTGGGGGGGAGTTGGAGGGGGGATCCGGAACTCTTGCGAAACGCTTAGAGGGGAGGGATCGGGGTGAAACTTGGTGGGAAGAACAAGAGCAAGTCCTAGATACATCATTGACATAACCGGACCGGATTCGGGTCCTGACCGCATCCGGTACTTGGGGGGGGGGAGGGAGTTGGAGGGGGGGCATTGGAATTTTTGTGAAACGCTTGGTGTCAAGGGATAGGAATGGAATTTGGTGGGAAGAACAAGCATAAGCATTAGAGACGTTCTTGACAGAACCAGATCATGTCGGGTTCTTTGGGGGAGTTGTAGGGGTTTCCCGGAATTCCGGTGATCGCGAGATAGGATACTTCCAGATGTGCTAAGGACGATAAAAAAAAGAACAAAAAAACATATTAGTGACCCGACCAAACAGACGGAAGGACCCGACACAATGCCCTAGGAAGACTTCCATTTCTGGATCCCACCATTTTTCGGGGAGTTGAGGGAGGGGGAATCCGGAAATTACTGACTTCCGTAGGTTGCGAAACAATGGTCCGATTCAAGTGAAACTTTATGGGTGATAAGAACTGATGACCTAGATATGCAAAACATGTGTACTAATCCATGCGGTCATGGTTGAGGGAGTTGGGGGGATGGGGTCAGGAAACTTTGTGACATTCACAAAAAACAAACCGATGGGCAGAATGGGATGCAAGTTGGACAGTACCAAGTTTATGCGGCGTAGATTTGTCATTTGGCGTCCGAACCGGATCCGACGAAGGTAGGAGGAGGATAAGCGGGAACCGGAAATTTGCAGATATACTCCAGTTCGAGTTAATTTGATGGACGGGAAGAAAAGATGTTAGAGTTGCGTAGTTTTTGTGTCCGAGTCGTATTCGGCCACAGTGGGCGGACAGTTGGAGGGGGAGTCCCGGAAATGTTGTGGCTCCCATAGGGGTTAAACGAGGGAAGTAATTTGAATGAAACTTGGAAAGTAGCTTTCTTGGAAGTGCTTTCTATGACATATTCTAGGGTCTGGACTGGACTACTGCGTGGTAGGGAGGGGTATCGGAATAAATGCTCAGATTTATTTTCTCGTTTCTCACACCACCTACTTGTAATTAGTGCCATGTGAGCTCGTAGCTCTTGTTTAACTAAACATTGTTGATTAATGTCTATACACACACATATAATCATTCAGTGCAGGTCTGGTTCTCTCAACAATTCTCTCAGTTTTTCGATCCGTTAGCTTAAATTCATGATTATAAAACAGTCAGGAAAAAACAGAAGGAAAAAATGACAATCTCGGTATCACCTAATAGCCAAGTTTTCTTCTGACATAAAGACTTAATTGCAATTCTAATTTTTAAGTTCTGTGTTGTTGGTGAAAGTAGTGACACCTGCCTCTGAAATTACGCGCTTACATCGTCGATCTCCGGAGAGCCCACAAGGCATCATTTAACTTTGAATGGTCTGTTTCAGTGATTCCCAACCTTTTCCGTACCGAATACCCCTAATCAAGGTTCAAAAAGGTTGCATACCCCTTTTATGACGAATTGTTGGTTTACTGGTTTACAAAAAGACGATATTTATTGTCATCAGTGATAAGGCATGTAAATCTAAAATTGCGTACGATGGGGTATCTGATTTTGAGGACAGTACTGAAACTTTGTTACGGGACTCAAAAGCGACTGAAGCGAGTTATTAAAGCTATAGACTAATTTGATTTTGGGACCTTCGCGTACCCCTTGCAAGGGTCTCTCGTACCCCTTTGGGTACGCGTACCACCGGTTGGGAACCACTGGTCTGTTTTACTTGGGACGATGAAAAAACTGAAATGGCCAAACGTTTCAAAATCCAATTGACATCTGTTAAACGTTGAATAAAACAAATGGTAATTGTTTGCAGCAACAGTCGCTTGGTATGGGTTTTGCCATTTATTCTGTGACTGTTCGATTTTGGGCGACGTTCAAATCAACGTACCTCTACTGTATATCGCGCCGTATACAGTTATCGCCGGTTATCTTTGTCAATTCGGTAGATGAATTTTGCGTTGCACTTTTAGAGGAGGAATAGATTTTTGTTTCACATTGGAAAGTTGAAGCATGGTAAATCAGTCTGTCAAAAACGATACTGCCTCGAAGTGCCGAACTATAATGTTTGGTTTTCGACAGTTAGTTTACCATACGCAGATCCTATTTCTTTTTTTTCTAGGCTTTATTTTTTGCTTACTTTGCATCTGTTCTTTTTTTTTTTTTTTTTTTTTTTTTTTTTTAAGAGGACCGTTGCCAAGAAGGGCCGAAATATATCTCTAATAAAATGTAGCTGACTTATCCGTTTTGCACCGTCAAATATGTTCTTTTCCCTTGAGACACGAAAAAGTGCCGCCTCCCACCGTAATTTCTATCTGACTATTCAATTCAGCGATAGGAATCTGCCGACTTTTACAACCTATCTTTCAATCGAGTTTCTTCTCATAGATGGGTACTTTAAGGGATCTCTAAAAGGAAAAAATGCTTACTCTGCCTAAAACTGGTTGATTATCTCTCTTGCAGTGAATCTGAGTGCCACCATGTCCCAAAAGGACCCAATTCCAAGCAAATCTCTAGTTTCAGTTCAATTAGGTTAGTAATTAAATTAGGGTCAGGTAGTAATTAGCAGTGTTGTGACAATTTTAAACTTAACTATTAGTTATCACGTATTTCCAAAATTTTATACTTAGGTACAAAAGTCATGTACAAAGTATAAAATACCTGACATCCAGTTTTCTTGAAGTGTAACCGAAAAGGGCTGGGATAGGACAATCTAGTTACCCATCACTTATTCACTAAAACTGGCTTGAAGACCCGCTGAAAATGCGTTACTTTGTTGTTCCGCTATTCCCGAATAATCGATTTTCAAATAGTGGAATTTCCGTGTGATTTGTGGTACCTCTATGCGCTTGTCTTTTTGTTATATCCCTTACGAGAAAGATTTAAGATATGTTTTTTGTTCAGGCACTAAGCAATCTTCACCGATCTCACCATTGCCCACTGAAAAGCCGCGTTTGTGTTAAGGTTAAAATTTCCCGCGTATAGTAGAATTTTCGTTGTGGGGACGGCCACAGACATTCTGAACGTCATAACTAGAGTAGATAGTGGAAAATAACAAAATCCCTTTGCAGAATCCAAATAATTCAGTGTATTTAATTACATGACACAAAAATAAGTTGGCTTTTCAGTTAAGCTTTAAGCAATACTTGAGTTTTAAGTACCTGCCTTTTAATTGTGTGTTATTTCAAGTACTGTACGTTTTAAGTAGCCCACGTTCAGAGAACAAAGTCTTTTGCGGATGTGGATGGGGCTTGGGGCTTCCGCAATCTAGTAGTATGCTTGTCAAGGTGCAGTGTACTTCTCAGACAGTCCGAGTTTCATCAGTTTCTTCTGAAGGCCTTACTTCTCCAATAAAACTGCCAAAGAATCATTTCAATGTTCAATGTACAAATTGATGTTATCTAAGCAGAATGTACTCGAGACAGTAATTGTACATTTATTGGTACTTGAGACTTCAAGTACCTAGTTATTCCACTTAAGCAATAAGTATCAAGTACTCCGGGAAAGTTGTAGGCTACTTAAGTAAAACCCAAGTACTTCGATTTTGTTCTACGTAGTAGGCTACTTGAAGTACTTCCCAGCACATGTCATTAGTCAGGTAGGATAGTAATGAGAAATCCTTGTGACTAATTTAAATATCTTCTTTCATTTTTATTTCTGTTCTTGTTTGAATTTGGTTGCAATGCCCGATGGAAAATTTGTGGCCTGCGTAGTTGTATGGTAGTTGTACGAAAAAGTTGCATGTAATACTATGTAAAAGAAAAGAATACTATCATTTAATGTGCCTCAGACTGGTCCAATCTTATGTAGTAGGATCCAGTAGCATCCTTTCTTGCCATAGTAGCAATCCAGTCTTGCTAATAGTAGCAGGTAGTGGTATGCAGTAACACGGTGGCCTTGAAGTAGAAGCATGTAGTAGCATCAGTTAGTACTTCATGCTACTTTTTCGTACAACTTTGTACTACTATTTTGGGATAAATTTTTCATCGGGTGTAGGACAGAATGTTTTGCGTCTAAATTTTGGCTGATGGCTTGATTGGGACTTCTGTGATCAGGTTTCCATCCGGACTTTATAATAGGCCTTAATTACCCGATGAAAAATTTATCTCAAAATAGTAGCATGAAGCTGTACGAAAAAGTAGCATGCAGTACTAACTGATGCTACTACATGCTTCTACTTGAAGGCTACCGTGTTACTGCATACTACTGCATGCTACTATTAGCAAGACTGGATGCTACTATGGCAAGACAGGATGCTACTGGATAATACTGCTTAAGATTGGATCAGTCTGAGGCTCATTAAATGATAGTATTCTTCGCTATTACATGGTTTTATATGCAACTTTTTCGTACAACTATCATACAACTACGCAGGCTACAAATTTTTCATCGGGTATTTCTACGTTATCAGTGAGCATAAGCACTATAGCGCCATCTGGCAGGAATACCAACCTAGGTTTCGTTTCTAGGCCCGTTCAAAGCTTCCCAAGCAGCGAAGAAGAGTTCTGCCCGTTGAGCAGCCACGCCGGAAGCAAGCCCGTTCTGACTCGAACGTCAACCGTCGGATAAACGCCATCAGACAAACCCATCCTCTGCTGCTGAAAGAAGCAATTGCCTCGAAATTCGGTAGGTAATTTTTACTTCAACCTGAACGAGTCGTCAGATAATTGACATGACCCTGTATCGGCCGGCTCGAGAGTTCGTGCCCTCCATCCGTATTTGGAAGTAAGCATGGGACGGAGACTTTTTCTTCCGAGCATGCTAGAACATGGGTCCTGCCTCTCGCCATTATCCTCGCGGCGCTGCTCGAGAACTTGTGTCATCATTGTGGAACCAAAAAGAAGGCATGGAGGCACCACCCGGTGCCGCTTGCATTTTTTAGTCTTCCATGCCTCTGCTTATGAAGATGATGAAATTTTATTGACGCACATTAAGAAGAGGAGAATAGCGCAGTACACACAAATAAAAGGAAAAAATACACTGAGCTTTCAATAATGTAGTAAATGCGCAAGATAAAAAAAAAAAAGAAAAAAAAAGAAAAGGGACTAATCGGGTCTAAAAAATCTTCTTCCTAGATGGAATGCGGATATTTTATTGCTTAGTATTTCTTTCGACTGCACATTGCTGTGCCTTCCCGTGCCTCCTTTTAGTTGATCCCTAGGACAACAATTTCCAAATATCCCGTCGTACTGGAGAGAATTGGCTCTTCCGGACAGAATTAATTTCAGGAAAGCCTCTAGAGGAATGCTTAAACTGAAAATTCCGCAATGTTCTGCACGTCGTCAAATATTTTTGTAGAAATCGGAGACTTAAGACCAAACTGATACTAGGCTCGTGGTTTTTATGCAGCAGGTTTAGAGTCTCCGTGCCGTTTAAAGTATCCATGTGTTTAAAGTAGCCTACTAAATTAATCTTTAAAGCTCTCAACTCCAAAACATTGTGACTCGATCGATAAGAAGCATGTGTAGTTTGCCATTGGTTCCTTCCACTTTGGTGGAAGGAAATATTTGAAGGGGTCACAAAACGGAGTAGAGCTTGTTTCCCACAATTACAGTAGTTGCGTTTTGCAGATACCACGGCCTAAATTCGCAAACGCAGTAGAGATCGTTTCACACAAGTACATTAGTTGAGGTTTTTGCAGATACCACAGTCGTTTTTGCAGTTATTGTGGTAGCCTATCTGATACCACGGTCAAGAGGCGTGTTTGCAGTTACCGTGGTATCTAGCCAGTTATCGTGGTATCTGTATTCAGATACCACGGTCCAACCGTGGTTACTGATCGTGGTATCTGGAAAAGTCATCTCACTTTCATCAGTTTCATCAATCTAGATACCTCGATGTCTGAAGTTAACCTTTAATATAGGTTATAGATAGATAGATCATTGTATTCAAAAGCCCGAGGGCAATATACACAAAATAATATATAAATGTGATTCCCTGTCAGCTTTCACTGAAATTATATACCATATATCCTCACAAGTTTTCATTAGTCGGGGTGCCCGGCCTGAAAAATGCGACAAGCTCTTAACGTGAAACTACCGTGAAAGGTACAGCAGGTTGAAACATGGATTCTAACCAAATATATACCGGTGACAACGAATAAGCCGGGAACAACCTTTTGATTCTGCTATGTTTCTGAACAACAAAAAACGATCTTCGGCTTCTTGGGATCCCAAAACGTAAGTGGAGGGATACCTATGACATCGCAAAAATGTCCGTCTGTCTGTCTGTCTGTAAGCACGATAACTCTCGTAGGGATTGAGATATTTTTATGAAACTTGGTGTGAGGATTCTTTGGGTCAAGGGTAAGGTCAAGTTCGTAGATCGGCTCTGTTGCTCTACATTTAGGGGTGGGGGAGGGGGTTTCAAATTAAGGGGCAAACAAATATTTTTTAAAAGCTATTGAGATAGTTGATTTAGGGGTAAGGAGACATGCTGGATCTGAATATGAAAGTTATTTTGTTGCCGGACAAGTAGTTCATCCGGAATCCGGTGAAAACCGGACACAAAACTTGTCGACCAGTTTTCGGCTATAGCGGTCCTACCCCTTTATTCTCAAACGATTATAGCTCTGTGCACGTGGCGTCAAGCATGTGTTGATTCAGCGACGTAATCGAAGGTCGAAGGGGGCGAGGCGAAAGAGACATGGATTGAACGTGTTTATTTTATAGCGGGTTTCGACAGGGAGGAATTGAAATTATTAATTAGTATGCGTGCTGATATTTTACCGCTGGGAGATAGGAGGAGATACACGGGTAGGCCGATTGGGAGAATTGGTCATTACTTCTGCCCGATGTATGGAGAGCGAGAATGTTTGCGACATCTAATGTGTGATTGTAGGAAATGTAGTAGGAATTGTAGGAATAAGTGAGGGGTTGCTCACTGAAAAAGGTGTACTTGCGAAGGGAGGGGTTGCTCACTGGAAAAAGATGTACTGGATAAGTGGGGGTTGCTCAGTGGGTGTACTAAAGTTGTTTGGGCAGGGGTGGGATCAGCCGGTCCCAGGTACTCGTGAACCAATCCCAGGTGCACGCGAGGGGTTAGGAATTGAGTGTACCCGTTAAAGGAGTACTCGAGGGGTTAGACGCTTGGGTGAGCCAAGCGAGGGGGTTGATTCATGGTGTGCCAAAGAGGGAACTGCTAGGAAACGTGAGGGGCTATTCACTAAAAGAAGGGTGAACTGGGTAAGAGAGGAATTTCTCACTGAAAAAAATTGTACTTGGTAAGGGAGGGGCTACTCACTGGAAAAAAAGATGTACTGGATAAGTGAGGGGTTACTCAGTGGGTGTACTAAAGTTGCCCGTAAGCAAAAAACTTGAAAATGGTAACATTTTTGTTGTAGGCTACATATTCAAGCGGTTGATTATGGATAAATAGCAAAAATCTTAAAGGGGTCTAGCGAAGACCTGGAAATGTACAAGATTGGATTGTCTGGATCAAGAAGTCTGATAAACATTAAAGTTTTTGGGATCCCATGGAAACCTTTTGTCTTGTTGCTTCTGGTTTATCTGTCACGGTATCCTTGCCTAAAATCTAGCCCCGTGACATGGGACGTGAACTGCTCAGATGAATTCAGCTTCGACGGGATCGATGTTCCTATTCTTGGCGGGTTCGACATGTGGGCGATAGTTGGAGGGTGGAGGGGCACCCAGTTTGAGTGAAAACTGATGGCTGGTAGAAACGGATTCTCTAGATGTTCCATGCATGTGTAAACGGGATACTCCGCATAAGATCCCAAATGGTAATTATAAACGAAGACAGAAAGTGTTTCAGGCCGTGTCTGATCGAGCATTCCATGGGCATTCTGAACCAGAATTTTTGGTCTGCAAAACAGTGTGGTCAAACAGACCTTACCTTTCATATTTATTGTTTTCAAAACTAAGAGACTTTTGCCGAGCCGATAATGCTGCCGGACTACAAATTCCATCACAGGTTTCCTTCTCCATCTGGATTATGTACGAAAGCATGACGCCTGCTATGTGAAACGCAATTTCTAGTAGAACACAAACAGTTTTAATTTGGATTACCAGGAACATGGGAAGCGGAATGTAGATAGGCTAATTAGCAAACATGGAAGATTATCCTAGCTTGATTTTAGTTCGGAACACGATTTGCATTTATGGAATGACGGGCAGTCAAGCGTTTGGGAGTCTCAGACATTTTTGGGGTTAATAACTGAAGTATTTACAAAACCTGTTCAGCGTACTAACGTTCAAGGCTTAATAGTATTGTCTCAGCACAGAATCCACAACTAGGACGTGCCCACCGACACTTGTCAAAACCTAACAAAATATACCCCCCCCCCCCCGAAAAAAAAATGCATAAGCTGCTTGCTGCTAGTCTTCTAAGCAGAAATATATTGGATAGCGTTTTTTCAAGGCCTGCTGGAGATCTTAGTCCACCAGCTCTAGGGCGACCCGACAGCTCTAGACCTACGATGTTGCTTTTCTATGAACGAATGAATCTTTAAACTCAACGACATACCAACAAAAAAAACAATTCAAATATACAATAGTTGTGTTTTTGCAGATACCATGGTATCTGATACCACGGTCAAAAGGCGTTTTGGAGTTATCGTGGTATCTTGCCAGTTATTGTGGTATCTGATATTCAGATACCAAGGTCCGACTGTGGTAACTGATCGTGGTATCTGAAAAGTCATCTCACTTTCAATAATTTTTGTCGAATTGGTGTGAAAGAAGTTCGGCACTTAGTGAAGTGACTGAATATCAGTTTTCTTTTGGGATGACTTCAAAAAGCGCAATTTCGGCAATTGTCGTTTTTGCAGAGCAACCGTGTATCAGATACCACGGCAACTGCAAAAGCGACAAATTGCAGATCCAGTTACCGTGGTAATAGATACCATAGTATCTGGAAGAACGCAACTAATAAAAAATAATAAACAAGGGGTCACCTGCGCTAGATGGGAAAATATGATGCTAAACCATGTTTATAACGAAAATTACCTTGCACCACACCAACTCTCTTCAAATCAACCCCCCTTCGGTTTTTGCGAAGCTTCGGAATGTTGCCGAACTTTCCTTGCCGGTGTTTGCGCTTTGGAAACCGAACCAGCTTTCTCGGAAAGTGATTCTAGAAAGCAAGCGCAAGCTCCGCGGAAATTCGAATGATTCGGCGTGAATTTTGAAACTGTGGAAAAAACACGGTAAGGTTCATAAACGATTGGAAAAATTAGGACAATCCTCATAAAGGATGACTTCGTTGGAACATATGAGAACGAGAGGAATACCCAGAAAACTATATTTATTATAAAGCTCTGGAATTAATCATCTTCCTGGCGATTAAATTTCAGCTTCTCATGTGTTTTCGAGATCAGTTCAACAGGAACGTGGGAAGCAACCCCAGGAATCGGATTCTCACAGTTTTCGCGATGAGCTTCGCTCGCACTGTCAGAAGTTTTATAACAGATTGCGCATAAAACTTTCAAGAATAACACCTTTTCACTTAGAAAAAAAGTGTTATGACCAATTAAGTTTATTCTATTTCGTGCCTAAATCTCCAACAACACCTTCAATTGGTAAAAATACTACACTGTCAGAAGTTACATAACGACAACAGAAGGATGCGCGGTTTCAACAGATAACACTTTGGGATGCTATATGTTATGTTTCTTTCGTTCCCGTTGGTATTTTTACCAATTGAAGGTGTTGTTGGAGATCTAGGCACGAAATAGTGTAAACTTAAAGGTGTTATTCTTGAAAGTGTTATGCGCAATCTGTTATGAAACTTCTGACTGTGCAGGAATCGGATTCCCACAGTTTTCGCGATGTGTTTCGCTCGCTAGAAAGGCGAAAACCTCTTAGCGCCTCTGAAGATGCTGGAGGAACTAAGATCTAATGTTGGGGTAAAAGGATAAAGCAATTAGAACTATTGCCGAGTTGGCTTGTCCAGCCGATGAAAAATTGACTTTCCAGGCGGTTTTCCTGTTTCCTGAACTTCCAACTGACACCTTGAGAACCGGGCGACGGTATTACTCTAGTCACATGAACAGGCCTTAAAGGACCTGTCTTACCTATGATACTGATGCAAACTACTTCCATAATCACTCCATATATTTCTGAACTTGGAGACCCCAATTTCGTACGGTACATTCTGACCCTTCTAACAAAACCACTCTGATTTTCTCACTTGCCGTGTTTTCCTACCTTCGATGTGTATCAGGCTGTCGACGGTTATCTGCGACAAGTTTTTCCTTTAGAAAATCCAGTTAAGTACATTGTTTCCCGTTTTTCGCTATAAGTCAACGGGTCTCGGAAACGGCTTAAAACAGCCAAAATCGTGGGCTATTCGTTGAACCAAAAAACAAATATAAAATCAAAGCGAGAGTATTAAGGGGAAGAATAGTAAATGTAATACGGGCTTATTTTCAAAAGTTAAGTGACGTAAATAGTTAAAAGTGGGTAAAAATAGATTAAAATAAACGTCACTGAGATTAAAAGGAGGAGTAAGGAGGAGTAGCCACAAAAAGTACGAAAAGTGTTTTTTTTTTTTTTTTTAGGTAATATAAAAATAATTTAAATTAAATACGGGTTAAAAAAAAAATAAAAAAAAATAAAATAAGAAAGGATAGCATAGTTTTACAGGATTCAAATATTTTAAAATACTGTAAGTTGACGAGTAAATAGTGCGAGGGGTCCTTTAAACTAACTTTTACGTGTTTGTTCCGATGAGCTGCGATTCAAAAAGAGGACAGGGAAAGAAAAACGTCAGTTTCCGCTCTACTGTGGACCCTGGAACCTGAGCAGCCAATGGTCCGGGGGCAATTCAATAAATGCAAATTAAATGTATGATTCACAATATCAGACGAGCGAGGCGAGTCTCTTCCCCCCACGTCTCAATAACGCTTACCAAAATTAGAACTCAGTAGTTGCGGGATCCAGGGTCCGTTTCTCGATAGAACCTGGCCCGGAAAGTTGGAACCGAGGACAACGCCCGTCCTCTTGGCTGGCCCTGTCACATTTCTGGCTCATTGCCAATCAGGATGTCTTGTCCTGGGCTGTTCTTTTGGTCTCTGAATGGTGTTTTGTTGTTCCATTTCAGGGCTTATATTGTTTTCCTTTGCACACGTATTGCCTAGACACAATAGACTTGGGCGACAAATTGT
The DNA here is from genome assembly GCA_030848855.1 of Branchinecta sandiegonensis. Classification (NCBI taxonomy): domain Eukaryota; kingdom Metazoa; phylum Arthropoda; class Branchiopoda; order Anostraca; family Branchinectidae; genus Branchinecta; species Branchinecta sandiegonensis. The sequence continues at coordinate 1,589,809 of JAUPMV010000012.1, forward strand.
GTCAGGTCTGAATGCAACCGGCAAGATCTTTATTGCTCAATCATGTCTCGGAGAGGGGAGGGGGGGGGGGGCTTGATTTAAAAAGTAGGAGCGTTGTGTTGTGGACCACCCTTGATGTGAAGAAGAGAACAAGGGTCCTGGAATTACGGTCTTTGATCACTTCTGACTTTGAATACACAAAGCCTATGGGTCGATCACGACCACAATTTTGTTTTGTCCACACTATTACAGTTTCTATGGAAGCAGTGTTGCAGTATTGGGCATGTAAAACCATTACGAAATACTCATTATTATATAAAGATTTGTGGTAAATTCTCATAATTCGGCCACACCACAAAATTTGAAACTAAGTAGGCTACAGGAAAAAAAAAAATTTATGTCACGATGATGGATTAGTCAGTTAATCTTTTCTTAGTCTTCGGACTCTCAAAGGACTTTCTACGAGTATGCTTTTTGAGAGACGGGGTATATAAAAGTCACAGAAGACACAATTTATGCTCCAATATTCTGGCATACCAGACCCATTCAGAACTGCGCCGAACTTGGAAGGTAGAAAACATTTGCCCTAGATGATCCGAGGCGATGCCAAAAATTCTCAGACTCGAGTGAAACTAGATATCCTATTTCTAGGTCCAAACCTAGGGGGTTGAAGGGGGTATTTTGGGATGTTCTCATCTACTCTTTTTGCATCAACTACTCGTAACAACTGCCATATGAGCTCGTAGCTCTTGTTCTGATGATCGTGCTTCTCCTAAGCAATTGTCAGGAGCTTGAGAGGAGAGATTCGAGTCTTATTTGCACAAAAAGCCAAGAGGGCAATAAAGTAAACAAAAAAAAATAATCGCATATTTGTTACGCATCGAAAATTGCGAAACAAGGAAGTGCGAAAAGCATTAAGAATAAGAGAAGCATTCGAAATCACTGCTATGACATTACTGATTTTTTAATATGCGATTTTCGTGATATTTGACGGTGCAAAACGGATAAGTCAGCTACATTTTATTCGAGCTATATTTCGGCCCTTATTGGCAAGGGTCCTGTTCAGGCTCAAGCAGCTCAAGCTGGAAAATAAACTTGTGGAAAAACAATTCAGGATTCTTCCTTGAATATCTGCTTTTGTGAACTCCTTCTCTGAAAGTTGGTTGGAGTTAAAGCTGGTGCTGTGATTTCATTCTGGGCTCGGCTACTGTTTTTGTTGTTCGATTGGGTTGTCGAAAGGGTAGATATTCTTCTGCATGTTCGTATTAGAGTCACCTGTCTCTTCTTTTTCTTTCCAACTAAGATGGATACTTGTTGGCGGCATGTACGGGCGATTTTTCGTGATATTTTTCTTTTTCTTCCTTATTCTCCGAGTCTTGGGAGGATATTAATAAATGAAAGGTATTTAATTACTGTACATCCTATTGTTTGAAATTGTTGGAAATAGGCTAATTTAATCTTTTGCGACTATGAAGGAACAAAGAACGAAATTCGGAGAAATCTTTAAAAGCTATTCTGGTGCTGAGTCCCGAAGTCAGGTATCTATTCAGCCATTCTATAAACAACTTGCTTTTCTGACCTTCTTCAAACCGTAGCATGTTGTCAGGATCCCAACTTATAATATTTGATCTAAAATTCTCCCTATCTAAAATTTATCCTCCCTTCAGATCGTACTTCTGCAGGTATCGTGGCAGTGCTTCGTCAGCTCTCCATAAGTTACCTCTTGTTAATCTTCTGATTGTACCCTTCAGTTTTTAGGAAAATGAATGAGTACCTCGTGATTTTATCGCAACTTATTTTTATCTTTCCTTCCCAGTTCCCAATCTGACTTTCTAATTTTCCGACAGCACCCTTTCTCCCCGTCGCCCAATGGGGACTCTCTATTATTCTTCGTTACTGCGATTGTGACAGTTTGAGAAATGTTTCCCTTGGACAGTGACGAAATAGCCTACTGACCTTTTGCTCAAATGGTTACCGCCCCCAGAAACATTTTCTTTCTTAAGCTTTATAAATGTGGTCGCCACAGACTTTCTAATATTGCTCGATAAAGATGGAGAAGCGACCACGATCCCTGTATTTTAGATTTCTACGAAGATCATCCACCTAGCTGACCTGGGTTTGCTTTCGGCTTACACGGCATAAAATATTGCAGCCACTCCCAGAAACTCTTTGTTTCCAAAGCTTTACACAGTTTGGTTGCCGAGGACTTTCGAATAATACTCGGTACTTTTCCATTTCATCTTGATTTGGTTTTTAAATTTAGGAACGTCAGAAATATTGTGTTGGAATATATTAGGAAAACAAAACGTTTGGATTTGGAATTATGATTTGATTTAAAAGTATGTGCTTTTTTGTGTTTGATAATGGAATTCACAGTGTGTATTATCTTAGTTTTTTTTTTCTTTTTTGATTAGTTGTTTGTACAAAATTTTGTGATTTGTAGTTTATTTTAGATGTTTAGTTTAGTTCCTTTGTTAGCTGTGAAATGCCGTAAGGCTAAATCATTTAATAAATTCATTCATTCATTCACAGTGGTCAAGTACTGATTTGATCAAATTGGATAAACGTGCAAGATTCTGAGCGAGAATACTGCTTGTAGAAGTTAGGGGTCTGAGGAAATCGAACCCTGGACTTTGAGCCGAGCCAAGTTGGACTTGCGGCCCGAGAAAATCGGTCAATTGACGACATGTCGCATAGCCAGAGTTGACCTTATGTCTCAACTGGTCTATTGAAAATGAAGAGTGGTATTACCTCGTGAGAATGCCTCCTTTAGAACTACTTTAATTGAGGTAGGCCAATTGGTGTTTATTTGGGTATTTTTGTTGAAATCATTTGGCTTCTTATGGAGCAAATTTGTTCACCTATTCACTCATTGTATGAAGAAATAAACTTCTGACAGCTCTGAAGCTATAAATATTTTTCGACTTACTACTCTCTTCTGCCCTCTACTTTATTTTCTCTATTTACTCCGCTTTCACCCTCTGCAAGTGGGCAAAAAATGAATATCTATGTTTACATACATACGATCGAAAGGATTTTGTCGTGATGACCTCAGATGACCTTTTTGGGATCCCAAAACGTAAGTGGAGGGATACATATGACATCGCAAAAGTTGTCCGTCTGTCCGCACGATAACTCTAAAGGGGATTGAGAAATTTGATGAAACTTGGTGGGACGATCCTTTGGGTCAAAGTACAGGTCAAGTTCGAAGATGGGCTCTGTAGCCCTATATTTGACGGTGGGGGAGGGGTTTCAAATTAAGGGACAAACAAAATATTTTTAAACAGCTAATGTGATAGTCTATTATGGGGTAAGAAGACATGCTGAACACGATGATGAAAACCATTCTCTTGCCGGACAAGTAGTTCGTCCGAAATCCGGCAAAAACCGGAAAGTTGGTTAAAAGTTTCATTTGAAGTTGATTAAATTTTCGGTTGAAGGGTAAGAAGACATGCTGAACACGATGGTGAAAACAATTTTCTCATCGGACAACTAGTTCGCCAGGAATCCGGTAAAAACCGGAAAGTTTGTTAAAAGCGAAAGTTTTATCTGAGCTTGATTATATGACAGATTTGGGGGTAAGAAGAGACGCCGATTCTGTATAATGACAATCATTTTTTACCCGGACATATAATTAGTCCGGAATCCGGTTTTGACCGGAATTTTTTTTAAGTCAAAGTTTTCTTTAAAGTTGATTAGGTGTTCTTCATAGGGATAGGGATAGGGATTTTGCTGGACTAGTAGTTCGCTCGGAATTCGGGCGAAACCGGAAATTTGGCAGAAGTAAAGCAGGAATTTTCGGTCAGTATCGTCAAAATAGATATGGCTTATAGAGGTATATCTGAACTTGGTTTTCTCTGATAATTAGCCTGGCGAAGACTGGATCTGGCGAAGACAAGACCCAATTGTCTGGATCAAATATTAGGTTTTTGGGATCCCATCGAAACCTTTGGTCTTGTTTTCTAAAGCCTTATAAATTTGATGCTCTCCGAATTCATAATATCGCTGTTTAGAAATTGGCCTCAGTCTTGGGCTTATACATTTCTGTGAAGAGTTTGGACCCGGGTTCGCACAGATTTCGACGCAGCATCTTCTTAGGACAATGACGAAATACTGACCTTTTTTCTCTAGTGGTAGACGCCCTCAGTAGCGCTTTCTTTCCGAAGCTTTATAAATTTGGTTGTCACAGACTTTCTATATTGCTCGGTACTCAGAGAGGAAGCGACCTCAATCCTGGTATTGTAGATTTACATGAAGATAGACTTTGGTTCGCACAGAGATTTCGGTGCTGTAGTGATATCAGTCTAAGTTTTTTTTCCTTTTAAGGTAACAACAATAATTGTTCTGTCAAGCTAATAATATATAATATAATATAATATTGTATTTAAAGCCTTAGGGCCATATACATACAACAAAACAAAAAACTTCATAATTACTTCTAATATCGCACTACATATACTAAACTGCACTCGCCCGGTCAACTTTTACTTTAATACTTTGCAACACAAATCTACATAATGCACTAATTGCTCCTGGAGATGTGCTCTTCAGTATATCAGGAAACAGTATCTCCCTTCCCCCCCGAGCAAGATTCCCTTAAAAACGAGAGCTCGCGGCACAGTGCAACCAAATGGGCTAGGTCATCATCGCCTTCACCGCAGAGTGAGCAGGGGCTGTTCGTACTGGGGGAAACACTTTTTTTCTTGTCAAGCTTACTTTTCCAGTGTACTGGCAGACAGTTCGCTCGCAACTGGAAGTAGCTTTAGCAGTATTGAGAACAGAGCTAAATAACACTAAGGAATAGGGACCGATGCTTTCCATGCTTTACAATCGGGCCATATTCGTAGCTCCGCCCACTACGCTTGCGGCATTTAGAGCGAGACAAACTTTTGGGTTTAGACATTCTATAAAGCAAAGTGCGGTCTGCACACACCAAGGAAACAATGTAGGCTGTATCATTTTTTTGCTAAGTTCAGGATAAGAAATTATCGGAGCCTGCGCTGGTGAACGGCTGAATGAGTTTCAGTAGGGACGTTCTGTATCGCTAGTGGTGCTAGTATCGCTGCTGTTAGAGTGTGTGTCAATTTTTTCAAGTCTTGGTGCTACTCTCTAGTGTTATTTTGCTCTGACTGAGACATGCTGAAGCCAGTTCTGAGCTTCCTTTTTTCCCCGGGTAAGTAGTTCACCCGGAATCCAGTAAAAAACAGAACTTCTGTAGAAGTAAAAAGTTATTCTGAAGTCTGTTAAAGCATTGATGTTGATTTAAGAGTACGTTTTCAGTCTGTATCTGAAGTTTATTTCCCCACTTGGCAAGTAGATTGACCGAAGTCTGAAGGAAATTGAAAACTTAGTTAGAAATAAAAGTTTACTCTGAAATCGATCCGAGCATCGATGTAGGGGCAAGTGTAAATTAGTTGTTTGTAGTCAAGTGTGACAGTGACACTTGTAGCCAAATTCCGGTCACAGTAGTCTGACCGGATTTGGAAGAAGTAAATTCGGAAATTTGGTAGAAGTAAAAAAAAAACTGAAGTTGATTGGATTGTTGAAATAGGGGTAAGAATTCATGGTCGATCCGTATATGAATTAGGACGTGGTTCCTGGCAAAAACCGTAAATTCGATCGAACTGAAAGTTTATTATAAAGTTGATCAGTGATCTGATATGAATGAATGCATTCCCAAAAAATCTATTTTTTGCTATAACGGGACAAAATATAAAAATAAATAAACACTCCAACTGTACCAGTCCCAATAAGTAAGTAAGTAAGTAAGTAATTTATTTATGACCCGCCATTTTATTCAACACTTCATTCGTTCATTCATTTATTCATACTTCACACACTACATAACATAAATATAACGCAAGAAAAAGACCCCCTGAAACTATCTTGCTAGGGATCCACTACCTATACACTAACCTACACTGAAAATATTCACATTACAATAGTTACACAACATTACAAGCATAAATAAACTACACAGACAGAAAAATATTAACGGCGAAAAAGGAAGAAAAATACACTGAAAAGAAAGAAAAAGAAAGGGAGAGAAATAGTAGAAAAAAAACACGGAAGAGTTATTAAATTTTTTATTTTTATTTTTTTCACTTTTTTTCACATTTTTTATTCACACTCAGCTCATAATCCTAATAACTAAATAATTATCAAACAAACTAATACCTATCCCTACCACAAGATCAACCTAAAATAAAACATTCACGGTGCTCCATGGCAACCTTCAGGAATCTACCCAACTGACGCAACTCTTGGAAGAAGGAGGTAAAGAGGTAAGAACATACGCACCGAACCCATGTCTCCGATGGTGTATCCATCCATCCATGGTGTATTTGGTCTAGCTTTGGACAGATAATCCAGTCAGGAACCTGGTCACAATCTAACGTTTCGAATGAACATGATCGTCTGATGTGGTTTTGCTGGGCAGTATTAGCTGGTGGATCTGTTGAAGGGGTCTAGGTTGTTAGGATTAGGAGCTTCACGTGTGGGGGTGGGGGCGCCCCCCCCCCTAATGTTGTCGGCCAGTCGGTAAGAAATATACGAGTCGGCGCGAAGCCCGCCGCGATTTTTCGTAAAAGCAGTCGATATTTTTCTTGAAACAGTCGGTTTTTCTATAAAACAGTCGGTTTTCCTTGAAATCAGTCGTTTTTTCGTCAAACGAGTCGTTTTTTTCTTAAAAACAGTCTTTTTTCTGCAAAAACGGTCGATCAAATGACCAGCCAGTCTGTAAATACATTGCCCTCCGCAAGTTTTCGAGATTTGGTATAGGTATGGACCGAACATCTGCAGGACTGCATTGTCTGAACTAGAAAGATCAACAAATAATATTCCCCTACTGGGATCCCATTCAAACCTTTGATCATGTACATGAAGATCGCTAAGAGAAATTAAGAGCTGCTCGAATTTTTCATATTGACTCACTTCTTTTTAAGCTTTGGAAAACCCAGAGCAAAATATCACTAGGAAGTAGCGCCAAGACTTGAAAAAAATGACACACACTCGAATAGCAGCGATATCATCACCGCTAGCGATAGAGAACATCCCTGCTGAAACTCATTCAGTCGTTCATCAGCGCTGGCTCCAATAACTTCATATCCTAAACATTGCAAAAAAAGTTGATGCAGCCTCCATTGTTTCCTTGGTGTGTGCAGACCGCACCTTTGCTTTACTAGAAAGTTATAAGCCTGCAAGTTTGTCTCGCTTTAAATGGCACAAGCATAGTGGGCGGCGCTACGAGTAAGTTCCGTTTGCAAACCATGGAGAGCATAGGTCTTAGCGCTACGCGCTTGTGTTATTTTGCTCTTAGAAAATTGTTGAAAGCGGAAATTAAGAGTTTACCAGAAAACTCTATTTTTCATTTTTGGCTGTTGGACACGTCACTTTTCCTGCGCAAGTCATTCTTCGGATCCACTGAATTTCTCGTGCTGACTCATTCGTTCTTATTTCTTGGAAGATTACTAACAGCATACGTGGAGTATTTATCTATGTCCCAGTTACTCTATTTTCTACTTTTGGATTTTGTATGTCTTACAGTGAAGATCGCTAAGCGAAACAGCATTCTACATCTATCTCGAATTTCTCAAGCGCGCTCTTCTGCTCGACAAGGGAGTTTGAAAATAATGACCTCGCCCCAGCAGGACCATCAATATGATTAGGGGAAATTGGCACTGAAGAGAAAATTTGAAACATGGTCCCGGCTTTGACTGATTTTAGGCTAAGGAGATTTAGGGAGATATTTGTCAAGCGACAAGAACATCAGCTAAATTGACTTTGTAAAAAAGAGCGATATTTGCATAGGAATTTCCTACGTGGGCAGTCCGGATTTGGCGAGCGTTAAGAGTTTGAGAGAAATTGCACCGGAGGAGTTGGAAGCTTTATTTATTTCTGTAGGACCCTTCAAAGTCTTTGTCACAACGACGTAACATTTAAAGGACACCTGAATGAAGAGTACCAAGTATCACCCCTATCTGTATCACTTTCGTTAACATTGCCTGCAGAAAACCCAATCCAAATACGAAATAGTGTTTCCAAGCTATGATTTTTGCTCCATTTTGCATCTGTCCTTATTTCAGTACCGAACTATTTTCGAAATTAACAAATGTCTCCAATCAACCCTTCTTTTGGAATATGTTTTAACCAGTTAAGCCCAAACGTATATCTAGAAGAAATTCCAATACGATCCGACCAGCGCTGTACAAGATTTGAATGAATTGCACTTTTTGTCTTGGAGTCTGCATGTGCAAACCTCCAGAAACGAACATCCCTATTTTGAAAACGTCACGCTCAGGAGAAGAATGCTCTCCGTGGCCATGTCTATAAATGCATTCTCCATGGTGTGTTCAAGTATGGTTTCATTGTTCAGGTGTCCAAAGAAAAGACAAAGAAGAAACCTGATTCGCTCCCGATAGAGAGAGGAGAGGGAGAAAGTTTATTTACACAACAATCGTAGCTCAGTGGCTAATTTTATGTTGTACTAAAAATCATGTTATTATACACTATTATACAAGGACGTAAAAAGGGGCTGAAAAGGGTTCTGGTAGCGCTTTGTCCGAGCACGCACAGGCACAAGTTTTAGCTTCTGTCTTGTGCGGCTGCGATTGTCGGGGCTTTTGGGTAACGTAGATTATGCGCTTTTCTGATCTTTCTCAGAAGAAGTGCACTCTTGAGTCTTCGAATCCGGTTGACCTTGCTGTGTCGCACATGAGGCTGACACTCTCAGTTTTTAATGTTGTGGAAGTTGCAGTTTTCGCCATGCTTGAGTAGTATTTCTGAGTATGCTGATATTTTTTATTTTTTGTTAAATTTGTATGTTGCTGAGGTCGAAGAAAAAAAGAAATAAACTACACTGTTGTGTAAGTGTATTATTCTTTATGTTTCGGACGGCCCCAAATACTCCCGCGGCCTTGAGTTTGTAGGCCTAATGACGAGAAGTGATGATGGTGAAGGAAGAAATAAACACAATGTTAAAAACACCTTGAATGATTTGCGACATATTTCAAATTTGTTAAAGCGTATAGAAATCCAAGCTCTGGTAGAGTTATAACACATGTTAGAAGCTACACATTCTCCAGTAATCTATCAATGGTGGAACAGCTGAGTGCACAAAGGTGCTAGTTTCACTTTTTACTAGTTTTGTGATAAGCGCGTTTGAACTTTATGTTACGTAATATTCTAAAATATATTACGAAATATTTTCCTACCCTTTACACCGTGTTACCAACCCACCGGTCTCATTATTTTCCTCGTTCGGGAAGTTTTCCACGTTCGCCGTCAAGCCAAAAACATCCTTTGTTTTTCCAACAGCCATAAATTCGAGACCTGTTCTCTTTCCGCAATGGGTCATGATCCGGGGACCCGTGTCCTAAGGTCATTAATATTGCGATGTCCCTTTTTAAGGATAATGCAGGCATGGATAAGCTTGTAAGGTCCCTGAGCGACCCGCGCTACATAGAAAAAGTCTCTGACGAAAACCGACCATTTATGGTCCAGTGACGATAAATTCGATGCCTGTTTTCTTTTTCCAGTGGATCAGGAATAGGGTATCCCTGTTTTAAAGGCACTAATAGTGCGTAGATGGATGTCATTTTCTTTTTAAGGCTGGTGTAGCGAGGGATAAACTTGTAAGGTCGACTTGTATGTTCCTTGTCCGGGAACTTTCCCACGTTCGCCGTCAAGCCAAAAACATCCTTTGTTTTTCCAACAGCCATAAATTCGAGACCTGTTCTCTTTCCGCAATGGGTCATGATCCGGGGACCCGTGTCCTAAGGTCATTAATATTGCGATGTCCCTTTTTAAGGATAATGCAGGCATGGATAAGCTTGTAAGGTCCCTGAGCGACCCGCGCTACATAGAAAAAGTCTCTGACGAAAACCGACCATTTATGGTCCAATGACGATAAATTCGATGCCTGTTTTCTTTTTCCAGTGGATCAGGAATAGGGTATCCCTGTTTTAAAGGCACTAATAGTGCGTAGATGGATGTCATTTTCTTTTTAAGGCTGGTGTAGCGAGGGATAAACTTGTAAGGTCGACTTGTATGTTCCTTGTCCGGGAACTTTCCCACGTTCGCCGTCAAGCCAAAAACATCCTTTGTTTTTCCAACAGCCATAAATTCGAGACCTGTTCTCTTTCCGCAATGGGTCATGATCCGGGGACCCGTGTCCTAAGGTCATTAATATTGCGATGTCCCTTTTTAAGGATAATGCAGGCATGGATAAGCTTGTAAGGTCCCTGAGCGACCCGCGCTACATAGAAAAAGTCTCTGACGAAAACCGACCATTTATGGTCCAGTGACGATAAATTCGATGCCTGTTTTCTTTTTCCAGTGGATCAGGAATAGGGTATCCCTGTTTTAAAGGCACTAATAGTGCGTAGATGGATGTCATTTTCTTTTTAAGGCTGGTGTAGCGAGGGATAAACTTGTAAGGTCGACTTGTATGTTCCTTGTCCGGGAACTTTCCCACGTTCGCCGTCAAGCCAAAAACATCCTTTGTTTTTCCAACAGCCATAAATTCGAGACCTGTTCTCTTTCCGCAATGGGTCATGATCCGGGGACCCGTGTCCTAAGGTCATTAATATTGCGATGTCCCTTTTTAAGGATAATGCAGGCATGGATAAGCTTGTAAGGTCCCTGAGCGACCCGCGCTACATAGAAAAAGTCTCTGACGAAAACCGACCATTTATGGTCCAGTGACGATAAATTCGATGCCTGTTTTCTTTTTCCAGTGGATCAGGAATAGGGTATCCCTGTTTTAAAGGCACTAATAGTGCGTAGATGGATGTCATTTTCTTTTTAAGGCTGGTGTAGCGAGGGATAAACTTGTAAGGTCGACTTGTATGTTCCTTGTCCGGGAACTTTCCCACGTTCGCCGTCAAGCCAAAAACATCCTTTGTTTTTCCAACAGCCATAAATTCGAGACCTGTTCTCTTTCCGCAATGGGTCATGATCCGGGGACCCGTGTCCTAAGGTCATTAATATTGCGATGTCCCTTTTTAAGGATAATGCAGGCATGGATAAGCTTGTAAGGTCCCTGAGCGACCCGCGCTACATAGAAAAAGTCTCTGACGAAAACCGACCATTTATGGTCCAGTGACGATAAATTCGATGCCTGTTTTCTTTTTCCAGTGGATCAGGAATAGGGTATCCCTGTTTTAAAGGCACTAATAGTGCGTAGATGGATGTCATTTTCTTTTTAAGGCTGGTGTAGCGAGGGATAAACTTGTAAGGTCGACTTGTATGTTCCTTGTCCGGGAACTTTCCCACGTTCGCCGTCAAGCCAAAAACATCCTTTGTTTTTCCAACAGCCATAAATTCGAGACCTGTTCTCTTTCCGCAATGGGTCATGATCTGGGACCCGTGTCCTAAGGTCATTAATATTGCGGTGTCGTTTCCTTTTTTTAGGCTAATGCAGGCATGGATAAGCTTGTAAGGTCCCTGAGCGACCCGCGCTACATAGAAAAAGTCTCTGACGAAAACCGACCATATATGGTCCAGTGACGATAAATTCGATGCCTGTTTTCTTTTTCCAGTGGATCAGGAATAGGGTATCCTTGTTCTAAAGGCACTAATAGTGCGTAGATGGATGTCATTTTCTTTTTAAGGCTGGTGTAGCGAGGGATAAACTTGTAAGGTCGACTTGTATGTTCTTTGTCCGGGAACTTTCCCACGTTCGCCGTCAAGCCAAAAACATCCTTTGTTTTTCCAACAGCCATAAATTCGAGACCTGTTCTCTTTCCGCAATGGGTCATGATCCGGGGACCCGTGTCCTAAGGTCATGAATATTGCGATGTCCCTTTTTAAGGATAATGCAGGCATGGATAAGCTTGTAAGGTCCCTGAGAGACCCGCGCTGCATTAAAAAGTGTCTGACGAATACCGACCATTTATGGTCCAGTGACCATAAATTCGACACCTGTTTCCTTTTTCCAGTGGATCAGGAATAGGGGATCCGTGTTCTAAAGGCACTAACAGTGTGTAGATGGATGTTATTTTCTTTTTAAGGCAGGCAGGGATAAACTTCTAAGGTCGACTTGTGTGTTCCTCGTCCGGGAACTTTCCCACGTTCGCCGTCAAGCCAAAAACGTCCTTTATTTTTCGAGCAACCATAAATTCGGGACCTGTTCTCTTTCCGCAATGGGTCATGATCCGGGGACCCGTGTCCTAAGGTCATTAGTATTGCGATGTCCCTATTTTAAGGATAATGCAGACAGGGATAAGCTTGTAAGGTCCCTGAGCGACCCGCGCTGCATATGTGAGAAAGGTGGTGGAAAGCTGTCTGTTGGATCAGGAAATTCAATCTTGGCAGGTTGCCAAGGTCAATGTCTTATAGGTTTTATGCAAAAATTAAAGAGATTTGGGGGGAGGAAGTATATTTTAAAGCGGGTCTTAAAAGGGAAGAAACACGGATTTGATTAGTTGTAGGGTAGACAGTCTGCCACTGGGGGAGAGAAGACGGTATATTGGGAGGGCAAAGGGTCGGTCCGGCCCTTATTCATGTCCGATGTGTGGCAGCATGGATGAGAATTTAAAACATTTATTGTGTGGATGCGATGGTTTAATAGGTACACCAACTACAAAAGTTGCTAAACCCTCATTGCCGAAGATGATAATGTTCTAACAGACGATGGTTGCTTACAAGTCTCCTACATATCTGACGATTGGCATCGGCCTATTTTTGGTTTCAGTGTGTACCTTACTACTGAAGTTGTCAACCCCTCTAAACTTTCAAACTGTCTCGTGAAGGAATTGTTGCACCAAACAACAGATGACATATTCTTTGATCAACTCATCGACATCTATAGATTGCCGTTGAAAAAAAATCTGTCTGAATTAGTTCAAAAGTTGACTTTTTTGCCGTAGGCCAACTTTCTAATATCACCACTTAGAAAGGAGCAAAGTACAAGCTCTAACTTCTTTAGCACTAAGAGAACTTTTAAAGGTTAAGAGACACATCTGATACAATTTCTCTACCGCAATCCCAAGTGCAAAACAAAAAATGATAAACTCAGCTGAAATCTCAAACAGAAATGGGTAGAAACAATAGATGGCAGCACTTTCGCATCCGTGGGAAAGTGCCACTTTTTTATTCTGTAAATTTTTCTGTTTATAACTGAAAGAAGATATATTGGCTGTGGGGCCGGGGGACTGCCGCACATATTTAGCACTTAAAGATTTTAGTCATCTTCGGTTTGAAACTGGTGTCTGCCTACTTGCTTGCTAGAACTGAGCTTTCCACTCGAAAGCAGAAACACGGTTTGATGGAACGAAAGCTTGGCTGCGCAACTTCAGATACTCCTCTATGACATGAGCTATATAACTCCACTTCACTTCGCACACCGTAGGCTCTGGCTCGAGGACCAGCAAAAACCATCCGTTTTGGCCCCAGGCAAGAGTTCTACGGAGCTTTCCAAAATGTAATTTCATATTCATCAATCCGGCCTAAGGTCCACACTTTCCGTAAAAACCGCACAGGCTAGACCCTTAACAGTTACCAGGAATAAGATCAAATCGGCGGCAAAGGAAAAAAAATAAAAACATTAAAAAAAATAAAGTATGTAGGCCTACTTGCATGCTGATTTTTCGGAACGAATATTTTTTGGAAAAGTAAAGTGAATTGAAAAGGGTGATTCCGAAAATCTGGAAAGCTCCGTTGACTTATGCGCCGGCTGTTTTTGTGACTTCGACTAAAGCTCGCTCCAGTTCAAGAGGTGTTCTTGCGCTCCGCTAGCTTCTGGAAAGACTTGGAAAGTGAATCCACTGCGTGGGTGGAAAATGATCACGGGAAGTCACCGAGGCTTTCCGTTAGTTCTTTCGTGTGGTGGATTGCTTTTGATTTTTGGAATGGGAATCCATTGTAACTCCAGAATCGTTCTTTAGTCAGAGGATATGAGTCTTGGACGCTTCTTGGCATTCAGTCAATCAATTTAATAGATTCGTGATCTTATACATCGCATATTTAAAATTCCATTTAAGGACTAGTCCAGAACAAACATGGAAAGTTACTTAATCATTCTAGGTAGAATTGACACCGCATTCTGGTAATAAAACGGTTGATCGGATCTTAATTGTGTTGCGAGAGCAACACTTTGGTTTTGTCCTGGTTTTTTTTTATTTATTTTTTTTTCCCTATGACTCCGATTTCATTTTATTCCTAGTAACTGGTAAGGGTCTAACCTGTGCGGTTTTTACGGAAAGTGTGGACCTTAGGCCGGATTGATGAATATGACATTATATTTTGGAAAGCTCCGTAGAACTCTTGCCTGGGGCCAATAAGGATGGATTTTGCTTGTCCTCGAGCCAGAGCCTACGGTGTGCGAAGTGAAGTGGAGTTATATAGCCCATGTCAGAGAGGACTATCTGAAGTTGTGTACCGAACCTTTCGTTTCATCAAACCATGTTTCTGCTTTCGAGTGGAAAGCTCCGTTCTAGCACGCAAGCAGGCAGGCACCAGTTTCAAATTGAAGATGGATTAAAATCTATAAGTGTTAAATATATGCGACAGTTACCCGGCCCCACAGCCAACATATCTTCTTTGAGTGATAAATAGAAAAATCTACAGAAACAAAAAAGTGTCATTTTCCCACGGGTCCGAAAGTGCTGCCATCTATTGTTTCTATCCATGTCTGTTCGCGATTTCAGCTGAGTTTATCATTCCATTTCTTACACTTGGGAGTGAGGAAGAGAAGTGAGATCAGATGGGCCTCTTAAACTTTAAAAGTTCTCTCACTGCTAAAGAAATTAGAGCTTACCCTTTGCTCCTTTCTAAGTGGTGATATTAGAAAGTTGGCCTACGGCAAAAAAGTCAACTTTTGAACTAATACAGATAGATTTTTTTTTTCAACGGCAGTCGATAGATATAGGTGAGCTGATCAAAGTATATGTCATCCATTTTTTCGTACAAAAATTCCTTCATGAGATATAACAGTTTTAAAGTTTAAGAGGGGTTGACAACTTCCGTAGTAATGTACTACGTAGTACATACTGAAACCAAAATTAGACCGATCCCAATTGTGAGACATGTAGGGGACTTGTAAGCAACAGTCGGCTGTTAGACCATAAACAACTTCAGTGATGAGGGGTTTGCAGCTTTTGCTAGTTGGTGTACCTATTATTTGTTTCTGGTGTATTCGATGGTAAAAACAATTTGGTTCCCAATTGTAAGATAGGAAAGGGACTGGTAAGTAATAATCACCTGTTATAATCTTCAGCGATGAGGGGTTTGCAACTTTTGCTAGCTGGTGTAGCCTACCCACTATTTGTTTTCGGTGAACTTGATGTCTATTATGGGAGAGGGACTTGTATGTACGAATCGGTTCACGAGCGGCTAGAAATTTGTGCAAATTGGTGCACATCGTATTCGATTTCTATAAATCTAACGGTAAGAAAGTTTGTATCGATGGTCTACCGCTGTAAACTAGGATTAACTATTTACGCAACGGGTACAAACATAATTTAAAACAATGAGGTAGTTTCGTAATAATTTATAGTGTCATCTATGGTATTTTAATCCTGAAAAGTTACGCATAGCTTTATGATACCAACTAGATTATATAAGACATTGTCCCAAGTTTTCATCCGTCACGATATCTACGATTGAAAACGATAAAGTTCAACTGACTGCAAAGTCAGTTTAGTCCGTTCTTCCGATGTTCTTTTGTTGTTGTTTTTACAACGCTGAGGAATAGCCTTTGATCATGTGATTACTGATTGTGTTCTTCTTAGAACATACCGTCTTGTAAGCTTTGATAAGTTGACAACTTCAGCATTTAACCGACAGAAAAGAAACAAAACCAAAGTGTTGCTCTCGCAACACTTTAGTCGGCGAAGCCGCACAAAGGTTGCCGCAACACTTCACGTTGCCCAGGCAACGTAGGTCTAGTTAAACTTGATAATGGGAAATACCTCGTGTCTCGGATGTCCCATTTCAAGTCCGGACCGGATCCGGTGAATGTGTGTGTGTGTGTGGGGGGGGGGGGGGTCAGAGGGGCGGATCGGAAATCTTCTGACACGATTAGAGTGGAGCGATCGGGATGAAACTTGGTGGGAAGAACAAGCACAAGCCCTAGATACATCAGTGACAGAACCGGACCGGATTCGGGCACTTTGTGGGGAGTTAGAGGGGCCCTCGAGAATTCTGGTGACCACGAGTAAGGTACTTCCAGATGTGCTAGGACGATGAAACTTGGCTTGAACATTAGAGCACATTAGACAAGATCGGCTTAGAAAGAGTCAGTTGCTCGATCCGACTACCGTTGGGAAAATGGAGGGAGAGGGAATCTTGAATCTTGAGGTATGTATAACTTTCGAAAGGGTGATCGGATCTTAATGAAACTTGATATTCGGAAAGACCTCGTGTCTCAAATGCCCCAATTCGTGGCCAGACCGGATCCGATGAATGTGGGAGGAGGTGGAGGGGTGAACCGGAAATCTTGTGACACGCGTTGTCGCGTTGAAACTTGGTGGAACAAGCACAAGCCCTAGATGCATCAGCAACAGATCGTGATCGGATTCTTGCACTGTGGGGGGAGTTGGACGGGGATCCGAAATTCCGGTGATCGCGATTTAAGGTACTTCCATAGGTGCTAGGACGATGAAAATTGGCTTGAACATTAGAGACATGACAAGGTTCGATTGTATTACAAACTGTCACTTTTCAGATCCAACCTTCCCTGAAGTAGAGGTATGCTTATGTGAACAGTTACTTTAATGTGAACAGTGCAGTTTTGGGCTAAATGGTAGAACAAAGATCCAAAGAATCTTTGGATAAAATCCATAAAATCCAGAACTTTCATAAAAAGGCTGACAAACATTCTTCTTCGTCACAACCTTTTTCCTTTTTTCACAAAAAAAGCGCCCTGATTAGTTGGTTTATTTTGAGCTTTGTTTTTTTTGCATGTACTTCGTTGTATATTTAGTAGGCTAATTTGTCTTTAACGGTCAGCTGTTTATTAGTATGTAAGTGTGTGTGAGTCTGACTGACATGTTGTTGTTCCTTTTTATACATTACTCTTCAGTTTTGAAGGATTCAAATAAATAATAATAATAATAATAAAATACCCATACTGGTGTTTTCAGATGCCCTACCTAACTGGTAGTTAGCTTTAAACATAGCTTTAAAACAAGTGTTTTAATTTGTATATTTTACTTTGTGTATTTTATTCATACTCCGCTGTCACGCAAAAAGCGGGTCACAAATAAATAAATAATAAATAAATAAATAGCAAGTGCATGTCCACTGTCAACAAACGTTCACATAAGCATACCTCTACTATACTCATCTTAACCGCAAAGCACAAAATACTTTTAAGCTAAATATACATTTTCGTGATCCCCATTAGCCTATGGTTGCTTAGAAATTAATTTTCTAGCTCCTTAAAGTGCTTATAAAAAACTTTTCCCTAAACAGTAAATTTCATGATCTGCGAGGGCCCATGATCTTTGTGCCACAAGGAGTTTGCTTAAATGAGATTCTATAGCACCCTTAGTGCGCATCTTAATGGAAAAGTCACAAAAATAATCTTTACCAAACGGTATATATTCATGGTCCTCAAGGGCCCAACACAGCAAGTGCATGAAAATGGCAAAGTCCACTGTCAACAAACGTTCACATAAGCATACCTCTACTACTCATCTTAATCGCAAAGTACAAAAAAATACTTTTAAGCTAAATATACATTTTCATGATCTCCATTAGCCTATGGTTGCTTAGAAATTAATTTTCTAGCTCCCTAAAGTGCGTATAAAAAACTTTTCCCCAAACAGTACATTTCATGATCTCCGAAGGCCCATGATCTTTGTGCCACAAGGATTTTGCTTAAAAATGAGATTGTATAGCATCCTTGAAGTGCGCATCTTAATGGAAAAGTCAAAAAAATAATCTTTACCAAACGGTATAGATTTATGATCCCCAAGGTTCCATGATCATTTTTGCCTCAAGGGTTTTGCTTACAAGTGAATTCCTTTAAGTACAAACAATACTTTTTAGCAAAATATACTTTTTCATGGTCTCGATGAGCCTATCATCATTTTTGCTTCAAGGATTTTGATTACTGATGAACTCCTAACGCCCTTAAAGTGAGCATTATCACAGCTAAGTGCAAAATTAAAATAATTTTTACCAAATAATACATTCCCGTGATTTTCAAGGGCCCATGATCATTCTTATCACAAGGATTTTGCTTACAAATGACCACAGCAAACCCACGAATTGGCAAATTCGTACTTTCATTCTCTGACCCAACCTTCCAAGTGCCAAATGAGCTTCTAGCTCTTGCTGGTTTGGGATTTACCGTATTTTCCAGTACAACAGATAGTTCTTCGAATAATAGATATCAAATAGACATAAGGACCTGTAACAAGAAGAGTCCTCACTGACATAGTACCAAGAATAAATAAGGGAAGAATTGAGAAGACTAGAATCATGGGACGTTGTTTTCTGCCCGATCCTCAAGTACCGGGGGTGGAGCCTATTCGGCGCGTGTCCAGACCACAGAGTAAATATTGGCGCTATTTCTTCTGATCGCCATGCTTCGCGTCAAGGAAGTGCGCCAAATTCAAATTAAACAGAAAGAGGCCGACATTTTGCCCTTCTTCTTTCAACAAATCGCTGCTACCACTAGTTTAAAAGACGAGACAAGGGGCTAAAGTAGAGTGAGATGATAGAAGTCGTGCAATTTTACATTCAAGGATGACGAAAATAAAGGCAGAAAGGACCGATTTGGACTGAACACTATAAGTTTAAAGAAGGAAGGGACACGCTTCCAAACATTCATGCAATCTCTATGGCAGATTCTTAGTGATGAAAAAAAAAGACTGTCAATAGGATAGATAGTGAAACATTTAGCCAACTACCCGAGATAATGATATACATTTTGACCAAAAATAATAAATGGTTATCTCAAATGTAGACGTTTTGAATGGTACCGTGCAATTATCATCTTCAGTAATCAATTAAAATTTTAAATTAGGAAATACTTCAAGCCAACGTTTTTCGCAACTAACCGAGAAATGTTATGAACTGAATTTTGTGTACAGAGTACAACTTAAAAACAAAACATAACAACTCTTTGAGTACAATTCGCCAGCTATGCCCAAATTCCAACTTGAATGATGTAAAAACATGATAATAAAAAAAAAACATTACGAAAAGGCATAGACAATGACAAATGTGGGCAGATGTAAAGTGCAACTATCCGAGATAATGATATACCTTTTTGACCAAGAATAATAAGTTGTTATCACAAACTGATACGTCTTGAAAGATATCCTACACTCAGCAATCGTTAATTAAAATTAGGACTTTATACTGTTTTTCGCAACTACACGAGAAAATGATATGAACTAAATTTCGTGTAGAGTACAACTTAAAAACAAAACATAGTAACTCATTGAGTACATTTCGACAGTTAAATAATGTCCAAGCTTAATACCTTTTCTATAAGCGATTCTTTACAGTCCTGAGAAGACCAAAATAAAATTACTAATGTTCACACCAGTCCTATTGAATCTGAACTAAATGCATGCATGTTAGATCTATGCTTCAGCGTTCAAGTTGCTTAATTGTTCCCCTGAGTCATCAAATGCCGCATTCCCTTGGGCTTCACCGTCTTTGTGAAGGGTGGTGACAACATAAGCTTCATAATGCAAATCTGACCCGGGATTGAAAAGGAGTTTCCATTTATATAATCCTCAGAATCTGCACTGTTTGAACTTCCCGCCTTTTCTGACTGCTTCATCACTTTTGCTCTGGAGGTAACATTTAAAACTGCAAGAGGCAACACGCGAAGCTCCACCCAGGCTCCACCCCCAGTAAATAATATCGGACGTAAAGAGATCTAGGATGCTGACATCGGGATTATGTGAGTTCTCAATTCTTCCCTTATTTATTCTTGATAGTACAATATTCCGTACTGCCTATGGGCGCATTGTCCGCAACCGGGGCGCAATAATCGTAAAGCTTTGGGTAATTTGTACAGCACCTTCTGCGCTCCTTCTATACTATTTCGTTCTGGTGTCACTCATGTTCTTGGAAACAAGGAGATCAAAATGAGATTAGGTTATTTCAAATATGCAAAGCACCAGCTCCACTTGTCGAAATTATGTCATAGCCAGGCATTGACGGAGAAGTTCAAAATTCAAGATGCAAGTGTTACCCTTTTGAATGTTTCCTCGTCGCTATAAAAAATCATGGACAGCAGAGCCCAGCCTGCGCAGGACGTTATCCACTGCTTCCTGGCAGAATATTGGAAATTAAGTGTCTTTTTCTGTGTGTTTATGTGTTTTATTTATTTTCTTTGATTTACTCCGCTTTTTCAAAATGGCGGGTTGTAAATAAATTGCTTACTTGCTGACTTATTTAAAAATTTGGATTGAGTCATACAGATCAAACTCTAACGAATGGCTCAACTTCCCTTTGTGAACACTAGTTGAAAATCGTTTACTAAACCATTTTTTTCCTATAGCGATGAACACAGTAGCGCCTGTCTGCAGGGAACCTTTCCCAACCATCGTCCAACAGTCTCAGCCTCTACAGGCCAGAGGACCAACTACAGGCGAAGGATTCTTACCTGTGAAAAGTAAGTTACGGTATCGGGTTTTACTGCTGTCTCCCAATCTCGCAACCCAGGGGGATACTGATTTTAGGCGTAATTTTCTAAGTGGGATTGGCCAGTATTTGAATATTATAGGCTACTAGTTTCAGTTTAAGTTTCCAGTTTCAGTTTGTTTATTAACAAAAAACAAATCATACACTGTAAACTAATTACACCCTAAGTGAGTACTGACCGTAACGGGTGACAGTATTCATTAATTTGTCAAGAAAAGAAATACAAGGGAAAAGAAAAAGAAAAGGAGAAGAAGGGTACTATATAAGTAAAATGCTTCACCAGTGGTAACGTAGAGAACTAGCACTTGAAGTTCAAATTCAAATTTTTAAGTATAAGGTACTGTTACAGATTTCTATGAAAGTGATAAATGTTGTCGGTTTCGAGGTTGGTAAGATGTTTTTGTTCGCTTAACTGACCACTTTGAACGGAGGAATGAGAACATTACAAACAACTTTCATATAATAAGTAGTGAACTGAAGACACCTATATTAAAGGTTAACTTCAGACATCGAGGTTGATATCGGAAAATAACTTTGAGATGGCCATTGAAAATAACCTATCCGAGCCGAAGGCGAGGTAGGTTATGAAAAATATCTACTGAGCCGATACGAGTTTGATATTTTTAAATGGCCATCGAGGTTGTCATTCCGATATCAACCGAGATGGAGGTGTGTTAACTGTTATAACTTTTTCGAACATCTCTGGAGGCTGATAGTCTTTATATCATCCTCTCCGGAGATTGATATGACTTACATCATCCACTCTAGAGGCTGATATGACTCATATCATCCTCTCATACCTACCGCTAACTTTCTGTGTGAAGACTATCGTAATATAGCTGACTGTGGGTCATAGGAGGATATGCATTACATACCTGTTCGAGAAAATTTTTTAGCATCTACATAATATTATGAATTTCATATTATACTTCATTTTTTATGTCATACTATATTTGACTTTCAAAATATACCAGTCTTCGCGTATTAAAGTTGATGTTGCTGTTCGAACCTATTCCAATTTCTGCTGTACGCCGCAGATACTCTTGGCCTTTGTCATCTGCTGCATATAAGTCAGAAGATCCATCGCTGTTTCTTTTTGGGATCCAAAAACGCAAGTGGAGGGATATCTATGAGTTTGTAATAGTTATCCGTCTGTAAGGTTCAAGGTTTTAACTACACTAGATGTTCCTACGGCCCAAGCTGACTGCGAATCATATTTGACGGTGCAAAACGGATAAGTCAGCTACATTATTCGAGCAATATTTCGGCCCTTCTTGGCAAGGGCCTCTTCAGGCTCAAGCCGCTCAAGCTGGAAAATAAACTTGTGGAAAAACAATTTAAGATTCTTCCTTAAATGTCTGCTTTTGAGAACTTCTTCTCTGAAAGTTGGTGGGGGTTAAAGCTGGTGCTGTGATTTTATTCTGGACTCGGCGACTGTTTTTGTTGTTCGATTGGGTCGTCGAAAGGGTAGAGATTCTTCTGCATTTTGGTTTTAGAGTCACCTGTCTCTTCTTCTTCTTTCCAGCTAAGATGGATACTTGTTGGCGGCATGTTTGGGCGATTAGTTCCGTACTTCGGTGATAGATGTTCCTACGGCCCAAGCTGACTGCGAATCATATTTGACGGTGCAAAACGGATAAGTCAGCTACATTTTATTCGAGCTCGAATAAAATGTAGCTGACTTATCCGTTTTCGAGCTCGAATAAAAAAATTTCAGAGAAGAAGTTCTCAAAAGCAGACATTTAAGGAAGAATCTTAAATTGTTTTTCCACAAGTTTATTTTCCAGCTTGAGCGGCTTGAGCCTGAAGAGGACCCTTGCCAAGAAGGGCCGAAATATTGCTCGAATAAAATGTAGCTGACTTATCCGTTTTGCACCGTCAAATTTAACTACACTTCTGTATAAAATTCTAATAAATATAGGGTCAAGCCGGAGACACTAGGTCGATTGACAAAAACCCGGCCGAATATAAGAACGATGACTCTCGAAGGGAATTAGATATTTTGTTCAAACTTGGTATGAAGGTTCTTTGAGTCAATAGAGAGGTCAAGTCCGTAGATGGCTCTATATTTGTGGGTAGGGGTTCAAATTAAGGGGGCAACAACGTATTTTTAAAAGCTAATGAGATAGTCGATTCAGGGGTAAGCAGACATGCTAAATCGGACAAATAGTTAACCCGGAATCCGGCCAAAACCGGAAGTTTGTTAAAAGTAAAAGTTTTACTTGAAGTTGGTTAAGGTAAGGTTGGCAAGGGTACTCGTCAGGCTGTCAATTAAATGTCAATTACAGGTTTGTTTCGTTCCCCGACGTTGACCCAGAGGATTGACAGCCTGACGAGGACCCTTGCCAAGAAGGGCCGAAATATCGCTGATGAAGAATCGTAGCTGACTCATCCGTTGTAAACATTGTCTGAATAAAAGTTGGTTAAGGTGTAAGAGTTAAGGAGACATGCTAAATTCTTATATGCGCATTCTTTTTTCCCAGGACATACAGTTCGTCCGGAATCCAGCCAAAACCAGAAATTTGTTAAAAGTGAAGGTTTAAGATTAGAGGTTTTGACACAGTGGTAAGGAGACATGCTGATTCCGTATATGCAAATTATTTTCTCCTTAAACATACAGTTCGCCCGGAATCCGGCCAAAACCGGAAAATTTTCTAAAAGTGATAGTTTTTGAAGTTGATTAGAGGTCCGATATAGGGGTAAGGAGACATGTTGAAACCGTATACACAAAGTATTTTCACTCCGGACACACATTTCGCCCTGAATCCGGCCGAAACCGGAACATTTGTTGAAAGTTAAAGTTCTATCTGAAGTTGATTAGAGGTCCGATTTAGTGGTAAAAAGATATCCGTCAACAAAAATTATTTTCTCGCAATACCAGTAGTTCGCCTGGAATCTTGCCAAAGCCAGAAAATTCGCTAAGAGTGACAGTTTTGTCTGAGCTTGAGCCGTTTGGCCGTAATTCTTCTAGAAAACACCACTACGGTGTCATTTACGTTTATTTTCAAACGGCTGATTAGTGATACATACAAAAATGTTTAAGCAGTCTGGCGAAGACCAGACCTCTAAAAGCCCCAATTGTCCGTATAGCCAAAAATTATTTAAAATATCCAACAAATATTAATTTTTGGGATCCGATCGGAACCGTTGGTCTTGTTTTTCAAAGCTGTGTTTAGTTTCTTATCAGTTTCTGTTCCGATATTCTGACGTATCAGACTATATTTTGAGACGTTAAAGGGACGGAACCGCCCCGGCTTTTTGACCTCTTGCATGGTTTTGATGAGAATGGACAAGTAACAGGTATTTCTGACAAGTTAGTTCCTCGGAAGCAACAAGTGGGAGACTGATCTACCCGAAAAGAGCCAAACACGGCAAAAGTAATAGTCAGAAGCAGGGCGTTAGTTCGGATAGGAATGACAGCAAAAAAAATGAGATAGCAAATCTTGGAAGTTCCATTTTTCCTCTTTCCATCTGGGAAGAAGATTTTAGTCTATTTTTCTTTGTTTTGTTTGCTTGTTTTTGTCCTGTGCATTGATTGCGTTATCGAAACCTCAGTATAATTTCTCCATTTCTTTTTTGTACTGCGCTATTTCCATTTTTTTGTTTAGTGCGTTAATAAAATTTCATCATCCAAATGGATGGACGTAGAGCGAAGCAGAATAAGCCATAGGTAAGACTGATCCTTCAAAGCAAACGACTTTCGCAACATTATCTCTGCTATAATAATCTTGAAGGGCCATCAGTATTCTAGCTTGCATCCAGAAACTGCATTTCCCGGAAACCCTTCCCTCCGCTCTTGTCACTTTTTAGTAACTGTCACAGAAAGACATGTTGTTTAAATTCGGACAGTTTGTTTGGCGCATAGATAGAAAGTCGTATGACGGGTCTTGAAGGGAGGTCTTAGGAATATCTTACCTATATTGTCACCTCCCTCAACGCCCCTGAAATATTTTTTTTTCCATTCTCGCTTCCGAGACGAACCTCCTATAGCTGTTTTGTCCAACGGCGCTACACTGATTTTTGTAGTATCCATGTCTGACGCCTTTCGAGGCGGATCAGGCTCCCGCTTATCGCTCTCGACGAATTAATTGGTCAGAAATATCGGTTTTGCAAGTTTGTTCGTGTCTCTCCTCAGATCTAAGAAATTTTGAAAGAGTCAAGTATGTTCGTGTATTGGAACAGCAACTGAATATGCTGCCAGTTGCGATGATATCTGATGTCATGACATGCTGAAACCAGGTGATGACAACTATTATAGTTTAGACATAAATTAGCTCGACTGGCTAGAGTGAAGATGAATAAGGGCAAACTGCCCTCCAATTCTGAGCAGGCAGAAGGTTTTTAAGAGAGGGAGTGTGGTTCCTGATGGGAGGTATGCTTGCTCACTTTGTGAGGAGGAGGAAGAAAATTTGGACGATTTTCTGTGCCCGAAGCTTTCTGATTTAAGAAATATTTATCTAGATGGGGGCCCATTGATCCTGTCGAGTGCTAGCGCATCATGCTATTTATAAAACCGGTTATCGGAATTTCGCATTTTACTAGTCAATGGGCTAGGGAAACGGCTCAATACAGCAAAAGCCGTGGATAATTTGTTAAAAGAAGAGCCTAGTTTTACCAGGGGCCCATAAATTTCCTGTAATTACTCGCCATTGCAGGGAATTTATGGGTCCCTGGTTTTACAGTATTCAAATAATTTTGAACATTCAAACATAAAAAGTAAATATTGCGAGGCGTGTTTTAACATAAACAGATAACAGCCCGCCTATATGCTTTATCTAACTCTTGACCTCCACAAGTTCGTTTTTCGCGGCTTTGAGCCTGAAGAGGACCCTTGCCAAGAATGGCCGAAAATGCCGAAATATAGCTTCAATAAAATTCAGCTGACGTATCCGTTTTGCACTATTAAACATGATTCGCAGCCAGCTTGGGATGAAGGAATATTTATCTAATAAATCTCCCTGCTAAAGGTTCATCGAAACTTCTCAAAGCCTCCCAGAATATATTATACTAACATACAGACGGACGGACAGATTAACCGTACTTAGTTATCACTCACTTCTGTTTGTTCTCTCAGAATGAATAATAACTTTATCGCTAATGTTCTGCAAAGTACGGAGGGGATATTGTTTTTCCTCTTTCAGTGCTTTTGAAGCTTTTCGGGATTGATACTAAAGCTGGCTAAAAGCATATCGCAAAGGAAATAAAAAGGAATGAAAAGGTTGTCGGATATTTAAGTGTTACAGGAGCTTTGAATGGCCGCCCCAAAGAACACAATATAATCTATGACTTTTATTGTCGCTAAACCTTTGAAGCGCAATGGTCACAACAAGTTTGTCACCTTTTCTTTAAGCATGGTTTTTCAGACAGTTCGAAAACTCGAAAGAACTGAGAAATTGCGTTAGCATTATTGATGATCAGCGTTACTGATCATGCGATTGAATACATATTGGCAACAAGTTTCATCCCTGTTCGTATTAAACGCGGAACAAATATATTTGTGTGCAATGAGCGAGTTCTTGTTAGAAAATTACAAATCAAACAATCATTTCAACCGAGTCGAAGAGTAAACGTTCGGGAACGGCAATAAAAAGAGTCGGATCCAAATAAAATTTGAACGTCGGTTAGGTCTAAAGCTTCCGGCACTATTTTTGCTCAGTTGCCCTCGCTACGTCTGTTAGGTTTGTGTCCCTTAGTTTGCCAAGAGTGGTTGCAAAATCATTCCGATTTATTGACAAGACGATGAACACAGAATACTGAGTCGCGAATACGACAAATTTACAGACGACCCCGGGGCCAGCGACCGGCATGTGGCCAGATCGCTTGCCGATCCACGACTAAAACAAACCGGAATGAATTACACCTGACTGTAGTCAGTCGACAATAATGAGTCCCGACGGCGAACGCGAGGGGTTAGTTCCTTGTGCAAATCGTAAGAAAGACAAAAGTTGTGCTAGGCACAACAACATCCCTTTTCCCGTTATTGGCTGTTTTCCAGTTAGCGCCTCTAGTGAATTAAATATAACTTTTTTCGAACAGGTATGTAATGCATATCCTCCTATGACCCACGGTTAGTTATTTTACGATAATCTTCACACAGAAAGTTAGCGGTAGATATTCAATTCAATTCAGTTCAAGACCTTTATTCCGGCCTGAAGCCATAAGCAAACACTACAGCAAACACACAAATGAGAGATATGAGAGGATGATATAAGTCATATCAGCCTCCAAAGAGGATGTTATAAGTCATATCAGCCTCCAGAGAGGATGTTATAAGTCATATCAGCCTCCAGAGAGGATGTTATAAGTCATATCAGCCTCCGGAGAGGATGATGTAAGTCAAATCAGCCTCCAGAGATGATTTCTGTTCGGAAAAGTTATAACAGTTAACACACCTCCAGCTCGGTTGGTATCTGGATGACAACCTCGATGGCCATTTAAAAATATCTACCGAGCCGAAGGCGATTCTCGGATAGGTTATTTTCCATGACGATGTTATTTTCCGATACCAACCTCGATGTCCGAAGTTAACCTTTAATAACTGGAAAATGCTACTCCGACTTGACGGCCGGAACTCTTGGCAGGTCTAGGTTTCTGATCTGATTTAAGGTTGTTGTTCTTATTTATTAGTGATATAGTACTAACAGTTTTCTTTATTTTGGAATCAATCGTACGCGTTCGCAGCTGAAATTAAAAACGGTTAAAATTCAAACAAAGAGACACAGTAACACATTTGTGCCATTTCATAACATGTTGAATAAAATGTCAGTGTAACATTAATATCTGTAGTATTTAGTATTTCTGTAACTCGTGAGTGTTTAAAAGAATGAAATTTTTGTAAAGACAATCAAATAAGCTAGCTAGCAAGTTTCTGTCTAATAAACCTTACTTACTTACTTACTTACTTTACCAATCATCTAGGCTGATGTTGATCAGTCCTTGAGTTTCGATCCGGGCAAATCGAAGTAGCGTTTCTGATCGTACTTCATTCCACTTGGAGCGCAGAACTGGAGATGGGCGAATTGAAATTCTAACTGTACTTCTAAATTTATCGGTTGGATCAGAAGCTTCCTTCCGACTTTTCGATGTGTCCGTAAATGCAGGAAACGCATTGTTCCGTACCGGAAAAGTGCTTATTAGATCTTTATGGCTTAGAAATGGACAGCAGGATGGATTTGGAAATTGGCAATTTTCGAGCTTCGCACACAGTAACAGCCTCCAGCAAGGTCCTCCGATGTCATTACAGACTGGTACGGGAAAAGCAATTTAGGGACAATATTCCACGGTGAGGGATTGTAAGCTCATGGGAAGTCGTATTTTAGTGAAATGAGAATGGAGAAGTCAATGGAGGCTGCAGCAGTCGCGGTCGGGGGTTGATCTACTGTCAAGGACCGGTTCTGTTCAGTCAATGTAAAACTACGCAACCTGTGATGGTGTCCCGGAGATCAAGATTTTTCATTAAGAAATACAATGTTGAGAGTATTAGTATCTCGACTAGTATAGCCTACTGTTATCAGAACGATACATCTGTTGAAGAATTTATAAATACGTTAACAAGTAGGCCTACAAATAAAACGTTACCAGGAAATATTTAAAATAAAAAAGACTTTTATCATTCAAATTTAGTTCGTAATTTGCTGTCATAAATCCCAGTGCAGTTTCGTGGTTTGAATCTGGAGGAATAGCCGAATGGCTATTACTATATAGCATCTCGTGAACTTCAGCAAACAATCTCCCATCGATTGTTGCATCAGTGCCTAACTACAATAATCACAGCCCCCCCTCCCCGCTCTAAACACACAGTCTCTGATCTCTATTGTCTGTTGGAGTTTACGACTATTGATAATATGACATTAAATAATGTCAGTTCTTAGGCAATTCGCGAGAATGCCGTTCCGGCAATTTTTACCGCCTTTTTCGTCGACTGTGTTATTGCCCCGAGCCATCGAACGGATGAAATGATTGTATATACTTAGTAAGAATAGTCCTGCTTTATGGTGATTTAAATATGTGATTTGTAATATCACGTATTAAATACACTGATCGGTTAATCGGGTTCCCATTCCCCTCTTCGCTGTGAAAGCACATTGTCTATTTAGCGCAGTCTTGACGAACACTGCCAACGAACATCATGTCTGGTCCGTACTTTCCGACTGAACCAATCACAAACGACGCGAGAGGCGTGGCTTAGTTGTGAAAAGACTCTCCGTGGGAAGATTAGATTTGGCTCGAGAGAAAAATAATGAAAAGAACTATCGAAAAGAAATTCGTAAATTGGCGGACTGGTGATAGCGCTTGCTGCTGAGAAGGACAATAATGAAACATTACCGGGTTTCAGTTTTGCTTTAGTGGGCAACAAATAACTGCCATTTTCATACCAAGAAGAA
This sequence comes from Branchinecta sandiegonensis, assembly GCA_030848855.1. Taxonomy (NCBI): domain Eukaryota; kingdom Metazoa; phylum Arthropoda; class Branchiopoda; order Anostraca; family Branchinectidae; genus Branchinecta; species Branchinecta sandiegonensis. The sequence goes on from JAUPMV010000012.1 coordinate 1,618,785, forward strand.
AGAAACCCCTCTGAATGACCGTGTAAAAACCTGGCTCTCTTCTCAAATATGTGCAGAAAAGTAAACTAATTTTCAGTCGGGAATCCACGCGGAAATCAGCGCTGCTTGGCCTGGGACGTTGGGGCCTATTTGCACCATTTTAAGTGCAGTAGGCTCCACGGCGATTGTTTTCTTTTGCCGCACAGATAAGACCCAAGATTTTGCAGACCAAGCCGCAAGCGCCAAGCTCATCCGCTCTTTTTTTTTAATCCAGCATGCGATCAAATGCTTTCGTCTTCGCCAGAAGTAGTTATTTCTAACACCTATTATTTATAGAGACTGAATATTAAGTAACGGATGCCTCAAATGAAATTGCAGGATACTAAGCGGTGTGGACGCAAGGTGGGTAAAGGAGGGAAGGGCAATGTTCCTTTGGTGCCATTTCAGTAAACCTCGGGGGGGGGGGGGGGGGATGAGCAAACATCCATTTCGGGCCCCATCCTAGATTTTTTTTTGCTTAAAAGCAAAATTTAATTGCTTTTCTTAGGGTAAAATTAAAGCAGCTTTTACATATACCATAAATATACCACTTTTCAAATATCCTTCACAAATAAAACTGTTCATTGGAGCATGGTGTGATCAGGAGTTTGAGGCCTGCCCTTATGATAGAATAAGCGACATTAGAACCTATGAGGTTTTCGATCGAAACCTATCGAGATTTGTTGCGATCTCGAGAAGTAGATCTGGATTCATGAAATCTTTTGAGTTTGGATGTGGGTTTAACATCTAAAAACATTCAATTATATTGAAACTTAGCGCCACAGGCAAAAAATAAAACAAAATCAACCTGTTTTCTGCTAAAATACAAAGATTTTGGTTCAAAACAAGATTACAAACTATGCGATGCAGTGTGAAATTTACGATTGTGTAAATGCCTTTATGTCAGCATGTCAAACAACAAGGAATATAAACAAAAATTCCTCAAATTTTGGGCCCCTGTCAAATTCAGGGGAGGCCATGCCCCCCCCCCCCAAATGGCGCCACTGGCAATGTCTCCCCTCACCTAACATCCCTGCACAGGCGGTCCAAACTAATTTAAAATGGCAAGTATAACGATCGACCTTGTAACAAGTTTTCTTTCTTACAGAAATATCCCTCGTCAACAGCAACTCAACAACAAAAGCAACGGAGGAACTAACGAGTCTTCACCCCCTTCACGACTGCTTAAAGTCTATGCAAGTGCAAAACGAAGTGCAGTCCATTCCTTTAACAACAGATGGCTCTGTGTATGCGAGCATAACCAAGAACAGTATCAACAGTGACGTCATCGAGGCTCTGGATAATATTAAAAATATTAACGTGAGCGTTATCAAAGTGGACAGAAATGAAATAAATGGGAGGATATAATTTGTGATATTAAACAAGTCGATATCCGGTGCTCGATTTACAATCAGGTATTTTAATATGTGAATATATGTATTAGACACTATTTTTTACTGTATTTTTGTTGAATAGTAGACCTAAATCGCAAAATAAAACGGTGTACGTAATTTAAAGTCCGCATCCAAACCTTGAGCTGTGGATCCAAAGATCAGCTTTTGTCCTACCGTCAAGACGAGACACGATTTTGTGCATCAGACAATCTTGTGATATGTTTCAAGCAAGAAAGAAAGTAAAAAACACTTTTACACCACTATACGATTTTCTAGGATTCAACTTGAGTAGATGTTCTTTCCATTTGTATAGTGGTTGGACGCGGCATTCCTCGTACTTTTACTAATTTTGTTTTTTAGGCGTTTTGCTTGGTCCTTCTTACGAGCTCGAAAAAGACGAAAAAGACTTCTAAGTAGGAATTGGTTACTAGAAGGGGCTCATAAGGAGCTAGAAACTAATGCAAATTGGTGCACATTTGGTTTTGTTTCTTCGCTATCGGTCTACTCGAAAGCAGGAACATGGTTTGATGAACGAAAGCTTGGCAAAGACTTAATTCTAAGTTACAGAGACTAATTTTCTTACCCTCAGATTTAAAGAGATCAAATAAAATGTGATTTTCAAAAATGATTTTCAAAAATATGGTCCTTAACGGCCTTCGTAATAAAAGGCCTGTCGGAGGAGTGTCGCTTTATTTTTCTTCCGGAAAACATTCATGACATTTTTAAAGTATTGTAGTTTGACGGATACTAGCTTTACTATTCGTATCTTTTTCCGTGGTGACTGCTTCCCATTTTCCCTGGCAAATCCAGTCGCCGCGCTTCAGGAGGTCCTCATCTGTGATTGATCGGCAAGTAGTCTTGTCGTCCTGTATTCTATTTTAACGCTGTTACAAGGATTTAATTCTGATGTATAGTGGTAACTACCTCCACGGAGAGAACCAGCAACAGGTTCTTCATAAAACTCAAACATATTAAAGCAACTACCTCGAGCTGTACATGACAGGCGTGATTTAGAAATATAAATATCTATCCTATTTTCTCGTCTTAAAGTTTAACTGTAAAGCCAACTTAGTTTTGTGTCATTTAACTGAATACATCGAATTATTTGGATTCGGCAAAGGTATTTTTTTATTTTCCACTGCCTGCGTTGGTTATGACGTTCAGGATATCTGCGGCCCCACAGCGTAAATTCTACTATGACGCGGGAAACTTTAATCTCAACAAAAACGCGGCTTTTCAATGGTCAGTGGTGAGATTGGTGAAGATTGCTTAGTGCCTGGACAAAAAAAATGATAAATCTTTGTTGTAAGGCATACAACAAAAATACAAGCGCACAGAGGTACCACAAATCCCAAGGAAATTCCACTGTTTGAAAATCTATTATTCGTGAATAGCGGAACAACGAAGTAGCGCAGTTTTAGCTGGTCTTCAAGCCAATTTAGGTGAATAAGTGATGGCTAACTAGATTGTCCTATCCCAGCCCTTTTCGGTTAAACTTTAAGCTAGGCCTATAGTCAAGTTGCCTTTACAAACATCATGGCAGTGAAGAGGTTAAAATCTGACACAATCAGCAACTAATTGATTACTTTCAATTTATTTATTTATTCTTATTATTCATTAAACAAAGGACCAACTACGGCTCCTCGCAAACATCCGAAAAAAACAACAACTAATAAGTCAGTAACGAAAAAAGGGGGAGAAAAACATAAGCAACAAAGATGGTGCCTGAACAATAATACATAAATGGCACTTTACACAAGGGACTTGTACCGTGACCGATAAACCAGAAACATTTTTTTCGAATATAATTTAGAAGTCTATGGTTAGATGAATTTGCCTTCGGGCGGGATCACTGTTCCTACGGCCGGCTTTTACCAGACTATTGTGGTGGTTTGCGAACTCTGTTCACAAGCCCCTCGGTAGCTCAAATGGTAAGAGCGCCTGTCTTGTAAGCAGAGGGTCCTGGGTTCAAATCCCGGCTGAGGAGCATTTTTGTCTTTCAGTTCACTACTTATAAAAGGTGCTTGAACATCAAGTTTGTTTTGTGTAGATCTCATCAGACCAGTTCCGCCAAATCGGCGAGGACAGGCGAAAAAGCGGACCCGAAAGCACCAGAAGGGACCGATTATCCAATTAAGTATCCTTGTCTGGACTGAAAGAGATGATTTTCCACGCAGTTCCGGAAAAGATGGGAGGCCACCACTAACAAACATTCCGGAAGCGCTGCAGTTGAGGGAAAGACCGAGAAGTCACCGAAAAGAATTGATAGAAAGAACCCGAAACAGTTCTCACACCCAACAGATAAAGATTGCACAAAAGCTAGACCGTACAACGGAGTGCAGTAAGCTCTGAAAATAAAATACCTCACGGCAGATTTCGCGAACTCACGAATGAGTAAGTTAGCCCTGCAGCACAGCGAACGTGAAAGTGTTTTAACATGAAGGTCGTCCCCAGGGACGGAGCCACCGTGAACCCAAGATTTTTGTAGGATTCAACGGAAGACAGTGACACCCCAGAACGCAAAGCCAAAGGGATGTGTTTCAAAGGGGCCCCTGGGGGATGAAAATCTAATTAATATCTGCCCTAGCCAAGCACTACTTTTGTGCTTTCTTGGCAGGAATAATATGTTAGTTTTGTAAAAAAAAAAATTCTTTTAATAGCCTATGGTCAAATAATACTGAAACTGCCCTTGACCAGAAACAGGCAGTAGTTGCTTCAAATCAGCTTATATTCCTAAGATCTGGACAGTGGTCAGTTTACTAGGGGGTGATACCCTCAAACAGAAAAATCAAGAGCTAGAAGCCTATATGGCCCTAGAAATTCATCTGTATTCATCCTAATCATAACCCTTGAAGCAAGGGATTCATTTGTAAGTAAAATTCTTGACACAAAATGATCATGGGCCCTTGGGGATCCCAAACATATATATCGTTTAGTAAAACGTACTTTTTGACTTTCCGGTTAAGATACGCACTTTAGAGGCGCTAGAAACTCATTTTTAAGCAAAACCCTTGTGGCACAAAGATCATGGGAACGGAGATCATGAATGTATCGTTTGGTCAATTTTTTTTCACTTTGGGGTTAAGATGCGAACTTTAAGGGACCTAGAAATTAATTGCTATGCAAAACCTTTGAGGTAAAAATGGCCATGGGCTCATGGGGATCATGAAAATGTAGATTTGCTTATAAGTATTTTTTTTTTGTACTTTGCTGGAGTACTTTTAAGGTCAAATCTGGGAAGTGACTACCTGGCAAATCTGGAAGTACCTCAACTCCCGATCACCGTAATTCCGGACCCTTCTCCAACTCCCCCCACAGTGCCCGAATCCGATCAGGTTCTGTCACTGATGTATCTAGCTTGTTCTTCCCACCAAGTTTCATCCCGATTGTTCAACTCTAAGCGTGTCACAAGATCTCCGGCCCCCCCCCCCACATTAATCGGATCCGCTGCGGACCTGAAATGGTACACGAGGTCTTTCTAAATATCAAGCTTCGTTGAGATCCGATTACCAGTTCGAAAGTTATACAAACCTCAAGATTCAGGATTCCCCCTCCCTCCACTCCCCCAACGATGGTAGGGTCTGGGAAGTGACTATTTCTAAGTAAATCTTGTCAAGTCTCTAATTTTCAAGCCAAGTTTCATCGTCCTAGCACATCTGGAAGTACCGGAACTAGCAATCACCGGAATTCCGGACCCCCCTAACTCCCCCACAGTGCCTGAATCCGGTCCGGTTCTATTACTGATGTATCTAGGGCTTGTGCTTGTTCTTCCCACCAAGTTTCATCCCAATCGCTTGCACTCTAAGCGTGTTACAAGATTTCCGGTTCCCCAAACCCCCTTCCCCATATTCATCGGATCCGGTTCCCCCCTCCAACCCCCAGATTCATCGGATCCGGTTCGGACATGGACATCCCAGACACGAGGTATTTTGAAATATCAAGCTTCATTAAGATCCGGTCACCGGTTCCAAAGTTATACACACCTCAAGATTCCGGATTCCCCACCCCCCTCCACTCCCCCTACGGCGGTCGGATAAGTGACTATTTCTAAGTTAGTTTGGTGGGGTCCTTGATGCGCCTGCCAAGTTTCATTGTCCTAGCACTTCTGGAAGTACCCTAACTCGAGGAAAGTGTACCGACCGACCGACCGAAAAGTGATCGGTAAATGGCACTTGAGCGAAGTTACAAGTTCCATAACAAGGGAATTGGATTGCTGTGTGCGGTCAGTTGCTGGTTTAGGATCCTAGCCAATCAAGAAGATTTTGCGGAATTTTCTGACTGGCTACACTGTAAAAATATTCTTGCAGTATTTGCTACTGGGATTACTCTTTACTTTACTGAGATAAGATTATCCCTAATTCGGATTAATTTTATCCGAATAGAGATAAGATTAATCCGAGTAGCAAATACTGCATCCTTATTCGGAGAAACTTTTTACAGTGTAGTTCTGACCAGGTCAAACAGGAAAAGAAAGCCCTCTTTTACATCCAGTTGAATTCGTTTGAACTTCGGTCCCAGGTTCAGCTAGTACAGTCACGTACTGTAGTACACTCTCAATTTGGAATGGCAAAATCCGTGCGGAAATAGAATGTTAGAATGATTTTCAAAACTGGCTGAGACCGCGGATGCTCGATAAACTTTATTGTGAATCGGCCTTATAGCACGCATCAGCACCTGATAAGTTGCATGTTCACCTCGGGGTATGAGTAGCAGATCTATAATTTTTCAACACATTACAAAACTATCATCAAGAAAACTACCAGAATTGAAAAATCTCATGAGAAGGACATTTACATTCAAGGACAATTCCCTGTTTCCTATTTTATTTAAGGCCCTAGCTCGTCCACTAATTGAATATGGCCACGTAACAACGAGGCCCATCTACAACAAAAACACTATAGCCATTGAGCAAGTTCAGAGACGAGCAACAAAAACAGTGCAAGCCATTCACCATCTGCCTTATGAACATCGACTTAAAAAATTACGATTACCCAGTTTATCTTATAGATTTCTCCGAGGTGACTTGATTGAAACTTTTAAGATATGTCATAGTTACTGTGATAACATAAGGCCTGATGATGTCCTCGCTTTCAATCACAACGGTCTCAGAGGACACAGCTTGAAAATTCGTGGTGAGGAATCCCGAAAAGACATTGGAAAATGGAGCTTCAAAAACCGGATAGTGGGATACTGGAATAATCTCCCCGAAAATGTCGTAAATGCCGAAAATATCAACCAGTTTAAAGCAGGCGTGGATGAAATTCAATTTAGTGTACACAGTGTCTCAAGAAATTAACAGAGGCGAAAGCCTTTTTACTGCAGTTATATTATTATGTTATCCCCTGAACCTGTAAATTTAAATAACACAACGAATAATTTGTTTAAAGCACAATGGGCACTAACTATGCTTTAATTTTTATAACATGCTTCAGATATGTACATTTCTGACTTCCACTAAATAGCGCTTCAAAAATAAGCAGTTTTCTTGTTATCGCTTGTCATTGACTCTTCGGCGTATCGGCGGGGACGATTTCAGAGCATGGAAATTCAAAAACTCTCGGCCATGTACGAAAATCAATCGTTTTGTGGAGCTGAGTGATGAGATTGCCATGGCTGCTAAAATAAACCGTCTCTGTAGCTGGCAGGTTGCTCTAATGTTTTCTGATGAAACTTTCTGTTGTTTGTGGTACCGAAGAAAAGTTTAGTTTTCTGGATGTAAAGTTACAACACTGCCAAAAATGTACAAATATAGCCGACCTACTTGCAGCTGATTCCAGAGCTTACAAGGAATTCTCGGGTACCACCGTTAAATATGAATATTTGTCAACAATACAAATAACCCGGAGTATAAAATGACAAGGAATAGATAAGAAAAACGAAACTCCGCTTATATTTGTCCAAGCTAGTAAATCGGAGTATGGCAGTTAGTAAAAAACGGCGTCGATATATTAGCGGAAATAAGTTGACGAGGAATCTTCTGATTTCTGATGAAACCTGGATGTAACATTGAATTCTAGGGGGTGGTAATGTGGCATCATGATTGTTTGATCGGCCCAATGAGCTTTAAAGGTTTGCCTCCGTGGGTTACGGTAACTTATGGGTTATGTAACTTATTAGCCGGCAAAGAGTGTGATCGCACTCATTTGATACAAAGAACGCTTCGACTGACCATGCTACGACGCTGCATGAACCGGTGGCGCCATTTTTGTCAAAAGAAGACTCCTTGCCGGCTAGCAGGTCGCGCTCGATTCTACGTAGTGAAAAGTCATAACTACTATACTGAAGATAAAAAATTTGAATTTGTCTTCGTTATGTTATTTTAAATTTAGATCACGTGGTTACACACGCAACCTGTCTGCCGATACGTATTGTAAGATAAAGGGGGATACCTCACATTGGATAGATGTACGTAAGCATAAGTCTCCCTTCAGGTACCAGCTCCCCCCCCCCCCCCGAGGCGTCGCAAGGGGGGGGGGGACGCAGCACCCCCCACCTTTTCTAGATTCGGTAAAATTTTGGGCCGGAGGCCCAAAATTTTTACTAAAATTGTTCGGTTATTTTTCGATAGCAGAACTGTTCGATATATTTACGGGGATTCGGTAGTTATACAGAATCCTAAATAGGCTATCTATACAAATCTCTTCGGTATAATGATCGGGATTCGGTATTATTGCCAGTATTCGGTAGTTGTCAAGAATTTGGTGAGAGAATTTACTGAAATCATTTGGTAATTTTTCGATGCCGGAACTATTCGGTATATTTATGGACATTCCGTAGTTACACAGAATCCCGAATAAGCTATTGGTTCAAAATTATCCGGTATCATGATTGGGATTCGGTAATTTATTCAGTATAATTTCCAGGATTCGGCAGTTAACCACGAATCCTGACTTTGTTCCAGTTTCGACGAAAGTATACCGAATATGAATATTGTTCGGTAGTCTTTCGATACCAAAACAATTCGGTATAATAACCGGGATACGGTAGTTATACAGAATCCCGAACATGCTATCAGTCTAAAGTTATTCGGTATAATAACTGGGATTCGGTAATTTATTCGGTATAATTGCCAGGATTCGGAAGTTACCACGAACCTCGAAACTCAGAAGAGGTCGAGCGAAGCACTGGTCGCAGACTAAAGCGATGATCTATGATATCATCGATAGTCCTTAACTTTTATTTTGGATCCCAAAAAGAATATCTAATCATAAATATTTCGAAAATTCCGCCTGCAGCACATTTCGTAATATTCTCTATTTTGTGGAAGGGCGCGTCATTTGACGGGGGTTTTCAGCCAGTTTTAGGATTGATACTTAGAAACATTAAAAACTAGAATTCGGATGGAAATCGAATTTGGCAGGAAAAGCGAACAAAAAATTTCGCCTGCGGCGCTGACTTTATATGATTATGGGTAGTATATTGACTAGACTACAGTTGCTGCTGCTGCCGGAACGTCACTCCGTCTGTTTTCTGGAACTTCTTAGATTCTCGGCATTTAATCAACGGTAAATAATAGAGTTTATAAGAGAAGCAGTTAAATTTTAGCCTAAAAAAAAAAAAAAATTATTTCGAAAATTTTCGCCTGCGGCGCTCGATTTGATTTTTTTTTGGCTACATTACATAAAAGCTGTAACTGCAATCATGCCCGGCAATATATTCTCCATGCTGGCTTCGGCAGAACGCCATCTAATAGTTGGCCTATCGTCTTTCATGCTGCCCTTTATTATTACTCTTCCTTCGTAATCGTTTCTGTTCCATAATTTAAAGCTCGAATTCTTAGTTCTAGGAATCGGTAAATTTTTTGAAAGATTCGGTAAAATTTTGGCTCTGCACCCCCCTACCGAAAACGCACTTGCGACACCCCTGCCCCCCCCCCCTCACGCGACTCCCACACCAGCATCTACCGGAGTGCCATTTCCAAAGTGTTTCCCAATCACTTAAAAGATAAGAATCTCAAATCATAAGTAGCCTGGAATCTCGACAGTTTATATTTTACAAAAAGTACTCCACGGTAGTAAAAACCTTAAAACACATCAATAAATTACAACACCGTGCACGCGTCACAAATGACATCCACCAGGGTGTAAAAAAATTGATTCCTAGATCCCCTCCGACCCCCCACTCGAAATGTCCCTATCTACAACTCGTCCCTGTCTCGCGAAGTTCGCGAGCTCGATGTTGGGTGTACGTAGAGTCCTTCGGCAGCCTGCCACAAGGCAGTCGAGTCTTTTCGGACGATTCCTACGATCTCCATCTGGCCGTTGATTGGGCGGCCATAAGTCTGCCCGGAAGATGCGAGGTATCTGAAACAAATCTCAACTTACACACAGGGTGTCATATTAGTTGCGTTGTTGATCTGAATTCTCAGTTCTCCGTTCCCGCTTCTGAATTCTCGATTCTTGTACAAATTACCATTTTTGCTCCTCTCGCTTCTTCATTCTCGCTTTGATAAAAATACTAATTTGGCAGCTCGTCCGCAACCCGGTATACGTGTTTATGCATTTTATCACTTCCTGAAATTTTGAGTAATACTAACCCTACCGTCATTACTCGAGTGGGCGTGTACATAGATAAATCTTTAGAGCTAAGAAGGAGTCTGATTGTTTAAGTTGTATTTTTGTTTTTGTTTGTTTGTGTATATGGCCCGTGGGCTTTTGAAATACACTGATCTATCTATCTATCGATCTATTGAACACCTGCACTACGTTGACCAATCAGGGAGGAGAACGGAGAGAGGAGAATCGAGAATTCACTATCGGAGCAACTTCTCGATTCTGCAGAATCGCGAGGCTTTCCCCGTTCTTGACTCTGACTAAAACGCAATGAAAGAAGGAGATTAAAAAGATGAGATCATGTTATTTTAAATCTGCAAAGCACCTGCTCCACTTGTCGAAATTATGTCATAACGATACATTGACGGAGAAATTCAAAATTCAAGACGCAAGTGTTACCCTTTTGGATGTTTCGTCATCACTTTCAAAACTCATGGACAACAAGGCCCAACCAGCACACGATGTCGTCCACTGCTTCCTGACCGAAGATTAAAAATTTAGTGTCTTTTTCTGTGTGTATATATGTGTTTTGTTTATTTTATTTACTTTAGTCATTTACTCCGCCTTTTCAAAATGGCGGGTCATAAATAAATTACTTACTTACTTACTTAATGAAAGGAGAATTCGCTTCATCTGAAGAGTCCAAAAACGCGAAATAGGAGAATTGCGAGGAGAATTCGGATCAAAAACGCAACTATTGTATCTTTCAACTGATCCAGACCCTTTAGCAGAAAATCACTGGTTAACACACATCTCAATTCCCCACACTCCAGTTCAGCGCTTCCAAGCGGACTAGTCTCTGTTAGTCCCACTATGCCTCATAATCATCACTTGACTCAGATATAGTAAAGTAGGTCAACAGTTTGATGAGTAGAAAATCTGCAATTGGCTTCCCAGTTATGTAGCGTTACACGGACGGGAAATCCCGTCGAGTAGAAAGGAATTCTAGTCGACTCGAAAGGATTCCGTTCGAGAAGACGACTAGAAAAAAAGTCTAGCGGGACGAGAATCCTTTCATGATGAAAGGAATTCCGGTCTACTTGTAAGGAATCTCGTCGGCGGCACTGGTAAAAAGGCTAAATAAAAGTCTAGCTAGCTTTTGAAAGCAGCTGTCATTATAGTACTGACGTCATAAATGCTCTCAAAACATTTTTTTTATTGGCTAGTGAATTTATTTTTGTCAGATTTTCTGGTTTGAAGAATTTATTTCTTTCCCTCTACGTGTAAGCATAATATTGTCACCACGATCGGATTCTGTTCAAGTTTTCCTGTACTTGTAAACGCTGCATTAATGAAGGTTTTACATATAAAATCTTGCAGTATTTGCTACTGGGATTAATCTTATCTCTAAAAAGATAATCTTATCTCTAATTCGGATTAACCGATCCATCAAATTATCTTACATACTGGATACAGTTGAGGGCAAATTGTCTACCACTTCGGGGAAGAAAAAATATGTTTGATAAATGGAAGAACCCAGGAAGCAGGCGACCTTGCCCTTTTTGCGAGATCGAAGATGATGGTTTAGACCATTTTTTTACTAGGTGCCATACGCTTTCAGGTTTGAGGGAGGATACGTTTCGGGGAATTAGTGTTGCCCTCCCTGGTATCTTATTAAGTACTTCTGCGCAGGTAATCTGTAAAGTAGGGCGATACATTGATAGTGCATTCAAACTTGAATCTTGTTAGGAGATCCATTGATTTGTTTAAGTTTGCGTACGTTTATTTATGTAATGTGTTTTTGTATATGGCCTTCGGGTTTTTTCTGATTACACACTATATAAGATTAATCCCATTATCAAATACTGCAGTTAGCTTTAATCCTTACTCGGAGAAACTTTTTATAGTGTAGTCCACTTGGAGCGCTGAAGTGGAATAAGGCCAATTCCTACTTTGGAATTGTAGGAATTGGATTTCACTACTTTGAAATCCGGGTATGGAAATTTCCCGCCCGAATCGACACAAACAAAGTGGACCAGATTTTGACCCGATTTCAGGTTAGTTTCTTCCTCGGGTCGACCACAAAGCAGGGAAGGCGTCACTATGTGGCAGGGAACGGATACGTCCGTATCAGTTTAGTGAAGTCAACTGTAACTCGTAGTCAGCTTGCACTCAAGGGATATTTAGGCGGCACTATGGGGGAGGGGGCTTTAAAGTGGCTGACAGGGGGCTTTAAAGGTTCAGAGAGAGGCGGTAGCCAGTCGAAAGTTCAGTGGCTCTTCGGACAAACACATAAGAGATCAACTCAGGTCTGTAAATTTACACATAAGAAAGCAAATCCTGTCAACTTGTGTCGGGTGAAGGTGAAGCTCGAAAATTGTGTAAACTCTCGTCGGTAAATCGGGATTTTTTATTATTTTTTTTAAATGCACCTTTAACACATTTTCAATCAGCCATGGCCTCAGGCTTTTTGTGCAATAAATTATTAATTATTATTATTATAATTCCGTTCACTGTCGGTAAATCACCTACGCCCGCCAACCCGTTTTCCTTGTTTTGTTCATCTGTTCGCACCCACAAACTGACCCTTTTGGTTAATCCGGCAAGCTTCTTTGTGTCTACTTTATTTCTGGATGGCAGCTACTTTTTCGACGGACAGATTTATGATTTTGTGGGTCGTCCTTACTTTCATTTGGAATCGTAAGAAGAGGTTCTGACCATACTACTTCAGCCCAACCCGATGAAAAATTTATCTCAAAATAGTACTATGAAGTAGTACGAAAAAGTTGCATGCAGTACTAACGATGCTACTACACGCTTCTACTTCAAGGCTACCGCGTTACTGTATATGGTACTATTAGCAAGACTGGATGTTACTATGGCAAGACAGGATGCTACTGGATACTACTACATAAGATTGGACCTGTCTGCGGCACATTAAATGATAGTTTTCTTTGCTATTACATAGTATTACATGTAACGTTTTAGTACTACTACCATACTACTACACAGGCTACAAATTTTTCGTCGGGAAGCTGACTGCGTATCATATTTAATAGTGCAAAACGGATCCGTGAGCTGACTTTGGAAAAACGCTCAAGTTGGAAAAACCTGAAGAGGACCCTTGCTAAGAAGGGCCGAAATGGCTCTAATAAAATTCAGCTGAGGTATCCGTTTTGCACTATCAAATATGCTCTAACCACCAATGTTTCCACAGAATTTCGCCTGTGGCACATTTCAGAGAACGGGCGCATCATTTAGTTGGCGTTTTAGGCTTAGAATTTGGGTTGAACTACGTTAAAAGCTAGAATTAAACCTTGCCAGGAAAAAGGCGGATTTAAAAATAAATCTCGAGCGGCGCTAAATTTGCCCTTATTATACCAATTCGATTGTGTGTTTGCGGGGATCATGCGCAGTTGCCGCGACGTCCGACACGAGCGCAATTTCAAAACTTCACTTTTTTTTAGGCAAAGTAGCGAACGACCAAATCAGACACGCTGCTATACCCTGGCTGCAAAGTAAGCTCCTGAATCCGAATCCGGATTCGAATCCAGGTTCTTCCTCTTGGCCGGAGTCGAATCCGGATTCGATTCTTCTGCTTGTCAGGCTGGATTCGGATTTCAAACCCTCAATCTTACGAATCCATTCAAATTTCTAGTCTACATTCTTCCAGTTTCCGTTTTCCTAATTTTTCATAAAACTTTTGGTACTTCAAAATATTTAGCAGCAATAAATATTATCAGATTGCCTGCGATCAGTAACCAGACCTCCTAAGCTTCTGGGGCTCTCCTGAACAGAGATGGGCAAATCCGACCATGATAAGGAATCGAATCAGATCTTTACAAAAATCTAATCATGTACATAGGTTATAGTTTAAAAATCAGAGGTGACAAAAACACTGATATCTAAGGGATACCACAACGTTGTATTTTTTTGGTCTAACTGCAAGGTTTGAATGCAGGTTTGTTTCCTTACCCGACGTTGACCCTGATGATTGATAGCCTGACGAGGACCCTTGCTATTACATAAAATATTATCGAATTGTGTGCAAATAGCTTTAGTCAAATTTTTGAAACGAGGAGTTGAGCGCTCGCAAACCCATCCAGAGATGGGCGAATCCGAATCCGGATTCGGATTCGAATCCAGGATTCGTCCTTTTGGCCGGATTCGAATCTTCTGCTTTTCAGGCTGGATTCGGTTTCGGACTCGGATTCCAAACCCCGGATCTTACGATTCCGACCCAATTTCTTATCTTCCCCCCAAATTCATTCCTGATTGCCGAGAGGAAACCCAGACTATGATAACCACACTTGAGTACCCAGAAATACCGTATCATCTGCCTTGGGTACTTTTTTGTCACCCCTGATTTTTAAAACTATACCCTATGTACACGATTTAATTTTTGTAAAAGGACCTCTCTTGCTTATTCTGCCATTTATAATATACTTAGCTCCCATATGGAATTTTAAGCTTCTGAAATCCCCACCTTTCTCCATTGTTTCGTTTCGTAACTACGAATTTTTAGCGCTTTTTCGGCCTTTCCAGGTTTTCCCGTCATCCAACGAAAAGTTTGCCGTAATCTTCAATGCCCGCTGACAACTCTTTCACACATAAGGATTTGATACTCTTCTGTTTATTACTTCTTTTATTTGCTTAGTTTTCCCACTTTTTAACCAAGGCACGTTCAGTTTTCAAATGTTTTGCGCCATGCCGCCGCGTCGGAGAGCAGGAAGGCTGGATACAGTCGACAAGAGCTAACAAGAGAATCGCTAGTTTTAGGTGGAAAGTTATGGTATTTCCAAAAACGATGTTTCTGAATCATTTCACAGAGAAAATACCATTTCTAGTAAGAGTTATGCTTTAAGGTCGGGTTCGAATCCGGATTCGATTCAGGATTCGAATCCTCAGCATGAATTCGAATTCGTACCTAGCCCTGGATTCGGATTCGAATCCTTTCATGGTCGGATTCGCCCATCTATGAACCCATCTACATGTAGCTGAAGTAGCACACTTACGCTCCGGTGTCAAGATGCTGCAATGCAATGCTTTCGTCCCGTTCCCAGAAGTCACTGTCACAAACCACTTTCCAATGGTCACCGCTGTCGCCATCACCTAGATATGATAAACATTAAAGGACCCGTCGCACCTATACTATGAGCGTGTTCCACCCTACTTAACGTAGTTACTACGCATGACGTCACGAATTCTGACTTCTTGGCGTCAAGGCGAAACGCATTTTTCTATTTTCAGCAAAATGTCATGCCACGCGCTAATCCGGCCAATCACGTTACAGGGATTCGCAGTTCAATTCAATTCAATTCACTTTCTTCGAAAAACATGCGACGGACAGAGCCGATCATTAGCTTCTGTTGTCATAAAATAAACATGTAAGTCAATCGACGAGCCAAAAATTTATACTCAAAGGTACAATATATACATCTAATAACTACTTCGAAGACTAAAAAACAACACGGCATTAAACTCCCGAGTGTGGTAAGCAAATAGTTACTATATCGAGAAGGTTGGAACGGTCAGCGTAGTAACTTTTCGCGAGGTTGGAGCGAAAATAGTAACTAACAGTTACTATTATTAGAAGGGTGGAACACGCTCTATACTGCTGACTAAACATGCGTCCCTATCCATTCTATCTAGTCTCATTCCAGAGATTCAGATATTTCCATGTAATATTCGTCACGCTAACGGCCTTTAGACCGATTCATAGATTCTCAATAGTTGCGTTTTTGCAGATACCATGGTATCTGTTGCCACGGTGACTGAATCTGTAATTAGTCGTTTTTGTAGTAACCGTGGTATCTGATATACGGTTGCTCTGCAAAAACGACAGAACGACAATTGCCGAAATGGCGCTTTTCCTAAGTATCCCAAAAGAAAAAACTGATATTCAGTCACATCACTAAGTGCCAAACTTCTTTCCCACCAATTTGACTAAAACTGATAAAAGTGAAATGACTTTTTCAGATACCTCGATCAGTTACCACGGTCGGACCGTGGTATCTGAATATCAGATACCACAATAACTGGCCAGATGCCATGATAACCGCAAAACGCTTTTTGACCGTGGTATCAGATACCACGATAACTGAAAAAACGCAACTCAGGTTCGGAACCTTTCGAGCCAGATTAGGTTCCTGCCTATCAGTGCCTGACTGATTATCAAACCAGGGAGGCAGCTCGCTGAAAACGGGTTTGTAATCTCTGCTGAACCAGCAGAAATCCGAACTCTACCTGGAGACGGTGCTGAGATGTGTCCAACTCGACCTAGCCTACTATTATTTCTATGCAGGTCAGACGTAAAATCAACCAGTTGGCTCACGGCCTTTTCAATATTTAAAGCGAATAAACAAAACTGAACAGACAGGAGTTCAATTTGATAGACAACAGAGCCCAAAGACATATTATAAGTAGTGAACTGAAAGAAAAGAACTGACAAAAAAAAAAAGTGAAAAGAAAGTGAACTGACAGCGGACGTCGGTGTCAAAAGCCTGACCTTTTTGTGCCACGAGGTTTAATTGTCTTCTATTTATCTATAATTTTTCTTTCCTTCCCTTTTCTTTTTTGTCCCCCATATAAGTATGCTAAGTGATTAAATTATTGAGTCCTGCCGCAAACAAATCTGTATAGATTTTCACGTGGCATGTCTGTTATGATACTGGATTTTTTTGTAAAATTCCATTATATATTAAATTTGTCTCTCTCTCTCTCTGTGGCAGCTTTTAGCTAAAAGACAAATTATTGCTGTGGTTTTACCAAATGTTTTATTGACATCCACGTCGGATTGGATCCTTGCTGATTAGTACGAGAACAGGCAGTCGAACGTTTTTTTTTTTTTTTCATTTTGGAAGTTTCTTGCCCGTTTCACCGTTATGAGCCTAGTACTGTTGTGCTTAATGAGGTTCCAAAGTTGTCCCCCGTACCTGCAACACATACGCGGTACCAGAAAAGCTTCGTTCCGAGTTTCACAAAAATTTATAATGATGGTGGTAGCTGTCTGTGATATTATTCCAACGTCCGTGTTCTGTTTTTGGTTTTCATTTATATATTATAATAGGTCTGTGATGACGAATTGATGATTAACTTATAGATTTTAAAATGTGCATTATGCTTGACGTAATACCCAAATTTGGCATTGCCATGATAGTGGTTGTTTGAAATAAATTCGTTATGTTATGTTATGAGTATAATATGATAGGTATATTCATATTATGTATATAACGGACTACGTCAGCTACGATGCTTCATCAGCGATATTACAGGTTTTTTATATATACAGGTTTGTTTCCTTCCCCGACGTTAACCCTGAAGATTGACAGCCTGACGAGGACCTTACAAAGAGGGCCGAAATACCGCTGATGAAGCATCGTAGCTGACGTATCCGTTTTATCTGAATATATGTTTCAAAGTCAGCTTCGGCTCAAGGAATATTCAAATATGAAAGGCCTGCCGATTGTTCAGAAAAAAAAAAAATCATGTCGGTTTGCTTCTTCAAGTATCAATTTAGCACCAATATCATGAAACAAATGTATTATTGTCAAGGAATCTCTATGAAAATAATATTTTTTAAAGTTGCGTTGTCTGATATTTAAATGAGTAGCCTCCACTTTGTAATGACGTATTTGTATGCATTTGTATGATTTTCTTTTTGAAATTTACTCGCCCATTTCAGAGGATCTAGAAATAAAATAATACTTATAATCAAGGGGAGTTATTTCGGCCCCGCTTCCCAGCTCCCGAAAACCCTCTTTGAATACAAACCTCCTTCTCCAAATGCAGACACTTCCTGGTTACTTGAGAGTGGAGATACGAAATGATGAGAGTGCAACAGTCGTGACGTGGTCAAGTGTTCCAGTCGAACTGTTGATCCACAGTCAATTGGCTCCCTGAAGAAGAAAAGATCGGACCTTTTTTTATTACTGCGACGAGTGATAAAGAAAAAAATGCAACTAAAAATGTGTTACAAGTCAATCCGCCAGAGATAGATAAAAAATTATCAAAATAGTACTCACGCCAAAATTTGGCCTGACTTTGAAAACTAACCCTGGGGCAATTTTTTTTAAAGCATCTGCGAGTTTACAAACTTGCTGATTCAGAACGTTTATGTGCTGAAAAATATAGCGAACTGGCTGTTTCTTTCAATTTTCTTCTGTATACTGCAAACAAAGTTAGAATGCAGAACTTACCGTTGCAAAAGATCATGGCTTCGACTATTTTTTGCATCCCTACGGGCCCTTTGCTTTAGATGATACGACACGGGAGAATTTGCAGATCCGGTCTTTCTGACCAATAGCCTAATCTTACCTAAACCGATAATTGGGAGCCTGATACGTCTCGAAAAGGCCAAACCACAAGAATATATACGAGTGTAGCGAATGCAGAATACGGGGAACAAGGATGGATGAATTTTAGGGTATGTGGATCAATTATCACCATGCACAATTAAAGGACCTGTCGTACGTATAATGACAATCCGACCTACTTCTGTAACATCATCCATTAGTTCTTAAACCCGGAGATTTAAATTTTCTATGTTACATTCTAATCCCTGAACGACACCTCGCTGATTTTCACAATTGCCGCGTTTCACTATTTTCCATGCGTATCATGCTGTCGACGAGTGTTCGGGTACCATACCGTTGATGCGTAAAACTGGTTATCTGAATTTTGCCGGGTTCTTGCTAGAAGTCAATGGACCAGAGAAAAGGCTTAGAACACCAAAGCCGTCTACATTTCGTTAAAAGCAGAGCCTAGTTTTACAGTACTTAACTAGTTTTGGATCTTGGAAAATAAGCAGTTAATAGTGCGAGGTGTGCTTTAACTATCCACTGGTTAAAATCCTTATCTGAACCTGGACTTTCTAACCTCAACCGAACTTAAAGCTTCAGCTCATGTAAACCTGCTATCTGTTTTCAGCCTCTGTAAAGTGAGACACGATTTAAGTACTCAAACATTACATTCTTGCAGAGTAAGCTAGGCAATTTTTGACAATGCAAAACAAACTGGCATCATCAATGAAAGGAAATTCAGACCCCAAGCCCTCCTCTACAACAAACAATTCACCAAATTGGATGTTTGGGGCTAAGCTAGAATGTATCACAAGTTCATTTTCCAGTTTAAGCGCTTGAGCCTGAAGAGGACCCTCGCCATGAAGGGCTGAAATGTAGCTCTAATAAAATTAAGCTGACGTATCCGTTTTGCACTGTCAAATATGATTCGCAGTCAGCTTGGACTGAAGGAATATTTACTGCATAGTATTACATATCCAGTAAGGAAGCAAATAAAAACAAAAGAACTCGTTATTCCAAATGTTGAAAGGATGGCCTATTTGGATGAGGGGATGTGGAGATGGAGATGGTACTGAATCTTCCTCCACTAATGTTATTTATTCACTAGTGACAAATTATTTGCATGGGAGACTGAAACCTGGAACTGTCCCACTATAACAAAGAATGACAAGGGATCACCAAAGAGGTTAGAAAATGAACTGCCATTACCCAAGTGAAACTACTGGATTTGCCCGCAGTTTTATCCTTGCTTGTTTTTATTTTTTTTTTAATACGTTACTCCGTTTGTCCGCTGTCCACAGATAATTGATATCATCAAATTAACTTAATCTTTCGGATTAATTATTTAATAAACTAAGGAATCACATTTCGTACTTTTTGCTTATGAGGAGCTTCGATGAAAGGAAGTGACAAAATAGCACATTCATGACAAAATATAGAGCTGTGTTTCTTTCAGAAGAAGCAAGCTCTTTGAGATGGTCTTTGAAGTTTAACTGAAAAGTAAACTTATTTTTGCATTATTTAACTAAATACACTGCATTATTTGGATTATGTTAAAGGACCCCTCGCACTATTTACTCTTCAACTTGCAGTATTATAGAATATTTGAGTACTTTAAAACTAGGCTGTGCTTTCAATAAATAACCCACGGTTTTTGCTGTTTTAAGCCTTTTCCGAGACCCGCTGACATGTAGCGAAATCAGGGAAACAATTCACATAACCGGTTTTTCTAATGGAAAAACTTCTCGCAGACAACCGTCGACAGCGTGATACACATCGAAGGTTGCAAAACACGGCAAGTGAGAAAATCAGCGTGGTTTTGTTAGACGGGTTAGAATGTACCGTACGAAATTGGGGTCTCTGGGTTTACAAATATATGGAGTTACTACGGAATTAGGTTGCATTAGTATTATAGGCAAGACAGGTCCTTTAAGGAATGTTTTTATTTTCCACTATTTGCTTTGGTATGACGTTCCGAGTATCTACAGCCGCCCTCATAACGAAAAATTTTACGATTACGCGGAAAATTTTTGAATCTCAATACAAATGCGGCTTTCAGTGACCAGTGATCAGCTCATGGAAAAAGATCGCTGGGTGAATACTTATTTTCGTAAACCCTTTTAGTTAAGCATATAACACAGGTACAAGCGCATACATATACCATAAATTCACCAAGGAAATTCCACTATATGATAACCGATTATTTGTGAATAGCGAAAGAAACAAGTAACGCATTTTCATCAGGTCTTCGAGCCTCTTTGAGCGAATAAGTTAGGGGTGACTAGATTGTCCTCTCTCAGCCCTATTCGGTTAAACTTTAAGGCTTCTGTTCAAAGCATTAGGGAGATGCCTTACCCTCTCATACAGGTTTTATTCAGTGGCCCTTTGATTGTCCAATGGGAGTTTACATCTTCTTTCACATCTGTTCCAGTAACTGACTGCTGCCCACTCCCAGAGCCATATTTCACATCATGTGAATGTAACCTTACTTTGTAAGACAGATTCATAAGCTTCAGAACAGAGCCACAAGTGACATATTTTGCTGACCGGCCTGAAAGAAAGAAGAGCCTTAGGTTTTTCGAAAAGTACCAAGAGAGGGTGCTGGTTATCTCCTTAGCTATACCAGTCTAGGTCTAGGTAATACCTACAGAATGTGCCAGTTTAGCTCAGGTGTCAATCAGCCTTATAGCTGGATGACTCAGTCACAGACAATTTTAGAGACTATCCAACAACCGACATACAAACTGAATTCAACTGCAAAGGGTTATGACAAGCAGGGGCGTCACGACTGGGTGGGGAGGGGGGGGGGGACGCCCCCCCCCCTAATCTTGTCGGCCAGTCGGTAGAAAACAACCTAGCTATTTGTCCTCAAAGTTGATTTTTTTCATGAAAATAGTCGTTTTTTCTGAAAATCAGTTGATTTTTTGTCAAAACAGTTTTTTTTCAAAACTGTCATTTTTTTTCTTGAAAACAGTCATTTTTTCTGCATAAACAGTTTGTAATAATTGCCAGCCAGTCGGTAAATGCCTTGCCCCCCCCCCCCCCAAATATTTTGGTTAGTAGTGCCTCTAATGACAAGGGCATTTTCCTGTCAAACAAAACAGGGAGCATTACTATCTGAACGGAGGGACAGTCATTTTTTTTCTTGAAAACAGTAATTTTTTCTGCATAAACAATTTGTAATAATTGCCAGCCAGTCGGTAAATGCCTTGCCCCCCCCCCCCAAATATTTTGGTTAGTAATGCCTCTGATGACAAGGGCATTTTGCTGTAAAACAAAACAGGGAGCATTACTATCTGAACGCACGGACAACAGTTTACAGTACTACCAATATGCTAGTCATTCAGGCAGGACATTTACTTAGTTTCATATTGCAGATGAGGAGGATCCTCCTCCCTACCATCTGAAATCGATCTTTCATTACCACAATAATGAAAAACTCCTTCTTGTTGTTGAGTGTAGGCCCAATACCAAAGTAAATTTATGTCAGGCCATTTGGTACCTGCATACAAAGCATTGGTTTAATGCAAGTAAATAATAATTTTTACATTGTTTGCGCTGCGTTGCCCATAGAAATCATGATTCACGAGTTGACTTTGAAACTAAAAATAACCTAATTTCAAAACTCAGGTTGACTCATGAACTCAACAATATCTATCTGGATTACAAAATCTGGGATCTCTAACCAATTTGCGAATATCTGCATATTTATTCAAACAATGTTTACAACGGATACGTCAGCTACGATTCTTCACCAGCGATATTTCGGCCCTTCTTGGCAAGAGTCCTCGCCAGGCTGTCAATCCTCTGGGTCAACGTCGGGGAAGGAAACAAACCTGTCACAAAACCTTGTGTCAACAAACCTTGTCAGGTTTGTTTCCTTCCCCGACGTTGACCCAAAGGATTGACAGCCTGACGAGGACTCTTGCCAAGAAGGGCCGAAATATCGCAGATGAAGAATCGTAGCTGACGTATCCGTTGTAAACATTGTTTGAATAAATGTTTCCAAGTCAGCTTGGGCTCAAAGAATATTTATCTGCATATCTTTTCAATAACAGAAGAAACTGTGATTTTAAGGTTGCCAATTTTACTTGTCTTAAAGACTGCCCAGACCAGAACAGGCCCATCTCACCTTCAAGCACAACTCTTACTAGAAATGATCTTTTGCCTATGAAAGGGATCAGAAAAAAGTTTTCCATAATACCATTACTTTTCCACCTGAGATTTTCTTGTTAGTGCTTGTCGACACTATCCAGCCTTCCTGCTCTCCGACGCGGCGGGTGGGAGCAAAACATTTGAAAACTGAATGCGCTGTGGTTAAAAAGTTGGAAAACTAAGCAAATAAAAGAAGTAAAAAACAGAAGATTCTCATATCCTTATGTTTGGAAGACTTGTAGGCGGACATTGAAGAGTCCGGCAAACTTTGCTTTGTGTGATGGGCAAAACCTGGCATGGCGTAAAAAGCGCTAGTATTCATCGGTAGGCACAAAACAAAACAATGGAGAAAGGTGGGGATTTTAGAAGCTTATAATCGGACAAGAGAGCTAGGTATATTATAAAAGGCAGAATAAGTAAGAGGGGTCCTTTAAGAAGAGCAAAAAATAAAATTTGTTTCCTGTTTTAAGTTTTTTTTTTACCTTGACGTGTCTATCTCAACTAAAGGATGAGCAACAACCAAAACACTAAAATCCACACAAGGCAATTATAGGCTAGGCTATTGAAACATAATTACCAAAAGTGTCTAATGACGACAGGTCACAAAAAATCAAACACCGCCCTTAAGTTCCTTCTGTTACTTTTTTCTTCACTGTTCACTGATGACACCTACCGGTTTGAAATTAAAAACACTATTTTCAATAGGGGACACAGTAAAGAACTTTAGCAGAAATATACCTTTCAAGGGCAGTTCAAGGGTAGGCAGAGTTGAAAGAAACAGACATGTGAAGGCAATGTGTCTAACCTTCTTTGCTTGATATACTCTACATACTATACTCTACATATGCTGCTTGATATTTCAAATCAATGATTGGGAAGAAGATTTTTTTTAAATTCAAGAGGGAATCACAGACACAAACTCAGAAACAACTCAACCACTCCCGATGAAAAATTTATCTCAAAATAGTAGTAGTACTAACTGATCCTACTACACGCTTCTACTTCAAGGCTACCGTGTTACTGCATATACTGCATGCTACTTTATTTTATTTTTAAAATTTGTTTTAAATATGGGAAATATCTCCTTGGAATCCCGTCTTGGTCAAGAAATAGACCTCTAGTTCGAAAATATGATCTGCGGGAACCGGTAACTGAAATGGCCGAACACTTCAAGCGGATGACTGCTGACAAGCCGTCTCACCACCCCTGGAGCGGCATTTTATTTTAGTATTTATCGAATTTGTTGTTGTTTTGTATTTGGGTATGAGTTTATTAGTTCCTTCTTTTTTTTCTTTTCTTTTTCTGTACTCCATCTCATGCTTTTGTAGCTGTTGTAGATGGGTTATGAATAGATACATACATACATACTATTAGCAAGACTGGATGCTACTATGGCAAGACAGGATGCTACTGGATACTACCTAGGCCACTTAAGATTGGACCAGTCTGAGGCACAATAAATGATAGTATTCTTTGCTATTACATAGTATTACATGCAACATTTTCGTACAACTACCATGCAACAACTACGCATGCTACAAATCCGCACTCAGCCCAACTCAGTCAAGACCAGGTCAAGACTGGTTCTGGAAAAAAAATGTGAATTTGGAATTACAGCAAACTGTCTGCATTAAAATTTCCATTCCAAGTAACTATCTGTGCTTTTGTACTGCCTGCTAGACTGCAGATTGTCTGGGTTAACAAAATTTCCTCTGTCCAATTGGCTGCACAAATTCCTAACTGCAGAACTGATTACAAAGAATTTTCCATCAGGAAAGTACTAGTAGAGATGTATCTAACCTTGAGCAGATAATGCAGCACACAACAAAATGACACTTGTCAAAAACTTCCGCATTTTCCTAGTTCTTTGAAAGTGTTGCCTCCCCACGTCAGGCAGTTTAGACGAAAACGGAAGCCTTTTGTAATACAGAGAGCGTGCTCCATCCTACTTACCGTAGTTACCACGCATGACGTCACAAATTCTGCCTTTTTGTCGTCAAGGCTGGAACGATTTTTCTATTTTCCAGCGGAATACCATGCCACGGGTGAATCCGACCAATCACGTGACAGAGAAACGTGGTTACTACGCTTACCATGCTCCCGAGCGTGGTAAGCAAATAGTTACTATTAGTGACTATTTCGAGAAGGCTGGAACGGTCAGCGTAGTAACTTTTCCTGAGGTTGGAACGGATTTAGTAACTAATAGTTACTATTGGTACGAGGGTGGAACACGCTCAGAGACATCTTAAATTTGCTTGCATGATTTGATTTAATGATTGGAAAGAAGAGTAGATGACAGGAAGTACAAAAGATAGACGCGACCAGTGTAGCAAGATGGTGCGCGTTTGAGCCATTTGGGCGGTTTTTCGAGATGGCTGCGCTTCAAATTTTTCAGGTGTGCTCATTGCGCCATTTTTGCGCATTTCCCTAAGAGCGTGTTCCACCCTCGTACCAATAGTAACTATTAGTTACTAAATCCGTTCCAACCTCACGAAAAGTTACTACGCTGACCGTTCCAGCCTTCTCGAAATAGTAACTAATAGTAACTATTTGCTTACCACGCTCGGGAGCGTGGTAAGCGTAGTAACCACGAATCTCTCTCACGTGATTGGTCGGATTCACCCGTGGCACGATATTCCGCTGGAAAATAGAAAAGTCGTTCCAGCCTTGACGACAAAACGACAGAATTTGTGACGTCATGCGTGGTAACTACGGTAAGTAGGATGGAACACGCTCTCTCGGCGAAAATTGGGCGCCTTTTGCTATCCACATATCTGAAAAGTGAAAACAGATATGGATTTGTAAATACCACTTGGTCATTTTCTATTTAGAGCTCAATGGTTGCGTGAATTCCAATTCTTTATTGAATGTTAACAAATTTCGCTCGAGAACATCGTGTAATGGGCATGCGGGCTCAAAATATGATGTCCTCTCTCTCTATATACTGCTTCATATCGTGTATGCGAGCGACTAACCGCAAGTTGAGTGCTACGAGCAGGGGTGTCCCAAGCCTTTCTTCATTGGGGGGGGGGGGGGGGGGGGGGCGAACCTGGTAAAAATTGACCGAATCGGTACCTGATATTGATCGAATTTGTAACTTTTTTCTAAAACACAGCGAGTTGCCTTAAAAAGCTATACTGTAAAAAGTTACATAGAGCGTATTCCACCCTCGTACCAATAGTAACTATTAGTTACTAAATCCGTTCCAACCTCACGAAAAGTTACTACGCTGACCGTTCCAGCCTTCTCGAAATAGTAACTAATAGTAACTATTTGCTTACCACGCTCGGGAGCATGGTAAGCGTAGTAACCACGTTTCTCTGTCACGTGATTGGTCGGATTCACCCGTGGCATGATATTCCGCTGGAAAATAGAAAAATCGTTCCAGCCTGGACGACAAAAAGGCAGAATTTGTGACGTCATGCGTGGTAACTACGGTAAGTAGGATGGAACACGCTCATAGTATGTTCATAATCAAGTCAAGAGAAAATTTTCATTTTCAAATTTTCAAGAGAAAATTTGGAGTGTTTTCACGCTCTTCCACTCCTGTTCTTTTTTCAGGGATACGCCGTCAATAGCCTTTTACCTTATGGGGACGTCCAGTTTTGCCAACATGACTTGAAAATGTGCCGACAAAAAACGCAGTGCTGCTAAGCGACAACGTCGTGAGCGGCTGTATCCAGGAAAAATTAAATCGCTGCAGGCAAAATTTTTTTACTCCGCCTTTTTTCTGGCAAATTTTAGCTTTTAACGTGGTTTAAGCACCCCAAAATTCCAAGCCTCAAACGCCACCTAAATGACGTACCCTTCTTCTAAATAGTGAAGACTGCTAAATGTGCCGCAGGCGAAATTTTTTGGAAACACACATGATCAAAGTGCCTTTTTGCGATCCCAAGGCTACCTATTAAACCACAGAGCTGACTGGCGAAAAAAGGGTCCATCCAGGGTAAAGTAGATGTAAAGTACATTTATTCTGCATTTACAGCAAACAAAAATTGGCTATTATTCACATCTGCAATCATTAGAAGTATAAGTTAAGTAATGAAGTTGAAGCTACCGTTAAATGGTAAAGAACAAGAGCTAAATAAATGCCACTTAAATTACCATGCACAGTAACTGGGGTGAACCAAATAATGAATTCGTATTACCGAAAAATTAACTAAAAAAATAAGGAGCAGATCGGGAGCGGTACAACGCCCGAATTTCGGAATGGAACAAAACTCTTTGAAGAACCACCTAAAACAACCGAATGTGGCAAGTCTTGTAACAGATGCGGACCAAACAAAAATCAGGTGAATTACCGAATGCGGTAACGAATTAGAACTAAACGCGTCTGATTAATCACCGAATTATGAAATGGATTGACCGAATGCCATAGGACAGATACGTAGGGGAATGCGGCGAAATCGACTCGGACTGAACAAAATAGGGATGAATTGTCAAATTCGGTCACGAATCAGAACCAAATGAATCTGATTAATGTCCGAATCATCAAATTGACTGACCGAAGCGACAGAACAGACACGGACTTGAGAAAAGTCTGGTGAACAACCGAATTCGCTAACGAATGTGACCAAATACGTACGTTAAATCACCGAATTTACGTAGGGACATACCGAATGCAGTGAAATCGACTCGGACTGAACAAAATATGGATTGTCAAATTCGGTCACGAATCAGAACCAAATGATCTGATTAATGACCGAATCATGAGATTGACTGACCGAATGCGATAGAACAGACACGGACTTGAGATAACTCCGGTGAACAACCGAATTCGCTTCCGAATGTGACCAAATACATACGTTAAATCACCGAATCTACGTAGAGACGTACCGAATACGGTGAAATCGACTTCGACTGAACAACAGTTTTATTAATTACCAAATTCGATAAAGAATGGGATCCAAAAAACGCGATAAATCACCTAATTTGGAAATGTGGGAACACAAGATTTTGTAAAACAGGCATCACGGCTTCGCCGCGATGCCCATTTTGATCGAATTGGCGAAAATTTGACCAAATGCCCAAAATGTAGGGGGGGCGCTGCGCCCCCCCCCTCGGGATGCCCCTGGCTACGAGTGCTACGACGTAGAGCATAATTTGCTGGTAAGCAGTTTCCACTTTAGATGTGTGGATTTTCGGACAAATTGATGGCTTATAGTTACTATTTCTTTCCTTATAAAAGACAGGCCCTGGTTAACCTTGCTCAATAGACAGAACCAGAGGCCTTTCTAGCCAAAATTGACTGGAGGGGGTGGTCCAGGTCTTTAACAGCTGGTTAGTTATTTTTACCAAATTATTCAAAACTAAGACTGTATTCAAGAAGAAAAATGTTCAAAAAAATCAGGTCGCTTTGCGCCAACTTTTTTATTATTATTACCAGCAACTGACAACTTTTGAGGGGGGTTGACAAGAAGGGCCGAAATACCGCTGATAAAGCATCGTAGCTGACGTATCCATTGTATACATTATTCGGACAATTGTAATTTCACAGAAATCGCATACTTTCTCTTTTGATCATGAAAGAAACCCAAGACAAACAGTCTAGATGGCTTTAATGTCTAAGCATTGTCGTCGAAATCCTGATTTGTTCTAAACTCTGGACCAAGCTCTGCTTTAATGAAAGAGTGCTATCAAAATAAATCTATGAGTAGAACTTTGATCTTAAAGACCTAATCCAAACATTCGGTTTACCTGCTCTTAGTGATCGCATGCCACGGGTTTGTTTAGATTTGAACTCGATTGCCGAGTTGCTGTTTTGACTCGAGAAAAAACCCACGCACAACGCCTTCTTTTTTAGATGGTGGAATTTTCCAGGACTGATTAGCAAAGAATTATAAGACCTAACTGATGATTTTTGTATGTCTTCAGAGGTACCACACTGGTCTTGGTTTTATAATTTATTTGTATTTGTAATAAACAGTTGGAGCATTAGATGGAAATTATTATTTTGACCCTTGGCTCCATACGTGCCATAACAGCTGTCTAGTCCAGGCAGAGTTATTTCAAACCTAGGAATTTTTTTTTTTTTTAATTTGCTCATTGTTTTACGGTGTTTTTAGTGGTTTTGAACATTCAGAGTGACAGTAGGGATGGTTAGCATTGTGTGTGTGGTAGAAAGACATTTTTTTGTGGCCCGCTTTAAAATAGCCGTGCCTCCAAGTGAAATTTATCCAATCTACCAGGCTACTGAAAGAGAATGGGAGGGCCATACAAACAATATCTACAGAGGTGGCCTTTCAAAATAATTATCTTTCAAGATGGAATTTGGTATATTTAGAGTTCACATTAAAATCCAACATCAAACACGATTGAGATGTCTTTCCTTTATGCAATCGATCCCATCGACCTTGCTTCGAAGCATCGCGCCCAGTGTTGCCAGAAGCTTGACACAAGATCGCGCAGCAAGAGAAGCAAAAATGCGCCTTCTGCAATTTTGGCTATTTTTCTTTTTGGGATACAACTAGGGTCAACGTCGGGGAAGGAAACACACCTGTAATAATCGATTATTACAGGTTTAGTCGATGTAATCGGTTTAATCGATTATTACTGGTTTGTTTCCTTCCCCGACGTTGACCCTGAAGATTGACAGCCTGACGAGGACCCTTGCCAAGAAGGGCCGAAATGTCGCTGCTGAAGCATCGCAGCTGACGTATTCGATGTACATTATTTGAATATATAGTTCATTATTTGAATATATGTTTCAAATTTAGCTTGGGCTCAAGGAATAATTATTACAATTGTCGCTAGATAAATGACCTCGCACCCAGCAATGTTGGTTCGACAATATATTCGCCGGATATTCGCAATACCATTTGTTTTCCAGCACGAGATCACGTCGGCACAGTCATGGATTTGTCGGCAAATTTTAGATGACCCCACTCTCAACCCTAGGATGGTAGTTACGCCCCTGCTGACTCGAACTAAGACCGAGTGTGTGTTTTACTTTTCTGTTGTTTTTGCTACGACGAAACTAATATAATGACCTCTGTTTTAAGTCGAGTGTTCCTTGGAATAATCCACTATTTCGAGTGCTGTAGCAGCTTTCTGTTTTCGGTTTCCGGTTTTCAACATATTTTGTGGAGCTCAGAACTCGTGAACCAGTGCAAGTATCAGGTTCAGACTTGGTAAACTAGAGGGTATTGGGGTCTAGTTGTGCCTTTTGAGGGTCCCACCCCCAACCCCAACCCGGTTCAGGGACAAATGGGCCCAGATTACCGAGTGAATAATGTCCATAACTTGACCAGAACTGGACATAGGACGATGAAATTCCTTGTACATGTAGATCCTAGGGCTGGAAAATTGCTTTTGAAGTTGCACCTCAGTAGTTATATAAACAGGATGCTAGCTCAACCGCCCCCCAATTTCAAAACCCCATTTTAACATCAATTTCTTAAATTTTAACATCCTTTTTTCCAAATTATCCCCCTTTTTCAAGATATTTTTATTTTCTTACTTCCCAAACAAAGGACCCAAGAAATAGGAAATATTGCCCTTTACTACATATAAACTACTACAAATACTACTTTTTTGCATTTTTCATTTTTTATCAAAATATGATACCACCATATTACTGAGTAAACAGTTCTATATCAACATATTGGTCAGAGTTCTTATTTACCCTCATAATAGGCTGCAAAACCAGACTGTTCTTTAGAAGCAACTCGCTAGCAATTGCATTGTATCTCTGTGGAATAAACAAATCACAGGCTTTGTTGTTATGATTAATAACGACAACCAACTTATCACCATATTTTGTCTTGGCAATTCTCATTGTAAAAATGGTATACTTCAATCCTAGAACTAGTTCTTCTTTCCTGATTGTCTCATTGTATTTATTCATTCTGATTGTAGACAAGACTTCCTTCAGCGACTCCATTTATTAGCGGCTGAATTTCTTTAATAAAAATCCAGATCGCTATTCATCACATCATCAAATTAAAATCACCTCAATGTACCCAACAGTTCTATCTCTAGTGCGGATAAAGCTCTTTGGGCAAGCAAAAAATAGAAAATCTCTTTGCACATTAGCATTCACATCACAAAACAGTTGGTCCCGGAGAGATTACAGGCCCCGTTGGCATAATGGTCTAAGTCATTGCAAGCTTAGTAATCATTGCATCAGCGGTTTCGTGAGATCGAATCCCACTACCAGCAATCCGTTGATAGTGAGCGATGGCGTTTCATCCCCTCACGGGGCACCCCAGACTCAAAAAAAAAAATAAGACGACAAATAAATATCTTCAATCTTCAGAGTCTGGGGTGGGAGGTTTTGCAAAAATGTTATATTTTTGGTAAATTTTCTTGTTTTCTTATGAATTATTCTTACAATATTTATAACCGCTTAAGCGAACCTGCTTCATATATTTTTCGCGAGGAAAGAATCTAAATGTTTTCCGCATTTCCGCTTCACGCTGAATGACTTCTTCAACCGTTAATTGTCCACATTTTAACAATGATAACAATTCAGTGTAAAAGTTATAAGCGGTTTTATATTCTGCTTTTCTTTCTGCAATGTTTAGATGTTTTTCAATTATTTCAATGATAACAGCACCCAAACTTAAAGAAGCTAAAGGTAGGACTAGAAACGCAGACATTCCTGCTGCCGAAAAGAGGAATTTGGATAAAAGGAAGCTAGTACTTGTACTTGTACTTGTAACTTCTTCCATGAACAAACATTTTCTTTTCCAATTCTTCCATTTAATATATAACAAAATTGTTTCGAAAAATTATTTGACTGAGTGAAAGCTTCGCGATTCGGAACACATCTACCATCAAGGAAACTCTACTGACTCTTGCTTGACTGTCGGAGGAAATCTAGACAGCGCTTGCTCTGTGAAACGCAAAACACATCCGCCATCTAGGAAACTCTACTGACTCTTGCTTGACTCGTCAGAGGCAATTTAGACGGCGCTTGCTCCGTGAAATGCATATTGAAACCAGTGCTTTTCTTTACGGCTGAGAAAACGCAGACGGGAGAAATTCATTAATAAAAATATCCCCCTATTAAATGATGAAAACTGCAGATGTTATTCAACGTTGTAAAACCATTATATCAAACAACGAATCGGTTATACGAAGTTTACCGCAATACCGAATTAATAAACTGCGGACATATGTGAAAATTACTAAAATCAACACAAATGGAGTTGAGAAACATGAAATAAAAAATAGTATAATACACCATCTTAATAAGAATATTTTGCTAGCTGAAGATACAATTAATATTCGACGCAGAAACGAAAGAATCCATAATAAGAACAGACCATCCGACTACAAGCCAGAACCTAAATTACGAACCATTATGGAAGATGAGATGAAAGAAAATAATATCGCTATTGCAAAAATAAAACAAGAGAAGAAAAAGATAAAAGAAAAAGATACAAGTGAGTTAAAAAGATTCTTAAAAAACAAAAATCTACCCACCCCTGGAAACCGAGATGAAGTAATACAAAGCGTTAAAGGATACTATAATAAAATTATTACAAACATGAAGATTCCGTAAAGAAAAATAGAGATATCATAAGAGATCAAACAGAAAGAAGTGATAGGAAAAAACAGAAAATAATCGATTTATCAACTCTCTTTATAAATAAAAAAACGGATTAAAGAAGAAACTACCATTCCTAATTATTTATTCAGAACGGAAGTAGAGCAGCAGCCTACTATTTCTAGGGAAATTGAAAATTTGTACTCCGTAAACGTTTCTATTGAAAGCAATGGAAGAGAAAAACATACTCTTATTGCTTTTGTTTTTAATGATTTACAGCGAAGAATGAACGAAATAAATCAATATAGAGTTCAGTTTGTAACTCGTGTTATATTCTATAGACAGGAGAATGATGAAGAAGTAGTAGTATTTTACAACAGTACTTCTTGGATTTTAAATAAAAATAGCATACTTACTCATAATCATTTGGATGATAATAACAAGAGACTTAGTTCTTTAAGTAATACCCCTCGATCTGGACTACAATTTAGTCGGTATGAAGGAATTGATTATAGGATGACACGAATAGAATCTTACATGGGAGGAACGTTTAAAATACTGCCAGATTTCGTAAGAAATAAAAAAGCGTGCATAAATATAAAAAATTTAGACCAAAAATTCTTTCTTTGGTGTATCTTAGCACATTTATACCCAGCCAAGGACAACGCGGAGAGAACTTCGAAATATAAACAATATGAGAACGAATTTGATTTCAAAGGGGTTACCAACTTCCCGATGGATACAAGAGACATCCATAAATTTAAAAATAAATACAAAATAAAGATTTGCTTATTTCAAATTGATAAAGAGAAAATAACCAGAAGTCATATACTAAACAGTACACCCAATGGCAAAACAGCAAAACAGGTTATTCATTTATTATATTTCACTATGTATTTGTGAAAGATCTGAGCAGATTAGTCGGTACTCAAATCTCTAAAAAATAAAACAAAGACATAAATCTGCACTTTTTGTGGAAGGCATTTTTGGAAACAAGAACAATTTGAAAAACATGAAAGTAAAAATAATTGCGAAGATCCTGATATTATAGTGCCTCCTGAAGACTCAAGTATACACTATAAAAATATTTCAAAACAGATGATAGTGCCTTATTGTATAGTAGCAGACTTTGAATCTTATAACGAAGAATACAATCAGGTACATGGGAAAAAAACAATAAAACTAGCTGAACAGAAACCTTTTGCTTACGGATTTCAGGTATGCTGTTCCTTTGATACAAACCAGAACAAATACTACGATTATTTCGGTGAAGACGCTGCAGAACATTTTGTTAAAACCGTTACAAAAGTATCCACAGAAATTGCATACAAATATGAAAACAGGCAGAGAAAACACACTTACACCGATGTAGAAATTGCAGAAAAATGGAACACACTAATGGATAAGACGTGCCATATCTGTAAGACTGAAATTACTGAAAATCCCCACTTTGATCACGATAACATGACTGGAAAAAATAGGGGTTTTGCTCATGCTGAATGTAATATGAAATACAGAATTCCCAAGCATATCCCTGTAGTGATGCATAACTTAACAAAATATGATTCCCATCTATTTGTAAAAGAGTTGATACCTGATAACGGAATATTTGAAAGTGCAGAAAGTTTCTCCTCATTCTCGAAATCAATAACTATCCCTAGACAGGATAAGGAAATAAAATATGAAATCAGATTAATAGATTCCATTCGATTCATGGCTTCATCGCTGGACAAGTTATCAGCAAATTTAGCAAAATGCGATTGCAAAGAATCTTGTAATCATCTGAGAGAGAATTTCAAGTATACATCGAATAGTTTCAAAAACGATGAAGAATTCAAAGAAATAATTAAAAAAGGGGTTTATCCGTATGAATTCATAGACAGTTTCAGTAAAATTAATTGTACAAACTTACCACCCATAGAAAGATTTACTCTAGGTTAACGGGAAAAGGTATTGACAAAACTGATTATAAAAGAGCGGTGTCTATTTGGAAGCAATTTAATTGTAAAACATTACTTGATTATACGAAGTTGTACCTAAAAAGTGATGTGTTAATATTGTCGGATGTTGTAGAGAATTTCAGAAATGTATGTAGACATAATTATGACTTGGATCCACTTCATTACTTCTCAGCTCCAGGACTAACATGGGACGCTCTCCTAAAGCATTCAACAGTAGAATTACCATTATTCTCGAAGGAAGACATGTATACATTCATTGAAAAGGGGATAAGAGGTGGTGTATCGCAATGTATAAAGAGATACGCAAAAGCAAATAATAAATTTATGAGTAATTATAATAAGAAAAATCCATCTAATTATTTAATATATTTAGATAAAAATAATTTATATGGGTGGGCGATATCGCAGAATTTACCAGCGAATGATTTCCAGTTCATTCCAATACCAGATTATTTGAAAGAAAGGAATGAATACGAATCACTCGAGTATTACAGCCATCTAAAAAAATATATTAAGTCGGTGATTAAGTTACAGAATGTAGGTGCTTTATATGAAGTAGATTTTGAATACCCGAAAGAACTTTTCGACTTTTCCACCCCATTGGGGTCTCTTTTTACTTTTTGCCCAAACCCCACCCCCACTTGGTTCAGGGACAATTGGGCCCAGATTTTCCATTTTCAATGTTTTTAACTTGACAATAACTGGAGATGAGGTGATGAAATTCCTTTGTGCTTTTGGATCATAGGGGTTGGGGATATATATGTGGAGTTGAGCCACCACCCACCCTCCCCGTTCATGGGCAAGTGGGCCCAATTGCCCGTGAAAAAAGTTTCTAACCCGTGACTGGAATCAAACTGTAAGCTGGTATATCCTTTGGAAATAGCTTTAGTATATCCAATTCAGCTTTTCCAATTTTCTCTGTTCACAGTCCACTTTAGCCTGTCCAGTTTAGTGTGTCAACTATTGTCTGTCCACTTTAGTCTGTTCACTTTAGTCTATCCACTTCCTCCGTCCACTTTAGTCTGTCCACTTTCGTCTGTAACTTCAGTCTGCCCACTTCAATCTGTCCACTTCAGACTGTCCGCTATCGTCTGTCCTCTTTCGTCTGTCCAATTCAGTCCGTCCACTTCAGTCCCTCCACTACTGTATGTTCACGTCCATTCTCAGCTTCAGTCTGCCCACTTCAGTCTGTCCACTTCAGACTGTCCGCTTTAGTCTTTCCACTATTGTCTGTCCGCTTTAATATAGATAGATAGATAGATAAATCTTTTTATTCGCCTAAAACTGATCATGGTTCACGCCAAATTTGTTTGGTATAGTCATGGATATAAATGAACACACAGTCTTCAACTGACAATTGACCTGAACGGTCGCAAATTACGGTTAACTTTCTCAAACTGTGACCGCTGAAAATCGTTATCGTAAGCTTGTGTTTGTGGAATGGCGCTAAGTGAGGGCAGTGATGAAATATCTGCTAGTCTGATAGTACCAGCCTGCTCTGAACTTTTTGCAGAAAAGTCTTGACTCGGGTGTCGATCCGACTTCAGTCAAAAAGTTTGCTGCGGAGTTTTTCACTGCTGAAGCGATTGTTTCTGCGAAAAAGTTATTGTGGGCTCTAGCTTTTCCCTACGAGCTCCCTACAAGAAGAAATACACATTTCAATTATATATGTAACATTATCGATGCATTCCGTCGTTGTGATGATTTGGACGTTGCTATTCCCGACTTCGTCATACGGTTTCCAAGTGAAGTTCCAATCGTCCCAGCAGTTGCAATTTCTGTGTTGACTAGCCAGCTAAGTTCTGTTGCTAATGACGTCCGTTTCATTGCAGAAAGGGGCTGCCCTTGATCGTTGCGCTGCGGTCTCCACACCTGTCGAGACTATGACGGCCATTCAGTGTCCACCACCCTCCAATACGCACACTGTTATTGTAAATAACATCCCTTCCGATCTTCTTAAAATCGATTCAAGGACGCAGCACATCGACACCATCGAAGGTACCGAAGGGATCACGAATGTCCGAGCCAACACTCAAAGAAATCGTCTCATCGTCCACACCTCAAGTGCTCCTTATGCGGCAGTTGTTGCGAGATAGTTCACTAAGGGTCTGCCAGAAGGGACTACTGCCAAAGTTCTATCTCCTAAATATTTTGGTGTTGTCCGAAGCGTTCCAGCTACCATAATCGCTGACGCCTTGAAATCCCTTATTCCCGAAGCTTCTGAAGTCCTGGCTATATCTGACTCGCGTTCGTTCAAAATTGGTTTCAAACATCAAGTTGCTCTCCTTTCGGCCATCAAAAACAGGGTTAAAAGAGGGTACGAAGTTTTCCGTATCCATGAATTCCACCGAATGCCAAAGCGTTGCTTTCGCTGTCAATCACCAAATCATGGCATAGCCCAATGCCCGCATCCGTCTGACTCGCCAAAATGCGCGAGTTGTGCTGGTTGCCACAGTTATAACAAAGACTCGCCTTGCTCCCTTCCTCCGAAATGTGCTAACTGCGACGGCTGTCACGTTTCCTTCAGTCTCAGATGCAGTGTAATGAGGAAAGCAGTGGGTATTGGTAAATAATGAATTGTCAGGAAAAAAAAACTCCGTTATATTTCCCTAAATGTAAATGGAACAAAGGACAAAGATCTATTATTTGATGATTTGCTCAGTAGTTCAGACATACTTTGCCTTCAAGAGCATCTTCTTTCAACAACTAGCAGCGAAAGCTTGCGCCGATCACCTGAGCATTTTGTGTTCATACAGCCGGCAATGAAAACTAGAGGCCGACCTTCCGGTGGGTTAGCCATTTTTGTTCGAGCCAGCGAGTGTTCAGCGTCACCAAGACTGTTCCAGTCTGGGCGATATGCCCTTGCCGTTCAGTTGGACAATATTGTTCTTGTTAACGTATATTTACCTTGCGACTGGCGGAACATTGCATCACATAGTTCATTTGCCAATGCTTGTCGGAAAATCAGAACACTTACATCGGACATTCCACGGAAAGGAATGAAATGGGCTTTTGTTGGGGATATCAACACTGATCTTCTAACTTCTTCTACATGGACTGACTTGTTTTTCAATTCTTTACCTGTAACTCACAGTCTAATTGAGAAGTCTCTACCTTTTTCATACATACATGATCGTGGCGCTAATGTTTCCAGCCTTGATCATTTGATTGTTTCTGAACCATGTCTCATTGACGGTATTGTTGAGGTTGATGAGGAGAAAATTGAGGACGACCATCTGCCTCTGTCTTTCTGTTTGGTTGTCCCAGTTTTTGGAATCAGTTGTCCAAATCCCAAGAAGGCCTGGATCCAAAAGCGTATCTGGAATCGTATAGATGTTGTGCTCGACATTTCTACGTTAACTAATCTTCTCTCGCTTTTAAAAGTTCCTTTTCACCTTCTTCAGACTGGTATAGCAGCTTCTACTTCATCCGTCGATATTAATTGCTATTATAGTGAGCTTGTCCATTGCTCGAAAGCGGCAGCCGATATTGCTGTACCGACTGAGAAAATTAGAGTTAGAACATTGAAACCTATTTGGAAATTTAGTCCTGAAGTTAAAAAGGCGAAAAATACGGCAAAATTTTGGCTAAAAATTTGGATTGCTTGTGGACGCCCACGGAATGGAACTGAGAGCTAAAGAGAAGCGTGAATACAAATCTTCACTTAAAAATGCTCGTTTGAATGGCTTAGATGCTCCCACTGACAAAAAAGAGTGGCAAAAGGACCTTCGGACAGATAAAGGTTCAGTTGTTCCTCCTTCCGCACTAACGACGGCTGACTGGACCAGCCACTACAGTAGGCTATTCAGTGGTTGCGAAAACCAGATTCAGTAGCACTATGAAAATTTACTTCTTAAATACCCACCAAGGAAGCTATTTCAACCCTCTGTTCTTCCCGTGACTTGTGTCCAGCTTTAACACAACACCTCCATCTTCTGTTTCAAATCTGTTTATGCCAGAGTTTGGTTCCTAATAGTTTCCTCTCGGGTACTGTAACATCGGTGATTAAGCGAGGGAAAGACACAGACCTTTTCAAAAGCTGTCGGCCAATTACAATCTCTTGTACCATAAGCAAAATCCTGAAATACGTCCTTCTTCCAGAATGAACTGAAAAATGTCGATTTGGTTCAATTCAGCTTGGATTCCGTTCGAGCGCCAGTTGTGCGCATCCTCATCACATATTGACCAAAAAAATGATGAATCAGGCTACCCGCGAGAAGTCTGCTATCCATATATGTTCTATAGATATAGCCGGTGCTTTTGAAAATGTAACGCATTCCCAGGCCCCATTCGCTCTCATTACTTCTGGCGTGAATCTGTCTGTTGTCAGTCTGTTAAAATTTTGTTATGGTCATTCGTCAGTAAGGTTCAAATGGCAAGGTAGCTTGTCAGAGATTATTTCTGTCCAAACTGGTGTTCGCCAAGGGGGAGTCTTATCTCCCTACTTTACACCCTGCTTACTTTTATAAAGACCATGCATTCAGCTACATAGCTTACGCGGAGGATTTGCTCTTAGTAAGCCGTACCCGATTCACACTCACCAAAAATGTCTGGAAGCTGTCGTCGGAACTTCTCAAAATCGGCCTTGAAGTTAACCTCTCAAAATGTGAGTACCTGCATTTCAACCCTTCGTCAAATCGTTTGAATGCATCCAAACCTTCTATCTCTCTTGGATCGTTCGTCATCAAATCAACAGAATCTCTACGATGGCTTGGCATAACATTCAAATCTTCGATGTCAAAATTTTGCTCATCGGTTGTTCAAGAAGTTTCTAGATCAATCCGTACCGCCTATGGGCGCATCGTCCCCAACCAGGGGCGCTATAATCGTCAAGCTTTGGGAAAATTGTACAGCACCTTCTGCGCTCCATCTATACTATTTCGTTCTAGTGTCACTCATGTTTTGCGAAAGAAGGAGATCAAAAAGATGAGATCATGTTATTTTAAATATGCAAAGCACCTGCTCCACTCGTCAAAATTACGCCATAACCATACATTGACGGAGAAGTTCAAAGTTCAAGATGCAAGTATTACCCTTTTGGATGTTTCTTAATCGTTATAAAAAATCATTGACAACAGAGCTTAACCAGCGCACGACCTTCTACACTGCTTCCTAGCCGATGACTGAAAATTAGTGTCTTCTTCTGTGTATTTGTGTCTTTTATTTATTTTCTTTTATTTACTCCGCTTTTTGAAATGGCGGGTTAGAAATAGATTACTTACTTACTTATATGCTGTCTAGGCAATAAGTTCCGGTTATTTCCGTTGGGTGGCGTATGTCTTTAATCGTCATTATGAAACAGGTTTTCACCTGGATGATGCTCTCTAGGTCATCAGCATCATCACGTCCGGTAGCCATTACAGTGATCAACTTACCATCTTGTTGGCAAAGAAGACTTTGGTTAATAGTAGCTGAGTATACGTTTGTTTTATCGAGAGAGAAAGAGAAGAGTGTGTCTGAGCCCTAGGTTACCTAGGACATCCCTACCCCTTGTTTGTTTATTGGTTTTGAGAGTGGAACCTAAGGCCCGACGGTCTTCAGAGGATTTCCACGCTACACACAAGGTCTCAGGGACCCTATTCAAGACTTAGCCTTAACCCTCACCCTCAATACCATATCATACC
Organism: Branchinecta sandiegonensis; assembly: GCA_030848855.1. Taxonomy (NCBI): domain Eukaryota; kingdom Metazoa; phylum Arthropoda; class Branchiopoda; order Anostraca; family Branchinectidae; genus Branchinecta; species Branchinecta sandiegonensis. The sequence continues at coordinate 1,658,222 of JAUPMV010000012.1, forward strand.
ATAAACCATGTCACCCTCAAAACCCCATCACGATGTGAATGTATCTAATAAATTATTCAAATAATGTATACAACGGATACGTCACCTAAGATACTCCATCAGCGTTATTTCGGCCCTTCTTGGCAAGGGTCCTCGTCAGGCTATCAATATTCAGGTCCAACGTCGGGGAAGCAAACAAACCTATAATTACAGGTTTGTGATTCCAAGTTTGTCGTTGGACCTGAAGATTGACGCCTGACAAGGACCTTTGCCAAGAAGGACCGAAAAACCGCTGATGAAACATCTTAGGTGACGTATCCGTTGTATACATTATTTGAATAATTTATTAGATACATTCACATCGTGATGGGGTTTTGAGGGTGACATGGTTTATGGCATGGTATGGTATGAATATTGAGGGTGAGGGTTAAGGCTAAGTCTTGAATAGGGTCCCTGGGAATAGGGTCCCCGTTGTATACATTATTTGAATAAATGTTTCAAAGTCAGATTGGGCTCAAGCAATATATAATAAATCAAAGTTTGACTTTTTAACAAAAAAATTAGATTCCTGGTTCTATTCAAGTGAAAGTTATCCTGATGTTAGAGTAAGAATAGTAAAAGAGAATGGAACTAACATATCTGCAACCGATGTTGCTGCCATAACTAATAATGGATTCAATTCGTTCAGTAAACCTGAGTATGCAATAATTGCAAATAAAGGTTTTGAAAAGAGAGGTAACAGAACTAAAAGCAGTAAATTATTAAAAACGTATTTCCCATTATCAGAGTTGTTTGGATTTGTGAAAGGAAATGAACAATTTTTTTGAGTCGCATCGCACAAAATATTTCTAAGAAGAAATGGTGATAATAACATGATTATAAGAAATGAAAATACTATTTTTAAAGTAGTAACTGAGTATTCATCCTGGAAAATCCCTGTTATAGCTTCTAGTGTTGAAATGATAAATGAAATGGAAAAGGGTTTGGCCAAGAATAGAAAGCATAATCTGATGTGGGAAGCTTGTAATATATTAGTCAAAATAAGGAACAAACCTGGAAAGTCATTTCTGAGAGAAACGATTCCAACGAAAGTGGATTTAACGTTACAGAAAAATTAAAAAACAACCAATTAATGAATATTATGGTGTTTGATGATTTGAATTTAACAGATACCGAGCTTAGAATTAATGGGGATGAGTATCCAGAAGAGCCAGTCTAAAGTGACTTTAGCGATGAGAAATGCAAGTACTCGAATCTCTACAATAGATTCATACATATGGGTTATAGACAATTAGCGTTTGATACTGGTAGTTTTGTTAATATAGAAGAATTTAAAAAAATGTATCCACTATTCTGTTTTGGCGTTTCCAAACAAGAGTCAAGGATTTATAATGGAAAAACTGCTGATATTGAAATAAGGATAACATTAAAAGACGCTCAACCTGTATCGTATAACATTCACTTACGTATAACATTTACTCCTTATTAGTCGTTCTCTATCAGGCCTTCAAAATAATGTAAATTATCTAGTTAAATCTTTTAAAGAATTTGGCTTGATTTTCCTGAAAAATGCCAGTTTATGGTCTTTGGTCCAAAACCCATTGAACAAATTTCTCTTTCAGTATCTGTCCGTATAAGTAATTCAAACCTAAAACCATGTGAGTCTTTAAGATATCTGGGAATCCCTTATGGTCCGACTTTGTCATTAACGAGGGCTCTAATAATAAAAGATGTGGAGTCGCGTATTTCTTCTAGTTTTGGGGCGGTGATTTGTCTTAGGGATTTCCTATCTAGACGCAATCTTGCAAAGATTTTTAACACTGTTGCTCTTCCACAGGCTTTGCTTGCATCTTCTTTTTTACCTTTTTTAACGTTGACAAATTTGTCTCGTATTAAAACTACTTTTTTTAATTTTGGGAAATTTTTATGCCGGTTTTCGAAATTCCAATCCAGTTCTTTTATGATGGAAAATTATGGTTTAAAAGACTCATTGATATTTGAAAAAGAAACGGGAAACATTTTTTTCAAAAAATTATACCATAAATCACACTTTGTCCGATGCTTTGCGGTGATTGTATTTTGGTTAAAGTGTTAGGTAGAATTCATTTAAGATATCGTAGGCTAATTATTTGTATATGATGTAGAATTTTATGAAAGTAAATGGTCTAGTTATTAGTCAGTTGTAGACCGATTGTGCATCTTTTATTATATTTTTTTTTACTCGTCAGCTTTGGCGGATACTAATAAATGAATTGAATTGAACTGAATTACTGTGCTCTAAAATCTCCAAGAAAAGCTACAGTAGATATTGTCAATTAAAATATGTATGTGAGTTTGTCTTTTCATTGAATAAATAAAGCTGCTAAGAAATGGAGTCAATGAATGTGGTTCTGAATACAGTCAGAATAAACAGATGTAATGAAACAATCAAAAAAGAAGAAGTAGTGTTGGGGAAGAAATATAACCTTGATAAAATACAAGTTCTCAAGACAAAAACATACGGTGGTTGATCAGTTGTTACCTCAGAGATACAATGCTATTGCTAATGAGTTACTTCTAAAGAGAAACCAAATTTTACAGCCTATTTTACGGGTAAGCAAGAACAATGAACAAGATGTTGATTTAGAATTGTTTACTCAGTAAGTATTTGATAGTAGTACGAAAGATTTTTTTTTTTAGAAAACATAAGTAGTACTTTATACTTAGTAAAAGGTCCTTTTTTCGTTTCTTGTTACCTTAGTCGTGTAATTATGAAACTAAAAATATCTTTAAAAAGGGATTAATTTGATATGAAACTATGTTAACATTTAATAATTTCATGCAAATAGGAGTTTATTTTATTGGGGTTGGGCTTGGTCTAGAATCCGGTACTATAAGTAGTTATAGAATGCCGACTCTAGCTCACCCTCCCCCCAATTTCAAAACCCCATTTTATCATCAATTTCCTAAATTTTAACATCCTTTTTTCCAAATTATCCCCCTTTTTAAAGAAATTTTTATTTTCTTATTCCCAAAATAAAGGACCCTAGTAATAGGAAATATTACCCTTAAAGACATATAAACTACTAAAAATACTACTTCTTTTTTTATTTTTATTTTTTTATTTTCCATTTTGTATCCAAATATAATACCAATTCTGAACCACATCACTGGTAAATCAACAATTGCTCAGAGATTTTGTTTACCCGTGTACTAGGCTGCAAAATAATATTTTTCCTATTTCTATTTTTATCCAAATATAATACCAATTCTACACCATATTACTGAGTAAACAGTTCTACATCCACATATGTTTCTTTGTTCTTGTTTTCCCGTACAATCGGTTGCAAAACTAGATTTTTCTTTACAAGCAACTCGTTAGCAATAGCATTATATTTCTAAGTTATAAACAAATCACATGGTTTTTCATTATGATTAATGACTACGACCAGCTTATCACCGTGTTTTGTCTGAGCAATTCTCATTTTATATACATTATATTTCTTTCCTAATACCAATGATTCTTTTTTGATTGTCTCATTGTATTTGTTTATTCTGATCGTATTCAAGACTTCCTTTGTGGACTCCATTTATTAGCGGACGATTTTATTAAATAAAAATCCTAATCGATATCATAAGATTAAACTCTCCTCAACGTACCCAACAATTCTACCTCTAGTACTGATAAAGCTCTTAGGCAACAAAACTCAGGAAATCTCATTGCGCATAGCATTCACATCACGAAACAGTTGGTCCCGGAGAGATTACAGCCCCGTTGGCATAATGGTCGAAGTCATTGCAAGCTTAGTAATCATTGCATCAACGATGTCGTGAGATCGAATCCCGCCATCAACTTGAGGTTAATGGTGAGCGATGGCGAAAAAAAAAACTCAGAGGGTTTCCTCCCCTCACGGGGCACCCCAGACTCAAAAAAAAAACAACATAAGACGACCAATAAACATCTTCAATCTTCGGAGTCTGGGGTGGGAGGTTTTGCAAAAATTTTATATTTTTGGTAATTTCTCTTTACTTTTTATAGATTTATCACAATATTTATACCCATTCAAACGGACTTGTTTCATGTATTTTTCGCGAGGAAAAAATCCAAACGTTTTACGCATTTCAGTTTCACGTTGAATTACCTCCTCAATTGTTAATTGCCCACATTTTAGCAACGACAGCAGCTCAGTATAGAAATTGTAGTTAGTTTTATATTCTGCTTCTATCAGCAATGCTTAACTGCTTTTCAATTATTTCAAGAATGACAGCACCCAGACTTAAAGATGCAAGAGGCAATAGAAGAAACGCACTTAATACAGATGCGGAAAAGAGGAATTTGGATAAAAGTAAGAAATTACTAACATTATTGTAATAGTTGTACTTTCGGTGATACACAAACATTTTCTTTTCTAATTCTTCCATTTATATCATAATGAAATTGTTTAAAAAAATAATTGATTGAGGGTATCTCCAGACTAAATGACTTCGAAACACCAACATTTAAGCCATCTAGGTAACTTTTGCAGAATGATTTTCTTGCTCTTGTGCATCAAAGTTGGAGATATAGATAGCGTCTACCTCGTGTAATGCATACGGATCAAATGATTTTATTCAGGTCTAAGTTTTCTCAATCGAGAGAAATTCATTTATAAAAATATTTACCTAATAAATGATAAAAACTGCAGAGGTTATTCAGCGTTGTAAAACCATTATATAAAACATCGAATCGGTTATACGAAGTTTACCGCAATACCGAATTAAGGAACTACGGACATACGCGAAAATTAACAAAATCAAAACAAAAGGAGCAAAGAAACATGAAATAACAAATAGTATAATAAACCATCTTAAGAAGAGCTAGCTGAAGATACACTTAATTTTCGACGCAGAAACGAAAGAATCCATAACAAGAACAGACCATCCGACTACAAGCCAGAACCTAAATTACGAACCATTCTGGAATATGAGATAAAAGAAAATAATATCGCTATTACAAACGTAAAACAAGAGAAGAAAAAGATAAAAGAAAAAGATACAATTGAGTTAAAAAGATTTTTAAAAAACAAAAATCTATCCACCCCTGGAAACCGAGATGAAGTAATACAAAGCGTTAAAGGATACTATAATAAAGTTATTACAAAACATGAAGATTCCGTAAAGAAAAATAGAGATATCATAAGAGATCAAACAGAAAGAAGTGATAGGAAAAAACAGAAAGTAATCGATTTATCAACTCTCTTTATAAATAAGAAACGGATTAAAGAAGAAACTACCATTCCTAATTATTTATTTGAAACGAAAGAAGAACAGCAGCCTACTATATCTAGGGAAGATTAAAATTTGTATACTGTAAACGTTTCTATTGAAAGCAATGGAAGAGAAAAACATACTCTTATTGCTTTTGTTTTTGATGATTTACAGCGAAGAATGAACGAAATAAATCAACATAGAGCTCAGTTTGTAACTCGTGTTATATTCTATAGACAGGAGAATGATGAAGAAGTAGTAGTATTTTACAACAGTACTTCTTGGATTTTAAATAAAAAATAGCATACTTACTCATAATCATTTGGATGATATGAACAAGAGACTTAGTTCTTTCAGTAATACCCCTCGATCTGGGCTACAATTTAGTCGGTATGAAGAAATCGATTATAGGATGACACGAATAGAATCTTACATGGGAGGAATGTTTAAAACACTGCCAGATTTCGTAAAAAATAAAAAAGTGTGCATAAATATAAAAAATTTAGATCAAAAATGCTTTCTTTGGTGTATCTTAGCACATTTATACCCAGCCAAGGACAACGCTGAGAGAACTTCGAAATATAAACAATATGAGAACGAATTTGATTTCAAAGGGGTTACCAACTTTCCGATGGATGCAAAAGACATCCATAAATTTGAAAATAAATACAACATTAAGATTTGCTTATTTCAAATTGATAAAGAGAAAATAATCAGAAGTCATATACTAAAAAGTACAATCAATGGCAAAACAGCAAAACAGGTTATTCATTTACCATATTTTGATAATCATTATATGCTAGTAAAGAATCTGAGCAGACTAGTTGGTTCTAAAATATCTACAAGACAAAAAAAGACATACCTCTGCACTTTTTGTGGAAGGCATTTTACAAAAGAAGAACAACATGAAAAACATGAAAGTAAAAATAATTGCGAAGATCCTGATATTATAATGCCTCCTGAAGACTCAAGTATACAGTATAAAAATATTTCAAAACAGATGAAAGTACCTTATTGTATAATAGCAGACTTTGAGTCTTATAACGAAGAATACAATCAGGTAAACGGAAAGAAAATAATAAAAGTGGCCGAACAGAAACCATTTGCTTGTGGATTTCAGGTATGCTGTTCCCTTGATACAAACCAGAACAAATACTACGATTATTTCGGTGAAGACGCTGCAGAACATTTTGTTAAAACCGTTACAAAAGTATACAGAGAAATCGCAAACAAATATGAAAACAGGCAGAGAAAACACACTTATACAGATGTAGAAATTGCAAAAATGTGGAAAAATCTAATGAATAAGACTTGTCATATCTGTAAAACTTCAATTACTGTAAATCCACACATTGATCACGACCACATGACGGGAAAAAATAAAGGTTTTGCTCATGCTGAATGTAATATGAAATACAGAATTCCCAAGCATATCCCTGTTGTGATGCATAATTTATCAAAATATGATTCTCATCTATTTGTGAAAGAGTTGATACCTGATAACGGAATATTTGAAAGTGCAGAAAGTTTCATCTCATTCTCGAAATCAATACGTATCCCAAGACAGGATAAGGAAATAAAATATGAAATCAGATTCGTAGATTCCATTCGACTCATGGCTTCATCGCTGGACAAGTTATCAGCAAATTTAGCAAAATGCGATTGCAAAGAATCCTGTAATCATCTGATAGAGAATTTCAAGTATACATCGAATAGTTTCAAAAACGACGAAGAATTCAAAGAAATAATTAAAAAGGGGGTTTATCCGTATGAATTCGTAGACAGTTTCAGTCAAATGAATTGTACAAACTTACCACCCATAGAAAGCTTTTGCTCTAGGTTAACGGGAAAAGGTATTGACAAAACTGATCATAAAAGAGCGGTGTCTATTTGGAAGCAATTTAATTGTGAAACATTACTTGATTATACCAAGTTGTACCTAAAAACTGTTAGTTAATTCTATCAGATGTTGTACAGAATTTCAGAAATGTATGTATACGGAATTATGACTTGGATCCACTTCATTACTTCTCAGCTCCAGGACTAACATGGGATTCTTTCCTAAAGCATTCGAAAGTGGAATTACCGTTATTCTCAAAGGAAGACATGTATACATTCATTGAAAAGGGGATAAGAGGTGGTGTATCGCAATGTATAAAGAGATACGCAAAAGAAAATAATAAATATATGAGTAATTATAATAAGAATGATCCATCTACATATTTAATATATTTAGATAAAAATAATTAAATGGGTGGGCGATGTCGCAGAATTTACCAGCGAATGATTTCCAGTTCATTCCAATACCAGATTATTTGAATAAAGGAATGAATACGAATCACTCGAGCATTACAGCCATCTAGAAAATTATATTAAGTTGGTGATTAAGTTACAGAATGTAGGTGCTATATATGAAGTAGATTTTGAATACCCGAAAGAACTTTTCCTCTTATTCAAAGATTTACCATTAGCACCCGAACATTTTAGTGGTAAGCTATGTACCACATTATTAGATAAGCACAATTACGTAGTTCACCACAGGAATCTAGAATTCTATTTACAAAAGGGTTTGATGTTGAAAAAAGTACATAGAATACTAGGATTCACTGAAAGTGCTTACTTAAAAGGATACATAGATCACAACACAGCACTTAGAACTAAAGGTACAAATGATTTCGAAAAGGACTTTTTTAAGCTGATGAATAATGCTTTCTTCTGAAAAACTATGGAAAATGTGAGGAAACGAGCAGATATGGAAATAATAACTGACGATAAAACAAGAGAAAAAATAATAAAGAAGCCCAACTTTAAATCTGAAATAATTTTCAGTGAAAACTTTTCAGTGGCAAGAATGTTAAAGGAAAAGATAAAATTAGACAAACCAACGTACATCGGCTTGGCTGTATTAGAACTATCAAAGTTATTGATGCATGAATTCCAATATGACTATAGGAACTGCATGAATTGCATTATGACTATATGGACTACCCGGCAACTGGCAACCCTGTCTGATAATAAGCTGAACTTGTGAACTATTCAAGACGAATTGTAACCGACCTAGTGAGGCATTAGCCAGGTGAAATTGTCACCCAAGACAGTAGAAAAAGTGGACAATTACGTGTGAAAAATTCCCGAGCTGATTTTACCTCACCCCTGTGCTATTCAGTGAAGTGACGTCACCATCGTTAGTCACAGAGTCTCTGCATTTCGGTGAATCATCGGGCAGTGTTGCCAGAGCATCGCGGCGAAGTGATTCGGACATCTTTTTGTCCCACATTTTGCGTTTGAATCTGAATTTTGCCCGATTCCTGCTTGGCACAGATTTGGACGTTACTAAACTCAAAGATCTACGGCTTTCATCACAAATGAACCAATCGTCACGTTCTGTCTGCAGTCAAAATGTAACCAAAAGCAGCGGCGGGGCAAAATGTACGAAATGCCATAAGTGGTGCCATCTGACGTGTGGAAAGGCAAAATACTCACGTGAACTAGCGAGCATCTTTGTTTGTCCTAGCTGCAAGCCTGCGAATACAAGCTCAACCGCAACAGGGGCCAAAACCCGATCGAACTCAGCAGTAGCCCCCAGTCCAAATCTACAGCGGAAAACCAGCTCAACTCAAATCAGCACAAACAACCATAAACTAACAACATCAGAGGCGACGACATCATCTTGGATCGCAGCTTGGGCCACCTTATCTGAAGCGGTCGAGCTCAGCGCTGCAAACCATGCTGCAACCATGCAGCTAATGTCATCTACCGACAGAAAACTCCACGGCAATCAAATGCTCTTTCTGTGGTGAATACGAGCACGCGGGATGTAGACAATTAAACGCTGATTTATTCCTAACAATAAAGAGCCTAGATCCCGACTCGCGTCTTTTCAAATACGAATGCGAAAGCTGCAACAAAAGAAACGTATCGTTCCTGCAGCTAAAACTGAAGGAAGCGCAACAGTTAAATGCACCCAGTCCTTCGGTCCCAGCTCCTGTTTCAACAGATAGCACCAGTCAAAGCTACGATACTACTGTTGATGTGCTACTGAAGGCAGATAAGAAAAACAACTGAGAGAAGGAAAAAGGACAAACGTTGCGATCTTTGGTCTCCCGGAGTCAGAAGACACCTCTGACACGGACTTGGTGATCAAACTAACTACAGAAAATGATTTGGGAGCTCACTTGCAGCACGACGACATTCGTGAGGTCGTACGCGTGGGAAGTCAAACAGATGACAGTAAGCCTCGCATCCTAGTTGTCAAACTGAAAGACTCGATCGACCGAATCAAGAAACGACAGAAGATTCTCAGCGCAGCCCCAAATCTAAGAAAATCAACCAACGAACTTGCAAAGAAGCAAGTCTACATAAACCCTGATCGAACACCACTGCAAAGAGCGCAACTGGCACAACAGCGTCGAGCGAAGTCGAACCAAAGCCAGCAAGCACAGCAACACTCTAACATTACTGGGAGCACAAATCCGATGTCCAACGGGAACAGGAGAATGAGACAACAAGCGAGACCATCAAATGGTTCCGGCCAACAACAGCCCCAAAATGCTTCCAGCCAACAACAGCCCCAAGATTGACGAAGAAAAGGCCCAAGCCATACAAATGAATCAACAAAAAAAGTAAAATGCCTCTATTTCAACGATGACTCTCTCTTAAACAAAGTGGAGGAAGCAAAGCAGGTTATCAAACTAGAAAATCCGGATATTGTGGCAATAGTAGAAGTGAAACCAAAAAACTACAGATACTTACCTACCCTCGCAGAGCTCAGTATCGAAGACTATTATCTGTATGAAAAAAATTTGGAAGAGAATACAGGTAGAGGGATAGTCTGCTATTGTCAAAAAGGCATCAACATTCATCCAATATCGATGTCAACCGACACGACTGAGCCCCAAGAAAGTCTATGGATCTGCATTAAGTCTGAAACGACCAGCGACACTGTTCTTGGGATCTGTTACCGTAGCCCCAACAACACTAACACATCCGACGAAGGTCTGTTCACGCAAATAGCATCATTCGCTAAGAATACAAATCAAAAGCTTGCTATTATAGGAGATTTCAATCTCCCTAAGATTGACTGGAAAAGACGATTGACCAGTAAATTCCTGGACGTTATTAACGAACACTTTCTAGAGCAGCTAATATCTGAGCCAACAAGGATGCGAGGATCTGATACGCCAAGTATCCTCGATTTGCTACTGGTAAGCGATGGGGACCAGGTATCAGATATTAAGCAGTTGTCAGCAATCGGTAAATCGGATCACTCGGTAATTGTGTTCAACCTGGAAACGGAGGTTTTGAGGACAAGTATGGCACCGAAACGTAACTACTACAAGGGAGACTACGTTGCTATGAGAAAAGAGCTTTCGGATGTCAACTGGATGGAAGAATTCAGTGGGTTGGAGTCGTTAGACACCATTTACACAAAGTTCACTACGATTGGAGCCTCAACGGAAGAAAAATTTATTCCTATGCACAAGAACTACACCCGTGCTGCATTAACTAAAGCCACTATTGAACTGATTAAAGCAAAACAAAAAGCATAGAGGGACTACAAATGCAATCGACAAAGTAACGACCGAGAGAAAACATTCAAGAGGCTCCGCAACAGGGTTCGGAAAGCCACAAGAAGAGAAGCAAAGCTTAGAGAACGTAAATTAGCTTTTTCCGTAAAAGAAAACCCGAAAAGCTTCTGGCGACACGTGAACAGCAAAAGAAAAAACAAAAGTGGAGTCTCATCTCTTTACGATCCTGTGAGACAAAAGCTGGTACACGACCCCACGGACAAGGCAAATACTCTCAACAGCCAGTTCTCTTCTGTTTTTACTAATGAGCCTGAGAACGAAGATGACTTTGGCCGTGAAGAACCAATTCCCGGGCTGAGCGCCACCTGAGACCAATCGAGATCAACCATAGCAATGTTCTAAAGAAACTCAGAGAATTTAACCCAAGTAAGTCCACTGGCCCAGACAATCTACATCCCAAACTGCTAAGAACTTGCAACGGTAATAACAGAGCTATTAGTCTACATCTATAAAAAGTCTCTTGAACTCGGTGAGCTTCCCGCTATTTGGAAAAAAGCAATTGTCGTCCCAATATTCAAAGGTGGGAAACGCGAAGACCCATCAAATTACAGACCGATAAGCCTCACGTGTATCACGTTTAAAGTACTTGAGTCTCTTATTGCGGACCACACCCTAGAACACCTAAAACGAGAAAAAATACTTACCGAAAAGCAGTTTGGTTTTCTTAAAAAACGATCTGCAGAAATCCAACTGCTTTGTGCCATAGATGGTTGGAAGAAAAACATCGACAAGGGTTTCCAGATTGATCTCATATACTTGGATCTCAAGAAAGCCTTTGACAAAGTTCCCCATAAGCGTCTCGTCCAGAACCTCATGAAATACGGTCTTTCCTCATCCGGGTCCTCATCCAGCATTCTTCAATGGATTGCGGATTTCTTAACTGGCAGAAAGCAAGTTGTGTGCGTAGAGGGCTGTCTCAGCGATACCAAAGAGGAAGTTCTTAGCGGAGTACCCCAGGGGTCCATCCTCGGCCCTCTTCTTTTTAATCTCTACATCAACGACTTAGTCGAGGGCATCGAATCTGACATCCTTCTCTACGCGGACGACACAAAGCTCTATCGTGTCATCTCGTCGTGTGAAGACACTCACCACCTGCATGCGGATCTCCAACGAATTGAAGACTGGATGAAGAAGTGGATCATGGAAATCAATACTCAGAAAAGTCAAGTTCTCACTCTGGGACCACAAAACTTTACGTCCTCATACTCTCTTGGTTCAACTGCGCTTGGTCTTAGTAAAGAAGAAAGAGACCTAGGCATCTTAGTGGATTCCGAATTGAACTTCAGTAGCCACTATGAAGCTGTTGTCAAGAAGGCTTCCAAAATTGCTGGTATCATCAGAAGAAACTTCTCGTGCGAGGACGACAAAACGCTTGCTACGCTCTATAAGTCACTTGTCCGCCCAATTCTTGAGTATGGACATTGTTCTACAAGACCATACTATAACAAGGACATAGATGCTCTCAAAAATGTTCAGCGGAGGATAACCAAATTCTCTCCCAGATTACGTTTCCTTCCCTACGAAGAGCGACAACGTACCAGCCCAGAGAGTCGTGCAGTTTAATAGTAATCATCTTCGAGGACATCAGCACAAAGTGATGATGGAACGCTTTTATAAGGACATTGGCCGCTGGACTTTCGGCAACCGAGTGGTCCAGCACTGGAATAACTTACCAGAGAGAGTAATCTGCTCCACAAACCTACTGACATGCAAGAAGGAAGTTGATGAATATTATTCAAGTGACATTTTTTCCTTGTGCAAATTTAGAAGAAATGCAAATTAAGAATTTTGTAGAGGCTTAACGGCCTGCCATTCAATTTGCAAATATATTATTATGATTATTATTATATGAAACCTAAATATGGGGATCAAATTGATTTATGTTATACGGATACTGATTCTTTCATATACGACATTAGAACCGAAGATTTCTATGAAGATATCAAACAAGATTTGAATGAGAGATTCGATACATCTGATTATGCTAAAGCTAATCCATATGGGTTTCCTAATGTAAATAAGAAAGTGATAGGAATGATGAAAGACGAACTAGCAGGACAGGTTATGACAGAGTTTCTTGGATTACGATCAAAAGTCTATGCTTATTTAAAGGATTATCAAGATCAATCAAAAGCTAGCAAAATACTGAAAGGAATAAAAACGAATATAGTTAAAGATCAAATTATAATTCAACACTATAAGGATGTACTTTTTGGACAAATTGAAAACCTTTCCGTAACCCAATATAATTTACGATCATACAAGCACAATATGTTCCTAGAAGAACAGAATAAAAAAGCTTTAGATCCTAAAGATGATTAAAGGATAGTATCAAGCGATAAATTATTTGCCTTTAGGTCATAACCTTAAAAATTAAAGTATATAGTTAAATAATTCAAGTATATAGTTAAACAATTAAAGTATATAGTTAAACAATTCAAGTATATAGTTAAGAAATTCCAAGTATATAGTTAAACAATTCAAGCATGTAGTTAGTAAATCTTATAATAAAAATTGTTGCTTAATCAATGAGTGAAAAGGCTCCGATCAAAGTGTATGACTTTGGTGAAAAGAATAGTTATCAGAATAAACACAAACTTGCACCTGAGGGGCCATTTAGATTATTAATTTGTGGAAGTTTTGGAACAGGGAAAACCAATCTACTCTTGAATTTAATTTATGAATACATTTGTTTCAACCGAATATACTTGTATGCAAAAGATCTTAAAAGAAGATAAATATAAAGACCTTTTATGAAGACCTTTTATGATATTCTATTGATGTCGTCGACCTAGACCCTAAATACCAAAACTTGATTATCTTTGATGATTTTGTTACTGAAATAGACCAGAAGAAAATAGAAGATTTATTCATAAGAGGAAGAAAGAAAAATGCCTCAATTGTTTATTTGTCACAGAGCTATTTGTCACAGAGCTATCATAAAACCCCAAAGGTGGTAAGACTTCAATGTAATTATTTCGCATTCTTTCAGTGTTCTAATCCAAAAGAAATAAAATTGATCAGACAAAATCATGTATCTAATATAGACACTGAAAACTTTCTGAAACAATTCGAGGTTGCAACTAAAGGTTACGGATTTTTCTTTATTGATTTAAAAACAAAAAAAAAAGATCTGATTTATAGGAAAAACTTTGAAAAGTTTACTAGATAGTTTCTTTCTGTTATAAATGAATAAATTCGGTAGTGTTGGGAAAAAGGTTAGTAACGAATCGAATGAAAAGAGAGATACTGATGACAACGGTAATATTAACCTACAAGATAAGAGAATTATTAATTTAGGTGATGCGAAAGCAGATCAGGACGCTATTAGTTTCAGATCTATGACTATTATTTTGAACCAATTTAAGGAAGAAACTACCGCAGAACAAGTGGGGATAAATCAGTATTTTAGCGAAGATATCAACAGATTAACTGCTGTACATGATTCTCTTCATAATTTGTACATGATTCTCTTCATAATTATAAAGATAAAGGGTTATTTGTAAAAGAAATAATTCGAGTTACTGATAAAGAAATTAACGCTGAAAACAAGTTGATAACAAATGTTCAAAACCCTAAAAACAAAAATGGTGCTGTTAATTTAGCAACGTTAACTATGAATCTTTTAGAGTATGAAACAAAGCTTATTGGTCAACACACCCATAACAATATAATTGAAACAAAGATTGCTGACCAACAAACACATATTGACAATATTGCAAGAGCAGTATTAAATATTTTAAAAAGGCTTCTAGAACTAAAACCTGTTGACAAACCGTTCGTTTCCAGAATAGAAAAAAATATGGCTGGTAAATAAATTTTATAAGATAAATTAATCATCTAATAAATGGATGGACATTTTAATATACAGTTTTTATGGCACTTGCAGCCTCTGGCTCAAGTGCCATATACCGATCACAATTCCGTCTGTCGGTCTGTCGGTCTGTCGGTCTGTCGTTCTGTCGGTCTGTCGGTCTGTCGGTCTGTCGGTCTGTCGGTCTGTCGGTCTGTCGGTCGGTCCGAGTTTTTTTGTCCCACATATCCGAGTTAGGGTACTTCCAGATGTGCTAGGACAATGAAACTTGGCAGGCATATCAGGGACCCGACCAAACTAACCTGGAAATAATCAGTTTCCCGATCCGACCATATGGGGGGGAGTGCGGGGCGCTGGAAACTTGCAAATTTAGGGCATTTTGTCACTTTTTTTCTGAGTTAGGGTACTTCTAGATGAGCTAGGACAATGAAACTTGGCAGGAATATCAGGGACCCGACCAAACGAACCTGGAAATAATCAGTTTCCCGATCCGACCATATGCGGGGGAGTGGGGGCGCTCGAAACTTGAAAATTTAGGGCATTTTGTCACACTTTTTCGAGTTAGGGTACTTCCAGATGAGCTAGGACAATGAAACTTGGCAGGAATATCAGGGACCTGACCAAAGTAACCTGGAAATAATAAGTTTCCCGATCCGACCATATGCGGGGGAGCTGGGGCGCTGGAAACTTGAAAATTTAGGGCATTTTGTCACACTTTTTCGAGTGAGGGTACTTCCAGATGAGCTAGGACAATGAAACTTGGCAGGAATATCAGGGACCCGACCAAACTAACCTGGAAATAATCAGTTTCCCGATCCGACCATATGGGGGGGAGTGCGGGGCGCTGGAAACTTGAAAATTTAGGGCATTTTGTCACACTTTTTCGAGTTAGGGTACTTCCAGTTGTGCTAGGACCATGAAACTTGGCAGGCATATCAGAGACCCGACCAAACAAAATTAGGAATAATCAGTTTTCTGATCCGACCATTTTGGGGGGGGGGGTGGAGGGCAGGGGAATCCGGGAAACTGCGAAGTGTGTAACTTTCGAACGGATGATCGGATTGTAATGAAACTTCATAACTGAAGAGAATATATATCTGTAATGTCCCGTTTAAAGTCTTGACCGGATTCGGTAGCCAGGGGGGAGTTGGGGGGGGGGAGACCGGAAATTTCAAGAAACGGTTAGAAAGGAGGGATCGGAGTGAAACTTGCTGGGAGAACAAGCATCTGCTCTAGATAAGTCCTTTAGACCATTGTACTGGATCCGGACACTTATGGGGGGGGGGGGCGGAATTCCGGTGATGGTGTTTTTTTGGATTTTCACGATGAAACTTGGCAGGCATATCAGGGACCCAATCAAACTGACTTCAAAATAAAAATATTGTCGATCAGATAATGGTGGGGGAGTGGAGGGAGGGGAATCCGCAGGGGAATCCGGGAAATTGAGAAGTGTGTAACTTTCGAACGGGTGATCGGATTGTAATGAAACTTCATAACTGAACAGAATATATATCTGTAATGTCCCGTTTAAAGTCTTGACCGGATTCGGTAGCCAGGGGGGAGTTGGGGGGGGGGAGACCGGAAATTTCAAGAAACGGTTAGAATGGAGGGATCGGAGTGAAACTTGCTGGGAAGAACAAGCATCTGCTCTAGATAAGTCCTTTAGGCCATTGTACTTGATCCGGACACTTATGGGGGGGGGGGGGGGTCCCGGAATTCCGGTGATGGTGGTTTTGGGGATTTTCACGATGAAACTTGGCAGGCATATCAGGGACCCAATCAAACTGACTTCAAAATAAAAATTTTGTCGATCAGATAATGGTGGGGGGAGTGGAGGGAGGGGAATCCGAAATTTTCAGTCATGCGTAATTTTGGAATGGTTGATCGGATTCGAGTGAAATTTAAGAATTCAACAGAGGACATTTCTCCGATGATTTTTTTCATATCCGGACCGGATCCGGCAACTATTGAGGGGGGGAATACGTGCCCCGTTTAGAATGGAGGGATCGGGATGGAACTTTGTGGGAAGAACAAACAGATGCTCTAGGTAAGTCATTTGCTGAATCGGATTGGCTACGTGCACCGCGGGGGAGCTGGGTGGGGTGGGGGGGGGGGAACCGGAAATCTCGAGAAACGGTTAGAATGATGGTATCGGAGTGAAACTTGCTGGGAAGAACAAACATCTGGTCCATATAAATCTTTTACATAATTTGACTGGATCCGGACACTTGAGGGGGGGGGGGAGGGGTATCCCGGAATTCCGTTTTTGGGGGATTTTCACGACGAAACTGGGAAGGCATATCAGGGACCCGGTCAAACTGACTTGGAATAAAAAAAAAATCCTCGATATGATAATCTTGGGGGGGGGGAGTTGAGGGAGGGGAATCCGGAATATTGAGTCATGCGTAACTTTGGAACGGGTGATCGGATTCGAGTGAAATTTAATAATTAAACAGAGGACATTTTTCTCTTGTGACCTTTTTCATTTCCGGACCGAATCCGGCAATTATCGGGGGGAGGGCGGAAAATACTTGACCCGCTTAGACTGGTGTGATCTGGATCGAACTTCGTGGGAATGACAAACAGGTGCTCTGGATTAATCATTTACAGAACAGGATTGGCTCCGGTTATTGTGGGTGGAGTTGGAGGAGGGGGAGGGGGGTCTGGGATTCCGGTGATCGCGCGTTAAGGTACTTCCAGATGTGCTAGGACGATGAAACTTCGCTGGAATATTGGAGACTCGACAACATTTGCTTAGAAATTGCTACTTCCCAAATCCGATTATTCCTTAAAGTACCAATCTTGACCGCAAAATAAAAAAAATACTTTTAAGCAGTATATGCATTTTCGTGATGCCCATCAGCCCATTAGCAGTTTTGCCTCAAGGGTTTTGCTTACAAATGAAGTTCCAGCTCCCTTATAGCGCGCATCTCAACCGCAAAGTCGAAACTTACTCTTGATCAATCAAATCATCTTGACACATGCAAGTGCCATATGAGCTTACAGCTCTTGTTTATCAAGTCTACAAAAAGCGAAGCTGAAGAAATGTTTTGACGCGAAACAAAAATGTCAGATTCGTGTTAGTCATAATAAACAGAATAAACGAGAACCAGTAAAACTGCTTTTACGCAAACGACAGATTGATAAAATTGAAAAGCTTAAAAGTAATGACAAAGGTTGTGATATTGATATATCATACAAGCAGATGAGGGAAGCGACTCAAAAAGGAGGATTACTTCCATTTTTAATACCGCTAGCAATTACACTTGGCAAGGCAGCTTTATCAAGCGGTGTTGCTGCTTTCGGTACATTCGCAGGTAAGAAAATAGCGGATAAAATAACCAACACAGGTGGAGCGCTAAAACTTCCTGGAACACAAAGAGTTGTGGGTAATGGTTTACGTGGTAGACCTAAGAAGGAAACCCATTAAAAAAAACGGGGAAATTAAAAAAGAAGCAAAAGTAAAATAGGACCTATAACTAATTTTGATATTATGGATGAACTAGGAAAGCTGCCGCATTTCAGAGGTGTTTTCTCTATAGATACGCTACCCAAACAGATAAATAGTATAGAATGTGGTGTAGTTAATTATGATAAACTTGAAATGCCTGGAACTCACTAGGTTGCTTATTGTAATCTACCTGATAGTCCCTACGTAGAATTTTTCGATTCTTTCGGTATTCCACCTGGAAAAGAAATAATTAAATATCTAAAAACTTCAAAGAAAAAAATAGCATATGAAAGTCTTGCAATTCAAAATATAGATGCAATTCAAAATATAAATGAATTAAACTGTGGATTTCATTGCATTTATTACATTAAAAACCGAATGACCTCTCTTGGTAAAAAATAAATTTGATTTATAAAAATTGTTTTCTAATAAAAGGAGATTTATTGTTTGAAATGTAGAGAGAGAACTGACACTGAATCAATGTTTAAGACAGTGTCGAAGAATAACCTGCCTATCCAGAAAGGTAATTGTGTTATTTGTGGCTCAATGAAATGTCAATTCTTAAAAAAAACCTCAACGCAGAAAAAGAAATATTAAATACGTATTATTCTAATTAGTCAGGTGTTGATGATATTTACAGAAAATTAAAAGAAAATGAAGTGAACGTTTCTAAAGATAAAATAAAAAATGTTTTGCAAAATGAGAATGTATATACTTTACATAAACCATCGTATCACAATTTTGAAAGGAGGCGAGTCTTTTTTCACTTTGCTGATGAACAATGGCAAGCTGATCTTGTTGATATGCAGAAATTTAAAAAAAAATTTACATTTTAACTATTATTGATTGCTTCAGTAAATATGCTTGGTGTTACCCTTTGACAGATAAAACTAGTGTTGAAATAATAAACGCATTAAGTAATATATTTAAAGAGAGAATTCCAAAAAAGCTACAAACTGATAAAGGTAAAGAATCTGTAATGAGAAATGTTCAAACTTTTTTGAAAAATAAGAACATACAGTGGTTTACATCTGAAAGTGAATTGAAAGCACAAATCGTTGAACGATTCAACAGAACGCTGAAAGAAAGCTGTGGAAATATTTTACTCACAACAACACAAATAATGGATTGATTTTTTACCTGTATTCGTTGATAATTATAATAACTCTTGTCACCGCTCAATACAAATGAAACCAGTTGATGCTAGTAAAAAGGTAAATCAGAAAAAGGTTTTTAATGCTTTGTTTCCTCCGTGTGATTACAAAGTCACTGGAAATTACAAAGTAGGAGATTTAGTTAGAATTAAAAAAGAAAAAAGTATTTTTGATAAAGGCAATTTACCTAACCAAATGAATGAAGTATTCCAGATAGCAACCGTTAGACCTACCAATCCCATTACTTATGAAATTAAGTAATCTGTAATGAAATTAAAATTAATTCGAGGGGGATTTTATGAAAAAGAACTTTCAAAAATTATTATTAAATAAAAATTAGTAGTCTATAAATGGATTCAAGACGCATGAGTGATATGTTATCAGGTATAGTTAAGAACAGAGAAATTCAAAGAAAAAAGGTTCAACAATATGAGATGGAGAAAGCAGGGTTTCGGGAATATTCTTCAGAATTAAACGCTCCAGTTCTTCTGGCAGAAAAAGAAAAACACTAAAGACACCATCAAAACTGCCGATACTAATTACTAATTCAAGAAGACGGTTTGTCAGATTGGGTGAAACGTTTAAAACAGCTTTACAGACCCCAGATTCAGAAGAAGCGAGTCGAGCACCAAATCCTGCTTTAAAACCCAAAATAGAACAATCATATGACGTAAATGTCAACTTGAATATTGATGTACAATTATTACACCAAATAAATTTAAAACATAAAGAAGACTGGAATGATACTGATAATTATTTTAAAATGCCTCATTATTACCTTAAGTATCCTAACGAAATAGATGAGGCTCTAGATCATTTAACAACTATAAGTCAAAGTTATGGTGGTCTGAAAAGTAAAAGTAGTTCTAGTAGGTGTGATAAACAAATTGATTTTATAAAAGAATACAAGAATAGGTTAAAAACCATTCAATTTAATATGTCATTAGTCAAACAACAAGGAACTGGTATATATATGAATCAGGATGAAATGAATAACAAATTATACACTTTGATAGGTAGTAGAGTAAATGGAAATACATCCGATGAGGTGAGAAATGAGGCTATTGATATTATGGATTCATTTCTGCGAAATAAAATCTATACAAAGAAACAATATAATTTATTGTATAAAAAATATTTCTAATAAATGGTGTTGTTAAACATTGAAGGTAATGAAAGTATCATTGATACAACATTTAATCAACCAATTGAATAGAATCGTCATTGCCATTATGGAATAGAATTGAACCAATGCACTTTGTGGTATTCGTGGCATAATATAAGTGATAAATTTGAAAATAATACATTTCAGTATAGGAAATCTGGAGAAGAGAAATGGATTAATGTTACAATTCCTAATGGGATGTACAATGATGATTGTTTCAATTATTTTTTCTGTCAGTACTTTGATACTCCAAAAGATAAATGTCCTGTTGTAATTTCATCAAATTCGGCATCTATGAGATTTGTAATTTTATTACAAGAAAAATAAGTGTTTAGATTTAATAGCGACTTGTGTCAGATTTTAGGATTTGAGAAGGAAAGTGAGATTTCTAGGAATTTCGAATATTACAAGAGGCGTTGATAAAATTCAAATTCACTGCTCTCTTGTAAACAGTTCTATAGTAAACAAAAGTAAATCAGACGTAATTTGGACATTTGTTCCGAAATACAGAACCGGGTTGTCAAATTGTTGAAAATCCAAGACAATTAATTTATCTTCCTATCAATACGAAAGAGTATATTTATTCCTTGAGAATGAAAATTACTGATCAATTAGGAAGACCTATTGATCTGAATGGAGATAACGTTGGGTACGTATTCCATTTAAGAAAAGCTTAAAGGATTATTGAAATAAATTTATTTACTTATAAATGTTGATTAATAATAAGCGATTACTTTATAAAAAGCAGTATGGAAGTAGAATTGGTAGTATATTCAAAAACATCGCTAATTCACAGTTATTCTAAACGTCTGCAAAACAAATAAAAGATGGCGCATTATCGATGTATAAAAGAATTATTAAACCGAGATTTGAGTTGTTGAAAAATAGAGCAATAGAATATTGGAAGGATTTGATTGATGTAAACAAGAAAGAATTAATTGATGTCATTCAAAACAAAAATCTATGAAGGATCTTCTCGGTGCAAATAAAAGAATTTTAAATCAAAGAAGTCAAGACTTATTCAAAACGTTAATGACTGGAAGTGGTTTGAAGATTCTGAAATATTTTTATTTAATAATTTCTTTTTCATATAAATGGCAGTAAATAAAATTGTTAGTTCGCAGTGGAACATATTTGACGAGCCAGTTGTTGATGATACAGTGGTAAAATATGAATTTAAAGAAATTCGAGAAACAGATGTGAACGTATCTAATAAATCAGAGTTTGAATTTATTCAGTACCACTGAGTATGTTATAAACGATGAATCGGTTGAAAAAATTAATCATGTTGGTATTACAACTACCGTTAAAAAATTGATTGAATACTCTGATGATTATTCTAGAAGTGCAGCAAGAAATCATTTCTGGTATAAAGATTATAATCAAGGAATAGAAATTAATCCTATTGTTGCTTCGTTACTCCAACTCCAGCAGTAGCAGGGACTGGAACAGTCAGTTTGAAAAATAATAATAATTATAATCAAGGGTTTGAAAAAAGATATTACAGAACAAAGAGCAGTAAATTAGTAAATATGTATTTACCATTATCAGAATTGTTTGGATTTTTGAAAGGAAACAAACGATTCTTCAGAGGTGCAGCGCATAAAATATTTCTAAGAAGAAATGATGATAACAACATGATTATAAGAAATGGAAATACTAATTTGAAAGTAGTAATTGAGTATTTATCCTGGAAGATCCCTATCGTAGCTCCTAGTATTGAAATGATGAGCGAAATGGAAAAGGGATTGGCAAAGGACAGAAATCATAATCTGATGTGCGAAGCATGTAATACTTATAAAAGCGATGTTAGCCAAAATAAGGAACACACGTGGAAAGTTATTTCTGAGAGAAACAATCCAACAAAAGTAGTTGTAATGTTACAGAAAAATTAAAAGCATAACAACCAATTAATGAATAATATGGTGTTTGATCATATGAATTTAATAGACATAGAACTTAGAATTAATGGGGATAAATATCCTGAAGAACCACTGAAATGTGATTTTAGCGATGAGAAATGCAAATACTCGAATCTTTACAATAGATTCATACATATGGGTTATAAGCAATTAGCGTTTGATACTGGTAGCGTTGTTAGTATAGAAGAATTTAAAGAAGTGTATCCGCTATTCTGTTTCGATGTTTCCAAACACGAATCAAGTATATATAATGGAATAACTGCTCATATTGAAATAAGTTTAACATTGAAAGACGCTCAACCTGTACGTATACTGTATACTGTGTTCTATATTATGAAAGAAAAGCTACATTAGATATTATCAATAAAATTATGGATGTGAGTTTGTGAGTATTTAATAAAATCATCCGCTAATGAATGGAGTCCACAAAGGAAGTCTTGAATACGATCAGAATAAACAAATACAATGAGACAATCAAAAAAGAATAATTGGTATTAGGAAAGAAATATAATGTATATAAAATGAGAACTGCCAAGACAAAATACGGTGATAAGCTGGTCGTAGTCATTAATCATAATCACAAACCATGTGATTTGTTTATAACTCAGAAATATAATGCTATTGCTAACGAGTTGCTTGTAAAGAAAAATCTAGTTTTGCAACCGATTGTACGGGAAAACAAGAACAAAGAAACATATGTGGATTTAGAACTGTTTACTCAGTAATATGGTGTAGAATTGGTATTATATTGAATAAAAATAGAAAAAGGAAAAATCTGGTTTTGCAGCCTATTATACGGGTAAACAAAATCTCTGAGCAATCGTTGACTTACCAGTGATGTGGTTCAGAATTGGTATTATATTTGGATACAAAATGAAAAATAAAAAAAGAAAAATAAAAAAAAGAAGTAGTATTTTAGTGTATATTGCAGTAGTTTATATGTCTTTAAGGGTAATATTTCCTATTACTAGGGGCTTTTATTTTGGAAATAAGAAAATAAAAGTATCTTTAGTATCTTTAAAAAGGGGGATAATTTGGAAAAAAGGATGTTAAAATTGAAGAAATTGATGTTAAAATGGGGTTTTGAAATTGGGGGGAGGGTGATCTAGAGTCGGCTTTATATAACTACTACTATATACTACTGAGGTGAACTGACGTTTGTGTCAACTGACGTGAGGCCGTACTGACGGAACCCCAGTCTGGCAAAGGGCAATTAGTGAACGGCAAATCCCTACTGGAAATGCGCGTTTTCGGCAATCCTACCCAAGACAAGGCGGCTTCAAAAGATTAGGCAACTACCAATGTGATTAAATTCAGAAGCAGGGGCTTGTAGGGTTGGCTCCGTGGTATTTACTGCTTTGCCATTCCAACTTGATACTGGCCATGGTTCATGTTTAATAAACTCCACACAAAATTGTGAAAGCAGAAAACAGGCTTGTGCGGCCGCTATGGTGGTGTTTTGCGGGTCTCTTTATCGAATATTGTAAACATCAAAGTGAACTTCTCTTGAATCTTTGCTCCTAGAACGCAACTGCACAAGTGTGAGAAAGGCAGAAATGCTCTTGGCATTCGGTATCGTTAGAGTTCAAAGACAGCACAAAATCTCTGTTGAAGTTCGGTCATAAATCGTCCCAGAAGTTCGATTTGACTCCTCAGTGACAACTAGCGTTTTTTACTTTTGAAGTCGTATTTTTAGCTTTTCAAGTCTAACTAACGTCCGGTTATAAATTAGTTTGTAACTGACAACTAGCGTTTCTGACTTTTGAAGTCTTAGTTTTAGATTTTCTGACTTGTGGAGTTATGATTCTAGCTTTCCGAGTCTTAGAAGCATTTGGTTATAAATCAGTTTGTAACTGACAACTAGCATTTCTGAGCTTCAGATTCAAGAAAGGTATATAAGCTCGTTTCGTTCTTGGCGCTGGGTCTTTTATCTTTAGTCTGTCGTTGTACTGTGTTCATACTTACCCGGATTGAGATTTACATTATACAGAGTGAGTTTGTGAATAAAGCTATTTATATGTCAACGTAAAACCTAGTCCAATGCCACCCTTACTTACCCACGTCTATACACGCTACCCTAAAGCTAAGTGCGCAGACAGTCCGGTAAGATTCCGCACGCGAAAACGCGCATACAAAATTCGCGTCACGATGCCCGACAGGTTTTTCAGATAAAACGAAATTCAGACGTGAAACTTGGCCCCAGGTTTGAAAAATCCACTGCTTAGCCTACAGTAGGATGATGCTGATTGATTGCCGAATGAATGAATGCAGCTGACATTAAATAGGTCGTATAAGCAGTTGAAATTTCAAACACAGCTTCTAATTTTTCAATTCTCAGGGCACAATTTCGCATGCGTTTAAAATTCGCTCCGGTAAAAGTAGAATATTTTCTACTCAAATCGGAACGAAATTATCGGACCGAATTCGCATGCGATGCGTAAAAATTCCGGAGCGGAGAAGGAACTTCGCACCGGACTGCGAAATTTGGACTGTGTGTGCACGCTACTTAAGCCTACAGTGTACGGTCGATTTTCCGTGCAGAGTGGATTACACTAAAAATCGTGATCCTTCAAGTTTGCTCAGTATATGTGATTACTGGGATAACATTCGAGTCGAAAGACAGTTCGATTAGAGAATGCTTCGATCCTTGCGATTTGCAATATACCTATATGGCACACATCCTACTTTTGAAGATTTTTTGGAGAGGTAGTGGAGGACCCCTGAGCAGTTAATGTACAGATGGGTGGTGTTGGGCTTAGCAGGATAATTCACGGTGTTACTAAAGCACAGATAATTTATTGCTTTACGGTATACAAAGATAGATGTTAGGCAGGGGCGCCGCAAGTGCATTTACGTGGGGGGGGGGGTTGTAGAGGCGAAATTTTTACCGAATCTTTCAACATTTTTAACCAAATCCTAGAAAAAGAAATTTGAGCTTTAAAGTATCTTAAATTATTGAACAGAAAGGACTACGTACAGAGTAACCTTAAAGGACATTTTTAAAAATGATTACCCAACAATTAGACGTCATTTTTGCGAAGATCACTTCGACAATAAATTGCCGGGCACGATTGCAGCAGAAGCTTCTATTTATTATAACCATATATTTATTTCTAAATCCAAATTGCTTTTTTTTTTTGGTCAAAAGCTTAACTGCTTCTCGCACAAATTCTATCTTTTACCGTACATCAAAACCAAGATCCGAAGGATTTCCTGAAACTGGATAGAATGACGTCCTAGCAGCAGCACCTACAGTCGGTTAGTCAAAATCTAGGCTACCCATTATCACATAAACTGAGCGCCGCAGGAGATATTTTTTGAAGTTCTCTTTTTCCTGCCAAATCCAACTATTCCATGCAGATTCTAACTTTGGCTGTTTCTCAGTTCCCAGTACTAAAAATCCTGAAAATGGCTTAAAATCCCAGTTAAATGACGAGCCCTTCCACAAAATAGAGAATATTAAAAATCACGGATTTCGAAAACTTCGAAACTTGCATGATTAGTGCGTCTTTTTGGGATGAAAAATACTATCGATGGAATCACAGATCAGTTACTTTGTCTGTGACCAGTTCTTCACTTGACCTCTTTCTTCGAGTTTCGAGGTTCGTGGTAACTCCCAAATCCTAGCAATTATACCGAATAAATGACAGAATCCCGATTATTATACCGAATGGTTATGTTATCGAAAACTATCCAATAATATCCGTATTCGGTGTTCGCCGAAACTGGAACAAATGTCGTCGAATCCTGAACATTATACCGAATAAATTACCTTTATCCCAACCATAATACCGAATAATTTTGGATCGATAGCCTATTCGTGGTTCTGATTCTATGCAACTAACGAATCTCAACAAATATACCGAACAGTTCTGCCATCGAAAAATCTCCAACTAATTTCGGTAAACTCGGCCACCAAATTCGTCATAACTACCGAATGGTGGCCGATAGCCTATTTGGGATTCTATATAACTACCGAATCCGCGTAAATGTACCAAATAGCTCTGGTATCGAAAAAACACCATACAATTTTACCGAATCTCAAAAAGTTGGGGGGGGGGGGGGGTGCTGCACCCGACCCTCTTGTGGCGTCCCTGATGTTAGGCATATGTGAATCTGATCTAGTCGGACGTGATGCTTTCTCCGGCTAGTATATACATGTCAGACTCTCTTCAGGACAGGGCGAAGGCACGCAATCCTCGCATGAGCCTGTTTCCTAAATCTGTGAACGTAGACAACCTTGACAGTTACAGATTTAAAACCATATTATCGATCACAACAATCTTGTCCTACTGCTTGATCTTTTCCATTTATGCCGGAAGCTAGATTTATATAGATACATCTGCAATTATATTTTACGGACATAATGTATTAATAGTACCATTGTTTCAATCTGCCACTGGTAATATCAAGCTCCACTGTCCCAAGGTCAATCGGAAGTGAATAAACAGTATGACATATTGACGTCCATCAAAACGCGAGCGCGATCAAATCAAGAAACATGATAAGATTTGTTATCTTCTTTTCTTTTTTGCATTTCCTTAACATTAGCTAGAAGGATTAGAAGTTTTGTTGCCGTTTCTTTAAATTAAAAACTGACTACCAAGTGGATGTATCAAGTAAATGTGAGTAATTAGACTTATGAAATGATTCAAACATTGTCCGCTCTCAAAGCTTCCTGACCCATTTTACCAGTGGGTGTACTCAACGTCCTCGTCCTAATCCTATCGAAAATGCTTGCTCTCTGCTTATTTAACTGATGTTTAAGATTCTTTAAAAGAATGTGAAAAGATGCGCCTCAGTTTCAAGTGAAGCAATAGAATGTGGCTGTCCGAGCTGAATTGGCCGAATTTTCCTATAGGAAACTACCACTTCAAAATCGAAACTTTAGAACAGCAAACTTGAAAACTGCAGTTCATCACAGAACGTTAAACTAAAAGACAGACCTTACATTTCGGTGGGATACCGCAATGTGAATATGACCTTTAACCAGACAGTCCATATCAGACAGTTTTAGGAATGCTTACACTGTCAGAAGTTTCATAACAGACAACAGAAGGATGCGCACAGGCAGCGCGTAACAGACAACACTTGTGATGTTATATTGGAAAATGTTATACGTGAAATGTTATACAGAACAAGCATTGCCTGAAAGAGCCCGAAAACAGCCAAAAAAGCATCTAATGACTTATTGTTTGTTGTTATGACATAGGAAAATTCAACAGATACTTTTGGGGGATTTGTCGGTTCTTCCTGATGGCAACGCTTGTGCATAACATTTTCAAACACAACAGACAACATCCGAAGTGTTGCCTGTCACGCACTGTCTGTTGAAACAGCGCATCCTTCTGTTGTCTGTTATGAAACTTCTGACAGTGTGATGTAGTGATTTTTCGTCAAAGCGGTAAATTTTTAAGGGCAAACAGGAAGCAAAATCTTTGCCCCATGTTTCTGTTTGGGACCCTATCCAAAACGGTTAGACTGTTAAGGACGATACTTCGGTCATAATTCGCATATATTCTACGGTCGACTGTGATTCTGATACAGGTGCAGTTGCTGGTGGAGGAAGTGTGGAAGTTTCAAATGAAAACCAGGAAAGACGTTAGTGAGAGGAATGTGTAACCCAGACGAAATCTTCTCGCATTGGTTTCGACGACGAAACGTTAGGCTGAAAGAAGTATCTTAAAAGTAAAAGTGAAGTATACTTACTTACTTACTTGTACTTGGATCAGGACACAAGCTATGTAGCTCTCCCTGGCGACAGGATCTGGCAGACTGTTGAGTTCCACAGGTTACGGTCTTGGGTTAATGGGGTGACGATTTCGAGCCATGAAGGGTCCCACCTGCGGCCATGTCTCCGGAAACCGCCGATCGGCTCGAGGTCAGATTTTACGGTGTTGAGCCAGGTCTTGACTTGTCCTCCACGACGTTTCCTCCAATCAGGCGCTGGTTTGCAGCGTGGGGTCTGGTTTGTAAAAGACTCGGCGGCGAATGAGAGTTTCAATGTCGTACTTCTGGTCACATCGTTGGTAGACGACCGTGTTTGGGACGCTGAGATGTATCCCCAGTATGCTCCTCAGGCATCTGTGTTCGAAAGTATTGAGGGCGTATGCCTCGGCGGCACACGCTCTCGCAGCCGTACAGTAAGACAGATCGGACTAGGGCATCGTAAATACAGATTTTTTGTGTGAAGTATATTAAAAGAGAATCTTAAATAAAAAGTATTTAAGAGTATCTAAATAGTATCTTAAATGAATTGCGAAGGATATCGTCATTTTTTTTTAGGTGCTGAACTAAAATGGAGATTGAAGTCGAGAACCTTCAAAACATTAATGTGATGCCGGATCTCAACAAACAAAGACTCTTAGGGCAATTCTGTGACGTGCAAATTTTCGCCATGGATGGTACGAGATTCTACGCTCACCTAGGCGTTCTTGCTGTCAGATGCGAGTATTTCCAGCAGGTGGTGCCAAAATCGTGGAAAGAAGCAAGACTGAAAAAAATAGAGCTGGAAGGGAGCCGTGAGGTCGTCGAACAAATCCTTAACTACATTTACATCGGTAAAGTCAGAGTTGGGGAAGCAAAATCAGTCGACCTTCTAAAGGTGGCAGATCGTTATGGCCTCGTCAAGCTCTTTGACACAATCGGACAACACATTGCAGACAACATTGACAGGGACAACGTTGTTGACGTAGCAGTTGCGGCTCGACTACTCAATTCCAATTTCTTAAGAGAAAAAGCGATGAAGTTTCTCGTCGACAAGTTTGTTCACGTTCCGAGAACAGAGGAAATCGAAGACGACGAAATGACTGAAATCATGGAAAAGTGCAACCAAGAAGACACAGACATTATGGCAAAAATCTTCACTTGGTTCAAAACCAACAAAAAACCAGACATCTTGCTCAGGCTGGTTCAAGGTCTAGAGCTTCAGAGGGTTAGTGGAAAATCTTTAAGGCTTGTACTTGAAGCCTGTCTAGAAAACGACACATGTCACAGGCTTTTGTCAGAAAAGTTAATGGAAGGCTTGGGTAACCCAGTCAACAGAAGTTTAGCTAAGGGTAATGAGTATCGCGTCAGTCGAATTTCAACCTTTATCATCAGTTCCTTGGGAGCATCTCTGAAGATTCAATGGAATTCTAGAAACGAAATCGCGAGCGATTTTGTCCGTTCGTCGCCCGAAGGAACTTTGGTTCTTGGTGGAAAAGATTACACAAAACTGGGTGGTGCAATATTAGTTATATATAAGAACGGGCAACATATACAGTATACTCTTTTCGATTTCAGTTCAGGAATTCATCTGAGGTTACCAGTCCCTTCAAAATTGGCGAGAGTTGAGCTATGCATGCTTCTTGGTACCGTCACTTGCGTTGGGTCTGCCTTGAAAGTAGGAAAGATGGGTCAGATATCACGATTTAAAACAAAAAATAAACCTGCCACGGCTTCTTTTGTGGTAGATAGGAAGTTTAAAGTGACCCAGGGTAGTAACATCCTAAGACTAGAGAATACTGACATATCCTTAGCTGGCTTAGAACAGTGTGCAGTTTTCCTGTTCGAGGGCATCGAAGTTCGTCTTGAAGATAGACTTTTAATGTTAAAGGAGTTTGACTTCTCGGAAATGGATAGAAGCGTTGAAATAGAATTCCCCTTCGAGGATATGAAGCCATATTCCATTTGCATCTACAAGCTCGAATAGTGCAAGCTAGTTAAAATCCGCACATTTTTTTCGGCTTGTTGTTTTAGCTAGAAAAAAGTCTCTTGTAGCAGCCAAATTCTGATAAATGGTCAGGTTTTGATTTTTTGCTTAAATTTTTTGGTTTCAAAAAATTTCCCTGATATTCTCGACAACAGAAAAAGCGTTCTTTGCCCGAGTAAGAACTCGTTTGCTATCGGCTTGCTTTTTATGGCATTTGTCTTCCGGCCAAATACCATATACCGATCACTTTTCCGCAGGTCGGTCGGTTAGTCCGGTGATAGTAAGTGAAGGTACTTCAAGATGCGCTAGGTCGGTCAAACTTGGCAGGCGTATTAGGGACCCGGCCAAAATAACTTGGAAATAATCACTTGCCCAATCCGACCATCGTGGGGGAGTGGAGGGTGGGGAAGTCCGGAAGATTGAGATATGAATACTGTTTGAACGGGCGATCAGACGTTAAGGAAACTTTGTTACAGTTCACCTCGATACAAAAAAAAATAAAAAAAATAATTCGTCTGTGTTTAAGTCTATTATTTTCTGTCCCTTTCTTTTCTTTCCTTTCAGTGCATTTCATTCATTTTTTGCCGTTAATATTTTTCTGTTTGTGTAGTTTATTTATGCTTGTAATAAGACTAAACTATTATAATGTGGATGTTTTCAACGTAGGTTAGTGTATAGGTAGTAGATCCCCAACACGACAGGTTTGGTTATTCTTTATTTTACACAAAATCACAGTAAACAACTTGTAACAAAAACACAAAAATTAAACGATACATCTTCAAGTAAACCAGTCACCCTTCAGCTTCAGGGGGTCTTGTTTCTTGCCTTATATTTACGTTATATAGTTTTTGTAATATGAATAAATGAATGAATGAATGATATTTGGAAAGATCTCTTTTATCAGAAGTCCCCCTCCGAGTCCGGACGAGATCTGGTGACTTTAGGGGGGGAGCTGGAGGGGGGAATCGGAAATCTTTCGAAATGCTCAGAGCTGAGGGATCGGGATTAAACTTGGATACATAGTTGTGCTAGGACGATGAAATTTGGCAGGCAAATTAGGAACTTGAACTTGTAAATTTGCTTTTCCGAGCCAACCATCGTGGGGAGAGGGGAGGGAGGGAGAATCCGGAATATTTACATATGTATAACTTTTGAACGGACAATCGGACATTAATGAAACTTGATATTCAGATAGGTCTCGTGTCTCAGATGTCCCACTCCAAGTTCGGCTAGATCCGATGACGTTGGGGGGAGCTGGAGGGAGAACCGGAAATCTTTCGAAATGCTCAAAGTTCAGGGATTGGGATCAAACTTGGCGAAAAGAACAAGTTCAAAGCGGCGAAGTTGCCATCAGGAGATGGTGAAAGACTTTTCCTATAATACTTCGACTTTTGTTTCACTGACAAGGTAATTGACGAGATGCCGAGGCAGTTGATTGAGCCCGGACCAACATGGGGAGTTGGGAAGGGGGCAGGGGTCCGGCATCCGGTTGATCCCGAGTTAAGGTACTTCCAGATGTGGTGGGACGATGCAACTTGGCAGGCATATCAAGGACCTGATCAGACTGACTTGAGAATAGTTATTACCCGATTCGACCATGGTGGGAGGAGAGGAGGGAGGGGATGTCTGGGATATTTAGGCAAACACAACTTGTTAACGGCGCTTCAGTCAGATCCGAATGAAACTTGACAGTTCGACAGAGGTCGTGTCTCGGGGGTCCCTTTTCGACCGTACGGAAAATCTCCACGTCGAATGCCATTTTACACGTTGAATCGAGGCCGAAACGGAATTTTTGGTAGCAAAATGCTAGCGAAAATATAGCGAGGACGAATATTGGTGGCGAATTATACTTCGACCCACATTTTCACTTCGAATATGAAGGCGAAGGAGAGGGAGATCTCGCGTTCGCTATCGTGTTTAGTAAAGGGAGAAGGCAGATTTCCCTTCGACCTTAGTTTTCGCTGCGAAAAAGATGGCGAAAGACAAGGATTCTACCTCCGCCTCATATTTGGCGAAGAGCGAGGGTGTATTCAACTTCGGCTTTGTTTTCGCTGCGAAGATGTTAGCGAAATATCAGAGAGATTTGATCTCCGCCTCGATTTTGGTGAAGTGCGAGGGCGACCTTATAGTTTCACTGCGAAGTTGCCATCAGGTGATGGTGAAAAAAAAAATTTAGCCGAGGTTTCCGATCTACCTTACCCCCCTTTCCGAAAAACCACCACCACCGTTTTCTTAGCGTTCAGCTCTAATTCCTTAATTTGAAGGTTTTCTTCTAACAGATCAAATAATTTTTGAAGAGATTGTCGGGAATCTGCAATCAGGGCAATGTCATCTGCAAACAGTAACATGCAAAGTGTTATAACGTCTAGGCTTACCGTGGGGGCTCCTTTATTCATCATAAAATTTTCCAAATCATTAATATATAAAGAAAACGGTTTCGGCGACAGTGTGCATCCGTGCTTAACACCTTTCCGGGGACGAATTTTACGAGACAATTCCCTGCCTACCCGTACTACAAAATATATACAAGAGTATATCTGTATTATGAGCCTGAATAGCTTACAAGGCAATCCTATATCCATAAGGGTCTTAACTAGGAGTCCTCGCTTTACATTATCAAACGCTCCTTTCAAATCCACGAATCCTACGTATAACCTTCCCTTTCTTACAGATAAATGTTTCCTAACTAAAGTACTCAACGTGTAAATCTGGTCAACCGTACTATATCCCTCCCTGAAACCAGCCTGTACTCTACTCAACTTATCATTCTTTCCTAGCCATTTCTGCAATCTAACATCTATTACTTTACAAAATAGCTTACTTAACGTAGTCCCTAAGTGAATTCCCCGATAATTTTCATGCTTACTTTTGTCTCCTTTTTTTAATACGGGCGTGACTACTGAAATATGCCACTGCTTAGGCCAACAAACTTTATCCACGATACAAGAGAAAATTTCGGCCAACAATGGAATAACGTAAACCTTACCCCACTTCCAAAACATCACTGGTATTCCATCAATACCTGGAGCCGACTTTACTTTCATCTTTTTTAAAGTCTTCCAGACCTCCTCTTCACCTATTTCTCTTAACAATTCATAATCTTCCTCTTTCGCTGGAAAATACGCCTGGCTACTCAGTTCCTGTTCAATACTGGACAGAACCGGATCTACTTCCATAAAATCTTCCTATTGATTCTCAATGAATTCTGGCCAAGAAGCTGCTGGTGGCGCCTGGCTATTGGACTGATGACCTTCAATCATACTTTTTACCCCCTTCCAAAACGCCGAACTATCCTCACTTTTAAAATTTTCAACTAACTGGTTCTTCTCCTCCTGCTCTTTTAACCATTTTTTCTTCTTCAACAAATCTTTATATACCTTCTTAGTATTATTATAACTAATTTCTAAATCATTATGACTACCAGATCGATCCTTCTTCATCAACAAATAACCACGAACTACCTCTTTTCGAGCCTGGGAACATTCATGATAAAAAAAAAAATCCTTACCTCTGCCCTTTGCTATCCGTTTCCGGTTACTTTGAGACTTACTTAGTCCTGATCCTACTTCATAAACCTTATCAACTAGGAGAGCTATGCCTTGTCCTATGTCTGCATTAGTTACATCTACACCTAACTTATCCCAAACTTGTAATTCTGATAGCTGAAAGCTCCACCTATTTTTTGCTAACTCTTTCTTATGTCAGAGGCCTTCGCACTAAAATATCTTTATCTTGTCAATTCTGGAGTATACCTATTTCATTACTTTTCCTCTCAATTTGCACATTAAGTGTCTTTTCTGTGTGTTTATGTGTTTTGTTTATTTTCTTTATTTCTTCATTTACTCCGCCTTTTCAAAATGGCGGGTCATAAATAAATTACTTACTTACTTACCACGAAATTAAAATACGTCTCCATCACCGGAACATGACCTGAACCACAAAGATTCAATACTCTAAGGTTAAGACATCGCGGTCAAAGAGACACACTTACCAAAATATAGTATATGCTGTACAAGAGAAGCAGAAGCGAGCCATACCATTTTACCGAGGCTTTGAATATGGACTATTAACGAGATAGTTCTTCATATAGTCAGACCAAGGTAAACAAGACCACCGGGAAGCAGAGTAAATATTTCAGAAAGTTCAAGTCGCTTGTCTGAATTGCCCTTAAGACGTTCTCCACTACCCAAAAACGTAAGACTTTAATTCATAATATCATCGACGTGTGTAAGTGAACTCAAGAGAGTCTTGCAGTAAAGACACTTAGAGCGTGTTCCATCCTACTTACCGTAGTTATCACGCATGACGTCACGAATTCTGGCTTTTTGCAGTCAAGGCTGGAACGATTTTTCTATTTTCCAGCGGAATATCATGCCACGGGTGAATCCGACCAATCACGTGACAGATATTCGTGGTTCCTACGCTTACCACGCTCCCGAGCGTGGTAAGCAAATAGTTACTATTAGTTACTATTTCGAGAAGGCTGGAACGGTCAGCGTGGTAACTTTTCGTGAGGTTGGAACGGATTTAGTAACTAATAGTTACTATTGGTACGAGGGTGGAACACGCTCTTAATAACGGAAGAATCAACCCCTCTTTTAATAGCTTCTGCCAAATCTGGGCAAAAGTACAAAAATCAGAAGCTCTAGCTGTGTCCAATGCACAAAGAACAAGAAGAAAAAAAATTCCCCAGAGCCGTCACAAGAACGTTCAAAGGGCGAAGAGATAAGGAAGATAAAACAGAAGAGGAGACGACTACAACGTTCGCTGCAAGCGTGACTTAGCACTTGCCCCTGCGTCCCAATCGGAAAGACCGAAAGAGCTTCACACTGCCCCTACATAATGGAAATGGCACTTTAGGTTCATACTGTTTCTCTGGATTCCACGGACTGAGCCTTGAAGCCACAGTTTACACATCCAAGGTCAACAATACCAGTTCCACTTACAAACTTATTCCGCTCGAAAAGATTTTCTAGATCTTGCTCTTTACAAACGTTATCTCGCTTCGAGGCAACGTTCATAAGCTCACACTCAAGTTTAATCCCGACAGGGTACTTAGCACTCAGCGATGTGTCGTGGAAAACTATTCCTAGCTGGTAGAGACCAAATCCCGATGAAAAATTTATCTCAAAACAGTAGTACGAGGTTGTACGAAAAAGTAGCATGCAGTACTAACTGATGCTACTATATGGTTCTACTTCAAGGCTACCGTGTTACTGCATAGCTGCATGCTACTATTAGCAAGACTGGATGCTACTATGGCAAGACAGGATGCTACTGGATACCACTACATAATATTGGACTAGTCTGAGGCACATTGAATGATAGTATTCTTTGATACTACATAGTATTACTTGCAACTTTTTCGTACAACACAACTACGCAGGCTACAAATTTTTCATCGGGATGCCACATACCGCTGAACTATGTTCTTTTTTTCATTTCGAGTTAGGGATGCACGATTTGGTGGCCTAAAAGACAAAGGTATGGTAAAATTCCGGCTGATTCGATTGAAAATGTTCACTTGATTCGAAAAAAAGCTTAAGTTTAAAAATTTTCCAGAAAACACAGCGAATTCTTCAGCACGTCTTATACGCTCTACATCTGTCATGAGCTGTCGCGTAGTTGCATACTTTTCAAGCTTCTGCATGTCAGACACCGACAAACCTATCCACAAATTCATTATGACAATTCCAAGAACGATGATGAACAAGGTGTAGATTATCTGTGACGTCACAGGGATGAAGCCCTCTTGGTGTTCAGACTGGACTGCAATATTGAACTCACCGGCCATCATCGCGAACACTGTCATAAAGACGTTCGGAAGTGCCAGTAGACTTAGTTTCTTGAACATTACAGAAAACGCGAAGATGAAACCCAAAAATAACGTGCAAAAAATCAGTAACAGTTTGGAAAAATGCCAGAAGACAGTTCGAAGCATTGCAACGTATTTTCCAGCAAAGGGAAAACCCTCAATCCTGAAAATCAGCTTGGACCAAAGGAAAAGTAGAATGAACGGGAAAATATGTTCATTGAAGGATTCTATTGAAAACAGTACATAAACTGCCAAACCGTGGAGCCCAGCTGATAGGAGCTTAATGAAGATTTTCTTCAAAATACCGGAAAAGCTTCGCCAGCCCACGTCCATAGCTTCGATGTCCGCGTTCCAAGTATGAAATTGCGATGTCCCGTATCCTGAATTCGCACTGATCTTTTCTTGCCAAAGTCTTACTTTCTCGAAGATCGCAGCCGCCTTCTTTTTTTGGGAGATGTAATGTTGTAGCTTATAAGCATGAAAAGAAGCAAATACTAGGTTGACAAAGCCATAGAATCCACCAAATAAAGCCGAAGGTCTTTACGGTCCCTTAATGGTCGACGAGCCATTCACCGGTAAAGTGGAAACGTCTGCATCTAACACACTAATCTGGACGACACCAGTAAGGCAACAAAGGGTTGTATACAGAATGATGCAAGTCATGTACAGCAAAAGGTCGATTAGGTGAAAAAACCGTGTCCTTTGGTGTTTTAACTCAACGAAGGTCTTGCAGACCGGGTGAGCTAAGCAGGCCTCGATTTTCTTGGGCTGAAGCTTCACAACTTCTGCTAGAGAACCGCTTTCAGCAAGATCATTGTCAATCAGGACGTTCTTTAGAGAAACGAACACCCGGTCCCGCTTTGTGTTGTGTCCAGATTCCTTGAATCGAATAGCCTTGTCAAGTCGAGACATAGTTGCTTTTTCTGTAGCTGGAACACCTAGGTCTAGCACTGAAACAAGTGGAAGATCACCGAACACATTCTGGGCGGTGAGCGACGCATTATATTTTATCAGATAGGTCGCAATATCGTCGTGCTTGTAACGGCTAGAAATGAGCAGTGGTGTATTTTAGAAGTGGTCTTTTGATTCTAGCAGTGAAGGTTGTAAATCGAGCAGATGACACTCTTTATTTTTCCACCTGCAGCCGCTGAGTGTAGGAGAGTCTGGCCGTCACTGCTGACAGGCAGCAGTACGGGGCAGCGTACTGGTTCTACTGCGGGATTTTTGCTAGAGACTGAGCCAGTCTGGGCAACTCTAAGGTAGGCTTTGACCATGATCTAAAGCAGATCAAGTTTCCCATGATGCGCCGCTAGTGCCATTGGACTGCGCCATGTACAGTCTTCGGTGGTAAGCAGGTCCTTAACTACTCGTCGGGGACATCTGAATTAAGCAACAACTCAAGTGTCTTCTGCAGTGATTCAAGTTCAGTCCACTGACTGCTGAGTGCAAGCAAGTTGCACCAAGGGAGTTTCTCTCAACTAATTTTTCAGAGCAGCTTCGTTTCAAAAGCTTTTCAAGGTCCAGATGACGACAGCGAAACGCATTCTTATGCAGGTCATCGCCGAATCCCTTAGTCGCACACATTCCACCCAGGAATGCTGGGGCATCATTCCACATACCACGAGTATGTGGAATACTCGTGGTATGTGTAAGGTGGATCTGACTTAGACAATCCAATGCAATGCCTGTTGTAGAAGTGTCGAAATCCTGGTCATTACAACATCTTGTACGGATGTTAGAGTCGACTTTATCATGCTCTGATGCGTTGCTGGAGCTCTGGAAGTAATAAAGTCTGAACCGTTTAAATTATCTGAAGAGGCTAGTGAGAGCACGTATGATGAGAGGCACGCAAAAGTAGACGAATTCCTAAAAAAGGCACTGCGTTCAACATAGGCCTAGTCAACTATGTATGGATTTAGTGTACTGTACAAATATAACGAACTCGAACTTAAACAATCTAGCAAAGTAGCAGGGGGATCTAGTGAACTGGTGAGATCATGAATTTTATTGATGATCTCTCCATATATTTATACATTATCTTACTACAGTTTCTGGGCCCGGCTTATTTCACTTAGAATATTTATTACTTTATTAAGGGGCACTCGGCTGGTCATGTTAGTTGGATCCATGAAGGACAAAGTCTCTGGCTGAAAATGATCGGGGACGTGTTTTGCATAATGTGAAAAATTAGAAATGTGACAATCTCGGTGTTAAAGGAAGAAGACAGTTAG
This sequence comes from Branchinecta sandiegonensis, assembly GCA_030848855.1. Classification (NCBI taxonomy): domain Eukaryota; kingdom Metazoa; phylum Arthropoda; class Branchiopoda; order Anostraca; family Branchinectidae; genus Branchinecta; species Branchinecta sandiegonensis. Next base: position 1,696,260 of record JAUPMV010000012.1, read on the forward strand.
AGTATTTACAACTGAACAGTGAAAGTTTGAAGTTGAAAAATGGACATCTACACTGTCAGAAGTGTCATAACAGATTGCGCATAACACTTTCAATAATAACACCTTTTCACTTAGAAATAAAGTGTTATGACCAATTAAGTTTACACTATTTCGTGCCTAGATCTCCAACAACACCTTCAACTGGTAAAAATACTAACGGGAACGAAAGGAACATAACATATAACATCCCAAAGTGTTATCTGTTGAAACCGCGCATCCTGCTGTTGTCTTTATGTAACTTCTGACAGTGTAGTATTTTACCTATTGAAGGTGTTGTTGGGGATCTGGGCACGAAATAGTATAAACTTAATTGGTCATAACACTTTTTTTCTAAGTGAAAAGGTGTTATTCTTGAAAGTGTTATGCGCAATCTGTTATGAAACTTCTGACAGTGTAGGATGTGTTTGCGATATGGTATGTCTGGTGCCACACCCTTAACACCCGAGTTTTATTATATTGGTAATTTGGACAACCAAATTAACACGGCAATTCTTGACAACTGTATCTCAACTTTAACATAAGCTTCTTCACTTGCTAATTCTGAAACTAAATCTGTAGTCTAACAAGAGCTGTAAGCTCATATGGCACTTGCATGTGTCAAGATGATTTGATTGATCAAGAGTAAGTTTCGACTTTGCGGTTGAGATGAGCGCTATAAGGGAGCTGGAACTTCATTTGTAAGCAAAACCCTTGAGGCAAAACTGCTAATGGGCTGATGGGCATCACGAAAATGCATATATTGCTTAAAAGTATTTTTTTTACTTTGCGGTCAAGATTGGTACTTTAAGGAATAATCGGATTTGGGAAGTAGCAATTTCTAAGCAAATGTTATTGAGTCTCCAATATTCCAGCGAAGTTTCATCGTCCTAGCACATCTGGAAGTACCTTAACGCGCGATCACCGGAATCCCTGACCCCCCTCCCCCTCCTCCAACTCCACCCACAATAACCGGAGCCAATCCTGTTCTGTAAATGATTAATCCAGAGCATCTGTTTGTCATTCCCACGAAGTTCGATCCAGATCACACCAGTCTAAGCGGGTCAAGTATTTTCCGCCCTCCCCCCGATAATTGCCGGATTCGGTCCGGAAATGAAAAAGGTCACAAGAGAAAAATGTCCTCTGTTTAATTATTAAATTTCACTCGAATCCGATCACCCGTTCCAAAGTTACGCATGACTCAATATTCCGGATTCCCCTCCCTCAACTCCCCCCCCCCCAAGATTATCATATCGAGGATTTTTTTTTTATTCCAAGTCAGTTTGACTGGGTCCCTGATATGCCTTCCAAGTTTCGTCGTGAAAATCCCCCAAAAACGGAATTCCGGGATACCCCTCCTCCCCCCCCTCAAGTGTCCGGATCCAGTCAAATTATTTAAAAGATTATATGGACCAGATGTTTGTTCTTCCCAGCAAGTTTCACTCCGATACCATCATTCTAACCGTTTCTCGAGAGTTCCGGTCCACCACCCCCCCACCCCACCCAGCTCCCCCGCGGTGCACGTAGCCAATCCGATTCAGCAAATGACTTACCTAGAGCATCTGTTTGTTCTTCCCACAAAGTTCCATCCCGATCCCTCCATTCTAAACGGGGCACGTATTTCCCCCCCCCCCCCAATAGTTGCCGGATCCGGTCCGGATATGAAAAAAATCATCGGAGAAATGTCCACTGTTGAATTCTTAAATTTCACTCGAATCCGATCACCCATTCCAAAATTACGCATGACTGAAAATTTCGGATTCCCCTCCCTCCACTCCCCCCACCATTATCTGATCGACAAAATTTTTATTTTGAAGTCAGTTTGATTGGGTCCCTGATATGCCTGCCAAGTTTCATCGTAAAAATCCCCAAAACCGCGATCACCGGAATTCCGGGACCCCCCCCCCCCCCCCCATAAGTGTCCGGATCAAGTACAATGGTCTAAAGGACTTATCTAGAGCAGATGCTTGTTCTTCCCAGCAAGTTTCACTCCGATCCCTCCATTCTAACCGTTTCTTGAAATTTCAGGTCTCCCCCCCCCCCCAAACTCCCCCCTGGCTACCGAATCCGGTCAAGACTTTAAACGGGACATTACAGATATATATTCTGTTCAGTTATGAAGTTTCATTACAATCCGATCATCCGTTCGAAAGTTACACACTTCTCAATTTCCCGGATTCCCCTGCGGATTCCCCTCCCTCCACTCCCCCACCATTATCTGATCAACAATATTTTTATTTTGAAGTCAGTTTGATTGGGTCCCTGATATGCCTGCCAAGTTTCATCGTGAAAATCCAAAAAACCACCATCACCGGAATTCCGGCCCCCCCCCCATAAGTGTCCGGATCCAGTACAATGGTCTAAAGGACTTATCTAGAGCAGATGCTTGTTCTTCCCAGCAAGTTTCACTTCGATCCCTCCATTCTAACCGTTTCTTGAAATTTCCGGTCTCCCCGCCCCCAACTCCCCCCTGGCCACCGAATCCGGTCAAGACTTTAAACGGGACATTACAGATATATATTCTCTTCAGTTATGAAGTTTCATTACAATCCGATCATCCGTTCGAAAGTTACACACTTCTCAGTTTCCCGGATTCCCCTGCCCTCCACCCCCCCCCAAAATGGTCGGATCAGAAAACTGATTATTCCTAATTTTGTTTGGTCGGGTCTCTGATATGCCTGCCAAGTTTCATGGTCCTAGCACAACTGGAAGTACCCTAACTCGAAAAAGTGTGACAAAATGCCCTAAATTTTCAAGTTTCCAGCGCCCCGCACTCCCCCCCATATGGTCGGATCGGGAAACTGATTATTTCCAGGTTAGTTTGGTCGGGTCCGTGATATTCCTGCCAAGTTTCATTGTCCTAGCTCATCTGGAAGTACCCTCACTCGAAAAAGTGTGACAAAATGCCCTAAATTTTCAAGTTTCCAGCGCCCCAACTCCCCCGCATATGGTCGGATCGGGAAACTTATTATTTCCAGGTTACTTTGGTCAGGTCCCTGATATTCCTGCCAAGTTTCATTGTCCTAGCTCATCTGGAAGTACCCTAACTCGAAAAAGTGTGACAAAATGCCCTAAATTTTCAAGTTTCGAGCGCCCCCACTCCCCCGCATATGGTCGGATCGGGAAACTGATTATTTCCAGGTTCGTTTGGTCGGATCCCTGATATTCCTGCCAAGTTTCATTGTCCTAGCTCTTCTAGAAGTACCCTAACTCAGAAAAAAGTGACAAAATGCCCTAAATTTGCAAGTTTCCAGCGCCCCGCACTCCCCCCCATATGGTCGGATCGGGAAACTGATTATTTCCAGGTTAGTTTGGTCGGGTCCCTGATATGCCTGCCAAGTTTCATTGTCCTAGCACATCTGGAAGTACCCTAACTCGGATATGTGGGACAAAAAAACTCGGACCGACCGACAGACCGACAGACCGACAGACCGACAGACCGACAGACCGACAGACCGACAGACGGAATTGTGATCGGTATATGGCACTTGAGCCAGAGGCTGCAAGTGCCATAAAAACACATCCACCCGCCAGGTATATTTGGGGTGTGGGGGGTAGTTGAAACGAAACGGCAAGTCATGTGGATAAAACTTCAATCTGATCGCATTGACACTATCCAAAGGAAAGTAGTGCTATTTCTTGGAAAATACTATATATCGCATAGGAAGGGCAAAAAAAAAAAAAATTACTTCTACTTTATCGAATGGAAAAATAGAGAAATCTGTGCGATGGGGATCAGGCTTGAACATATAGTTACTTACCTCATCCGTAATATATGACTCAATGTCACTTTCGTCAACTTGTGAGTAGTGCATTGTTCAGTCGTGAATGCATCGACTGAATTGCCTCATAACCTTGTTTTCTTAAACCTCTAAGATAAGAAATGATAAGTGATATAAATGACGTAATGCTAAACAATTTATTGTTGTTGTTATCGGTAGGCTAAAAGTCTACCAATAGCTAGCACATGGCTGTCTCAATGTCACCGAGAGAAAAAATTCAAACTAAGAAGTCAGTTCAGAACAGTAATATTCTTTGTGTAAGCCTACTGGTCATCCAAGCAAATATTAACTCATTCCATGGCCTACCATCCACAAATCTTTGCTGTCTTTGATGGACTGGTCAATAGTCAAGATTTTAGTCCGATCGGATTTGGTTTTTCTAAAATATGAGCTTCTTGGGTCTCCAAAGCCTTTGCGGAATTCTAATGCCATCAGTATTTTTGACAACCGCCAATGATGATTTCGACTCGCGGTTGTGTACCTGAAAACTTGGTAGTATTAGTAACCTAAGATTTTGCGCCATTCTCATCTCCGAAAAAATTCTCGAATATAGTCTAGATAAGACAATGCTGTGAGTCAACCAAACTCTATCTGTACTTCCCGATACCTAGGATATTTTCCTTCCATGAATGTATAACATATAACTGTGACACGGTGGGAGGAGGAAGAAGTGGGCACCGGAAATTTGAAGATATACTCCGGTTCAAGTCAAACTTAATGTAGAAGACGAGATGTCAGAGCTGCGAAGTTTATGCGTTTGAGTCATATTCGGCCACAACAGGGGGGGGGGGGGCTAGTCCCGGAAATTTTGTGATTCGCATAGGGGTTAAACGAGTGACGCGATTTGAATGAAACTGGAAAATAGAGATATCACATGTCCTAGATGACATATTTTAGGGTCCGGACCGGATCCGAGCACGTTTTCCCTAAAAATGCTCGGATTTGACATTCAAGTCATTTATATGTCCGAACCAGATTCGACCGTGGTAGGGGAGTTAAAGCGGGGGGGGGGATCAGTAATAGTGTGGCACGTATAGGGTCCAAACGAGTGGATCTAGTGGGCTGAAACTTGGAGGGTAGAAAAGTCATTTGCCCTGGAAGATCCAAGGCGACGCCGGAAATGCTCATACTCGAGTGAAATTAGATATCCTATTTCTAGGTCCGAACCTAGAGGGGTTGAAAGGGGTATTTTGTAACATTATAATCGATTTTCTTGCACCACCTTAACAAGTGCCATATGGGCTCGAGCTGTTGTGCTGTTTTTCTTTTTTCGTGTGTATTTAGTCCGTTGTTGAAAGCTCGGTGTAATTTTTCCTTTTTTTTCGTTTTAGTGCTATGTAACTTTTCTTGTCCAGTGCGTCAATAAAGTTTCACCATCATCATTACATCTCTCTAAAGCTTTGCTTGAGGGGGCACTGAAAAAGACTTTGGTGTGCTTGAAATACCACTTTATAATATATTTTATTAGACGGAGTGAATATGAATATGATGCTGCTAGCGGTCGACCCCCCGAAGCTTTCAACAAAATTTTGGTTTGCCTCCTGGTAAAAATAACGTTGATGATTTATTAAATAAGTTCTCTTACGGGCCGTACGGCGACGAGAACAATATCATACATGTCGCTATTGCCGTAATGAGGAAGAAAACAATTAACAAAGAACGGTCGCACACCAGCGCCACCTTTTTCCATTCGAGCTGAACTGCGTCATGGGAGTCCAGTTGCGTCATTCTCGCTTCACTCCGCTCGATGGCACTCGCCACTCGAAGAAGAAGATTGGAGACTCGGTCTTCGAATTGATCTAAAACAAATTTGGTAGATACACACACATACATTTGCTAAATACATTTATTGCAGTATCTTAGCGAATTGTAGGTTCCATTTGTTCGCTTGGTGCTAGCCACTCTTTGTATAGGGCTATGTTGCCCCATGCGTCAGTATCAAAATCTATGTGTTCCATTTGTGTGTTCTTGTCTTTTTTGTCTTTTTTTTTGATACTCTGCTTAAGACTTTTGTCTTAAAAATGGGTAGTAAACTTCATTCATTCATAGTCAACCTTGGCGAGGATAGGGGATTAGCCCAATCACTAACAAAACGCGGAGAAGAAACAAGGTCCATTTTTTAAGTGGTTTTACTACCTAAACTTTACAACGCTGTGGCGCTTCCCTTAAGCCTTATATTCGGCTTCATTCTAGAAATTAGTCACGGCTTCCGAACAGTCTCGAGTCCGGTCGCTTTATTTTCATTATTTAAGATACTTATTAAAACTAAAACCGTGGACACGCAACAGGTATCTAGTCAGAAAATTCAGTCTGGTAGAACCTAACGAGGCTGTAGACAATCTAGTTCAAAAAGTTCTTGGAACTGCCGCACACCCGTAGTTACCACTTCTTTGTGCCCAATGGATAACACTGATTAACTCGCCTTTTGCGTTTGACTTTATTTGTATATATTTTGATATTGATCGCTAATTCTCTTTTCTCTCAATTGTTCTTTACTTTTTCTTTCACTTACTCCGTTCTTGTTCAGTTTGAGTGTAACGACTTACAAAGACTCTACAGAACTAAGAACTGTTTTAAAGCAAAAGGGTATTAAAGCTATAAGTAAGTAAGTAATTTATTTCTGACCCGCCATTTGAAAAGTGGAGCATGTAAAATAAAATAAATAATTAAATAAAACACAACAAATACAATATAAATTTTTTCATTCATCGTCCAGAAAAGAATCTAGACCGGCATTTGCTGGCTGGGCCCTGTTGTCCATGATTTTTGGCATCTATGCGATCCTCTTACTTTTCTTTTTGTAAATTTTTTCTTTTTCTCCCTCCTTGGTAAAGAAATTCTAAAATTATTAGTAAGTACTCGCTACCGGATATTACTGAGAAACTGGCTGTTCAAGTTCAAGTTCTTTCTATGGACAAACTTATATATACACAACTAATATAATACTAACATAGACAAAAGCAAAATCTATTATTAAACAGAATCCCAAGGGCTCTTTGGCCCGTTGATTGGGAAACAGCTATCTTTATAGTAAATCAAACAATTCACCAGGTGTTTCGCGAATCCAACCGACCTTCACATCACCACGCAACAAAAAAATAAAATAAATAAATAAACAAATTCATCGAGAGTCAACACTAACATCTCATTTTATTAGAACAATAGAATAAACAACCATATTCAAACGTTATTACTTTTTTTTCTTCAATAAATTCAATTTTCTTCTCCAAATTTTTACCAATTAATTACTGTTTTCAAACAATAGTCTTTTAAGATGTTTTTTGAACGAACCAAGACTCAGCGACTGCCGGATTCTTCACAGAAAACTGTCCAAGACGGCGTACGCGCGTCTGTCGCCCTCTCATGGGCTTATTCGTCTGTATGACTCTTGAGGAAATTATGTTTGTATGTGTTGTGTTTTCCCTAATTATATTTTCCTGTTTTCTTCTGTACTCCATTTTCTTGGTCTTGTACGATTTATGGGTTAAAAATAAATTGTTATTATTTATACATACTTGCACAATAGTGAACTGTACAATAAAATGCTTCTCAAGCGGCATTTCGCAACTTCGGCCTCACGTACCAGTCCTCTAAAAAACAGATCTATCTAGGGCAGTGGTTCCCAACCTTTTCCGTATCGCGTACCCCTAATTAAGGTTCATAAAGGTTGCGTCCCCCTTTTTGAAGAATCATTGTTCTACTAATCTACTAAGATCTGTCAAGGTCAGAACGCCAAAAAGACGTCATTTATTGTCATAAACGGTAAGAGACTAATGTCTAAAAATATATACAAATAAATTGGACACTTGAGGCTGCAAGATTGTCAATTTCATTCTCGTCCGTAAACTGGTCAAGGGTCAGAAAGACACTCAGGGCTGTTTCTTTGAAACTTCGTAAGCCAAAACTCTTGACGAAAGCAGACATTTTCGAATGTAGAGATTTGGGACCTTCGCGTACCCCTTACGAGGATCTCGCGTACCCTTTGGGTACGCATACCCCCGGTTGGAAACCACTGATCTAGGGGCTAGTGAATGTAGTTCACATAATACTCTACATGTAGAGCTGGTGGACTAGGACTCTGAACTTGTCGAGACGGTCTCGAGACGCCTTTTTGAAGGACTGAGACTCGTGTCCTTGGAGGGGTTTAGCAACTTCGGCTTCACGTCGTTCGCAAAACACTACAATCGCGAGTTAGTAGTTGCGTTTTTGCTGATACCATGGTATCTGTTACCACGGTCTAAAGTCGTTTTTGCAGTTATCGTGGTATCTGATACCACGGTCAAAAGGCGTTTTTGCAGTTATCGTGGTATCTGGCCAGTTATCGTGGTATCAGATATTCAGATACTACGGTCCGACGGTGGTAACTGGCCATGGTATCTGAAAAGTCACCTCACTTTCATCAAATTTTGTCAGATTGGTGAGAAAGAAGCTTAGCACTTAGTGATGTAACTAGATATCTGTTTTTCTTTTGGGATGACATCAAAAAGTGCAATTTCGGCAATAGTCGTTTTTGCAGAGCACCGTGTATCAGATGCCACGATAACTGCAAAAACGACTAATTGCAGATCCAGTTACCGTGGTAACAGATACCATGGTATCAGCGAAAACGCAACTAGTAACGGGCTAGAGGCAGAGCTGGTGGATTAGGACTCTGGACTTGTCGAGGCGACGCCTTTTTCAAGGACTCGGACTCGTGTCCGGGGCGGGATTTCGCAACTTCGGCTTCACGTACCGACGCTCTAACAAACTGAGCTATCTAGGTGCTGGGGAATGTAGTTTGCAAAACACTACAATCGCGAGTTAGTCACGGGCTACAGCCAGAGCTAGTGGACTAGAACTCTGGACTTGTCGAGACGGTCGCGAGACGCCTTTTTCAATGATTTGGACTCGTGCTTCATGGAGCTGTCGGCCCGCCAGAGCTGTGGACTCGGACTCTGGACTCGTTTAGAGATTTGCTGGACTCGCAGCAGCTCTGGCTACAGGAACAGTGATCTCACTTGAGGCAAAACTGTCTGAAGGACTCAATCCCCACGTCACGAGATATTAAAATATCTATGTGAAGATGGAACTAACAAGTTCCATTCTCACATAATTAATTAGCTCAGTCGTTACCGCCAAAAGTCGTACCCAAGTCAGTCGTAAAAAAAAAAAATCTGGAATCGTTCTAGGAGAATTTGGTGTTTTAGCCTATGTCTCGGAAATGCCCCGGCGGCGGAAATGCACCTACGATATTCGCTTTCAGCGAGGTTGATTACCCCAGGATCCGTCCTCAGCAGTTTATACCTTCCGTCATGGGTGGGTGCATGATCCAGAATCTGGCGCCTTGACTATTCGGCATCAGTGCTTTTTAAACACCTCTGATTTTTAAACTGTAACCTATATACATGACTTGATTTTGTTAAGGTAGGATCCGAATCCAGAGCCTCGTTTTTGTTGCATGCTGCAGGTCCACTTCTCGGCCGATTCCGGACTGATTCTTTCTACATCCGTTTTTGCACTGCAGCGCTTCCGAGGAAGACGGCAGCGCTTCTCGAGAATCACGGACTTGCTCCCCGACCAAGTCCGTTCTTCCCTGCAAGATGCTGCAGCGCTGCCGCTTCAACCAAGAAGAAAGTGAATCCGAAAACGCATATTGTGCAAAAGCAAAGAAGTGCTGCAGCAGCGATGCGGCAGAGCTATTGCAACAAAAACGAGGCTCAGATTGGTTGCCGGGTTCGAATCCGCAGCGTGAAATGGTGTATTTTAATTTCGAATCGGATTCGTCCCCCGCCCTGGATTTAAGAAAATTTGTTAAAAGCAAAAGAGGTATTTGAAGTTGATTAGATGTCCGATTTAGGGGTAAGAAGAGATGCTGAATCCGTATGCGACAATCATTTTTGGCCCGGACATATAGTTCACCCGGAATCGGCTGAAACCGGAAAATTTGTTATAAGGTATGTTTTTATTTGAAGTTAACTAGTCGTTCGATGTAAGGGTAGGGAGACATGCTGAATTCGTCTTTGAACTTTATTTTTTTGACAATGATCTTAAACTTCTTTTTAACTACGATAGTTATTTCTCACATAAACTTCCTTTCTATTTACTTATCCACCAATGCATCCGAGTAATATTTTACTTACACTGTAAAAAGTTTCTCCGAGTAAGTATTAAATTTAACTGCAGTATTTGCTACTAGGATTAATCTTATCTCTACTGGGATAAGATTAATCCGAATTAGAGATAATCTTATCTCAATAGAGACAAGATTAATCCCAGTAGCAAATCCTGCAAGATTTTTTTTATAGTGTATACAGATGGACGGACCGAGAAAGAGCCAGCAAGACAGACAGAGTATTCTAATTTGGTCATCCTGGAACTGGTGGAAGAAGGCTACTTTCGGTCCTGCTGCACAAGGTGGGTCTACAAAAGGTCCAAACTCTTGTCCATGACCAACGCGTCTATTTCCTTCTGTGTCGGTTAAGATCGCGGGAGGGGAGGGGGACTAACTTACCTCCATTGGACACAGAGTGTTGCCTCTTTGGGCCAAAGCGTGGTGACGTCACAGGAACCCCACCGAAGTTATTGTCCGGGGTACAAAACTTCTCAGCTTTGGACGAATCGAGCATTATACCAGGCTGAAAACACAAAACGTAATCACTCAGTTCTCAAATCAAATCAATAAATTAAAAAAAAATTTGTTATTTTAGCAAAGGTGTGTCTACATTGCTTGCGGCCTTTCGAAGTGCTACAGTCCATGTCATACTCTTTATACTTTATGTGTTTTACGTTTAGCTCGCTGTCCCTTTTTGGAGATTGGTGTAGACAATTTTTCTTTAACTTACAAATAAAAATCGTAAAGTCCAACTACCTGCTTTGTTTCTTCAAGTTTCAGAGCACTGCTGTTTTTCATGAATTTTTTAGGCCCAGCTAGAAATTCAGTCTAAACTGTCGTGCTTTATCTTGTTTTTTATTTGTGCCGTTTTTCCTTCTTTCCTTTTACTCCAATGTCGGCTTGTGCATTTCGCGAGTCATAAATTAAATATATATATATATATATATTTGTAAATGATAATAATTTCGATATTCCAGTTCAGTGCCACCCACCATCTCCACGTCACCTTCCTTGACTAGCTATACAAAGTAGAGCAAACCAAACAGGCGGCGATTTTATAAGAGCTGCATAAGAGAAAAGAGGATTGATTTGTTATTTTCTTAATCACGTCCAAAGCTGACGTGTACAACTATGGCTTGCCGACGAAACGTCCCCAGCGAAACGTCCCCGTGGTAAAACGTTCCTTTGACGAAACGTCCCCATGGCAAAACATCCCATGGCGTGGGTTGTCCTGGGCTCATAAGTATCAGTAGTAGGCTAGTTCTATGTCGTTTCAAGCAACATGCACAACCGGTATAGGCTCCTCGGAAGAAACAAGCAGAAGCCTGATCTGGCTAAAAAAAGTCAAACAGCGAAGTGCCAAATGATGGATAAAAATGGCACGAGAAGTTCAAGATCTTGTTTAGTGAACCTCGCATTGCTCGGGATAAAATTTGTATATGGGCGAGCTCATTCCGTAAGATGTCTCCTGTTACCGTTACCTCGAACTAAATTTACATAGGCGATTTTAATATGTTATACCCATGCTCTAGTCTTAATATTAATCCGCTTTGCAAGAATCCCGGGTCTGATGTCAGTCTTGATACCCCCCCCCCCCCCCAAAAAAAAATTTTTTTGCTATTGGTCCATTTTAGCCGGGGACATTTCGCCTTGGAGAATTTTGCACATGGGGATGATTCAGATGTGTACGCTTAGCCACGGGGACATTTTGTCATGGACAGGTTTCGCCACAGGGACGTTTTGTAATGGGGATGTATCGCTTGGACGTTTCACCAGGGAACGTTCTGGCTGGGGCGTTTCGCAGACAACCTATAACTACTATGCAGCTTATTACACCAATTTGAACAATGATTTACCCTCCAACGACCATCAGCATCACAAACGTGTACCTATAACTCTGTTGGGATATGTGGTAATTTTTTTTCGTTCAGCCGAAAGGAAAGGTGCCAATCTTCCTGAAGATTTAAGATTTCAACCAACCTCCAATTCAAAAAGTGAAAGCTTATCTATTCTGTTAATTTACCTTTGGATCCAACATACTGTCTCCGTGTGGTGGATGCTGATACTGAGCCGAGGATCAGAACAACAGGGACTAATCCACTTTGAGCGTTGAATTTCTATAACGCTAATTCTATTCTCAACGGCTAGGCATTTCTAAATTTTTCTTTGTTTATTTTCATAGCAAAAATTGGATTCTGGGTGGCCGCTCTCGATCTTAACTTTGCTCAATCTTAGGCGACTTGAGGACATGCAAAAAATACTAGGCTTTCCCACAAAGGCACCGTTGAAAATCCCACCAACAAGATTCATCTTTATGACTTTCTAACCACCAAACTTTGCGAAGAGGGCCATCTGCCATACCGTAGGTCGCTTAGTAAAATAAACAGTATTTCAACTGCCTCACATATTTAGCACTTTCAGATTTTAGTCCATCTTCAATATGAAAATGGTGCCTGCCTGATAGAACGGAGCTTTCCACTTGAAAGCAGAAACACGGTTTGACGAAACGAAAGCTTGGCTGCACAGCTTCTGATGGTCTTCTTTCACATAGGCTATACAACTCTGCTTCACGTCATATACCGTAGGCTCTGGCTTGAGGACAGGCAAAATCCATCCTTTTTGGCCCCAGGCAAATATATAGTCTCATTCATAAATCCGGCCTAAGGTACACACTTTCCGTAAAAACCGCAGAGGTTAGACCCTTACCACCTTCTAGTAACAAGCTGAAATCGGGGTACTAGGAAAAAAAAACGGGACAAAACCAGCGTGTTCTTGATTATGTTAGTAGTCAACAACTGTTCCTTTTTTATGGCACTTGCCCTTCAGCCAAGTGCCATACAGTGATCTTTATTTCTGTCCATCCATCGGTCTGTCGGTCGGTCTTGGTTTTGCTAGTTCGGGCACTTCCACAGAAGCTAGGCCGATGAAACTTGGCAGGCACATCAGGGACCCGACCAGATTAACTTGGAAATAGTCATTACCCCGTTCCGACTATCTGGGGGGAGTGGAGGGAGGGGGAATCCGGAAAATTAGGCATGTATAACTTTCGAACAGGTGATCAGATTCTTATTTTTACACAATTGGTAGGGAAGAAGCCAAGAGAAACAGCGAAATTTGAAAAGACTCGTATACCTATGAGACTCGGTTGCCTATGAACATACAATCAGGTTTTCCCGCCCAGATTTTCTTCATTTCATCGTCAAGTCAAGTAGCCGAAAATCAGGGCAGGAATTCCAGTCTCCCAGCACCCGACCCTGTACGTCTGTCAAAGGCATAAAACGAAGATTAGCAGACCATACCTCCATACAGGGCACACTGGCTCTTGGCACCTTCTCACCAACAAGCTTGGGGCAGCTGCATAGTGTGCCACCATTTTGCGCCACACTGACTTTCTTGGCGCTGCAGTAGCACTTCCTCGCTGTTCGAGACTTCCGTCGGCGCACTTGGGATAACTTCTCTCCAACTTGGGTCAGCGTTGGCTGACTGTACGAGGAGGCGGGGACGGAAATTATTGAGGCGGAGGTCTCCGTTGAAGGATATCTTGATTGATCTGAAACGATATTTATTTTAAGCTAGTCGTCGGCTCTTGCTTGATCAAATTGATAAGCAAATGCCGACAAAGACAATGGATAATCGATAATAATTTGCTGGTAACAAGCCTGTATTGGTGCATGGTTATTCATAAGGGAGATCCACTGGCATGGTTTCTCGACGGCCTTCTCCTAAGCAATGAGAGAATCTACCATTGCTTAGTTTCATGGGTTTCCGCTAGATAATGCCACCTGAGAAAAGAGGAATGAGCGCCCAGCTGTTTTTCACTCATTTGAATAAGTAATTTTTGCGTATATTTCTCACTTTTTGACCTTGAATATTTTTGCAATATTTATGCAGATGCAGTTAACCTATATTTGACGCATTCTGCGTGATTACCATGTAATCTGGTTATTTGTAATCTATTTAGTTGATCCAAGAACAAATAAGCCAATAGAGCCTCCGTCTTTAGTCCAATGCGCCGACTATGGATACCCCGACAAAACTGAGCAGAGCTAGAGGTAATTTCTAAGCTTCGAGTTGATACCCGTCTATTTCCCTCTTCGCCGCTGCGCACATCAGAGGGAAATATTGCAGCAGGCGTGCATAGCCTGCTCTGCAGTGCGTCATATGTGATGTCACATTAGTTCGAGATTTCTTCTCTGGGGCCTACTGCGATATAGCTGTTGGTAGAGGTAACAAACTGTGATGCTCAGCGTAGCTCCTACCCTCCGCCCTACCCTCCGCACGTTTGCGTTTGGCAGGGTATTGGGAATCTATTCGACTCGCATGGTCCTATTGCAGAGATAGGGAGATGAAGGTTGTTGTGCTTATTTGTTCTTGATTCTACGTGATTAAGACGTAATGCCTTTATGTGTAGTTGTGTTTTTGCAGATACCATGGTATCTGTTACCACGGTAACTGGATCTGCAATTAGTCGGTTTTGCAGTTATCGTGGTATCTGATATACGGTTGCTCTGCAAAAACGACAATTGCCGAAACTGCGCTTTTCGAAGTCATCCCAAAAGAAAAACAGATATTCAGTCACATCACTAAGCGGTAAACTTCTTTCTCACCAATCTGACGAAATTTGATGAAAGGGAGACGACTTTTCAGATACCACGACCAGTTACCACGGTCGGACCGTAGAATCTGAATATTAGATACCACGCTAACTGGCCAGATACCACGCTAACTGGCCAGATACCACAATAACTGCAAAAACGCCTTTTGATAACTGCAAAAACGACTTTAGACCGTGGTATCATATACCATGGTATCTGCAAAATGCAACTTGTAATGGTATGTATATTTAGCGGATCCCCAAACAAGATATTGGATCTTGTATCTTATTAAATGTGTGTATTATCTGTGTAACAACAAATGACATAAAATAAAAGGGTGGATGGTGCTCCGAGCGCCAGGCTCTGAAATGAAAATTGATGACAAAACAAAAACGGCCTCGGGTGGACTTTCGCGAATCAAATGCCCTATTTCTACCTAACCCTCAAAAGTGTACGTAGCAGAATGGTTGGAACAGGCAAGGAGTAAGAACGATCGATCAAATAGTTCAAATATGGTCTGGAAGAAGAGTGGCAGAGAAGGCCATTCAGATACCAATCAGATATAAGTCCTGTTGAAGTAAGCCAAAGAATCCACATTGAAAGCGATCAAGTCGATGAAGACCATTCCAACCAGAAAACCAATCAAAACCGGAGCTTATCAGATCAGTGCTGGACCTTGTTCACTCGAAGTGCAAATTAGGGTAAATAATGAAAAGGCACCACATACAGGAGTCCTTTTGGGGGGATGGAGGGGGCAGAGATGGCGAATCCAGATTTGAATCCATGATTCGTCCTTTTGGCCGGATTCCAATCTTTTGCTTGTCAGGCTGGATTCGGATTCCAGCCCTAAAATTTTTATCAAATTCTAGTCTTCTAGAGTACATCCTTCTAGTTTCCGTTTCCCAATTTTTACACAGTAGGCTTCGGCAATCCAACTTTTTGGTCTTCACCACCAACCAAAATCAGTAATCTGTCACGTTATCCGATTACCTTAGACATGAGTGATCTTTGTCACCTCTGATTTTTAGGTCCTCTCGAAAATGGGACTCCAGGACCCCGGACCCCTTGCCACGGGACCCTTCTGGCTAACGAAAACAGGACCCCTTGAAAACGAAAACGGGACCCATCTGGCTAACCGAAAACAGGACCCCTTTCAAAGAAAAACGGGACCTACCTCCATAATACGGACAGTGGACACATAATTTAAAAAAAAAATGACCATTAACTTTCTAGTAAAAATAGTAGAAGAGAATCCAAAAAAATGTTTCCCCATTAGAACGAAGACCCTTCTCATGTGGCTACCGCAGTGTAAATGGCGAATAAGCGATTTTTTGTATTGAATATTCTAGACCGTGGCGGTAGCAAGAGTTGCAAGAGAACAAATCTTTACTCAACAGATCTTTTTTTTCTTTAAAGATAAGGGTTTCTTTTTCCAAAATTACGTGTCCCTTTTTCGCTGTCCGTATTATGGAGGTGGGTCCCTTTTTCGTTTTTACGGGGTCCTCTTTTCGGTTAGCCAGATGGGTCCGGTGGCAATGGGTCCGGGGTCCTGGGGTCCCGTTTTCGAGAGGACCGATTTTACACTATAACCTACGTATAGGATTTGATTTTTGTTAGATCGGAGTCGAATCCTGATTCGAATCCTCAGCATGAAAGGATATATTCGGATTCATACGTAGCCCTGGATTCGGATTCGAGTCCTTAGATGGTCGGGTCGGATTCGCCCATCTCTGGGAGGGTAGCAACTGAACTCCCTAGCTTTCCAGTGAAGACCAAATAATACCCATGACAAATCTACAAAAAATCTGCAAGAAACAAAGCGTTTTGACTAAATCATTACAGGCACTTGTTTTCATTAGTGTATTTTTCTTGATTCTCTTTAAACTGAATACAATATTAATACTACAAACTTAAACTCATTGCTACTTACTCTTCTCATTACCAACATGAAAGGCAAACAAAATAGTTCACCGTCTCACATTCTGTGCAGAAATGTAGTCAGATATGTTTCACCAATACCGATATGCAGTCATTCTACGAAACTGCTAGAGTTCAGTTTTCCTGTTTGGCTCCATGCTTATCGAGGTATATAGTGGATTTTCACCAGGCTGACGCACCTATTATTATTTTATTATTTTATTGTTTTTCTTCTTATTATTATTTGGAAGCATAGTTGGTCGTAATCTAGGAATGTAGTCAGAACACCACACGCTTACCGATTTGCAGCCGTTCTACTCGTGCTAGGGCTCAGTTTGCCAATTTGGCTCGCGTTTTTTATCCAGATGTATAGTGGATTCTCCCCAGATTGACGCACCTCTTTTTTTGTTTTGTTGTATTATTATTATTTGTTAATGTTGTATTTTGATGTTCGACCATCGTGGTATTTGTGTTTCCTCAAATCCGGAGCTTTGCGCTTCTGTAGCGCTCGGGATTTTGAGATCGAAAAATGTTCAGTTCCATGAAAGGAATCATTGTTTTTGTGACGGTACAGACTGTATACATAGAGGATAAACTGATTTGCTTTTTTCATAATATTCGCTTCTTAGAACAACCTTTTTTTCAAACAACAGATCAATCAGTCAGCAAAGACAAAAAAACTATTTATACACGCGTTTTGTAGGCAAGCAAATTTTGGGAGGGGTCATCCGTGACGTTTAGATCAGGAGACAGTTTTTGGACATGGGAAGGGCAAGTGTCCTGGCCAAAGTAGGGATTCAGGGACTGGAAACTATAAACAAATCGAAAATGGATCATGGGTTTAAAGGGGGGAGTGCACAGGAGTTCCCTTGTAACGTTTTAGTTGCACCCCTACCAAATTAAGTCACCAAAAGTGTCTTTATACACCCTGGAAAGTATCCCAAAGTATCTCTCAGTATCGAGGTATCCGAAAGTATTTTTGTTGTTAACTGTTCGATAAGTGGTGAATATCTGAATGTTTGGTGTGGTAAAGGTGGTGGTTATTTATTTTTTATATTTTTGCCCGTCATTGCCCACAGGACTATATTCATTAAGTTATTCAACGTAGCTCGTACACCCAGGTTCTTAGTGACTAACCCTGGGAACCCTCTTATTTTTGAGTGAGTGACTTTTTATTTACATATCGCTGGATAAGAAATGAAATGACGTAATGAATGAATGAATGAATGAATTAATGAATGATTGAATGAATGAATGAATGGTGAAGATCGGGCTATCTATTAATCGGGTCCACTGGAAAACCGGAACACCGGAACACCGGAACCCCGGAACCTCCGCTACCGGAACCGATGGCTTTGGAAAACCGGTACCTGAAACTGGAAAACCGGAACCGATGGCTCAGTTTCAATCTGCTATAGGAAAATGGAAAACCGGAACTTGGGAATGGAAAACCGGAACGTGTGGTAATGAAAAATAGGAACATGTGGTTCTCGGCAATTGACTTGGGTTTTGACGGAATATGTTTCAGGTTTAATACAAGTTTTCATATAAGTTCATGTTTTGGCGTCTTTTCTAGTATAGTTTAGAAATCCAGTAAGCTATCGCAACACTCGTTTGCACTCACGGCAGGGTTGCCACTGGTAGTAGTACAATTGTATTCTTTTTAGTAATCAGTATAGTTTAGAAATCCAGTAAGCTACACAAGGATCTTGTAAAGAGGAAGATTTCAGAGGCTAGTCTAACACGTACGTCGCTACTGGGGATGTGAAAACAGTGAAAAGCAAGAGGGGTCTTTTAATTTTAGTCTTTGTGAGCTATTCAAATGAAGCCAATGATAACAAAATTGTGAAATATCTAAATGTCTGCGACGCTCAGTTGAATTTTGCCTTGTGTACAGTCGCTAGACCGAAAAATCGTTGCCCAAGACCACATGTTCTGGTTTTCCATTCCCAAGTTCCGGTTTTCCATTTTCCCTGTAGCTGATTGAAACCGAGCCATCGGTTCCGGTTTTCCAGTTTCATGTTCCGGTTTTCCAAAGCCATCGGTTCCGGTGGCGGAGGTTCCGGTGTTCCGGTTTTCCAGTGACCCTATTAATCTGGAGAAGAGTCAATATCTTTGTTTTCATCCGCCTAAAGGTTCTTCTTCTAGCCTTAAAGTCACAAACAGCCTTCTGCAACCACAAACCTCAATCAAGTGGTTGGGATAAGTGGTTTCATAATGTTATACTAAAAGTGTGTTATACCATGGAACACGAGCGGTAACAATCTTACCCTTTGCCTACACTGTCAGAAGTTTCATAACAGATAACACTTGTATGCACGGTTTCAACAGATAATGTGTAACAGATAACACTTCGGATGTTATCCTCTTGTGTTTCAAAATATTATGCATAAGAAGTGTTACCATCAGGATGAACCGAAAAACCGCAAAAATGTATCTGCTGAGTTTTCCGACATCATGGCGATTGGTTGTCGACAAAACGTCCCCATTCGAAACGTCCCCGGCGGAACGTCCCCGTGACAAAACGTCCCCATGACAAAACGTCCCCACGACAAAACGTCCCCGTGGTGAAACGTCCCCGTGGTGAAACGTCCCCGATCTAAACGTCCCCGATGAAAACGTTCCCTGACGAAACGTCTTCGCCTATAGAATTTTTATTTTCATCGCTGAGGGATATAGCTAGGCCTATGAGACTACTGATTGCGTCATCAGTTCAGACAAAAAATGTTTTTGGAATACATACTTTTGAAAACCATGATGGGTTGACTACTTCAGCATTTAACCGGTACTCAAGAACAAATCAAAGTGTTGCTCCCGGCTATAGCCATTTCTTAAGGAAAGCGCAAAGATTTAGTAGTTTGTCAGTTTTCGTTTTATCGTTTCTTAAATTGGTTTATTTTGTGTGTTAGTTTACGCTGCGATATAACTCACTGATGTCGCTTTTGTTCGCTTTTTAATTTGGTGATACTTATCATTAAAGGATTTTATTAAAGGATCAAACCCGTCTAACCTAGATTTAGTCTGTCTCTCTACCTAACTAGCCGTTCCATCCGCTTTCGTTTCCTCGCTTCCCATGTCATTTTTATGCAGCATAACGGCACTACTCTTATTTTTGCGTTTTCCTCGTATGACTCTCTTTGAGCCACATTGGGCTTCCCCTTTCTCTGAGGAGCATATTGGTGCTCCTCAGATTGTGCATGTCCCGATGAAAAATTTATCTCAAAGTAGTAGTATGAAACGAGTACGAAAAAGTTGCATGCAGTACTAACGATACTACTAAATGCTTCTACTTCAAGGCTACCGTGTTACTGCATACTACTATATGGTACTATTAGCAAGACAAGATGCTACTGGATACTACTACATAAGATTGGACCAGTCTGAGGCACATTAAATGATAGTATTCTTTGCTATTACATAGTATTACATGCAACGTTTTCGTACTACTACCATACTAGTACGCAGGCTACAAATTTTTCATCGGGGTTGCTTCAAATGACCTAGAACTAATTAGTTACGAGTCAACTGCAACCTGCAAGGCATATTACACGACATATTTTAACTGAAAACAATACATTTATGAAGTAACCGGTCCTACGTCCGATCTTTCCTGCTTATAAGGAATGTTCTCACATCTGTAATGCACACTCTGAAGTTGTTTTACCTCGATCATGCACCTGAAGATCGAGGCAAGCTTAAAAATCTATGCTTGGGGACGTTTCGCCGCGAGGACGTTTTGTCACTGGGACGCTTTGTCACGAGGAGGTTTTGTCACGGGAACGTTTTGTTGTGGGGACGTTTTGTCACGGGGACGTCTCGCCGGGGACGTTTTCGCCACGGGAATTTTGTCATGGGGACGTTTCGTCGGTAAGCCCATGCTGTTTTGGCTCTTCCTAGCAAAGCTTGTTATGTATAACATTTCATGCATAACGTTTTCAAACACAACAGATAACATCCGAAGTGTTATCTGTTGCGCATCATCCGTTGAAACCGCGCATTCTCATGTTATCTGTTATGAAACTGTTGAGAGTGTAGTCATGCGATATTGAATTTATCGTATTGCTTGGTACAGTGGTGGGTAATGAAGGACAAGTATGTGTTGCATCACATGCTCCTTTCATTAGGCCTTAATTAAATAGCTTAATTACTAAATATCTATTCGTCAAGAAGGCACAAACGAAGATAATTTTCACTCGTATCCGCCCTTCCCCTCCCTTGTTCCGGTCAATGTGCAATTAGGTATAGCCAGGACTAAGACGCGAAGGGCTCTGAAAAAGTATCTGTAAGATCCCTCCAGCTTTTGTAGCTTCTTAGGTCGAGATCCAATTAGATCTTGGATGTATCTATTCAGGGATCTATTCAGTGGAATAGATTTATTTCCCAGGGGATACTATAACGCAGTGAGCCAAGCGAAAGACTTGACATGCAAAAGAAGGGTTCTGGGAGTGTTGGATTTGCAGGGATGCTAACAAGAATGGATAAGATAGATAAGGTTTAATTGCACAAAAAAAGCCGAAGGGCCATGGCAACAAAACAAACAAAACAAAAAGACAATGATCTATACAGCAACCTACTTCCTCCAAGCATAATTTTCGGTGTTGAAAAGCGACCCTGAGAAATCTTGCCAGCCTCCCCACATCATCGAACTGACGGATATCAATCATACTGCACATCCATTTCTCATCGAACACCCTCACGCATTCTTCAAACACTTTCATTCTCATCTCCACACATTGGACAAAGGAAATACTGACCAGAACGTTCGGAAAAACTTTCAATTTACGTTCTTCTTCTCCCAAGCGGTAAACAATCTGGCCTAAGACACCCCACCAACTTTACTTCCTCCCTTTTTAAAACCCAACTTGAAAAATATTTCCTCCCCCTGCACCTCTTTAGCCTTAGCAGAATACATCAATGAATGTGACTAGACCTTAGCAACTTGTCAACTCTGAATTTCTTGGTCTCCACCTACACAATGTGACTAGACCCTTAGCAACTTGTCAAGTCTGAATTTCTTAGTCTACACTTCGGAAGTTATCTCTTGTGTTTGAAAAAGTTATGCATGAAATGTTATGCAGAACCAGTTAGGAAGATCCCAAAACGCATCTACTGACTTCATATCGTCATGATGTCGGAAAACTCGGCAGATACTTTTTGGCGGTTTTTCGGTTCTTCCTGGGGTAACGCTTATTATGCATAACATTTTGAAACACAACGGATAGCGAAGTGTTACATGTGACGCATTATCTGTTGAAACCGCGCATCCTCGTCTTATCTATTATGAAACTTCTGACAGTGCAGGAATCTATTCTAGTGTCTAAAATACTCTCTTTAGAAGCCGCATTGAGGATCCTTACCTCGGCAGCATCAAAATATTTCCCAAAAACCTATCATAGCTACCAATCTCTCCAGAAAAGGCCACAAGGCTAACAAAACTATAAATAGCTATCAAATGTAGTTGTAGAAGTAACGTGAAAACGAGGAAAAATTGGAAAAAAAAAATAGATTTTTAATCTTGCAAAGTTAGAGAAAAGTTGACGAGACAAAGTTTGAATTTTACGTTAAAAAACCAAGATCTTATATCAAAGATAGAATGCGGAAAAGAAAATGGATATTGGAACTGTCACATAGCCAATAATGTGGTGAATAGTTTAAAAGTGTAATGTTCCAGCCTATGTTCAAGATTATCGACATGGATAAGACGAAAAAGGATTCTGGACTCTGAAAAAATAGAAATGGTAATCAACAGATATCCTGGACATGAATTAGCTGTCGTGAGGTGTTTTGGCTATAGGGTGGAAATCAAACGGCTTTGGCTGAAAGACGAAGGACTGGAAAGGTCCCTCCTTCCTTTAACCCTCGAATACAGATCTACTGCAATCCCCTAGACGCTTTACATCTCTTCGACATCTGCAGTCGATCTTCAGAAATGCTGACACGAATTTTGGAAAGCTGACTTGGGCAACTTTGCCCAAATTCTGGAGCCCTTTAACTGCACTTTAGTTCCACTTGTATTCAATCCCCTAATGAAAGGTCTTTGATTGGAAAGGCAGTTACAACTGAAAAGGCACGCAAAATGCTGTGGCTTAGCAACAAAAAAGGAGAATATCTTTTTGGAACGTTTTCAAGGATACCCACGACGAGCCAGTACGAGGGGTTCAAGGTCATTTATTCTTTTCAGTGTTTTGCGTACACACATAAATAATCAAATTCTTCCGGCAGAGAGCAATGCACGAATGGCACGGGGGAAATAAATGAATTTATTTGAAGTTGATATTCTCTAAAGAGATAAGGATATACGCTGAATTCGTTTCTGAATTTTCTTTTTTTGCTGGACAATTAGTTCGCTCGGAATACGGCCGAAACCGGAAATTTGGCAGAAATAAAGTAGGAACTTTCAGGCAGTGTCGTCAAAGTAGATATGGCTTATAGAGGTATATCTGAACTTGGTTTTCTCTGATGATTCGTCTGGCGAAGACTGGATGCGGCGAAGATAAGACCCAATTGTCTGGATCAATTATTAGATTTTTGGGATCCCATCGAAACCTTGGGTCTTGTTTATCCCGTCGCTGTTAAAGCACTGCGCGGATTTTGATTTAACCGTTTTGATCGTTGCTGTCCTTGCAGGCACTATTTTCGTTTCGCGGTTTCACATTTGTGTCAGTTTGAATTCAGTTTCATGGGTTGACTTAATAACATTTGCATCAAATTGTTGCATCTTACAAACTGTTGCACCTCTTGGGATGCCATAGACGGCATCGACTAAAAAGAGGAACGGCACGGTAAGAAATAGTGTAGGAGGCACGACTACTAAAAAGAGGCACGCGAACTAAAGGGCCCTTTCAGGCTTCAGAGTGGCAATAGTTGTGTTTTTGATCGAAGTTTGAGGTTACCTTCAAACTCAAAGGTCTCTATTCAAATACCTTTTTTGCTCGCCGGCCACAGTTTCTTTGTCCATCAAGCTCTGACCACGAAATTCGTGAGCTAGCAAGTTCGAAGTTTGCTTGAATCGTCAAAGAAACGTCAACCGGGATCGCCGGAGTATTACAACCGGGATCGCGGAAACACTAATTAAGCAAACTGTAAAACTTCAACGGCGTCCGAAAACGGATATTAAGATTAGATTAGATTAGATTTTATTTTACACATGTATACAAAACATTTTACAGCACCTGCTAAGAAAGCCCCAAAGGGTTTGTTGGCCGCAGATGGCAGTCTTCTCAGTTCTACATAATGTGGTAACACTACTTTTATATTATTATACATGCCATCCATACACGGTTCACACATATACAACAACATTTTACTTACAAAAAACACTCACGCATCAATTACTATTCTTTTGCAAGAAAAAATCTCTTCGCTGTAGCCTTGAAGGATGCCTAAGCAACCGGCTAAGCGAACAGCGAACAAAACTTCGATCAAAAACCTATGTTCTAACGTGCCTTCTTTTCGGCTCTGGAGTCTTACTTGTCTACTTCTTCTACTTGCTGATCTCTTTTTATTACTCGTGCCTCCAAAGCCATGCCGTGCCGTGCCTCTTATTAGTCGGCCTCGTCGGGGGGGGGGGGGGGGGGGGGGCGCATCAGGAGTTCAGAAGAAGCGGCTGCACAGAGCGAAGGATTCAAAATAATTGTAACTCGTGGCTACGACTCTCCTTTAGTTTACTTGTGATTACTATTTGAATAATGTGCTCTCCATAAACATTTGTTTGGTTTGACTTAATAACATTGTTCCAATCTGTCCACTCCAATCTACAAGACTTCTGCTGCATCTCGAGTCACCTATTACAGCGCTGTAGCAAAAAAAGGGGGGGGGGGCGTATTTGAGTGTATTTTGATGCGCCTGCAATATCTGACCAGGAAAACTTGCCAGAATGGCACATAATCATTCATTTCACGTCCATTTGCTTGCCAAAAAAGATCCCCTCTCACTTAAATTTTTGTCAACTCGCGGTTTGAAAAAAAAACACTTTCAAACCAATTCGTACTTCCAGAAGTCGGATAGGGTTTCCAAATAAAATGATGAATAAAAGATGACCTCTTCGGTCCTCCGGAAGGTCCCGAAGAGCTCCGTCAGAATCAGTTTCATATTTCTAATAAAGTGGCAAGAACTGAAAGGAATCAGAAAATTTTCTGGAATAGACAAGAAGAAGATTTTCTAAGGACTCAAGTGGAACGACATTTCAGCTTGTTCGTGAGACTGGGAATAGGAACAAGTGCCTACTGGGATGACTGGGTTCTTTTTTCATTGAGTTTACAAAATATATTTTGCGGGGAATGAAAGAGTGCATTAGTGCTTTTCCGGTGCTAAGAAGACAATGTGGGAACGGGTTGTCTTTTTGCAAGGAAAGTTTCTGTGGTTAGGATTAAAATGGTTGGAATGGTAGGAGGCAAGGAAGTTTCTGCGTCCTGGGATCTTATTACATGTTCTATCTACCTGCGAAGAAGCAGTTTCAGCTACGAGTACGAGTTGAAATAATCGGGAAACCAAGAACTTAGTATTGAAATGGAGGAAAGGGCCACTTTCTGATCAGATAAGATAAGACTTTTCAGCAAAAGCTCAAAGGTCTACAAAAAATAAATAACAACAAAACCATAACCTCCTCATCTTATTACACAAGACTTACCCTGTGACTACATTAAGGAATCTTCCCAAGTTTCTTATATCCCTTAAACATCTACTTCCTAGCATGTTTAAACCATTCCCCCATCCACCATTTCACACAATATTTCCTTCTCCAGTTTTAACTCCTGACATTCACCCATTAAATGGATAATACATCCAATGATATTTCCACACATCAGACAAAAGTAAGGATCACATAGCGTAATCCTAATGATACACAATCTGTCCTTTGGCTACATAATAATTGAATTTGATCTAAGAAACCCCCACATTAAAATAGCCTCCCCGTGTTTTCTGGGCTGCGACATCCCATATGGAAATAATTCAAGTCATTGTATTATGGGAAATTTTTCCAATCGTAAACAATTGAAAATAACTGAAAACGATCGTAAACAATTGTTTTTTTTACGATTAGAAAAAGTTGTTTACGATTGGAAACAATCGGTTTCAACTGTAAAAATACAATCGTTAACAACTGTTTATAATCGCAAACGACTGGAAACAATCGGAAACAACTGTTTACAACCGTAAACAACTCTTTCCAAGCGTAAGCAACTATTTACAATCGTAAAAAAAAACAATTTCTCACGATCGTTTTTAATTGTTTTCAATTGTTTACGATTATAAAAATATCCCATAATACAATGACTTGAATGGATCTGTGGGAGCCATTCTTTGACCTGCTCTCCACTTTGTGGTCATCCACTGCTCTCCACTGTGTGACGTCATGGATCTGTGGGAGCCATTCTTTGACCTGCTCTCCACTTTTATCACAATATTTCCCACATGTATGTATGTATGCATGTATAATGTATGTGTATTCTTTACAACCCGTTACATTCAAACTGAACAAGAACGGAGTAAGTGAAAGACAAACAATAACAGAGACAAAAATACAAATAACGATCAATGTCTAAATACATACAACCAGGGGCGTCCCGACACCTTCCTGATAGGGGGGGGGGGGGGGGGCTGCAGCATTTTACCGGAATTTTTCGAGGTTTTCCCAGAAATTCTCCGTAGTGACTATCTCTGCAGAAATTCTAGAATGCTGTTGTGCTCTGACTTTGATTATGCGTTACAAACCACTGTAAACAAAAATATGCTCGTTATAGTTTAACTGAAAAGGCAGCTTACTTTTACACCTGATATTTGAATACACCGAAATATTTTGACTGATCTGAGGGATTTTGTATTTTTCCATCCGGGGCTCTAGTAATAAATTTCAGAGTGTGCGCTGCTTGCACGACAAATTAAAACGCGAGAATTTGAAAAACAACGGTCTGCATTTCCGGAGCTAAAGATGCGACATCGGAGAAATAATGCCTGCAGAAAAGTAGGAAAATGATTTTAGGATATGCATTGCAATGGATCTGATACTTTATTTTTTGGCAATGGCTTACATTTCTAGTTGGTAGATTTTTCATCCCTGGATAACTGACAAACAAAGCGCATTTTTATTGGATTTTCAGGAATGTTTGACTAAGTGAAATGTTACTAGACTGTTGGATCTCAGCCGTATTCGGTTAAACTGATTGCCATTTAAAACAAAAAAAAAGTCTTTGACATTCATCCCACCCTACACAATTATTCGTCGCGTTTTACACGTTTTCCCTTTATCTACAACACATCCAACTTCACATTCGTCAACTAGATCGGTTTCACATGTGATTAGTAACAGACCTTCAAGACGATGGTCAGCTATTGTTGAACACAAGGTGGCCTTAACCAACTTCGTCTTGCTAAAAATTCTTTCCCTTATGCTGAGGTAACAGGCATCGTCTTAGTCATTCTTAACGCTTTCCATACTACATACATCTTTAAATTCATGAAAGACTTCGAATATACATAGCTTCAAACTTTTTGTTTGTTTCGGGGCTCTCCTGTCGACTTTCGAGATCATGTCGGAACAAGGTTAACTCGTTTTTGAACTCTTCACGGCTTAAGGATAGTAATTCATTCTACTTCAGTAGTATTTCCATCAATTCTCTTTCCCGAGATTCTTCACTTAATAAGTGTATCCTTTCTCTTCTAATAGCAATACACTGATTACAACGCTTGCTACTTTTATTCTCTTTACGTGACGTATCGTGCCCGATCATTGTCTCCAGGGATCTTGTTCGTGCGGAAACCGGTTATGCAAGCTTTAACAAAATTGTCATCCAAGGCAAGGGACATGGAAAGAGGCTAAAAACAGCCGAAGCCGTGTGCAATTATCTGTAAGCGCCACGTAATGCGTATTGCGAGGTGTCCTTTAAGTTCCATGATCGAGACTTGAAATAAATTAGAACTAATCATGATAGGCTAATTTAGAAAAAAAAATGATTTACCTACAGAAAACATCATGGTGAGGTGCTGTAAAGTATAGTTGTTTTTTTATCTATCTTCTTACGGCCAATTGGCTCTCAAGCTATTCTGGGTGAAAAACAGGTAGAAAGTTGATTTCGCTACTGCAGTTCGGACTGTTAGTCGTCCAGGTGTTGGTCCAAACCGACTGCTTCAATCGCTTATTTGTTTTTCCACCGCTGCAGAGACGTAACGCCCCCTGAACGCAGTCCTAGCTTGACACAGAATTGCTTCGAGACAGTGTGGGTAGCCTACTGTTTTAACAGATGGGTTAACCGAGGCTTACCTGATAAGCTAAAGTTTAATCCGTGTTATACCGACCTATGAGCACTGGCGAAAACCGAGGGTTCATTTAAGATAGACCCGATACTACATGAGGGTAGCGGTGTGAAAACCATACCAGTTTTCAGCGACACGACTTCCTGAGTATCACCCTCAACAAAGACAAAAAAAACGAAAAAAAAACACGGTAGGTACAGACTCGGAATACGAAGTTTGCGTAGACAATCGGGTCATGCACTTTCGCCGTTCCTACGGGACTATTGAAGTCGAAGAGAACAGAGGGAGTCACTTCCTGGGGACGTCCCGCACTAGAAACCCCGTAAAAGCAGGAAACGCCTACGTATCTAAACAAGAGCTACGAGCTCATATGGCACTTGTTACGAGTAGGCAACACAGGAAAGTAGATTAGAACGTCACAAAAAACACCTGCCATCCAAAAATGCGGTTCGGAAATAGAAATAGGATATTTAGTAGTCTCTGAGCAGTTACGGCTTCGTCTCGGAATATCTGTAGCAAATGCGCATGACTGTTCAAACTTCCAAGCTTCAGCCCAATAAATCCACTCGTTTGATCCCTAGACCTGCTACACGATTTCCGGTACTCCCTCCGTCTCCCCGTACCCTGGCCGAATCTGATTCGGACTAAAAAATGGATCATCTAAAGCATCTTCTTTTATACCATCTAAGTTTCACTGGAATCTGAGCATTTTTGGAAAATTCCGCCCCCCCCCCACACCTTTGTGGCATCTGGCTCGGACCCTAAAATATGTCATCTAGGCTATATGCTCTTTCTACATTCCAAGTTTAATTTAAATTGATGCACTCGTTTGATCCCTATACGAGCCTCAAAGTTTCCGGAATTCTCCCTCCAATTCCCCCCAATGTGGCCGAAGAGGACTTGGAAACATAAACGTATTATCTCTTAATCCTCCCTTCCCGTCCATCAAGTTTTACTGAAATCGGAGCATAGTCTATCTTCAAGTTTCCGGACCCCCCCCCCCCCCCCTCTACCTTGGCCGAATCCGGCCCGAACGCCAAATAACAAATCTAGGCCGCATAAACTCGACACCGTCGAACTTGGATCTCATTCGGTCCATCGGTTTTGTTCCCCCCCCCCCCAAATTCCCCCAACCATGGTCGCATTTAGTTCGAACGCATGTTTTACATGTCTAGGTCATCGAATCTCATCACCCATTAAATTTCACTCGAATCAGACCACTCGTCCGAAATTTGCAGAAGTCAATTTCCGTATTTCCCTTCCCTCGCTCCCCCCAAAATGCTCGGATCTAGGAACGGAAGTTTCTGGGGGTATGTTGTGCAAGGTTCTTGAGTCAATTATGTCGAGTCATTAATATGCCTTTCGTTGTTTTAGTTAATCTGAAACTATTCTAACTCGCGACTACCGGAATTCCATGAAACCCCCTCCAGTTCCCCCCACAGAGCCCCGAAACCATCTGGCTCCGTCAATTTCGGATCCAGACCTAATGCTTGTTCTCTCCATTAAGTTCCGTCCCAATCCCTATGCTTTAAGCATTTCTTGAGTTTTCCCCCCCCCCCCTATCCCCCCACAGCTATCGGACCCGACCCGGACTTGACACTGAACATCTGAAGCTAAGCTCTTTCCACCTGGCAAGTTTCATTCAAACCCGATCACCCGTTCAAAAGTTATGCATGCCACTAGTTTCCGGACACCCCATTCATCCACTCCCCCACGATGGTCGGATCGGGGAAACGACTATTCTCAAGTCAATCTGTTCGGATCCTTCACATACCTGCCAAGTTTCATCGTCATAGCACATCATGATGTATGCCGAACTTGCGGGTTCGCTAGAAATCCGCCCCCCCCCCCCCCCCAACTCCTCCACAGTGGCAGGATCCGGTCCGTTTATGTCAATGACGTATCTAGGACTTGTGCTTGTTCTTCCAACCAAGTTTCATCCCGATCCCTCCACTCTAAGCGTTTCTCAAGATTTCCGGTTCCTTACTCCAACTCCCCCCAGTGTCATCGGATCCGGTCCGGATTTAAAGTGGGACATTTGAGACACGAGGTCACCCTAAATATCAACTTTCATCAAGATCCGATCACCCGTTCACAAGTTAAAAATACCTAATTTTTTGGCTTCCCCCTCCCTCCACTCCCCCCCCCCCAGATGGTCGGATCTGGGAAGTGACTATTTCCTATTTAATATGGTCTGGTCTCTGACATGCCTGACAATTTTCATCATTCTAGCACATCAAGAAGCACCGACCTCGCGGGATCACTAGAAATTGGGACCCCCCCCCCCCCCAACTCCCCCAAAGTGAGTGGATCCGTTCCGATTATGTCAGTCACGTATCTAAGACTTTTGCTTGTTCTCTCCACCAAGTTTCATCCGGATCTCTCCTCTCTAAGCGTTTTCTAAGATTCCCTCCAACTCCCCCCTGTGTCACCGGATCCGGTCTGGATTTAAAATGGAACGTCTGAGACACAAGGTCCTTCCACATATCAAGTTTCATCACCATCCAATCATCCAATCACCCATTCGTAAGCTAAAAATACCGAATTTTTCCTAATTTTTCCCGATTCCCCCTCCCTCCACTCCCCTCCAGATGGTCGGCTCGGGGAAACGAATATTTCTTATTTAATCTTGTCCAGTCCCTGATATGCCTGCCAAGTTTCATCGTCCTAGCTTATCTGGAAGTACCCGAACTAGCAAAACCGACAGACCGACTGACGGACAGAAATTGCGATCGCTATATGGCACTTGGCCGAAGGGCGAAAAAATAAAAACGGCGATAAATGGATAAGTGCTAAGGGTTGCTTCAGAGATATTTTGGCCCTTCTTGGCATGGGTTATCATCAGGTCGTCTCACCGCAGGTTCTTTTTCTTCTGAAGCCTGATGAGGACTCTTGTCAAGAAGGGCTGAAGTATCCCTGGGGCAGATGATGAAGCTTTTTTCCGTGGACTTGTAGTCAGTATAACCTCGCATGCGGTTTTAAGTACAAAGTATATTACTAAAGAAAGTTCAAAGCACGGAAAACATCTAAAAGGAAATGGAACATTTTATAATACTATTAGAATTAAGACTGTTCTCCCGTCAACACTCCATCCCCAACACGTCGCGGTCGTGCGTCCAGTGAAACATAAAAAAATAAATAAAAGATAACAAGAACTGAGGAAAAGTGGTATCAGTCGAAGGAAAGATCTCGGACCGAATAACAATTGGTTGGATAGCAACTGGAGAACACAATCTGGATAAACACCACGAACGCGGGGAAGAAAATGGATAGGAGATGGTTGAGTCAAGTGAGCATGACATAGTGAGTGAGTGGAAAAAAAAAAATAATTTAAAATAAGAAATTTATAATAATGTAATTAAAATTTTTAAGTTTTAAAAAGTAATTTCTGAAAATTTTAAGTTTTTTGTTGTTTGGTTTGAGGAAAAGAATTCAAAGTTTGTTTGTTTGGGTTATTGTTTGAAAAAAAAATGAGATTTTGCTAAGTTTTGAGGGATTTTTGAAGGTGTTCTACTAACAATGTTGTTGTTTTGTAATAGTGGAACACATTCGAAAGAATGTTGTTGGTTTGGGATTATAATTTAAAAAATTTGATAATAATGAGAAAGTTTTAATAAAACGAAAGTTAACCCTACACAACTAAAAACAAAACGGGCAACTTGTTTCTTTCCTGATTTGACCCTCCCCACCTTTTGTATCTCCTATAATACTTTGTTTTCTGCAACTGAACTGAGAGGAGGAAGAGGGGATAAAAAAAACACCACGATAACACCTATCAGTCGTTTTGTCGACATCCTCCCGCCCACCGGTCACTATTTTTCCTACCTAGAACCTACGCAACTAAAAACAAAACGGGTAACTTGTTTCTTTCCTGATTTGACCCTCCCCACCTTTGCAACCAAACGGTGGATAGTTCTATCTACTGAGAACCATGACACACGCACTATGTCACGGGTTTTGGCACGACTAGGATTGCTTCTGCGGAACTGAGGACGATGTCGAAATGACCACATCAATTCCGGCAGATTATCAGAAGCTTTTACACTCAGACGGAAAAATAGGGCACTAGATCTGCACTCTCTGAACATTCGAGACGCTTAAAATCCCCGGCGGTTGATGAAAAAAAAACAATCCGGTCCCACGACATAGTAGCACGATCGTAAAAAAAAAAATCCATCCAGAGAATTGAAACCTTATCCAGAACTGACAATCATAAGAACTTCTGTCTCGTATAGCCTCTGTTTGGGGCGAAATTCTGCGATAGCGTTTCGCAAATAGCCTACTGAGTTACTTGTAATAAATGACCAAGTCTCCACAGGTACAAAAAACTTATTGGTTTACACAAAGTGTAAGCTCGCATAACCGGTTTCCGCACGAACAAGATCCCTGGATACAATGATAGGGCACGATACGTCACGTAACGAGAATAAACGTAGCAAGCGTTGTAATCAGTGTATTGCTATTAGAAGAGAAAGGATACACTTATTAAGTGAAGAATCTCGGGAAAGAGAATTGATGGAAATACTACTGAAGTAGAACGAATTACTATATAACACGGATTAAACTTTAGCTTATCAGGTAAGCCTCGTTTAACCCATCTGATAAACAGTAGGCTACCCACACTGTCTCGAAGCCATTCTGTGTCAAGCTAGGACTGCGTTCAGGGGGCGTTACGTCTCTGTGGCGGTGGAAAAACAAATTAGCGATTGAAGCAGTCGGTTTGGACAAACACCTGGACGACTAACAGTCCGAACTGCAGTAGCGAAATCAACTTTCTACCTGTTTTTCACCCAGAATAGCTTGAGAGCCAATTGGCCGTAAGAAAGTAGATAAACCATAGCACTATAAGTGTTATAACCAAGTAACAAGTTGTGGCTCGAAAACAGTGTTTCCGCGGTCTATGTGAAACAGAAGTGTGTTTTTGCGATTAAAAAGGCTTTGCGGCTCGAATTTGACAACAACTGTCGATTTGATTTTCGATTTTGTGGCTCGGATTTGACGGGAAGTTCAAATTTAGTTGAGAATCAAAGTAAAAGTTAAGAAAATCACTACTATCAGCAGATAGACATACAACTGAGAATCCTTATAATAAAAAGGGGAGGGATGCCATCCGAGTTCTATTTATTGAGATTTTGTTTGGACTTTTAGTTTATTTTCAAACATTTGAAATTACCGCAAACAAAAAAGGCAAAATATCGTTTCAGCGAGGTTCAACTGATGGGTCGAGTGTGTGGCACATATTTTTGTTTCCACGAAAACACTCTAAAGTGCGTGGCATAAGTGTGCCAACGAAAAACACCCTCATACCGTTACTAATGCACGGTCCACAGCCTGGTGCGCTAAAACACGTGCAGCCCGAGCGTACATTTCAAATCTGAGCATATTGTTAAAATCCAGGAGTATTGACGTCCGTTGCTAGGAGTAGTTTCTAGCGTAAATGTACTGAGTGCTGCAGCGACGTGACAATCTGGTGACAATGCACAAGTTTAGAGCACTGTGATTGTGCTAATTAGGGTTGGAAGTTGCTTGGTCGGTCATTATTTTTCTATTTATTTTATTATTATATTCCTTCTTTCTTTACTTGTTGATATGTTATGGCACACCTTGATTCTTGGAGGGTTTTCAGATTTGTCTAAACTGGTACGTAAGGTAATTGTGTTGCGAGAGCAACACTTTGGTTTTGTCCTAGTTTTTTTTTATTTATTTTTTTTTTCCTATGACTCCGATTTCATTTTATTCCTGGTAACTGGTAAGGGTCTAACCTGTGCGGTTTTTACGGAAAGTGTGGACCTTAGGCCGGATTGATGAATATGACATTACATTTTGGAAAGCTCCGTAGATCTCTTGCCTGGGGCCAAAAAGGATGGTTTTTGCTTGTCCTCGAGCCAGAGCCTACGGTGTGCGAAGTGAAGTGGAGTTATATAGCCCATGTCAGAGAGGACTATCTGAAGTTGTGTAGCGAACCTTTCGTTTCATCAAACCATGTTTCTGCTTTCGAGTGGAAAGCTCCGTTCTAGCACGCAAGCAGGCACGCACCAGTTTCAAATTGAAGATGGACTAAAATTTATAAGTGTTAAATATATGCGGCAGTTACCCGGCCCCACAGCCAACATATCTTCTTTGAGTGATAAATAGAAAAATCTACAGAAACAAAAAAGTGCCATTTTCCCACGGGTCCGAAAGTGCTGCCATCTATTGTTTCTACCCATGTCTGTTCGCGATTTCAGCTGAGTTTATCATTCCATTTCTTACACTTGGGAGTGAGGAAGAGTAGTGATATCAGATGGGCCTCTTAAACTTTAAAAGTTCTCTCACTGCTAAAAAAGTTAGAGCTTACCTTTTGCTCCTTTCTGAGTGGTGAGATTAGAAAGTTGGCCTACGGCAAAAAAGTCAACTTTTAAACTAATACAGATAGAATTTTTTTTTCAGCGGCATCGATAGATATTGGTGAGCTGATCAAAGTATATGTCATCCGTTTTTTGGTACAAAAATTCCTTCATGAGATATAACAGTTTGAAAGTTTCGGAGGGATTGACAACTTCAGTAGTAAGGTATACACTGAAACCAAAAATAGGCCGATCCCAATTGTGAGACATGTAGGGGTCGGCTGTCAGACCATAATCATCTTCAGTGATGAGGGGTTTGCAGCTTTTGCTAGTTGGTGTACCTATTATTTGTTTCTGGTGTATTTGATGGTAAGAACAATTTGGTACACAAGTAACAATCGGCTGTTAGACCATAATCATCTTCGGCGATGAGGGGTTGGCAACTTTGGTAGTTGGTGTACCAATTAATCCTATTATTTCTTTCCGGTGTATTTGATCACGATAACAGTTTTGTACCATGTGTACTTATAAGTAAGAATCGGTTGCTAGAATGGATTATTGAGGGGCTAGAAGCTTGTGAAAATTGGTGTACATTTACTTGATCTCTATAAATCTTAGGGTAAGAAAATTAGGTTCCTTTATCTATCACTGCAACTTAACATTAAGCCTTTGAGGGATTGACAACTTTAGTGGTAGGGTACACACTCAAACAAAGAATAGGTGGAACCCAATTGTTAGACATGTCAGGGACTTGCAAGTAACAATCGGCTGTTAAAGCATAATTATCTTCAGTGGTGAGGGGTTTTCGACTTTTCCT
Source organism: Branchinecta sandiegonensis (assembly GCA_030848855.1). Classification (NCBI taxonomy): domain Eukaryota; kingdom Metazoa; phylum Arthropoda; class Branchiopoda; order Anostraca; family Branchinectidae; genus Branchinecta; species Branchinecta sandiegonensis. The sequence continues at coordinate 1,731,056 of JAUPMV010000012.1, forward strand.
AGTTTGTTCACCTATTTCGTTTCCGGTGTTTTCGATGATAAGAAAAGTTTGGTTCATGTCATCGTTCAAGAATCAGCTGCTATAGCATTGTCATTTTAATGAGATGCTACAATGGTCTATGGTGATGGTCTATCACTGTAACATAGAATTAAGTGTTAACGCAACGGATATAAATGATAATGTAATACAACGATATAGTTTCGAAATAATTAGCAGAGTGGCATCTATGGTATTTTGGTCCTGAAAAGTTACGGATAGCTTTATATTACCAACTAGTTTATATAAGATAATGTTCGAAGTATCCAAAAGTCACGATGTCTACGATTGAAAAGGATAAAGTTCAACTGGCTGCTAAGTTAATTTAGTCCCTACTTCCGATATTCTGTTGTTGTTTTTACTTGTAAGCAAAAATCGGCTGTTAGACCATAATCATCTTCGGCGATGAGGGGCTTGTAACTTTTACTAGTTGGTGTACCTATTAATCCTTTTATTTGTTTCTGGCGTATTTGAATTGAGAAATATTTGGTACTATGTCTATCACGGGGAGGTGGACTTCTAAGTAGGAATTGGTTACCAGAAGGGGTTCATAAGGGGCTAGAAACTAGTGCAAATTGGTGCACATTTTATTTGATCTCTTTAAATCTGAGGGTAAGAAAATTAGTCTCTCTTAGAATTAAGTCTTTGCCAAGCTTTCGTTCATCAAACCATGTTCCTGCTTTCGAGTAGACCGATGGCGAAGAAACAAAACCATGTCTATCACGAGGAGATGGACTTCTAAGTAGGAATTGGTTACTGGAAGGGGTTCATAAGGGGCTAGAAACTAGTGCAAATTGGTGCACATTTTATTTGATCTCTTTAAATCTGAGGGTAAGAAAATTAGTCTCTGTAACTTAGAATTATGTCTTTGCCAAGCTTTCGTTCATAAAACCATGTTCCTGCTTTCGAGTAGACCGATAGCGAAGAAACAAAACCAAAGTGTTGCTCTCGCAACACTTTTGTCGGCGAAGCCGAACAAAGGTTGCTACAACACTTCACGTTGTCCAAGCAACGTAGGTCTAGTTCTTGCTCAAGTAGGCTACAGTAGAGATATGTTTCTTTGAACATCTGTTGACTTTGAACAGTGACACTTTCATGCACTTACTGTTATAAAAGTCAACTACCAGATAGCTTAAGTAGCTGATCAAGGGCCCCTGAAAACACCTGAACAGGTTATTTTGGATCTTCATTGTACATTACTATTAAGCCCCAAAATGTCACTTTAAAAGTTAACTAATTGTCCAAATAAGCAAACCTCTACTAGAGAAGTGGTGTAATGTAATTCTTGTGTTTAGTGGGAAATCTCCAACAGGCTATGCTTCGAAGGGAGTTTGGCGTCCTGGGGCCTTCAGTGCCTTAATAAGTTTGTTTTCTGTCAATGGTCTAGAATTCATAAATGGAAAGGGATGAATGTAGCATAGACGCATCATTGCGAGTCGGAGAACTCTCAGCAAGAAGCTCTTGCTCTTAAAACTGTTCAAGGAGTCAACTGATACTGGGGAACGGGGAAAACACATTAGTACCATCACATGTCGATAGGAGTTGTTATTCGGAATACAACTGTACATTTTGTTTCTGAAAACCCTGACATCGTCCAATAGTCTTTGCAAATATCAGAGAATCAGATTCACCATTTACGGCAAAAAGTCCGTCAGTGTCATCCGCTCATTAATTACTCAATGGGTTTAATTATGTTGACTAGCCTTTGCTTCGCGGACACACCTGTTCGAAAATATGGGGATTTTAAGCAGACGTGACGGAAAACCTCAAAAAATATCAAAAGAAATCGTTAATGTGGAATACTTAGCTACTTTCGTGTTAAGATATATTCTGAGCTCGCCCTACCGATAGCTTTCCGGATCGTGCCACTATGATCTAACTGGTCGCAGTCCTGGTTTGACAGGCGGCGTAATTGGGTGATCTAGACACTGCATGCTCGAATGTTTCCGATTCAGTACCTTTAAAGCACATCTCGACTATGAACTCTCTATGCCCAAAACTATCTAAACACTGTAAAACTAAGCTCTGCTTTTATTATCCACGACTTTGGCTGTTCTAAGCCTTTTCCCAGACCTATCAACTTCTAGCAGAAACTTGGTGAAATTCAGAAAACCGGTTTTACGCATCAATAGCATGATATTTAAACACTCGTCGGGAGCATAATGCACATGTAAACTAGTGAATCTTGACAAGTACAAAGATTAGTGAGGTGTCGTTAGCGGGTTAGGAATCTATCATGTGACATTTAAGCATCAAATTTAAGTTTTATGTGTATTACTTAAGAATGAATGAAGTGGAGTCTATTTTCATTCCCCGTTTCGATAAAATAGAAAAAATGGCGAAAGTTAAAAATCACATAAAAAAGAAACAAATTGTTGCGAGTAAATAACCAAACTTCAGACAAACGGAGAAGGCCGCTGTGCGTGGTGACATTTGGCACAGAGAATTTACAGATGATTCCATAATGATGATGATGACGATGATGAAATTTTATTTGCGCATACTTAAAGACCTAATCCAAACATTCTGTTTACAAACATTCATAGTGATTGCATGCCAAGGTTTTGTTTAGATTTGAACTCGATTGCCGAGTTGCTGTTTTGGCTCGAGAAAAAACCCACGCACAACGTCTTCTTTTCTAGATGGTGGAATTTTCCAGGATTGATTAGCAAAGAATTATAAGACCTAACTGATAATTTTTGTATGTCTTCAGAGGTACCACACTGGTCTTGGTTTTATAACTTATTTTTCTTTGTAATAAACAGTTGGAGCGTTAGATTGAAATTATTATTTTGACCCTTGGCTCCCTACGTGCCATAACCAGGCCATAAAAGCTGTCCAGGATAATTGGCTGAGATTTAGTCCAGACAGAGTTATTTCAAACCTAAGAAATTTGGTAGGTTTTTTTTATTTGCTCCTTGTTTTAAGGTGTTCTTAGGGGTTTTAAACATTCATCGTGACAGTACTGTGTTGTAGAAAGACCATTTTATGTGACCCGCTTAAGGAGAGGAAAATAGCGCAGCACAGACAAATGTTATGACGTTGGCAAGGAAAGGAGGAATGTGCAATGCCGGATATATGATCCATGAATCACTTATAAATCCTAGTACTTCAGCATTAGGTCGTAAAGCCCAGCAAGACAAAGAAGTGTACTGTATTGCCATGATACCGAGAAGGGTGTGGGAAGGAATAAGGGAGGGGCTTGACATTACTTACTTGTTTTTTCCAGTTTTTCGTCTCCAAATTTGACAAGTAATATTTTGGCAACCCAGTCCAAGACAAAAAGTTTGAGCAATTTCGGAACGGCAATTCCACGGAGTCCACGGTGATGGATGTTGAGCGTTACAACAGCCATGCCAGAGGCAAAGGAAACGAGACAGATGCTAACGCCGTAGTACAAACCTGAGAAAATAGTGAACTGAAATTTCTTAGACAAACCTACAGATGGACGGATAAATTAACATAGTTAAAAATCAAACATAACTTAAAGGACCCCTCGCACTATTTACTCTTTAATATTTACTCTTTAAATATTTGGATACTACAAAACTAGGCTGTGCTTTCAAAAAATAACCCACCGTTTTGGCTGTTTTAGGCCTTTTCCGAGACCCGTTGACTTGTAGCGAAAACAAGGAAACAATTTACATAACCGGTTTTTCTGATGGAAAAACTTCTCGCAGACAACCGTTGACAGCGTGACACACATCGAAGGTAGGAAAACACGGCAAGTGGGAAAATCAGCGTGGTTTTGTTAGAGGGGTTAGAATGTACCGTACGAAATTTCAGTTCAGTTCAGTTTTTTTCTTACGACCAAAATACATTTAACTATGATGCCAGTACCCACCCTAAGAAAGGTACAAAAAAGCACTTGTAATTGGGCGGGTACATAAAACTCATTTCCTAACTAATAATTAACTAGAAACAAATCATAACAGAAAAGAGCACTAAAATAAGAAATAATAACCAATCTCTCATCAACTCATTTAATAGTAATAATGAGAAAAAAGAAAATAATAAGAAAAATACGAAAAATGCAAAAAAAAACTATGAACCTTGGCCTAACAAATACTTTTTCAATTTATTTTTAAATAGCCCCAGGTTCTCAGCCGCCCGAATGCTCTCCGGAACAGAGTTCCACACATTAGTCCCTGAAAATCTAGTAGGGAAGCCGGCCCTGGTTCCACTTCTATGCGGGACGACGAAGTCACTAGCATGACGCGTTTCATAATGATGCAAAGATCTATTGTCACTAAAATAATCATGAAAAACCTCTGGACTTACATCATTCCAACATTGATAAGCAAAAATTCCAACTTGGTACTCCCGTAACTTTCCTACATTCAGCACTTGCAACTTTTTGAAGCAAGCTGCAGTGTTGTGTATACCTTCAACATATCCGCCAATAAGACGCATCGCTTTATTTTGAAGAATCTGAACATGTTTAAAATTCACATTAAAATTGCTTGCCCATAACATGCAACCATACGAAACATATGGGTGAATCAAAGCGTGGTATAAAAGCAATAAAACTCTCGGAGGTAAAAAAAAATTGAAACGTCGATTTGCACCCAGGCCACGGGCAACCTTTGTTGCAACAACATCACTGTGGCGTCTCCACGAAAGATTACAACCAATGTAAAATCCTAAATAACGGATTTCCTGAGCCTGAACCACAGGCTTATTATCAAACAGAATTCTACCATTAATATCACTTGCCTTACCAACTCTAGAATATAAAATAAAATTAGTCTTAGCAACGTTTACTGATAACAAACTCAATCTAGTAAATACGGAAAATTTTCTCAGGACGTCATTCACTTTCAAGACAAGACTATCCAAACAACGACTAGAAAACGTAACTGCAGTGTCATCAGCGAATGACGTTAAGCAACAATCCGGAAGATAAATATTCTTTGAGCCCAAGCTGACTTTGAAACATTGTTTGAATAATCCGGAAGATAAAACCTCATGCTATCTACATAAACCAGATAAAGAAGACTCACTCCTTGAATACCCAAGCATTCCAATCTCTGCAACAAAATTCTAAAATCTACCGCATCAAACGCTTTCCTAAAATCAAAAAATACGGTTAGGGGGATCTCACCTTTTCCAAAATAATTATTCACAAAATCACCAAGATGAATGGCAGCATGACTAGTTGAATGACCTTTTCTAAACCCGAATTGGGTGTCACTTAGCATGCTATGTTTAGTTCTAAATTATGTTTTATGTTTGCTCTAATTTTTGAAAATAGAGGCAGTATCGAGATCGGTCTCCAATTACCGGCATCTGACCTGGCTCCCCCTTTATAAAGTGGGATAACTTTAGCTTGCTTCAGCACATCTGGAAAAGTCCCTGTTTCCAGAGACAGGTTGATAATATGAAGGATACATGGTAGTATATACGTCATCACAGCTTTAAAAGTTCTAAGATTCACGCCATCTATCCCAGCAGAACTCGATTTTATGTTTCCCACTATAACCGTGACAAATGCCCAGAGATAAGCTTTGAATTACGTTCATACGTCTATAGGTCTAAAGTGTCAGAGTCTCATAGACAAACCAGATCAAAATAACACTAGAAAGCAGTTCCAAGACTTGACAAAACTGAGACACACTCGAATAGCAACGACACTAGCACTACTAGCGATAGAGAACGTTCCGGCTGAAACTCATTCACTCGTTCACCAGCGCTGGCTCCGATAAATTTTTATTCGGGACATAGCAAAAAACTGCTACAGCCTCCGTTGTTTCCTTGGTGTGTGCAGACCGCACTTTTGCATTACTAGAAATTTCTAAACCCGCAAGTTTGCATCGCTTTAAATGCCGCAAGTGTGTGGGCGATGCTACGAGTATGGCTCGTTTTCGAAGCATGGAAAGCATAGGTCTAGGCGCTACTCCCTAGAGCTATTTTGCTCTGAGACAAACCAAGGCCCATCTGGCTGGTCCTCATGGGGAAACTCAAAACCGGGAAGCCTCACTTGAGACGAAAATGTTATAGGCAGTAAACTGAAAGATGAAAATGCTCACCAGGAAAAATTTGAGCCCACGAACTTCGGTTTGTATGGCCAGTGCTCACAAGGCATTAATTTGGCTCCGGCGGAATCACTGTTCCTATACCCCGGTTTTATTTGTTGATTTAAGTAGTTTGCGAGACATTCTTGTCAAACCCTTCGGTAGCTCAGTAGTAGAGTACTGGCCATCGAAGCCAAAGGTCGTGGGTTCAGATCTCGCCTCAGAAGCAGGGAAGATTTCAGAACTAGGCAACAATATCCAAATCATTTAACGAACACAAAATACTCAACTGTCCTCTGGAAAGTCCCAAATCAGCATCAGAGAGTCATTTATTAAATACTGTGACTGCGAAAAGCGTCGGCAGGACAGAGAGAACATCCGGAAAAAGGATTGCAGAAAATGAGTAAGAAATTTAAAGTTTAACCGAAAAGGGCTGGGATAAGACAGTCCAGTTACACATACACTTATTCACTTAAATTGGCATGAAGACCCGCTGAAAATGCGTTACTTCGTTGTTCAGCTATTCACAAAAAATCAATTTCAAATAGTGGAATTTCCGTGCGATTTGTGGTACCTCTATGCGTTTGTATTTTTGTTGTATGCCTTAGAAGAAAGATTTATGATTTTTTTTGTTCAGGGACCAAGCAATCTTCACCAAGCTCATCACTGCCCACTAAGAAGCCGCGTCGGTGTTGAGATTAAAATTCCCCGCGTCACAGTAGAATTTACGCTGTGGGGACGAACGCAGATACTCTGAATGTCATAACTAGAGTAGATAGTGGAAAATGAAAGAATCCCTTTGCAAAATCCAAATAAATCAGTGTAATCAATTAAATGACACAAAAATAAGTTGGATTTAACTTTAACAAAGTCATTTCCAGCGGAGATTATCAAAACTACACCTTCAAATCTGCACTAGCAGCACATTTTTTTTTTTTCGAAAACCGTTCATTCAGTGTGTTTAGAAAAAGCCCAAATTCTGCAAGATGTACCGGTCCCCATCAATCTATTCGAGAAGCCGTTGAGATAAAGACAACCAAGCAGGTATGCACTGTAAAAAGTTTCTCCGTATTAAGATTAAAGTTAACTGCAGTATATTATCTCTATTTGGTATTATCTTATCTGCGTAGAGACAGTATTAGAAGATATGAATAATCCGAGTAGCAAATACTGCAGTTAACTTTAACCTTTATGCGGAAAAACATTTTACAGTGTAAACCGAGACACAGACGAGTACTACCTACCTGAAACGCGGAATGGCATTTCCAATAAAGGATAATAATTCAATCCTCAAGCCCTTATTCACAACAAACTAAAACTAGTCGAATGCGGATCCTCCCATGTAATCGACCTAATCAAGCAGCAAAAGCAGCAGCAGTGTCAGAAATCAGATCTCAGTACTAGTTTTCCTCTACAGTAATTCCTAAGAAGTGATAATACATGGATGGCACTTTAAGAAAGGGAGTACCGTGACCAATAAACCAGAAACAGTTTTTTCGGATATATTTAGAAGTCTAGAACTGGTTAGATGAATGTGCCTTCGGGCGGGATCACTTTTCCTGTGGCCGGCTTCTACCAGACTATTTTAGTGGTTGACGAACTCTGTTCACAAGCTCTTCAGTAGCTCAAATGGTAAGAGCGCCTGCCTTGAAAGCAGAGGGTCCTTGGTTCAAATCCCGGCTGAGGAGCATTTTTTTCTTCCAGTTCGCTACTTATAAAATGTTTCCTAAGAAGTGGCTTCCCAAAATAGTATACTTATGGTTGATAGCAGAGAAGCTTCGTTTATTTATTGCAGATTTTTTTCTTCGAGCTAAAGCGTGAACAAACCCTGTCAAGAGGGCCGAAGTATCGCCGAATAATATCTTACCTGACTTATAAATTCTGAGCTATGTTTTAAAAGCAACTTTGTCTTTCAGCTAGTTGTACTTATTACAAGAAAAAACATCGCAATCCAGGTGTACATACTATTTACTGAATATTATTTATGATTTGAGTTTGTCTTGAAATTTACTTTACTAAACATAGTTCACTAACCTGACCGATTTCAAAACTGGACGAGATGGATCTACCGCTTAACTTTCAACAAAGAGGCCACAAAGTATCAAAGAATAATTTTCTGTTTACATTTGCCAAGTTTGTGAAGTCCTGTTGATTTTGTGTTTTGTGTTTCGTCATTTTCTCTAATTCAATATTACAATCCAGCCATCCTTTTTCTTTGTACGATTGGTAAGAGATAAACATCGCATTTATCTCAAGACTACCGGCTATTTAACCAGAACCAGTGTTAAATTGGGGGAGTGGTAATGCATAAAGTACGACAGAAATTTGCACTTTTAAAACATTCCTTCTAGAAAATTGAGGAATTCTAGCCTAATCATCCTTGCCAAATTCATGTCCCTGATTTCCGATCGACCACAACTGAGTCAAGGGGGTTGAAAATTCCGGAGGGAACGTTATCACGGCTGGAAGAACATCTGATTTGCCGGGGGCATCCAATCTTTCTAAACGCCTGCCGGTTCTCGGCGACGTAATAACATCCGGGATTATTTATCCGCCGAGATGCGGTGAAGCAAAAAATATAATTAAGTAATGCCCTTCGTTCGGTTCACTGCCGATTATGATGTTTTTTATGGAAAAGGAGGGGTGGGGATTCCTTCGGTCCTAGTAGGGTCTAAATCGTTTTTTAGAAGAAGATAGTATTCCCATGTAATTAACGGGGATATTAATTAACATGGAAGAATAGGCTAATTCGCTGATTTACGATGCCTGGGTTAGGGTTATCATTGCAATACCATTACCAACCGATACGAACTCTTGGGAAAGGCCCTCAGTATATGACTGAACAAAGGTATACCAAGATGAACGATGGATGTACCCAGCGTTTGGCATAGCGTACCCAAAATCAGGGATTTGATTTAGACTGGCTAACCCTTCTTCACTAACCAAGCATTTTCTTCGCAAACGGCCTTTCTGAGACAACAGTGACAAGGGAGACAAATGAAGGGGTCAAAAAGCAGCTTGACGAGGACTGGCACGCACAACCGTTGAGGGAGGAGCGGGAGCGCCCCTGAATCATCATCCACTGCAAGTTATTCATCGGGATACTACACTTTTATTGCCTGCAAGTGCAATTTACCGTAAGTTGTCAGAGGAAACGTTCAATGGATGCCTCCAACTGATTCGCATGGCATAACGCCGTCTTTGTCCAAAACGAAGTCGCTCTAGCCGGAAGTCACTTGGGCGAATTCATAATGTATTTTAGTAGCGTGCACACACAGTCCGCATTTCGAAGTCCGGTGCGAATTTGCTTCTCCGCTCCGGAATTTTGACGCATCGCATGCGGATTCGGTCCATTCTTTCGTTCCAATTTGAGTAGAAAATATTCTACTTTTTCCGGAGCGAACTTTAAACGGATGCGAAATTGTGCTCTCAGAACTGAACAAGAGCTGTAAGCTCATATGGCACTTGCATGTGTCAAGATGATTTGATTGATCAAGAGTAATTTTCGACTTTGCGGTTGAGATGCGCGCTATAAGGGAGCTGGAACTTCATTTGTAAGCAAAACCCTTGAGGCAAAACTGCTGATGGGCTGATGGGCATCACGAAAATGCATATATTGCTTAAAAGTATTTTTTTTACTTTGCGGTCAAGATTGGTACTTTAAGGAATAATCGGATTTGGGAAGTAGCAATTTCTAAGCAAATGTTGTTGAGTCTCCAATATTCCAGCGAAGTTTCATCGTCCTAGCACATCTGGAAGTACCTTAACGCGCGATCACCGGAATCCCCCACCCCCCTCCCCCTCCTCCAACTCCACCCACAATAACCGGAGCCAATCCTGTTCTGTAAATGATTAATCCAGAGCATCTGTTTGTCATTCCCACGAAGTTCGATCCAGATCACACCAGTCTAAGCGGGTCAAGTATTTTCCGCCCTCCCCCCGATAATTGCCGGATTCGGTCCGGAAATGAAAAAGGTCACAAGAGAAAAATGTCCTCTGTTTAATTATTAAATTTCACTCGAATCCGATCACCCGTTCCAAAGTTACGCATGACTCAATATTCCGGATTCCCCTCCCTCAACTCCCCCCCCCCCCAAGATTTTCATATCGAGGATTTTTTTTTTATTCCAAATCAGTTTGACCGGGTCCCTGATATGCCTTCCAAGTTTCGTCGTGAAAATCCCCCAAAAACGGAATTCCGGGATACCCCTCCTCCCCCCCCCTCAAGTGTCCGGATCCAGTCAAATTATGTAAAAGATTTATATGGACCAGATGTTTGTTCTTCCCAGCAAGTTTCACTCCGATACCATCATTCTAACCGTTTCTCGAGATTTCCGGTCCACCCCCCCCCCCCCCCACCCCACCCAGCTCCCCCACGGTGCACGTAACCAATCCGATTCAGCAAATGACTTACCTAGAGCATCTGTTTGTTCTTCCCACAAAGTTCCATCCCGATCCCTCCATTCTAAACGGGGCACGTATTCCCCCCCCCCCAATAGTTGCCGGATCCGGTCCGGATATGAAAAAAATCATCGGAGAAATGTCCTCTGTTGAAATCTTAAATTTCACTCGAATCCGATCAACCATTCTATAATTACGCATGACTGAAAATTTCGGATTCCCCTCCCTCCACTCCCCCCACCATTATCTGATCGACAAAATTTTTATTTTGAATTCAGTTTGATTGGGTCCCTGATATGCCTGCCAAGTTTCATCGTGAAAGTCCCAAAAACCACCATCACCGGAATTCCGGGACCCCCCCCCCATAAGTGTCCGGATCAAGTACAATGGCCTAAAGGACTTATCTAGAGCAGATGCTTGTTCTTCCCAGCAAGTTTCACTCCGATCCCTCCATTCTAACCGTTTCTTGAAATTTCCGGTCCCCCCCCCCAACTCCCCCCTGGCTACCGAATCCGGTCAAGACTTTAAACGGGACATTACAGATATATATTCTGTTCAGTTATGAAGTTTCATTACAATCCGATCATCCGTTCGAAAGTTACACACTTCTCAATTTCCCGGATTCCCCTGCGGATTCCCCTCCCTCCACTCCCCCACCATTATCTGATCAACAATATTTTTATTTTGAAGTCAGTTTGATTGGGTCCCTGATATGCCTGCCAAGTTTCATCGTGAAAATCCAAAAAACCACCATCACCGGAATTCCGCCCCCCCCCCCCCCCATAAGTGTCCGGATCCAGTACAATGGTCTAAAGGACTTATCTATAGCAGATGCTTGTTCTTCCCAGCAAGTTTCACTCCGATCCCTCCATTCTAACCGTTTCTTGAAATTTCCGGTCTCCCCCCCCCCAACTCCCCCCTGGCTACCGAATCCGGTCAAGACTTTAAACGGGACATTACAGATATATATTCTCTTCAGTTATGAAGTTTAATTACAATCCGATCATCCGTTCGAAAGTTACACACTTCTCAGTTTCCCGGATTCCCCTGCCCTCCACCCCCCCCCCCCAAAATGGTCGGATCAGAAAACTGATTATTCCTAATTTTGTTTGGTCGGGTCTCTGATATGCCTGCCAAGTTTCATGGTCCTAGCACAACTGGAAGTACCCTAACTCGAAAAAGTGTGACAAAATGCCCTAAATTTTCAAGTTTCCAGCGCCCCGCACTCCCCCCCATATGGTCGGATCGGGAAACTGATTATTTCCAGGTTAGTTTGGTCGGGTCCGTGATATTCCTGCCAAGTTTCATTGTCCTAGCTCATCTGGAAGTACCCTCACTCGGAAAAGTGTGACAAAATGCCCTAAATTTTCAAGTTTCCAGCGCCCCAACTCCCCCGCATATGGTCGGATCGGGAAACTTATTATTTCCAGGTTACTTTGGTCAGGTCCCTGATATTCCTGCCAAGTTTCATTGTCCTAGCTCATCTGGAAGTACCCTCACTCGAAAAAGTGTGACAAAATGCCCTAAATTTTCAAGTTTCCAGCGCCCCAACTCCCCCGCATATGGTCGGATCGGGAAACTGATTATTTCCAGGTTCGTTTGGTCGGGTCCCTGACATTCCTGCCAAGTTTCATTGTCCTAGCTCATCTAGAAGTACCCTAACTCAGAAAAAAGTGACAAAATGCCCTAAATTTGCAAGTTTCCAGCGCCCCGCACTCTCCCCCATATGGTCGGATCGGGAAACTGATTATTTCCAGGTTAGTTTGGTCGGGTCCCTGATATGCCTGCCAAGTTTCATTGTCCTAGCACATCTGGAAGTACCCTAACTCGGATATGTGGGACAAAAAAACTCGGACCGACCGACAGACCGACAGACCGACAGACCGACAGACCGACAGACGGAATTGTGATCGGTATATGGCACTTGAGCCAGAGGCTGCAAGTGCCATAAAAACTATAACATGTCAGCTGCAAAACCGTGTTTGTTAGAGAAAGATCTTGGCTGCAAGTGTCTGCTGAATGCAAGCTACCAGGTAGGCAAACTTAAATGTTTACTAGGCCATCTACAGGAGGTCTGAATATTTTTACAGTTTATCTTTTTGCAATTGAACAGCGACATTTCATACACTTGCTGCAATAAAAGGAAAATACTGATCAACCAGAGCAGTTCCTTAATTGCATCTTTCTTTGATACTTCTCAGAACTGTTCTAAGTTACATAGGCTTACCTCCTGTATTTTATAAAGACAATATAAAAGAGACATTTTTAATCAACAGAACTTGCAAACATTCGGCAGTCAATCAAGATCATCTGACTGTAGGCTAAGCAGTGGATTTTTCAAATCTTGGGTCCTAATTTCGTTTTATCTGAAAAACCTGTCGGGCATATTTTTCAGTTCAGTTCAGTGACGCGAATTTCACATGCGCGTTGTCGCGTGCGGAATCTTACCGGACTGTGTGTGCACTTAACTTTTGTGCGCTCTCCATCCTGTACTGTTTTGGTGTGTACCACGGTCTGCGGAAAAAGACATTAAAGTTGGAGACGTCCTACTTTAATCATTGTAAATTATTTATGCATCTCCCTCGCTCATTTCGCCACCATAAGTTAGTTCAGAGGTTTGGTGCTCAAGATGTTCTTCAGTCATTAGAGAGGACGTCGGAGTCTCTACTGAAAACATCAATTCATCCAGCCCATCATCTAAATGATATTTTTGATGGATTTCTTAGGCCCAGTTAGTATTTCAGTCTAAATTGTCGTACTTTATGTTAATTTTTACTAGTCTTGTTTTTTCTTTTTTCTTTTACTCACTGTCCCTTTGTGCATGTGGTGGGTCGTAATTGTATATATATATATATAAATATTCCTTCAGCCCAAGCTGACTGCGAATCATATTTGATAGTGCAAAATGGATACGTCAGCTGTCTTTTCTAAGAGCTATATTTCGGCCCTTTTTGGCAAGGGTCCTCTCCAGGGTCAAGTTGAAAAAAAAAAAATTTCCAACGTGTTTCCAACTTGAGCGGCTTTGAGCCTGAAGCGGACCCTTGCCAAGAAGGGCCGAAATATAGCTCTCATAAAATTCAGCTGACGTATCCGTTTTGCACTATCGAATATAAATATATATATAATGTTGTTGTTGTAGCGACTACACAAAGGTACCTTACCGGCAAAGTGGCGATGGGTTTCCCCCACCGCAGCTGAGCAATCATCCAATTACAGGATTATCGTCCGACTTTTATCCCAGGCTTTCCCCTTCACCTCCGTCGAGACTTGCTCCAATATTTCCTGATTATGACAAAATCTTCCATCCTCTTGAGGTGGAGGGGGGGGGGGGGAGGCTTATCAACACCCGTGTATAGTTTGACCACCAGAAAAACAGACTAGGAATACGTTGGGGCGACAGTTGATCGCGTGGGGTTAACCGTTGTGCGAATAACCGTTCTGTAAAATTATTTGAGTCTTTTATATTTCTTTGTCCTTTTTATTGTACGTACAACCTTAGACAACGCGTTATCAATTTCAGTTCATTCAGATTCATGGCCACGAATCTGAATGACATTCCCGGGAATACCTAACCTTCCCATCCCGGTTCGCAAAAGTTTACCAGACCTAATTTACCTCGGAGGATTGCGGCCTATTTTTCTTTGAACCGGAAGTAGACAACATCGAAACGTACTTACCAAACAGACAAATTTACCGTATTAGCCAATAGAGACAAATCTCAGCCAATAGAGACAAAACACGTCACTTGGATCAGAAACGAGTGCAGAAGCGGTCAAACGTGAAGTGCCCCGATTAAACTGTTGAACATTAAAGGACCTGTTTTTACCTATTTTGACGAAAAATCGACCAATTTTCAGAAAAACCGACTGTTTTCATGAAAAAAATCAACTACTTTGACGGAAAATCAAAAGCAAACTTATTCTATAATCACTCCATATAGTTAGTTCTAAACCCGGAAACCCCAATTTCGTACGGTACATTCAAACCCTTCTAGCTAAACCAGGCTGATTTTCTCACTTGCCGTGTTTTGCTACCGTCGATGTGTGTCACGCTGTCGACGCTGTGAGAAGTTTGTCCATCAAAAAACCGGTTATGTAAATTTTTTCCCTGTTTTGGATGTAAGTCAACGAGTCTCAGAAAAGACTTAAAACAGCCAAAACCGTGGGTTATTTGTTGAAACCATAGCCTAAGTTTTAAAGTTTTCAAGTATTTTAAAATACTGTAAGTTGAACAGTAAATATTGCAAGAGGTCCTTTAAATAAGAGAGTCGTGTTTCCATTTCACTCTGCGGCAGGCTCGAGCATTTTTTTACGACCCCTTATCTATAATGTCAGAATTTTCATAACAGACAACACAAGGATGCACAGCTTCTAAACACGACACTCAACAGACACTTTGGACGTAATCTGCTGTGATTTTGAAAACGTTATGCATGAAATGTTATGCATGAGCAATGCCGAAGAGCCGAAAAATGCCGAAAAAGCATCTACTGACATTTTTCTTTGTTGTCACAACAGATTACACCTGTTTAAACTGCGCATCCTTGTGTTATCTGTTAGAAACTTCCTACAGTATGTTACCGGCAGTTTTGAGGAATGTTGGATCAGGAGAAACTACTCTCACCGCTGTGAAAAGCTCCGCCCTGGTAATCAGGAGAGTAGTTACGAAGCAAGGTATCTTGCTTGATGCTTAGAAACCTACAACGCCTTTGGTCACCGTCATAAGCAAGATCGATAAGAATCTTCGGAGACCAACTTTATAATCTTTCAAAGCGGAGACTTGTTTGAGAGATGGTGTAACAAACCGTTTAACCGCTGCCGGTACTACCCGGATATAGCCACTTCTCATCCCTACTGGTTGTAAAAGGTATTGTTAGGTTTGTGTCCCTTAGTTTGACATGAGTTGTTGCATTTCATTCCAATTTATTAACAAGACGATGAACACAAAATATTGAGTCGCGAATACAACATATTCACAAACGACCCCGGGGCCAGCGATCGGCATGTGGCCAGATCGCTTGCCGATCCGCGACTGAAACAAACCGGAATGAATTACACTGACTAGTCAGTCGACAACAATGGGTCACGACGGCTAGCGCGAGGGGTGAGTGCCTTCTGCAAATCGCAAGAAAGACAAAAGTTGTGCTAGGCACAACAGGTATGTTTGCATAAATTCTTTTGTGCCGCATTTTATTCGTTCGCTGAACAGTTCTTTTCGACGTATATTTCCCAGCACTTGTCACTGACCAGTTTCCTATTTTGTTGCTAGAAATTAATTATGCAACTAGCTTTATGTTGACGCACCTTTGCTATTTTGGTCAACAGATATTTATATAATTGCGAAACTGAATTTACCACCGCTTAAAGTCCGGCTTGAACACCGGATTTTGCAGTTTGGCAAATCTATCCTAACCAATACGAGCCACCGGTCACTGCTACCGGAAACAGCCCCTCCCAATAACCGAACTCGATTGCAAAATAAACTTCTACCCCCTAAAGTCCGCACTAATCATTACGCGAACTCGTTTGTGCTCTTTTTTACTTCGGTTTTCAATGCTGAATCGTAGTGTGTTCATGTTATTTATTGATTTTTATTTATGATTTATAAGAAACTGAATTTAGTTATGCTATGATAGTTTCTAAATATACCGATCTCTCTCTCTCTCTCTCTCTCTCTGTCTCTCTCTCTCTCTCTTTCTCTCTAAATTAAAAACAGGCGATGAGCGAGAGAGTCAGGGTACCCTCAAATTCTTGGAAGTGTTTAACCCCCCTCCTTTATCCACAAGCTTGTTTTACCACTAAGGATTATACACGTTAATCCTTCGAAACGGAACTTCATAACACCAAAACATATTTACTGAAGTGCCACGAATCCGAAGTCACAAGAGCTCCGGCAAATTTACAACCGAAAGAACTTCCTACTTTCGAAAGCAACAGAAGAAGCAACAGAATCAACACTTACTTATAAGAGGGGTTTTCTCGGTGGGGGGCAGACTTTCTCGGATCGTCATCAGAAAGACGGTCATTGAGAGTAATGCACTTATGCCCAGGGTTACTTTTTCTCCAGATTCGGACGGAACGTAGAAGACAAGAAGCGCTGAAAAATAGTAGGAGCTTAAGTTCGGATGCACAAGGTAAAAGACATGCTATAAATCATTCGAAAACATTCACTAGTTGCGTTTTTGCAGATACCATGGTATCTGTTACCACGGTAACTGGATCTGCAATTAGTCGTTTTTGCAGTAACCGTGGTATCTGATATACGATTGCTCTGCAAAAACGGCAATTGTCGAAATTGCGCCACAAAGAAAAACTGATATTCAATCACATCACTGAGTGCCAAACTTCTTTCCCACCAATTTGACAAAAATGAAGGTGAGATGACTTTTTCAGATACCACGATCAGTTACCACGGTCGGACCGTGGTATCTGAATATCAGATACCACGATAAACTGCAAAAACGACTTTAGACCGTGGTAACAGATACCATGGTATTTGCAAAAACGCAACTACTGTATCCCAAAAAAGAAAATGCAAATGCAAACCGTTGAAAGTTCACGTAGCGCAGATACCGATCCCCTGATAGTCTGCACTCGGCAGGTATTGTGATGCGTGGATAGGGGCAAATCATCATGGCTTGCCTTGCTTTTTCCTAGACTTCTCTAGGTAGCCATTCGAAGCTGGACGGACTTTTGGCTTGTCTTACAGGCAAATCTATTATGCCTCGCCCAAAACCACTCGCTAGGACCACCGGGAGTCCAACCGGCAGGGTATAGGCAGAAACCCCTGGCAAAACCCCCGGACGTAACACCCCCACCAAAACCTCCCGGTATCACCACCACCACCCGCAAAAACTCTCCGAGTACCAAAAACCCCTGGTGAAAACCCCACGGTTACCAACACCCCTAGCCAAAACTTACCCTGAGTGCAAATATATAGGAAATTAGAAAATCTTCTTAAGACTGCAGCTTGGACAACGAGCAATTAAGGATTTTTCGGAGAAATGCGAGTCAGATGTGATCACGTGACGGCAGCTCGCTGGTCGCTCTCCTCCACATATACTTTTGATCAAAAAAATATTTTGCGAACACTGTGCGTGGGGCGGGTCGGGGGGGGGGGGGGTACCAGGGAGGTAGTCGCCAGGGGGGTTTGGTACCGGGGGGGGGACACCCAGAACTCGAGCCAGCAACCCTTCGCTCGTGAGTTCAGCAAGTTAACCATTCGGTCAGGACGGAGCGTATCAGTTGGCAAGTTTTAACTCGACAATTCGCCATAATGTTCAGTGCTCCAAGCAAGCTAGTCTCTCTATTATCTCGTTATCAACAACTGACAACAACATTGAAAAAATGCGCCACGGGTACGGTAGACTTTTTGGTCTTATAAAGTTAGTGAATCGGGTGGTGCTTGCGCGTCTATTCAATGCTGTTGTATCTTTGATATAACAGCGTTGAATAGCACATTTCCCCTCTGTGGTCCGTTCTTAGCGTCACAGAGCGGTAAAAATCGGAACTTCGTACTTCAAGTACTGCAAGTTTCTACTGAAATTGCCATTGTGGGTTAGAAATACTTCAGTCTCGTAATCGCATTGCTGACCCCGCACTACCGTACGTCTGGAAAAACTTGCAAAAAGAGCTCGAAGACAAGCTGCTAGAAATTTGTGCGAGTACCCATTAACCCGTATTGTCTAGGGTGACTTCTTCACCATTTAGACACCACGGGTAGATGCTCTGTTTTATTTAGGTATGTGTGTTGTCCAGTTTTTTTCTCTTTTTTTCCTTCTTTTGTTTTTTCTTATTTTGTATATACTCCGTGTTTTTCACTTCGTTGTTCACGGGCAAAACAAGTTAAATAAATAAAATAAAAACTGTGTCAGAGAGATGGTAAAATATTGATCAGTACGTTAATGCGCAAAATACAATTGCATTCACTTTTACAAGGACAGATCTTCCATTACTCAGAATGAATATTTTCTACTCATCAACTTCCATTTTTCTATGTCAATCACAACGGTTGATGATGAGACAATGGGAGACTTTCAGAAACTAGTCTGCTTGGAAGTGCTGAACTGGACTATTGCGAATTCTTACTCGGCGCTGTATGCACAGCGCTAAGGGCAATTGTGCGTGAAAGGCAGGTCTCTACTGGGGTGAGTCCCCTACGGTGCAAGACAATGCTACAAGATGTTATCTATATACCGATACCACAACATGAGAGTTTAAATGATTTGACCTGACCCCGGAAGACCTGCCGCTCGAATATGTGAGTACAGTAAGAGACGGGGAAGTCGTAGGGGGAACCCTGCACGGGGAAAAGAATACGGAAGAAGCTTAACGGTGATAAAAGGAAACGTATAAAAATTAACTGCTCGAATTTAAGGGTAGAGATTCATGTTTTTTGTTTTTATTTGGATAAAAATGTAGAATCTTATGAAACGATTAACGGTACATGAAGAAAATTTATTTCATATTTTTGAGACCGATAGTTTAATGTAAATATTATCTGAATAATAAATTGTTGAAATATTTTTTTTTAGTGCAGATGACATAAATAAAGAAAGATTTGGGTCAGGTAGGATTTGGTGCTGGTGGTAAATCTAGCTTTAAAAAGTGTTGAAAAATTGCTACGCGGGTAGACTAGATAAAAAAAAGAGCATAGGCCTAACCACATCCCCGACCCCGCAAAGTTTGTCAACAGCAACGTACGAGAAGCTGCTTCTCTAAAAAGAAGGCACGCTTGTACCAGGAGGCATGCACATGCCTTCTTTTAGGACCCGTTTATCTCAAACACATTCGCGTGAAAAAGGGGCAGGACCCATGTTCTAAAGTGTCTTCTTTTAGGGCGTGTTCTAATGTACCTCCATTTAGGCTATGGAATTACGAATCCCACTAGGTATCCTTATTTCAGCATGCTTGCTTAATTGCACGAGTAGCCCTACTAAAAAGAGGCCCGAATAATAAAAGGGCCCTTTTCAGAGCTCTCACCTCGTGACACTTCGCAACTCCAATGCTTAAAAGAAAGCACGTTAGAACATAGTGAGCGTGTTCCACCGCCACTGCATGGAAACGAACTCAAATGGTGTCGCTGATCATGCAGTGGCCGCTGCATGAAAACGAAATTGGACAAAGCCCTAATAAAAAGAGGCCCGAATAATAAAAGGGCCCTTTTTTGGCAGAGCTCTCACCTAGCGACACTTCGCAACTCAAATGCTTTAAAGAAAGCACGTTAGAACGTAGTCAGCGTGTTCCAACCTTCTAACAATAGTAACTATTAGTTACTATTTTCATTCCAACCTCGTGAAAAGTTACTACGCTGACCGTTTCAACCTTCTCGAAATAGTAACTATTTGCTTACCACGCTCGGAAGCGTAGTAACCGTTGTAACTTGATCTCAGTGACGTGATTGTCCCGATTAGCCCGTGGGGCGATTTGTTGTCGAAATAGAAAAATTCGTTCCAGCCTTGACGCCAAAATTCGCGAAGTCATGCGTAATAACTACGGTAGTAAGTAGGGTGGAACACACTCAGTATTCCCCTCATAATATTCAAGCAGGCATGCTACAAGTCGGCCTGACACGGTATCTCGTAAGGGTTTGCAACTCCAGAGCCTGTATAAGTTTGGTTTCTTTGTTTTTCCCTGGACAACCCATTCTGTGACGGACGCGCCCCTAATATGAGTTAAAGTTAAGTTGTTTGTCAATTCAATTTTTCTCATAAAGTGAATGAGAGAAAAAGTTTAGAAACAGATTTTAATCTTTTCCTTCGGCTTTGTAAAAATTCCCTGCACTGCCAGGCCCCCATGTTTAGTCACACTTCCTTTTCAAGAAATTCCCTCGTCGTTGTGGACGAGGATGTAGAACCAATGAAATTTCTGATAAGGGAGTCAGGAAAAGATGTTCTTGAACAGATCCCTCACTTTTCCCTTGGACTTCTCTGCAAATTCCTTGCACTGCCAGGTTCCCATGTTCATTAACTCTCCCTATATCAATAAGTGTCCTCATCTGTTTGGCGAGGCCTTAGAAAAAAAGAAATTTCTGGGAAGGAATCTAGAAAAAGTGTAGAAACAGATTTTAATCGTTTTCCTCGGCTTTGTGCGAATTCCCTGCAGTGCCAGGCCCTCATCTTTAGTGACACTCCCTTTTCAAGAAATTCCCTCGTCGTTGTTGGCCAGGATGTAGAACCAATGAAATCTCTGATAAGGGAATCAGAAAAATCGTTCAGGAACAGATTGAAATCCCTTACTTTTTCCTTGGCCTTCTCTGCAAATTCCTTGCACTGCCAGGTTCACATGTTCAGTAACACTCCCTTTATCAATAAGTGTCCTCGTCTTTTTGGCGAGGATTTAGAAAAAGAGGAATTTCTGGTAAGGAATCTAGAAAAAGTGTAGAAACAGATTTTAATCTTTTTCCTTTGTCCCTTTCTCACCGCCAGGTTCAATGGTCAGAAACACTCTCCCTTTTTCAAGAAACTCCCAGATCTGTTTGGCTGGGATGTAAAATAAATGAAATTTCTGAAAGGGGATCAAGAAAGAACAGCGTAGCAACAGATTTTAATCCCTGACTTTCCCCTGAACCTTTTTGAAAATTCCCATGAACAGAGGAAGTCCTGCTTAAGTCCTGTTTACGATTGCTTGAACTCTCGACGAATTAAATTGGATAGTGGCAAGCTCTTTTAGCTACGAGCTGATTCTTACAGCAAATAGAAGATAAATAAGCCAGCTTTGTTTCCATCTCCATTCCGCTGAGGATCGGCTTTAATCCCACAGTTTGCATTAAAACCACCTGAGATGGTTCCCACAAAAATTACTGAACTGTAAACACCGGATAGGAACTGGAACAATTAGAATTCCGGGAAAAATCACTCTCCTGGCACGGTTATTATGTAAGTCGTTTTCTATCAAGACCGACCTTGTCCCCCACAGGAAACAGAAAGGGATGTGACAACAGGCTAATGTAGAAAAAAGAATGATATTCATAGGGTATTAGGGGGGAGGGGCTTGACAGGTGCCAACCAGGAAGTAGGGAACAATGCACTGACAATTTAAAAGGTTGACAGAGAAGTTATATTAATCCTCCCCATGCGAGAGATGCCAGTTCTGAGGAGCAGCCAGGAACTAGAGTAGGGTGCAGCTTTGAGCATTCGCCAAGCTTGAACATAACTTGGAGCAAATACAGAACTGTAGGCCACGGAGCCCATCTGTAAACACGACCTGTGAGCTGTAAAATGAATGAATAATTGAACTTGTTAGCTCTAATAGAATAAAGGGTGTCTCAACAATAAGAGACGACCAAGTCGCAGGTTTCACTTATAAGTATTTTAACAATAATTTAAATTCATATTTTCAGGATTTGTTTTCGCACAATCAGGATGTCCTCGGAATGTCCGGCAGGTGGCGAGTGCCCCCCTAAAACAACAAGAGCTTCTTTTTATAATTAAACTTTTTGCTCCGGGGGTATGGATTTCAATACCTGAAGTGGTACGGATTGGGTCGACCCTATCCGCTTTCTAGTCACGGGCCAAGTCCTTTTTGGGATCCCGAAACGCAAGTGACTGGATACCTATGACTTCGTAAAGTTATCCGTCCGTCGGTCTGTCTGTTTGCTAGCACAATAACTCGAAGGGACTGAAATATTTTGTTCAAACTTGGTGTTGAGGGCCTGTTGGGTCAAAGTACAGGTCGAGATCGTAGATGGGCCCCATAGCTATATATTTGGGGGGTTGGGGGAGGAGTTTAAAATTAAGGGACGAAAAAGATAGTTTTAAAAAGCCAGTGAGATAGTTGGTCTAGGGATAAGGAGACATGCTGAATCGATATTTGAAACTTGTTTTCTCGCCGGACAATAGGTTCGTTCATTCCGGTCAAAACCGGAAAGTTAGTCAGCAAGAAAATGTTATTCTGAAGTAGTTTGGAATTTTGACCCAGAGGTAAACGGACATTCATCTATATCTGGAACTTGTTTTCTCGCTCAACAAATTAATTCGCCCGGAATTCGTCCAAAACCGGAAATTTGTTAACAGTAGGGGTTAGATAAAGGGGTAAGGAGATACGCTGAATCGTTTTTGTGCTTTAGTTTTTGCCGCACAAGTAGATCGCCGGGAATTCGGCCGAAACCGGAAATTGCGCAGAATTGTAAGGCAGGTAGAATTGATTAATTTCGTCAAAGTAGGTATGACGTAAAGAGGTAAACACCATGCTCATTACATATCTGAACTTGGTTTTCTCAGATGATTAGCCAGATCAGATCAGGTTAGCTGATTAGCTCAGACGATTAGCCAGATTAACAAGGAGTTTGTTCATGGAAGATCGTTCGTTAGTGGATTTTTCTTGTCAGTTATTTTATTTAGTTTTTCTCCTCTTCTAGTTTGTTATGTCCTTATTTTTTTCTCCTTCCTTTTTCTGTTCTGTTTTGGTTTTGTTTTAAGACTTAATAATCAATCAATCAATCAAATTTATTTCCGAACAGCTTAAAGTTAGGGGAGAAATAAAATATTTACAAAATACACAGACACGAAAGAACTTTAACTGATACACTTACAGGATATGGCCAGAAATAAATGACGGTATGAAACTATGTAATAACTGGTCAGAAGAACTAGCAGGATATGGAGAAAAGTGATGGCGAGTGTTCCTCTCGGACCGACGCACCGATAAGAATCAAGAAGAAGCTCGACCCATTGCCAGGCCTTATGTTAGGCCTTAGGATGGGCCATAAGGAGTTAATGGCGTTCAACTATTAAAAAGGAATAAAACTGATCTGACCTGAACGAATATCTTGCAGGAAAAATCCAACTGGTCATGGCAACAAAAAAGAAATAAAAAATAACACATAAAACGCTGTCTGAGAGACAAAATACGCGGAGGAGAAAAATTTGAAGTTCCAATTTTTCATCCAACCGTTCCTCCCTAGTAGTTCGAACCCCAAATACTCCAAACTCAAGAAACTCAGACCTTCACAGTGCCAGTCGATCGTATGACCTGACATGTATCAGTTGACTGGAATTTTTGATCCTAAGACTAAAAATTATCTCATTTGAGAGTTCGCAAGCCCCCCCCCCATCCCCCAGCTGAAATGAAGGACACACATAAGTTTGTAGAAAAATTGATATGATGTACTCAACAAACTCAAAGCGTCCGTGTCATATTTTTCAGGGTATCAATCACATTTAGTCAAAAGATCCAATAATAATTTTACTGAATATAGCCTGTAGGATAATAGTACTAAATATTACTATTACACTTTAGATTATATATTATTGTTATCCTGACCATTTTGGAACAATCACTTCATCAAACTTGTCGCGTAGCCTACAGCTACTAGTTTCTAAAAACCCATGTGCTTGTGGCAGGGGTGGCACCAAGTGCTACCAAAGTCGTACAGGTTGTAGCATAATGATAATTAATAAAATAATGAACAAAACAATGACACAGACATAACTTCGATTGAGATTTCGCCTTACCTATACTGTTAATTAGAATACAGGGCAAGATGAGGTTGAAGACATAGAAGAGGGGTCTCCGTTTCATATTTATGGTGTATGTTATATCCGGGTATGGCTCTGGGCAGCAGGAATAAAACTGCTCGTGACGCTCGGCATCGAAGCCCACCAGGTCGAACTCTCCATTTGGCTGGTAATTTGTCGTGTCACCGAACTCTGAAAGCTTCACTAAATTCAGCTAGAAAGAAAATATACAGCCGTTATTTCTAAAGGTGTGATGATATCCATTTCCATTACTAAAGTAAACGTTATTACCCTTCAAGGTTCAATAGAACGAAGTATGGAGTGCAAAGGCAGAAAAATACTGAAGGACAATAAAAAATAATTAACCCCTACCCGCTCAACAATTATTCAGTGATTCAGACTGCATCCTCGAGCATAACGGAAACACTTTTCCTTTTTGAAAAACATGGCTAATTGGTGGAAAAAAATGGCGTAAAAACCTCAAAACAAATAATTTAAAAGAAAAGAGGCTGCCAAATTTTAACTTTTTATTCACATACCAGCTAAAAGCTTTTCTTTTTGTCTGTTTTCTTTGAGACATTTTGAGCTAGCCCTTCAGGCTGCCTCGGAATCATATCACTAGACGATCCCACGCGCCTACCGAGTCCCGGATTTAAGTCGCTGCTTGAATGGCGGTGGTCTAGGCCAGTGGTTCCCAACCTTTCCCGTACCACGTACCCCTAATCAAAGTTCGAAAGGATTGCGTACCCCCTTTTTCAGAACGTGAAAAAGACGATATTTATTATCATAAATGGTAAGGCATACATGTGTAGAAATATATACTAAATGAATTAGGTCGAATTTTGTCGAATCTCGGCTCGGCGTCATTAACGGCAATTTTTTTTACTGTCAGCCTGTTTCTGTGTTTGGTTTTGATCTTCTCCGCGCTTTCATCAAGCTGCATCGGAAACTTTTTCGTTGGCTCAGTTTGCAACCTGAATGACAATATCACTTGCAACGTCTTCGATTCTTCTTGAAAGAATATTGTTTGACACAGGAATAGATTTTACGGCAGTAGGCTAGCTGTTTTGGAATCAACATTATTTCACTGACTTTCACTAGGGCTTGCAATCATAGGCGTCACGCACAGGTTGACAAGACCCCTCCCCCGAAAAAGGTCGGCCAGACGATGAAAAAGAAAAGAGTCTGGCGCGAAGCGCCGCGATTTTTGTAAAAGCAGTTAGTTAAAAAAAAAACATTGGTAAAAATGACCTGTCGGTCAGTAAAAATACCTTGCCCCTTAAGATACATTTTGGTTGGTGACACTCGTCTGGTAATATAGGCTTTCGGCAATCATAAATGAGTGAAACGAGATTTTGAAGCTACAGACTGAACAATTTTGTTTCCTTCGCGTACCCCTTGGGGTACGCGTACCACCGGTTGGGAACCATGACTGATCTAGGCATAGTGCTCGAATGCTTCCGATTTAACACTTTCAAGAGTCTTGACTGAAGTTGACCTCTTGTTTACGACAACGAGGTCTGACCGTAATAAAACCAAAAAAGCTTGACTAAAGAAGGAGAAGGTCGCCAAGAGCTTCCAGAGAATCTGATTACCCAGCGAAGAATATACAATCGGAGAGCCCGTAAAAGTCTAAGCCACAATCTTCTCCTCAAGTCCGATATTCACCATACGGTCGTCATAAGTTTTCTTTCAGATTATTACTTCTTTTGCCGCAGGATGCACTAGCAGAAATTAAACAACGACACGTTGTTTCTGGTGCACGTTTATCCAGTTTTGTTTGGATTTTTCGATTCCTATGAGGCCTAACCAAGTTTAAAGCTGTTTAAAATGACTCTGCTTCAATTTCTCTCTACCCAACTCTGTTCTGTCGAGCTTCCTAAAGCTAATTTCGCATGCGCGTTTTCGCGTGCGGAACCTTACCGGACTGTGTGTGCACTTACCTTAAAGCTTAACTGAAAAGCCAAATTATTTTTGTGTCATTTCACTGAATACACTGAATATTTTGATTCTTGCAAAGGGATTTTTGATTTTCCGTGCTCTAGTTATGACGTTCAGAATTTCTGCGGCCGTTTCCACAACGTAAATTGTACTATGACGCGGAAATTTTAATATCAACACAAACGCGGCTTTTCAGTGGGCAGTGGTGAGGTTGGTGAAGATTGCTTAGTGCCCGAAAAAAAAAATCCTAGATCTTTCTCGTAAGGTATACAACAAAAATACAAGCGCATCGAGGTACTACAAATCATCCGGAAATTCCACTATTTGAAAATCGATTATTCGTGAATAGCGGAAAAACGAAGTAACGTATTTCTAGCGGGTCTTCAAGCCAATTTAAGTGAGCAGGTGATGGGTAACTAGATTGTCCTATCCCAGCCCTTTTCGGAACTTTAACAGCCTGGACATCTGTAATCTTGTTTTTCTCAGCTAGAACACCATAAGAGAAACTGTGTAGGCTATTTATTACTATAATTATTATTTATTTTCTGTCGAAGTACACTAGAGGCTACATCTACTTATGCTTTAAGGAAAAATGAGCTGTGAAACAACGAGCAGGCACTACATAGATTCTAGAGAACATATCACGTCCCTTTCCCCAAATTAGTATGTTTTTTACATCTCGACAAATTTCCCTCATCCCCCATTTCAATTTCCCAGGAATCGGAAATTTCTCCTTATGAAACACGAAGGGCGTAGGGTTTCCATCTTCCACTAGGGCTGACAGCTATGGAATTTCTCTTCCTCGTTTGGTTAAAAAAGTGAAATTAGTTCTGCCCGAGCAAAATCGCAAATTTGCAGGACGGGGGATTTCCGCTATCCGTCGGAATTCAGTGTTTTTTCTAGGGGTGAACAGGAAATAGCCAAAACTAATCTTGAAGGTTTTGCGGTTCGTGGAGATCTCATTTCCGTATTTTCGGTTCATCTGAGCAGGAAAATGTGCTGACAGAATTGTGACTGGTTCAGCGGAGACTCTGTAGGGAGCGGAGAAAATGAGGGTTTCATCTGATCAAGAAGAAATTAATCAATCAATCAAGTTTATTTGCAAATAGCTTAAAGCTAGAAGAGGAATAAAATATTTACGAAATACACAGACACGAAACAAATTAACTAATACACTTTCAAGATATCACCAGAAATAAATGATGGGATGAAACTATGTAAAAATTGGGCAGAAGAGTTTGCAGGATATGGAGAAAACTGTTTGCCACTGTTGCCACTGGAGGGGAGGGGGGAATCTGTGGACAACATGTTATCTTTGATAAAAAAGAAATTGAAAGAATATTTCTGCGGCCAGTTAATTTAGGAACGTCCGGTTTAATGAGAGCCTCTTCATATGGCATTTTATCTCATCCACAATGATTCTCGCTGCTCTCTTTTGGACATTTTCTAGTCGATCAGAGAGCTCTGCAGAAAGAGAAGAATGCCAAACCGGTGAAATGTGCTGAAAGAGCATTAATGGGATCATTGGAGTGGGGAAGGGGTGGAGGGGTGAACCTGTTGCTAAATACCAGAAAACATGAATAAGTGAATTTTTCGAACGTTTGGCAGACAGACGGACAGGACCCCTATTCTTTTGGATTTCTTCTTCTTTGTCGTACAAACTGGAGCCCTGTTCTGATTGTGGAGTGGGTGTGGGGGAGGGAGTGGAAAGGGGAACCTGTTGCTAATAAACAGAAAATAGGGATAAGTGAATTTTTCGTACGTTTGTTAGATAGACGGACAGGACCCCTATTCTTTTGGATTTCTTCTTCTTTGTCATACAGACAGGAGCCCTGTTCTGATTCCAGGCAAAAGCCCTTTTTTGACACTCCTGATGATTAGCTGTTCGTGTCGATGAAGAATGCTTGTGCCCAGCGAAGAGCAAGAAACACCACGACAACAAACGTTTTTGATTGGGTTACATGACTTGAATCAATTTAGAGGGTTCATTTGGCTGACGTTTCTTGTTCTTCGCGAGGTTACAGGCGTCTTTCAGGCCAGTCGTATAGTGACAATGAGCCTTGTGACAATCAATAGGCCCTGTTTTAGCGACGTTACCCCTCTTCCGTTATCTAGTTCCGTTTTTCGATTTGTCTGGGCAAGAAGAACATGCATTGAAGATGCTGGAATGGGTTCAGAGGAGACTGGGGAACTATTGTGATAGGTTCAGTAGAGTCTGTGGTGGAAGCAGTCGGGGTACATGTAACGGATGTTCGTAACACTTGTATGTAATGATCCGCAAGTCACAACTCCCTCGGTATAGGTCACCACGATTAAGCTTTTGATGACGAGTGCAGAACTATGGTTTCGCGTAAGTGCAAGATTGTCAATTATTCCTACACATTTAAGGTCAGCAATGTTGGGTTCACGTGAGTGCAAGATTGCTAAATGTTTATACACAATTAAGGTAAGCACAACCGGGATCAAGGAAATTTATATAAACCGGGAGTTGGGACTCGCGGAGTTAGTTCTAGTTTTAGTTTTAGTTTTGAGTTTTAGTTCTTCAGTTCTGCAGTTTGGAGTTTTAGTCTAGTGTTGAGTCTTCGTCTTTCAGTCTTCGTTCGTCGTCAATATTCGTATTAAGTGAGTTCCAGTATTCGTGGTCAGTCCTAAGAGGGGAATTAGTAACGCCGATTAAGGTAAAATAAACATTCATTTATAAATCAACCTGTGTTGTATTTAGCTCTACCACCGAAGGTAAAGAACCGCCTCACACCACCCGCACTACCCTTTTATACCCGTATACCCACGTACACGTCTATCTAACTACCGCCAAAACTGATGGCAGTGGAGTGTTTGGGTTGATGATCTAATGTTGCCAGGAGCAGAGGCATTACCAGCCAAAATGTTTGGGGGTGGGGGGCAAGGCATTTACCGACTGGCTGGTAATTTTACCGACTGTTTTCAAGAAAAAGCAATAATTTTGAAAAAAAAGTCGACAGATTTTCAGAAAAACCGACTGTTTTCATGAAAAAAAATCAACTGTTTTGACGTTTTACCGACTGGCCAACAACATTGGGGGGGAGGCGTCCCCCCCCCCCCCCCAGTGGTGACGCCCCTGGCCAGGAGATAAAATCGATCAACGAAATTTTCACATGTCTGGGAGCCCCTTTTATAACCCAGACGTCCCAATCCTAAATAAGATCAGGGACCCGTAAATTTCCTGTAATGACTCGCCATTCAGGGGGCTTGTCATTTCCTATGCTTCTATGTTGCTATGTTGCCCGAGCCTCACCTAGTTTCCAAAAATTCCGCTTGGGTCGAATCGGCATTCTTGCTCAGATAGACCAGATTTGTTGGGACTATTCAGCATGCCACCAGGTACCTAAGCTAGGACAAAAGATCCGATACTCTTCCATTACAGAGAAATATTCCTAGTCCAGCACAACAGCTGCAAAAAATTTTGTCTATCCGGATAGTTGGGTATTTTATCCCTGTGGGTACTTCTCGAACTATCTGACGCTCGGTCAAGAGCGCATCAGAAATCTCTTACTGACAAGCCCCCTGAATGGCGAGTCATTACAGGAAATTTATGTGTCCCTGATAAGATTAAGATAAGCTTGTTCCTGCATATTTATATTTTCCACGAGAATGTCAACTTTAGGTTTCAAGATGTGGTGCTAGATGAGTTGCATGCCCAGACATCAGAACTTTTCCCAATTATGTCCCACCATTTACGCTCTCATTCCTTAATTTTAGACAAACATCCAGAAGCGAAAGTCAGCTTGAAACTAAAAAGCGGGAAACGTAGATTTTATAAAGTCAAGTTTCGAATTGTAAACTAAACGCTTTTCCTACTCCAGCATAGAAACGACTGCAAAAGCAGCAAAATCTGATTAACTGAAATGCTGTAGTTTCAAAAGCTTTAATTTTCTAAAACGACAAAAACATGAGCTGAAACTAAAGCAACGTCGGCTATAGGCAAAATTAGAAAGTCAAATTTTTTAAGCTGTTACGCTAACTTGATTCTTTCCAGTAGAAGTGACTCATACTCCTTGAAGAAAAGAGCGACTCTAAAATGGGTCAAGTCTGGAAGACTGAAAATCGGTCATTGCCCCAATTACGTCTTACCATTTACACTTCATATCCTTTCCGTATCGAAATCTTCGCAATACAAACTCAAGGCTTGGCCATGCTTGGCCATACAACCCACCCTCTACTGCTATCCTCCAGAAAAGATTTCAGTCAGATCCTAGGTAACAAGATCGAAGGTTAATCGCCATGAAAAATATGAAATTATGGAGGAATCATCCAGACTTTTTTTTAAGTTGGAAACCCGGGGATAAAAGAGTAAAATGCAATTTTATTTTTAGTTCACTACTACTATTGTTTCTATATCAAGGACTACTTCACTCACAAATAAATTTTTTTTTCTTTGTATGAGAAAAGATTTCAGTAACCAAACTTTCTTGTGATAAATAAGAAACATATTCCAAGAAAGATATTTATATGACGATGGAACTTGTGCAAAGGACTTTTACTATGAAAAATAAACCAGAAAGTATTTTTTTGCATTTGAAGTCTAGGACTAAAATGTCGGAGTCACATAAGCCGTCCAGGGCCCACATGGCGCGCATCACAAGAAAAGAGGAAAAAAATGACTTAATTTGTCGAAATAGAAACCACAGTAGTAGTGAACTAAAAATAAAAATGCATTTTCCTATGTTATCACCAGGTTTCCAATTTCAAAAATAACTTGGATGATTCCCTTAATTTCATATTTTTCAAGGCGACTAAACTTCTTATTGACCGTTCACGCGTGGGTATTAACTTCGCGTGGCTACACAGTCCGTTCCGCTTTTCTGCGTGTGATCTACCTGTTAGCCATTTCTTCCTTACTATGAGTTCTTTATTTATATTTGACGTGACTATTGGGAAAAGTCAGCTCATATTTATTTTAGCGATATTTTGCCCCTTCTTGGAAAGAGGTCCTTTGCAGGAGCCATAATATTGCTTGAATAAATCTCAGCTGACCTATCCATATGGTTCCGTCAAATATGAACCGGAAAATTTATAAATAGTAAAAATTTAATCTGATGTCGATTAGAGCCTGAAAAGCCTGAATATGAAAATTATTTTCTCGCCAGACAATTGTTTCGCCTGGAATCCGGCCCAAACCAAAAAATTTGTTTAAAGTAAAATTTATTTTTGTATTTGATAAAATGTTCGATTTGCGGGTAAGAAGACATGCTGAATACGTATATGACAATCAACTTTTCACCGGACGTACAGATCGCTCGTAATCCGGCTGAAACCGCAAAAAAATTTAAAGTAGGAGTTTTATCTGAAGTTGATTAGAGGTTGAGTTTAGGGGCAAGGAGAGATGCTGAATTCATTTTTGAGCTTTAGTTTTTTGCCTGACAAGTAGTTTGTCTTGATTCCGGCCGAAACCGGAAACTTTGCAGAAGTAAGGAAGGAAGTTTCGATCAATTCGTCAAAGTAGATACGACGTAGGCTATAGGGTAAACACACAAGCTGAATCCATATCTGAAATTGATTACCATTGGCCTTAATCTTTTCTAAATTTTAACAGTAAAATTTTTTAAGAAGTCTGTCGAAGACCGAATATCTACAAGACCCAATTGTCTGGATCAAATACTAAATCTTTGGGATCCCATCGAAACCTTTGGCCTTTTGAGCATGCGATGACCGCGAAGCGTGTCGTAAACTGAGCAAGATTGAATTTACTTGACCGTTTCTTTCATCGTGCTTGGAAACAGCTTTGCTTTGCCGGCTCGGGCCAGCTTTACTTTATTGGTCTGAAATTGGATATTAGGTTAAGTAAGTGTGGCATTTGCAAGTAGAAGGGCTTGCCATCCCGCCAAGTTTTCCTCTTCAGATAGGCTAATTTTACATTTATTGTTTTCTTTTGTATTAATACATTTGCGTTAAGCTTTTAGCTTGTCCAGTTAAAGTAAAGTATTCTGCACACTGGTGCCAAACGTGCGATAGACCGTATGAATGAATGACGCAGAATCGTTCGCTTGTTCATATGGCACTTGCAGCCTCTCAGCTCAAGTGCCATATACTGATCGCAAATCCGTTTGTCGGTCGGGCGTCCTGTCACACTTTAAATATTCTTTGAGCCCATGCTGACTTGGAAACATTTGTTCAAACAATGTTTACAACGGATACGTCAGCATTAAATGTTTCCTTCCCCGACGTTGACCTAGAGGATTGACAGCCTGACGAGTACCCTTGCCAAGAAGGGCCGAAATATCGCTGATGAAGAATCGTATCTGACGTATCCGTTGTAAACATTGTTTGAATAACTGTCACACTTTTTCTAGTTAGGGTACTTCCAGATGTGTTAGGACGATGAAACTTGGCAGGCATATCAGCGACCAGACCAAACTAACTTGGAAATTATCAGTTTCCCGATCCGACCATCTGGGGAGAGTGGAGGGCGGAATCCGGAAAATTGAGTAGTGTGTAACTTTCGAACGGGTGATCGGACTGGAATGACACTTAATAACTGAATAGATGGCATATCTCTGATGTCCCGTTTGGAGTCCAGACGGGATTTGACAGCTATGGGGGAGTTCGGGGGGAGACCGGAAATCTCGACAAACGGCTAGAATGGAGGGATCGGAGTGAAATTTGTTGAGAAGAATAAGCATCTACTCTAGATAAATCGTGTACACAACTGGACTGGATCCGGACTCTTGGGGGGGGGGGGGGGGAGGTGGGTTTCCCGGAATTCCGGTGACGGCAGTTTTGGGGATTTTCATGACGAAATTTGGCAGGCATAGCAGGGACACGATCAAACTGAATTGGAGATAAGATTTTCCTCGGACCAATAATCGTGGGGGAGTAGAGGGAGGGGGAATCCGGAATATTGAGTCATTCGTAACTTTGGAACGGGTGATCGGATTCGATTGAAATTTAATAATTGAACAGAGAGCATGTCTCTGGTGATCTTTTTATGTCCGGACCGTATCCGACAACTATTGGGGGGGGGGGGATACCTAACCGGCTTAGACTGGAGAGATCGGGATGGAACTTGGTGGGAATAACAAACAGATGCTCTGGATAAATCATTTACACAATCGGATTGGCTCCGGGCACTGTGGGGGAGTTGGATGAGGGGGGGGGGGGCGGAATTCCGGTGATCGTGAGTTAAGGTACTTCCAGATGTGCTAGGACGATGAAACTTGGCTGGAATATTAAAGATTCGACAAGATTGGCTTAAAAATCACCACTTTCCAAATCCGATTATTCCTTAAAATAGGCTACCATTTCTATATTTCATCTTCTGAACCAGCCTTGCAAGTATCAGCCATATCAGTTTCTAGCTCTTGTCAAGACACTTGCAGCCTCCATATACCGATCGCAATTCCGTCTGTCGGTCTGTCACACTATTGCGAGTTAGGGTACTTCCAAATGTAAGGACGATGAAACTTGGAAGGCATAGCAGGGACCCGATCAAACTAACCTGGAAATAATCAGTTTCCAGATCCGACCATCTGAGGGGGAGTGGAGAGACGAGGAATCCGGAAAATTGAGTAGTGCGTAACTTTCGGAAGGGTGATCGGATTGGAATGAAACTTAATAACTGAATAGACGACCTATCTCTGATGTCCCATTTGAAGTCCAGACCGGATTCGACAGCTGTGGGGGAGTTGAGGGGGATGAAATCTCGAGAAACATCTAGGAGGGAGGGATCGGAGTGAAACTTGCAGGGAAGAACAAGTATTTTCTCTGGAAAAATCGTGTACACAATTGGAATGGATCCAGACACCTGGGGGGGGGGGGTCCCGGAATTCCAGTGATGGCGGTTATGGGGATTTTCACGGCGAAACTTGGCAGGCATATTAGAGACCCGATCAAACTAACTTGGAAATAACAAGTTTCTCGATCCAATCATCGTAAGAGGAGTGGAGGGATGGGGAATCCGGAATATTGAGTCATGCGTTCTTCTGCGGAACGGGTGACCGGATTCCAGTGAAACTTTGCAATCGAACAGGGGACATGTCTCTAATGTTCTTTTTCATGTCTGAACCGGATCCGACAACTGTATTGAGGGGGGACCAGAAAATAGGTGATCCGCTTAGACTGTAGAGACCGGGATGGAACTTGGTGGGAATAACGAACAAATGCCCTAGATAAATCATTTCCATAATCGGATTGGATCTGGGCACTGTGGCTGGACATGTGGTGTAGCCTTAAAAGTTAATGATTTAACTTTTTTTTAAACTAAAACTAAGAATGTGCTAGAAATTTTATTTTGAGCGATCCCTAGACCCTTCTTGGTAATGACCCTCTTCCGATCGTAGCGACGAAACTAAACTTGCAACTAACTCGTTAACTTAAACATGAATTAAGAAGGACCTGCACTCCGACAATTTCGCACCACCGGATTCCACCACATTCTAGAATAAAGCATGCGGAAGAAGGGATGGGGGAGGTATTTACCTGGTAACCGTCGTAAGTCCAAGAAGCCCATTTCATCTTGCAAGACTGAATATCAAAGGGGAAATACTCGACGTTAATGTCGCAGGAACTTCGGAAAATGCCATGGCTTAGCCAAGTCACAGAACCGTCAGATTTGACGATCACGTTGGTGTTGATCACAGCTTGGTTGAATTGAGCGTCAGCACTGTAATACACGGAAATATAGTTAAAAGCACAAGTGACATGACGAATCATTATTTTACACTTTATCAAACCATTAGATTTGGCGGGTTCGGCAGTCCCAAGTTTGAACTGATTACATACAAAAAAAATCTGAAGGCGTCGATCAGAGTGAACGCGTCCACGAAAGCATTTTCATGCTTATTGCGAAGGCACTTCGAGGAGTACCTCTTTGAACGAGAAATACTTCACTTTGTGTTAAATCCCATGGATGTCATTAACATCCGCAGGAGAAGGTCTGCAGTCACTGGATTCCCAGCACAGCTTCTACCAGGCATTTCTGAAGTAGACTAATTGATTCTTCTTTCCTCTTTTTTTTATAGACTCCGTTTGTTAGGCTTCTATCGTTAAAATGGGTGAAGAAAAGCTCTAGCTCACCCAAGACCAGTTTTTACCCGTATAGGCTTTAGCGTCCCTTATAGAACAGATGACACCATTATTTCCGATTATCACGGACAACTTCTAGAATGTAAGCACTTACGCTAGCCAGTGCGAATTATGGTAATTTAAGAGACTCGGAAGCACTCCCTCACAGTATTTGCCGTTGGTCGTCTCTTGAAATATAATGAAACACTTTCTGTTTCACTTTTTTTCATCTGAGCAATATTCAGGCCCAAACCAGACGGACAAGGACGTCTAAATCATTTCTCGGTTAGTCTCCTATCGAATTCTTTGGCCGTGTTAATTGCTATGGGGTAGGGGTTCTTACAAAGCCGTCGGAAATAGTGCGATTATCGTGATCTTTGGGTTCGAAACCCACTGACAGACCCTGTTCTTCTGAGGCATATTTTCAAACTTATCGGGTAGCAGTTGAGCTCAGGTGGGAGCACTCCGAATTTCAACGTACAGAAATGGCTTCTTTACAGAGTCTGGGGTCACCACCAGCCCACAGGCCCCCTTTTATACACGATTTGGGAAGTCCTAATTTAGCAGTGAAGAATATTATTGTCCGTATTAAATATTTTCTGCCCATAGAAGACGGACTGGAAAAAAAAGAGGAAAACAAACATGAAATAACTAAATATATACACAATGGTTTAACACAAGTTTAGAGAAACTTGAAGGAGTTAAATGATAAGACTGAAAACAGAGGGGAAACCATAACCGGTCTACAGGAGTAATCACTGTGAACATATCTATGCCGTTTCCTCCTGTAAAATACTAAGGTCAGTCAACACGATTCGAAAAATAAAAGATAATCAAATTCACCCTTTACAAGCAACAAGTCTGTTAATCTGGTCCATGCAGTGATTATTATGAGGGCCGGTAAGCGTTGACTAGCTTAGCTGACATACAATTACTTTTTCTAATTACCACTGATTGTTAAGCAGAAATCCTGCAAAATCCCAAAGCAAAAACTGCAAAATTTATATTAAAATGTTTTATAGTTTATATGGCACTTGCAGCCTCTGGCTCAAGTGCCATATACCGATCACAATTCCTGTCGGTCTGTCCGAGTTTTTTGTCACACTTTTTCGAGTTAGGGTACTTCCAGATGTGCTAGGACAATGAAACTTGGCAGGCATATTAGGAACCCGACCAAAATAACCTGGAAATACTCAGTTTCCCGATCCGACCATATTCGGGGGAGTGGAGGGCGCTTGAAACATGAAATTTTAGGGCATTTTGTCACACTTTTTCGAGTTAGGGTACTTCCAGATGTGCTAGGACAATGAAACTTGGCAGGCGTATTAGGAACGCGACCAAAATAACCTGGAAATACTCAGTTTCCCGATCCGACCATATTCGGGGGAGTGGAGGGCGCTTGAAACTTGAAATTTTAGGGCATTTTGTCACACTTTTTCGAGTTAGGGTACTTCCAGATGTGCTAGAACCATGAAACTTGGCAGGCGTATCAGAGACCCGACCAAACAAACTCAGACATAATCAGTTTTCCGATCCGACCATTTTTTTTTTTTGGGGGGGGGGGGTAGTGGAGGGCAGGAGAATCCGGGAATTGAGTGGAATGTAACTTTCGAACGGTGATCGGACTGTAATGAAACTTAATAACTGAATAGATTATATATCTGTGATGTCCCGTTTAAAGCCTTGACCGGATGTGGTAGCCAGGGGGGAGTTGGGGGGGGGGGGGGGGGGGGGGGCACCGGGAATTTCAAGAAACGGTTAAAATGGAGGGATCGGAGTGAAAATTGCTGGGAAGAAGATGCATCTGTTCTAGATAAATCGTTTAGACCATTGTACTGGATCCGGACACTTAGGGGGGGGGAGGGGGTTTCCCGGAATTCCGGTGATGGCGCTTTTGGGGATTTTCACGACGAAACTTGGCAGGCACATCAGGGACCCGATCAAACTGACTTCAAAATAAAAATTTTGTCGATCTGATAATGGTGGGGGGAGTTGAGGGAGGGGAATCCGGAATATTCAGTCACGCGTGACTTTGGAACGGGTGATCGGATTCGAGTGAAATTTAAGAATTGAATAGAGGACATTTCTCTGGTGATCTTTTTCAGATCCGGATCGGATCTGGCAACTATTGGGGGGGGGGGAAATACGTGACCCGCTTAGAATGGGGAGATCGGGATGGAAATTTGTGGGAAGAACAAACAGATGCTCTAGGTAAATCAATTCCTGAATCGGATTGGATACGGCCACCGTGGGGGGGGGGGGGGGGACTGTCACAGAACTCGAATTACTAAAGTCACATTAATCAAGGGAATTAAACTTATAATTTGTTTAATATAATGTTTTGTAGAAAAGTATTCGGTGCGAAATCATCTTCTTTTATATTGCTATTAGTAATTGAAGTCTTTTCGTATTATATGTAATAGATAAATTGTTACATTTGTCTGAAGTTAAAGTGGGCCTTCTTTTCGAGTACTGCGACAATTAGTTTAAAGTCTAGAAGTGTGTACAGATATAATAAGAAGCTCTATTTGGGCGTATCTCTTCTACTAGAGCCTGTAAGGACGGATTTTAGAGCTGAACCCTTTGCCGACTCAAAGACTGTTCTTAGGAAGTTAGGTTACCAGAACCTACAAAAATAGGCCCTATACAGAGAATGGTTCAAACACTTACTGTATTCAAAATAGAGCTTCTTATTTCAAGCTGTACACACTTCTAAACTTTATACTAATTGTCGCAGAACTCGAAAAGAAGGCCCACATTAACTTCAGACTAATGTGACAATTTATCTATTACACTTAAATCCGAAAAGACTTCAATTACTAATAGCAATATAAAAGAAGATAATTTCGCACCGAATACTTTTCTACAAAACATCATATTAAACAAATAATAAGTTTAATTCCATTGATTAATTTGACTTTAGTAATTCGAGTTCTGTGACAGAGACCTCAAATCTCAAGAAACGGTTAGAATGGAGGGATCGGAGCGAAACTTATTGGGAAGAACATACATCTGGTCAATGTAAATCTTTTACACAATTTGACTGGATCCGGACACTTGAGGGGGGGGGTTCCCAGAATTCTGGTATTTGGGATTTCCACGACGAAACTTGGCAGGGATATCAGGGACCCGTTGAAACTGACTTGGAATAAAACAAAATTCCTCGATATGATAATCTTGGGGGGGGGGGCGGGAGTTGAGGGAGGGGAATCCGGAATATTGAGTCATGTGTAACTTTGGAACGGGTGATCGGATTCGAGTGAATTTAATAATTGAACAGAGGACATTTCTCTCTGGTGATCTTTTTCGTTTCCGGACCGAATCCGACAATTATTGGGGGGGGGGGGAATACTTGACCCGCTTTGACTAGTGTGATCGGAATCGAACTTTGTGGGAATCATAAACAGATGCTCTGGATTATTGTGGGTGGAGATGGAGGGGGGGTCTGGGATTCCAGTGATCGCGAGTTAAGGTACTTTCAGATGTGCTAGGACGATGAAACTTCGCTGGAGTATTAGAGATTCAACAACATTTGCTTAGAAATTGCTACTTCCCAAATCCGATTATTCCTCAAAGTACCAATCTTGACCACAAAGTAAAAAAAAATACTTTTAAGCAATATATGCATTTCCTGTTGCCCATCAGCCCATTATCATTCTTGCCTCAAGGGTTTTCCTTACAAATGAAGTTCTAGCTCCCTTAGAGTGCGCATCTCAACCGCAAAGTCGAAACTTACTTTTGATCAATCAAAACATCTTAACCCATGCAAGTGCCATATGTTATGCTGGGAGTTACTTTGAGCAGTGCCCAGCAGTGGCGCGCTACTTAGTAAGTAAGTAAGTAAGGTTTATTAGACAAAACTTGCTAGCTAGCTAATTTGGTTGTCTTTACAAAAATTACATTCTTTCAAACACTCACGAGTAACATAAATACTAAATACGGTACTACAAATATTAAAGTCACACTGACATTTTATTGAACATGTTGACGAAAAATGGCACAAATGTGTTACTCTGTCTCCTTGTTTTGGTTTTTACCGTTTTTAGTTTCGGCTGCGAACGCGTACGATTGTTCATTGGTGCATCAGGTGGGAGGATAGTTCGGTGTTGGACAGATGCAAGGATTTTACACCCAAACTTAAGAATTAGTATGTTACGACGTTCATGCAGTGAGGGGAGGGATAATTCAGTTAGAAGAGACCCATACGAGCCGGAAGTCACTTGCCGACCCAGTATAACTGAGACTGCTCTCTTCTGTACAGAACTTAATCATCCCGTGTTCGAACCAAGTCCTGTTCTGAACTTTTGGCTTCGATGGGGGTTTGGTGTATAGTCGACAATTGTCATGAGTGACCGTGATATAAAATCAGTGATTCATCGAAACTAAGATTCCGTCGAGTTGCACTCCGAGCTGAGGAAGGACCGCTATGGGTTGAGTTGGGGAAATATTATGTTGGACTGCAATTGGATTGATTACTGTGCCATTTTTACTTACAGTATTTAAAAATATTTGTATACTTTAAAACTAGGCTCTGCTTTCAACAAATAACCCACGGTTTTTGCTGTTTTGCGCCATTTCCGAGACCCTTTGACATAGAGCGAAAACAGGGAAACAATTTACATAACCGGCTTTTCTGATGGAAAGACTCCTCGCAGACATCTGTCGAGAGCGTGATACGCATGGAAGGTACCAATACACGGCAACTGAAAAAATCAGCGTGGTTCTGTTAGTGGGGTTAGAATGTACCGTACAAAATTGGGGTCTCCAGGTTTAGAAATATATGGAGTGATTATGGAAGTAGGTTGCGTTATTCTTATAGGTAAGACAGGTCCTTTAAGTGCTAGGCTAGTTTCTCAATAAAGTGCATAGTTTTTCTAAGAAGGTGAGACCGGAAGATAGGCATGGTAACGGGAGTAGATTTACGGTCGGACGCACTACCAAGGAATGACAGATACACTGTACCCAAACCAGGTATGTTCTGACGATTTAGGCTGCGTAGCAGTATCCAGTCACAAGAGACTGCACGCCACGGAACACATTGCAGATATGTTCGCCTTCTAGAATTTAGCATTTCTAAACAAATTGTTAACGATTGTTAACTTTTTGCGTTCCATGTTTCTGATTTCGAAAGTTCAGCCCACCTACGATTTCCGTTCCAGAGCTTGACGATTGTTAACTGTTTTGTAACGATGGTTGGTGAGCATCGTTCGGAAAAGTTAACAATTGTAGAATTTGGGAATAGTTAACGATCGTTAAAGCTGCAGTTAGCTCCGCCCCGAAATAAAATTGACGATTGTTAAAAATTGTTAAGTTCCTGGAACGCAACCACGGCTTCCGAATGAACTCCTTCAAGCGCCAAATTTGGGGGGTTAGCAGCTACAAGCTCATAAGATTGAGAGCCTGCGACACGACTTGTCTTTCAATAGTATGAATCGTCCTATTCCGTACTCCTATGCACTGTAAATAGTATCTCCTTTATAGAACTTAAGCAGTTGTGCGTCACCGATTTCGGACAATTCTGTTCCTAATTCAGAGAATTAAAATCCGAATTCGGAGAGTTATAATCCGATGCAAGATAAAAATTGTTAGAATGAAAAATAAGTATACTCTGCAGTTTTAAATTTTTTTAATTTATTAATTATTTTAATTAAAATCCGAATTCGGAGGGTTATAATCCGATGCTAAAATGCTGGAATGAAAAATAAGTATACTCTGCAGTTTTAAATTATTTTAATTAAATGTATTAATTATTTTAATTAAAATCTGAATTCGGAGGGTTGTAATCCGATGCAAGATAAAAATGCTAGAATGCAAAATAAGTATACTCTGCAGCATTTTGCAATCTAGCGTTTTAATCCTGCATCAGATTATAACTCTCCGAATTCACATTTTAATTATCCGAATTAGGAATAAAAATGTCCGAAATCGGTGACACAGCTAGTAAACTCCGATAAAGGAGAGACCTTTTACATTGTGGCTACATTGTTTAATTGCCTTTTCAGCAAATCAGAAAAGTGACAGCTCTGCTTGCCATCTATACATACTTTGTTCTGGTCAGCAGATGACCAACTCACGTCAAAGATGGTGCAAAGAACCAATCATGTCCCGCGAAGATTTTGAATGAAGATTAGCTTTTACAAATCGAAGTTCCGTGGCATAGCTGTAATTAACTGGAGGAGAGAAGCGTTTCACCAATAAGATGACATGTTTAGGGAGTAAATGGGTCAATCCAAATTCGGGTTTCAATCAACCTGACGTTTACAGGGGACAGCACTCTAGATAACGATCTACTAAAGTCCTCTTTCCGCCAATTCGTCTTTCAGGGAAAATGAAACGTCTTTAATCAGTTTCTCCATCGATAACATAGCCCCGAATCAGTCAACTTACACGAATTCAATCAAACGAAGGTTCATAAAAAACGAGGTCCGAACTGGAGTGGAGGATATTATACAATGAAGCAGTTGCATACATGGGGGGGGGGGTAGTACCAATATATCGACGGTGTTTTCCTAAATGCTACAAGCATCACCTTTTAAATTCTACAGTTAAAGCGACTTTTATTAATGGACAATTTTATCAGAGCAAAATCAAGAAAAGAAACTGTTGTAATTGCTATGTTGTAATTGCAGTTACCTTTTGGAGAGTAGAGGAAAATAAGTTTAGTTGGCAGTAATATTGTTCAGTTGACACGTTGCATTTTCAGTGTATTAGTTGTATTATCTTTCGTGTATTTTTGTTTTTCTTTCTGAAAGTGATTTCTTTTGTTTGCTTTTTTGATGTCAGGTTCTACTTTTCAGTAGTCGATGAGAAGTGCTCGATAAACTTTGCGGAGGTTGATACGCCTTCGTATCATCCTCTCGGAGGCTGACATATCATATCGTATCGACCTCCACAAAATTTATTGTCATAATAACTATCTGTGGGATATACCGAGATATACAGTACAGACCTAGAACAGTTATCAGGTGTGACAATCAGTGGTATCTTCATCAGTTGCTTATAGAGTGATCAGTTGCATTTTTCAGGATTGAGCCTGTGTTTCAGCCAGAGTTCTGGCCTACCCCACACCTTAATATAACAGAAGAATAGTAACAGCATGCCGCATCGTATACTAAAGGAGGAGGCGGTTAGGCCTACGACATAAATTCTTCCATTCACAGGGCTAAAACGTAGCAGAGGTTTGAGAGTAGCCTACCCAGTCGATCCCACTCAGTCAGGTTGGAAATTTTACAGTTGTAGTAACGATGTATTGTGGGGAGGTAGATACAGGTGTTCTCAACATGTGTATGTGGTAGCCTTTCTGGCCCAAAACCAAGAAATGCAGGCTTGAAAATTCCAAAATGGGATTACGGTATGCCCCTTTCCGATGAAAAGTTTGTAGCCTGCGTAGTTGTATGATAGTTGTACGAAAAAGTTGCATGCATTGATAAGTAATAGTAAAGAGTACTATCATTTAATGTGCCTTAGACTGGGCCAGTCTTAAGCAGTAGTATCCTGTCTTGCTATAGTAGCATCCAGTCTTGCTAATAGTAGCATGCAGTAGAATAAAGTAACACAGTAGCCTTGAAGTTGAAGCATGTCGTAGCATCAGTTAATACAGCATGCTACTTTTTCGTACAAATTCATACTACCATTCTGAGATAAATTTTTTCATTGAGTTCTTTGTTGCAGTCGAAGAGACTTGGAGTGAAGAAGTTTTGTGTGAAGTGGGAGTAAGACTGGATGAACTGCAGGGACAAATAGTTTACAACTCGGTAGTAGGCGCATATGTGCGGTAAGGTGAAAGGAAAGAGCGCTCTTTACTTTTTCCAAGGTGTGGTCGTGATGATGAAAGTGTAGTTGACCTTCAGGGGCATCACACATGGGGGAGGGGAAGTCGCCCCGTGCGAGGAAATGCAAACGGTGAAATGAGGTATGAATATCGTATTTAAATAAGGGGAAAATGGTTTGAATACGATGTGAGAAGAATATTTTCTTAGTATTTCCGAAATATTCGGGGCGTTTGCGATTGAGCATAAAAAAAGGTAAATTAGTGTTGATTCTTACTGATTATTAGAATTTGTTTGCTTAGTAACCTTCATCGACGTTGTTTTTTGGTCACTAAAGTCATTCACTCAATAGTTCACTTATTCATTGTCGGTTAAGGATATTTGAACAATTAACGCAGAAGTTGCAATTGACGAAGTTTCAATTCAGTTATTCTAGTATTGCAAACCCACTGTTCTCAGCTTTACTCGGACTTTAATGAGGGCACGTGAAAACTTGCATAAACTACATTTCTGACCAATGAGTTTTTGGGAAGCAACACACGGGATCTGCCTAGAAAAGAGATAAACACGGCGAACGCAACTATCAGACTAAAAATCAGTGCTGTGAACAGGGGATTAAATATGAGATAGGAAGCTCAGTATCTCAAAATATACAGGATGATGCTTATTAAATGCATAAAAGTAGAAGTTTTAAGTTGGTGCAATCCGCATCCCGTCTGGAAATAATTCAAGTCACTGTATCATGGGACATTTTCAAATCGTAAACAATTAAACAATTGGAAAAGATCGTAAAAATTGTTTCCAATCGTAAAAAAACAATTGTTTACGATCGTTTCCAATTGTTTTCAATCGTTTACGATTGGAAAAGTGTCCCA
This sequence comes from Branchinecta sandiegonensis, assembly GCA_030848855.1. Lineage (NCBI taxonomy): Eukaryota > Metazoa > Arthropoda > Branchiopoda > Anostraca > Branchinectidae > Branchinecta > Branchinecta sandiegonensis. Next base: position 1,774,587 of record JAUPMV010000012.1, read on the forward strand.
TAATACAATGACTTGAATTATTTCCATACGGGATATGTATCGCGTATTTAAGTAGTTCAAATCGTAAACAATTGAAAACAATTAGAAATGATCGTAAACAATTGTTTCCAATCGTAAAAAAAAACAATTGTTTACGATCTGTTCCAATTGTTTTCAATTGTTTACGACTGGAAAAATGTCCCATAATACAATGACTTGAATTATTTCCAGACGGGATATGTATTGCGTATTTAAGTAGTTTTCCAAGCCGTGCTTTCTAAATCAGCTTTCTTATCACATTTCTTTGTACCCCATTGCACGAATACGGACGTTTCCGGTGTCAAAATGGTTTTATTGCAGGTTTCCCTGCCAAGAAGGGAGGAAATAGCGCTTGATTAAATTTAAACTGACTTATCCATTCAGTTCAACAAACGTTCACAATTCCACCTAGAGCTTGAACAGTGTTGCACCCTCTTTAACAAGCTAATTATTATTAAGCAAAGATACTAAGGTGGAGAGACAGCGACATCATTCCCTAACTCAGTTCTATAATATTATCGCAATTCAAGTTAGGAAATGAGAAACGCTCCCCCGACAACACCCTAGTAGCAGTTGAATTTGGGCTTGCCCGATTTCGCATCAAACTTAACTTCGGGTGTTACCTGCCCCCCCCCCCCCCCCCCCCCCCCCCCGGACAGACAAGTAGCTAGGCAACATGATGAAAGGGATACGTACTGGGGATCGCCCGTTCCGTTTATTTGTACTTAAAAACGAGGATACAGACTGTATCTGTCTCTTGGCAAAAAATAGTGCTTTGCTAGGAAAGGGTATCAGTTACTCATTTCGATTCAGTTCAATACTTTTTCTTCCGGTTTCAGACACCATAACTGAGAAATAATAATCAACTAGCAACAAGTGAAATATAAGACGGCATAACTCATTTAAGCGTTTTTGATCGGCTGAAAGCGAAAGACGTAGGGGAGACTGGGGCGAGTCCGGACGTTTCGTTTTTATTTCAAAGGAAAGACAAGTCATTTAGCTATAACGCTGACTTTTTTCAGCTCCCCCCTTCTTTAGGATTTTAAAAAGGGTAGTTAAAACAGAACATAGCGAAGAGTCCGAAGTTGCCACTTGCAAAAACATACTGCGGCGGCTTTGGACGGTACATTTTATACACGCTAGCTAGCCTAGCGTGTAATGGGCTAGTTTTATTTTGTTTTTATTCAAAAAACTTCAAAAGAAAAGCAAATTCAACTTTTAGCAGCCTAAAATATTAGTGTGTCTATTTAGTGTGTTTTTATGGCACTTGCAGCCTCTGGCTCAAGTGCCATATACCGATCACAATTCCGTCTGTCGGTCTGTCGGTCTGTCGGTCTGTCGGTCGGTCCGAGTTTTTTTGTCCCACATATCCGAGTTAGGGTACTTCCAGATGTGCTAGGACAATGAAACTTGGCAGGCATATCAGAGACCCGACCAAACTAACCTGGAAATAATCAGTTTCCCGATCCGACCATATGGGGGGGAGTGCGGGGCGCTGGAAACTTGCAAATTTAGGGCATTTTGTCACTTTTTTTCTGAGTTAGGGTACTTCTAGATGAGCTAGGACAATGAAACTTGGCAGGAATATCAGGGACCCGACCAAACGAACCTGAAAATAATCAGTTTCCCGATCCGACCATATGCGGGGGAGTGGGGGCGCTCGAAACTTGAAAATTTAGGGCATTTTGTCACACTTTTTCGAGTTAGGGTACTTCCAGATGAGCTAGGACAATGAAACTTGGCAGGAATATCAGGGACCTGACCAAAGTAACCTGGAAATAATAAGTTTCCCGATCCGACCATATGCGGGGGAGTTGGGGCGCTGGAAACTTGAAAATTTAGGGCATTTTGTCACACTTTTTCGAGTGAGGGTACTTCCAGATGAGCTAGGACAATGAAACTTGGCAGGAATATCACGGACCCGACCAAACTAACCTGGAAATAATCAGTTTCCCGATCCGACCATATGGGGGGGAGTGCGGGGCGCTGGAAACTTGAAAATTTAGGGCATTTTGTCACACTTTTTCGAGTTAGGGTACTTCCAGTTGTGCTAGGACCATGAAACTTGGCAGGCATATCAGAGACCCGACCAAACAAAATTAGGAATAATCAGTTTTCTGATCCGACCATTTTGGGGGGGGGGGTGGAGGGCAGGGGAATCCGGGAAACTGAGAAGTGTGTAACTTTCGAACGGATGATCGGATTGTAATGAAACTTCATAACTGAAGAGAATATATATCTGTAATGTCCCGTTTAAAGTCTTGACCGGATTCGGTAGCCAGGGGGGAGTTGGGGGGGGAGACCGGAAATTTCAAGAAACGGTTAGAATGGAGGGATCGGAGTGAAACTTGCTGGGAAGAACAAGCATCTGCTCTAGATAAGTCCTTTAGACCATTGTACTGGATCCGGACACTTATGGGGGGGGGGGGGCGGAATTCCGGTGATGGTGGTTTTTTGGATTTTCACGATGAAACTTGGCAGGCATATCAGGGACCCAATCAAACGGACTTCAAAATAAAAATATTGTTGATCAGATAATGGTGGGGGAGTGGAGGGAGGGGAATCCGCAGGGGAATCCGGGAAATTGAGAAGTGTGGAACTTTCGAACGGATGATCGGATTGTAATGAAACTTCATAACTGAACAGAATATATATCTGTAATGTCCCGTTTAAAGTCTTGACCGGATTCGGTAGCCAGGGGGGAGTTGGGGGGGGGGGGAGACCGGAAATTTCAAGAAACGGTTAGAATGGAGGGATCGGAGTGAAACTTGCTGGGAAGAACAAGCATCTGCTCTAGATAAGTCCTTTAGGCCATTGTACTTGATCCGGACACTTATGGGGGGGGGGGGGGTCCCGGAATTCCGGTGATGGTGGTTTTGGGGACTTTCACGATGAAACTTGGCAGGCATATCAGGGACCCAATCAAACTGACTTCAAAATAAAAATTTTGTCGATCAGATAATGGTGGGGGGAGTGGAGGGAGGGGAATCCGAAATTTTCAGTCATGCGTAATTTTAGAATGGTTGATCGGATTCGAGTGAAATTTAAGAATTCAACAGAGGACATTTCTCCGATGATTTTTTTCATATCCGGACCGGATCCGGCAACTATTGGGGGGGGGGGGGGGGAATACGTGCCCCGTTTAGAATGGAGGGATCGGGATGGAACTTTGTGGGAAGAACAAACAGATGCTCTAGGTAAGTCATTTGCTGAATCGGATTGGCTACGTGCACCGCGGGGGAGCTGGGTGGGGTGGGGGGGGGGGGGGTGGACCGGAAATCTCGAGAAACGGTTAGAATGATGGTATCGGAGTGAAACTTGCTGGGAAGAACAAACATCTGGTCCATATAAATCTTTTACATAATTTGACTGGATCCGGACACTTGAGGGGGGGGGGGGGAGGAGGGGTATCCCGGAATTCCGTTTTTGGGGGATTTTCACGACGAAACTTGGAAGGCATATCAGGGACCCGGTCAAACTGACTTGGAATAAAAAAAAATCCTCGATATGATAATCTTGGGGGGGGGGGGGGGAGTTGAGGGAGGGGAATCCGGAATATTGAGTCATGCGTAACTTTGGAACGGGTGATCGGATTCGAGTGAAATTTAATAATTAAACAGAGGACATTTTTCTCTTGTGACCTTTTTTATTTCCGGACCGAATCCGGCAATTATCGGGGGGAGGGCGGAAAATACTTGACCCGCTTAGACTGGTGTGATCTGGATCGAACTTCGTGGGAATGACAAACAGATGCTCTGGATTAATCATTTACAGAACAGGATTGGCTCCGGTTATTGTGGGGGGAGTTGGAGGAGGGGGAGGGGGGTCTGGGATTCCGGTGATCGCGCGTTAAGGTACTTCCAGATGTGCTAGGACGATGAAACTTCGCTGGAATATTGGAGACTCAACAACATTTGCTTAGAAATTGCTACTTCCCAAATCCGATTATTCCTTAAAGTACCAATCTTGACCGCAAAGTAAAAAAAATACTTTTAAGCAATATATGCATTTTCGTGATGCCCATCAGCCCATTAGCAGTTTTGCCTCAAGGGTTTTGCTTACAAATGAAGTTCCAGCTCCCTTATAGCGCGCATCTCAACCGCAAAGTCGAAACTTACTCTTGATCAATCAAATCATCTTGACACATGCAAGTGCCATATGAGCTTACAGCTCTTGTTAAACTATATGAAAAGAATGTAGTAATGTTTATTTACATTGTTTTGTTTAGTGTTTTAATATGCGTATTTTACTGTGTGTATTTTACTCATACTCCGCTGTTATGCAAAAAGCGGGTCACAAATAAATAAATAAATAAAAACACTTATTCAAACAACGTTTACAACGGGTACGTCAGCTACGATTCTTCATCAGCGATATTTCGGCCATTTTTGGCAAGGGTCCTCGTCAGGCTGTCAATCCTCTGGTTCAAGTTCGGGGAAGGAAACAAACCTGTAATCATCATTTCCCTCCCCGAAGTTGAACCAGAGGATTGACAGCCTGACGAGGACCCTTGCCAAAAAGGGCCGAAATATCGCTGATGAAGAATCGTAGCTGACGTTCCCGTTGTAAACATTGTTTGAATAAATGTTTCAAAGTCAGCTTGGGCTCAAAGAATATTTAAATAAAAACAAAGAAAAAATTATCCCCACGGCAGATACGTTAGCATGGTTTATGTTTTGTTGAATATTCTGGGTCACTTCTAACACCGTTCTCCGAAATGGAACTTCTTTCCAATTTGGTGGGGAGATGATTTGGTTCTTCTAGTATCGATATTTGTTGAAAAAAAAGTGTTAGGGATGGTAAAAGGGAATTCGCAAGACTTGCATCCCGAGATTTTATTTTTATTTTTAGTCTTAGCTGAACACTTTATTTCTAGTCAACTTTAGTGACAAAAAGGCATCTAAACTAGTCTCCGCTCATCCAGCCCTCCCTGGGAAGACGATACTATTTTTAAAACGTGTTTGCTCGTTTTTTATATTCAAATTCTCTGCGTCTGGATGAATTGTGGGTTGTCACGCAAGCAGCGCACATTCTGAACCATAGATAAGATAAGACTTAATTACACAGAAAAGCCAAAAGGCAATGGCAAAAAAAACAAAAAACGATCTCTACAGAAACCTACTTACTCTAGGCATAATTTTCGGTGTTGAGAAACGACCTGAGGAATCTTGCCAGCTTCTCATATCATCAAACTGACGGCAATCATACTACACATCCATTTCTCATGGAACACCGTCATCGAACAGCCTCGGGTGAAAAATACAAAACCCCTTGGCAAATTTCAGATGTAAAAATAAGTTGCCTTTTTGGTGTGCCAAATCATTGCCCATTGCCAAAATCAAGCTACTAAGGTATATCGGACCCACTATATCGGACTACTGGGACCCAAATATCTTCGAGAAAAAAATTTAACTGGCATGGATCTAGTAGAGCTTTGAATGGACTTTCCTCTCAGCCATTGCGCTTTTGAGAGTAAAAGAGTGTAGCAGTCGGGTGACGACACAATGGTCGACACCCGACAGTCTGTTTATAGGAGGGTTTTTGCGAGCTGGAAAGCAAAGTCGGAATCACTTTCCAATGGTTTTCGCGCTACTTCGGAAAGTTGCCGAACTTTAGAGACACGGCTTTCGCGCTTTGAAAACCGAAGCAGCTTTCCCGGAATGTGATTCCACGATGTTAGTGGAAAGCTCCACGGAAAGTTGAATCTTTCGGCGGGAATTTCAAAGTTGTGGAGAACAAACAGTGCAAGTGTCACTAATAAGTAAAAAATAAGCAATCGAAATGAAGGTGACTTCGATGGAATATATGGGAGTCAATGAACCGTTCAGTGAACCGTGTTTATTCGAAAAAGTTTGTAATTCAACATTTTCTTGGCGATTTCAGCTTTCCATACGTTTTCGCGAACAGTCCAGCTGGAAAGTGGAAAGTGATTCCAAGATCTCGCGAAAACCCTCCTTATGCCTCGGACACACTGTCAGGTCGATGGCTCCTGGTCTGGAATTCCTGTCCGGATGTTCGACACCATCATCACTTCCATATGAAGAAGGTTAGGTTTTTTAAATTTTATGATGAAAGTGAAGAAAATGCAGCCAGGAAACCTGATCGTGTGTTCGCACTTTTACTCTCGACTTTTCTTCTCCAGACTCTACCTCGATGAGCTGTTTGTTGCGGTAATGAACTTGGATGTTCCGCCTAGGTCCTACCCCCTCGTTGAAACCAGGAATCGCCAAGATATTATTCGACTCCGCATGGCCGTAGTACAGAAATCGGAGACGGAGGTTCTACTTTTTATTTGTTCTTGTTGTCACGGATACCTATGACACGCCGCCTGTCTGTGAGCACAGTAACTCTCAAACAGCCTGAAGTATTTTTCACACTAGAGCGAAAGTACTGCTCAACTCGTGTTAGAGCGCAGTTCTTAATTCTGAGCAGAAGAACTCCATGATGAGATGCTTTGTGTTAAGGAACCTGAGTCGGCAACCGCAAAGTAATTTTCGGTCATCACCAACGAAGCTACTCACATCCTTCTTGCTTGCAAGCTCATTATTGGGATAGTAAAAGAGCAATTCCAAATAAAAACATTAAACTGAAGACGAAGAAATTGTAAAAAACTGACAGAAATAACATTCGCTTATGACACAAAATTATATTTCGTCGTTTTGAAGGTTGCGTGGTTTCTTAAAGGACCTGTCTTGCCTATAATACTAATGCAACCTACTTCCATAATCACTCCATATATTTCTAAACCCGGACACCCCAATTTCATACGGTACATTATAACCCCTCTGACAAAACCAGGCTGATTTTCTCACTTGCCGTATTTTGCTACCTCCGATGTTTGTCACGCTGTCGATGGCTCTCTGCGAGAAGTTTTCCCATCAGAAACACCAGTTATGTAAATTGTTTCCCCTGTCTCGGAAAAGGCTTAAAACAGCCAAAACCGTGGGGTTATTCGTTCAAAGCCCACCCTAGTTTTAAAGTATTCAAATATTTTAAAATACTATAAGTTGAAGAGTATTATGTGCGAGGGGTCCTTTAATTTCCATTATTACTCGCCGACAAGAAAATATTGCATATGTAATATTCTCACCCCTTCCCCACTCATAACGACTGAGATCATCGCAGAAACGCAGTAACTATGGCACTGGGCGGGATCAAAAGCATATTGTCCAGAATCGAACAGATTGGCTTTCGACAATAGAAGCAGATTGATCCGTCGGTCTTAAACAATGACTGATTTGTGGAAACCCTCGGTCCATAAGGAGAGGTCGTGTACGCATGACCACAGAAGAAAACAAATCTCACGGACCATTTGTTCCGCAGAAAACTTGGCAGGCCTCCTGACTATGGGTAAGTAGATTCTCTGGACAAATTAAAGCTTCGGCGACCACCGTGAGGTTCATTTTATGGGGTCTTTGAAATACACCTGAAATGGGCTAAGCAATAGAATTTGACCCCCTCCCTATCAAATCTCCAGCTGGCCAAATAGCTTCCAAAGTCTTGTCTGTCGCATTAGTTGCGTTTTTGCAGATACCATGGTATCTGATAACACGGTCTAAAGTCGTTTTTGCAGTTGTCGTGGCATCTGATACCACGGTCAAAAGGCGTTTTTGCAGTTATCGTGGAATCTGGCCAGTTATCGTGGTATCAGATATTCAGATACTACGGTCCGACCGTGGTAACTGGTCGTGGTAACTGAAAAGTCATCTCACTTTCATCAAATTTTGTCAGATTGATGAAAGAAGTTTAGCACTTAGTGATGTAACTGGATATCTGTTTTTCTTTTGGGATGACTTCGAAAAGTGCAATTTCGGCAATAGTCGTTTTTGCAGAGCACCGTGTATCAGATACCCCGATAACTGCAAAAACGACTAATTGCAGATCCAGTTACCGTGGTAACAGATACCATGGTATCTGCAAAAACGTAACTGTTGTCGCTCGCAAAACTTACTTGTTATAGAGAATGATGTCCGGTTTCCAAACTCTAGCGTACGGAATTCTAACGACATCTAGTCCACCGAAGTCTGAAGCATTCCATCGTAAATGAGTATCAATCCATACTTGTGTCAGCCAGCAATTTGTTGTCAGGATCTGGTTTTTCTCATCCTGAAACAATCAACATGTCAGACCAATCAATCAATCTCTCCCTAATCCGAACTTCCTTGGTAGCGCGCTGTCCAGCCGACCACCCTCTCCCGAACTGAAGAGATCGTGCAGCTATAACGGCTGGTTGATTCATGTAACCATGACCTATCAATCAATCAATCAATCTTTATAATTCGAAAAACGTCCTTACGGTATTAACGAGAAACCGAATATTTGTTCTCTCGTCAAACATAAGTGAATACAATTGCGCTTTTACATAGTCAAATATTCAATAATTACACAAGAACAAGGATTGTAAAAAACTTAAAGTGCTAAACTTCAATAATTAACACAAAAAAGAGGAAAAGAATTTAAAATTTCGCGTTGAAAAAAACACACAAAGAAGGGGACAAAACTTCTTACCGCGCATGAATTGCCCGAATGGGTTTGACCGTAGGAACTGGTTGTGCTGCCATTCTCTGTGGCCTTCTGCGGTCGGGAATATGGGGAGGGGGAAGGATGTGCCGATGGTTGGGGTCTTCCAGTAGTTAACCCCAACTACTGGACTTGGTCCGAACCAAGTCCCAACTACTGGGACTTGGAGTGACCGCACTCCAAGTCCCAGAAGACCGGCTGGATCAAAAGTACCGACTTAGCTCTGTAACTCATGCACACATCGATTACACTGAGAATCAGCCGCCCCCGGAACTCAAGAAAGCCTTAAAGCATCCACACCAGTCAGTGAACCCATTGGTTTTTCGTCTCCACTCCCGTTGTGTACTTTCTGTCAATACATTCTCATTTTCAAGGAATTTCTAGAATCTCAATCGGTCCGTTTTGACCTTGCACACGGAAAAGTGGAATATTGCCGAACAGATCGAACAAGAGTATGAGATTGGAAGCAAAGGATGTCAGGAAAGGTACATTTTTTAATATAACATTTATGCACTTCGTCAATTCCGTTTTATTTGATGAAAGGCAGGGACAAAAAACGAAAGCGAAAGGGCGAAATAATTCTAAACATTCGGTTGCCTATTTTAGAACACACCGTTACTGAATTCTCGAACAAGATTCTTAGCAACGAAATAGAAACGGCAATGTTTCGATGAGCTGCCAGTCATGTAACCTCAGTAGCGTCAAGAAAATCTGCCTCCACCGAACAGAGCAATGTAACACTAGAGAGTAGCGCTAAGACCTGTAAAAGTGTAGCACACTCGAATAGCAGCGACTCTAGCACCACTAGCTGTAGTGAACGTCCCTACTGAAACTCAATCGGTCGTGCACCCGCGCTGTCTCCAATAACTTCATATTCTACACAGAGCAAAAATAGATACAACCTCCCTAGTTTTCCCGATGTCTGCAGACGTCATCTTAGCTTTACTGGAGATTTCTAAACCCGCAAATTTGTCTCGTTTTAAATGTCGAAAGCGGAGTGTGCGGCGCTATGAGCATGGCAAGTTTGGGGAGCAAGGAAAGCATAGGTCTTTGCGCTACTGCCTCGTGTTAAGTTGCTCTGGTTCTGAAACATCCGCACAGAAAAAGGCCACAGTTTAAAGGCGACCAGGAGCTCTTACGCGGTTAGTGGAGAAAGTAATTTTTTCTGTTAACTACCTTTTTCCTTGTGACGAGTGCCTGAAAGGCGAGTTTAAATCAGCCGAAAAACAAAAATGATGTCATGGGCGTCTTTTTGACAATTGAGACATCTATGCGTTGATTGTACGCTTTGCTTTTATTTACTACTGAGAACAACTCCGCTGTCCAAAAGCATTGAACACTGAAGTACCGGATAATATTCAAACACCGCTGACTATTTCATCGACGGAGGGCAAGCACTTGTTCTGGAAAAAATTTGAAATAGAGGAGAAAGGGTTTCGACAAACCTTAACCGACAAGTTAAACTGACAAGTCAGCTTATTTTTGCATATTCTTTTTAAATACATTGAATTATACGATTATCAGTTTTTCCACAATCGTCTCTAGTAAGAATGATGAGAATGCGGATGACCTCCCGACCAGACCGGCTGCTCAACTGAACCGCGAAAATTGAACTAGAGAACAAACGTCATGTTTGACGCCAGTTTGATGAAAACCATGAAGGGTCGATCCAGGTCCGTTTCCAGGAATCTATTTCGGGGGGGGGGGGGGGGCGTTTGCCCCGGGTCGGACCTAATCCATCCCAAAAGGTACAGAAAAGATATAGATCAGAGGTTAAAGCCTACAAAATTTTCAATTTAAAAAAAAGTCCAAAGTTTTTGGACTTTTCGTTGACTGAAATTTGACAAAGATCGACGTTGGAGATATCTTATCTTGGAATTCAAAATCTTGGAAGGTTCGTCTGTATGGGAATGTCGCACAGGGAGCACTTTCTAGTCCTGTCCGGTTTCAGGTTTGTATTGCCTCATTATAACATATGTAAATTTTGTTCTATTGTTTTGTGATTTACCGTGGCTGCAAGGCTTTAGTGTTTAATAACTACTACTACTTTTAGATGTTGCAAATATCAGATGGACAATCTGCTATTTTTAGTATTCTTCTTATTTATATACTTAATATTTTCTAGGAATAGTTTGCCGTTAGCGTATTATCGCCGTCGTATGGGCAAAACATTCAAGAGGCGTATTATCACCGTTCCCCGAGGACTCTTCGGGGAATCGAAGGGAAACCGCGAGAATAGAGGGAGTCACTCCACGCGGACTCCGCGTACAGAAACAGCGAGAACACGGGGAATTTTTCCAAAATAGATTTTGTTCGAAAAAAAACGAAACGAAATGACGAAATTAGTTTTGTTTATTCTGATTTTTTTTAATTAATTTTACATTGCACTAGCATCAGCGAAAATTGATTCCCCTCTAAATCAGAAAGGGAGTCCTTTTTGATGATGGTGATGGTAATCGGATCATTCCCGTCCGTGGGGACTCGCGAGAATACGGGGAGTGAGTCCCCGGGAGAAACAAAAACGCGGGGACTCTTCAAGTGGAGTCCTCGGGGAAAGGCAAAAATACGCCTAAGGATACAGTTACAACAGTTACACATAGAGGTACAAAAAAAACAGAAAGGGAAAATTCCCTAAGGTCTGAGACTAATGTCTGGCCTTCTCGTGCTCTGTACTCTGCCGGATTTGTTTGAATTCTTATTTGTTAGAAGTCGAAATCGATTATTCCTGAACAGTGGACAACGAAGTGCCGTATTTTTGTCTGGTAAGTGGATAAGTAATGGGTAACTAGCTTGTTTTATTTAATCCTTTTTCGGTTAGATTTGACGGAAAGCGATCAGCTTTCAGTAATGAATTAGTTCGCAACTGCGTGCTCTTGTCTTCAAGATGTCGCACAGGATTTAATTCAGAATTATTCTCTCTGATGGAAATAAAAGAAGTCCAGGAACTATCACATATTCTCCAAAGGGTCCGAAAATCAAGCGACACGTCTGGATTTTCGTGATAAATAGATAGCTAATTCTGCTATTCTTCAATATTTCCTAGACGTCCCTTCAAAAAGCTTTTTCCTCTCATCACTATGATCAATTACTCTCCCCTAATCTGCTAATCCATTTATCTGCGTATGTATCGAGTCTCTCAAATGTGTTGCCTATTTGACACTTTCCAGATCCCAGAATCCTGGGTGTACGACTACTAGACGGTTTCGGCCTGACGTCATATTCCGGATCCATCTCGACGGAAACGGATGTCCAGAATCCGGAATAAAAATCTGGAAGTTGAAGCCTGGATTTATAATGACATTACTCTTCGCCTTCTAACCTCACGTTGACCTTTCCCTGAATATGAAACTTTCCAATTTATGGGGCTGTCTCGGCACTTTTATTTCAGGCGCTAGAACCCATTCATCTTATCTTGCTAGGCTATTACCAGCCTCCCATATTTCACTCCATCAGAGCTTAAGACGAGGTAGAATGTCGGGATCATCCCAGCCACTATTAATCCTGAGGCACCCTGGACAAATGCAGACAAATAGTGTGGATATCATCAATCTCTGAACACACGGATAATTGGATGAGATGGGGTCTGGCCACGACAGGCTGTAAGGTTCAAAAAGGGCCACAAAACATTGACTATGCTTAAGTAGACATCTCTCTGTCGATCGTGATACCAGCAACCTTTTCCTTCCACGGATGTGCCATAAACACAGTAAAAAATAAGACAAGACATTCACTTCCTTCGATTGCTATTAGCGAGGGACGAATCATCCACCTTTGCAAATATTTTCAGTATCTCCTTTCGTTTTTGTTTCTGTTCTTGCCCCAACTGGTTCCTAGGAATGTTCGATGCCTGAAATCTTGTGTGGTAGTGACTGTAGCGGATGCTATATTACATTTATTTCTACCGGCATTTAGCCCAAGTTGACTAGGTGTAGTGGATGCTATATTACGTCGTTTGCCCCCGGGGTGTGCAATGACTCTGAGTGGAATGAATATTGTTTGATTGTTGGTATACTGGGGATGCGCGCAGAGAGAAGTGTCAATGTTTTTGTTGAAATAAGATTTGATAAACTGGAATAATCCAATAGTTTTGGTAACAATCCAGCGCAGTGGTGTCAGAAGTGTACATTCTTAAGGAAAAAGGTTGTTTAAAGCGAACGAATTCGCCCCGATCTCGGTCCCAGATTCCGTGAATTTGTATGTACAGATTACGTGAGATTATTGAAACGGAAAAAAGTGGCTTTTAGATACAGCAAGCAGCATTTGGATTAGAGACCTGATCTACCTTCGGTGCGTCATCGATTCTTCAATGTTTCCGTCATCACAGTAAGATTTTGCGTAACCTTTTATAGACAATAGCGGCTCAATCTGTGATTTTCCCTGAACAATTTATCTTTTATTTGGAATTACCATAAACAGTTTGTGTTTTTGGAAGATTAAGTTAAAGTTTCGAAAATTTTTGTTAAAATTAAGTCGAGTTTCCTTAAAGGACCAGTGACAGAATCACATTTTTGTCCCAAAAAGTGTGTTCCGTTAAAGGCTCATTGATATTTTTCCGAAAATTCAAAATAAGTTCTGAGCCTTGGATTTGGGTTCCTTAAAGGACAAGTGACATTCTCTTGGTTTGAGACAGTATCGGTTTTTCGTAGAAAAATCGACCCCAGTGTACTCGTTGTCGTGTTCAGACAGGCGATTCCGTGTCGCAAAAATAGACAAGTAGTCATCGAGACTATTTTGTGGGATTTCCGAATTCCGTGTGCAAGTACTTCCGAGTATTTGCGTTGTTTTGCAATTCCTATTACGCAGTGAACAATCCCTGAAGCAAGAGGCGTGACTACACTCTTGTTTGTGTCAGGTTGTTCCAGTGGCCGTGCCACAACCCTGAATATTTGTGATGAACAGTTTTCACTGAGGGAAGCTGCCAGTCAATCGTCACATCATATTCGTTCCCCGTTATTGGTCTACCATTACCAATTTGGCAGAGTGGCTCTTGTCATTGTAGCCTTTGTGTTTTTCAGCACGAGATTTGTGACTTTTGTCATATTTAAGCGTGTGCTTTTCAGCATTTGCCTGTGATTTTTATCACATCTAAGTGTGTTCTTTTCGGCACTGAAAGGGGACTTAGGTCGCATCCAAGCTTATGCTTTTCAGCATACACAGGTGATTTTCATCACATCCAAGTTTGTGCTTTTCAGCATACCATATAGGGACTCTAGTCGCATTAAGATAGTGCTTTTCGGCACTATCTGTGAATTATATCATATGCAAGTGTGTGCTTATCAGCACTCGACAGTGATTTATATCACATCCAAGCTTGTGCTTCTCAGCACACCTGCGTGATTTATTTCATATCCAAGTTTGTGCTTCTCAGCACTCTGCCGTGATTTATATCACATCCATGTGTGTGCTTCTCAGCACCTCTCCGTGGTTTGTATCACGAACAAACGTGTGCTTTTCAGCACGTGTCAAGACTCCGTCGAATTCAGCAGACGATTCAATTCATGTTGCCGCATGAATAATCCAGTACCAACACAATCTTCAAAGGCCCAAAATTCAACTGGTGTTGAAACACGTCAACAGGCGAGGCAAGCTGACGAAGTAACTGAACAAGTCAAACCCGAGTTCCAGTCCTCTTCGTCTGAGGAAGAATTCTTCAGAAGAAAAAGAAGAAAAAGTTCGAAAACCCATCAGGAAGCATGAATACCTAACAAATGTTGGAAGTTATCAAGAAGTCACTAGCCATGACAATTGAGGCGTCACAGAGCCAGCTCCAGACGGCTTTGGAAACGGAAAGGCAAGCAACCGCTTCTTCGATCAGAGCCTTAACTGATCAGATTCAGCCACTGTTTGCAGCGATACAAACAAATCAGATGGCTATGCAAGGATCATCCAATCTCTTTTCGGGATCCAAAGTCAAAATCTCAAGATTTGAAGAAGGCACAGACATAGATTCCTATCTGACAATGTTTGAACGTGCTGCAACTCAAAATGGTTGGAATCGAGCAACATGGGCGATGCATTTACAAGGTCTACTGTCAGGAAGGGCGGCTGAAGCTGCAGCATTGATTCCAGAAAACATCTGTAAGGATTATGGTGCACTGAAAGCGGCTATTTTGAGACGGTATGAAGTTACCGAAGAAACGTACCGCCAACGATTTCGTTCCATAGAAAAGGAAAGCGAACAATCTTTCATCGATTATGGAGCGAAGCTTGAGCACCTACTGACCAAATGGCTAGGACTGGGTGACTACAACATCATTCAAGATCCAGCGATACTCATCACGCTGATCAACGGTATTCTTCAAAAACTACTGGTTGAACAGTTTGTGGATACTCTACGTAGCGAGCAGCTACAAATAAGAATCAGAGAGCTGAAAGCTCCAACTTTAGAAGTTGCAGTGGAAACGGCTGAGAATTTTCTTCTCGCGAGGAAAGCTTACCGTTCTTCTGCGTCTACAAGCCGAAACACAATGACAGTGAAACTGAAGGGTGAGAAATATGAGAACTCGGCGGTGACCGCATCGGACAAGCCGAAAGGATTCGATTTGAAACAGAAGAACCAGAAAGATCGCCAGGTTCTGGTTTGTTTCAAATGCAAAAAGGAAGGTCACATCGCGAACCGTTGCAAGTCTTCTGTCAAGAAAGAAGATGGCCTTCTTGCCAGAAGTCCTACAAAATCACCAGACATTGAAAAACTCTTCTGGTATGATGGCGAGGTCAACGGCAAGCCTGCGCGAGTTATGGTGGATACAGGAACTACTTCTTCCATCGTCCACAGCAAGTTCATCCATCAGGCTTCACCGTTTGTTGACAAGATTGATATCTGCTGCGTTCACGGCGATAAGAAAACATATCCTATGAACAAAGCAGAAATAACAGTCAACAAAGAAGGCGAGAGATATATCTGCAATTCTGAGGTGGCAGTCAGCGATAATCTTCCCGTGGATGTCCTGATAGGAAAATCCTTTCCGCGGTTCCTAGATCTATGCAGAGCCAACACATTGTCCAAGAATCACATGGACGAGGCCTTTTTTCAACTAGGAGCCGAAGTTACAGTAGCCATGAGCCGACAGATTTGCCAGAAAATGACTTGACCAGAATCGAACCGGACTTGGTCGTTAACAGAACAAGCCTTGACAGACCTAGGAAAAGTCGTCAACAGAAGAGAATAGAGGCTCAGAGTAGAAGCGAAAGAACGTCAAGCACAACATAGCAGATTGATCCAGAAAATCTTTCATCGAAGGAACTGGAAAAACTGCAGAAAAAGGACAATTCGCTTAAACTCTGTTTCAAGAAAGCAAGCCTAGGAATAGACTTTCAACTACAGGATAATCTCCTTTACAGAAGAAGCGTATCGCGACTTGACGGAAACGAATCACTTCAATTGGTGGTCCCAGAACCATGCCGAAAATTCACTTTGCAAGTTGCCCATGACCAGCTGATGGGAGGGCATTCTGTAAAACATCGAACAGCCGACAGAATTCTCCAGCGATTCTTCTGGCCTGGAATCCGGAAGGACGTCACCAACTATGTTCGAACATGTCATGCGTGCCATCTCACAGCCAAACTCAAACCGAAGGAGAGAGTCCCGATGGTCAAAATGCTTCTGATCATCGAACCGTTCCGCCACATAGCAATGGATATTGTAGGTCCCCTAACTGCATCCCGCAATGGCTACAAATTCATCCTTGTTATCTCAGATTACGGAACAAGATATCCGGAAGCCATTCCGCTCCGGACAACTAATGCGAGGAAAATAGCCGAAGCCTTAGAGCAGTATTTCTGTCGGGCTGGGGTACCCGAAGAAATACTGACTGACCAAGGAGCTAATTTCCTTTTGAGGTCGTTGAAGGAACTGTGCAAGATTGTGGGCATCAAAGCTATCCGTACAACTCCATACCACCCGCAGTGCGATGGTTTGGTTGAAAGATTCAACGGTACTTTGATAGCAATGCTCAAGAAATTTGTTGCAGAATCCACCAAAGACTGGGATAGGATGCTACCCTACATCCTATTCTCCTACAGGGAAACAGTCCAAAACTCTACAGGCTTTAGTCCATTCGAGCTTCTCTATGGAAGGAGGCCACGAGGTCCTCTGGACGTAGTCCGAGAGCAGTGGGAAGCTGAGTTCAACAAGACTACGTTGAAATCAGCGGTTGATCATCTACTGACCATACGAGCTCGTCTGGAACACATGGTCGAAAAAGCCAAAGACAACCTGGAACTGGCAATGACAAAACAGAAGTCATACTACGATCTGAAAGCAAAGCCACGGACGCTCGAAGCAGGAGATGAACTACTATTTTTGTCGCCAACTGGTACCCACAAGTTGGAGACAAAATGGAGTGGACCCTACAGAGTTTTGAGAAAAATCAATGCCGTCGATTACGAAAATGAGATGACTGATGGCAGGAACAAATCAAAAGTCCTGCATATAAATCTTCTGCGGCGTTAAGAACGTCGAGAGCCAGAGTTCGACTTGTATGCGGAGGATGTCGGTTTCCTACAAAGCCCAGCCACGAAAAAGTCATCTTGTGACCTGGAAGAACATGCATATAAAAGCAGAAAGCTGTCCCAAGCCGAATGTCGTTCCTCCATAACTGAACGAGAAGCTCTCGCTGTAAAGTGGGGCATAAAATGCTTTACATATTATCTGACGGGTTGGAACTTTTGCGTAGAAACAGACCACAATCCTCTGCGTTGGATGAATGTCTGTTGGTCCAGAATGCTCTACTTGCAAGATGGTCCCTTGCTCTTCAAGAGTATTCATTTACAATGAAGGCCCGACCGGGTGTTGAAAACGGAAATGCCGACGCCTTGTCGCGGCTCCTGTAATGTGTAAATAGTGCAAATATGTGTGATTACATTTTTGTGTGAACATTTCCTTCTTATTTCAGACTTAAAAAGGGAGGACTGTAGCGGATGCTCTATAACATTTATTTCTACCGGCATTTAGCCCAAGTTGACTAGGTGTAGCGGATGCTATATTACGTCGTTTGCCCCCGGGGTGTGCAATGACTCTGAGTGGAATGAATATTGTTTGATTGTTGGGATGCTGGGGATGCGCGCAGAGAGAAGTGTCAATGTTTCTGTTGAAATAAGATTTAATAAACTGGAATAATCCAATAGTTTTGGTAACAATCCAGCGCAGTGACGGTGATCAGAGGAGAGGGTAGGGCTTGTTTCTCGGAGAGGCTAAGAATAGAACTGGATTGCGTTTTTTGGTTCACGGTGGGTAGTCACCGGTGAGTGCAAAACCGCCTATGTGCTGGGTTTTGCGCGAAACCCCGTCAGTTGACGAAAAGTTGCTAACTTCTCGGTAAAGCCAGGCTCCCGAACAGGTTCTGGTTAGTCCGCACCGGTGAAATAAACCTGGACACCGGGTAGTTCAAAAACGGGTATAAGACTAGTGAGTAGTCACCGGTGGATGCGAAAGCGCCTTATCAGAATAACCGGAGACCACCGGTGAGAACTCCTGTGACAAAGAATGCAGCTACTGTTTCCGACGCTCTGATCGGCTTTTGTACTTACTTACTTGTACTTGTCCTAGTTGTACTTGTATCAGGGATCAGGACGCGAGCTGTGCAGGTCTCCCTTGTGACAGCATCCGGCGGACCAAGGCATGCCATGAATCTCAGTTTTCTGTTAACGGCACCGAGGTTTGAAGCCAGTAGTGTATACCATCTCTTCCCTTGCCAGCGGAAGCCTCCGATGGGCTCGAGGTCTTCCCTGAGGCTGCTCAGTCAGCCACGTCTACGATTGACCTCCGCGGACTTTCTTCCAACCGGCATCGGGGTGGCGAGCAGAGCTTTCTTCGCCAGGGTGGAATCTTCTCTTCTACTCACGAAGTCGAATCAAGATAGTTGGCGTCTTTTCTGCTAGTGAGGCTGCATCGTGCTTTTGGGAGTACCTTCGCCTTATTTCGTTGCTACTGAGATGGTCTCGGGATGCCACTCCCACCATTTTCGGAAGCTTCCATGGTGGAACAAATTAAGGGATTGGGCCTCGACAGCTTTTATCGCTGTGAATTGTTCAACCGTTCTGGCACCGATGTTTGAAAATAATGACTTAGGTATTTAAAACGGGTGACCAACCGAATCTTCAGACTTATAGATAGTCCTTAAGCCCAAGCTGACTGCGAATCATATTTGACGACGGTGCAAAACGGATAAGTCAGCTACATTTTATTATAGCTATTTTCGGCCCTTCTTGTCAAGGTTCCTCTCAAGCCGCTCAGTCTGGAAAATGAACTTGTTGAAAAATAATTAAAGATTCTTCCTTAAATATCTGATTTATGAACTTCTTCTCTCAAAATTGGTTGGAGTTAAAGCTGGTGCTGCGATTTCATTCTGGACACGGCTGCTATTTTTGCTGTTCGATTGGGTTGTCGAAATGGTGGAGATTCTTCTGCATTTTGTCTTTGGAACCTGTCTCTTCTTCTTCTTTCCAGCGAAGATGGATTCTTGTCATGTATGTATGGGCGCTTTGAAGTTCCGTACTGTGCACTGTCAGAAGTTTCATAACAGATTGCGCATAACACTTTCAAGAATAACACCTTTTCACTTAGAAATAAAGTGTTATGACCAATTAAGTTTACACTATTTCGTGCCTAGATCTCCAACAACACCTTCAATTGGTAAAAATACTAACGGGAACGAAAGAAACATAACATATAACATCCCAAAGTGTTATCTGTTGAAACAGCGCATCCTGCTGTTGTCGTTACGTAACTTCTGACAGTGTAGTATTTTTACCTGTTGAAGGTGATGTTGGAGATCTGGGCACGAAATAGTATAAACTTAATTGGTCATAACACTTTTTTTCTAAGTGAAAATGTGTTATTCTTGAAAGTGTTATGCGCAATCTGTTACGAAACTTCTGACAGTGTGGTGATAGATAGTCTTTCAGCCCAATCTGACTGCGAATCATCTTTGACGGTGCAAAACGGGTAAGTCAGCTACATTTCTTAGAGCTATATTTTTACGTCACAAAGGTCAGTCCTGACCGAGTGGTTAGCGCGCTGGACTTAAAATTTCCTGGTCCTCATGGGGCGCAGGTTCGAGTCATTATGGTGCCTATCGTTTGGTTTGGGGCTGGAGTTAGTGGTGCGACCCTGTAAAGCATTGTCCAAATAGGTGTTCTAAGGTGTATTACGGCATATAAAGCTTATTACAGATTCCTCTTTTCCTCGGCGTGTCTGTAATAAGGCAAATAAGGAAATGGAGCTCGGCTCTATTCTCCCTTATGCAGTGCCAATCAGATTGCTTGGTTGGTTGCGCCAGCGGGCCGAGCAAAGGAGCAGCGCCGTCAGTGTTGCCGCGGGAAGTACTTAAGTTCTACTTTGTTGGAAGCTAAAGAAACAACTTTTCTTCAAAAGAACACGTTTTGTTCTGTTACGACTGCTTACTGCTAGTTCAAGGATTAATGCTGTCCATCGTAAATTTAATAGCTTTTTACAACATATTGGGCGTCAAATTGTACTGATGTACTTCAAGTACTTCTAAGAACACTTTTTCTGATCTTTAGAAACTCGAAAAACTGTATCAGCGTGGCAACACCGAACGCTGTATTCATAAGAGCCTCTCGGGTTCCTATTTGAACAGGCATGTGTATTAAGACGTAAACATCGCGTATGGCGCTAATCAGCTTATTACACCTATTTGGACAATGCTTATGACAAGCCAATAGTCGAACCAGCTTCAAATGGGTATCTGGAACAATCTGGGGAAGGTGACAGAAAGGGTGCACAAAAGCATCAGTATGGCTGGCCAACAACCGCCCATTTCACTTCCTGGCTGAAGGCAGAGAATACGAGATCAGCACCTCAGGAAAGACCTTTCCAGGCTGATACATACTTACAAGCGTTATCGTCCCCCCAAAAAACTTCAATAAATGACAAAGCACTCCAAAACATGGCAAAAAGACTAACAGGATTCCGGGCGTCTTTCCTCTTCAATAAGTCTGGCCAGCATCCTGAGTCAATTTGTGCGCGCGAGACAGACCATTTATCTAAATTACTACTTCCTGCCTTCAGCGATAACCGCGACAGGCACTCCTATAGCCTACTCGCTCTGTTGACCCCCTAAAGGCTTCTTCTCATAAAGGCTTCCCAAGCCTACACGAAAATACGAAGATACAAGATGAAATAAGATTTTCATCGGATAGCGAGAGCTGAAAAATAGGGAAATACAAAATGAAACAAGATTTGATCGGACCAAATAAGATTGGTCATAAAAGGAGGGAAGCCGAACTCTCGCATAAATCCAATGAATCTGATGGCTCCTCCTTTTTTCTTTTCTTCAACAGCAAGGCTGGTCACTACTCGTGCCTAGTTCTATGCGTTATCACTGTATGATCTCATAGTATTTACACCATCCTTGTTCTTGATTGAAAACCATACTATCTGCTACTCGGTTGTTACGTACGTGCCGGACAGTATTCTATCCTGCCCTTACTTCAGCCTCGCTGCCGTATAAGATTTGCAATAAAAGGGAATTCTAGGAATTCTAGGGAAAATAGGAGGGAATTCTCTTGTGTCTATCCATAACTCACTCATCTAAATCCATTACATCCGTCCACAAGATCCACCAAACATCTCCTATACCCCTCAAAAATCGCACAACCTTGTCATTATCCCATCCTTTCATCTCTCAAAAAAAACAAAAAAAACAACTTTATGTATAAAACCACAACACTAACCAAAATCAACGTAACGGTGTAGAATCCTTCAATTGATTGACACTTTTCGTAACGTTCTCTTCGGAAATCTGACACATTAGTTCCCCATTTCCTGGAAAAGGCTTTTCGGACAGAATATGAAATCCGAGATCATTAGCTCGAATACAGTTCAGACACATAACTAAAGGCTCACTAAAAACGCCGAAATCTGAAAATCACTTCCAAACCACTAATTTAGTTAGAATATGTCGATTTACAGGTAAGGAGACACGCTGAATTCATATCTGAAACTTGTTTTTATAGCCGGACGAGCTGTTCGTCCGAAATCCGTTAACAATCAGAAACTCATGAAAAGTCAAAGTTTCGTCTGAAGTCGATTAAGTCACCCGGCCAAAACCGGTCATCCGGCCAAAACCGGAATATTTGTTAAAAGTCAAAGTTTTATCTGAAGTTGATTAGACGTTCGACGCAGGGCTACTATGACATGCTGAATTCGTTTTTGAACTACATTTTCTTGCCGAACAAGTAGTTCACCTGGAATGGCCGAAACCGAGAATTCACCGTTCATAGTTGATGTATAAGGTGAGGAGACATGCTGAATCCAGAACTGAAACTAATTTTCTCGCCGGACAAGAAGTTTACCCGGAATCCGGTCAAAGCGGAAATTTGGTAAAAAAAAGAAATAAAAGTTCATTCTTCATTCAATTAGAGGTTCGCATCGGGGGTAGGAACACTTGATGAATCCATATCTGAACTTCATTTTCTCTTCAGACAAGATATTCTGCCTAAATTTGCCAAAACCCGAAAATTTGGATTGAAAAGTTCTTGGTTCGCCTCTCAGTGTCACCGGCTCTTTTGCTCCGCACGCATTTCGTCTGGAATAATCTGTATTACTAAATCCAAAACATGTCAGCGATCTTCATGAAGAATGAGAAAATGTCACCCTAACGACTCAAACTCAACGACTCAAACCCTATGTCAACCAATCACGGCGATCGTTGGGGCCAGCTGCCGCTTCCGGTTCTTCTGCTAGATACGCGGCGATTTTGCATCGTCAAGGAGAGTTAGACATTAGCTGCATTTTTGATTGAAGTTTAAAGTCAACTTCACTCAAAGGACCCTAGTTAAATACCGTTTTTGGTCGCAGGTCATAGTTTCTTTATCCTTCAAACTCTCTAAGCGTCGAACTTCATGAGCTAGCAAGTTCGAAGTTTGCTTGAATCGTCGAAGAAACGTCGACCGGGCAAGGATCACTGGGGTCATAAAAACATTAATTAAGCAAACGGTGAACTTCGACAGCTTTCGAAAGCGGAAATTAAGCAACCAGCTACGGCGAACAAAACTTCGATAAAAAACGCAACTTCTACGGTTTGGTCAAAGTTAAAGAATTTTCTACAGTCGATTAGAGATGAGATATAGGGGTAAACATGCATGATGAGTCCAAATCTGACCTTGGTTTCCTCATGTGATTAGTTGATTGGCCGTTATTTGTAAAAAATGAACAAAACGGTATCCTTTCTTGTATAAGCGGTTGATTATGGATAAATAGTAACCTATTAAAGGGGTCTGTTGAAGACCGGAAATCTTCAAGACCCGATTGTCTGGACCTGTTTTGTAAATATTCAGTTTTGGGATCCAATCGGAACCTTTGGCCTTGTATTTGTATGTTTGTGTGAGCGGCCCTAGTTGGCCCTTAGTTTAATAAAAATAAATAAATATTTGCATTTTGATCTAGTGGTAAGAAGAGATAGGAAATCAACAAAGAGGATTCCGAATTCGTTTTTTTAAGGCAATAATTCGTTGGGATCTGATGAAAAGTGTAATTAGTTCTAATAATGACCTTGTCTATAGTTGTTCATTTCGTTGTAATTTTTTTTTTCTTTTGCTCTGCAGCTTGTCTCGCGTCATGGAGCATTTTATTTAAAGCTGTCTTTCCTCAAAGATCAGTGGACGTTCGACCGCGACTGTTCGATTGAGCTCATTTGTGTGATGGTGCGAATACTCTATGTGACCCAGCTTAACCCGCAATGTCAGAAGTTTCATAACAGATAACACGAGGATGAGCGGTTTCAACAGATAGGAGTAACAGATAACACTTCGTATGTTATCTGTTGTGTTTGGAAAGGTTATGCATGAAATGTTAGGCTTAGCAAGCTTTGTTAGGAAGAGCCAAAAAAGCACCTACTGACTTTATTCTTTATCGTCATGATGTCGGAAAAACTCAGCAGATGCTTTTTGGCGGTTTTTCGGTTCTTCCTGATGGTAACACTTATTATGCATAACATTTTGGAACACAACAGATAACATCCGAAGTGTTATCTGTTACGCATTATCTGTTGAAACCGCGCATCCTCGTGTTATCCGTTATGAAACTGCTTACAGTGCGCCAGTGAACCTCGGGAAGAACAAGAAACAAGAAGAATTGGTTGAAGAATTGAAACCTTGACTTTCCTACTCGGTAGATGGTACGAACGATTTGATGTAAATCAGTAATTTTCGGAAAGAACAACATCCTCTGATAAAACTGAGCCTGTTGAATCAGAATCTTCTATGAGTCTTCAAATAGCCTAGTTTTTCTGGTCGTAATCTGAGGTGGACGGAAGATCAAAGACTGAACCTAACGGATCTGGTTAAGTCTTTGATTCATATGGGCCGAAAAGGTGGGAGATACCATCATTTTCCGATGGGTCGGATTTTTACGAACACACTGTTACCTTTGTTTTCCCCCAAATCCTCACGGTAGCCAACGTTATTTACAAATTACTTGAATACAATTCACTCCTGAAAGCAAGTCCGCCATTGCGAATTAACTATTCATTGATCTCCCGGCGCTGGTCGAAAGATTACTAAAACCTTTGAGGCTAGATAGAGTGGCATGTAAGAGGAATAAAACCACTAAGTATATCACCATGTGGACGTTTTGGTATGTCGGAAGAAGAAATCACCGGCCAGTTTGACATTTTTTTGGTCTCGGAAGCTGAATATTACTTTGCTCAATTTCAGAATCTTCAAGAAATCACTATGACGAATTTAGTATAATTTACGGCGTTTGTTTATTGTGGTCCTTAATTCTTTGGACTCACGGGAATTAACAAGAAAAAACAGAAAACAAAATACCTACAGATATCGATAAGGCAAATAATTAGTTTGATTTTTCTACACATTTTCCATATGCCTGCTACAACAAAAACAGCTTGTTAGATCCATAGTCATACTATGATCCCAGCCTCCCCATGTCGGGCGCTTCCGACCCGCGCCGTTAAATGACCCAGCGGATCGGATCGAGGCGTGGCTTCATCTTGGGTCTTGGGTGGTGGGGTTCTAGACGTTGCAAGTGCTAACGATGTAACTCCTTTAAGGGGTTGATTAGAAAGATCAATTGTCGCAATCAGGCGAAGACCGGAAGGGCACAGACCCGAGTGTTTGGATGAATAATTCCAATAAATATTCTCCTTTGGGTTCCCATCAAAACCTTTGGTTTGTTATTTTATATGACATTAACTGTAATTTTTAGTTTCTAACGAGTGCAGCCTTATTATATGGCTTTATTCGCTCGCTTCCACGTTTTAGCCTTGTAAAAAAAATACTCCGACATTTTCACTGGTCGAAAGCACTTGCAACCTGGACCATGTTCTTACGAATTTCCAATTGCCTGGGGATGTGCAAGTTTCCAGTTAATCACCATTGACCGTTTAAGTTTTTATACCGTCTTGCCAAATCCCTTCCATGAGCAATCACACTCATTCGTTCTTTTTGCCAGCTCCCTCTGTGTCCACATTAGGTTCTCTGAAGAATCTTTCTCTTACTCGAAATCGACCAGTCTTTCCCGTTGCAGTGCACATTTTTGGTATTCTGAGACAAAAGGATTTAAAATGTATCAGGACTTATTATTTCAATATTTTAAATTTCTCTTGTACCCTCCTCGACGTTATAGGAATTCCCGTGTAAGTGCAACTTTTTTTACCTCTGACCTGTGTGCACAGTTATCTCCAATTGCCCAGGACCTTCACGTTTCTGCCCTTGGCCATTTCTCGGCATTCCATTTAGGAAGAAGATTTTTTAGACCCGATTAGTCCCTTATCTTTTTTTTTTAATGTTTAGTTTTTTATGGCACTTGCAGCCTCTGGCTCAAGTGCCATATACCGATCACAATTCCGTCTGTCGGTCTGTCGGTCTGTCGGTCTGTCGGTCGGTCCGAGTTTTTTTGTCCCACATATCCGAGTTAGGGTACTTCCAGATGTGCTAGGACAATGAAACTTGGCAGGCATATCAGGGACCCGACCAAACTAACCTGGAAATAATCAGTTTCCCGATCCGACCATATGGGGGGGGGGAGTGCGGGGCGCTGGAAACTTGCAAATTTAGGGCATTTTGTCACTTTTTTCTGAGTTAGGGTACTTCTAGATGAGCTAGGACAATGAAACTTGGCAGGAATATCAGGGACCCGACCAAACGAACCTGGAAATAATCAGTTTCCCGATCCGACCATATGCGGGGGAGTGGGGGCGCTCGAAACTTGAAAATTTAGGGCATTTTGTCACACTTTTTCGAGTGAGGGTACTTCCAGATGAGCTAGGACAATGAAACTTGGCAGGAATATCACGGACCCGACCAAACTAACCTGAAAATAATCAGTTTCCCGATCCGACCATATGGGGGGGAGTGCGGGGCGCTGGAAACTTGAAAATTTAGGGCATTTTGTCACACTTTTTCGAGTTAGGGTACTTCCAGTTGTGCTAGGACCATGAAACTTGGCAGGCATATCAGAGACCCGACCAAACAAAATTAGGAATAATCAGTTTTCTGATCCGACCATTTCGGGGGGGGGGGGGTGGAGGGCAGGGGAATCCGGGAAACTGAGAGGTGTGTACTTTCGAACGGATGATCGGATTGTAATGAAACTTCATAACTGAAGAGAATATATATCTGTAATGTCCCGTTTAAAGTCTTGACCGGATTCGGTAGCCAGGGGGAGTTGGGGGGGGGGGAGACCGGAAATTTCAAGAAACGGTTAGAATGGAGGGATCGGAGTAAAACTTGCTGGGAAGAACAAGCATCTGCTCTAGATAAGTCCTTTAGACCATTGTACTGGATCCGGACACTTATGGGGGGGGGGGGGCCGGAATTCCGGTGATGGTGGTTTTTTGGATTTTCACGATGAAACTTGGCAGGCATATCAGGGACCCAATCAAACTGACTTCAAAATAAAAATATTGTCGATCAGATAATGGTGGGGGAGTGGAGGGAGGGGAATCCGGGAAATTGAGAAGTGTGTAACTTTCGAACGGATGATCGGATTGTAATGAAACTTCATAACTGAAGAGAATATATATCTGTAGTGTCCCGTTTAAAGTCTTGACCGGATTCGGTAGCCAGGGGGGAGTTGGGGGGGGGGAGACCGGAAATTTCAAGAAACGGTTAGAATGGAGGGATCGGAGTGAAACTTTCTGGGAAGAACAAGCATCTGCTCTAGATAAGTCCTTTAGGCCATTGTACTTGATCCGGACACTTATGGGGGGGGGGGGGTCCCGGAATTCCGGTGATGGTGGTTTTGGGGATTTTCACGATGAAACTTGGCAGGCATATCAGGGACCCAATCAAACTGACTTCAAAATAAACATTTTGTCGATCAGATAATGGTGGGGGGAGTGGAGGGAGGGGAATCCGAAATTTTCAGTCATGCGTAATTTTGGAATGGTTGATCGGATTCGAGTGAAATTTAAGAATTCAACAGAGGACATTTCTCCGATGATTTTTTTCATATCCGGACCGGATCCGGCAACTATTGGGGGGGGGGGGAAATACGTTCCCCGTTTAGAATGGAGAGATCGGGATGGAACTTTGTGGGAAGAACAAACAGATGCTCTCGGTAAGTCATTTGCTGAATCGGATTGGCTACGTGCACCGCGGGGGAGCTGGGTGGGGTGGGGTGGGGGGGGGGGGTGGACCGGAAATCTCGAGAAACGGTTAGAATGATGGTATCGGAGTGAAACTTGCTGGGAAGAACAAACATCTGGTCCATATAAATCTTTTACATAATTTGACTGGATCCGGACACTTGAGGGGGGGGGGGGGGGAGGGGTATCCCGGAATTCCGTTTTTGGGGGATTTTCACGACGAAACTTGGAAGGCATATCAGGGAACCGGTCAAACTGACTTGGAATAAAAAAAAATCCTCGATATGATAATCTTGGGGGGGGGGGAGTTGAGGGAGGGGAATCCGGAATATTGAGTCATGCGTAACTTTGGAACGGGTGATCGGATTCGAGTGAAATTTAATAATTAAACAGAGGACATTTTTCTCTTGTGACCTTTTTCATTTCCGGACCGAATCCGGCAATTATCGGGGGGAGGGCGGAAAATACTTGACCCTCTTAGACTGGTGTGATCTGGATCGAACTTCGTGGGAATGACAAACAGATGCTCTGGATTAATCATTTACAGAACAGGATTGGCTCCGGTTATTGTGGGTGGAGTTGGAGGAGGGGGAGGGGGGTCTGGGATTCCGGTGATCGCGCGTTAAGGTACTTCCAGATTTGCTAGGACGATGAAACTTCGCTGGAATATTGGAGACTCAACAACATTTGCTTAGAAATTGCTACTTCCCAAATCCGATTATTCCTTAAAGTACCAATCTTGACCGCAAAGTAAAAAAAATACTTTTAAGCAATATATGCATTTTCGTGATGCCCATCAGCCCATTAGCAGTTTTGCCTCAAGGGTTTTGCTTACAAATGAAGTTCCAGCTCCCTTATAGCGCGCATCTCAACCGCAAAGTCGAAACTTACTCTTGATCAATCAAATCATCTTGACACATGCAAGTGCCATATGAGCTTACAGCTCTTGTTATCTTGTGCATTTACTACATTATTGAAAGCTCAGTGTATTTTTTCCTTTTCTTTGTCTTGTACTGCACTATTTCCCTCTTCTTAAGTGCGTAAATAAAATTTCATCATCATCATTTGTTTGCAAAGCATTTGCCTGGTCAGGAACTGAAAGCGAGAGGCAAAGAAGCGAGTACAAAATTATCCCCGTCATTCAAGTCACCAATACATCGCCGTCGATGACGTCCCCAGCAGTATTTTTAGCCACGAACATGTAACCGCCATGTTCTGGTCCAAACCATGACCGTGACCTGTTTATTACAGGCAAGTTAAAGAGTCTATTGGTAGTAAATTTTATTTCAAGTTAGGAATATAATTTAAGTTTTTGAAGTGTTCGTTTCAGGTGCGAGCAAACTGTTTACCGCTATGTGGTGGAAACTCATGGAATTCTAGGTGTCCGGATGGAGTACAATTTTGCCCTCTTTGCCATCTTGATGGACATGGTCTGGATGATTTTCTTTTCAGATGCCAGGAGCTTTCGCACATAAGGGGTTCATTATTTTCTGGGAGGTGGGCAGCTTCTTGGTATCTTACGCTCTACATCACCAAGAGTGATTGTTTCTTTTGGAAATTTTGTGCAAAAAACACTCGAGTTGAGAAGTGCTGCTTCTTAGTTTGTTATTTTGTTTAGTTTCCTATGAGTTGTTTGTTTATCCTGTATACGGCCTTTGGGTTTTTTAATACAGATATATATATATATATATATATTTGAAAACTCTGCCTAAAATCACCACACCGCCCGTAAGCCAGCGATTTGGTTTACTAGGAGATGATTTTTGAGCGAAAACCAGCTTAGACGATGACAATCTAAAGGCGATCCGACCTATTCTAAATCACCCTATTCACTTGCCTCAAAGATTTCGCCGGTAAGTGGTCCATTCAGGCTCAAAGGGCCTAGAATATTACCAACAGAGAAGTAATGAATGTTCTGTGTACGGCGATATAAAAGAGTTGACAGGACTTGAAAGCATTAATTACACGAGAAGCTGTTCTTTTTATGGCACTTGAGCGGTCCGTCCGGTTCATTAGTGTTCATAGCACTTCCAAATGTTTCTATAGGCTACTGCTAATTATTCAATGATGGTTCAGTCGACTCATGGAAGGAAATTCAGGAACCCCGGCGATGTCGAATCGCATCCAGGCGTTGAGCACTTACAGGTAGCAACGTGAAGGGCATGAATGTATGCGTCTTTTCGCCACCGAACCTCACCCAGGCCGTGGGCAAAGGGGTTATTCACCTGTGGATTCTTCGGATTCTTGTTGAACTACTGAGTAATAATAGGAAACCATGTGCAGATACATATTCAACATGGACTGTTACCCTGGTGTACTGACGTAGATTGCTGTAATTCCTAAACCACTGAACAAACGCGCACCTGCCGACTTGCCAACTCTCAGCACTGCGAGCTGGCGGACATGAGTCACAGCTGTGTGACCGCGACCTGGCCAGCTGACCGTGTTCACGGACTTACCGACTTCAAGAATAGCAAGTCGACTATTTATCGATGACGGGTGCAAAATTGGCAAGTGCGCAGGTGGGCTAGTACCAATTGAGTAGAGCGGTGAATTGTATTTATAAGTAAGAATTTCCACGTTTAATGAGAGAGACCAGATCAGACTTGGATCAGACGACTACTGTACAGTTGGTAGCATTTGCCATATTGTTAAAGTGAGCATTATCTATGGATTAATGTCAGCTTGGAATCGAGTGAGTTATAGGTATATTGATGAATAAAGTACATTGCAACCCTAGTTTGTTCAACTCTACATACCCTAGGAGAGAGACCCACGGGCCTCTCCCCACTCCACCAAGCGATTATACACATACATCTTCAGTATTACACTGTTCAACACATTTGCATCAAATAGGTGGTGGAAAAAATGAGAACGGCAGAATTTTTGTAATAGCTGAACACGAAATTGATTTAGAATAACAAAACCCTCTGCTTTCGCGAAGTTTTGCTGACAAATTGGAGGTTCGGCTAAGCCTACACACTTGCCCCCCCCCCCCCTCCCGAATGTTGTCGGCCAGTTGGTAAGAAATAGCCGAGTCGGCGTGAAGTGCCACAATTTTTCGTAAAAACCGTTCGTTTTTTTTCTTGGGAACAGTTGATTTTTCTTAAAAACAGTCGGTTTCTCGTAAAAATAGTCGATTTTATCTTAAAGGACACCTGAACAATGAAACCATACTTGGACATAACATGGAGAATGCATTTACAGACATGGCCACGGAGAGCATTCTTCTCCTGAGCGTGACGTTTTCAAAATAGGGATGTTCGTTTCTGGAGGTTTGCACATGCAGACTCAAAGACAAAAAGCGCAATTCATTCAAATCTTTTACAGCGCTGGCCGGATCGTATTGGAATTTCTTCTAGATATACGTTTGGGCTTAACTGGTTCAAAAATATTTCAGAAGAAGGGTTGATGGAGACATTTGTTCATTTCAAAAATTGTTCGGGACTGAAATAAGGACAAATAAGGAAATAAGGACAAAATGGAGTAAAAATCATAGCTTGGAAACACTATTTCGTATTTGGATTAGGTTTTCTGCAGGCAATGTTAACGGAAGTCACACAGACAGGGACGATACTTGGTACTCTTCATTCAGGTGTCCTTTAAAAAAATAGTAGTTTTTCTTGAAATCAGCCGATTTTTCGGAAACAAAGTCGTTTTTTCTCAATAACAGTCGTTTTTGTCTGCAAAAACAGTCGGTAAAATGACCAGCCAGTCGGTATATACCTTGCCCCCCCCCCGAACATTTTGGCTAGTAACGCCTCTGCTCGCTACACCCCTGTCAATTACATGTTGAGATTCGGAGGGTGGGGATCTTTTGTTCCTTTATCCCAGTCTTTGTGTGAAAGTGAATGAACTGTTGCTACTGATTTCACAGGTTGTCGCTGCCTTCGTACAAGTCGACGAGTGGCGGATTCAGATAAGAAGCTGACGGGGCCTATACGGGGCCATTCCCGATCGGATTAATGCCGATAATTGCCTTTCGAAACTCAACAGTATCGAGTGTCTTTCGAACTTCGTCAGTCTCAGCTTCCCATAACCTCGTTGCAGGAGATCTGCTAGCGGAGACGAAACCAATGAACATGTGCTTTTTTATGCCGTTTGGGTCTCAGAATTTCCAGGTCATTTTTCAACAATAGGGTCCTTTTCGAAGTGCCATATCAGTCGAAAGTTTAGAGAGCGATCAAACTTCAAAGCCGGCAAGATAGCACATTCCCTTCGTCATGTATTGATTATTCTATTTTGAATTTTGTTTTAGCTGTTCCGATTGACTATGCAAGGTTTAAAATAACACATTTGACTTTGTATTTGTTCAAATTAAAATACATATTATATTTCGCATGAAACTCAAAGAAAGAATCAGTTATGAAACTTTTGAAAAGGTCAGGTATACACTGTCAGAAGTTTGATAACAGATAATACTAGGATGCGCAGTTTCAACAGATAATGCGTAACAGATAACACTTCGGATGTATGTTGTGTTTCAAAATTTTATGCAAAATAATTTTTCGCATCAGGAAGAGCCGCAAAACCGCCGAAAAGCATCTGGTCAGTTTTCCGACATCATGACGATAAAGAATAAAGTTAGTAGATGATTTTTTGGATGTGTTATCTGCTACACATTGTTTGTTGAAACCGCGCATCCTTGTGTTATCTGTTACGAAACTTCTGACAGCTTAGCTACTGAAAGAAAATTTTGTTTATCTTAAAAGAACATAGAAAAACATATAAATCGTTTTAAAGTTTAATTAGAAAGAGACCAAGTTTGTGAAGAAAACCAGAGCTTTTAAGAAAGAACTGGTAACGTTGAACGGTTAAGATAAACATCGTCATCTCAGAGAGGGGAAAGAGTTGTTGCCCGAAAATACCCTATATGAGAATGAACATGAACTCAAGAGGTCAACATACCACTGCCTTTCTTTTACCTGGCGTAGATGTTACGTGTTGGTTTCATACAAAAAGATAACCACACAGTTTCTCGTAACCCCTCATTCGCAGGTCAGGAAAGCCGCCAAAGAAAGAGCTTGCGTGAAGTATCAAATTGATTCCTCTCAAGTACCAGTTTCCAGCCGCAAAGCCGTTTGCTCGCGCCAGTTCCAGCCGTTTCCTGCAGCAAAATATGTGTTGAGACTTCCACATTGGTCAAGCAACAGCAGCATATCAAGGAAGTATGTAGTACCCCATCCCGTAATTGCTTTGCAGAAACGTTTACTGCGGTATTGGCAAGATCTTGATCCGCCAAGTGATAACTATAGACTCCTGAAATAGTTGATAATTTGTTGTTGATTACGTAGTGTTGTGTATTGTGTAGCTTTTCCTTATTTTTCCTGCTCCACTTTTTTGTATTTATACATTATGATGGGTAATAAAATCATTAACTAATTAATGACAGAAACAGAACGGCTCTTCAGTATACCTCTACAAGTTTGTGTTGATTCTTGAGCAGTAAACGAATTCCTGATTAATTGCATGTCCAATTTCTTCTTTCTTTTTTTGTTTCTATCCCTCAAAATTCTGGACAAATACAACATTTGAAGAAAACAAATATGTTTGACTCAATTAATTCATTCAACAACACTTTAAGTACTCTGACGAAAATAAAATACACAACATTTAAACAACCAACTTATGATTCTCAACATATTAACTTACTCACGTCTGAAAAAATGGGTACCTACAGGTTGTGGGTTGGAAAGGCTTCGATTCCTTCAGGACTTCGATTTCTTAGGAAAAGGAAAAAAAAATTGAAAATTTAAAATATGAATAATATCTGAAATACTTGAATACTTGTGGAATTGACACATTCACTGGTCCTGGTTCAGAAGAAATGATTGGTTGCCTTTAGTCATTTTAAGAAAACGATATTGAGGTCATGGGTGCTTTCAACCCTAAAAAGACGGAATATTTTATGTCAATTTTGAAGAGAGCTTCTCGGAATTATGTCTATAAAACGTACTTTCAGTGTAAAGCGTTTAACAGGGTAGTTTTATAACCATTCAAGGAAGACTTTCATGTCCTACTAAACGGCTATAATGTTCATATCCAGAGGGTGATTTGTTTGAGGAGACTGGACTAAGATTTGTGATTGTGGCTATTTGGCTTCAAAAACGCATACAAATGTGCCAAAGATTGACGGCAGATCATACATGTCGGTTAGTATAAAAGTCCTATTACCTTAACGTATAGACTGAAGTATTTTGACTCTGAGGGATTTTATTTTTTCACAATAGGCTATGGTTTTATCTGCTGTTATTTTATCTGCGTTTATTTTAAAGCGGGATTGAAAAGGGAGGAAATAAGGGATTTGATTAGTTGTAGGGCAGACGGTCTGCCTCTTGGGGAGAGAAGGCGGTATATTGGGAGGGCAAAGGGTCGGTCCGGTCCTTACTCATGTCCGATTTGTGGTAGTATGGATGAGAATTTAAAACACTTGCTGTGTGAATGTGAAAATTTGAATGAACTTAGTTTAGAAATTTTTGGAGTAAATGAAGGAGGGGTAGATGAAGAATGGATGTGTAGGATCATGGGAAATAGTTGTTTCATGAGTATTAAACAGTTGGCCGTTCCTCAGGGTAGCCCTAGCCCATAGGGATAGGTGCTTATAGAAGGTATTAGTTTTGTTTGTTTGAGTTTATTTTTCATGTATTTGCCATGGCCTTTGGCTCTTAGTGTAAATAAATCTTATCTTATCTTATCTATTCCCGACCCGGCACGGACAATAGAAGATCTGTTGCCAAAATCATCTCCTCGGATTGGTCGTTTACCTTAAAGAACGAGTCCTCTTCACCACCCCATTAATTAGTTCTTATTTGTGAACAATGTTTTTAGGAATTATTCGAGTGTTCCAGTTTTTCGGGCGTAATAAATCGCTCGTTCAAACGCTCATTTCGTGACGTTGAAACTATGGATGGCTTCCCGATCCAATCAGAAACACGTAATAAATCACACGTAATAAGTTTTTGTTTCGTTATTCGGGGGACAGCAGAGCATTGCACTACTGTTACTTCAGAAGTTCGGCGTGCAAGATGTTATTCAGTCACTGGAGAGGACGTCGGCGCCTCTACTAAAACATCTATTCGTCCATCATCCGCTTTTTACCTTTTTTCCTTTTACTCCACAGTCGCCTTGTGCATTTGGTGGGTCATAAATTAAAGACATAGAATATATATATATATTGGACTAGCTAGGACTGACGTATATTCATCTGGCAAGCCTGTGTAAGCGAACTAGTGATTCATCAGTGGACTTTCGCACATCTGCCGTGTCCGGCCAACTTTTATTGGACACTTCCCATTATTTACTGTTTATGTTCCAGTCTTCTAAAACATAGCCCTGCTTTCAACAAATTACTCACGCCTTTGGCTTTTTTTTGTTTTGTTTTTTTGGCTGTTTTAAGCTTTTTTCCAAACCCATTGACTTCTAGCAACAAGACCAAAGGTTTCGAAGGGATCCAACAAATTCAATATTTGATCCAGACAACTGGGTCTTGTCTTCGCCAGATCCAGCCTTAAACAGATTAAGGCCAAATAGCTAATCATCTGAGAAAACAAAGTTTAAATATGGATTCAGCATGTATGTTTAACCTCTGTAAGTCATATCTATTTTGACGAAACCGATCGAAACTTCCTGCCTTACTTCTGCCAATTTTCCGTTCCGACGGAATTCCGGAACTACTGTCCAGCGAAAGAATAAAGCTCAAAGCAAAATCAGCGTATCTCTTTCCCCTTTGACCTTTTTTGTGGTCGGGTGACCATTCTGTTCTTTTTCTATCTGGTGTTTATCCTGTTTTAAAGAAAAAGGATATTAAAGCTATGGGACTCCTCTTCCTTTTGTTTTTGTAAATTTCTTCTTTTTCTCCCTTCTTGGCAAATAAATTATAAAATTATTAGTAAGTACTCGCTACCGGATATCACGGAGAAATTGTCTGTTCTCCACAGAAAATGGTCCGAAAGGACGTACGCGCGCCTGTCGCCCTTTCATGGACGGATTCGTTTGTTTGACTCTTTAAGTTGATTTTGTTTGTATGTGCTGAGTTTTACCTAATTATGTCTTCAACTCCACTCTTGTACTCCACTGTTTTCGTCATGTACGATTTGTGGGTTAAAAATAAACTATTATTATTATTATTATCTACCCAACATCTAATGAACTTCAAATAAATCTAGTTCGCTTTCCAGCTTGGGTGGCTTGAGCCTGAAGAGGACCCTTGCCAAGAAGGGCCGAAATATCTCGTCATTATGACGAAATTCTAATTTTAGCGATCTATCTCGACATGGTCTGCGCTTTGTTAGAGTCTGGTAAATGAGAGTAAAAATAATTCGTTATTTTTTTTTGTTTAGTGTTTTCATTAGTGCATTTTTCTATATTTTGTTACACATCTGTATTTCCTAAGCGGGTTGTAAACAAATATCCCTTATTATTAATATATTTTTTTTTCTTCACAATTCAGAGCCCGAAATTCTGGCAGAAGCGTTTTAAACAGAATAAATCACCATGGCAAGAACAAGTAACCTGAGATGAGAGGAAAACACAACAGCTATAGAAAAATAGGATTCACATGCTATAGCCCCTCTCCAGGCACCGGCCAAAGAAGACTTTCTGAAACTATACATTCCGACGTTTTCGTTGAACAACATCGCCTACATTGACACCACAACTTCGCAGAAATCAAACACGCCAAACTGAAAACATCCACTAGATGGTACTAATGGACATCGAGAAAGGAGTCCCTTGCTCCCTCCCCTCCTTATTTAGGCGTACAAGCTCGAGTATCTTGACACGTGGACATCGCTTATGGCTCATCTTTTCCTTTTTTAAGCCATTTAACCCAACCTGCGAAATTATATTTAATCCTGTGCCCAATTTTCTAGTTCCGTCCGTGGCCGAATGGGTTAGCGCGCTGGACTCATAAGCGAAGGGTCGCTTGTTTGAGGGTATCAGTATCAGGAGATCGGCACCTGCGCTATGGGAACCTTATCCAGTTTGCATGCGAAAATTTGTTTTTTTTTAATTTTCTAGTTGAATAATTTGTGTAGCTTTTAATGTTTTTAATTTTATTTATCTTGCATTATCGGAGAGTCTAGTACACAGCGTTTAGGTATTGAATTTCTCCAAGTAATGAGTATGTTTAGAACTCTGGGAAAGTGAAATAGTTATCAACTGATACCAGGGACCCATAAATTTCCTGTAATGACTCGCCATTCAGGGGGCTTGTGAATAAGAGATTTCTGATGCGCTCTTGACCAAGCGTCAGATAGTTCGAGAAATACCCACGGGGATAAAATACGCGACTATTCACATGGACAAAATTTTCGCAGCTGTTGTGCTGAACTAGGAATATTTCTCTGTAATGGAAAAGTATCCTGGATCTTTTGTCCTAGCTTAGGTACCTGGTGGCATGCTGAATAGTCCCAACAAATTTTGTCTATCTGAGCAAGAACGCCGATTCGACCCAAGCGGAATTTTTGGAAACTAGGTGAGGCTCGGGCAACATAGCAACACAGAAGCATAGGAAATGACAAGCCCCCTGAATGGTGAGTCATTACAGGAAATTCATGGGTCCCTGCTGATACTTAAAACAAGTGGTACAACATTTGTGATAATCCGATGTCTTGAGAAAGTCCCTAACCAGTCTCCTTGACAGGGTCTCCACTTGCAATCGTAAGCTGTCGAAAGCCATGTCGTAACCGCCATTTTTGGTAATTCGTCAATGAGAGAAGCCGAGTCTGGATGAGCCTTGCGATTGCTAGTGGAGTTCCCACTTATATTGACAAAACCGACGCGTTGGACAGACGATCGGTATCGTCGGTGATGGCAAACTAGAATTCCTGCCAGGATTTAGGCACCATCATCAGCTCCATACGGAAAAGCTGAGATAATTTTCAGTTCGACCGGGAAATCCGAATGCATTTGTGTTTGCACTATGTGGCAGTTGTGAGAAATTTGAAGTAGAGCAACCCCATCCGGTCCTGTGATGAAAGCTTCACTACTCAAACTCAGATAATCAACACAATCCTCGCAACGTGAGCTGCCATACTCTTAGGGAACTGTTAAGAGACGTAAGAACGGCAGCCAGAAATGTCCCTTTATTTTTTACGTTCGATTATTTTCAAAGATGAAATTTGTTGTCCTCTAACTGTTTCGAACGAGATTCACAGTAAATATTTGACGTGTATCACGTATTTGGCTTGTCGAGGATTTGGATAGAAGAAATGTATGGATTTAGTGTAAAAATACAAATATAATCAAAGTCCAACAAGTCGGTCACTTTTTCGGTGACTGCACACACGGTATTTCGCTTGTTGAGGATTTGGACATTAAGAAGAAATTTACATATACTAAACGTATTAATTACAAATATAATCAAAGTCTAAAAAGCCGTTGACATTAGTGAAAAACTTTCCAAGTCCAACAAGTCGGTAACTTTTTCGTTGACTGTATGAAACAAGTCTGTATACTTGAAGCCTTGTTCGTCAATGAGGACAACGTTGCAAAGCAAGGCTCCAGAACAGGGTCCCGTCCTAAGGAAGAAGAAGAAGAAAACCAGAACCTTTCCTAGATTTTCGCGGCGGCTTTTAAGTTTATTGTATTGATGTGTCAACGTTTTCATTGTCCTGCATTTATATTCTTTTAGCAAATCTGAATGTATAAATGAAAGAATAAAAGACCATTCTATCCAATTTTACTGTATTCATTGATGACAACTGTATTTGCATAAGACAGTTATTACTTAGCTAACCATGCGAAATTATTACAATAAAAAGTTAGCTTTTTTGTTTTGTTTGGACATATGTTAAAAAGATTCACTCACTACTTACCACGTCAATAATATTATGTAATGCCAGTCCGAATTTGACCTCGATTGGCTCTGATGAGTTCAAAGCCGGTCTCACAGTTTGGTCATACTCGACCATAAGGTACTTCATCAGTCGGTACTCGTTGTCGTCAGCTCGTATACCCGGAAGAACTGAAATGAATACATTTGATTATAGAAATATGAGCAGCCGAGACGATATTCGCATCAAATAAGAAAGGCACCATTCAAAAAGACGATCATAAATCTGGGCGGACAAGCGGGGAGGACGACTGAGCATTTGCACCGTCTTCTGCTACCGAATTTATCTCCCCACCCCCCAAGATTTCCGCGA
Source organism: Branchinecta sandiegonensis (assembly GCA_030848855.1). NCBI lineage: Eukaryota > Metazoa > Arthropoda > Branchiopoda > Anostraca > Branchinectidae > Branchinecta > Branchinecta sandiegonensis. Next base: position 1,812,844 of record JAUPMV010000012.1, read on the forward strand.
TTGGGAAACAAAGATTTCCAAGTGGATCCAGTCACAGGTTCGGGTTCTTTGACTTAACACACATTTTTAGTTGTTAATATTAATTGTTAGTTGTTCTAGTATGGCCCAAGCTGGCCGTTTTAATAGATTAAATAAAACACTTCATAACAATAGTTGTGTTTTTGCAGATACCATGGTATCTGATGCCAGTTACCGCGGCAGTTACCATGGTATCTGATACTACGGTCAACAGGCATTTTTGCAGTTACCGTGGTATCTCGGTCACCTTTTTGAAGTTACCGTGGTATCGGAAAAATTCGTCCCACTTTGAATGAACTTTATTACCCGTAAAAGTGCAAAACACAAAATACGGAGTATTATGAAAGAAGCAAAACGATAAATAACGTTTATTCAAACAATGTTTACAACGGGTACGTCAGCTACGATTCTTCATCAGCGGTATTTCGGCCCTTTTTGGCAAGGGTCCTCGTCAGGCTGTCAATCCTCTGGTTCAACTTTGGGGAAGGAAACAAACCTGTAATTTTCGAAAAAAACAAAAAAGACAAACAACAACAAACAAACTAACAAACTAACGAAACAACATGAAAAAGCTAACCAGCATCAATAACAAAGAATGTCCGCAGAGGGTCGTAAGCATGAATCAAATTAATGGTCTTTTTACATAGGCCTTCACTCGAAGTCTGAATCCGAGAGGGCACATCTATTAGTCCAAATCGAGCAATGACTTTTCTGTTTCGGTGCCATCTAGGGAGCCGGAATTTACAATATTTGAAACAAGCCACTCGCAGAGTCTGGCGATCTTTTTTACGAAACAGATGAGCCATGCCGACTAAAAACAGAAGCTAACTCATCATCACTAACACAAGCGTCTATTTTTTTGTCAAATTGCTGGGAAAGAAGTGCGTCACTCTAGAATACTAGAAGTAAGTGGATATCAGTATTTCTTTATGGATGATTTCTAAAAGCGCAAATCCGGAAATTGGCATTTTTGCAGAGCAACCGTAGTATCAGATACCACGGTAACTGCAAAAACGACTAATTGCAGGTCAAGTTACCGTGGTAACAGATACCATGGTAATCTGACATGGTAATACCATGGTAATCTGCAAAAACGCAACTTACATAAATCGATCACTGGGGGCCGGCAGGGATACAAGCTCGTTAACTCGACCCACGCTCCATGCCACGTCCTCAACTTAGAGCACAAACTGTGTTCTTCGTAAACAAGACCAAAGTTTTCGAATGGATCTCAAAAATGGAACAATTATTGGAGATCCAGACAATCGGGTCCTGGAGATTTCCGGTCTTGGCCAGACCCCATAAGCATGTATTACTCTTTACCCCTAACAGCTATAGAAGATGTACACAAAAAATAATACTGGTGTTTTTTGACAAATTATGGCCAAACGGTTAACCCGATATGGATCCGCCATTTACGTTTACCCCTCTATACATCTCCAATAGCAGGAAAATGAATTCGCCTTGTGTTCTTACCCCTCATGCGAACCTCTAGCCGACTTAACAATGAACTCTTACTTTTACCAATTTCCGGTTTTGGCCGGATCCAGGCGAACTAATTGTTCAGCTAGAAAAAAAAAGTTGCAGATATGTTATAAACGATGCAGCCTGTTTCCTTACCCCTAAATCGACATATAGGCTTAAAAAAAAAATCTTTTTCTCGTCCCTTAATTTGAAAACAATCCCCCACCCTTAAATATATTGCTATGGGGCCCATCTACGAACTTGACCTGTATTTTTGCCCAAAGGATCCTCACACCAATTTTGAACAAAATATGTCCATCCCTTCGAGAGCTATAGTTCTAACAGAAAGACGGACAGATGGTCGGACAAACTTTACGAAGTCACAACCCGTCACTTGCGTTCTGGGATCCTGAAAAGATTTTCTGCCGCCATCCTCATTTATTCAGAGATGAAGTTCTTCCAAACAACTTGTTCATCCCTTCCAATCGTCGAAATGAGAGCAATCAGTAGTAGCTGAGGCAGCCAGCATTTTAGAAACTCGGGAGTATCAGATTTGCTTGGCTGCATGGAGATTCCGGAAGTCACCTTTTTGCCCTGGTCCGAATCAAATAACCCAAAGAAAACTTGGCAAACAAGACATCAGAAAGTTCGGAACTATAAAATTTACACAGAACTGATAACGGCTTCTTTATTGGGTTATGGTAGTTTACTACCCCAATGACCAGAGCAGTTTGGCTTTGTATACTAAAGAAACAAGACCAAAGGTCTCGATGGGATCCCACAAATTTAATATTTAATCCAGACAATTGGGTCTTGTAGATATCTAGTCTTCGCCAGACTTCTTGAACATTTTTACTATTAAAATTTAGAAATAGATTAAAGCCAATGGTTATTCATCTGAGAAACCCAAGTTCAGATATGGATTCAGCATTCAAGTGTGCCGCACACAGTGCTGGGAAGTACTTACCGTACTTGTACTTCAAGTAATTGTACTTCAAGTACTTGTACTTCAAGTACTTGTACTTCAAGTACTTGTACTACAAGTACTACTTAAGTACAAAGTAAAAATACTTGGGTTTTACTTAAGTACAACTTTTCCAGAGTACTTAATACTTGATACTTAGTAAAATATCCAAGTACTTGAATATGTCAAGTACCGATAAAAGTTCAAGTACTATCGCAAATTGCTTGGACCACAGCGAATAAAAAAAAAAAACGGTAATCAAAATGCACGAATGAAGTTGGCTAAGTATTCCAAAAATAATGTTTTCTTGCGCTCAAGGCACGACAAATTACGATAGGCCAATATTTGCAATTTTCACCATAAAATTTGCGATTTTTTTGGCTGGCGGTGGACGTGGACGACGTTCCTGCTCTCCGAAGCTGCTAAGATTCGACAAAAAATACTGGAAAACATAGCGCCTTGTGGTTATCAGGGCGGAGGGGGGGGGGGGGCGGGAAAGAGGTGGGAAAGGAATCTAAATCATGACATATACCCATTTGCCTACCAAATCTTCAAAAATGAACATTTCCACGCCCTAATTCTTGAAAGAGTTGTCCTACTAGAGGAGTTGTTGTTTCCTGTTTGAAGCTTTTGACGAAGTGTAGGCTACTTGACTGTCAAATTCGGCTCGCCCACAAAATCCCTTAATATTCATGGGTAACGATGACTACGGGAGGCATTTCTGAAGATAGTCCCATATGGGACATAGGATTTAAAAGGAAGAACTTGTACGAGCCTTTACGGATCTTGTTACAGAATTACCCTTACATGTACGAAGTTTTTAATGCCAAAGCATCGTAGCTGACATATCCGTTATGTACATTGTTTGAATATCATCAGCAACGGGGAGGAGGTGTAGTCTCAGGATTATACAAGATTATATTTCTACTTTAACGAAATTGATAAAAACTTCAGCCAAATTTCCGGTTTCGGTGATTCCAGGCGAACTACTTGTCCGGCAAAAAATTAAAGCTCAAAACGAGTTCAACATCTCTCCTTACCCCTGTATCGATCGAACCTCTAATCCACTTCAGATAAGACCTTAACTTTAAATAAATTTTCCGGTTTCGGTCGGACTCCGGGCGAACAATATGTCCGGGAAGAAAATGATTGTCATATACGGATTCAGCATGTGTTCTTACCCCTAAATCGAACATCTAATCAACTTCAAATAAAACCCATACTTTTAACAATTTTTCCGGTTTTAGCCGGATTCCGGGCGAACTACTTGTCCGGCGAGAAAATGATTTTCATATACGTGCTCAGCATGTCCTCTTATCCCTAAGATTAACTCATTCACTGTTAAAAAATGTTTTGTTCGGCCCTAAACTTGAACCCACATCCCTAAAGTAGGGCTATAGAGCCCATCTACCAACTCGACCTTGCTCTTGACCCGAAGAACCCTCACACCAAGTTTCATCAAAATATCTCATTCCCTTCGAGAGTTATCGTGCTCACAGACAGACGGATAATCTTCGCGATGTCGTAGGTATCCCCTCCACTTACGTTTCGGGATCCCAAAAAGCCACTAGCAACACTTCACTTGAGATTTCCTTTAAAGGACCCCTCTTATCTATACTCTTCACCCCTCGTCACTAATCGCTCGAATAACCCACCCATGGATGGTCAAATCAGGGAAAGGAAAGTTATCAAATGAACCGGTTCGATTCCGTCAAGGTCTGAGAAGTTCTGACATCCTAGCTTGCCTTCAAGTACCCTAACCGGAAAGCGTACTGACAGACATTTCGATCGTTACTAGGCTCCTGGGCGCGACTGCCAGAGAACTGTGACGTTATTTGTCTAGAATGGCACGAAACACTAGCTCCATCTACTGCAGCTCCATGCTAGCTGCTTGCTACTGACAAGACCCGTTCCACTTAAAACACTTATGAAATCCTGGATTCTCATATCATAAACAAATTGTCAGTTTTTGTTTCACAAAAACAATCGGCATGTACTCTCGACTACCAAATTTCCAGTTTCCGCCGGATCCCAGGTGAAATGCTTGCCCGGTGAGAAAATAAAGTTCAGACATGGATTCAGCATGTCGCCTTGTCGCTGAATCGATTGTCCATTACCCCTTCCCCTTCCTTAGGGCTATGGGGCCCATCAAAGGCTTGAACTGTATTTTGACCCAAAGGATCCTCACACCAAGTTTGAACAAAACATCTCAACCATTTCGACAGTGACCGTGCAAACAGACGGTCACACACAGACGGTTGGAAACAGATGGGCGGACCAATTAAATACGGTATCCGTCAGTAACGTTTGAGGATCCCGAAAATTCAGGTAATGGAGCCTGGGGAACTAAAGTTTCCACTAGTTAAGATACATGATAATAGGTGAAAGAGCAAATTCAGAATAAACATTGCTGTGTCCTGAAAACCCACCCATTGAACCTGCAATGGACACACCCAATGACCGAGTGACCATCCCCTCGAGGCCGGCGAGGATCACAACAGGCGGTAAAAGAATACACGCAATTTCAAGAGTTCGAGGCCCGTTTGGCCGGAGTTTGTCCCGACCAAAAAAACGCGCAAGGCCGGCGTTAATCGGAGAGATCTGAGAAGGAAAACATCTGATATGGAAGTTGCAAAATGAGTTTTAAAAAAAACCGGGACGATCGAAACCTTTTGGTCTTAGCCTTTATTCAACGTTTTAACGACAAATCAAAGTGACCACAAATTTTTCTTTGATTTTGGGAGAAGCAGTACGGCCAATCAACAATTCACACTTCGGAAATATGAAAAGAGGAACTGAAACCATGTAAGAAAGTAGATGTGAACTTGAGCCAGCGTTACGCGGAAAAATACTTGACTAGAACTACTTAAAATCAGACAACTTCTTTACCGTCGGTCCGGTTTAAGAAAGGACAAAACGAAGGAGCATATGTTCGAACCCACCCCTTTAGTAGGTTCTGGTAAATTCTTGCAGCCTCCCCACAGGATTCGACGGAGACACGGGTGAGTAGCCTATTCAATACAGGAAACGTGAAAGCATCGTCAGAGAAAGAAACTCGTTCAAAACGAACAACACCAACAAATCTCTCACAACGACGACTTAATCCTGCAGCTAAGTGTCCTCTTAAGCATCCTCTTAAGCGGCTAAGTATATTCTTAAGCGGCTTGCCGCATTAGACCAACTTTCTCTCCAACTTTCTAAGGAATATAAGCGCCCGAATTCCCAGAGACTAAGGTTTGTTGTAGATATATATGAATATGCGTAGGCTACCTATTTTTGTGATTGTGTAAACATCCCTGTGTTATTTTTTTCTATAAATAAATAAACTACAAAACTGCCCCAGCTATAATTAGCCTCTCTCGCTCTCCTTTGTCTCGTTGAAGTAAAATCCGCAATAAGCGTCAGCCTCATTTACCTGGTAAATAGGCAAACATGGCAGATCCAAAATTAAGCGTACTGCCGTAAGGTGGACAAAAATAACGTAGGATGTTAGAAATGACTAATGGATGGAGGGATTAGTGACGAGGAGTGAAGCAGTAGTATAGATAAGAGGGATCATTTAAACAAAAGCTTTTCTAAGCAGCTTTTCTTTTCTAAAGGTCAATGGAACTAACGTTGCAAAGATCGGAGAAAATTCGAAGTTTCAAAGAAAATTCGAAATCAATCCAGAAGCGAGTGGCTAAATCATACTATCACACGACTACGTCAATTGCGAATTGAAACTCCTAGCTCGCACCTCTCAACAGTAGAGGTCGCAATTTAATTATTATAGTTTGGTGAGAAAATTATGCATTCAGTCAGATTCCGCCGCATCCTTCTAGTACGACTCCCTGAACCAACTTCAACAGGACATTCAAATGCAATTAGCCAAATATACAGCACATCAACAGCCAACTACAGGCTCAAAAAGCCGCCTATTCGACAAACAACTGAGAATCCCTAGGGGACGTGAGATTTGGTGGGCTTTGCGGCAGCTTGTGGATAATGAGCAAACTGCAATTAGGGGTCAATTAGGGTTTCTGTAACATAATTATACACACTTTTGTTCTAATTGATCTCCTGAATTTAAAACGACAACATTCAGAATTAGTTGTATCTTGTTCTTTTTCTTTTTTCTACTTTTGCATTGCAACCCAAGAAGTCAGAAAATGAGCCAAGTGAGACCAAGCTCTTAGCTCAATAATCATGGAAGAAGAAGGACACTAGGAGCGTGTTCCACCCTTCTAACAATAGTTACTAATAGTTACTATTTCCGTTCCATCCTCACAAAAAGTTACTACACTGACCGTTCCAACCTTCTCGAAATAGTAACTAATAGTTACTATTTGCTTACCATGCTCGGGAGCGTGGTAAGCGTAGTAACTACGCATCTCTGCAACGTGATTGGTCGGATTCGCCCGTGGCATGGTGTTCTGCTGGAAAACAGAAAAATCGTTCCAGCCTTGACGGCAGAAAGCCAGAATTCGTGACGTCATGCGTAGTAACTACGGTAAGTAGGATGGAACACGCTCTAGAACAGGACTCCCGTCATTTCGTTGTTTTTTCGCGCGGTCTTTTGAATTACGAAAAAGGAGGAAGATCTCAACACTGAATGAACAAGTTCTGTTTTTCTTGTGGGCCTTCCCTCTTTTTAGCACCACCAAAAACAAAGGAATTACCATAGGCGAAGAGAATCAATATCCTCCACGAAACACGGCCTCGGGCAAGCATTTAGTCCTTCCTCCTTCTATCTGATCCCATGTCCGTCTACTACTGATGTTTCTAACAGACTGAGGATGGTCATAGCAGTTCTGGAAGAGAGATCTTTCGAGTTCGCGCCACTTCTCATTCCTCTCCGGAGAAACAGATCAGCGGCAAGGAGTCACGACGGAAAACAGATTACGGTCGCAGAAGTGCAATTAAAGCAGAGTAATGCTGGAAAATGACGCTTCCCCATTTGGAATCTCACTGCTTCCAGAAGTAGCTTTTTTACTAGTACTGAGTGGAAGCAGCTGGCTGGTGGGTTTCTGAAGAGAGCAACGGCTAAGGGATTTTGCAAGTCTTCTCTTTGAGAAACACAAATCAAGGAGACAACCTAACTGCATTATTCCAATTATAAGCTTAATTAAAGTCCGTTAAAAAACAAAAGCTAGAAGCTCATATGGCACTTGCAAGGCTGAGTAAGGGGATGAAAGTAGGAATCTGCCAAGTCGTGGGTTTGTTGTGATCATTTGTAAGCAAAACTCTTGAGATAAGAATGATCATGGAACTCTGGAAATCACGAGAATGTATCGTTTGTTAAAAAGTATTTTATTGTTGCAGATGGCTGTGATGCTACGCACTTTAAGTTCATCTGAAATCAAAATCCTTGAGGAAAAAATGATCCTGGATCCTTTAGTGAGTATCATGAATATCAATGGTTTGATCAAAAGTATTTTTTTGACTTTCCGGTTAAGATGCGCACCTTAAGGGTGCTAGAAATCCATTTCTAAGAAAATCCAAGATGCAAAAATGATCATGGGCTCATTGGGATCATGAAAATGTATATTTTGCTGAAAGTAATTTTTTGTACTTTAAGGTTAAGATGAGTATTTTAAGGGATGGTTAGATCTGGGAAATGACAGTTTATAAGTTCATCTTGTCAATTCTCCAATGTTAAAGACAAGTTTTATAGTTCTAGTATATCTGGAAGTACTTAAATCGAGATAACCGGAATTTCAGATCCCCCAGATTCATTTGACAATGAATCCAAGAAACTTGTTCTTGACACCTGTCAAGTTTAATGCACGCCCGATTATCCGTTGTGAAGTAATGAATGTTACTAACTTCTGGATTCCCCATCCCTCCACTACCCCACTGATGACCGGATCGGGGAAGTAAATATTTCCAAGTTAATCCGGTCGGGTCCTTGATACGGATGTCAAGTTTTATCGTCCTAGGTTATGCAGAAGTGCACAAACTAGCAAAATGCGGACACACCGACAGACAGACAGACATAACGATCGCTATAGGGCACTTCAGAAAGCTCGCGGTAGTGGAAATGGGAAGAAGTAAAGACAGAAAGGCTGGTTTAAGAAAGAGCCATGAACACACCAGTTCATCCTATTGCAGGAGTTTAGGGTTCTAGTGATGTTTTTTGTCATCGTTTGAAACCTGGATTAGCTGCTTTACCGCTGTTAGCGGTTTGCTAATTTTCTCGCCAAGGAAAGGGATGTAAAAAGTATGTAGGTATGCAAAGGTATGCAAAAAAAAATATAAGAAGGAGATTTTGGTATGCAGGAATGTAAAAAAAAAGGAGTGAGCAACGATTTTTTTTGCATCAGTAGCCTATCAGCAAGAACAAAACATCCAATAGAAACACCCTACCGTCTGAGGTCCCATGCAACGATTATGGATACCCAGACAAATCTGAGTGGAGCTAGAGGTACTTGCTGTGAGCTTTGAGTTGGTAGCCGTCTACTTCCCTCTTCGCCGTTGCGCATACTAGATGGAAAGTTCTAAGCTAAGTTGTATCGGAATTCCATACAAGCGTGACGTCACACCCAGAAAACGTAAACCGTAGTTTATTCCTATCGGTTAATATATATTTTAATATGAATATATAGAGCACAGCGGCGAGCGATGCGCCGGTGGCGTTTACATTGATAAAACGACCTAGGGACAATCAAATCCTATGTTGGGTCCTCAATCTTACGACGTCACTATGTACGTCACCACTGTTTGGAATTCCGATACAAGTTAGTCGACACCGATGGATAATTTCAGGAGGCCTGCAGGCGTGGAGAGCCCACTTTGCAGCGCTTCACCTGTGACGTCACAACGGTAGACAACCAATCAGCTGTAAGGACAACTCAGACGGTGTTCGTGATGAAATTTCCTCTTCGGGACTGTACTGCGATATAGCTGTTTGTAGAGGTAACGAATTATGATGTTCCGCGTAGCTCCTACCCTCCGCTCGTTCGCATCGGGAAGGGTATCGAAGGTATTCGACTCCGCATGGTCGTATAACAGAGATAGGGAGACGGAGGTTCTTGTGATCATTTGTTCTTGGCATCAGCAAGAACAAATAATCAGACATACCTCCGTCTTTGGTTCCTGCAGCGACCATGGAGTGGAGCTAGAGATACTTCCTCCTGCTTGTAGTTGATACCCGTTTACTTCCGTCTTTTCCGTTGCTCATCGCAAAGCAAAAATTGCAAGAGGCAGGCTGACCCGATCTGGAGCGCACTTAGAGAACCAATCGGCTTTGACTTTGAAAATTTCTTCTACGAGGCTTCACAGGGATATAGCTATTTGTAGAGGTAACGAAACGTGATGTGCCGCGTAGCTCCTAACCTGCGCTCGTTCGCATCAGGGAGGGTACGGGGAAATACTCGACTCCGCATGGTCACATTACAGAGATAGGGCGACGGAGGTTCTACCTGATTGTTTGTTCTTAGTATTAGTCAGCATTCTCCACAAGGGTAAGCTACAAAACACGGAAGAACAACTGAGTTCAAAATCGTGACAAGAATTAGCTTGGTTGGAGCTACTGCTCACATCAATTTCTGTGCGTTTAATCAGAAGTGCTATGGTCCCCTTAATTCGACCTCTCCACTGGAGAACCTTGGAAAATTCCTTCAGCCCAAGCTGACTCGTGGTTGGCAATCATGGCTGGTAGTGACAGACGGATACGTCAGCTGATTTTTAATAGAGCGAAAATTCGGCCCTTCTTGGCAAGGGTCCTCTTCAGGCTCAAGCCGTGTACCTGACTGTCACGTCTTTGTCCCATTTCAAAACCCCCGAAAGTTCCATCCATGATTTTACTTCATTATTTTAAATTAAAATCCTCCACTCCCGTCGTGCAAAACTCGCCTGATCTTTTGGTAACAAATCACTAACCCTTCTAAAATTGTGATTTGTATATGTATATAACCTAGATCACAATCGTAAACAGACTAATATAACTCTTGTTTGATTCATTTGTATCAAATCACGCACTATATTTTGGGCTTCCGAAACGTAAGTGGAGGGATACCTATTGCATCGCAAGAGTTGTCTGTCTGTGAGCACGATAACTCCCGGAGTGTGAGATATTTTGATGAAACTTGGTCTAATGATTCTTTAGGTTAAGAGAAAAGTTGAGTTTGTAGATGGGCTTTGTAGACCTACATTTAGGGGTGGGGGAGGGTGTTCAAACTAAAGGGCAAACAAAATATTTTTAAACAGCTAATTAGAAAGTCAATCAAGGAGTTAGAAGACATGCTGAACACGATGATGAAAACCATTTTCTCGCCGGTCAAGTAGTTCGCCCAGAATCCGGCCAAAACCGGAAAGATTCTTAAAAGTAAAGTTTTATTTGAAGTTGATTAGGTGTTCGGTTTAGGGGTAAGAAGGTAGGTTGAACGCTTATGTGAAAATCATTCTCTACCTGGACAAGTAGTTCGCCTGGAATCCGGTCAAACTGGAAAATTTGTTAAAAGCAAACTAATATTTGAAGTTGATTAAATGTCCGATTAAGATGATATGTTGAATCCGTATGTGACAATCTTTTTTACCCGGACATGTAGTTCACCCGGAATCCGGTTGAAACCGGAAAATTTGTCATAAATTAAAATTTTATTTGAAGTTGATTAGATGTTCGATATAGGGGTAAGGAGATACGCTGAGTTCGTTTTTGAGCTTTCTTTTTTTGCCGGACAAGTAGTTCCGGAATTCGGTCGAAATCGGAAATCTGTCAGAAGTAAGGCAGGAAGTTTCGATCAGTTTCGTCAGAATTAAGAGGACTTATTGGGGCGAACACACATGCTGTATCTATGTCTAAATTTAGTTTTCAGATGATTGGCTATTTGGGCTTAATCTGTTTCCAACTGTTAATAATAAAAATGTTAAAGGAGTCTGGGGAAGACAAAACCCAATTGTCTGGATCAAATATTACATTTTTTGGGATCCCATCGAAACCTTTGGTCTTGTTTAAGAAAGGCATTATGGATCAGTAAACCGTGTTGTAACTGTAATTATGACCCCATTCAAAGGAATGTCCTCCCGCCTGAACATGAGACTTGGGTCTTTAGTACTGGAAGGTTTATCGAGTAGACTGAGGTCGTGTCGTAATCTATTGGATTTCCGTAGCATGTTAAAAGTGTCTTGTTTTGCCGTGTAGGAATTTGATGGGTTGTTCTCAGCTTTTTAGGTTGTTATTTTTGTTTGTTTTTTGTTTTGGATAGTTTGCAGTGATTTTGGTTGAAACTTTTTTGGGTTGTTGTTTCTTTTATTTTATTTTTGTCGAAGTCTTTTTTGTTGTTGAGGCTTTGATGGTAATTAGGCATTTACAGGCTAGCCTCTGGGCGTTGAAGATTATATATCTTTTTTTTTTAAGAAACCCTTTATTCCCTAAGTTCGCCTTTGGCCGTGTTGACTAACAAATCGGGATAGTAGTCAAGAGGCCGTGCGTTCGATTCCTACTCCCGGCACACAAACCTTTTGCTTTTTTTCTACTAACTCATTAGTCGAATTCTCGGAAAATGCCCGGAAACTGCAATGGTCGTAACGAGAATTTTTCTTACTCTCAATATCGACTCAGGGTACATTCTTGATTATGTCAGTTAGCTCCCCGAGTCAAGTTTGAGTCAAGTTTTCTGTTCCTTTAACCAACACTTCGTACATTTCTTGAAGAGGCGCCTCAGTAGCTCTTTTGTTTTAAAGGGCCCCACGCGCTATTTACTCTTCAACTTCAAGGGTCCACAAGAGGGTCTTAAAGCACAATGGACACTTCTAATGCTTTATTTTGTATTAAATGCTCCACAAAAAAACATTTCCGACTTCCTTTAGAAGGCGTTACGAAAAATCGGCCGTTTTCTTGTTATCCCTTGTCTTTACCTCTCTGGCATTTCGGCGATCCAAAGCTTAGGAGCTGGGATATCGTGGCAGGAAATTCAAAAACTCCCAGCAATGCTTGATAGAAAAGGATATATTTGAGATGTCACCAATAAGTCAAGCCGCAGATGCAGTTTAACTGATTGTTCTAGTGTTTCATCAGAAGTTCCATGTTTTAAGTGCCTATTAAAAGTTTTTCTTTGTGGAATAGTGTTGTGAAGCATAATTAACTTGCTTTATAAAATGTACCAGAATATGCAATAAGTTTATAAAAAATAACGTAGCTACAAAAATCATTCAAAAACAAATAGCCTATTCAAATCTGAATTAGACAAGCTGATTTATGCATGAAATAAAGATCTACTAAGTGTTTTAAGAAACATCACTTTTATCTTTGTCCAAGCTAGTAAATTGAGCATGTACGGCCCAAAAAATTACGCTTTGAAATATCACAGAGGGGAAACTGCTGAAAAAGCTGCTGAGCTAGGGGGTAAGCATTGTTCAGGTTGTTACAGAGTGGGATTGGGGTAGTTTGATGTGCCCATTGAACTTTAGGAGGGTCCAACAGCAACATGGGAGAAAGAAGCCACAGAAGGAACACAAATTTGGTTAAGCGTTAACCAAAACTTCGTACATAGATTTAGTTTGAAGAGGGGCCCCAGCAATATTTTTGTTTTAAAGGACCCCACGCACTATTTACTCTTCAACTTCCAATATTCAAAAATAGTTGAATACTTACAAAAAAGTCTCTGCTCTCGACAAATTACCCACCCTTTTGGCTGTTTGAAGCCTTTTTCGAGATCCGTTGACTTTTAGGGAAATCAGAGAAAAATTTGCAGAACCGTTTTTTCTGGTGGAAAAAACGCCGACAACCGTCGACAGCGTGATACACATCGGAGGCAGCAAAACATGGCAAGAGAGAAAATCAGCGATGTTTTCTTAGAGGGTTTATAATGTACCGTACGAAATTAGGGTATCTGAGTTTGGAAACGGACGGAGTGATTCCGGAAATAGGTTGCGTTAGTATTATATAGGTAAGACAGGTCCTTTAAATGTTCCCAGAAACGCTTAAAGTTTAACTGAAAAGGTCATAGACGGAGAATCTAGTTACCCATGACTTACTCACTTAAAGAAGCTTGTAAACCCGGCGAAAATGCGTTACTTCGTTGCTCCGCCTAATCGATTTTCAAATAGTGGAATTTCCTCATCTGATTTGTATGCTGTATGCTACGGAACGAAAAATAAATGTTCACGCAGTTCGCTATACCTTCCGTAAGCTGATCACTAGCCACTGAAACGCCGCGTATGTATAGAGATTCAATTTTTCTGCGTCATAGTAGAATTTACGTTGTGAGGACGACCGTAGATAATCTGAAGTGAAAAAAAGCAATAGTGAAAAGCAAAAGCAAATAGTGAAAAAAAATGCGGTTTATTCAGTTCCGTCCGTATCAAAGCCTGCATCCAGATACATCACCAAAGCCTGGCATCAAAAGGGATGCCCCCTAGGGACTTTGATGCCTTAGCATCAAAGCCTGTCCAGACACAGTCTTTAGCTTCTGCTTGATTTGTTTTTGGCATTTTTGTTTGTTGTTTTAGTTTGCATTTATTTTGCGCACAAACACATTTAGCGTACTGGGATTGTTTGGCTATTAACTTAAGAACTCGAAACATGCTGATTCTGCTTGACCCCAAGCGGCCAACTTAACTCGATACCGGCAAATCGCAAGGCACACTTCGACCTTAATCTTTTTTATTTAAATTTGTTGTGTGCAGGCCCAGTGGTCAAATCAAATCAATGGTCTGATTTTTATGTTTATTCTTTAATACGGACTAAAAATATTCTGTTTCTGTATTCCGTTCTATAAATTCAACAGTCTCTTCTGAATGAATTAATGAGGTTATTACGTTGCCTGATCCTACACTGTCAGAAATTTCATAACAGATAACACGAGGATGCGCGGTTTCAACAGATAGTGCGTAACAGATAACACTTCGGATGTTATCTGTTGTGTTTGAAAACGTCATGCATGAAATGCTATACATAGCAAGCTTTGTTAGGAAGAGCCAGAAAAGCATCTACTGACTTTATTCCTTATCGGCATGATGTTGGAAAGCTCAGCAGACACTTTTTGGCGATTTTCGGTTCTTCCTGATAGTAACGCTCATTATGCATAGCATTTTGAAAACAGATAACATCCGAAGTGTTATCTGTGACGCATTAACTGTTGAAACCGCGCATCCTCGTGCTATCTGTTATGAAATTTCTGACATTGTAGTAACTAGGCATTTGCACGGTATACACACAACTAAAAACAAAAGTCTAATTTTCCGAGAATGTTGAAATCGCTTGTTTCAGCACAGTGCAAAAAAAAATCGCGCTAACACTTCTTTCATTTTGCTAATTGCAAAGTTCCTAGCCCATTTGCTCATCACCTGCCTCTCTACTCTGTAGTTGCACACGACGCCGTAATTCTCAAATTCCTTCCATGAACATTACAAACTATCAGTGAATAATTAGTGATAATATGTTTATGAGTTTCGGCTATCACCATGTAAAGACACTTCATTATCTCCCTTAATCGGAAGTTTTGGTGACTGCTAATTACGATGTGTATTTGTAATGACTGACATCTTGTCTCTCTTTGCCAGAGGACTACAAAAGTAGTCGGGCTTGTAGAAAGCAAGTAAAAGTCCAGTTTTGCATACGGGATAAGTTTTATCATTCCGGTTACGCGTGCCCTCTGACGCAAATCGGCTTTTCCGGCTTATAAAAAAAACACGATCAAGCAATAATTCCGTTTAAATCATAACAAGTACCTCTTTTAATCCTAGTCTGCGCGTCAATTTTTCTAGTGACGTAAGCGAACGCATAAACAAAACAATCTAGATTAATCTCGGAGCCATATAAATTTAAAAAAATTATCTCTGGATTAGCTACTAGATAACTGATTGCCAAAGCTTTCCTACTGTTTATCCCGTCTCTGGTTGGGAAACAGTACTATTTTACGGAAACATTCTGAATCCACATGTGTTTCTGACTGGTCCTTTTGTTGTGTAGAAGTCACGCAAGAAGTGTTTAGAAATGCAGCTTATGTTCAGTTTGATAATCGGAGTATTTGCGCTCAAGTATGTACATGTTTTTTACTTTATAAAACCATCCATTTTCAGAATCGTCCGAAAGGAATAAATAATGATAAAGCACTACTGGCTGGATAGCTAACGGATTTGCTCGCCAGTACCGATTTCACCACATAAACACAAACATCGAATGTCTCTAAGGAAGTATATTCAAATAATGTATACAACGGATACATCAGCTATGATGCTTCATCAACGATATCAGCCCTTCTTGGCAAGGGTCCTCGTCAGGCTGTCAATCTTCAGGGTCAGCGTCGGGGAAGGAAACGAACCTGTAATAAACAACTGAAACTTCTAACGACTATAAATATCTTATTCGGGCAAATTACTTTCAAATACCGCTGTAGGGAGAAAACTAGTCCTGAGATTTAATTTTTGGACACGGCCGCCGTTTTTGCTGCACGATTGGGGCGATGACAGGAAAGGTTTTTTCTGTATTTTGATCAACTTCGGTTTTGTTATCAATAAGGGACTAGTTGCGTTTTTGATCGAAGTTTGAAGTTACCTTCAAACTCAAAGGTCTCTGTTTAAATACCGTTTTTGGTCGCTGGTCAAAGTTTCTTGGTCCTTAAAACTCTGACGCTGACCGTCGAACTTCGTGAGCTAGCAAGTTCGGAGTTTGTTTGAATCGTCGAAGAAGCATCGACCGGGCAAGGATCGCCAGAGTCATAAAAAAAACTAATTAAGCAAATGGTGAACTTCGACGGCGTTCGAAAACGGCGAACGTCGAACAAAACTTCGATCAAAAACGCAACAACTGAAAGCTTAAACTATATTCCCTTAATAACCTCGTTCCACGCTTCTGTTAGGGAGTACTCGCCTGTATCTGCTACTTTTAATACTTTCGAAAAACCATCCCATTCAGTATATTTTGAAAAAGCCCCAATTCTCACAACGTGCGTCGAACCCCATCAAACTATTCGAGGAGCCGTTGAGATAAGGAAAACCGAGCAGGCATTAGCTGCGTTCGTTGCACTCCGGGCTGTCTCTGGTGTTTAGTCACCAGTGTCCGGTTCTTCCCTTAAAACGCGTTCGCGTTTTTTGGTTCACCTGTGAGTTGATGACAACTGGCTAACTCCTCGCTGAAGCCGAGCTCACGACCAGGTTCTGGTTAGTCCGCACCGGTGAGATAAAACCGGACACTGGTTAGTTCAAAAACGGGTTATAAGACTGGTGAGAAGTCACGGGTGGATGCAAAAACGGCTTATAAGAAAAACCGGAGACCACCGGTGAGAACTCCCGTGACAAAGAACGCAGTTATTAACCGAGATGCAGGCGAGAACTCCCAATACCGGAAACGTGGAACCGGGTTAATTAATGGAAGAAAATTTAAGCCTCAGCCGCTTATCTAAGGAAGTAAGTAACTTCCATTTCTTGGAAGAAACGGAGTAAGAAATGGAGTAAATGCAGAAAAGGAGTAGGTCCTCCGTTCTGCAGAAGAAACAAATTTGTTGTCTTTCACTGTATTATCAGGCATTGGTTTGGTACTGGGAGAACCGATAACACATGTTCTGAAAATTCGTATGTCAGGCCATTCTTGTGCTTTTTTTTTATCAAACATACTTCCGGGTCAACTATTTCTGCGTAAGATATTTAACTCCCTTAAAGTATAATGTATACTAGTGCTTTTTTGGCCTGCCGGAGTGTCCTGCAAGAGAATCAAATTTTTCGTGACTTTCGCCAATTTATTCTGTTTCAAGCACCCTGTCAGAAGTTTCATAACAGATAACAATTCGGATGTTGTCTTTTGTGTTCGAAAACGTAATGCATGAAATGTTATGCATAACATGCTTTGTTAGGAACAGCCAAAAACAGCCAAAAAAGCATCTACTGACTTTATTCTTTATCGTCATGATGCATGCGTAACTGTCGTACGGGTGATCCGACCTTAATGAAACTTGATACGGGGGAAGAACACATGTCCCATTGTTCTTCCGGACCGAATCCGCCAGCTACGGGGGGATTTAGAGTGGGGTACCGGAAATGTCGTGACTCGCTTAGAGTGGAAGGATCGGGATGAAACTTGGTGGGAAGAACAAGCACATATCCTTGATACATTGTTGACATAACCGGATCGGATCCGTGCACTTTGCGGGGGGGGGGGGGGGTGGAGGCTGGTTCCCGAATTTCCGGCTATCACGGGTTAGGGTACTTCCAGATGTGCTAGGACGATGGAAGTTGGCAGACTTATCAAGGACCCGACAAGGTTGATCTATGAAAAGTTATTTCCCCGATCCGAACATCGGGAGGTAGGGGGGGGGGGGCGGAGGGATGGGAAATCCGGGATCTTGAGGCAAGCATAACGTTCGAACGGGACATCAGACACAAACAAAACTTGACAGTTGGAAAGAGCTCGTGTCGCGGATTTACCATTTCGTGTCTGGACCGGATCCGATAACTCTGGGGGGGGGGGGGGGGGGGATTGGATGGGGATCGGAAATCTCGGAACAAGCTTAGAGTGGTGGGACCGGGACAAATCTTAGCTTTTACCATTACCTACTACGCATTCTTGCAAGTGCCATATGAGCTTACAGCTCTTGTTTTTATCGCGTCCACGACTTTCTCAACGGGAAACGTGGAGATTAGCTGAATAAACTGGCAATGCCAACCTTCAATTGTCTTGTTAGATTGTATAATTGGTTCATGACGCACATCAGTAGGCACCTATTCTTCGGCCACCTGCGACTGAATTACAAATACAGCATTGCTTAGGTGCACTTAACTTAACCGGCGAGTTCATCAAACACGCAACATTGCGAAGGTTGAAACGTCTGTTTTTCCATGGGTTTCAAAAAACTCGACTCCCACCTGAAGGATCACAACATGTAGGCCTGTATTACGACGACTGTATTTGTACGTGAAGAAGCACTCTCAACCTAATGTTATGGCGAGTGGTGTAGTAGGCCGGTCAAAATACGCTAAATGTCCATACACACAGTCATCGGAGTCAGGGTAGCCTAGGGCGTCTGGTGGCCTACTACACGTGCAGACTTCACGGGTTCATTATGGATTCCAGGTCGATTTACACTTAGGTTTGCGTACCGAACCACAATAGGCTATAAACCACCAATCATACACTAGGCCTTGCAGGCCAGCCCACTCTAAAGAGCTTTAAACAAGACTCATAACAATGTCCGTAAATAAACAAAAGGTTTTATTTTCTGGTATTAACTGTACTTACAAAATAAACCACCTTTCAGTAAAAAGGGGTGTTGCCGGTCGAGACCCCGGAAAAGAAGTGCGGAAAAAGGTGACTCATGCTCGCCGGATGAGTCATGAACATAAGTTAAGAAAATAACAAAGAGTCACGACAGTATAAAGGATTAAATGTACTGAACGGAAAGGGAGTAACGCTACCTAGCGGCGGCAATAGTGAAACAGTGCGGGGCTGGTGCGGGGTGCAGATGGCACCACAGTAACACCTTCCCTGTTGTAAAGGGTCTCATAGTTCAACAAAAGCTTATGTACGAACAAGTTTTGCATTTACAACGTCTAGGCTCAAATCCCAGTTGGTAGTTCAAGCCTCAAATCGGCGCAACCATAGCATGATTTAGTGCCGAGATTCGGAAGTTCAAAGCTGGGCGGAGCCAGAATAGCTGTCAGCAAAAAAAATTAACGACAAACAATCATGTTTATCTGGTGTGTAAATAAAAAGTAAAAAAAAAAACAGCTCAACAGTTATAATTTGATATATATATCTTTTCTTTCTTTATTCACACTCCTTCTATGCCATGTGCTTTTTGATGGGTGAAAAATAAAATAATTCTTATTATTATTATTTATTCAAACAATATTTACAACGGATCAGCGATATTTCGGCCCTTCTTGGCAAGGGTCCTCCTCAGGCTGTCAATCCTCTGGGTCAACGTCGGGGAAGGAAACAAACAATAATAAATAACTAAAGCTTCTACAAATTATAAGCCTGTATCCCCAGCGTTGACCCAGAGGATTGACAGCCTGAGGAGGACCTTTGCGAAAAAGGGGCGAAATATCGCTGATGAAGAATCGTAGCTAACGTATCCGTTGTATACATTATTTGAATATATGTTTCAAAGTCAGCTTGGGCTCAAAGAATATTTATTATTATTATTGTTACGAGGTTTCATTTCTGCTAAGAATCCTCCATATTTTTTAGAAGATAATGTGTATAGGCTACACCAAGCTCATTCCGCTTGGTCGTCCCGTCGAAGGAGATGACCTGTTACGCTATGCTACAGGGTTAATTCAATTTCCGTTAATTGTGAAATACGTTGCCGGACTTACACGGAGATATTGAAGAAAAAAAGAGACAGTTGTGCAGTTAAGTAGGGGTGGGTGTTAAGACAATTGGTGCGGAATGTTCTATAGTTATGGAAAGGTTCGGCTGTTTTTTTAGGCTGGCAATGGAGCACAGACATATATTTTTGGGATTTGATTAAGTAATTTTGCGATGTTTAGTAGGTCGTCAGTGATACTCTTGATGACTATCTCTCGCTGCCAATGCAGAATCTCCGGGTCCTGCGGAACAAGTGAAGAAACGGTGTCAAAGCTGCGATCGTTGAATTTGAATCGTTACGGACACGTTTACTCCTTCTTCCTGACAATCACTGGCGTGTTTTGGACTTAGTCATATAACGCGTGTTCCACCCTCGTACCAGTAGTAACTATTAGTTACTAAATCCGTTCCAACCTCACGAAAAGTTACTACGCTGACCGTTCCAGCCTTGTCGAAATAGTAACTAAGAGTAACTATTTGCTTACCACGCTCGGGAGCGTGGTAAGCGTAGTAACCACGAATCTCTGTCACGTGATTGGTCAGATTCACCCGTGTCATGATATTCCGCTGGAAAATAGAAAAGTCGTTCCAGCCTGACGACAAAAGGGCAGAATTTGTGACGTTATGCGTGGTAACTACGGTAAGTAGGATAGAACACGCTCATAGAGTATTTTGAAGTATGCTCTATGTTTTTCGCCATGTTTTTTTCCAATGACCCACGGGCCTTCAAAGGAATAAAGAGTCTTTATGTGTAGAGGTGATGATTCCTAGAAAATAGGTTTAAAATTGTATTAAAATAAGAAGAAATAAGTATGAAGATTGGTGAATCTAAATTAAAAAAATTACATTAGATAGTTGAAATGGGGAAGTTAAATTTTTTTTAAAGTTTAAAGTGTGTATGATTGTTTAGAAAGGGTAGGTGACGTTAAAGAGTTTAAGGGAATATTAACGTCACCGATTTAGGAGGAGTGGTAGCCCAAAATTTAAAAAATCAAAATATTTGGAAAGATGCTACGCGGGTAAAAAAAAAAAAAAAGAACCTTCAAACGACTGTACCGAGAAAAGCGCCACAGGTAAATTTAAAAAAAAGGAATAAAATTATTATTGTTACTCTTATTATTTAGTATCCATCCCTATTAACAAGTATCGGTTTCCCCTTTCTAGCCATATCAGTTAAATCGTTAAATATTCATTCCAGCGTTGTCATCGCAAGGATCTTGCCACCGCAACCGTCTGCATCCGCTTCGGTCTTCAAAGATTTTCAAAGGTCATGGAATATTTTTGATCAGATAACTGACCCCTCTGTTTACGACCCCCGTCTACCCCCAAACACTGAAGGACCAATAGAGGTGAAGACATCAGTTTCAGTTAAGATTCTGAGCGGGATTCAAAGCCAGAGCTCGGTAGGTTTAATCGTTACAGGATACACTGTTTTGATGTATTTTTTTTTTCTCTAGCACTTTCAGTCCACGCCACAATAGTACCGTCAGTCTAGCGTCAAATATGACTTGACCGCGAACAAATTGCAACAGAAATGTTTTTTTACACCATCTTGTATCTTAAAAAACTGCACAACATGTCAAAAGTTGAGAACCTAGTGGGGATGTAAAATTCGCCTTTTTTAACGTTTTCTGTCTTATTTTTTGGTTTTCATCTGATTTTTTCTATTTTCTTAAGGCTTAGTGTTTACTTCATGGGAACATATTTCTGATGTAGTTTTTCTGCTAAACTTAAATCTCACATCATATTTAAGAGAAAGCCAACCGAGAGTGTTTCACGTTAAAAAAATACAAAAAAAAATCGTGATTCTGTGGATGGATAAACCATTTCGTAGAGAAAAAAAAAATTCGATGTGTAAAAATTGGAAACATCTCAAGGAAAAGCTCGTGTAGGAGGACGATTGGGAGGAGACGATTTCAGGCATGGTATGAAATGCGCGTGAATGAAATGAGAGAAAGTAAGTGGGGGTCAAAATATGTGGATGTGGATTGGTTGTTGAAGATCCGAATGGATGAATAAGTATGGACGGACGAGTGTGGGGGATTGTAAGACTATTTTAAATTTGATTTGAAACTTTTTCCCTATAATGGTGTAAAGGGAAAACGTTTCAAGGATTGTGGGGTTATTTTGGGTTGTGGGAGGTAGAAGTGTGTCGGTTGGTGTGTGTGGAATGATTGGGGTCAGCCAGGGCAGAATATTGTTGTTGTATTTGGGAAAGTTAATTGCCACCGTGTTAGAGGTGCCCTAGAGGGGGAAGGGCACCTCTTGAGCGGGTAGAGCAGGGGTTTCGTTGGGATTGTTGAAAGTTGTGGTTAAGTTTGTGCCCTGGGGTTATGATATGAGTGGAAGCGAGTGGGAGGGAAATGAGGGTTGAGGGCGTGTGTGGTTTTGGAAGAGTTGAAGATAAGTATTGTGATGAACGATGGGTATGTGTGAATGATGATTGGGCGAAAAAGTAAGTGGTAAATTTTTTTTTTTTTTTTAATGTTTTTTAGTAGGAATTTGAATGATAGAGATTTGAGAAGAAGATGATTGAGGTTGGAATGATAAATTTAAAATAAGTTTATATTTTATATATAGTTATTAGGGGGAAGGACAAAATGTAATATGGGCTTTATTAAAAGTTAGGTGACGTAAATAGTTTAAAAGTGGGTAAAAATAGGTTAAAATTAACGTCACTGAGGGATGGAGGAGTAGCCACAAAAAGTACGTAACAGAATTTTCGTTGTTTTATTTAAATAAATAAAAATAAGTTAAATTAGAAAAGATGCTACGGGGAAAAAAAAAAAAAAAAAAAAAGAAAACCCGTGTTTATAGCGTTTTCTATTGGTTTTTTTTTCCTTCTCCAGCTGGTATTTTCGACTTTTCCAAGGGCGATACAAGAAGTTTACCATCACATTGTTTCACAACACAAATCACATTGATAAAAAGTAGAGAAAGTTTAGGCCTACGGCCCTTCCAGTCCAGTGCAAGGATATGAAAAATTTTTTCCAGCACTTCGCTTACACATCATCTAGAGGGCTATACGAGGGTTTCCGCGAGGTTTTCAGAATCCCCTTCCGGCGGGCGAAGTGTATTCCTGGAATCACTGTCCACTTTCAGTTCAGTTCAATTCAATGGTTTTATTAACAAATAAGAAAATAAATCACACATAATCAAAACACTCAGTCCATTCCTGGACGTCCAGAACCACAGTCCTTACATTTTAAACATAATACGCAGAGTGGTCACTGTACCTACTCTCAGACACAACCTTACCTCTCAATTTACAAAATAACTTACCATTTTCCTTTTAACCTTCCTGCTTACCCCAGGGGAAACCACCCCATCATATAAATAAAAACTTCCCGCTGGACCGACCGCCAAAACGCATGGAACACTGAAATTGTTGAGTTCGGATTTTAACAGTTTCAAAATTCCCGTCGAAGCAGTTTCCCGCCGAAATTTCCACTAACTTTCTCGATTCTACATCTGGGAAAGCTGCTTCCCAGCGGAAAAACCACTGGAAAGTGATTCTGACTTCTGCTTTCCAGCTCACGAAAACCCTCCTTATATTTGGCCTCGTTGGAGTCAAGAGTCGTCAACGCTCCATGCAAACATTTTCGATGGAGGGGCTCGAACCAAGAATCCTAACCTTAGAATCCCTTGACGACAGACAAGTTAGCAAAATCCCGTCGTCTCTTACCATTCGAAAATAAACCATCACGAAAGAGACGATGAACACAACGAAAAATCGGCCAAGGAAGCAAAGGAAAAAAAAAATGTGCTGATGCGAAGAGGACAGCTACGGATCGAAGAGGGAGAAATCAAGGGCTGACTAGGGGATACCGAGGAAGACGGCGCAACATGTGGGAATCTGATTTAGCTAAAACTGCTAAAAAATTGCACTGGACCAACAAGAACCACATTACCCTTCACCTAGATAGATAGATATTTTTATGGCACTTGCAGCCTCTGGCTCAAGTGCCATATACCGATCACAATTCCGTCTGTCGGTCTGTCGTTCGGTCCGAGTTTTTTGTCCCACTTATCCGAGCTAGGGTACTTCCAGATGTGCTAGGACAATGAAACTTGGCAGGCATATCAGGGACCCGACCAAACTAACCTGGAAATAATCAGTTTCCCGATCCGACCATATGCGGGGGAGTGCGGGGCGCTGGAAACTTGAAAACTTAGGGCATTTTGTCACTTTTTTCCGAGTTAGGGTACTTCTAGATGAGCTAGGACAATGAAACTTGGCAGGAATATCAGGGACCCAACCAAACGAACCTGGAAATAATCAGTTTCCCGATCCGACCATATGCGGGGGAGTGGGGGCGCTCGAAACTTGAAAATTTAGGGCATTTTGTCACACTTTTTCGAGTTAGGGTACTTCCAGATGAGCTGGGACAATGAAACTTGGCAGGAATATCAGGGACCTGACCAAAATAACCTGGAAATAATAAGTTTCGCGATCCGACCATATGCGGGGGAGTTGGGGCGCTGGAAACTTGAAAATTTAGGGCATTTTGTCACACTTTTTCGAGTGAGGGTACTTCCAGATGAGCTAGGACAATGAAACTTGGCAGGAATATCAGGGATCCGACCAAACTAACCTGGAAATAATCAGTTTCCCGATCCGACCATATGCGGGGAAGTGGGGGCGCTGGAAACTTGAAAATTTAGGGCATTTTGTCACACTTTTTCGAGTTAGGGTACTTCCAGTTGTGCTAGGACCATCAAACTTGGCAGGCATATCAGAGACCCAACCAAACAAACTTAGAAATAATCAGTTTTCTGATCCGACCATTTTGGGGGGTGGTGGAGGGCAGGGGAATCCGGGAAATTGAGAAGTGTGTAACTTTCGAACGGATGATCGGATTGTAATGAAACTTCATAACTGAATAGAATATGTATCTGTAATGTCCCGTTTAAAGTCTTGACCGAATTCGGTAGCCAGGGGGGAGTTGGGGGGGAGGAGACCGGAAATTTCAAGAAACGGTTAGAATGGAGGGATCGGAGTGAAACTTACTGGGAAGAACAAGCATCTGCTCTAGATAAGTCCTTTAGACCATTGTACTGGATCCGGACACTTATGGGGGGGGGGGGGGGGGTCCCGGAATTCCGGTGATGGTGGTTTTGGGGATTTTCACGATGAAACTTGGCAGGCATATCAAGGACCCAATTAGACTGACTTCAAAATAAAAATTTTGTCGATCAGATAATGGTGGGGGGAGTGGAGGGAGGGGAATACGAAATTTTCAGTCATGCGTAATTTTGGAATGGGTGATCGGATTCGAGTGAAATTTAAGAATTGAACAGAGGACATTTCTCCGATGATTTTTTCATATCCGGACCGGATTCAGCAACTATTGGGGGGGGGGGGGCGGAAAATACGTGACCCGTTTAGAATGGAGGGATCGGGATGGAACTTTGTGGGAAGAACAAACAGATGCTCTAGGTAAGTCATTTGCTGAATCGGATTGGCTACATGCATCGCGGGGGAGCTGGGGGGTGGGGGTGGACCGGAAATCTCGAGAAACGGTTAGAATGATGGTATCGGAGTGAAAATTGCTGGGAAGAACAAACATCTGGTCCATGTAAATCTTTTACATAATTTGACTGGATCCGGACACTTGAGAGGGGGGGAGGAGGGGGTTTCCCGGAATTCCGTTTTTTGGGTGATTTTCACGACGAAACTTGGAAGGCATATCAGGGACCCGGTCAAACTGACTTGGAATAAAAACAATCTTCGATATGATAATCTTGGGGGGGGGGGGGGGGTTGAGGAAGGGGAATCCGGGATATTGAGTCATGCGTAACTTTGGAACGGGTGATCGGATTCGAGTGAAATTTAATAATTAAATAGAGGACATTTTTCTCTGGTGACCTTTTTCATTTCTGGACCGAATCCGGCAATTATTGGGGGGGCGGGCGGAAAATACTTGACCCGCTTATACTGGTGTGATCTGGATCGAACTTCGTGGGAATGACAAACAGATGCTCTGGATTAATCATTTACAGAACCGGATTGGCTCCGGTTATTGTGGGTGGAGTTGGAGGAGGGGGGGGGGGGGTCTGGGATTCCGGTGATCGCGCGTTAAGGTACTTCCAGATGTGCTAGGACGATGAAACTTCGCTGGAATATTGGAGACTCAACAACATTTGCTTAGAAATTGCTACTTCCCAAATCCGATTATTCCTTAAAGTACCAATCTTGACCGCAAAGTAAAAAAAAATACTTTTAAGCAATATATGCATTTTCGTGATGCCCATCAGCCCATTAGCAGTTTTGCCTCAAGGGTTTTGCTTACAAATGAAGTTCCAGCTCCCTTAGAGTGCGCATCTCAACCGCAAAGTCGAAACTTACTTTTGATCAATCAAATCATCTTGACCCATGCAAGTGCCATATGAGCTTACAGCTCTTGTTATTTATCTAACTCGTAGCGCAGACATGGCACTAAATACGTCGACCAGTACATTTAATGGGTTAAAATACTTGAATATATACAATTATTACATAAAAGAAAATGAACCACTTGGAATTCACTTGTTTTTTGTTAATTTTCTCAGTAAATATAGTACAAAGGAGTTCGAACACTGGTTAGTGCGACATTTAACTGGCATTAGGAGATTTTGGTTCCACTTCCGTCCTGTCGCCTAAAACAAAAGGTCCTGATTTACCAACGAAGTGAGACCGATGGCGCTAGAGCCCTGTAGAAAGCACCGACGGACCCCGTGGCCCTAACCAACAACGCCAACCAGTCACCACTAAGCCCCAAATGACTAATCCCCGACCCCGTACCGACAAAATTCCATGATCATCTACACTGCCATTTTGTATGGATAATTTATCTGTTTCTATGAGAGTACAAGCTGCAGTATAAGGTAGTCCTATACTGCAAAAAGTTTCTCCGAGTAAGGATAAAGTTAACTGCAGTATTTGCTACTGGGATTAACCTTATCTCCACTGGGATAAGATTTGTTTGTACACTGTATAAAGTTTTTCCGAGTGAGGATTAAAGTTAACTGCAGTATTTGCTACTGGGATTAATCTTATCTCTACTGAGATAACATTAATCCGAATTAGATTAAGGTAACCTTTTTAGAGACAAGATTAATCCCAATAGAAAAAACTGCAAGATTTTTTGTTGTACAGTGTAGTTCGGGCCCTGGCTAAGACTACACTGAAAATAACATTTTGCAGTATTTACCACTGGGATTAATCTTGTCTCTACTGAGATAAGATTATCTCTAATTCGGACTAATCTTGCCCCGGTAGAGATAAGATTAATCCCAGTAGCAAATAATGCAGTTAAACTTTAATCCTTACTCGGAGAAACTTTGGACAGTGTCTACAGCCCGTAGGGAAAAAAACGCCCTGGAATCCAGACAAAGGCTGGATTCCGGGCATTTTGCCTGGAGATCCAGGCATTTTGCCCGGATTTCCAGGCTGCAGCACGGAATTAAAACACTTACCTGGATTTCCGGACAAGTTTTCTCTGGAAATCCAGGTAATGATGTTACTTTCCTGGAATTCCAGGGTAGTATTCCGGAATTCCAGACACTTTGTTGAAATTCCAGACAGACCCGAATTTACGTTTGGTAAGAGCCTGGAATTCCGGACAGTTGGTTGAAATTCCAGACAAACCTGGATTTCTACGCCGCCTCTTCTGGAATTCCAGGGTAACAGTCATATGTTCCAGGAACTGACCTACTTGAAACTCCAGACAGTCCTGGATCTTTGCGCTTCCTCGTCTGTAAATCTAGGGAATACATGCAGAAATTCTGGTTTGACGACAAGAAAGCCTGGATTTCAGTATTAGTTGGTAGATGTTCCTTCAGCCCGAGCTGACTGCGAATCATATTTGACGGTGCAAAACGGATAAGTCAGCTACATTTCTGCATAAAAAATGTAGCTGACTGATCCGTTTTGCACCGTCAAATAGTATTGGTTGGATTTTAAAGTGTAGTGGAAAAAATTACAGTGTTCAAAGATTCCGACATTTTCGTGAAGAAAATAACCTCATCAGCATTTTCAAAAACGTCTGAGGAAAATCATCCGAATAAATTGTCTGCCGAACAACATTTTTATTGAAATGTCTCGCTTTCAATACCTTTTTATGAAAGTGTTCAGGTCTAAACAAAAATTTTGTCCAGCGCGAGAGCACAGAAACTGAAGCACAAACTTTGAAAATAAGAAAACATCGCGGTAAATTAATAACAGAAAGAGAAGTCGAATCTTGGTTAGTACCTAATTTTTTAAAAGTAAGACAGTGTTGCATACAAGTTTATATATCAACATCGGGTCAACATGAGTAAAACAATAAAAAAAATACTGTGACAGTAAATTTGCCAACGTAAGATTTTCTTAGAAAGTGTTAGTTCAGAATTAGAACGTTGTCTTCCGATGAAAGTGTGCCAAACCCCATGATGCTAATTTCAAGCAACTGTACATAGCTTTATAGAAATTCCAGTAAAATACTGTTCGGATAAAAGGTTCGTTCAGGTTATTTATGCAAATGACAGGATGCCGCGGCTCGAACTGGCTTTTGCTTAGACAAATAAATAATAGGTAGTCGTAGGGTAGGTCTAAAAGATAATTTGAGCGGCACGGCCGAGTTATGATATCACTGACGCACGGCTGTAATTGTTAAATTACTGGACACTGCTACAAACGAGAAATCCAATGGATTCCAAGAGAACATCTGCATATATAGTCTCGAGAAAATTTTACTATATTTGATTGTCGATCTGAACGGGGTGAAGATGCGAGTTTGCACAGAAAATTCTCAAGGTGTCAAATTGGAGTTCCGGAACCTTGCTACGATGTTTATCGAAAAAAAGCTAAAAAAAATCCTGTTTAATACATAGAATGCAAAATGCAGAAATTATCCGGCATCGTTTGTCTAAATCTGAATTTCCGAATTATCTTCGACTTTCCTCTGCAAGGCTCCGACTTCACATGAACATCCGAAAGGTTTGTTACCGGAATAATTTAGCTTTGGTTTCACGTTCAAGGTCCGCTTTGAATCATATATAATTTAGAAGCCTAGATTAAGGAAAATATAAAGGAGGGAAAGGCCGTAACTTTTTTAGTCAATGGTGGCCTGACGCGTATTCTCGCCGTTCCCGAAGGACTCCACTTAAGGAGTCCTCGCGCTTTTGTTTGTCCCGGGGACTGACTCCTCGTATTCTCGCGAGTCCGTACTGACGGGGAATGCTCAGATTATCATCACCATCATCAAAAAGGACTCCCTTTCAGATTCGGAGGGGAGTCAAATTAATTAAAAACAATCAGAATAAACAAATTGAACAGAAGGATACAACTTAAATATAGAAAGAACAACTTAACTAGCAAGTCAAAATAAAAACATTTCTAATTATTTTGGAATATAATCTGCAAACCCACCCAACAAAAGCAAATTTCTGGACCAGACGTCTTTATCAAAAGGCCGACAATTAATGGGGAGGGGCAAAACTCTCTAAGAAAGTGAAAAGGCAGCAAAGACCCAAAACTTGTTTACCTCGTTATGATTACATCGATCTTCCGGGAAGATTCTCTACATCTCAATCAGTCAATGATTTTATTACTCAGATAAAAATGCCTAAAAAAGTGCCCACATAGACTTTGGGAAGAAACAAAGGCAAAAAGAAAAGGAAACAGACGAAAGAAAGAAAACACACACACACACTTCACAATTACAAATGGATATATACTGCTTCGCAGTAAAGAAGAAAATTTTCTCGAGGGAAAACCACTCACAATTTCTCATTTTCTCAACAGCGCCATCAGACTTATAATGATCGACTTATTTAATTTCTTCCCAGTAAAGCCCATGGGCCATAGCAAATAAAGAAAAAGACAAAAACAAAGGTCGACATCTAAAGAAACAATTAAAGGCGAGCCGTGGCAGTCTTCAGGAATATAACCAATATCCGAGGGTCACCAAAACGCTTACTTCCCACACCTCCCAACCAAAAAGTTTATTCTAAAATTAATCCACTTTTCACAATGTTAAATATATATTAGGCAAACATGATGGCCAATAGCCTATCTTGCCTTTACCAAACCCTCAAAGCAACTCGATTTTGTGCATCTCACCCTCACCAAAAAGCTTCTATTGATCAATCCCTTCCCTTGCAACTCTTGCACCCAAAACTACAAATAAAACCGTCTCCTCTTCAGTCGTATTACACAGGAGATCCATCAGCAACGTAATCGAATTCGAAAACGCCTGCTTAGTCATTTCCACCCCACTGCCATTTTTTCCAGGAGTTTTCATCTCAGCTTGTTATCCAACACATCTGGACAGATCCACGCCTATTTTATTCCGATTACGATTCGAACCCCACATCTCTAAAGGGGGAGCAGGCCTTTAGTGAAAAGATCTGGAAGCCCAGTATCTACGTCATCAACGAAAAGGATTCATCACAGATAAACGTACCTCAAGAAAATGTTCTAGTGATCATTGCACCTAACGGAACCGTCACCTATTCCTACAGGTAAATACGCAATTCATCTTCCCCACCCCCTTTCACTGCACAATAATGAGCACAATAGTTTTAAGTAAATGAAAGTCAAATTACTCTTTGGCTCTTTGTGCTCAGTTACTTTTGAACATTTCTGCAGCAGCTGGAAGTTTTGCAATAGTTTTGTAGCATTTTCAAATTCCAAAGTATTCCTTTAATGTGCACCTCTTTTTAGCTGCCATCCACGATGGCAACCCCATACCGCTACCAATCCGAATAGCTACTTCGGTCCACGTAATGAACGAACCAATAATTTCACCCTGAGGCAGACCTGTGCAGATTTTGGACAGACAGACAGACATTTTACGACCCCCTTCTCTATCGCTGGCTCTTTTGGGAAATAACGCCAAAGTCCCCTTTCCCACCCTCTACCCCCGGTAATTCGCAAGAGCGATAAGAATCCTAGGACAACAATTTTATAGCCCATTATTTTGAAAAAAGCAAGAGAGCTAGGTCTAGCCGACAGTCTAGCATAAGCTCATTGACAGCCAGTGTATGTATGGAAAGCCGATAGCATGTGCAACAACACGTTTCGCGAGAGATAATGACGTAATTCAGTCGCGTGGGTCTATTTGTTTTCTTCTGTGTTCTCCAACGCTGGAGATATCTGCCCTAAAACTGAGTATTTGTTTATGACTGAGTCAGCCTAATTGAGTTTGAATTCTCCGCAGGGTGCGTTCCAGAGTCTACTGCGCTTTGAACTTGATGAAATTTCCATTCGACCAGCAACTTTGCAGTATCTACTTCGAGAGTTGTAAGTTACACAGTGAATATTTAGGTAGCGGGAGCGGGAGTGGGAGTCTTCTGAGCCGAGTCTGGTCACGTAGTGGGCTAAGCAGTCGTATCATAACATATATTATTAGCATTCTTCTATTTTATTTTATATACTCCGCTTTTCAAATGGCGGGTCAGAAATAAATTACTTACTTACTTATTACTTACAGAATATAATGTATTACCCAAAAAGCCCGTGGGCCATGGCAACAAAAATTTTATAAATAAATTCCCTTACTCATAGAACTAACACACTAACTAAACAATTATAAAAATTTCGTTCTATGCTCCATCGCAAGCCTCAAGTAGCGTCCATGTTTTTTCACGGTAACAAAACATTCATCCTTCATCATCCTTACCATCCATTCATTCACTCTCTCACCAAATACATCTTATTACTCTGTTAAGAGTATTATTATTATTATTTATTTGAGTCCTTCAGAATTGAAGAGTAGTGTATAAAGAGGGACAAACATGTCAATCAAACTGACACACACTTACATACTAATAAACAGCTGGCTGTTAGAGATAAACTAGCCTACTAAATCTACAACGAAATAAAATGAAAATAACTAAGTTCAAAATAAACAAACTAATCAGGGCGCTTTTTTGTGAAAAAGGTATATATATTCTCCCTGAACTCAAGTTAGAGGAATTTGTTGGCTTACCGTTGTTTTTCCGGGAACAATTATTGAAAAATAAAAATCCATCGCAACCACTTTATACACGGCAGCTTAAAAACTTCTAAGCTGAAGCCAAACAATTAAGAAAACAAGACAGTTAGAATTCGTTTCGTTCGAAGAAGGGAGAAGAAAATTGACGGTGAAACCAAGGAATTGAGAAAATGTATAGCATCTAAACTGCACACTATTTAAACACATGACTTGAACCTCGAAACTAAGAGCGATTTATGAAGGGAAAATAACACGAGGGGGAACAGCACAGCTGAAGAATGGATCCAAGAAGTTCAGCTCGCTAAATACCACAAGAAGCAAAAAGGCTTTGCGATTTTTCTCTTAAATAGCCCATTTTTAATAATAAGACCGGAAAACGACCCATGAAAATACAACTTATTGCTCAGAAATTGACTAAAGTTGTATGTTTTGAATGTACACAATTTCCGTAAAAACCGCACAGGTTAGACCCTTACCAGTTACCAGGAATAAGATTAAATCGGCGGCATAAGAAAAAAAAAAAAAAAAAAACTAGGACAAAACCAAAGAAGTGCTCTACCTACTCTAGTCTACTCTACTATAAGTAAAGTAAAAAAAACTGACTGGTAAATATTGGGATAGGCCTAGAGTGGATACTTATTCCGTATGGCAACTTCGGATTTGGCCGAAATCCGGTGAACAGTTCCACTTCTGACCTTTTTAGTAGCACCATTTTGCTTCCCGAATCTTAGTTTCCAACAAAACACGTTTCGGCTGCGGTAATCTATATTAGATTTAATTAGATTCTTTTAGATTAGATTAAATTATTTTATTGCTAAATTACATAATAACCAATCATGATAGGTAACCGCCTATGAGAAGACATAAATGGACAGGCACTGGGCGGCTACCACAAACTACTTCAACTTAACTTAAACAATAACTTAATTTCATGTCAACATTAATTAATCATTTTTTTAATGATTAATGATTAGTTTAATGATTAATTTACCTTTAT
Source organism: Branchinecta sandiegonensis (assembly GCA_030848855.1). Lineage (NCBI taxonomy): Eukaryota > Metazoa > Arthropoda > Branchiopoda > Anostraca > Branchinectidae > Branchinecta > Branchinecta sandiegonensis. Next base: position 1,845,474 of record JAUPMV010000012.1, read on the forward strand.
TTATTTATTTATTTTTCTTTCTTCTTCTTTTTTTTTCTTTTGTGTGGTTTATGGGAAAAAAAATGATTAATTAATCATTAAGGTAAAAGAAGAAATGAAAACTTATGCCTTTATTCTCTGAATCGTGACTCCTCACCCTTCCAAAAAAAAAAAAATTCTCTTTTTTTAAGCAATTGTTGGGCTTTTCTTCTTCGCAATAAACCACTTTATGTAGGAAGCAATCAAATGCCGTTAGCACAGACGAAGCGAAATCCGGTGAAAATCGGAAATGGCCGAGCCTGAAGTCCAGAGTCCGCAGCACTGCTCTGCTCACTGCTCTTTTACAGTAATCGCAGATACACCCTGGAAAACTTATCGCGATTTGGTTCTTGCTCCGTAATTACTTGTCGTCCAGGAATGGACTGAGCATTTTGATTATGTGTGATCTATCTTCTTATTTGTTAATGAACCCACTGAACTGAAAAAAAAAAATATTTTACCGGAATACGGCAAAATTATCCATGAAAGACGATAAGCAGTAGATCCTTCGTGAGCACATTTCCTCCTTACCTTTCCAACAATAAATCAGTCAGTTCCGAGTGTTTCCAAATTACGTGCTTTCTCCGGATTTCGGTTCATGAGATGGGTGCCATTGGCTTGTCAACCATCGTGAAAGCTCAAGGTTATAACTACGTAACTACTTATAACTCTTGGTAAAACTGCTCTCTTACCCAGTAACCTCAGGTAGACCCTGGACAAACCTATAACGAACTGGTTCTTGCTCCGAAAATTTCACTGGAATCCTGCCGAGTTATCAGTGGTAAGACGAAAATAAGCAGTAGATCCTTCGTGAGCACATTTCCTCCTTTCGTTTTTGGCAATAAATCAGTCAGTTCTGAGCGTTCCCAAACTAACTATTTTCGCCGGATTCCGGTTCAAGAGATGGGTGCTATTGGCTTGTCAACCATCGTGAAAGCTCAGGGTTACAACTCTTATTTTTAGGGTCCAGCACGGTCGACGAACAAGTGCTTGTGTGGAATGAAGAAGGAGCCTACATTTCCAGCTATTTCCCTATGTTGGAATATTCACTGGTCAAATATTACAAGCAAACACAGGTGAACATCCGAAGCGAAGGTAGTTTATGTACTTATTTTTTCCTAGGCTATCCCTTTGCCCCAAATACAGTGTCACCGATCCTCTCAGTGCTGATTAGTGCTCATGCTGATTAGTGTACCTGAAATCACGGAACTCACCACCTTTGCATATGATGGCGTTATACGACGTTGGCTCTAGCGAATTATAGCCTACTCGCTTATACTGGACTGTACAAAAAAATCTTGCAGTATTTGCTACTGGGATTAATCTTGTTTCTAAGAAGATAATATATCTCTAATTCGGATTAATCTTATCTAAGTAAAGATAAGATTAATCCCAGTAGCAAATGGGCTTTATTCTTTATTCTTCCAAGATTAATCCCAGTAGCAAATGGGCTTTATTCTTAAAAGTTAAGTGACGTAAATAGTTTAAAAGTGGGTAAAAATAGATTAAAATTAACGTCACTGAGGGGATGGAGGAGTAGCACAAAAAGTACGAAACGTGATTTTGTTTGTTTTATTTAAATTTAAAAAAATAAGTTAAATTAGAAAAGATGCTGCGGGTAGAAAAAAAATAAAAAAATATTGCTGTTAACTTCAATCCTTATTATAAATGAGTGAAAGAATCCGCCGTACCTCTAATGCCAATGTAACCTATTTCCGAGATTGCACTAATTAATTTTTAAACCCGGAGACTCAAATTTCCTATAAAACCCACTAACACCACTTTGCTAATCTTTGCACTCACTATTCTACATGCTGGTTATGCTCCCGACGAGTGTTCGTGTATCTTGCGTAAAACCGGTTGTATGATTTTTGCCGAGTTTTTAATAGAGGTCGATGGGCCTGGGAAAAGGCTTAAAATAGCCAAAGCCGTGGATAGTTTGATAAAAGCAGAGTCTAGTTTCACAGTGGTCAAATAGTTTCAAATATTGGAACATAAAAAGTAAATAGTGCGAGTTAGTAGTAAAGTTAAAAGTTCAGTAAAGTTATTCAGAAGAAGGAGGATAGGTGGTCTTCTTTTGTCTAGCAGCCGAGTAAAGAAAGGAAGATTTAAAAAAAAAAGAATTAATCTCCACGTGATCAGTCTGAAACCTATGACCACATTCTGAAAGTATAGCAGAAGCATCTATAAGAACCTTCTAACTTCGATTTGAGCAAGGACACGTTCAGTCGTAAACACCACGACGTATGGCGGGACGCAGCTTATTACACCTATGAAAACAAATGCTTTCGATGAAGTACGTGTGGAGATGTTTGGAAGTGCAAGCCAGAATAAATCATGAAGAGTGGATGAGCTGTGTTATTGGAAGTACGTGCTTCTGAAATACTAAGGACTGGTAGGATCAGGTCCGGATCCAGGAATTTATATCGGGGGGTTGCCCGCGGTCGGACCAAACAAGTACAAACCTGTGACACAGATCAGAGGTTAAAGCTCATAAAAACAGTTATTCTTGTATGTTTCAGGTGTGTGTGTTAACCCCCCCCCCCCCCCCTCATGGAAAAGGCCCTGGGTAGGATTACTCAATGTAGGTTTTGCCCACAGAGAAATTTCATTAGTTGTTTAGTTCGATTGATTCAAACTTTGTGTTTTGTCCGGCTGACCAAGCTTCGTGACCCAAAACACCCATCTACGCACTGTCAGAAGTTCCATAACAGGTAACACGAGGATGCGCGGTTTCAACAGATAAAGCGTTACAGACAACACTTCGGATGTTATCTGTTGTGTTTGAAAACGTTATGCATGAAATATTATGCGTAGCAAGCTTTGTTCGGAAGAGCCAAAAAGCATCTATACTGACTTTATTCCTTATCGTCATGATGTCGGAAAACTCAGCAGATACTTTCCGGCGGCTTTTCGGTTCTTCCTGATGGTAACGCTTATTCTGCATAACATTTTGAAAGACAACAGATAACATCCGAAGTGACCCAAAATTTGGGTTATCTGTTGTGTTTGAAAACGTTATGCATGAAATGTTCTGCAGAACAAGCTTTGTTCGGAACAGCCAAAAAAGCATCTACTGACTTTATTCCTTATCGGCATGATGTCGTAAAACTCAGCAGATACTTTCCGGCGGTTTTTCGGTTCTTCCTGATGGTAACACTTATTATGCATAACATTTTGAAACATAACAGATAACATCTGAAGTGTTATCTGTTACGCAGTATCTGTTGAAACCGCGCATCCTCGTGGTATCTGTTATGAAACTTCTGACAGTGCGGAGCTATCATAACCTAAAATATGAGATGCTAGGACCGTTGGCGTCACAGAGGGAAAGTGGAAGCGTCGTCACCTGGCCAAATCATATTTGACAGGAAGAACGGAAAGATACTACGCGGCATTAGAAAAACGGTGGTTTGTCTCTGATGCAACACCAAAACAAACAATTCTGCCTTTGCAGGAGCCTACAGTTGCCTGGTCTTGCAGTTTCTGCTTGAGAGAGAGTCTGGATTCTACATCCTAGATTTCTACGTTCCGGCAATGTTTCTAGTCATTCTCTCTTGGGTATCATTCTGGCTAGAAGCTGGAGCCGTTCCAGCAAGAGTTACTCTAGGTAATACGAACTCTTTTGATCATTATATCGCTTTTACATCCAATAATTACATAGATACATAGATCCATGTATTGTTATTAATTTTCGTGACATGAACTGGTTAAGTGAATTTGCCTTCGGGCGGGATCACTGTTCCTATGGCCGGCTTCTACCAGACGAGTGTAGTGGCTTGCCAACTCCGTTCACAAGCCCCTCGGTAGCTCAAATGGCAAGACCGCCTGCCTTGTAAGCAGAGGGTCCTGGGTTCAAATCCCGGCTGAAGAGCATTTTTGTCTTTCAGTTCACTACTTACAAAACACTCAATAATTTCCTTATTTCTCTCTCTGTATATACAAATAGCCTAATTAACACACATGTATAATACAATGTATGGTGCTATATGTAACACATATATACATAGTATGTTTTATATGTATATATATATATATGTGTGGGCATATATGTGTCTGAGTTGGCCAACCACCACTAATGGTAAAGACGGAGTAGAAAAAAAGATAGTTAATAATAACTAGAATGTAACAAATATTCCAAAAACAGAAACAAATGATCACAGAGCACAAACTAATCAATATTTTTATGTATTTAAACAAAAACAATGACAATATAACTCAAAACTAGTAAGCAACCAACCAACGACTCTTCATTCACTCGGTAATGTTAGTTTTCTTTTTAGCCTTTCCAGCATCGCCTACTGTTCCAGAAAATAAACAAAAAACTACTTTTATCATTAAGTATCCATTTCGTTCCCTCCACAGTTACGGACCAACCCTTCGAGGATTAAGATCAGAGTACCGGTATAATCTAATATGTACCAACCGCTCGGGTACACGCTACACGTATATTAGACACTCGGTATCGGACAACAGGTTAAAGCGTAAAGGTATACGAGAGTCATAACAGAATTTAACATTCTGTTTCTATTCTATATTACAAATTTTCTCAACCGTTTCATATATCTACACAAACTTTTCCGTGTCCTCGAACACGCTATTTTAAACAGGCTCCGGCAAAAAAAAACGACCACCCCCCAGGATACCATCCCCCTCCCCCAAACTAGGTGAAAAAAGTTCAATTTATTTTTATGAAATGTATATATATAGGTGAACGGTCAGGGAGCTGGTGTCACACGTTTAGATTTAACTCGCGTGTCTAGGAAAATGTTGGTGTGTTCGCCGTCAAGACTACAGTTTTTAATAATAGTTTGGGAATGAGCAACCCCTCATTTCCCGGTACGAGATATCCGGTGCTTTGCGGGCTTAATTTTGCATTGCCTTCTTTTTTCGTCTGTGCCCAGATTTATCAAGCTGACCCCTCGTCTGCAAGTAATGCGATTTGTTCGATTGTTTATCATCCCCACGAATTGTTCTCTCCAATCTTTACCATGGTGTTCCTCCTTGTAGGCTATAATTTGTCGGATTTCATTTTTTTCTGTAGCAAAATCCCGGTGGAGGCAATGGCAGATAAGTAGGAAACTGACACTTTATCTGATGAGAAAGCTTCCGTTGCTAGTTTATAATTGATGTGCTCAAAGATTAAATCATTGACGGATGCCAGTAATGTAGGCGATAAAAGTAGTCTGTTCCGACGCTGGGCATCTCGGCATTTGTACTATTTTGACAATAATTATATCCCCTATTGTCATCTTGTCCTGATAAGTCTTCAACCATAAGTCTTTTTCTCTTTCTGAATAATTGTCAAACCTGATCTACTTACTGTAACCAGCAGCAGCAAGCCGGTGACAAAAACAGGACCCTGTTCTGATTTTCTTCATTTTTGGGATCCCAAAACGTAAGTGGAGGGATACCTATGACTTCGTACCAGTTTTCCATCTGTCTGTCTGTCCGTCTGCTAGCACAATAACGCTCGAAGGGGTTGAGATGTTTTGATCAAACTTGGCAAGAGGACTCTGTGGGTCAAAGTACAGGTCAAGTTTGAAGATGGGTTCTCTAGCTCTATATTTATGGGTGGGGGAGGGGTTTGAAATCAAAGGAAACACCAAATGTTTTTTAAAAGCTAATGAAATAGTCGATTTAGGAGTAAGAACCATGCTGAGTATATGAATATGAAATGATTTGTATATGTATATGAAAGTTATTTTCTCTCCGGACAATTAGTTCTGCTGGAATCCGGCCAAAACCGGAAAAAAAATTTTATAGTAAATTTAAAGTTTTATTTGTATTTGATAAGATGTTCGATTTGCGGGTAAGAAGAGAAGCTGAAGACATACATGACAATCATCTTCACACCGGACGTATAGATCGCTCGGAGTCCGGGGTTCGATATCGGGGTAAGAAGATATGCTGAATTCGTTTTGAGCTTTAGTTTTTGCCAGACAAGTAGTTTGTCCGGAATCCGGCCGAAACTGGAAATTTGGCAGAAGTACGGCAGGAAGTTTTGATGAATTTCATCAAAGTATATACGAATACGACGTAGGCTATAGGGCAAACACACCTGCTCGATCCGTGTCTGAAGTTGGTCTTCTCAGATGACGACCATTCGCCTTAATCTGTTTCTAAATTTTTAAGAAGTCTGTCGAAGACCGAATATCTACAAGACCCAATTGTCTGGATCAAATATTAAATTTTTTGAGTGGGGACAAATCAGTATTTTAGCGAAGATATCAACAGATTAACTGCGGTATGATCCTCCTGATAATTCATTGGTAAGAATTAAAGATAAAGGGTTATTTGTAAAAGAAATACTTCGAGTTAATGAGAAAGAAAGTAACGCTGAGAACAAATTGATAACAAATATTCAAAACCCTAGAAACAAAAATGATGCTGTTAATTTAGCAACGTTAACTATGAATCTTTTAGATTATGATAAAAAGCGTCTTGGTCAACAAACCCATAACAATATAATTGAAACAAACTTCCTTAAAGCACAACTCTTACTACAAATAATCTTTTCACGATAAAATGGTCCCGAAATGTTTTTTTTACCGAAAAATTACCAATTCTTGACATGTGAAATTAGTGATTTGCTTGTTGGCGTTTGTAGACCCTATCCAAACCGACCGCTCTCCGAAGCGGAGGACGGACGTAGAATATTTGAAACCGCGTGTGCCGTCGTTAAATGGGAAAATCAAGAAATAGAAAAGGTAGTAGAAAGAAGGTAGATCTGATTGCGGCTTTTGCAAAACAAAAATTCTGAATCTTTTCATGCCCTTATTTTTGATAGAGTTGTCGGCGAACCTTGAATATGTACAAGACCCAGTTGTCTCAATCAAATATTAAATTTTTGGGATCCCATCGAAACCTTTGTTCTTCCTTAAAGCACAACTCTTACTAGAATTAATCTTTCCACGGTAAAATGGTTCCGAAATGTCTTTTTTCCGAAAATACCAATTCTTGACCGGTGAAATTAGTGATTTGCTTGTTGGTGCTTGTATACCCTATCCATACCCCCCCCCCCCCCCCCCCCCTATCCGAAGTGGAGGATGGACGCAGAATATTTGAAAACCGTTTGTGCCGTGGTATATGGGAAAATCAAGAAAATGAAAAGGCAGTAAAAAGAAGATAAGTCTGTTTGCCGCTGTTGACCTACCATGCCTTCAAAAGTGAAAAACAATAATTCTGAAGCTTTTCATGCCCTTACTTTTGAAAGAGCTGTCGGCGAACATTGAGCCTTCGAGCTGTATCGCAAACTCGGCTCGACCGGAAAAGCGTGCAAAATGAAAAGGGGCGGGGAAAATCTGTAAGGAAGCTAATGATAATATAAAAGGTAGAGTAAGCGAGATTGAAGTTGAAATTCCTTTGAGAGTTGGGAGTCAGAAGCCCGTTCCTTTGGGGAATTATTTTCCTCTTTAATTATTTTCCTCTTTCCTTGCCGAATTTAGACATTCGGAATCTTGATTTAGCAACATTAACCTCAATGACGTGCAAGGCTCCAACTTTTGAAGTTAATTTTTAGGAAATAATCTGTTAAATTTCATTTTATGCTATTTCAAAACGTGATAGGATTATAATTAGACGGGTGCCAATAGTATAGGCGATAAGAATGGTTTACTCAGAGGCTATGCTAACTTAACTATTGGTACAATTTTGATTGCATGTTCTTTGTTGTCACAAGTAATCCTTCTCCCTTATCAGTGCCATGAATTTTTCTTTCCGTAGCAGAGGTTTAGCGCCACGGGGATTTTTCACCACTACGTATTTATCGCCACTCTGGGTTTCGACTCATATCCTAATCACGCGCCTTTCCTTGCTTGTGCAGCCACCTGAAGGCTTAGTTGGATTAGTGACCTAGGATATTTTGCCATTCTCATTAAATAATCCAATTAGCCTAGCCTTCAACAATCAAAATGTATATTACGGCCTGCCTGAAAATTTATTGAATATAGCAGGTTCATTTATTGATATACTTACTTCTACAAAGATAAAAAATTACAAAAAACGGCAGGGCAGAAAGCACGAAAGGCCGGACCTTATAGGCCAACTAATAACTGATCTAACTACAAATTCAAAAAAAAAAATACAATAAAGATACAAAGTATGCACGACAGACAAGCCAGTCAGGGTTGCCACATCAAAAATATTGTGACTTTTGGCCCAAAAACAGAGAGTGAATTAGGACTGAAAATTTATCTTCATGAGAAAACGTGAAATGGTCACTTTTGGTCGGAATCGCATCTGCGAAAATCACACTTCTTAGTTTTATTTTAATGAAAGTCACTTATGGTCGGAATCCCTGCTGCAAAAATGACACATTTGGACGTTTTCTGAAATAGAGTGATTTTTTGTGCTATGTAGGACAAGATTGACAAAAACAAAATAGAGTGAAAATTCACACTATCGTGCGATATGTAGCAACCCTGAAGCCAGTTCCTTGAGGCGTTTGCGTTGCAATGTGAGCATTCATGCGATTTTGTCGTACGTCGGAAATTCGCGTCGCATACAGTGAAATGAAGCAGCGTTCAGGCTCAGGTTCTTTAATTTCTAAAACACTTCGTGACAATATATTTTGATCACTGGGGGCCAGCAGCGATACGAGCTCGTTAGCTCGGCCCCATAAACTAGGGGTAAAGGTATTCATACCCCCGGTTCGTACCCCAGGTTCATACCCCCGGTAAACCAGGGGTAAAGGACTAACTGCGCATGTGTGAGAAACATTTTGTTGTCATTGCAGGATCCAGCTCGATGCTCACATTCATCACTCTCAGCCGCAACCTTTCTGCTGCCCTCCCTAAAGTGTCCTACATCAAAGCCATGGATGTTTATGCCCTCATTTGCATGTTCTTCATCTTTGCTTCCCTAATCGAATTCGCTTTCGTCAACAGCATTTGGAGAAGGAGGTTAGATTTCAAGTATTTCTAGTACCAAATATTAGCTTAGAAATTCCCCTTTCACATCCCCGATGACTGCAAAGCTAGCTGAATCTACAATGTTTTCCAAGCGTAACGCGTTGACTGGTCATGCTCTACTAGCCATCCTTCCCTACTGAATATTTTTGACCTGGTATCATGTCAATGACCGAGTCCGTGACTTGTGAATGTCAGTGAATTTTAAGCAGAGCTGGTTCCGTTAATTTGACCCCATTGACCCGAACACCGTCCATCATGGTATTTGAGCAGTTACGTATCAGCCACGCGAGTTAAGTCCCGTTAACAAGCATGCCTAGCTGAGCACCGATGCCTAGGCACGTGGCTAGCATTACCGTTCACATCCATGCCTAGGCACAGATTTTGGGACAGGCTCTAAAACTTGATGGCTGGCTTAGCTTGGGCACGTGCCTAGGCATCTGTGTTTGGCTAGGCGTGCTTGCGAACTCGGATTTACAAAAACTGTCCACAAATTTAGGCACGATTGCTCATATTATATACTCAATACCGCGGGATTAGGTTGCGAAAAGGCCAATAGTTTGTTCCTTGCAAACCTCCCAAACTTAAAATAATGTAGGCTTACTATTCTGCATTTTCTAGAACTAATGTACGCAGGGTACCATAAACCATCTTATAACAATATTAAAACAAAAAAAATAGAACTCAGCTTAACCTCCAAGGTCTGCCTCGCGGTTGAGACGGGCGATCCTGAAGAACCTGTCAAAATTTTAAATTTGGTATGCTGCCATTCTTCAACCCAAGCTGACCTGGAATCACCAAAAAACTACTCAAAACTGACAAGTCAGCTGGGATATTCTTTAACAATATTTCGTACTTTAGTTGTAAGGGTCCTTTTTCAGACTGTAGCTCGAAGTAGCGAACCTCCAATTATGACCTACTCGTTTTTTGTCTTTTAGTTGTTGTTGCATGAGAAAGTGCTCTTGGGCTTTTTTTGTATTCTTTCACAGCCCACCAAAAATTTGGAAAAGTATTTTGTTTTTAATATAAATTTTTTGTTCTTCTCTCTTGCCCAGAACAAGATTACCCGGCCGATTTTTCGCAATACCGTCGTAAAGCTGAACACAAGGGATTGACCCCGGCTCTTATCTATCTATTCGAACCGAGCAAGGCCTTCTTCACAAGGTCACAAGACCAGTCAGCCACAAACCCTTGATTTTTGTTTACCCTATGCAAAACGCTGGGTATATCTAGCGCTTGGCATAGCCAATGCCAAACGCTGAATACCCTATGCCAAACACCGGATAGCTGTTGGTACCCTAACCCTGACCTACCACACTATAGATGAATTCTGATTGGTTGATTTCTGAACTTCACTCAAATCATCAATATTTTATTGAGTCCTAGTATCTAGGATTTGACACAGTGTCCAGCGTTAGGCATAGGGAATACCAAACGCTAGACATACCCAGCATTTGGCATAGGCTTTCCCAAAATCAGGCATTTGTGGTAGACTGCACAAGACGATCCCGAACCAACCTACAGCAGCATCTATCCTTCCGTTTGACCAGAGTGAACTCAAAAGGAACTGACTTTTTTTAGTCGGGAGATGGAGCTGAAGAAGCTGTCCACGACTCATGTCATTCGGCGAGCACTGACACCTAGCGTTAGCAGGCGGGTTTCTGTATCTGCCTACAGCGAAAATTCGAAGTCAGATGGGTACTACGAAGATCTGGTGAGTATGAGCAAGAACAAATAATCAGATATAACCTCTGTCTTCGGTACGATGCAGCGATTATCAATACCCTAACAAAACTGAGCGGACCTAGAGGTATTTACTGTAGATTTGTACCCGTCTACTCTACTTCCGTCTTCGCCGTTGCTCATCGCAAAGTAAGAAAATGCAGGAGGCGTAATCCGCGCGCTAACCCGCTCTTGAGCGCGTCCAAAGAGCCAATCAGCTTATATTTCATCACACAAAATATTTGCAGAGATTTTTGCCGACAAAGTCACACCTGATTAACATCTTGGACTAGATACAATATTGTCATATATAGATAGGCCAATGACCAAGAGAGATACTAGCTACGATGATAAGAGGGGCGGAGCTAGCTCTTATTATTGTGGTAGTTACTACCCTCTCTGGGAAGAAAATAATAACAACTTGGACACACGTCACCACTCTCACGGGACTTCTAGCTAAACTGATAGTTACTATAAGCAGGGACCCATAAATTTCCTGTAATAACTCGCCATTCAGGGGGCTTGTCAATAAGAGGTTTCTGATGCGCTCTTGACCGAGAGTCAGATAGTTCGAGAAATACCCACGGGGATAAAATACCCGACTATCCAGATAGACAAAATTTTCCGCAGCTGTTCTGCTGAACTAGGAATATTTTTCTGCAATGGAAGAGTATCCTGGATCTTTTGTCCTAGCTTAGGTACCTGATGGCATGCTGAATAGTCCCAACAAATTTTATCTATCTGACCAAGAACGCCGATTCGACCAAGCGGAATTTTTGGAAACTAGGTGAGGCTCGGGCAACATGCAACATTGAAGCATAGGAAATGACAAGCCCCCTGAATGGCGAGTCCTTACAGGAGGTTTATGGGTCCCTGCTGTGTTTTCGCGAGCTGTAAAGCAAAGTCGGAATCACTTTCCAATGGTTTTCGCGCTACTTCGGAAAGTTGCCGAGCTTTCCAACCCGGTATTCGCTTCGGAAGCCGGAGCATCTTTCCTGGAAAGTGATTCCACGAGGTTAGTGGAAAGCTCCGCGGAAAGTTGAATGTTTCGGCGGGAATTTAAAAGGTGTGGAGAAAAACAGTGCAAGTGACACTAATGAATAAATAAAAATGGCAATCGTAAATAAAGTGACTTTGATGGAATATATGAGAGTCAAAGAACCGTTAAGTGAACCATATTTCTTCGAAAAAGGTTTGTAATTCAAAATTTTCTCGCCGATATCAGCTTTCCATGCTTGTTCGCGATCAGTCCAGCGGGAAAGTGGAAAGTTATTCCAAGAATCGCATTCCCACAGTTTTAGCGATGTGCTTCGCTCGTCGGAAAGTGATTCGGAAATTTCACGAACCCCCCCCCCCCCTTATAGCTTATGATGCTTCTAGCCACTGAAAGCAAACTGGAGCGGTCGTCCCCCCTTATAGCTTATGATGCTTCTAGCCACTGAAAGCAAACCGGAGCGGTCGTGGGACGAAAATAATAATAAGAATTGCTACGATTGTAACTAACAATAACTCGAAAGAACGCTACCCAAATAGGCCTATTAAGCACCTGCCTAGGGGTCCGGCGACTATCAAACTAATACTGATCCTCACAGAAAATTACAGTCAACCTTTGTTAAATTATTTCGGGGGAAAGCACGTACGTCTAAATTTATACAGTGATGACTTTCATCTCACACTACTATGAGATTATTTGCAAAGCGGGGCCCCAAAATTTTGACTGCCTGACGGCCCCCATAGCGTTATAACATTAATAATAATAATAATTTATTTGTAACCCACTGCACAAAAACAATGTGAATATAGTGGATTAGAGAAGAGAAAGAAACAAATAAACAACTGAAGAAACACTAATATAACAAAATTAACACCAAAAATCAACAGAACAAACTGATGAGCCCGTAATAGGGAGTAAGCCGTCCATATGCTTGTCCAGATAAATTTGTATGAAGCTCCTTGAGTTTTGCCGTTATATCGGGGGCTTTGTATTTTCGGATTATTCTCCGGTATCCTATGACATCGCAAAATTTGTCCCTCTGTCCGTCTGTCCGTCTGTCTGTGAGCACGATAACTCTCGAAGGGAATGAGATATTTTGATGAAACTTTGTTTTGATGAAAATTTGTCCGGAATCCAATTGTTTCTTTATTTGATCTTTATTTGAAGTTGATTAGATGCTCTTTTTCTGAATCTCTTTTTGCTGGACAATTAGTTTGCTCGGAATTCGGCCGAAACCGGAAATTCGGCAGAAGTAAAGCAGGAAGTTTCGGTCAGTGTCGTCAAAATAGATTTGGCTTATAGAGGTATATCTGAAGTTGGTTTCCTCTGGTGATTTGCCTGGCGAAGACAAGACTCAATTATCTGGATCAAATATTCGATTTTTGGAATCCCATCGAATCCTTTGGTCTTGTTATACTCGCCGGCTAGGATATTTTTTTCTAAGAATCGACATATGCTACAAATTATACTTTCGGAGTTGCTTTTCAGGATGTTAGGAAGCAGCACAACAGCATCCCCCCAACATGTTAACTTCAAATTACCCAGCTTTTGACACTACGAGAGAATATAAGCCAGGCTTTCACGTCCCAGACCGCGTAAGGGATAGGCAAGATTTTAGCGTCTAACGTTAGTTGTGTTTTTGCAGATACCATGATATCTTTTACCACGGTAACTCGATCTTCAATTAGTCGTTTTTACACTAACCGTGGTATCTGATATACGGTTGCTCTTCAAAAACGACAATTGTCGAAGTTGCGCTTTTCGAAGTCATCACAAAAGAAAACTGATATTCAGTCACATCACTAAGTGCCACACTTCTGTCCCACCAGTTTGACAGAAATTGATGAAAGTGAGATGACTTTTCAGTTACCACGGTTCGACCGTGGTATCTGAGTATCAAATACCACGATAACTGGTCAGATACCACGATAACTGCAAGAATGACTTAAGACCATGGTGTCTGCAAAAATGCAACTATTATCCTTCAACACTGAGCTAGCAAACATCCATTTTCGTATGCAAAAAGCTACAACTATTAAACTTTTCAGAATCAGTTGACCATTCCCATGGACAGCCAGACCTCAAATCGTCACCGAGAGCGTTCATTCACCAGCCAACTTCGTCTATCCGTCAACGAAATCCTCAATCAGCGAACGGCAAGATTTCCAGACTCGGAAAGTTGCCCGGACCTCGTAGTGACTGGATTTGACAACTCAGCGTCAGAGGACAAGTATGAAAGTATTACCATTGCTGTGCCCCCTCAAGGTTCTAAGAAAGCGAAAAGAGTGGCGACAAAAATGAACCCCCACGAAATTGCAAAGTACATCGACCGTCGCTCTCGAATTTTCTTTCCCCTCTGTTTTCTGATTGTCAACGTACTATACTGGAGTCTTGTTTGGATCTAGGCACTCCGCTGATCCATTTACAACTGGACAGGTTTCATAGAGTAGCCAGGTTCAACCTGTGGAAACATTAGCTATATGGGCTTACAAACACTTCATCAAACTAACCGAAGATCTAGCGAAACACCATTTTAATTGTTTTAATACATAACACTTTTATATGTCTTTTTCTATGAAAAAAATTAAAAGAACTATGGCATTACGTTTTTGCCTAGCCTAAGCTGCATTCCTTGTCCTCAGTGCACTCACCGGTGTTCTCTGGTTGCACCGATCCACCGTTGCCCTACAATGCGATCTGTTCGACTTGGTTGGATGTTTGGAGGAATAACAAAGATTCCCAAAAGCTAAAGCTTAGAATTTATAATAGCAATGTCCTTTCCGTCCTTACGTATGGCTGTGAAACTTGGAGCATCACCGCGCAACTAGAAAGACGACTCCGGGCATTCGACAATAACTGCCTAAGATCTATTTCAAATATACATTGGACGGAGACAAAAAGAAACGACGAAATTTATCGTATGACAAATCTTACCCCCATCCTCGATGTCATCAGAAAGCGGCGATGGATGTACTGGGGGCATATAGTGCGAATGGATGATGGAAGGCTGCCACACAAGATATGGTATTGGACATGCCCTGGCCCCCTCAAGTCAGGGAGACCCAAAATGACTATTAGCATGTCGTTAGAGAAGGAGGGGGAGTTGGCGAGGTATTCGATGGAGGAGCTTTGGTCGATGTCTCGGGACAGGTCGTCGTGGCGAATCACTGTTGCTGCATTATTCGCCTACAGGCGTAGGAGGAATAAGTCTGTTCGACTGCAGCTCCATCCCCACTTACAACGAACAAAAACATGTTGCATTGTTTTGTTCTGTTTAGTGACTGTTTTCATTCGTGCCTTTAACTTTCTTATTTCTTATAACAAGCGGGTCATAAATAAATGCAAATATAAAATACAAGCTACAATACGAATCTGCCGAAGCAAGAGGGATCATTCATCTTCAGAGTAGCCTAAAGTTAGAGGCGAGGATTTGAAGGAGCCCCAAACATCAAACAAAGAGTTTCTGGCAACAATGAAAAAACGGTGACCCCCCCCCCACGCACACACAAAATAAGATACATTTTATGAAAAATATATATAGAAGCGAGAGGCCAGTGAGCCGCCATCACGTGTTTACATTTAACTCGCACGTCTAGGGAAAGTCCTTGAGTGCTCGCGGTCCAAACTGCAGTTTTTGTCAGATTATTATGAATTCCAACATTTTCGGCCGGTTTTTTGGTACCAATGGTTTTGACTTTAAAACTCGTAAAGAGCAGGTATACGCTTTTCCCATGTTAGTTGACAATATCTGTTTCAAGCGTGTGTAGCCAATTTGACGGTGGCGGAAAAATTCGAAGATATCCATTTTGTAGAACATTTTACGGGCTACAATATATAACTATAATTTATTTTTTATTTCATTCAAGTAGGCTTATGAACCTCTAAAAAGTTACTGCATCACAGCCTAGTTGTTTTTCTAGCACTTGCCCTTCAGCCAAGTGCTACAGAGCTATAGCAGTTTCTATCAATCCGTCGGTCAGTCCGGGTTTTGCCAGTCCGGGCACTTCCACATAACGATGAAACTTGCCAGCATACTGGTAAAGGACCCGACCTAAGCTTCTAGGTAAATTTCGTGTTTTGGATTCAACCCTCTAGGGGGAAGTGGAGTGGAGGAATGGGGAATCCGGAAACTTGTGAGGAGCGCGTTCAAACGGGCCATAAGAATGGAATAAGACTTGATGAGTGTAAGAGAAAATGTCCGATAATTCTTGTAGATGTCCATTGGATTCGGCCACATAGAGGAAGTTGGACCCCCCCCCCCCGTCCAACTTCCTCCACTCCAATTTTGTGGCTCGTCTTTGGGTCACACAAGGGGTGCGTTTTTTTTTTCAATTTGGTCAGGATGGATGTACTTGGATGTTCCACATGCGATCCTTGTGATTTGGTATTTATTTACACAAGTCTACTACAGTAACTACATAGAGTGTAATCTCATCAAGAGATGACATTCGGCTGTTCAAACTAAATGAAAAGGTAGTGGAAGTCTTCCAGACGCTTAGCATCATCGTTCTCTTCGAACTAAAGAAATAGTACCTATATTTGAAGGTAACAAAAAAGTAAAACAAGAGCTGGAAGCTCATATGGCACTTGCAAGGCTGGGTCAGAGGACGAGGGGTGCGTTGTGAATGCAACTTGGAATATAGTGATATAATGTGCCCTACATTACACAATTTCGGGTCTGCACCGGATCCGACCACGGTTGGGTGGGGCGGCAAAGAAATTTCTCGAAAACTGTTCTGATTCGGGTTAAACTTTGTAGGTGGTAAGAAAAGTTTCCTAGACGACCTTTTACGTGTTAAAACCGAAAACAATTTTGATGGGGGGGGGGGGGGGGTATGAGGCAATTCGGCCCAATTTCTGGCGCGCACATGGATCAAACGACACACTGATATGAGTGGAGTTGCGCACATGAAACTTGGAAGGTACAAAGGTCATATATACTAGAGGATCCTTTTCGGAGTCCCGAACTGATTTGACCTCGGTGGAGGGAGCTGGGGGGGAAGCGGAATCTGCCAAGTAATTCGCCTTTTTCCAGTTCAGCGATCAATGCAGACTATTTTCTGAAAGTCCTCCATTATCTCGTTATCAACACTTGTGACCGAGAGATACTAAATATGGAGCCACACGCAGAATATAAGAGCTTTCACTTTGTACTCCAAGACAGAACCAAACTTGAGAAACCAGAAGCAGATTGCAGATTTTCTACTCGTCAGCTTTTGGATCTATTTTACTATATCTGTCACCAATGCTAATAATGAGACAATGGGGACTTTTGGAAACTAGTCCGCTTGGAAGCGCTAAACTGCAATATAGCGAATTACATGGAGCGTGTTCCACCCTTCTAATAATAGTAACTATTAGTTACTATTTTCGTTCCAGCCTCGTGAAAAGTTACGGTACTACGCTGACCGTTCCACTCTTCTCGAAACAGTTACTAATAGCAGGGACCCATACATTTCCTGTAATGACTCGCCATTCAGGGGGCTTGTCATTTTCTATGCTTCTATGTTGCTATGTTGCCCGAGCCTCACCTAGTTTCTAAAAATTCCGCTTGGGTAAAATCGGCGTTCTTGCTCAGATAGACAAAATTTGTTGAGACTATTCAGCATGCCACCAGGTACTTAAGCTCGGGCAAAAGATCCAGGATACTCTCCCATTACAGAGAAATATTCCTAGTTCAGCACAACAGCTGCGAAAAATTTTGTCTTTCTGGATAGTCGGGTATTTTATCCCCGTGGGTATTTCTCGAACTAACTGACGCTCGGTCAAGAGCGCATCAGAAATCTCTTATTGACAAGCCCCCGTGAATGGCGAGTCATTACAGGAAATGTATGGGTCCCTGCTAATAGTAACTATTTGCTTACCATACTCGGGAGCGTAGTAAGTATGTTAACTACGCATCTCTGTAACGTGATTGGTCGGATTGGCCCGTGGCATGATATTCTGCTGGAAAATAGATAAATCGTTCCAGCCTTGACGGCAAAAAGCCAGAATTCGTTACTTCGCGCGTAGTAACTGCGGTAAGTAGTGTGGAACACGCTCATGGTTGTAACGCTGAGCGGATCGTTTAGTGTTAAAGTGCGGGGTAAGGTGAACGACGTGTGAATGGTGAAAATACGGATAAAAAGGAAGATTCCTTTTAGAATGAATATAAAGGAAGATGTTTGGAGCATTAAGCTAATTAAATAGTATCTAGCGCTTCGATTTCTTCAAGTCGAGAAAACAGAAGATTTAACCAAGATATATTTCCTGTAAAGACACCTTCTCGGTCACCATCGGTGAAGGAGAGAGAGATTGATTTGATCAAAAACTTTCGTAGCATTGCTGTAGCTAATTTGTAGTTTAGTTTCCGTTAAAATACGCACGTAAACGTATCAAACAATTTTTCTTAAAAACAGCTGTTTTTTTTGGAAACAGTCGTTTTTTCTTAAAAACAGCCGGTTTTTCGTCAAAAACAGTAGTTTTTTTTCTCGCAAAAACAGTCGGTAGAAATGACCAGCCAGTCGGTAAATACCTTGCCCTCCCCCCAAACATTTTGGCTAGTAACGCCTCTTGGATCAAGTAGTGGCTTTATTGGCGAGAATGTGGTATTTTTATTATAGGAATTTATGGCACTTGCCTTCCGGACAAGTGCCATATACCGATCACTTTTCCGTCGGTCGGTCGGTCCGGTGATTGCGAGTTAAGGTGCTTCCAGATGTGCTACGAAGATGAAACTTGGTGAGCGTGTCAGGGACCCGACCAAACTAACTTGGAAATTGTCAATTCCGCGATCCGACCATCGTGAGGGGAGTGGAGGGAGGGGGAATCCGGATTCTTGAGATATGCATAAGTTTGGAACGGTTGATGTGCGGTTGATAAACGTATAGATGATTCAATGTTAACTTGATTATACCTTCTTGTTGGCGGGACAACGGGATTCTTCGATACATGCTTGTGGCGTTTTTGCCGCTCATCACGGCAAGCACAGAGTTCTTGAGACACTTGTCTGACATCTGAGCCTCGTTTTTGTTGCAACAGTGCTGCCGCACTTCTTTGCTTTTGCACAAGATGCGTTTCTGGATCACAATCTCTTCTTGGTAGAAACGGCAGCAGCAGCACCTTGCAGGGAAGCACGGACTTGGTTGGTAAGCAAGTCCGCGATCCTCGAGAAGCGCTGCCGTCTTCTTCGGAAGCACTGCAGTCAGGATTGCCACATGCCGCACGATAGTGTGAATTGTCTCTCTATTTTGTTTTTGTCACTCTTGTCCTACGTAGGACATAAAGTTCACCCTATTTCAGAAAATGTCCAGATACATCATTTTCCATTAGTGATTCAGACAAATGTGACTATTCCACGATTTTTCATGAAAATAAAACTAAGATGTGTCATTTTGCAGGAGCAATTTGACGAAAAACAATTTCCCTCCCAATTCGCTTTCTGTTTTCGACCAAAAGTCGCTCTCTATATTTGTTCGATGTGGCAACAATGACTGCAGTGCAAAAAAGAATGTAGAAAGAATCTGTCCGGAAACGGATGTGCAGCGTGCAACAAAAACGAGGCTCTGGTCTTCTGGAGGCACTGAGTTGAATCTGGTATTTTGGGATATAAGCGAAAGTAGGTGACGCTACCGTACAGCCAAGAATACATTTCAATCAAGCTCAGCGTTTTTTCGGCTGTAGTTTCACTGTAGTCTGACGTATTTTTTTTTGTTATGGAAGCACTGTGTGTTTCCCGTTTTATTTGTCCATTTCACCTACTGTGCTTTCATAACTAAAACAGAGGTCCGTCAAACTACATCGAAACTATATCCGAAAAAACGCAACTTTAGTGCCTTTTTTTATATCTCACAGGCATGGTCGAAGGTAGATGTCTCTGATTGAAGCTTAGTAGCAGTCCCACCTGCCTAGATCAGACAGTCTATATGTGCACATTAGATTTAACTACAGGGCCTAACTAAACCACCGGTACCCATCTTTTCCTTACGGAAGGACAGTGTCTCACATTCATGTAGATCAATATTAGATCAATAGAGTGTCCGACCTAGGTTGTTTACCGGAAATGTGAGTGAATGAGCAAATCTACGGCGGCAAAGAATTCGTTCTGATAATATGAAAGTGTCGTTTAGCCCCTTTGATCTTCCAGGGGGCCATTTTTCAGGCCTTCACATTACTGTCAGGTTGAAAATATTATAATTTCTTCGGCAATTCGCAAAACGAGATTAAAAAAATAATAAATACATAAAAAATAAAACGGATCTATTCTTTCCAAGGAGTAAAGTTCATTCTTGGAATGGCGTCACCCTTGCATAAGTGACGGGGGTTGAATTTTCCGGGTAGACGGAAAACGAGGGGCTGAAGGATTCGGATGTTGTCCGAATTGTCGCACATCAACCGTGAGAGACTGGCCTTGCGTATTTCTTCCAGTTGGGCTGAAACGACAAAAGAATAAGAAGAAAAAATTCATCTTATTTCCCCCAATTCTTCGCGGCCAAACATGAGCGCTTGAACAGTCTATCATGAATAAAACAAACGCATGGGCTAAGAATAACTAAAGCATATAAGAATAAGGTCAAACAGAGTTAACTAACGACCGAGTCGTGGTCCTTAAAGCGCAAGGCGCAGTTTAAGTTCCATTTACTGAACGTAGAATACCCGACTTCCATGAATCTGTGCTGCGTTTTCCAAAACACGGAAAAAACTTCGGAAGCAAGAAGCGGCAGCCTGACCCGCTTCGAAGAGCCAGACATTGCAGATGTCGAAATTGGTGTAGTGCCGTAAGGGTGGATAAAAATTACATTGAAATTCTGAAATCTCTGAAACGAGAACAGATGGACAAATCCGAAAGTAGGCCCTTGAAAGTGCGATTATCACAGGGTTTGCGAAACTCGCTGATGAGCCAAGAGCGAACAGGGGCCCGTCAAATTTGTATATACAAGTTTTGGGCGTCGCAAGGGCAGGGGGGGGGTGCAGAATCCCCCTAACTTTTTGAGATTCGGTAAAAATTTGGGCCGGAGCCCCAAAGTTTCACTAAAATTGTTTGGTATTTTTTCGATACCACAACTATTCGGTATATTTACGGGGATTCGGTAGTTATACAGAATCCCAAATAGGCTATCAGTTCAAATTTGTTCGGTATAATTATCAGGATTCGTTACAATTGCCAGGATTCGGTAATTATCACAAATTCGGTAAGCGAATTTACTGAAGGTATATTTATTGAGATTCGGTATCTACACAGAGTACCGAATAGGCTTTCGGTCCAAAATTATTCGGTATCATGATTGAGATTCGGTCATTTATTCGGTATAATTTTTGGGACTCGGTAGTTGTCACGAACCCCGCCTTTCGTTCCGGTTTCAACGAAATTTCTACCGACTACGGGTACTATTCGTTCGGTATAATAACCGGGATTCGGTAGCTGTACAGATTCCCGAATAAGCTACCGGTCTAAACTTATTCGGTATAAAACTGGGATTTGGTGATTTATTCAATATGATTGCCAGGATTCGGTAGGTACCACGAACCTCGAGACCAGGAGAATTTCCGTCAGTTTCATCAGACCTATTCTTGAATACGCTTATCCTGTTTGGCACTTCGGGCTCTCTTCAAAACACACATACCGCATCGAGAACATTCAAAAAACGGCCCTCATGATTATTAACGGAAATAAATAAATCAATAAAGTGCCCGACTGTTACCTACTAAAATGGTTCAAGCTGGCTACCCTGCTGCGGTAGCCAGGAGCTGTCCGTCCGCCAGAGTTGTGGACTCGGACTCCGGACTCGTCTCGAGACGGTCTCGAGACGCCTTCTTCAAGGACTCGGACTTGTCTCGGACTCGGATTTGCTGGACTCGCAGCAGTTCTGCCAGAATGTCACAGAGTCCACCACAGAAAAGTGTCAATAATTCTCCCAACAAAAAATCAAAGAGACTTGGTAAAAGTTTTTGGAAAAGGAAAAGTGGTGGTCCGGAAGCGCAGTATCCTTGTCCTTTTTGTAACTCGAGTGATGAGGGGCTGGGCCATGTTCTCTTGAGGTGTGAGGAGCTTTCTAACATAAGGGGTACTCTTTTGCAGAATGGAAGGGGGTGAGCTACTTCTAGGTATCCTTAAGTCTACAAATGCTAGGTCAATAGTGTGTTTTGGAAACATGATAGAAAAAGTTATTAGTTTAGCAGAAAGTCAGAAAGTTAAGAATGTGAGGTTGTTTGCTACTTGAGATTGTTGTTTGTTTTGTTTTTCTGTATATGGCGTAATAGCTTTCAAATACAGATATGTATACATATATTCAGATATAATTATTTTAAGATAAATATTCAGATAAATTACAAGATATTCAGAGACAGTGAGATAGCCTTTAATATAAACGAAACAAAAACAACTGTTTCATTCAGTGACAGTATAAATACGATAGATGACACTAAAAGGAATTTATTTCGATGTTGGAAAACGGAAAGGATCCCATTCAAATTTTTTTTCTTAGATAATATTAGATTATATATGGGGTTTATTGGAAAAAAAAACTAGGAACTACAAAACCCTTCAGAAGTTTACACAATAGAGAGAGAAATAAGAAAGGAGGACCGATTATTGTGTGACGATACGGTTTTCTGCAATATCCTAATTCCTAACGAACCCTAATTATTTACAAAATAAAAACAAGATTTAATGAACCCGCTCGGTCATAAATTATTCGTCAGGTTCAATAGCCTTGGTTTCACTAAGTCAACAACCTTTTTTCTTGATAAAATAGCAGATTTTTAACAGAAAAGATTATCAAGATCTCGGTAAACAGTGTCAGCTATTGAGCTTCTTTTGCATTTTGTTCACAAGCTGAACACACTTCCAAAAGCTAGTTATTCAGCATTGAAAAAGTGACAGGACATCTTAATCTCTTAGACAACCAGCCTATGCTCTAGGTCATACCTTGTCACAGTCAGATTTCCACTAAAAAAACAGCTTGTCAACTGAAACAACATCCTCCTATCCCTTGCTTTCCGAAAGCTAGTTATTCAGCATTGAAAAAGTGACAGGACATCTTAATCTCTTAGACAGCCAGCATACGCCCTAGGTCAGTGGTTTCCAACCGGTGGTACGCGTACCCAAAGGGGTTACCAGTAGAAGTAAGAGACATCAGTAGCCAAAATATTTGTTGGGGGGCAAGGTATTTTAACTGACTGGTTGGTCATTTTTATCGACTTTTACAAAAAAATAATAGTTTTGCGAAAAATGGCAGCGCGAAGCGCCGACTCGTTTCTTTTTAACCGTTTGGCCGACCACTCTGGTGGGAGGGATGTTCCCAACCCGTACGTGACGCCACTGTTTATAAGCTGTTCAGGGTTACGAATTAAGCGAACGAAAATGTTTGCGATGCAACGCCACGACTCGATTAGACCGCTGGGTCATCCAGTGGCGCGTGGCGCCAGTCGGAAGCACCCGACATGAGGAGGCTGAGATCATAGTTTGACTATGGACAAAATTCAACCTATCCGTTGCTTTCAAAAAGCTAGTTCTTCAGCATTGATCACTGTCTTTGATCTCAAAGTTTTCTGGCTTTCTCAAAAGCCAATGCGTGGTTTTGTAATTGTTTACTTTTTACTTCCACGACCCCGAGAGTAGTCATTTTAGTAGATCCATAGTAGGCTTTCACGACCGCTAGATGGCACGTGAACCGCCAAAAAAGTAAAAGACTGTATTGGTAAGTGCTTGGATCCCAACGTAGGCCTACAGTAGGCTTGGCTTACTACTTTACTAAAATAAAATTCCCTACCCCATTGGCAAAAAAGTACAACAAAAGAAGAATAAGTCCTACCTATACAAATATTCTGTTCGAAAAAGTTATAATAGTTAACATACCTCCATCTCCGTTCACATCAGAATGACAACCTTGACGGCCATTTAAAATATAAATTAACTTGACTCGATATTCTTGAACGAGTTTTTCTTTATCAATCAACAAAACGCTCACCTGCTGTAAAGGAAGACGGTTGCCCACCGTTCTCGTAGAAAAATCGATCTCCCTCTCTCAGTCTGGCAAACTGGTCAGCGATAATGCAAGTGAATGTGGGCCCTACCATACCTCCTGGAACCGTTTGTTCCAGAAGACCTCCAACGTAGAGGTCGATGTCATTCACATCCGGGTACACCGTACGAAGTCGAGCAACAGCCTAGAAAGGTGTTCATCTTATAGCTTCCAGAAAACTGAAACTGACTGCCTCTTTGTCAAACGTAAGCTATACCGAGAGGCATCCGTCCTTCATTGAGCTTAAAGGAGTTGCATCATAAGCATTCTAGCAGTTGCAACGTCTAGAACCCTCCCAATCCAAGAACCAAGGTAAAGCCACAACTCGATCAGACCGCTGGGTCATCTAGTGACGCGGTTCGGAAGCACCCGACATGAGGAGGCTGGGATCCTAGTTTGACTATGGATCTAACAAAGTATTTTTTTAGCAGGTATGTGAAAAATGTGTAGGAAAATCAAACTAATTACTAGCATTATCGATTTCTTTGAGTATTTTGTTTTTATTTTTTCTTATTAATTCCCGCAAGTCCAAAAACGAAGGGATGTAAACTGAATCACAATGAACAAACGCCGTAAATTATATACTAAATTCGTTATAGTGATTTCTTGAAGATGGATATACAGCTTCCGAGACCAAAAAAAATGTCAACCTGGCTGATGATTTCCTCTCCCGACATATTTAAACGTTCACGTGGTGATATACTGGGTTGTATTAATCCTCTTACTGGTCACAATCTTCTCGACGGTTTAGTACCCTTTTAACGTCGGGAGATCACTGAATGATTAATGAGCAATGTTACCCTGCTTTGAAGAGTGATTTGTGTTCAAGTAATTTGTGGATAACGTTGGCTACCGTTAGGATTTTGAAGAAAACAAAGGTAACAGTTTGTACGTAAAAATCTGACGAGTCGAAAGATAATGGTGTCTTCCAACTTCTCCGCCCACATGATGTATCGTCAGTGATGCCTTCATTTTGGCTATAGTTGACGCTAATAGTGCGAACACACGATCATTGATCGGGACCTACCAGACTGGAATTCCTGCCCGGATTTCTGGCACCATCATCACTTTCATATGGAAAAGTTGAAATTTGTTCAACTTGATGATGAAAGTGCAGGAAGTCCGGCCGGGAAATCCTGATCGTGTGTTCGCGCTACAAGCTTCGTGCTAATCCGAGAAACTTAGAAAGGAACTTGCACTAGAACATTGTCCCACATGGGCGTTGGATGCGAACTGTAAGGCTTTTTAAGACAGTAATGTATTTTCATCAAGAAAAATATGTTTTGAGCCACTTTCTCTTCAGGCGCAAGCTAGAAAAACGAACCCGAGGTCCTCCTGTGATGGTCACAAGTTTGCTATTCCCTTCACCTTCCCCGACCCCAACAGTGCATTCCGTCGGTTGCTTGACCTAGGAAGGTCCAATTTTATGATAAGATGAACCACATAATATTTAATGTCGTATGTATGTGTCGAGTTCTTTAAACGCTGAATAAATGAACTACGTCGGTATTATATCATAATCGAACCGGCGTTCCGTTGCAGAGACTCTCTCAAGACCTCTCTATTTCGGACTTCCAACTATACTGTCAGAAGTTTCATAACAGACAACTCTTATCTCTGTTGAAACTGTGAATCCTTGTGTTATCTGTTATCTGTTATGGAACTTCTGACAGTGTACTCGTGAGCCAGAATTGTTAGGCACTAACTCCGATTTTTACTGTTTTCAAGGGTAGGATTCTAATAAAACTAGCAAGAAAACTCATTTGCAAGAATCGACCAGTAAAAACTTTGATGGAACACGGGAGTTTTTACAAAATTCGAGGAAGGTCCTTCCATTCGGTCTGACACAGCCCGTTCGCTCCTCCCATTACCCGATAGAGAAATACGGCTCCATTGTTGGCTAGTTAGGTCACCCACCTCTCTGTTAATGACATCAAACAAGTCTTCAAAGGTTCTTGCTCTTGGAAGCCCACAAACTTGCCGATAGGCATTATATCCATCCAGGCCATGATCCCGACCTCTTCTGATGTTGATGGAAACCAGGTCAAAACCATGGTCTTTCCCCGGCCGTTGGAATAGGTGGTTGGTGATCTCTGAAGATATCTTGTCATCGGCGGACTGACAACGCTGTTCCACCAATCCTGAAAATAACACCGACGTAGTTCATTTATTCAGCGTTTAAAGAACTCAACACATACATACGACATTAAAGATTAAGTGGTTCATTTTATCATAAAATTAGACCTTTCTCGGTCAAGCAACCGACGGAATGCACTTTTAGGGACGGGGAGGGTCAAGGGAATAGGAAACTTGTGACCGTCACAGGAGGACCTCGGGTTCGTTTTTCTAGCTTGCGCCTGACGAGGACCCTTGCCAAGAAGGGACGAAGTATCGGTAGGATAAATTTCAGCAGACTTTTTGGTTTAGTGCAGTAATGTAAATGCAATCAGGGTTGCCACCTGCTCCCGTCCAAAGTGTGCTATTTTTCTCGAGAACAGGGTGCTACATAAGTGCTACACAAAATTTTTGCTAAAATATCAAATTTTCCCGTAATCCTGCTTGGTGTTGATCAATTAACTTTTAGTCGCGTTTTCGACCGCACAAAGATTACAGCATTTCTACGAATACCTTTGTTATTTTCACTAAAGCGTAATAAACTGCGTGGCGCTTAGAGTTGCCACCGATAGAAAAATTGTACTCTTTTTATTCCAGACAGCCGTTTTTGTCTAGATCTATTTTTCCTTGTGCGGCATACGCGGCGCGTTTCGAGTGCAAACTACGGCTGCGGCAGTGCAGAACGTCTTCTTGCACCTTCGTACTCATATTTGAACTATTTTTTCGAACCTGTTTTACTATAGCTGTCCAGTTTATCAAGTTGCAGTTGCATTGAATTACACACATTACACAATTATGTCATAACCATACATTGACGGAGAAATTCAAAATTCAAGATGCAAGTGTTACCCTTTTGGATGTTTCCTCATCGCTTTCAAAAATCGTGGACAACAGGGCCCAACCAGCGCACGACGTCGTCCACTGCTTCCTGATCGAAGATTAAAAATTAAGTGTCTTTTCTGTGTGTTTATGTGTTTTCTTTATTTTCTTTATTTTCTTCATTTACTCCGCCTTTTCAAAATGGCGGGTCATAAATAAATTACTTACTTACTTACTTACACTGCATACAATTCGAGAGTAGTTGACGCTAGTTTCGAAAAGTCTTTATCTTTCAGTGAACTGAACTTAGTGAACTGTGGTCGTTTATAGAGGCAAAGATTTCCGAGGCTAAAGGTTTTTTCTAGCGGAAAACAAGAGATTAATCTCTTGAAAATATCAAGTTAGAAAAGCTCAGCAGAAAAGCCTCCTCCAGTCTATTTAAATCCCCTTTCTTGCTGAACTCTGGTCCTAATATTTTTTTTCCCGAAAATTGTAGCGCGAAGGTGCTGCTTTTTTCCATATTTTCCGGAATAGTGCTACATTTTACCCTGATCGTGCTACGGTGCTACACAGGCGAAAATAGTGCTACAATTAGCACACTAGTGCTACAGGTGGCAACCCTGAATGCAATAGTTTGCTCCACACACATACATGGCTTCTTTAAAGTACAACTCTTACTAGAAATGATCTTTTCCCTATAAAATGGATCAGAAAGAGCGTTTTCGAAAACACCATTACTTTCCACCTAAAACTAGCGATTCTCTTGTTACCGCTTGTCGAATATATCCAGCCTTCCTGCTCTCCGACGCGGCGGCTGGGCGCAAAGATTTGAAAACTGAACGTATCTTGATTAAAAAGTGGGAAAACTAAGCAAATAAAAGAAGTAATAAACAGAAGATTATCACATCCTTATGTGTGAAAGAGTTGTCAGCAGACAATGAAGATTCCGGCAAACTTTTCGTTGGGTGGCGGGAAAACTCGGCAAGGTCGAAAAAGCGCTAAAAATTCGTAGTTACGAAACGAAACAACGGAGAAAGATGGGGATTTCAGAAGCTTATAGCACCACATGGGAGCTAAGTATATTATAAAAGGCAGAATAAGCAAGAGGGGTCCTTTAAAACTCTGTTTTAGCCTCACTTAGCCCCATGTCTTCGGGGAGAAACACGGCAAAGTTTATACAAAGTGGATCTCTGACCAATAAGCTCCTCAGAATCAGTAGTCTGATACACCTCGAAAAGAGCGAAAGAGGGAGAATGCACAAATCAGTGTAGTTTCAGGGTGAATAAGCAATATATAGGAAGCATACAATCTACACATACAATCCACTTTTAAAGGCAATTCGTGAGAATGCAGAATGCCGTTCTGGACATTTTTACCGACTTTTCCGTCGACTGTGCTATTGCCCCGAGCCACCGAATGGTTAAAATGATTGTATATATTTTGTAAGAAAATTCATGTGTTAGTGTAATCTTATTATGTGATGTGTAATATCACGAATTAAATAAATTGATTGATTGATTGATAAAGCTGAAACGACTTACCACTGTTACCACGTAGAATCCCATTTTCTCCGGTTGCTTGAGAAACGCTTTTTTTTAAACATTCACGAAGTCCATCCCGATGAAAAATTTTCGAGAATTAGTCGTATGGTGTTGTCCGAAGAAGTAGCATGCAGTAGTAACTATTGCAACTGCATGCTACTACAAGCAAATTATTAAATCAAAGTACTTCATACTACTAAATATCAATACATGCAACTTTTTCGTACAACTACCATACAACTACACAGTCAAAGAATTTTTCATCGGGATGCGCTACGACCAATTCCCCAATTTGCAAGAACGATAAAAAAAAGCTTACGAGTGAAACCTTACCTCTTAATACAGAGTCCATCTGGTCCGGATCCTTCAAAAAAGATGGTTTATTGAACCACTCGCGCAGTTTATGTGCTACCCAATTTCCGGATTCGTCCACCACATGCCAATCGCCTTGGATCAGGGAATGTCCCATTCGAAAAGCTGCCGTTGCGAACTCGTTCGTAATAGAGGGGTTGACCTTTTCTATGTAAGAGTTCGAAAAACCTTCGGTTAGGGAGAGAAATCCATAAGCCTCCAGGACTTTTTGACCTAGAAAAGGAACAAAAATGACTAGCATCACATTCTCATGATACTGCTCCTCCCACAGGGATAAAAAGTAAATAAGTAAATAAAAAGTAATAAAAATTAAATAAAAAGTAAATTAGTAAATAAAAATAGAAAAACGAGATTTTCGGGGTTTTTCTTGATCAGCTAGTTACCCCTCCAAGATGATGTGCGAGGGATAAATACAATTTCGGATATTTCGGTTACACTTCCGGCAAAACCGTCCTCAGCGAAAGAAACAAAACTAAATCATAAAATCCACCACAATAACAACAGGAAAACGATGCGGAACCAACAAACAATAAGATGACATGTGACTAAAAACCAGACGAACGATGCGGACTGAACGACATGCAGATAAAAATAAAATAACGAAAGAGAAAATGTGCGTGTTCAAAGTGTATATGTACAAATCTGTGATTATTTACAATTCTGAATTCTGTTTATATTTACAATTTACCATCCGTCTGGGAAAGCGCAAAAGCTTTCACCCAGAAAACGGCCCACTGGAAAAATCCATAATGCGTTCACTTTGAATAAAACCTTCCACAGAACATTCTGTGTAAACTAGCTGATCAAGAAAAAAAAACCGAAAATCTCGTTTTTCTATTTTTATTTGAAATGAATGGTCAGCTTGGCTTCAAACCTTATATGGGGCTTAGCAAAACCTGTTATTTGTCATCACTTGACTCCTCCCTATAGAAGGTTGCCATCAGCCAATCGGAAATGCTCGCTCTTTGCTTATTTTGTCAGCGGGTCTGGTGTACGTAATAACAATAGTAATAACTGTCTTATGAAGAAACACGTGGAGTAACAAAAATATAGATAAAGTCACTAATGAAAACTTAAACTTAGATTGGACACTCGAAATCTGGATTACAGAGTTTGGGAAGTGAACCCTATCGTTAAAGGTAAGGTAAGGTAAGGTACAATTGTAATGACAAATATAAATAAACCTGGAGTTTCTCAAAAGCATCAGAGATGCCAGTGGCATAAAAAACGACGCTTCACTAATCCTGATGGGTTTGTAAAAATTATTAATACAATTCTAGCCTAAGGCATTGTAAAGAAAAAAACAAACAAACAACTATCACACTTCAACACTAAAATTTAATTCAACATTAGATACTGCTTTTTTCCAGATTTTTAAACATTTTTCTTTTAATAATCATTTCCTAGGTTTTCTTTTGTTGAAAAAGTTGAAGGTTCGTTTCTTCCAACTACAGCCTGAAAAGGTCCCTTGCCCAGAAGGGTCGAAATATTGCCAAAGAAAACTTTAGCTGACTTATCGGTTTTGCGTCATTTTTATATGATTGGCAGTCAGCTAGGGCTGA
This sequence comes from Branchinecta sandiegonensis, assembly GCA_030848855.1. Lineage (NCBI taxonomy): Eukaryota > Metazoa > Arthropoda > Branchiopoda > Anostraca > Branchinectidae > Branchinecta > Branchinecta sandiegonensis. The sequence continues at coordinate 1,875,528 of JAUPMV010000012.1, forward strand.
AGGATGTTGCTTTAATCTATTTTTTAACAAACTAAAACCTAGGAAATGATTATAAAAAGTAAAATATTTCAAAAACCTGGAAAGAAGCAGAATTTAATGTTAAATTTCTTTATTTTTAATTAATTCGTTTAATTCCATGTTATCTTTTTACAAAAACAGTGATGGATCGTCATACATGGTCATAAATAATTACATATATGTTACAATTTTAAAATACTATCAGATAACAAACATAATTACGAGCATGTCCAGCTTCAGAACTCAAGGCAAAGTAAAGTAAGCGCCGCAGGCGATTTTTTTTCAATCCGAGCAAAATTCCTTTCAAACTTCTACCTTTTAATGTAGCTTAGACCCCAAATCTCAAGCTTAAAACCGCACATAAATGATGCACACTTCAACTAAATTGAAATAGGGTAGAACTCCAAACAGCCGTAGGCAAAAAATTGTTAAATCGGCCTTTATTCGGCAACATTCGACTACTTCCCACACAAACTCTTGCTTTCAACGTGGGTCAGATCACAAGCAGCAGCTTCTACCGTATTTACCTGAGACAATTTGAAATTCAGCGCCGCCGGCGATTTTTTTTGTAATCTGACCTTTTTTCTGTCATTTCTAGCTTTTGCCTAACACTTCACCTAAATTACGGGCCATTCAGCCAGATAGCGAGTAGGCTACTATGAAAGACGGCACAGGTAAAGTTTTCCGAAACGTTTTAAAGGCTGCCTACGATATCACATATCTGTCCGTGACCCGATAACTCGCAAACGGAGTCGGATATTTTGCCGGATGCTGGTACGTGGTAGTGCTTCCACTCTGAATTTAGACCACAACAAAATAGTGCAATCATCAGGCCCGTCATACAGTGCGTCATATATGTGCAAACCTTACTCCGCAAGACATTTAAAAAAATAAACCTGTTTCTCTTTAAGATCAGCAGATTTTTGCACAAAACCAGGTAGAATAATGCTGAAACGTCGCGCCGCAGGCGTACTCACAGAGCGAAAATCACGATTTGGTAATGGTATTTATGTCACTCTGACAAGCTCGAAACATACGACTGTCATTCTAACAAGCTCGAAACACACGATATTTCGTAACGTAGAAAATCTATATAAAATCTATATATAACCATACGACCAGAAATAGGTCACTTCCTGACGAAATTCACCTAACTGCCTCATACGGCAAGCTCAGAACTTACGACTGTCTCTAATATACGACTACAAAATCTCTTCGAAAAATACAACAAGAAACGGGTCATTTTCAGGGAAAAATCGCGGTCGGTGTCATTTTGGAAAGTTCCATACGACTGTAATTCTGACAAACTGAGAACACAGAGCTGTGAATCTGACAAGTTAAAACATACTACTAAAATCTCTACGTTACAATACGACCAGAAACAGGTCATTTGAAGCCGAAGTTCACGATTAGCTAACTGCTTTATCTGCCTTTATCTGGCAAGGTTAAAACTTACGATTGTCTCTAATTCACGAATAGAAAATCCCTTGTAAAGTACGTCACGATACGGGTCTTTTCAGGCGAAATTCGCGGTTGATGTCATTCTGGCAAGCACAAACATAGGACTTTCATTCTGGAAAACTCAGAACACACAACTGCAGATCTGAAAACATACGAATAGAAATTTCTTCGTAACCAGACGACTAAAAAATATGATTTGTGGGTGAAATTCACGTTTGGCCTGTATGTCATTCTGATAAGCTCAAATATTCGTACCATCATACAGACAACACGACTGAGACACGACCGCCCCTGGTTACGGGTTGACCTAACTTGCAGATTTGTTGCCACAGGGGGTAAAATGGAAACTCCCAAACTCTGTAATCCAGATTTCGAGTGTCCAATCGAAGTATAAGTTTTCATCAGTGACTTTGTCTATATTTTTGTTACTCCACTGTGTTTCTTCATAAGACAGTTATTACGTACACCAGACCCGCTGACAAAATTAGCAAAGAGCAAGCATTTTCGAGATAAACTACTCTAATGGCTCCATATTATCTGCGTGTTGCAATTTACGAGGCGGATCAGGCTCCCGCTTATCGGTTCCGAGGAGCTATTGATTAGAAATGCCTATTGTGAAGGTTTTTCCGTGCTACCCATCAAAGCCAAGGAAGCCAAGTGAGGCTTAAAACAGCCGAGATGGATGTGTGATCTTCTTCTTCTTTGTTATATTAGGCTATGTTGGTTGATAACACCCTTACACGATCCGTACAACTTTTTTGTATGTTTCACTGTTCAATATCCAAATTAAAATTACATATTGTTCATAGACCGATATGGTAACTCATACATGCAATTATACAGTTAATTATGCAATTATACAGAGTTCTTTTTTTTTCGATTCGCGAAGTTCCTTCTGAGACTTCCCCCGTGGACGAGGAACTCCTATATCATGCGTACGTACGGTGTATCCGACCCAACAGTTTGTGTTAACCGTGTCGTTGTGAATTTTCTGGAAAATGCTAAGGAAACAGCGAACCCGTGGCTAGCCATCCTGTTAATGTACATAGTGTGTAAATACTGCTGATGATGTTCCGTAGTGTGATTCTTCTTTTCTTTTCTTTTTCATTTTCATACTCCGTCCTAATTCCATGTGAATTTTCGGGTAATAAAATTACTTACTTACTTACAGGTTCTTACTCTCCTACATCTAAACAATCTCATACAAGAGAAAAAACGGCAGCTTTAAACGGGTGACGTAGGCTATGTTGGGACATGGAGTAGAAACTGTATTTGCTTCGACTTCTGCTTTAAGGGTACCAAAGGTCTCGATGGGATCCCAAAAAATCAATATTTGATCCAGACAATTGGTTCTTGTCTTCGCCAGACCCAGTCTTCACCAAACACCTTGAACATTTCTACTATTGAAATTTAGAAACAGATTAAGGCCGAATACCTAATCATCTGAGAAACCCAAGTTCAGATATAGATTCAGCATGTGTGATTACCCCTATAAGTCAAATCTATTTTGACGAAACCGATCGAAACTTCCTACCTCACTTCTAAATATTCTTTGAGCCCAAGCTGACTTTGAAACATTTATTCAAACAATGTTTACAACGGGTACGTCAGCTACGATTCTTTATCAGCGATATTCCGGCCCTTTTTGGCAAGGGTCCTCGTCAGGCTGTCAATCCTCTGGTTCAACTTCGGGGAAGGAAACATTGATTACAGGTTTGTTTCCTTCCCCGAAGTTGAACCAGAGGATTGACAGCCTGACGAGGACCCTTGCCAAAAAGGGCCGAAATATCGCTGATGAAGAATCGTAGCTGACGTACCCGTTGTAAACATTGTTTGAATAAATACCTCACTTCTGCCAATTTTCCGGTCGGTGGAATTCCATAGCTACTTGTCAGGCGAAAAAATAAAGCTAAAAAAAGAATTTAGCCTACCTGCTTACCACATCTCGAACATCTAATCAACTTCATATAAAACTTCAGCTTATGACAAATTTTCCGGTTTCAGCCGGATTCCGGGCGAACTATATGTCGGGGTAAAAAACGATTGTCAGATACGGATTCAGCATCTCTGCCCACCACAAAATCAGACATCTAATCAACTACAAATAAAACTTTTGTTATAACAAATTTTCCTGTTTTGGCCGGATTCTGGGTGAATTGCTTGTCCGGGTAGAAATGTTTTTTCACGTAAGTGTTCAGCGTGCTTTCTTACCCCTAAATCGAAAATCTAATTAACTTCAAATAAAACTTTTACTTTTAACAAACTTTCCGATTCTGGCCGGGTTCCGGGCGAACTATTTTTCCGGCAAGAAAATAGTTTTCAAATTCGTGTTCAGCATGTCTTTCTCTTAATTGACTATCTTATTCGCTGATTAAAAATATTTTGTTTTGTTGTCCCCACCCCTGAATGTACAGCTATAGAGCCCATCTACGAACTCGGCCTTTCCCTTCACCCGAAAAATCCTCAAACAAAGTTTCATGAAAATATCTCATTCCTTTTGAGAGTTATCGTGCTTACAGTCGGACGGACAGACGGACAACATTTTCGATGTCATAGGCACCCCTCCACTTCCTATCTCTGTAGGTGTGCTTGACGACCGAACAAAAGAAAATAGCAAGCACATATACGATCCGAAGGGACAGTCTTAGTCCTTAAAAGCTCATGCTAAGTCCAAAGAGCTAGGTCCCCAAAGCTTTTGCCCAGTAGGGCAGGATTAGATAAAAAAAAGTTCATAACTGTTTACCAGTTTAAGAGGAAATGCCTTCCCAGCTGGTTATAGAAGAAAATATTCATGGAAAAGCAAGGAAAGTGCTGGGCCATAGCGATTAATGAAAGCGTGTTCCATTTTATGTGTGAATTCGACGAGCTGAAAGGACTAAGGGATGAATTTGGGGGGGGGGGGGGGGATTTAGCCAATGTTTCGGGGTAATCACAAATCTGACGAGTTTGAATACTTTGAATTCGGGTAGTAGCAAAGCATCGACAAGACTTTGTGTAAAAGCGTATGTTTTTCTGGTATGTGATATATTTTTCCTTTTTTTGTGCATTTGCTGGCACTATGCTAGCTCTATTTTGCAATATGTATTTATTTGATTTATATCCCGCCAAATGTACAAGGCTGAGTAAAAAGAACAAATAAAAACAAGACAAGAAAAAAAAAACAGGATTAACAAATACGCTGACGTTTTCTCTAATGATCCGCTGGCATCTTGGAACGAGGAACGTCATGAAAAATTTACAATGATTACAATAAGACGTCTTCATAGCTCTAATGTCTTATTTTTCGCAGAGTGTGATATACACCAGAACAGTACAGGATGTAAGTAGTGTAGAATGCACTGTAAATCCACCCAAGTGCCTTCCGGTTGTACAACCATAGATAGATAGATAGGCCATACACAAAATCATACATTTTTAAACACTTCGAGAGAGCGATTATATAAACTCACATGTAAAACGCTTTAAACTCCCACCACCAATAACTATTTACATCTCTTTAACGCTTCTTTGACAAAACCTGTAACTGCCATTATCGCTGACCGTGAAGATGACTTTAGGATACCAGGAAAGAGCAACCCATCTTCACCAAAAAATCTTACTCTCAAATCCGAGAGCCCCTTGCATCTTGACAGGAAGTGGGACAGATTCTCCTCTTCCAAACCACATAACGAGCAAGTATAACATGACTTCGGGTTTCGGGAATTTCTTTCAAATAATTTAACCCTACTCTTAAGAGGGAGACTGTTCGCTCGGATCTGGAACCACAAACGCAGGTTTTCAGCCGGTAAACGAAACTTAAAATAAAATTCAAAACCAACCGACTCTTTAATATTCCTATAATCTTTCAGAGTCTCTGAATTAACAGTCTGATCATGCCAAAACTGAATTTCCTGATCCTCCTGAACTCGCGCAAATCTGCGACAAAGTTTATCAAAGTTGATCAGTTTATCATCAGTTTATCAAACTGGAGGTATCCTGAATAATAGCCGAACAAGTCTTGGAAAGCGTGTTTTTGAAACTGAGGCCAAGCCACTTTGGCGAATTAGTTAATGCAAAACATCACTATGGGTTCATGTAATGCCCTCACCAACTTACCCAACACAGCTGGCAAGTACTCGTTGTACGTAATCCTCTGCATAATTGCGCCAATAATCCTCCTCGTCTCCTCGTACACCCGCTCGTCACCCCATCTAGGATTCGCTTTTTCCAACTCTTCTGCAATCCTGTTATGTTCCCTAAGAAAGATGATATGGAGAGCTGTAAGACCTGGAACTTGGTTCATTCTGTCATCACCGCTAATGAAACAACCTTTGGTGTTGGCGTCTCGGATGCAGTTGAGGCCGTTTGGATCTTCTGGGGTGAAGGTACGACCGTCATGAATCATAACTCGAAGGCGGCCCCCTTTGAACTCGCGGAGTCTGTGGGCGTCTTCGGCGGCGTTCCCGTAGATCTGAGAGGCATCGATAAAGTGATTGATTGTGTTCATCTAAAAAGAAAAACACGACTTGATTTGCATAATTGATTCATTGTATATATTTCTATTCAAGTGTCTCCTTCTGGGCAGGATATACACTAATATATGGTTGCGTTCCACAAACATATTTCAATCTATCAATCATGTTTAATCCAAATAGCTAAAAGATAGAAGAGGATTAAAAATTTACGAAATACACAAACACGAAATGAATTAACTAATATACTTACAAGATTTGACCAGAAATAAATGGTGGGATGAAACTACGTAAAAATTGGGCAGAAGAATTAGCAGGATATGGAGAAAACTGATTGCCAGTATTCCTCTCGGACCGACGCACGGAGGGGAAAATAGATGGGCCATCTGGGGACAACACATTATCTTAGCTCCTATTTGTTTGAAAGAGTATTTCTACGTTCAGTTAATTTAGGAACGTCAAGTTTAATGAGAGCATCTTCATCTGAAATATAATTCTCACTGCTCTCTTTTGAACATTTTCCAGGCGATCAGAGAGGTCTGCAGAAAGAGAAGAATGCCAAACCGGTGAAGCACATTCTAAATGAGGACGGATAGAAGTTTTAAACTAACAGAGAAGGCATTTAGTATCCAAACCGAAAGATTTAAGTGTGGAGAGGGATTTAATTAAAAAGTTGGTTTTACGGAACATGAAAATTCCATTTCAGATCGTCATCGATTATTACCCCAAGCAATTTAACCTGAATGACAATGGATATTCAGCAGTTTCTCACACTGGACTTGTCCCAGACATATTTAGTATTGGAGTCTTAACGCCGGTTTTAACAAGACCAAAGGTGTCGATGGAATCCCAAAAACCCAATATTTGATCCAGACAATTGGGTCTTGTCTACGCCAGATCGAGTCTTCGCCAGACTCCTTGAACATTTTTACAATTAAAATTCAGAAACAGATTAAGGCCAAAAAGCTAATCATTTGAGAAAACCAAGTTCAGATATGGATTCAGCATGTTTGTGTTTACCCCTATAAGTCATATCTGTTTGGACGAAAACTTCCTGCCTTACTTCTTCGAATTTCCTAGTTTGTGCCGAATTCTGGAATTACCTGTCAGGCAAAAAAAAAGAAGCTGAAATCGAACTCAGCGTATCTTCTTTCCCCTATCTCGAACATCTAATCAACTTCAAATTAAAATTTAACTTACAACAAATTTCCCGGCTCAAGCCGGATTCCGGGCAAACTATATGTCCGGGTACAAAATGACTGTCATGCACGGATTCAGCATCTTTTCTTACCCCTAAATCGGATATCTAATCAACTATGAAGACTTTTAACAATTTTCCGGTTTTGGCCGGATTCCGGGCGAACTACTTGCCCGGCGAGAAAATGATTTTCACCATTGCGTTCAGCATGTCTTACTACCCCTAAACCGAACGTATAATTAACTTCAAATAAAACTTTTACTTTTAACAGATTTGCCGGTTTTGGCCGGATTCCGGGCTAAGTACTTGTCCGGCGAGAAAACGGTTTTCACCATCGTGTTCAGTATGTCCTCTTACCCCTAAATCGAACATCCAATCAACTTCAAATAAAACTTTTACTTTTAACAGATTTTCCGGTTTTGGCCGGATTCCGGGTGAACTACTTGTCCGGCGAGAAAATGATTTCCACCATCGTTTTCAGCATGTCTTCTTACTCCATAATCGACTGTCCCATTAGCTGTTTAATAATATTTTGCTTACCCCTTTATTTAAACCCCTCCCCCACCCCTAAATATACGGCTACAAAGCCCATCTACGAACTCGACCTTACTCTTGATCCAAACAATCCTCACACCAAGTTTCATCAAAATATATCATTCTCTTCGAGAGTTATCGTGCTTACAGACGGACGGACGGACAACTTTTGCGATGTCATAGGTATCCCTCCACTTACGTTTTGGGATCCCAAAAAAGAGTAAAGATCCAGCGCTGTGTGAGTCTTACCGCCCAATTACTGTGTCACCTGTTTCGTGTAAATTAATGGAGCTATTGGTAACTGATGAGATTAATGCAGTGTGTTTTCCGCTGGATACACAGTTTGGGTTCAAGCGTGGTATAAGTAGGGAACATGTTCACAGTATTTTAGCTAATGTATTAATAGATTGTGTTGAGACAGGAGAGACTGTGCATCTTGCAGGACATGATGTGCGACGTGCTTTCGACTCGGGTATTCATTCTCATTTATTATATTCTGCTAGTAGTAGAAGCCTAGACAAGTCAATTATTGCGGTTTTTATAAATAAGTACAAGAAACTCCATGTAAAAATTAGGCTCAAATCGAATGGTATTTCGGTTGTTCAAATCCCGGTTGAGAAAGGCATCCGCCAGGGTACGATCACGTCGCCACCGTTGCATAATAACAGTGTAATTGATTCACAGACTCATGTTATGACTAGTTATGTATTTCGTGGGTTGGATTTGTCATTATTGAATTATGCTGATGACGTTTTAAATCTGACTAGAGCAGCTTCTATGATTGAAACAAATTTTCCGATTTTAAATGATGAATACAGAACTACAGGTCTGTGTTTCAATGCTAAAAAAAGTGAAGTGCTGACATTTCGTGGCGCATATAGATCTTACGGTGCAGATAAATTTAAGCTTTGCAATCAAGAGGTGGAGTCCTCGATGTCTCTCACATACCTTGGACTTCCTATTGGCGGAGATATGAAGTCCACTCGAGATGGACTTATTAGCCAGTTTTCGCTTCGAACACGCAAATCTTATGGAGTACTTGTACCGTGCAAATTGAACTATAACCGCCAAATCCTAGCCCGCCTCCATTCACTGTCTGTAAAACCCCATCTTCTAGCACTATCCCCTTTTTGGCCCATATTTACCGCGACTGATAAGAAATGCATCCGTTCCATTTACTTTAAGTACGTTAAGTTTTTACTGAAATTGCCACTCTGGATCAGAAATACACACGTTGCGAGAAAATACGGTGTTGCAAATCCAAATCAGCAGATAAAAGACCGGGGTGATCGTTTTGCGGCGGGCTTGGACATTAGCCACAGTTTATATCTTGCTATGCTGTAATTCAGTCTTTGTGTGTTTTGTGAATTTAGCTGATGTAGATCAATTGCAGTTGTTGTTTTGTTTTTTCTTTTCTTCTTCTTTTCAAACTCCATTTAGGACGAATCTTTAGTCATACAAATGGGTAATAAATATATCATCATCATCATCATCAAACTTAACAATTGTTAACAATCGTTAACTTAACTTCGGGGCGGAGCTAACTGCAGCTTTAACGATCGTTAACTTTTCCCAGTTCTACAGTTGTTAACTATTTTGTAACGATGCTCACCGACCATCATTACAAAATAGTTAACAATCGTTTAGCTCTGGAACGGGAATTGTAGGTAGGCGGAGCTTAAATTTCCAAATCAGAAACGTGGAACGCAAAAAGTTAACAATTGTTAACAATTTGTTAACGGTCGTTAAGTTCCGGAATGCAACCTATGTCTAATTTACATAAAAAAAATTAAATGGTTAATATTCGAGGGGCGTAAAAGCTTCAATTGCGTACACAAATGACGCTTTGCTAATTGATTTGAATGACTTGTAACCAAAAATAATCAAATTAAACCCAATACTAACAAAAACAAACACAAACATCAGCACGATAATTTCAAGACAAGATAATGAACTGTCAGAGCAAAGTGAATGTCAATAAGTACTTTCGAAAACAGTAGCTAAATAGGATTCGTATGATCAGAGGCGTTATTAGCCAAAATGTTTGGGGGGGCGCAAGGTATTTACCGACTGGCTGGACGACTGTGTTGACGAAAAATCGGCCTTTTTTAAGAAAAACTACTATTTTTAAGAAAAAAACTACTATTTTTGCGAGAAACCGACCGTTTTTAAAACTTTTGCAAGAAAAAAATCGACTGTTTTTACGAAAAAACGTGGCACTTCGCGCCGACTCGGCTATTTCTTATCGACTGGCCGACAACATTCGGAGGGGGCGTCCCCCCTCCCCCCCCCCTAGTCGTGACACCCTGCTTATAATACAGATTTTGAGACGTAGAACTTGTGATGAACAACGCCAAAGGCTAAGAAGGATCCCACAATATTTTACTCTAGTCCCAGTCTTTCTTTCACACCACACAGTGAGTCGACATCGACTGTCTTTTTCTTTTCATTTCATTCCACAGAACCACGGCATAAAAAAAAGGAAAATAAAAAAAATCTCGAATCAAACCGTCAGGCTCTTCCATTCCCACAAAAAGCAGAAAACAATCTCATTCATTTCGCCGTGAATAGGGTAGATGTAAAGACCCAGAGGCGTTACCAGGAACCAGGGTATTATACCAACTGGCATGGAATTTTTACCTACTGTTTTTTCTTTCTCACGATCAATTAAAAGAGTCGGCAAAACCGCTCCATTTACCGACTGATATCGGCACTTTGGTAGAAGCCATGTTGGTATTTACATCTTCTATATTTAACCAAACACAAAACTGTGGTGCCGTTAGTCTTGTTTAAACAAATTTTAACCTACTCAAAATTTGTTTTTACTGAGTGGCCGGCTACGTTAGGGGGCTCCCCCTTCTTCCCTATACGCGGCAGCTCTGTTCCCACAAACCATCCTCCCAAGATATTTTTTTCTCAATCACAGAGGAAAAAAGCAATCTTTCTTCCCTCTCTTTCTCCCCCCTCCCTATTCTATCCCGCTACCATATCACTACTCACACAAACAGCGAAAACCTCAATAGCCTACGACGGAGAAATAAACAAAACAAAAATTCCACACAGCTGACTCTAGGTGACTAATGTGTTGGAGACCATGGATCAATGCCATGTAGGCTTAAATGAGTTTACCTCGGCAACAGTTACGATACATTCCATACCTCCGATTACAAGGGAAAAAGGAATAACAGCGACCTGACCTGACCTTACTTTCTTCCGCCCCCAAAGAGGGAGAAATCGACTTGGCATTTACTGACTTTTCCAGGATGCTCTCAATTTTTATATAAAAACGGATATTAGACAAGAATCTCGAAGACCTCGACCCGACCAGGGGGTATCTCCGTAATGGAAGGAGGTGGGACTCCTGTTTCAATTCTCGATTCCCTTCACAAAATACCTAGATTCTTACACGACTTGTAGTACAGCCGCTATCGCTAGGGAGATTGAAACAGCTTGTGTCCTGACGCAAGTAAAGGTATGATCAAATTATACAAGGACCTGGCTAATCGTGACGAAGAATCTGAAGTATTCTTAACTTAATTTTGGAGTCCAAACAGAAATCTAAAAAGGTCAGAGTTAAGCAATCAAACAAAGTCAAAATTAATACTTGAAGACGGGGAAAGGCGCACACGATATGGAAACATTTAAGTGGTGGAACAGAACATACAATTGTTCCTGGGCACCAGGGGCGTCCCGGGGGCTGGGATTGGGGGTGTTGACTCCCCCCCCCCCTCCCAGAAGGTTTGTGGACCTAGTGGAGGCTCGATCATGGGACCTAAGGGACTTTGCTCAAGGAATCGACCGAAATCTTGCTCAAGGAATCTATCAGAACTTGTCTCGGGGAATTTACTGGAGGATGGATCAGGGAATCTAACGGACTTTTCTCCACGGAATCTACTAGAATTTGGCTCAGGGAATCTACCGGCATTTTGCAGCTTACCGGATAAGTATATACTCACCAAAGCAATGGTATCAACCGGATGCGACATAAATTTACTGTCGGAAAATTGGGTTTGTGTGACATGTACATGTTGTGCATGATGTGACATGTTGTGTGACATATTTTTTGTATTATTATTTTTTATTCTCTTTTATTTCTTTCTTTTTCTTGTTTTATAATCGATCTCTAGCATTCTAACGTGGCTTTTGTGACCCCCCTCGGTGTCTCAGTTGCTTGAGCGTCAGGCCTGGAAAACGAAGGTTGAGGGTTCAAATCCCGCCGGAGGATCATTTTGCCTTTTCACGTCACTGCTCAAGTCAGCACTTACCTGATCAGCATATCCAAATCGACAGTCATCCCTCGGCGCTACGACGGACCTGACCATATTCAGACACCTCACCCCCTTTGGCCCGAAAAAGGGGTCATTCGAGGGAATCTCAATCTCGAAGCAAAGCTTATTCTTCTTTCCCACTGGTAGCATTTCCCCGTTGGGGGAGCAGCACTGAAGTACGGAGTTATTGGAAGAGCGGAACATGGGAACATGGGAAAGGTCGTGGTCAAGGAACTGCCCCCACTGCATGGCCATATGGGTGGCGTCACTCCATGGGCGGTCTTCGTCAAAGAGGACGCGTGTGCGAATGAGGCGGGGATTGGGGGGCTCGGCGCCGTTCCGCATCTTCGGTGACGCCCAGATTCCTGGAAAGAAAGTACATCAACATATATAACATAAAAAATAGGTCCCTGCTAATGAGACCAACAAATATTTACGACCTTTATGAGATCGCCATTTGGTCAAAGAGATTCAGTCTCTGTCAGACTGGCTCCTTTTTTTCTTTTTTTTTCTCGAAAGTCTTAGGAGAGTTCAATCCTCTAGCAAATCAGAAAACAGGGGTCAAGGAACAGGGTAAAGAGTGGAAGAAGTAAAAATCAACTAGAGGCAGTGAAGATACCCAGAAAAGCGTTACAGAAGCATCGAGCTCATGGACCATAAAGTGGATTTGAACTGCGCTGCTCTCAACCAATCCGCAAAATGCACAATCAATCAGCCAAAAGTAGCCTATATACACTGTCAGAAGTTTCATAGCAGACAACAAAAGGATGCGCGTTTTCAACAGACAATTCAGTTCAATTCAATTCAATATAATCTAAAAAACAGATAACGGACAAGCCGATGGGTTGCTTTTACGTCAAAACATAACGTCATAACAGAACAATCTACAAGTATCTACAATTTAATGCGTAACTGACAGAAACAATGCGTAAATGACAACACATGGGATGTTATCTGTTGTGTTTGAAAACGTTATGCATGAAATGTTATGAATAACATGCATTACTAGGAAAAGCAAAAAACAGCCAAAAAAGCATCTGCTGACTTTTTTGATGTCGGAAAATTCAGCAGAAGCTTTTTTAGTGGGTTTCGGCTCTTCCTGCACTATCAGAAGCTTCATAACAGATAACAGAACAGTGCAGTCTTGCACTGTCTGTTGCATTTCAACAGACAGTGCATAACAGACAACGCTTGGGATGTTATCTGTTGTGTTGGAAAACGTTATACATGAAATGTAATGCATAACAAGCATTGCCAAGAAGAGCCGAAAAACAGCCAAAAAGGCATCCACTGTCTTTTTTGTTTGTCGTCATGATGTCTGAAAATTCAGCAGATGCTTTTTGGCAATTTTTCGCTCTTCCTGATGGCAACGCTTGTTATGCATAACATATTCAAACACAACAGACAACATCCGAAGTGTTATCTGTTTACGCATTCTCTGCTGAAACCGCGCATCCTTGCGTTGTTTGTTATGAAGAGTGTAGTCGTTGTAGTCGAAGTGATAATCCTCTATTCTATCTTAAAGGACCCCTCGCACTATGTACTGTATCTGTTCCAGTATTTTAAGATAATTTAACACTTTAAAGTACACTAGTCAGAAGTTTCATAGCATACAACACAAGGATGCGCGGTTTCAACAGACGCATTGGCTGTTGAAACGGCGCATCCTTGCGTTGTCTGTTATGAAACTTCTGACTAGTGTAGTAGTTACCTACTTTAACTACTAGTGAAAATAACTAGTAGTCAAAGTAGGCAACCACGGCTAAATTACCCACGGCTTTGGCTGCATAAAGACTTATTCCGGACCCGTTGACTTCTGCAGAAATATCTATAAATATGCATAACAAGGTCTCTGTGATTAATAAACTTCTCGCAAACAACCGTCGACACCATTATACCCATTGAAAGTAGCAAAACAAGCCAAGTGAAGAAATCAGTGATGCGTGTGTGAATAGGGTATCCGGGTTTAAAGATGGATGGAGCGATTGCGAAATAGATTACATTAGTATTATAGGTATTACAGGCCATTTCAGAAAACTAATTCTGCTTTGTTTTTTATAGGCAAGACTACCAGTTCTCTGGTAGTGCGATTGAATTTGCGGTTAACTTCTTTTGTTCTCTTGCTAAGCCGACGGAAATTCGAAGATTTCTTTTACGTACTACATTATTCCAATCATAATACAAAGCCCTAGCTGCAATAGAACGTTTACGTTTCTTTTCCGTTTTTCACTTTACTATATCCGTTCAATCGCGGCGTTCGGTTCGCATTTGTGTATCAAAGGTCGCTACGTTAATGCACACTTACGGGTGGAGTTGGCAACCCAAGTACCTTTTATCCAAATTATAGTGGAGCATGATACTCACGAAAAAACAGCTACAGATCACAAAACAACAAGACCTAAGGTTTCGGTGGGATTCCAAAAATGTAATATTGGATCCAGACAATTGGGTCTTGTCTTCGCCGGAATCCTTGAACATTTTTACTATTAAGAAACAGATTAAGGCCAAATAGTGTGCTTAACCCCATGAGTCATATCTTTTTTGACGAAACTGATCGAAACTTCCTGCCTTACTACTGACAAATTGCCGGTTTCGGCCGAATTCCCTAACTACTATAGTCCGGCAAGAAAATAAAGCTCAAAACGAATTCAGCGTATCCGCTTACCCCTATGTCGAACATCTGATCAACTTCAAATAAACTTTAACGTATAACAAATTTTCCGGTTTCAGCCGGATTCCAGGAGAACTTTATGTCCGGGTAAAACCAATTGTCATATAGGGATTCAGCATCTCTTCTTAACCCTAAATCGACATCTAACTAACTAAAATCTCATTGAACTTGACGTTCCTAAATTAGCTGACCGCAGAAGTACTCTTTCAAAACAATTTGGAGTAAAGATTACGTGTTGTCCCCAGATGGCCCATCCATTCCTCCCTCCCCTCCCGTCTTCCGTGCGTCGGTCCGATAGGAACACTAAACGTAGGGCTACAGTGCCCATCCACGAACTCGACCTTTCCCTTGACTCAAAGAATCCTCATACCAAGTTTCATCAAAATATTTCATTCCCTTCGAGAGTTACCGTGCTCACGGACGAACGGACATACGGACGGACAAACGGACAACTTTTGCGATGTAATGGGTATCCCTCCACGTGGTATCCCTCCTGTGGTATCCTTCCAGCAAAACAAGCCAAGTGAAGAAATCAGTGAGGTGTGTGTGAATGTGAGTGGGATCCCAAAACAGCTACAAATGCCGACCCCCCCCCCCCCCCTCCTATTATACCTTGGAGAACAATACGAATTTTTCAATTTTTCAATTTGCACTACAGCAACTTTGAACTGAATATTAATTATTTCTCGATTTTTTTTTTCGCATCTCTGTTCCCAGAGCCGCTACACAAACCGAAAGAAAAAGAAACAAAAAACAAAACAGAAACGTTCAACCATTCTAGTCAACACCTTTAACTCTTCGATAGGTGAAATTTGCGACTGCAATTCATTGGTCTCTGCCGAACTCCACTAATCAATTGCAGTTACACTGAAGACAAACTGGTAGTATTCACACTAATAATAATAATAATTTATTTTTGACCCATCATACACTCACAAAGAGAAAGACGGAGTATAAATACAAAAAGAGGAAAAAGTAATGTACAGAAAGACATGACACCATACAAAAGCACACGACACTAATTTCTAACAAATTAACCTAATAATGAAAAAAAAGAAAAAAAGAAACAGCAACAAAGGACAACAGAACCAAACTAGAACAGAAAACCCTTCCAAGGGTGGTTGGAAGGATTTTCTGACAACTTAAGAAAAAGTTTATCCGCGGCATCAAGAGGATCCGGCAGGTTGTATCTCTCCAGCAGTCTACCGTTCCTTGTCCAGGGCGGCACCCGAATGAGGAACTTGGCATATTTGAAGTAAGCCCTCCTAATTTTTTTTTTTTTTTTTTTAAATAAATCTTGCAGTATTTGCTACTGGGATTCATCTTGTCTCTGGAAAGATAATCTTATCTCTAATAATGATCTTGACTCAATAGAAATAAGGTTAATCCCAGTAGCAAATACTGCAGATAACTTTAATCCTTACTCGGAGAAACTTTTTACAGTGCAGGCTTACAGTAAAAAGAACAAAAAAAAACATCACATACCATCCGAATACTTGGGCGGCAAAATTCGCTCTAGTGGAGTACCCGTCTTTCCCCAGTTTGGATGGAGTCGGTTATTGCAGCTGCCATCTAGCTTCCGAAATTTACTGTTGAAGGAACAGAAAGGAGTGACAGGACAGGCGTCTTTCAACGAGGTGTCGCGAACATCAAATCGTTGCAGACCAATGGCTGCGTCGATGGGAGATAAGTTGAACCGATCTGAAAAAAAAAATATAGTTCAAGGACACGTCCTGAGCAAAATAACACTAGGGAGTAGCGCCAAGACCTATGCTCTCCATGCTTTGCAAACGGACTTTACTCGTAGCGCTGCCCACCACGCTTGCGGCATTTAGAGCGAGACAAACTTCCTGGTTTGGAAATTTCTAGTTAAGAAAAGGTGCGGTCAGCACACACCAAACAAACAAAGGAAGCTGTATCATCTTTTAGCTATGTTCAGAATATGAAGTTGTCGGAGCGCTGGTGAACAACTGAAAAGTATGAATAGGGACGTTCTCTATCGATAGTGCTGCTAGTGTCGCTGCTATCCGAGTGTGTCACTTCTTTCAAGTCTTGGCGCTACTACCTAGTGTTATTTTGCTCTGGACACGTCGTCCTTATAATAAAAATTCATTCTATTTCAGTGGTATTTCCATCCATAGTCGTTCCCGCGATTCTGCATTTCATAAGTGTATCATATCTTCTCTATTAGTATTACACTGAATTTGCCAAGCCTGTCATCCTAGGCAATTGACATGACGGTGTTCTTGATCCCATGGATGTCATCAACGTCCGTAGGGAAAATTTTCTACAGTCCCTGGGTCCCCAGCGCAGTCTGTACCAGGCATTTCTAAAGTAGCAAGTTGTGCTAGTTCTTATTTGTTAGTTTAGTCAAGGACCCATAAATTTCCTGTAATGACTCGCCATTCAGGGGGCTTGTCATTTCCTATGCTTCTATGTTGCTATGTTGCCCGAGCCTCACATAATTTCCAAAAATTCCGCTTGGGTCGAATCGGCGTTCTTGCTCAGATAGACAAAATTTGTTGGGACTATTCAGCATGCCACCAGGTACCTAAGCTAGGACAAAAGATCGAGGATACTCTTCCATTACAGCGAAATATTCCTAATTAAGCACAACAGCTGCGAAAAGTTTTGTCTATCTGGATAGTCGGGTATTTTATCCCCGTGGGTATTTCTCGAACTATCTGACGCTCGGTCAAGAGCGCATCAAAAATCTCTTATTGACAAGCCCCCTGAATGGCGAGTCATTGCAGGAAATTTATGGGTCCCTGGTTTAGTGTGATTCTTTTTTCCTTTTTTCCTTCTTCTTTTTTCCCCTTCTTATAATCCATTTATTTTGTGTTTAGAATGGGTTAATAATATCATTCATTCATTCACATGGAAAGAAGCTAAAAGCAGCCGATGCCTTGTGTGTATAATCGTCTTTGAACATAGCTAATTTGTAAAGTCGTCAACTAACTCAGAAAATTATAACAGAAAAACGATGCCAGGCTGCAACTTCCACATTCCTGGGATCCCAAAACGTAAGTCGAGGGATGCCTATGACTTCGTAAAAGTTGCCCGTCTGTCCGTCCGTCTGTGAGCACGATAACTCTCAAAGGGAATGATATATTTTGATGAAACTTTGTGTGAGGATTCTTTGGGTCAAGGGACATTTCAAGTTCGTAGATCGGCACAAAAGCTATATGTTTAGGGGTGGGGGAGGGGTTTTAAACTAATGGGCGAAAATAACTATTTTTTAAAAGCTAAGGAGATAATTGCTTTAGGGGTAAAGAGACTTGCTGAATCCGAATGTGAAAATTATTTTCTCACCGGAATAGTTCACCCGGAATCCGGCAAAAATCGAAAAATTTATAGAAATTAAAAGTTGAATCTGAAGTTGATTAGATGTTCGATTCTGGGGTAAGAGGGTATGCTCAATCCGAAAATGAAAATTAGTTTTTCGCCGGACAAGTATAGTTCACCCGGAATCGGGAAATTTACTATAAATTTTTTAAGCCCCAATAATATAACGAATATAGGGTGAGGAGACATGCTGTCGCAACTTTCGGACATACTAAAGATAAACAAATGTGTACACGATCAGTTTAGTTATCTCCGAAGTCTCAACCGGTATTTGCTGGGTCAAAAAAGGAGAATGAATTCGACAACTGTCTTGTGAACAATTCAATAAAATTTGTCGACCAATTTTTTGCCAGTTCCTACCCTACCACATTATCCATACAGTCGAAAGCTCATCACGCGTCGGGCTACGATACTCTTTGTTTAATCTATGGACGCCGGAGGGGTAGTGATTCCGGTCGCGTGCACACATGCACAATATTTCTTGTGTTTACTAAAAGACTATTTACACCTAGCGTACATATCTTTGGGTTTAGTCATGGCAGTGTGTTGTGTCCGGGAGTCAAGGGTTGAGATTTGTTGTTCAAACTTCGTATGAGGATTCAGAGGGAAAGTACATGACAACTTCGTAGATGGGTCCTGTAAACCTATATTTAGAGCCAGAGAAGGGGGTTTCGAATTAAGGGTAGAAAATTATATTTTATAAGCTAATGAGATAGTTGTTTAAGGGGTAAGGGGGCCCGCTGAATCCATGTCTAAAATTCTTTCCTTGACGGACAAATGATTCACTCGGAATTCGGCCGAAACTGGAAGTTTGGTTGAAGCTCAAAGATTCGGTATCGGGGTAAGGAAACATGTTGAACTGAATTTTGAACTTTATTTCCTTGACAGATAAGCTAGTAAAATTTGCTAAAACGCGGAAATTTGGATTGAAAGATTCTCTTCTCAATGTCAGTAGCTCTTTTGCTCTGCACGCAGTTCGCCGGGAATGCTGCTAAAATACGAAGAATTTGGTCAAAGTAGAGAACCATTCTGAAGTTGATTAGACATGAGATACTGGAGTAAATATCCTTGATGAACCCAGATCTGAACTTGGTTTTCTCATCTGATTAGCTGTTTGGCTAAGTTGCCAAAAACTCCAAGACGGTACAAAAAAAATCGGTACATATTCAAGCGGTTGATTATGGAGTAATATCAAAATGTTAAAGGGGTCTGGCGAAGACTCGGGAATCTAAGAGATTCGATTTTCTGGATCTTTAAGACCAATAAATATTAAAGTTTTGGGATCCCGTCGAAACCTTTGGTCCTGTTCTTCTGGGTTTCAAACCGTTTTTGGTCCAGATGGATCCCGAAGGTGTAGCCAGGCCAGTGCTAAATTCCCAGATTCTGAAATCGGGAAGGTGTCAAAGGCAACACAATTGAGGGAACCCGATAAATATGCAAATGAACGGAGTAGGAGAAACAGTGAAGGTGATTAAGAGGCAACAGAAATTTGAAAAGGACGTCTTGCAAATTTTGAAGAATTGAAGAACTGGCTACCTCCATTATGATGAAAATCTGGAAGGGTTGGCTTCAGTTTGCGAATTCCCAGATATCTGGAAGATAAAGCCTGACTTCTACAGGCCTGTTGCAGCGCACGTGGGCTACCCGATGAAAAATTCTTTGACGGTGTAGTCGTATGGTAGTTGTACGAAAAAGTTGCATGTATTGATATGTAGCAGTATGGAGTACTTCGATTTAACACGTCTCTTAAGTAGTAGTATCCGGTAGCATCCCATTTTGCTGTAGCAGCATCCAGTTTGCTGGTAGTAGCATGCAGTGGCAACGGTTACTACTGCATGCGACTTTTTCGTACAACTCCATACGACTAATTCTCGAAAAATTTTCATCGGGTATGGATACACCAGATAGGTCAAGCGATCACCTTAAGGTGACATTGTTGAATGTCCGTCATAAAGACTATAAAAAGACAATATTGTACATTTCAGTCTGATCGCAGATTTCAAATCGCTAAGTTCAATTTTCTCGTTTTGGCTACTGTTTAGGAAAATATCCGGATCAGATCGTTCGCGGCTTCACATCATACTCTCACTCTACTATTCGTGTTTTAGCGTACAATTGCGGTTGTGTGGAACTTTTAACTGTTTCGGAACAAATTAATTTTTGTTTTAAATCCGACCCAGAGCCCAACTACCCAAAACCATATCAGATAAAAAAAAGGAAATGAGGCCGGGTGTACAAGACTACTATATCCCAATGAAAAATTTGTAGCCTGCGTAGTTGTATGGTAGTTGTGCGAAAAAGTTGCATGTAATACTATGTGCAACGAATACTATCATTTAATGTGCCTCAGACTAGTCCAATCTTATGTAGTAGAATCCAGTAGCATCCTGTCTTTCCATAGTAGCATCCAATCTTGCTAATAGTAGCATGCAGTAGTATGCAGTAACCCGGTAGCCTCGAAGTAGAAGCATGTAGTAGCATCAGTTAGTACTGCATGCTACTTTTTCGTACAACTTTGTACTACAATTTCGAGATAAATTTTTGATCGGGATATGCAAGGAATCAGTAACGGCTTCACGGACTTTCATTTCGTCGCCCATAAACAAAAATTCCAATTCCCTCACCCGTAAAAAATCACGAACGGATGAACGAACTTGCTGGGCTGATCCGCTTACAGCCACAGAGAATGGCAATGGAGATTCCATTTTGCAACGGTGAAGAGAATGTCCTCAAAGAACGGTGGAAAAACTGCGGAATACCCTTTTCATTTTCCCGCCGTAAAAAAAAAATTCTCGAACGGATGAAAAACAAATGCTAAATCCGCCTATTTCACAGAGAACGGGAATGCGGATCCCATTTTGCAAGAAAAGAGATAATGTTCCCCCGATGACCTGCGGAAGAACGTTGGTTACAGTGAAAAAACGCTGTCGCAGTAGCAAGCTGCCACGATTGACAGGAAGATCTAGGCAGATTGATAAACTTCGACTAAGGTTCTGTCGACAAGCTTCTAGCTTTTTTTTTGAAATAATAAATAAAAAGGTAACTTTGGTTCTCGAACTTTTATCCAGGAACGCGTGAGCCAACCAAATGTCTAGCAATTTATACAAGGATATGCATCTATGTGTTAAATAATATCAAGGATGCGCGGGAAATTCCTGTTATAACCTTTTTCAGAATTGTAATTTCGTTATAAAATAACAATTAATCGTAATCAAAATTTTGTGTCAAGTTTTTACTGATTCTGTTTTGTTTAAATATTTTCATTCGTGCCTTTTACTTTTTCTGTATTACTCCGCTGCATCCAAAAAGTGGGTCATAAATATATAAATAAAATTTGCCCATTGAATATTTGGCTGAATCCTTCGTAAAGTAACAACTACTATCGTCCAGTTACAGCCAATGCCGTCACCATAGGTTTGCGACGAGTCCTACATTATTATAATATCTATATTTGTAATTTTCAGATAAATATATATTTAGATCTGTTTATGACCTTTCCGAACAAATTTGGTTAATAAACAGAGGAAACTAGGATTACCAGGTTTCGACTACTGGTTTCGATCCAATCTGCAATGGCATTTTATATGCTATGGCATCATTTCCCGAAAAAACGTCCTATTTTGAACAGATTTGACTGCACGAGAGAGTCGTATGAGTAAGTAATAATGGCAATCTTAGTCCCCTGCAGAGTACAGTGAGCTCGCACACTTCAGAATACTTGGCAATAGTTAAGTTTTTTATTTCAATTCTTCTTCCGATTCTCCTTTTCTTGCGTTTTTGTCAGAACTGAGAACGGGGAAAGCTTCGCAATTCTGTAGAATAAAAAGTTGCTTCGATAGTCACTTCTCAATTCTCGTTCTCTGTTCACCTTCCTGATTGGTTAACAAAGAACGGATGTTTAATCCGTATAAAACAGATGTTAACGGGTGGCTAACTTAGTGTTTTTATCGAAAGCGAGAACTGGGAAGCGAGACGAGCAAGAACGGCAATTTGTACGATGATGGCGAATTTAGAAGCGACAACTGAGAATTCAGACCAGAAACACAAGTAAATGTGTTTGTTTGAAATTTATACAAACAGCAAAACTTTATTCAAGGCTCGAGGCACGGCTAACACAATATTTGCGTTTTTGCGGTAATCTGGCTAATCCCTGAGCGGGAATCTCTTGCGCGGTAACTGAGCTCACTCTTGCCGTTTTTTCAGACACCCGGTTACTGCTAGGCTTGATAGTGCAAAACGATTAGTTGAATTTTATTAAAGCTCTATTTCGGCCCTTCTTGGCATGGGTCCTCTTCAGGCTCAAAGCCGATCAAGTTGGAAAAACGAACTTGTGGGAAAAGAAACTAAAGATTCTAGGTTACTAGGTTACTGAATTCCGGACGTCTCAGCAGGGTTACTCGTTACCAGATATCAGGGTTACTAACATGTGGGTGACTGAGAAAACAACAATTCGTGGGGGTAACAGATACCCGATAACTGCGAAAACAACAATTCGTCAGAGTAACAGACACCTAGTTACCGCAAAAACGCCACAAATTTCTGGTGGCAAAATTTTGATAACAGTCGCGACCAGCTGTCATTAAAAACAATTTCTCGAACACATTCTAAAATGTCTTCTTACTCCGTTACAGTAATTCTTAGTCTAAACAAATAAGGTAACCCTTTTTAGGTATTTTGGAAATTTTGCATATCTTTCAAACCCGATTTTTTTTTAAAAAGCCTTCCTAGGAAAGTTCGGTCAATGAAGCAATTAATTATTTCCTACAGGCTCCACTCCATAGTCTACAAATTTGATACTTTCAACAAAACATTAAGTAATAAAAGGATTTACAATGAATGTAATTCATTTCCCGTCAGATTTTCTAAACTCCGAAAAAAACAAAAATTCACAATATTTGTTTTAATTTTTTTTTTGCCACTTAGTGTCTTTTCCGTTCTTCCTGTCCAATAATTTCTTGGTGAGTACAAAGATTTACCTGTCTATCTGTAAATCTAGGGGAATCTCGGGTGGCTACTGGTCTCAACCAAGTCTGCTATGGCATTAAGCTATTTCCCGAAAAAACAGTCTCAAGAGTGTCGTATGACGACAAGAACCGCAATTCCGCTGACCAATAGAGCAGAAGGAGTTAGCACAATTGAGCATACTTGGCAAACGCGGACAAGAAACTGCTATCGATCTCATGTTTTGTCTTTCTACACGAACCTGACCTGGTTTCAAAAGAACACTAAATCTCAATCGGACAGCCGTTGTAAGGGTAAGATAGAATCTAGACGACAGATTACAGCCTCGTTGGTTTAATACGAGTTCTCTTATTTTCGAAGAATTTCTTAAATATCATTAATTAAATGTCAGGACGAAGAAGGGGAAGAACAAGACCAAAGGTTTCGATGGGATCCCAAACATTTAATATTCGATACAGACAATTCGGTTTTGTCTTTGCCAGATCCAGTCTTCGCCAGACTCCTTGAATATTTTTACTATTATAATTTAGAAACATATTAAGGAAAAATAGCTACAGATTCAGCGTCTCTTCTTACCAATAAATCTGTCATCTAATCAACTTCAAATAAAACTTTTGCTTTTAACAAGTTTTCCGGCTTTGGCCCGATTCCGGGAGAACAAGTTGTCCGGGTACAAAATACTTTTCACATAAGTGTTCAGCATGTCTTCTTAGCCCTAAATCGAACATCTAATCAACTTCAAATAAAACTTTTACTTTTAACAAACTTTCTGGTTTTGGCCGAATCCCGGGCGAAGTACTTGCCCGGCGAGAAAGTGGTTTTCACCATCGTGTTCAGCATGTTTTCCTATCCCTAAATCGAACATCTAATCAACTTCAAATAAAACTTTATTTTTAACAAACTTTACGGTTTTGGCCGGATTCCGGGCGAACTACTTGCCCGATGACAAAATGGTTTTCACCATTGTGTTCAGCATGCCTTTTACCTCATAATCGACTATCACATTATCTGTTTAAGAATATTTCATTTGCCCATTAATTTAACCCCCCTCCCCCACCCCTAAATGTAGGGCTATAGAGCCCATCTATGAACTCGACCTTACTCTTGACCCAAAGAATCCTCACACCAAGTTTCATCAATATTTCAGTCCCTTAGAGAGTTATAGTGCACACAGAGGGATAGACAGACGGAAAACTTTTGCAATCTCAGAGGTATCCCAACACTTACGTTTTGGGATCCCAAAAAGTACAGCACTCGATACTATTTCTTGTCCAATACAGGTTAGACATTTTCGGAGTTATTGGAGACGAAGCAAGGGAAGATTTGATGAGTCATTGGGTATAGCTCTTTTGGAGATATCAGGTGGCGAGGTTCGTCAGGGTAGCCTTAGCCAATAGAGATAATCGATTATAGGGGGGGGGGGGATTTTTATTTGTTTGTTTGATCACACAATTTAGGCAGAGAAGAAATAACGGGGTTTCATGAAAATAACTAAAGTTATCAAAGTTACAACTAAAGCTATTTTCTTTGAAGGTCCTGTCTTACCTGTAATTTTTTGTTATTAATATTATTAGCTTTTTAATTCAGCTTTCGCCATAAACTAACATACAAAAAAAAAAACACTACGGTACAACATCAACGTTTCTCCAGCAGATGCCTCCAAACTGGTAGGTTATGGAAAACGGGGTTTGCTGCCAGGAGAATAAGAGAGTTCTCCGACTGCCATAACCTTACAACCAAAGATGACCGGGGTAATACTAACGCAACCTACTTCCATAATCACTCCATCCGTTTCTAAACCAGGGGACACGAATTTCGTGCGGTACATTCTAACCCCTCTAATAAAACCTCGCTGATTTTCTCACTTGCCGTGTTTTGCTACCTCCTATGCGCAACACGATGTCGACGGTTTTCTGCGAGATGTTTTTCAGCCAGAAAAACGTAAATTTTCCCTGTTTTTCCTGTAAGTCAACAGGTCTCGAAAAAGGCTTCAAACAGCCAAAACAATGGGTTGTTTGTTGAAAGCAGAGCCTATTTTAAAAGTATTCAACTGTTTTAAAATACTGGAAGTTGAAGAGTAAATAGTGCGTGGGAAAATGTGATGCTGATTTTTTTTTTGTTTTCGGGAAGCAGGATCTCCTCGGGGATTTGCTCTGGATATGGTCCCTGGAGAGGAATATAGAGCCCCAGAGAGGAGGCTGAAGCTGAGCCGTTGAGTTGTTTTCCAATCTAAAGAACCGTACCCGAAACAAAGAAGTAAAACTAAAAGTAGTCTACTCACTTTTAAGTGCACGTGTTGCTTCAATAACTCTTACTGCCAGTTCAGTTGCCTTGGCAAGTGCGAGTTCGTGATGCGTTCTATTTCCAGACACGGCTGGTTTGGAGTGACGGGTGGCAGACGCCTGGAAAAATTAATGAAAGTCAAGATCAGGCCTTTTATAAAAAAAAAACCATAGTCTCCCCAACCCCTGCACCCAACGGAATCCAGTTGTATCGTTCACAGATAAGTGAAGTTCATGCATAGGCTCTAAGGGAGCAACATTATCAGTGCCATCAGTATATTCATACAAAGGGGAAACAAACAACATAAGAGCTTGGTCAAGCTGGGTTCAAAAAGCCGCCTATTCCACAAACAACTGAAAATCCCTAAAGGACGTGAGATTTGATGGGCTTTGTGGCAGCTTGGGGGTAATGCGCAATTCGACTGCAATTAGGGTTCCTATAACATAATTACACATTCTGTTTTGCTCTCATTGATCTTCTGAGTCTAAAACGACAACATTCAGAATTAGTTGTATCTTGTTCTGTTTCTTTTTTCTACTCTTGCAACCCAAAAAGCCAAGAAATGAGCCAAGTGTGACCAAGCTCTGAAAGTCATTAAAGGTGTTTTTCTGTTTTACGTATTTTTTGCTTTGCTGCAAAGAGGCTATGCCTCAAAAGGAGTAATGTAAGGTAATGTTTATTTTTCACCCATCGTACAGGAAAGAGGAAATGATGGAATATATGAAAAAGAGAGTAGAAAAAAAAACACAGAAAAAGATCACACAACAAAGAAAAACCATGACTGCCACGATCTTTTATGTGAGTCACACTGTAGCTCACATTTGACATACTGCACTTCCTAAGTATATTCTGTTTCCCCCTCTCCCATCCCCGACTGTAGCAGCACTAATTTTTACGCTTACGCTATCTGGCTATTTTCGAAACTTCCGAGGCTCCCGACTATATCGTGATGCTCATTAGTCAGAAAATCGCCTTAGAGGACCCCTTGCACTGTTTACTCTTCAACTTACAGTATTTTAGAATATTTGAAAACTTTAAAACTAGGCTATGCTTTCAACAAATAACCCACCGTTTCCGCTGTTTTAAGCCTTTTCCGAGCCCCGTTGACTTTGTAGCAAAAACAGGGAAACAATTTACATAACTGTTTTTTCTGATAGAAAAACTTCTCGCAGACAACCGTCAACAGCGTGATACACATCGAAGGTAGTAAAACACGGCAAGTGAGAAAATCAGCGTGGTTTGTTAGAGGGGTTAGAATGTATCGTACGAAATTAGGGCCTCCGGATTTAGAAATATACGGAGTGATTATGGATGTAGGTTGCATTAGTATTATAGGTAAGAAAGGTCCTTTAAGCATATTTGTCGCGTTTGTCGACCAAGCCAAGGAGCATCGAGAAAGGCCAGAAAGAGCCGAAGCTTTGAGTGATTTGTTGAAAGCAAAACTGAGTAATAAATAACCAATTATCTTTAAATACCGAAAGTCAAAGTCAGGCCTTTAATCAAAGGCAAAGCCATAGCCTCGCCAATCCCTGCACCCAACACAATATATTTGGATCGTCATTAGTTAAGTGAAGTTCATCCATAGGCTCTAGGGCCGCAATATTTTCAATGCCATCAGTAAATTCATCACCATTGGGTGTGAATTTTCGAAGTTGCATAATTCGTCAAGTAGCGCGGAATTTCACCAAGAAGACGGCGTTCAGACCGAAACGAAACACTCCAACGGAAGAAGAAGCGTAATTAAAATTCAATGTAAAATGAAGGTTTACTAGTAACTATTAGCTGATATCTTTTCCTTTACATCCTGACATTTTTATGAGCAAAAAATAAAACGAAGGTAGAGAAATATTAAGAAAGGCGTTAAAATAATCACACCTTAGGTCGGGATGGGGGAAGATAAATTTTGGGCCCCCATCAAAGAGTCAATTTAGTTTTTCTCGAAAATACCTTCACTTAACGTCATTACTTTTGCTCCCCCCCCCCCCCCCCCCGAGATAGCGTCTGTCGTATTGGCTATGTAGCTTTCTCTGCAAAAAAAAAGAAAAGACCACTTACGACAATATTTTTCTCCTGTTCTGGCATTGCAACCCTGGCGATCCTTCCATCTTCGGAAAGGTCAACTCCGGTTTCCGGTTTACCGGAAACCATAACAAGTGAAGCGTCCTTGACCCGGTGCAGACCAAGTTCTGAAATAAACAGACTGATTATAGAAAAAGGATTAAAGCACCCCTCTCACCGTATAATCACTGTATAAAAATTTGTTCTGCTTCTAATAAGAAAAATGTTCACCGGATCTATTTTAAATTTGCCAAGTATCTGCTGCATTTGCCCCCTTGGACCAGTAATTCTTTCATGGCGCAGAAATTCCTTCTGGTTCTGCCTGCCAAGATTATTGATAAAAAAATGGAAGATTTAAAATCTTCCGCTAGTAAACAGGACCACCATGGGTCTTCTCTTTTCGTGTCATTTGTAGTTATGTTTGTGCCGTGTTTAGTGTAAAGTTTTCCTACGTGCGTTGTCTTTTTTTTCTTTTTTTTTTTCTTTCTTTTTTTTCTTAGTTTGTACTACGTCATTAGGGCTACACGCCCTCCGTTGTTCTTGACGGGTAATAAATAGATTGATTGATTGATAATGTTTCTGTTTCAGTATTTCAAAATAGTTGGATACTTAAAAACTAAGCTCTTCTTTCAAGAAATTACCAACTGCTTATGATGTTTTGATCCTTTGTCCGGCCCGTTTACTTTTAGCGTAACAGGGAAAAAATTGCAAAACCGTTTTTTCTTACGAGCTTCTCGCAAACACGGATCGGGAACCTGATACGCATCAAAACAGAGGCACAAGCCAACTGTGAAAATTACTGAGTTGTCGTTAGGGGGGGGGGAGGGAATGTACCGTATTAAATTTCAGGTACCGGGACCTACAAAATACTGATGGAGCGATTACTGAACTCCTTTAGAGAATAGGGTCTTTAAAGGACACCTGAACAATGAAACCATACTTGAACACACCATGGAGAATGCATTTACAGACATGGCCACGGAGAGCATTCTTCTCCTGAGCCTGACGTTTTCAAAATAGGGATGTTCGTTTCTGGAGGTTAGCACATGCAGACTCCTAAGAAAACAAGACCAAAGATGTCAATGGGATCCCAAAAATCTAATACTTGTTTCAGACAATCGGGTCTTGTCTTCGCGAGATCCAGTCTTCGCCAGGCTAATCATCAGAGAAAACCAAGTTCAGATATACCTTTATAAGCCATATCTATTTTGACGATACTGACCGAGACTTCCTGATTTACTTCTGCCAAGTTTCCGGTGTCACCCGAATTCCTAGCGAACTACTAGTCCAGCAAAAAAAGAAAATTCAGAAACAAATGCAGCATATCTCCTTATCGCTATAAAGAACATCAATCAACTTTGAATAAAAGTTTGACTTAAAAAAATTCCGGTTCCAACCGGATTCCGGACTAACTATATGTCCGAGTAAAAAAGATTGTCATATACAGACTCAGCCTCTCTTCTTACCCGCTAATCTGTCATCTAATCGAACTTTTGCTTTTAACAAATTTTCCGATTTTGGTCGGATTCCGGGAGAACTAGTTGTCCGGCGAGGAAATGGTTTTCAGCATCGTGTTCAACATGTCTTTTTACCTCTAAATTGAACATTTAATCAACTTCAAATGAGACTTTTACTTTTAACCAACTTTCCGGGTTTCGCCGGATTCCAGACGAACTACTTGTTCGGCGAGGAAATGGTTTTCACCATAGTGTTTAGCATGTCTTCTTACCTCGAAATAGACCAATTAATCAACTTCAAATAAAACTTTAACTTTTAACCAACTTTACGGTTTTTGCCAGATTCCGGACGAACTATTCGTCCGGCGAGAAAATGGTTTTCACTATCGTGCTCAGCATGCCTTCTTACTCCATAATCGACTATCACATTAGCTGTTTAAAAATATTTTGTTTGTCCCTTAATTTGAACCCCCTCCCCCACCCCTAAATGTAGAGCTACATAGCCCATCTACGAACTTGACCTTACCCTTGACCCAATGAATCCTCACACCAAGTTTCATCGAAATATCTCATTCCCTTCGAGAGTTATCGTGCTGACAGACGGACGGACGGACAAACGGACAGACGGACAACTTTTGCGATGTCATAGGTATCCCTCCACTTACGTTTTGTGATCCCAAAAAGCGCAGTTCATTCCAATCTTGTCCAGCGCTGGCCGGGTCGCATTGGAATTTCTTCTAGATGTACGTTTGGGCTTAACTGGTTAAAAAATATTCCAGAAGAAGGGTTGATTGAAGACATGTTCATTTCTAAAATTGTTCGGTACTGAGATAAGGACAGATGCAAAATGGAGCAAAAATCATAGCTTGGAAACACTATTTCGTATTTGGATTGGGTTTTGTGCAGGCAATGTTAACGGAAGTCATACAGACAGATATGATACTTGGTACTCTTCATTCAGGTGTGCTTTAAGAAAAATGTGCTACTTACGCTTATTGGTAAATATATCGGGACAGCAAAAGCTATAGTGGACTCCGGGACAGACGATTGTCGGACCTCTCAGGATATCCAGGTATGATGAGGAGCAGCTCACCGCAGACTTACATGAACTTGGTCGACCTAAAACAAGTTTGCGTCTAGTTAGAAGATGGTAATATTAATGTAAGGCAATTAGATGAGCGAATAACAAAAAACAAACTTCTTCCCAAGATAAAAAAAAATGATATTTTTTGCGGTATTCCGAGGTGCATATAAGTTTAAGCTAACTATTTACAGATTGGAAATTCCAGATTCGGAATTTCCCTCCCTCCACACCGAAGGATGGTCAAATCTGACGATGCAAATTTCTTGAACATGTGTGCTACTTTTCCTTATCATGGCCATCTGGAAATACCCTAACTCTTGATATCGGTATAACATAGTACAGGGTTAGTTGTCTTAGGATTACCAGTATTTCTTTTACGATATTCTGTTACCATAGCCCTCGGGCTTTTGCGTATTAAATGTTATTCGTTGTATGGAACCAAATTCCATTATGCATTGTTCAAATAGGTGTTATAAGGTGTTAACAGGACCGTTTAAGCTTACGTTTAAGGCGCAGAATTTCTGAATAATACGTGCTATATCCGCGAATATGTGTGGTAAACTTTCATCCCACCAAATTATACATGACCAATCGCAGAAATGCATTTCCATCACGTGACTACTGAAGAAGAAAGAGAGAAATGTTTAAGGAGAGATATTTGTAATGCTACTTGAATGAGAGTCAGTCGTATTAAAATATATTACTAATTGTGTTTACAAGCTTTTACCTTATCTGGAATAATAAGAGCAATCCTGGTAGGCTCAAAACTATATTGAGAAATATGCACTATTAGTTCAAACCCAACAGACACGTAGCGACAGATATTAAACTGGATTGTTATAAAACCGGTAGAGGCTGGTCCTCTCGAAAACGGGACCCCAGGACCCCGGACCCATTGCCACGGGACCCTTCTGGCAAACGAAAACAGGACCCCAGGAAAACGAAAACGGGATCCATCTGGCTAACCGAAAAGGGGACCCCGTAAAAACGAAAAAGGGACTACCTCCATAATACGGACAGCGAAAAGGGGACACATATTTTGGAAAAAGGGACCCTTAACTTTATAGAAAAAAATAGAAGAGACCAAATAAAATTGTTCCTTTTGATGCTCCGAATCCTGTGGGGGGGGGGGGTCCCAAGTAAAAGTCAACAGTACATCTGCCATATGCAGAGTTGCTGGATCTCACCAAACTTGGTGGAAGTTAGAGATAGGGTCCAACACGAGCCTTTTGAGGGTCGACCCCCCTCTGTGGGGAAGGTAAGTCCCTACATTTCTGTCACCAACACATCTACCAGGAAGAGTTGTTGTATTCTCTTCTACTATTTTTACTAGAAAGTTCAGGGTCAATTTTTTTTAAATTATGCGTCCACTATTCGTATTATGGAGGTAGGTCCCGTTTTCGTTTGCAAGGGGTCCTGTTTTCGGTTAGCCAGATGGGTCCCGTTTTCGTTTTCAAGGGGTTCTGTTTTCGTCAGCCAGAAGGGTCCCGTGGCAAGGGGTCCGGGGTCCTGGGGTCCCGTTTTCGAGAGGACCTAGAGGCTTATCTAAAATTCGGCATGAAAGTCATCAGAGGTTATGTTCTCTTGGGCAAACTCTTGGCTTGGGATTCATTGTCAGGCTTAAGGCTCTGTTTTGAAAATCTGCGCATACGTGTTCCAAACGTTGGTGAACGGCGTACAACTTGATTTTCAAGTTGAACGGCTGCAGAGGATAACGCTTAAAGGCGAAGTATTTTTATTCGTGTTACAACATAAGCGTGAACGGTCTATAGATTCCTCTTCTCCTGGGAATGCGGTGAAATAGGGTGAATAAGGAGAACAGACTCACGTTCTATTCCTTTTATGCAGGACCAATCAGATTGCTTGGTTGGTTCCGTCAGTGGGCCGAGGAAGGAGCAGTGTCGTCAGGGTTGCCGCGGGAACCAGTAAAGTTCTACTGTGTTGGAAGCTGAAGGGACAACTTTTCTTTAAAAGAACAGGTTTTGTTCTGTTACGACTGTTTATTGTTAGTTCGAGGACCAATGCTGTCCAACAGTAGATTTAATAGCTTTTTACAGTAAATGGGGCGTCAGATTGTACTCGTGTACCTCAAGTAGTACAAAGAACACTTTTCCTGGTCTTCAGAAACTCGAAAAACTGTTTCAGCGTGGCAACACCGAACGCTGCATTGATAAGAACCTTTTCGGTTCCAGTCTTAACAGGCGTGTGTATTAAGACGTAAAGGTCACGTCTAGCGTTATTCAGCTTATTACACCAATACGAACAATACTTTATAAGAACTGGTGACTACAATCCGAAGATGAAAAAAAGCTTTGTCTAATCTCTTGCACACCAAGTTGAGGGGGGAAATCCGAAAAGCTTCTTAGGAAAACGCTGAATCTTCAGCTTATCCAACTTACCAAAAAGAAGAGCTGGACAAACCAATCCCATCCTATTTGCCAAGGCCCCATCTATAGAAATGGCTCTGGCGTTTCTTGCGCTGTTGTTCCTATATACGTCTTCTTCCTCAAACATCTGTGTTCGGACAAAGCCGATAAACAGAATAGACAGCAACCAGGATGCACACATGGCAACGCGCAAGAAAGTCGGTAAAACCCACTGAGAAGAAATACAAATTAAAAACAGGAAACAAATTTAAAAGACTTCTTGTACAAGAACAAGACCAAAGGTTTCGATGGGGTAAAAAAAAATAATATTTTATCCAGACAATTGGTCTTGTAAACATCTGGTCTTCGCCAGACTCCTTCAACATTTTTACTATTAAGATTTAGGAACAGAAGAAGGTCGTATCGACTTTGACGAAATTGATCAGATCTTCCTGCCTTACATCTGCCAAATCTTCGGTTTCGACCGGATTCCGAGCGAAATACTTGTCCGGCAAAACTAAAACTCAAAAACGGATTCAGCGTATCACCTAACCCATACATCAAACATCTAATCAACTTCAGAAAAAAAAAATTAACTTCCAACAAATTTTCCGGTCCCAGCCGGATTCTGGGAGAACTGTATGTCCAGGTAGAAAATGATTGTCAAAAGCGGATTCAGAATGTCTTTTTACTCCTAAATAAAACATCCAATCAACTTCAGATAAAACTTTTACTATTAACAAATTTTCCGGTTTCGGACGGATTCCGGGCGAACTTATCCGAAATGATTTTTCATATGAATGTTCAGCAAGTCTCCTTACCCCTAAATCGAACATCTAATCAACTTTGCATAAAACTTTTACTTTTAACAAACTTTTTTGGTTTTGGCCGGATTCCGGGCGAACTGCTTGTCCGGGGAGAAAATGGTTTCCATATTCGTGTTGAGTATGTTTTCTTACCCCTAAATTGACTATCTTATTAGTTGATAACTAAAAACTGTTCGCCCTTAATTTGAACCCCTACCACACCCCTAAATGTTGAGCTACAGAGCCCATCTACGAAATTGACATCTCCCTTGACCCAAAGAATACTCACACCAAGTTTCATCAAAGTAGTTATCGTTATCTAGTTAGTTAGTTAGTTATAGTTATCGTGCCTACAGGCGGACAACTTTTACAAAGTCATGGGTATCCCTCCACTTACGTTTTGGGATCCCAAAAACATGACAAAAGATTAAATTCTAGCAGAACTAGTCCCTTCAGCCCAAGCAGACTGCGGTTACGTTCCACATGCTTAACAATTGTACTTCGGGGCGGAGCTAACTGCAGCTTTAACGATCGTTAACTTTTCCCAGTTCTACAATTGTTAACTATTTCGTAACGATGTTCACCGACCATCGTTACGAAATAGTTAACAACCGTTAAGCTCTGGAACGGAAATTGTAGGTGGGCGCAGCTTAAATTTCGAAAAAAAAAAAAAATCTCCGCGGACTTATCCGTTTTGCTTTACAAACCTCTGAAATTTTAAAATGATCTGACACTGGGGAGAGCAAGGAATGTGATGACGCCCACCCTATCGCCAGACCAACACAGATAAAACTCTATGTTTGATTATTTTGTCTATCTACATATCATTTGATATGAAACTTCCGTTTTTGACGCATCCTTACAGTTTATTTTCATTTGCCCCAGAGTTAATCACGCAAAACTCTCGACAGGGTTTGAATATCGGCGAAGCACGCGACTCTCTGTTTCTCTATTATTCTTATGTTGGTAATTACTCTCACATGCCCATAACAACACTCGGGGCGTCAACAAAGTTTCCCCCATAAAAAACAAGACCAAAGGTTTCGATGGGATCCCAAAAATCTAATATCTGATCCAGAAAATTAGGCCTCGTCTTCGCCAGATCCAGACTACGCCAGGTTAATCATCAGAGAAAACCAGTTCAGATATACGCCTATAAGCCATATCTATTTTGAAGATACTGACTGAAGCTTCCTGCTATACTTCTGCCAAATTTCCGGTTTCGGCCGAATTCCGAGCAAACTAGTTGTCCAGGAAAAAAAGAAAATTCAAGAAAAGGATTCATCGGATATCCTTATCTCTATGAAGAACATCCAATCAACTTCAAATAAAACTTTGACTTAAAAAAATTCCGGTCACAACCGGATTCCGGACTAATTATATGTCCGGGTAAAAAATAATTGTCATAGACAGACCCAGAGTCTATTCTTACCCCTAAATCTGGCATCTAATCAACTTCAGATAAAACTTTCGCTTTTAACAAACTTTCCGATTTGGGCAGGATTACTGGCGAACTAGTTTTCCGGCGAGAAAATGGTTTTCACCATCGTGTTCAGCATGTCTTCTTACCCTTGAATCGAACATTTAATCAACTTCAAATGAAACTTTTACTTTTAACCAACTTTCCGGTCTTTGCCGGATCCGGACGCACTACTTGTCCGACAAGAAAATGGTTTTCACCATCGTGTCCAGCATGTCTTCTTACCCCTAAATCGGACATTTAATCAACTTCAAATGAAACTTTTACCCAACTTTCCGGTTTTTGCCGGATTCCGGACGAACTACTTGTCCGACAAGAAAATGGTTTTCACCACCTAGCTCAGTATGTCTTCTTACTCCATAACCGACTATAATATTAGCTGTTTAAAAATATTTTGTTTTCCCTTAATTTGAACCTCCACCCTCAAATATAGGTCTACAGAGCCCATCTTCGAACCTGACCTGTACTTTGACCCAAAGAATCCTCCCACCAAGTTTCGTCAAAATATTTCAATCCCCTCGAGAGTTATCGTGCTGACAGACGGACAGAGAGACGGACAACTTTTGCGGTGTCACAGATATCCCTCCACTTACGTTTTGGGATCCCAAAAAGCCGGAATATTTCTTAACAGATTCTGCCTTAAGGGTGGGTACACTGTAAAAAGTCTCTCCTTTATCGGACTTTAGTAGTTGTGCGTCACCGATTTCGGACATTTTTGTTCCTAATTTGGAGAATTAAAATCCGAATTCAGGGAGTTATATCCAGTTCTATCCTATATTATCCTGCATCAGATTACAACTCTCCGAATTCAGATTTCAATTATCCGAATCAGGAATAAAAATGTCCGAAATCGGTGACGCACAGCTAGTAAGGTCCGATAAAGGAGAGACTTTTTACAGTGTAGGGAGGACAACCACAACAGCTAAATGGCGCCAAAATAGTAATAATTACTACTCCTACTTGTAATGCAATAATTTGATTTGTGACCCGTCAAAATGTACGAGACATAATATAATAATATATACATGTAAAAATATGTAAAACATATTTAATTTACGACCCACCATGTTCAACAAAAAAAAATCAAAGACAACAGTGATTGATAACGGGTGATGCGGAAGAATAAAAGAGAACAAAGATTAGCAAAAAGTAAGAAACCGATGTGCAAGGAAAAAGTGAGGGTTCGATATTTCATACAATATCATATTATTAACAGCTAATCTTTTCTGAACTAGTACGCTTTGACAGTCAAGTTTAAGTGCGTAATATGGGTAATGGGGAAACATCAAACCCCCCTGAACTGGGAAAAATTTTCTTCTTGCCTCTTTTTTAAGGGCTTACAAATATCAGTTAGACAGTTGCAACTTGACTGAATGATCGACGGATTTAAACCCTCTTTCATTTAGATTTCACCCACCTCAGTCTGAAAACGGTGGGAAACCAGTTTTGCATTTTTTTTTCTTTTTATGAAACTGCATGGCAGTGCCGAAGGAGAAAATTTTAAGCCGAAGTACAAGTAAGACGATTCAAATGTCGTACGGATGGATCTGATATGTTGTACGAATTCTGAAGTTTCGGGGAAGAACGGCTCAAGAAATTAGAGAAGAAAAATGGAACCATTTTTATATTTATAGTAGAAGCCACGGACTAGTTTTTTGTTTTTTCTTTCTATTCTTTTTTCTTGATAGATCCAGTTAATCTGTCGACTGTGTTTATTTTTAATTATTATTAGTTAGTGTCCTGTCCTAGAAGAACCTAAATCGCGGTACAAGCGAGACCAGCCAATTGTCGTAAAGATGGATCTGATAAATCGTACGAATTCTTAAAGCTTCTGAAAATTCTGAAAACTATTTTTGTGTTTATAGTAATAAACACAGGAAAAACTTTTGTGTATTTCTTCCTTTCTATTATTTAAATATTTCTTGAGCCCAAGCTGACTTTGAAACATATATTCAAATAACGCATAAAACGGATAAGTCACCTAGAATGCTTTGGCAGCGATATTTCGGCCCTTCTTGGCAAGGGTCCTCGTCAGGCTCTCAATCTTCAAGGTAAACGTCGGGGAGGAAACATACCTGCAATAAGTAACTGAAGCTTCTACAGACTGTAAATATGTTATTCGGGCAAATTACTTTTAAGTGCCACTATAGGGAAAAAACTAGTTTACCCCGAACCTAGCTACCCCGAAGTCGACCGTGAAGATTGACAGCCTGACGAGGACCCTTGCCAAGAAGTGCCGAAATATCTCTGGCAAAGCATAGTAGCTGACATACCTGTTGTATGCATTATTTGAATATAACTTTCTATTCTTTGTTCTTTTAATATTTTTTTTTAGTTAAGATTATTTAGTGTCCTGCCCTATCCTGGCAAAGCACACATTCTTGTGCTTTCTTGGCAGGTTAGTTATAGTAGTTGTTTATTTTTGTTCAAATATAATTAATGAAACTGAAAACGGAAACCAATGGGACAAGTAACATAGTGCATTTCTTTTAATGCAAATTACAGCGAAAATAAAAATGGTGCCAGCAAACTTTATAGTGCGAAATAACGAGTACTTTTGTTGTGCGAAATATTATGCGTCAGACTTACCAAAATGAAGAAGCGTTGAGTCTGAACCGGCGAATACGACTGACGATTTTCGACACCAAATTACTGTATATTTGCCCGGATGTTATTGACAAAACTGGAAATTACACGCACACTTTTCCGTTAGCATTTACTTGTAACATCCTGGCTTACCTAAGTCACTCAGGAAACTAATACAGTCCAAAAAGCAAATAGCACCTCTCACACTTTGATTGAGACTGCTGTTGCAACAGTTCGACCTGATAATGTAACTTCTTTCAATCTCGATATGTCAGGTCAATTTTAATATTCATGAGACCTATTTTCCCGACAAGCCGCACTTCTTTTATAATGATTGCATCTGACCTAGTGTCAAGGGTAGTGTGAGAGTAAGGTTATGACAGTGCGTAAATGCAGATATTTGGATCTACATTTGAGATATTTCAATCGGGTATATCGATCAGGTTTCTGTGTAAGGAAGCTAACTGTCATCGGTAAGATTGGGGTTGGGGTGGCGAGGGTGTAAGAAAACCCAGCGCTCGGGGTTCCCCCGATTCTGGATGAAGAAGGATTTAATTGGGCGTGAAAGACGATACGACGAATTGACATTCGAAACACAAATTTTCACCACAATATATTCTTTCTGATTCGGTCAGACGATCAGGGGCGGGGCGGCAGTGGATTCCTGCAAAAACTTCCCCCATCAATCGCTTCCTTCCAGTCAGGTTGAGATTTTGTTTCTGCTTTGTGACAAAAGTGTAGAAATCTGGACAGGAAATCTGATTTTCTGCTGGCACTAAAGTGTGTTTGTCGTATAAACTCTTAAAGGATCCCTCGCACTATTTACTCTTCAACTTACAGTATTTTAAAATATTTGAATACTTTAAAAGCTGTAGCGAAAACAGGAAGAAAAAAATTACAGAACCGGTTTTTCTGATGGAAAAACTTCTCGCAGACAACCGAGGACAGCGTGATACACATCGAAGGTAGCAAAACACGGCAAATGAGAAAATCAGCTTGGTTTTGTTAGATGGATTAGATTGTACCGTACGGAATTGGGATCTGCGGGTTTAAAAAGATGTGGAGTGATTATGGAAGTAGGTTGCGTTAGTATTACAGGTAAGACAGGTCCTTTAAGGTTTAACCGAAAAGGGCATGGATAGGACAATCTAGTTACCCATCACTTATTCACTTAAATTGGCTTGAGGACCCGCTGAAAGTGCGTTACTTCGTTGTTCCGCTATTGACGAATGATCGATTTTCAAATAGTGGAATTTGTGTGTAATTTGTGGTACCTCTATGCGCTTGTATTTTTGTTGTATGCCTTACGAAATAGATTCATGATTTTTTTTTTTCAGGCACTAAGCAATCTTCACCAATCTCACACTGAGATTGCAACGAAACAGAAAAGCAGCGTTTGTGTTTAGATTAAAATTTCCCGCGTCATAGTAGAATCTACGTTGTGAGGACAGCCGCAGATGTTCTGAATGTCATAACTAGAGTAAATAATGGAAAATAAAAAAATCCCTTTGCAGAATCCAAATAATTCAGCGTATTAAATTAAATGACACAAAATTCAGTTGGCTTTGAGCATTTTGGCATGAGACCCTGCCTTGTGGGTCCTGGTATGTCTACGTGACTCCGACAATGGAGTCCTAGACTTCTAAATTATATTCGAAAAAAACTGTTTCTGGTTTATTGGTCACGGTACAAGTCCCTTATGTAAAGTCCCATCCATGTATTATAATTAATTTCCGTGACATGGGGATGTGAACTGGTCAGATGAATTTGCTTTCGGGTGGGATCACTGTTCCTATGGCCGGCTTCTACCAGACTATTGTCGTGGTTTGCGAACTCTGTTCACAAGACCCTCGGTAGCTCAAATGGTAGAGCGCCTGCCCTGTGAGCAGAGGGTCCTGGGTTCAAATCCCGGCCGAGGAGCACTTCTGTCTTTCAGTTCACTACCTAGAAAATTGGCTTTTCAGTTAAACTTTAAGTATTTAGATTACGCTTATTAAGTAAGTAAGTTAGCAATCAGCTACTATTATAAGAGGAGTAAGTAAAAGAAATAAATATAACAGAGAAAAAAGACACAGAAGTTTTCAATCTTCGGCCAGAAAACTGTCGAGAACGTCAGGCGCAGGTTTGGCCCAATTGTCCATGATTTTTTAAAGTGACGAGGTAACTTCCAAAAGAGTGACGTTTGCATCTTGGTTAGCATGAGGTTATTTTTTTTATCGTATCGAACCCAGTTATTTTTCAAATATGGATATGGAATCAAATGTTTCGTGATACATGGTAGCCTACTTTACCCTCCCCCACCGCTCCAACTCGATAACTGCGGCTGTGCTCCGCGGAAACTATTAAAGGACCCCTCGCACTGTTTACTCTTCAACTTGAGGTATTTTAAAACATTGAATACCTTAAATCTATGCTGCGCTTTCAACAAATAACCCACGGTTTTGGCTGTTTTCAGCCTTTTCCGAGACCCGTTGACTTAGAGCGAAAACAGGGAAACAATTTACACAACCGGTTTTTCCGTTGGAAAAACTTCCCGCGGACAACTGTCGACAGCGTGATACACATCGAAGGAAGCAAAACACGGCAAGTGAGAAAATCAGCGTGGTTTTGTTAGAGGGGTTAGAATGTACCGTACGAAATTTTGGTCTCCGGATTTAGAAAAATATGGAGTAATTAGTAGGTGAAAGTAGAATTCGTTAGTACACTGTAAAAAAACATCTTGCAGTATTTGCTACTGGGATTAATCTTGTCTTTATTGAGATAAAATTATCCCTAATTCGGATTGATTTTATCCCAATAGAGATAAGGTTAATCCCAGTAGCAAATACTGCATCCTTATTCGGAGAAACTTTTTACAGTGTATAATAGGTAAGACAGGTCCTGTAAGAGTTAGGATGATAAAAGGAGGAACCAGCTCTTAACTGTGGTTGTGATTATCCTGTCTTGGACGAAAATACTGAGAGCGTGTTCCAACCTTGTGACATTGGTAACTATTAGTGACTATTTTCGTCCCAGTATCGTAAAAAGTTACTACGATGACGGTTCAAGCCTTCTCGAAATAGTAACTAATAGTAACTATTTGCTTACCATGCTCGGGAGCGTAGTAAGCGTGGTAACTACGCATCTCTGTAACGGGATTGGTCGGATTCTGCAGTGGTATTATATTCTTCTGGAAAACAGAAAAATCGTTCCAGCCTTGGCGGCAAAAAGCCAGAATTCGTGACGTCATGCGTAGTAACTACGGTAAGTAGGGTGAAACACGCTCTGATAGTCTGGACAAACGCCAGCATCATGACGGGTATTCCGGATGAATAGATAGCTAATCAGAATTTAAGAATACATTTTTATCGTCACGAATCGTGACTTTTGAGAGAGTTCCGCTTCACCTCTTTCCCGATGAAAAATCTGTAGCCTGCGTAGTAGTATGGTAGTAGTACGAAAACGTTGCATGTAATACTATGCAATAGCAAAGAATACTATCATTTAATGTGCTTCAGACTGGCCCAGTCTTATGTAGTAGTATCCAGTAACATCCTGTCTTACCATAGAAGCATCCAGTCTTGCTAATAGTAGCATATAGTAGTATGCAGTAACACGGTAGCCTTGAAGTAAAAGCATGTAGTAGCATCGTTAGTACTGCATGCAACTTTTTCGTACTACATAAATTTTTCATCGGGTTTCCAGAGAGTGTGTGTAACGATGCAAAGAGGGGGGGGGAGGGGTTCTTACGGGGGTAAGACTAAATTCCGACTTTACCATGCTATATTTCTGAACGCGCTGTGCAGTCCGGCTTATTTCGCTGACATTGTGCTCGAAGATTCCATCTTCTTCCGTTTTCGCTCCAAAGACTTTTCATGATTCAAATTCAACTCACGGATCTCCTCGATCTCCTCTTCGTCTTCTTCCTAAAACGTATGTTCTGGCTTAGTATTTGTCTGACCCTCAGGTCGTACTCGCGGCACAGAAACTTGTAAGGTCATGCCACGAATTGTCAAAAAAAGAAATGAAAAAATAGAAACAAACATCGATAGCCTATATAAAAATGGAAAATCCACCTGTTAAAATTTAACTGAAAAGCCGGCTTGTTTAACGTCATTTAACTGAATAACACTAAATAATTTGGATTGTGATAAGGAATTTTTTTCTTTTCCACTATCTGCTCTAGTTATGATATGACTCCATAGCTATATCTGCGGCCGTCCCCACAACGTAAATTCTACCACGATGCGGGAAATTTTAACCTCAACACAAACGCGGCTTTTCAGTGGGCAGTGTCGAGCTTGGTGAAGACTGCTTAGTGAACAAAAAAAAAAATGCATAAATCTTTCTAGTAAGGCATACAATACTGATACAAGCGCAAAGAGGTACCAAATCACACGGAATTCCACTATTTGAAAATCGATTTATTCGTGAATAGCGGAACAACAAAGTAACGGGTGGTTCCCAAAATCACCACGATCTTTTTGCCCACTCTCACAGTGCCCACGCTCAGAATGCCCACGATTAAAATGCCCACGGTTCAAAGTGCCCACGATCAAAATGCCCACGATTACAATGCCCACGACTCAAAATGCCCACGACTCAAAATGCCCACGACTCAAAATGCCCACGACTCAAAATGCCCACGACCACGAAATGCCGGAGTTCTAAAATGCCGACAGTTCAAAGTGGTCACAGGGAGGGGGGGCTAATATCGTCCTAGTTTACAATGCCGACGGCCGAAACTGTCCGCAGGGGAGGCCAACATCATCATGGGACAGCGGACTACGAGATTATAAGAGACAGGATTAACCACAGTAAAGGCTTCAAAAGGAATTATTTTTTTGTTTCTTGATCGGTTCGGAATATTTTGCGTTAAAGTAAAGAAGCAATGTCGTATAAAATTGTGCCAGCCCAGAAAGCAAAACCAGGAGATCCAAATCCACCAGCTAACTTGCATCACGAAGGTAAGAATGATTCCTTGATTAACAAGAGCTGGAAGCTCATACGGCACTTGCAAGGCTGGGTCATAGGATGAAAGTAAGAACTCGTCATTTCGTGTGTTGGTTTAATTGCGATCAGTTGTAAGCAAAACCCTTGAGATAAGATGGATCATGGGTCCTGAGAAACTATTTTATTTGTGCATTTGGCCGTGATGATGCACACTATAAGGGCGCTAGAGATCTGTAATGAACACTATTGAAGCACAAATGATGATAAGCTCATTGGAATCATGAAAATGTATATTTTGTTCAAATTATTATCTGTACAGAAATTCTCTTGTTTCGTTTCCACCAAAAATCTGGAATCAACATGATAATGACGGACCACGAACCACGTTGAGGCCTGGCACCGAGTCCTCAATAGACGAAGCCCGACCACGTTTATTTCGACTTCTGCGGGAAATTCAGACCATCCAGGACGAGATGGAATCAGATCTCCTCCAGATCGGTGCTGGAGCCGACTTCAGACGACGGAACCGAAGAATGGTCCGGAAAGACCAACAAATTCAAGCACTTAAAGTTTAACTGAAAAGCAAACTTATTTTTGCATCATTTAGTTGAATACACTGAGTTATTTGGATTCTGTTAAGAGATTTTTTTATTTTCCACTATCTGCTCTCGTAGTGAGGTTCAGAATATTACGGATGTCCCCACAGCGCAAATTCTACTATGACGCAGAATATTTGAATCTGAACACAAACGCTGCTTTTCAGTGGGCGGTGATAAGCTTGGTCAGCACTGCTTAGTGCCTCAACAAAAAAAAATCATAAATCTTTTTCGTCAAGCATGCGACGCAGGTAGCACCACAAATCTGACAGGGAAATTCGACTATTAGAAAATTGATTATTCCTGCATAGCGGAGTAACGAAGTAACGCATTTTCATCGGGTCTTCAAGCCTCTTTAAGTGAATAAGTGAGGAGTATCAAGACTGTTCCATCTCTGCTCTTTTCAGTTAAACTTTAAAGAGAAGTTCCAAGGGGGCTCAGCATCAATCAGAGGCTTCCTCAAGAAAGCACAGCGCTTTTGCGGCATCTAACCACGACGCAATAGGCTACAAATGTTTCTTGTATATATTAATAAATCAGTGTTATATTTATAATTGAGATTATACAAGTTCATGAAACGATTATCGTCATACTCGGTCTACTCCTCCCGTCACTCAATCACGCCTAATTACTGACTGAAAACCTCAAATTTATCCAATCGTGGGCATTTTGAGTTGTGGGCATTTTGAGTCGTGGGAGTCAAAATTTGTGGATGTTTTTCTGTCCCATCGGTTTCGTCTTTTCGGTGGCTGGGAGTTAATGTTAGTAAAACACTAAAATCCTTCCGGACTCTCGCCGTCGCGGATTGCAAGAAGAAAATCCAATTAAGCTATTCTAAAATTGTTGCTAATCGAGGTAGATACAATAGCAAATCTCTTGCTAAATTATATTCGGCTTTTACAGATCTTTCGGTTTTATTTCTTTCTGGTATTCACCCTAGTTTCCATAAAAAAGATATCAGTTCAGTTCGTTCTTATTATTTCCGGTTTTCCCGCTTTCTCTTGTATCTGCCTCGATGGTACAGAAATCGGAACCTAATATCTATTTACAGTTTTCCGGATATCGGGTCGAAACTTACGGAGCTTTCTGGGAAATTACCCCAGTCAACTTACAAGAATCTGCCCGCCCACAGTGGCCTGTCTCGTTTGCTTTAGTTTTTAGTGCCTTTTGTTTTGTGAAGTGCTTGTTTTGTTTCTTTTATTGATACTCCGCTTTGATTTCTTATAGCGATTCAAAAAGAAATTATTATTATTATTATTTTGAGTTGTGGGCATTTCGAGTCGTGGGCATTTTGAGTTGTTGGCATTTTTAGTGGGCATTTTGAGTCGTGGGCATTATGATCGTGGGCATTTTGAGTGTTAGCCAAAGTAACGAATTTTCAGTGGGGCTTCAATCCATTTAAGTGATGGGCAACTAGATTGTCCTATCCCAGCCCTTTTTAGTTAAACTTCAATGAAAATAAAGCTACTGTTCCAAGGAACATTCCAGTAAAACGGTGAGTGAGGAATAAAATACTCACACCCCTTTTACCGGATGCCCAATGCATGAATTCCGTCCGCCTCAGGGGGATGCACAAGGAAAACTGGTTGTCTGGAGTCTAGCTACGAATGTGTCACAAGGGAGACAAAAAGGTCGACAATGGTCTCAGAAACTATCAGATAAGGATGCAAGGAAAGCCATTATTCCCAGCACCTACGGAATGTGGCAAAACATGTCGACCATGGTAAAAGGAAATTTCAGTCTAGCATAGGAAAATGAGCCCTAAAAAGTCGACACGAAACAAATTGCAACAGAAATGATTTTTACACCATCTTGTAGAGAAAAAAAAACTGAACAACATATCCGAAGTTGCATATCCTGGCTCG
Organism: Branchinecta sandiegonensis; assembly: GCA_030848855.1. Taxonomy (NCBI): domain Eukaryota; kingdom Metazoa; phylum Arthropoda; class Branchiopoda; order Anostraca; family Branchinectidae; genus Branchinecta; species Branchinecta sandiegonensis. The sequence goes on from JAUPMV010000012.1 coordinate 1,919,949, forward strand.
ACTCAAAATAAGTGTTTTTTGCTGTTAGTGCCCTTTTTTCCGCTTTTCGAAAAAAAGGAATTTCCGTGGTCGTCCGTTATTCTTGAACTGAAGTACGGTTTTGATGTTAAATGCCAAGCTGAAACCGAAAATGAGGTCAGATTTGGCATACCAAGCAACAGAAAAAGTCAATATCATTTTTTAAACCTATTTCTAAAAAAGTGCAATTTTCTACGCGGCCTGATTTTCTTGAATGGACTTGCGATCCCGACCTGATCCCGACAGAATCACGAGCTGAGACCGAAAATGGGATCAAATTGGGTGTCTACTGTGCCTGAAAGAAGTTTCGTAACCATAAATATGTGATCCTTACGATTTTTTTGTGAAAACAAGAAAATTATTAAGAAAAGTAAAGTACGAATCCAACTGCTTTTCAGTGCTCAATATTTAAAAAAAAATTCATTATATCCTGAGTCGACGACAAAATGATCGATTGTTAGAAATAAAAATAAAAATATATATCTGAGCTGGTCACTAATATAGCAGAACCTTCTTGGAGACCATCTTGGAGACACGCCCCCCCCCCCCGAAACATACAAAAATAATGATTTTTATAGGCTTTTCCCTCTGATCTATGTCTTTACTTTTTACTCTGACCCGCAGGCAGCCCCCCACCCCCCTGGATACGGGACGGATACAAGCCCTGATGAAAGTCAATGAAATAATGCTGATTCCAGACCAGCCAGCCTACTGCCGTAGAATCTGTTCCTGTGTCAAACAATATTTTTGAAGAAGAAATTACAAGTGATATTGTCATTCAGGTTGCGACTTACGCTAACGAAAATGAAAGCATCGGAGACTAAACTCAGGAACAGGTGACTGTAAAAAATATTACAGTTAATGACGTTAAGCCGAGATTTAACAAAGGTTTAGCTACAAAGCAGCTTCCAGTGTCTCAATGATTTATATATTTCTACAGACGGATGTCATCATTTATGGTAATAAACATCGTCTTTTTCGCGTTCTTAATAAAGGGGTACGCTTCCTTTGCGGTGCGAAAAGGGTTGGGAACCACTGGCCTAAACTACGATATTACTCATCTTCCAAATTCATCCGTCTACACTTTTCTATTTACCCAGGATTGTTATCTTAAAAAAGTGGACATATCGTGGTGAACTCAATTATTTCAAGTTTGCAGAAGCTCATATTCTAAAAGATAGGAAGTTCGCTGGTGTACTGTCAACTTTCTCAGGGGTTTATTACCAAGAGCTAGAAGCTCATTTGGGACTTGCAAATTTGGATCAGAGGGGATTTGTCAACTCGTGGATTTATCGTAATCCTTTGAAAGCAAAACTCTTGACGACTGAATGTTCATAGTGTTGTCGGCAAAACATCCCCTGGCGAAACGTCCCCATGACAAAACGTCTCCATGGCGAAACGTTCCCGGCCATAGATTTTTATGTTCATCGATCTGATAACTGATTGCTTCATCAGTTTAGAATAAATATTCTTGGGATATAATATTTCGAAAACACGGTGGGTTGACAACTTCAGCATTTAACCGACATCGAAGAAACAAACCAAAGTGTTGCTCCCGGCTATAGCCATTCACTGAAGAAAGCGCAAAGATTTGGTGGTTTGTAGGTTTTTCGTTTTGTGTTATATTTAATTGTTTCATTCTGTGTTTTAGTTTACGCAATGATTTCACTCGCTTATCTGCCATTTGTTCGATAATTGGGTATTTAATTTCTGATACTTCTAAACCCGATTTTATTAAAGGATCGAACCCGTCTTACCTAAATTACTGTGGCTCTCTACCGAAAACAATCGTTTCATCCGTTCTCTTATCCTCGCTTCCCATGCCATTTTTTTACACCATAAAGTAGCGTGCACGCACATTCCGAATTTCGCTGTGCGGTGCGAATTTCCTTCTCCGTTCCCGGAACTTTGACGCATCGCATACGGATTCGGCCTGAAAATTTCGTTTCAATTTGAGTTTTGTTAGATTCTCGTAAAAACGGTCGATTTTTTTAAAAACTTTTTAAAAATTTCTTCTGCAAAAACAGTCGGTAAAAATAACCACTCAGTTGGTAAATACCTTGCCCCCCCCCCCCCTCCCAACATTTTAGCTAGTAACGCCTCTTTTTTCCAATGTTTCCATTATCTATTTGATTTGAGCTGCAAAAACAAGATTGTTAGGTAAAAACCCTTGGTTACAAGTCTTGTGTCTGCTGAATGCAAGCTACCAGGTAGGCCAACTCACATGTTTACTAGGCTGTGTAAAGGAGGCATGTTCTTTTTAACAGTCAGTAGCAGTAAAAGTCAGCAGAGTAAAATACTGGCCAGTGGAAGCAGTTCCTTAGTTGCATCTTTCTTTGATACTCCACAGAACTTTTCAAACTTACATACACCTTTTGTATTTACATAACCAATACAAAAGACAAATTTTATGAATGAAAAATTTGCAAACAATCGACTAGCAATCAGTCTGATTGCAGGCTAAGCATTGGAATTTTACAATCTGGTGTCGAATTTCCCGTCCAGATTTCCTTTTGTCTGAAAAACCTGTCGGGCATAGTGACGCGAATTTCGTATGCGAGTTTTCGCGTTCGAAATCTTTCCGGACTATGTGCGCACGTAACTCCATCTAATGCAACTCCGCTGACTTTTTTGTTTTTCTTTTTTATTCTCTTTGAGCCAGAGCAGGAAGAAGCTCCTCTGAGGAGCTTCTTACTATACAAGACCAAACGTTTTGTGGGATGAATGGGATCCCAAAAATTTAATATTTGATCCAGACAATCGGGTCTTATAGAGGTCCAGTCTTCACCAGACTCCTTGACGACTTTACCAATAAAATTTAGAAACGGATTAAGGCAAATGGTAGTCATCTGAGAAAACCAAGTTCAAATATGGATTCAGCACGTGTGTTTTCCCTTGTAGCCTGCGACAGATCTACTTATTTGACGAAAGTTCCTGCCTAACTTCTGCCAAATATCCGGTTTCAGCAGGATTGGGCGATCTACTTATCTTGCAAGAAATTGAAGTTCAAAAACGGTTTCAGCGTATCTCCTTACCCCTATGTCGAACCTCTAATCAACTTCAGATGAAACTTCTTGTCCGTCCGTCCGTCCGTATTGAAACTTGGTGTGAGGATTCTTTGAGTAAATCAATCAATCAATCAATCATCGTATTTCTTCCTGAATATCTGTTTCACAACATGATGACATAGGACTGTCAAAATATAATTGATATATACAATTCATTTTAAAACTTATACGACTTCATAGCTTGTAACAAAATTAAACGGTATGTCAACATAAAAAATAAACAAAATTAAACGGTATGTCAAACATAAAAAATATAATATATTAGATTAATTTTGGATCGACATGCTGAATCGAAATGTGAAAATGATTTTCTCGTCGGACAAGTAGATCACCCGGAATCCGGCCAAACCCAGAAAATTTGTTAAAAGTAAAAGTTCTATATGAATTTCATTAGGTGTTCGATTTACGGGTGAGAAGACACTATAAATTCGTGTATGACAGTCATTTTCTGGGGACCCGTCGATTCGCCCACCCGTCGATTTGCCAACCCGTCATAATGCCCAAAAAATACGTCACATTCCCCACTTTTTCCGACAGTTCGCCTAACCGTCACAAGACTCAAAATATCCGTCGATTCGCCCCCCGCTGATTCACCCAACCGCTGATTCGCCCAACCGTCGATTCGCCCAACCGCTGATTCACCCACCCGTCGATTCAACTACCCGTCGATTCGTCTACCCGTCCATTCGCCCACCGTCGATTCGTCCAACCTCGTTTTTTGAAGCGTCGATTCACCCACTTCTAAAATCCGTCGATTTTCCCAAACGTCGATTCGTCCAAACGTCAATTTGCTCACCCGTCATAAGACCCCAAAAACCGTCAAAGCCCCCACTTTTTACGACAGCTCGCTTACCCGTCACAAGACCCAAAAAATCCGTCGATTCGCCCAATTCTCAAAATCAACCTCTGATCCAGCGCGGCCTTTGTCATTGAACCCGGTATGACAATGTGAGTGAGTCGCAGGGGAGTAATGAAGAAGAATTCGCCCACCCGTGATAAGACCCAAAAAATCCATCGATTCGCCCGATTCTCAAAATCAACCTTTGATCTAGCGCGGCCTTTGTCATTGAACGCGGTATCAGAAAGCCAGTGAGTCGCAGGGAAGTAATTAAGAAGGCTACGATACCGTCTCATGTAAATAAGGTTGAAAACTAGTCAATGTAGCGTGAGCCAGATTGATCAGAAGGATCAAAAAGAGGACGAATGCAAGAGTAAAATATCAGAACAAAGAGCCACCGTTTTTATGGCACTTGCAGCTCCTCTCAAGTGCCGTATACCGATCTCTTTTCGGTCTGTCGGTCTGTCAGGCCACTGTCCTCGTGTTAGGGTACTTCCAGACGTGCAAGGACGATGAAACTCTGCATGAATATCAGGGACCCGATCAAACTAACTTGAGAATAGTCGTTTGCCCTATCCGACCATCGTGGGGTAAGGGGAGACCACGGAATCCGGATTATAGCAGCGGATTATTATAGCAGCAGATATTATAGCATATCTGTCGGATGCACCCTCCACTTAGTGCTCTTCCCGAAAACGCAAATGTTGAAGACATACCTGTAATTCAAGTCCAGGCTGTTCTGGAAAAGTTACAGCGACTCGACACGTCTAAAGCGAATTACCCAAATGAAATACCCATTAAGTTGATTGTTGAATGTTGCGATCTTTTGAGCCTTCCCTTAACCGCAGTTTTTAACCAATGTTTTACAGAAGGTATCTTTCCAAAGTTTTTTAAAAGAGCGTACATTACGCCGATTCCTAAAAGTAAATCTCCTAGCCAAGCTAGTGACCTCCGCCCGATTTCAAAAACATCTGCGTTTTCTAAAGTGTTCGAAGGTTTTATTTTTGAGTACCTGTATGATGAAATTCGAGATAAGATTGATCCCCGTCAATTTGGTTTTAGACCCGGGTGTAGTAAAGCGCATTATTTAGTTCGAATGTTAGATGATGTTTTAAGGCACCTCGAAACGGAACACGCGTTTGTAGACGCTCTTTTCGCTGACATTGTAAAGGCATTTGACAGTTTAGACCACGAGGTGGCTATTCATGAGGCTGGTGATATGGGGGCTAGTAAATTTGTCTTACGTATGTTAGCTAGTTTTTTATCTGATAGAGAACAGTGTGTGCAGCTACCAAACGGCGATGTTTCCGAATTCTTGGACATATACTGTGGATCGCCGCAGGGGACTAAGCTAGGACCATTGTCTTTTTTGATTGTTTTTAATCGTATTTTAACTTCAATTCGTGACCGTTTTAAATTTGCTGATGACCTATCTGTGCTTTCATTGAGAAACCTTTCAAATCATTCTGATCATACAACCACGCTCAGTGATATTTATGAAAATCTCCAGCCCGAACTAAGCCGAGTTAGATTAACGGTAAGCAGCGTGAAGAGTGTTGTTATGAGATTTTCATTCCTCAAGAAAGATGTTCCGGTTATTGAAGATGTTGGTTTGAGTACACAAAACTGTGTTAAACTACTTGGTGTGTATATCCAGAGTGACCTCAAATGGAATACTCACATTGACGCTCTTGTTAGAAATGGGTCGCATCTGCTGAAATCTTTCTCGGTCCTGAAGAGATTTAAGATTCCCGTGCAACAATTAGTCTTAATTTATTGTTGTTATGTCAGACCTTGTCTTGAATATTGCTGCCAGGTATGGCATCCCGGTTTGACTAAGGAGCAATCCAGTAGACTGGAGCTAATCCAGAAAAGAGCAATTAAGATTATCCTGGGCCCAGTGTACGTTAGTTATGAAGAGAGCCTGTCAAGTCTCGGTCTCCCTTCCCTTGAGCAACGTAGGCACCATTTAACAATAAGTTTTGGCCACAAATGTCTCAATTCTGAACTTCACAGATCAATGTTGCCTGAGTATGTAGAACAAAATAAAAACAGGCCCAACACGCGTACTCAAACCCACTCAAACAAAACTAAATTAACAAATTATCCAGCGGATGCAACTGAAAGATATGTTAACTCGTTTGTGCCGTACTTTGTTCGTTCGTTTAATAGTTCTTAGGCGTATTTATCTTGTATTTTATCTTGTATTATTTGTCATTTGCCATTGGCCATTTTTATATCCCGTTGAAAGTGTTATATTGACTTACCTTTGCTAGCTATCTTTGCTATTTTGGTGAATAAACGATATATATATATGCATAACTTTCGAACAGGTGATCGGATCTTAATGAAACTTCATATTTAGAAAGACATCTTGCTCAGATGTCACACTTCAAGTTCGGAATGGATCCGTCGACTTTGGGGGGAGTTGGAGGGAGGAACCGGAAATCGTGTGACACGTTCATAGTGGAAGGATCGGGATGAACTTGGTGGGAAGTACAAGCACAAGCCCTAGATACATAGTTGACAAGATCGGACCGGATCCTAGCACTGTGGGGGGAGCTGGAGGGCGGGTTCCGGAGTTCCGGTGATCCCGACTTAAGTTGCTTACACGTGTGCCAGGACTATGAAACTTGCCAGGCATATTAAAGACCCGACCAAACTAACTTGGAAATCCGACCACCGTGGGGGGAGTGGAGGGAGGGGTAATCCGGAATTTTGATGTATTTACAAATTTTGATCGGGGAATCGGATCTTAATGAAGCTTTTATACTTGGAGAGACTTCGTGTCTCAGATGTCATAGTTCAAGTCTGGAATGGATCCGATTACTTTGGGGGGAGTTGGAGGGGGGGGGGCGGAAATCGCTTGACATCTTCAGAGTGGACGGATCGGGATAAAACTTGGTGGGAAGAACAAGCACAAGCCGTAGATACATAGTTAAAAAGACCGGACTGGATCCGAGCACTGTGGGGGGAGTTGGAGGGAGGGTTCCGGAATTACCGTGATCCCGACTGAAGATGCTTACACATGTGCTGGGACGAGGAAACTTGGCAAGCAATTAGCGACTCCACAATTTTAACTTAAAGGACCACTCGCGACTGTTTATTTTAACGAATATTTTAATCCTTTAAAACTAGGCTGTGCTTCCAACAAAGAACCCACGGCTTTTGCTGTTTTAAGCCTTTGACCCAAGACCCGTTGACTTGTAGCGAAGACACGGAAAAAAATTAGATAACCGGTTTTTCTGATGGAAAAACTTCTCGCAGACAACCGTCGACAGCGTGATACACATCGAAGGTAGCTAGACACAGCAAGTGAGAAGATCAGCATGGTTTTGTTAGAGAGGCTAGAATGTACCGTACAATGTTGGGGTCTCCGGGTTTAGAAATATATGGAGTGATTATGGAACTAGGTTGTGCTAGTATTATAGGTAAGACAGGTCCTTTAAGAACAGCAGTTTCTCCGATTTGACCACCGTGGGGTGAGTAGAGGGAGGGGGAATCCAGAATCTTCAGGTATACCTAACTTTTGAAGGGGTGATCGGATCTTAACGAAACTGGATATTCCGAAAGAACTCATGTCTCAGATGTCCGATTTCAAGTTCGGACAGGATCCGATCAATGTGTATGTCCGATCCAACCGATCCAACAATACATTCTCGTGATTTCCAAGAGTTATAATATTCAGTATATATCCAACAATTGCGAAATCATAACAGAAAATATCACAAGTGTAGCGAATTGTTATTTTTATTGAACTAAATGACGTCATAATATGTAATTTTTGATGCTAGTAAGACCATCCCCTTACCTGAGGGGAAGCTGGAGGGGGGAGGAAGGGGGGATGGCCACAACATGCCCTTTCAGCATCCTAACCACAGGCAGTTACGGTTCGGACCTAGAAATGTGTCAATTAGCTCATCAGCGCTTTCGATCCATCAAGTCTCATTAGAGCCAAGCATTTTTCGGAAATGTCTTCCCCACTGTAAAATCTCCCGCAAATGAGTTTTTCATCAATTCCACACGCAATCCGGCGATCTACTTGTGATACTTTTCGCACTTCTGTGAAACTGGATACTGAATATTCCAGTTTTTCCCTTACTTGATTAAAGCTTTGTTCTAAGGCCCAGTATCAGGCTGGAGAATTAACACACATATTAGTAATGGCTTGTAAAAGTTTGATCAGAATCGATTAGAGTGCCGAGATAGGGTCACAAAAACCCTAAACAAACAAAAATGGGGATATCATAGACATTTTTCGGGTGGTTCCCAAAATCAGCCCGATCTTTTTGCCCACTCTCACGATGCCCACGACTCAAAATGCCATAATTCAGGGTGAAATCAAAATCGTCAAAAATGTCAACGGTACAAAATTCCGACAGTTTAAAATGCTCTCAGGGAAGGCTAAAATCGTCCTGGTTCAAAGTGTCGACGACTAACTGTCGATATGGGAGGTCAAAATGATCTGGGACAACGGACAGCGAGATTAAAAGGGACAGGATTACTACGGAAAATTGTGAAAGGATTATTTTATAGTCAATCATTCTAGTCCATCAAACTAGAATGATTTGCGCGGAAGTACGAAGAGATGGCGATCTAAACCTTGCAACCTGAAGGCAAGAATTGTTAAAATAACAATTTTGAGATCGCCGTTTTTTTTCAGAATTCGAAATTACATTGTAATTTAACAGTTTCAATGTACGGTTATCGCCATCCTGATACTCGGTCCGTTCCTTTCGTTTCACATTCGTCACTAGCTCCGTTACTACGGCCTGAACACCTCAAACTGTAAAATCGTGGGCAATATGAGTCGTAGGCATTTTGAATCGTGGACATTTTGAATAGCGGGCATTTTGAGTCGTGGGCATTGTGATCGTCATTATGAGTTTTTCGTGCTAGACCGATTCAGCTAAAATCTGGCACAGCCCGGAACAACTGGAATAGCAAAAGAAATCCGGTAAATACTTGAGTGAAAAAGTTGACTTATAATTGTCGTCGGCCAGCTGTTCTGTAGAAGCTTGTAAAGTTACCGACTAATTAGTACAATCGTTTTCCGATTCATCCGACAAGGGTCATGTATAAGGAAGCATAACATGGATCAGTATATCCCTTGAGCTTCAGTATTCCAGCTGTAATAGTTTCATAAATATTCTCCTCTGGGTTCCCATCGGAACCTTTGGTATTCCAGCCGACCAAAGGTTTCGCCGACTTTGAGTCATGTCTGCCGAACAAAGGTATTGGGGAGCACCGATCAAAATTTACTCTATTAAGAACTGAATGATCGTGTGGCAGTATAATTTCCTTTAACCGGCCAAGTAATCGCAATATGTAGCCTACCACTTTCGGTACATGTTGTACCTAAAAATATGGTAGCTCATTGATATTTTACTCTTGCATTCATCCTCCATTTCCACTTTCTTATCACCACCGAGGTCTTATATCATGCTTCTCATCATTCTGGCTCAAGCTGTACTGTTTTGTACCCTTATTTACATCGAACGGTATCGTATCCATCTTAATAACTCCCCTGTGACTCCGTCGCTTTCTTCTACCGCGTTCAATCAAAAGAGCCGCGCTGGATGTTTTGAAAATTGGGCGAATCGACGGATATTTTGGGTCTTGTGACGGGTAGGCGAACTTACGGAAAAAGTGGGGCTTGTGATAGATTTTTTGGGCGAATCGACGGATTTTTTGGGTCTCGTGACGGGTAGCCGAACTGTCGGAAAAAGTGGGAGTTGTGACGGATTTTTTGGGTTTATGACGGGTGGGCGAATCGACGGATCATAGAATTGGGTGAATCGACACTCAAGCAATCGGATGTTGGGTGAATCGACGTTGGACGAATCGACGGGTGAACGAATTGACGGGTGGGTGAATCAGCCGTTGGGCGAATCAGCAGTAGGGCGAATCAGCGGTTGGTCGAATCGACGGTGGGCGAATAGACGGTGGACGAATCGACGGGTCGGTGAATCGAAGTTTGGGTGAATCGACGGATTTTTGGATTGGGCGTATTGACGGGTGGATGAATCGACCGGTGGGGGTAGTGACGGCGACCCGTATCAGGCTTTCGACAATCAAAAATGAGTGCGACGGGATTTTTTAAGCAACAGATTAACCGACTTTGTGCCTTCGCTCACCCCTTGCAAGGGTCTCGCGCACACCTTTTGGTACGAGTACTACCGGTTCGGAACCACTGGTTTAGGCGACCAAAAACGCCAGCATGTTTCTCCCCCTCTCGTGAAAAGTTTAACATAGTATCAGGGACCCATAAATTTCCTGTAATGACTCACCATTCAGGGGGCTTGTCATTTCCTATGCTTCCATGTTGCTATGTTGCCGGAGCCTCACCTAGTTTCCAAAAATTCTACTTGGGTCGAAACGGCGTTCTTGCTCAGATAGACAAAATATGTTGGGACTATTCAGCATGCCACCAGTTACCTAAGCTAGGACATAAGATCCAGGATACTCTTCCATTACAGAGAAATATTCCTAGTTCAGCACAACAGCTGCGAAAAATTTTGTCTATCTGGATAGTCGGGTATTTTATCCCCGTGGGTATTTCTCGAACTATCTGACGCTCGGTCAAGAGCGTATCAGAAATCTCTTATTGACAAGCCCCCTGAATGGCGAGTCATTACAGGAAATTTTTGGGTCCCTGATAGTATCAACGTGAAAATTGCAGTAGAATTACTGATGAAATTCACCAGATTGGCTCACATCAAATCTAAGCTGATTCTATAACATCCCAAGGGTGCCAAATGAGAGAATGAATCAGTTAGACGTCAGCGCCCTGGGGAATAAAGTGAAGTATGACCGCATTTGCGTTTCAGCCTTCAGGCGTTCGCTGTATAATAGTGTCAAAATTTGCCAAAGGAGAATAAGTGAAACCAAGTAAGTAGAAATACTGGTTTCTCTTTCATATTTCGTGTTTATTCTAGGTCTGTGCTCCAGGTTCCCATTTCGGGATTCCAAAATGCTAGTGACGGGACATATCCAAATATATATATACATATATATATCTAAACATATATAATATAAACATATATATATATATATATTCTTTGAGCCCAAGCTAACTTTGAAACATTTATTCAAACAATGTATACAACGGATACGTCAGGTACCAGGGACCCATAAATTTCCTGTAATGACTCGCCATTCAGGGGGCTTGTCAATAAGAGATTTCTGATGCGCTCTTGACCGAGCGTCAGATAGTTCGAGAAATACCCACGGGGATAAAATACCCGACTATCCACATAGACAAAATTTTCGCAGCTGTTGTGCTGAACTAGGAATATTTCTCTGTAATGGAAAAGTATCCTGGATCTTTTGTCCTAGCTTAGGTACCTGGTGGCATGCTGAATAGTCCCAACAAATTTTGTCTATCTGAGCAAGAACGCCGATTCAACCCAAGCGGAATTTTTGGAAACTAGGTGAGGCTCGGGCAACATAGCAACATGGAAGCATAGGAAATGACAAGCCCCCTGAATGGTGAGTCATTACAGGAAATTTATGGGTCCCTGCAGGTACTGTAATCAACGGATGTTGATTGCAGGTGTGTTTCCAAACAAACCTGTTGATTACAGGTTTGTTTCCTTCCCCGAAGTTGAATCAGAGGATTGACAGCCTGACGAGGACCCTTGCCAAAAAGGGCCGAAATATCGCTGATGAAGAATCGTACCTGACGTATCTGTTGTAAACATTGTTTGAATAAATATGTATATACAATATGGAAACATATTTTCAAAATACGCTGATAAACCAATTTTCAAGCGCTTGTCTTACTTTTAGTACTAATTCGACCTACTTCCGAAATCGCCCCATCCATGCCTTAACCAGAAATCGACGGTGCTTTCAAGAGAAATCGGACTTTTAGACGTACGTCTAACCCCTCAAATAAAACCCTACTGATTTTCTCACTTACCGGGCTTTGGTGCGTTCGACGGTGATGTCAAATGTTGTTTTCCATCAGAAAAATCGGTTATGTTAATTTTTCTTTGTTATTGCTAGACGTCAGCGGGCCCGGAAAAAGGCTTGAAACATTCAAACCGTGAACAACATGTTGAAAGCAGAGCCCAGTCTTAAAGTATTAAACTATTTAAAGATACTGCGGTCTTAAAGGAGCCTCGCTAGTTTAACGTCTCGCTAGTTTAACTATCGAGGGGATGCCCACTCTCCGGCACCCGTTGTACACTCATGCCTGGTACCTTCCCACTTTTGTCAGTGTTAACCTCTCTTTGGTGAATTTTCGTAAATCAAGTAATATGGCGCTGTCTAGCGTCGAAAGAAAATACTATAACCGATTAAATGCTCGTAATAATCAAGAACTACGTTGGAAAGAAGAAATCCGGGAAAGTATGGAATTAACAAGGAATAAAGAATGAACCTTTTCCGGTGCCGGAAGGTAACATACTATTTAATATTCGGTGTTCCAAATTCACAAAGTTTAATAAAGGTACATTAAAGAAAAGTGTGTTAAAAACAAAAAAAAAATCATCAAGAGAAGAGATAGGCTACAGTGATAAGTATAAGTATATTTCGGGACCATATTCGAATTTAAGACCAATTTTAGGACCGCATTAAAGTTTAAAATTTTATGCACTATCTTTCGGTAACAAGACCAAAGGTTTGATGGGATCCCAAACATATATTTTACACAGAAAATTGGGGGTCGTCTTCGCCAGATTCAATCTTCGCAACGACTCCATTACAGCCAAACAGCTAATCATGTGAGAATAGCAGAAAACCAAGTTCGGATGTGAATTCAGCGTGTATGGTCATCCGTACAAGTCATATCTATTTTGACAAAACTGATCGAAACTTTTTGCCTTACTTCTGCCAAATTCCCGGTTTTGGCCGAATCCCTGGCAAACTGCGTGTCCGGGAAAAAATAAAGCTCAAAATGAATTCAGTGTCAATAATTACCCCTATATCGAACATCTAATCAACTTCAAATAAAGTATTAACTAATAACGAAAATTCCAGTTTCAGCCGGACTCCGGGCGAAATATATGTCCGGGTAATAAATTATTTTCATGTACGGATTCTGCACATCTTCTTACCCTAAATCGGACGTCTAATCAGCTTAAATTAAACTTTTGCTTTTAACAGTTTCCGGTTTTGTGCGGATTCTGGGCGAACTAGTTGTAATTCGCAATAATTAATTGAATAATTACCCCTATATCGAACATCTAATGAACTTCAAATAAAACTTTTACTTTTAACAAACTCTCCGGTTTTCACGGGATTTCGGACGAACGACTTGTCCAGCGTGAAAATGGTTTTCATCATCGGGTTTCTAAATATTAAAAGCTAGAATCTGGATGGAAGTTAAGATAAAGTTAAAAGATATTACGCCTTGCACTCGGCTCGTAACTAATCAGTTCTGTCGTTTCAAGCAATCGGCATTTTTGACCCATAATCTCCTCAGAGGCAAGGGAAAGCCTGCTCTGCTGAAAGAGAATAAACAAGAGCTAGAAGCTCATATGCCATTTTCACGGCTGGGTCAGAGGATGAAAGTAGGAATTTGTCAATTCATTGGTTTGTTGTGATCATTTGTACGCGAAAACCTTGCGATAAAAGTGATCATGGGTCCTTGGAAATCAGGAGAATGCATCGTAAAACTATTTACGTTCGGCTGTGATGATGCGCTCTTTTTAGGGCGCAATATTGAGATTCATGAGTAACGAAAACTCTTGAAGCACAAATGATGATGTGCTCATCGGGATCATGAAAATGTAAATTTTGCTCAAAATTTTTGTTTCTACTTTAAGGAATGGCGCAAAAATTATCATGGGCCGTTTGGGATCATGAATATCTATCGTTTGGTCAAAAGTACTTTTTTTTTACTTTTCCGGTTAAGATTCGGACTGCTGACAATTCATTTTTGAGCAAAACCCCTGAAGCGAAAATGATCGTGGGCTCATGGGGATCATGAAAATATGATGTTATGCTTAGAAGTATTTTTTTTTTACTTTGTGGTTAGGATATCCGGAAGTACCTTAATTCGCAATCACCAGAATTCTAGACCCGACCCCCCCCCCCCAACTCCCCTCACAGTAGATGTTCCTCACAGTGCCCGAAACCTGTCCGGTTCTGTCAATGATGTGTCTAGGGCTTGTCCTTGTTCTTCCATCCAAGTTTCATCCCGGTCCCTCGACTCTCATCATGTCACAAGATTTTCGGTTCTCCCCCCCCCCCCCTAAAATTCATCGGATCAGGTCCGGACTTTAAATATCACATTTGAGACACGAGGTCTTTCCAAATATCAAGTTTCATTCAGATCCGATCACCTGTTTGAAAGTTAGACATACTTCATTATTCGGGATTCCCCCTCCCTCTAGTCCCTCCACGATGGTCGGGTCGGGGAACTGACTATTTCTAAGCCAATCGTGTTCAGTCTCTAATGTTCAAGCAAAGTTTCGTCGTCCTAGCACATCTGGAAAAGCCTTAACTTGCGATCACGGTACTGATGTATCTAAGGCTTGTGCTTGTTCTTCCCACCAAGTTTCATCCCAATCGCTCCACTCTAAGCGTGTCACATCATTTCCGGTTCCACCTCCGACTCCCCCCCCCCCCACATTCATCGGATCAATAGTCCGGACTCGAAATGGGACATTTGAGACACGAGGTCTTTCAAAACATCAAGTTTCATTAAGATCCGATCACCCGTTCCAAAACTTATACATTCCTCAAGATTCCAGATTCCCCTTCCCTCCACTCCCCCACGGTGGTCGGGTCGGGGAAGTCATCTATTGCCAAGTTAGTTTGGTCGGGTCCCTGATATGCCTGCCAAGTTTTGTCGTCCTAGCACATGTGTAAGCATCTGAATTTCGGAACCCTCCCTCCAACTCCCCCACAGTGCTCGGATCCAGTCCGGTCTTGTCAACTATGTATCTAGGGCTTGTGCTTGCTCTCCCCACCAAGTTCCATCCCGATCCGTCCAGTCTCAAGATTTCCGGTTCCCCCCTACAACTCCCCCAAAGTAAGAATAAATGAATGACTGAATGAGTCACCGGACATCTGAGACACGAGGTCTTTCCAAATTTCAAGTTTCATTAAGATCCAATTCCCCGTTCGAAAGTTATACATATGTCATGTATTCCATATTCCCCCTCCCTCCACTCCCCCCACGGTAGGCGGATCGGGGACGCTGCTATCCAAGTTAGTTTGTTGGGGTTCCTGATATGCCTGCCAAGCTTCATCGTCCTAGCACTTCTGGAAGACACCCGAACTCAAGAACAGCGACCTGACCGACCGACAGACCGAAAAGTGATCGGTATATGCGAGGCCGTATCCAGGGGGGGGGGGGGGGGGGGGGTTAGGGGGTTGACCCCCCCCCCCGCGAAACATTAAAAAACAATCATTTTATAGGCTTTTCCCTCTGGTTTTGGTCTTTTTTGTACTTTTTGTCCGACCCGCAGGCCCCCCCCCCTAAAAAAAATCCTGGATACGGGGCTGGGTATATGATACTTGAGTTTTAAACTGATGTCGCAATCAGTAATCACATGGCTATCGCTCACCGATGAAATTTTTGTTTATAGCCGGGGATGTTTCGCCAAGGGCTTTTAGCCCTTATTTTGGGGGGCAGGGTCACTCATGATTTGCATCAGACCTGGCACTCTTTCAAATTTCTTAATCTAAGACCAGAGTAATCGAAATAAGACATTAAAATCACCAAGGTGTACAATTGACTTTTCCATCCCATTTTTGTTCACCACAAGTGCATTACGCTGATTTTTTTTATTTTCCTTGTTTCAGTCTTTCTAAAGTTTAACCGGAAAGGGCTGAGATAAGACAATCTAGTTACCCATCAATTATTCACTGACATAGGCTTGAAGACCAGATGAAAATGCGTTAATTGGTTGCTCCGCTTTTCACGAAGAAGGGATTTTCGAGTAGTGGAGTTTCCCTGTCAGATGTGTGGTCTTGTACCTGCAATATATGCTTGAAAAAAATTTCCAAAAAATTTGGGGTCAGTCACCAAGCAGTCTTCACCGAGTCATCCACTGGCCACTTAAAAGCCGCGTTTGTGTTGAGATTGAAGTATGTCTCGACGAAGTTGTTTTTTCCTCTGTCGTTCGCCTGAAGACCAAGGCGAATTTAAAATCTCGCGGAAGTTTCGCCATCGGTATGTTTTGCCATGAGGACGTTTTGTCGTGGGGACGTTTCGTCAGTAAGAAGAAAGTTTAGACCTCGCAGGCAGGATTTTGAGTACGCAAATCTTATGACATACCAAACGCTACTGAGGAAGATGATTCGTTGATTGACCTGACCCTGGCTTACCGAAACGGTTCACTCTTTTTTCCATGGCTGAGGAGAAGGAGGAGGAGGTATACAAGTCATCAATTCAGCTTGGTGGACGGCCGTTAAATGGGAAAGGAAAACGATGAATAATTTTTTTTTTTTATTAACGCCTTGGGCGGACAGCATGGTTTTAAGAATGAAATTACTTCTCCGATATTCTTTTTGATGAAAAGTTCTTCCTCTCAGAAGGGATTTACGTGTTTACATTGAAATCTTACGCATTTTTGAAAGCTGCAGTCCCGATTATTGTCTGTTTTCAGGAAAATAAAAATGTTTGAGTTCTGGGATCCCATCGAAACCTTTGGTCTTGTATTGGCAAGCAAGGCTCAGGTCAATAAACGAGTCGTGCTCTAGAACAAGAATTGGTATGTCATAAAAATACTCTTTCAAACAAATTTGGAGCTAAGATAACGTGTTCTCCCCTGGGTCTATTCCCCCCTCCCCCCCCCCCCGTCTCCCATGCGTCGGTCCGAGAGAAATACTGGCAATCAGTTTTCCCTATATCCCGCTAATTCTTCTACCCAATTTTTACGTAGTTTCATCCCATCTTTTATTTCTGGTAATTTCTTGTATGTGTATTAGTTGATTTGTTTCTTGTGTGTCTGTGTATTTTGTAAATTTGTATTCCTTTTCTAGCTTTTAGCGATTCGGATTAAAGACTCACAAGGCAGGCTAATGCTATTTGAGGTGCTATTACCTTGCCGAAAACCAAACTAGGTAGGGGGGGGGGCGTACCTCTCGTACCTTATCTTCATCGAAGACTGGTTGATGGCCGATGGCCGCGCGATGAAGATAAGGTACGAGAGGTACGCCCCCCCCCCTACCCCCCGTCCCTGTGGGTATAAATTCTAGTGCCTTTTATTATCTTGAGCTAAAAAAAAGTGCAGCTGGCACTGATTATACATTTTAGCAATTAAACATCTCCTATCAATTAAACAGTGAGAGTGAACTGTCACTGCTCCAAAACTTTTGCTTTTTCCTTAGTATATATACCGGTCAGTTTTTAGTCAAAGTATCAGTCACCCATGAACAGGGTTGCCACATGTCGCATGATGTGTGAATTGTCACTCTATTTTTTTGTCACTTTTGTCCTACATAGGACATAAAATTCACCCTATTTATGTAAATGTCCAGATTTGTCGCACAATAGTGTGACAATTCCAGAAAATACAAAAATAAACCCTGGATTCAACTCAATGCAAGTAATTTTTAAGGCATTCCACTCTGTCTGTACTACATAAAGAGTTAGTTTTTACTTTCTGCGGGAGGGGAATTTTTAGGGAATTTTTTCGTGCTAGTCATGCTCGGAGGATTCTGAACCGACTGAGATTCCGCCGAAAAGCATTTTTGCAGCAGTGGTTCCGACCAAAAATGACCATTTCACGTTTTTTCATGAAAATAGAATTTCACTCCCAATTCACTCTCTGTCTCAGCGAAAAGTCACTCTCTAAATTTTTCTGATGGGGCAACCCTGCCCAGGAGCATTGGGGAACAAAGTGAAACTTGGGAAGAAATACTCGAAGCGGACAGAAGTAACGGTAAGTCTACTACTTTATACGGGGTCCGGTAGTATAGTGGGATATACCGTAACTCCAAATGATTTTGTGATCTATTTATCAGTTCTTGCCCAGGTTTCTCCAAGAACCACTATGCGATCGGAAACCTTTTGCTAATTTCTCTTATTTTTCAGATGACAACATGTTTAGCACAGACTCCGATGGCAGTTCTCCGAGCAACGATGATTTCCATAGGGATGAGCCATCTAGCCCCGGGGACAAAATACACAACCGACTTTTGGACGAAGCTAATTGACACTGTAGTAACGGTTTGGGACTCAACGGTAGAAGCCCATTCGACTTACTCTACGATGGAGACTTACTTGGATCCGGACCAGCTGATCGGAGCAGGCCGTCTCGAAACAATGGCGAGAGATACTATTGAGCATGGAGGAGAAGCATTCCGAGACATCCGAACCAAAATCCAAGAAGAAGAAGACAACCAGTTGGTGCCAAACCCATACTCCCTTCTTCATGAATGTGAAAAGGCGGCTTATGGCAGATGGATTTATCACAATATCCGTCACTTCCGATCTGAGCCAGAAATTGATGAATTCCTTCGAGAATATACTCAAACGTCAAAATTTGGACCATTCTCTGAAGGAATACTTGGAGCTTCAGTATGCAGTGGCAGAAGAACAAGCGAATGCGCGGACCAGCGGCTCCACATCCACATCATCCATCAGTAGTTATATAAAGCCGATCCTACCCCACCCGCCCCCCAATTTCAAAGCCCCATTTTAACATCAATTTCTTAATTTTTAACATCCTTTTTTCCAAATTATCCCTCTTTTTAAAGATATTTTTTATTTTCTTACTTCCCAAATAAAGGACCCAAGAAATAGGAAATATTACCCTTTACTACATATAAACTACTACTTTTTACATTTTTATTTTTTATCAAAATATGATACCACCATATTACTGAGTAAACAGTTCTATATCAACATATTGGTCAGAGTTTTTACCCTCATAATAGGCTGCAACACCAGATTGTTCTTTAGAAGCAACTCACTAGCAATTGCATTGTATCTCTGTGGTATAAAAAAATCACAGGCTTTGTTATTATGTTATATGTTATATTCACTTTGTTATATTCACCATATTTTGTCTTAGCAATTCTCATTTTAACAATGGCATATTTCAATCCTAGAACTAGTTCTTCTGTCCTGATTGTCTCATTGTATTTATTCATTCTGATTGTAGACAAGACTTCGCTCACGGACTCCATTTATTAGCGGCTGAATTTCTTTAATAAAAATCCGAAGCTCCTAATTAACGATAGATCGTAACACCTGTGGTGTGAGAGATGCGTCACACTGAATATTCGAGAATATTTAGATGCGTCACCTCCAGCAGATTCGCGTATATTTAGTGTCGCGCATCTGATACATGGAGACAGTTGAGGTTAAGAAGCTCATGAAGAAAGAAGAAATTTCCAATGTAATTTTTGTTGTATCTTGCGATAAAAATGATGATTCCCAGGTAGGTATCTAGTAACCTAGGAATAGCTGCATCTGAAATAAACAAAAGTGCAACCACCCGAGTTCTCAAATGACGATGCGTGCATCACACGAGATGACGAGGAGCCAGACGTCTTTGGAGAATCTGTACAGATTGGAATTGGGGTCAGGTAATTGTTGTGAAGCGCATCACGTCCTTGGCGAATCTGTACAGATTGGAATTGGGGTCAGGTAATTGTTGTGAAAAACATCACACGAGATGACCCTTCGAAAATTATGTGAAGGATTTATCTTAGGTGGTGAGTCATGTGTGAAAAGTCAAACTTGCGAACCGTTCTTTTGAACTATTGATGCGTTCTTGCAGTATTTATATCCATTTAAACGCACTTGCTTCATATATTTTTCGCGAGGAAAGAATCTAAATGTTTTCCGCATTTCCGCTTCACGCTGAATGACTTCTTCAACCGTTAATTGTCCACATTTTAACAATGATAACAATTCAGTATAAAAATTATAAGCGGTTTTATATTCTGCTTTTCTTTCTGCAATGTTTAGATGTTTTTCGATTATTTCAATGATAACAGCACCCAAACTTAAAGAAGCTAAAGGTAGCACTAGAAACGCAGACGTTCCTGCTTCCGAAAAGAGGAATTTGGATAAAAGTAAGCTATTACTTATATGATTGTAGTACTTGTAACTTCTTCGATGAACAAACCTTTTCTTTTCCAATTCTTCCATTTATTATATAATAAAACTGTTTCGAAAAATTATTTGACTGAATGAAAGCTTCGCGATTCGGAACATACGCGCCACCTGCGAAACTCTACTTGCTCTTTCTTGATCGGTTGGAGATATTTAGGTGGCGCTTGCTCTATGAAACGCAAAACTCAAGAGTCATCTCGGAAACTGTGCTGTCTGTGTTTCTCGATCGGTCGGAGATAATTAGGTAGCGCTTTCTCTATGAAACACATATTGAAACCAGTGATTTTCTTTACGGCTGAGAAAACGCAGTCGGGAGAAATTCATTAATAAAAACATTCACCTAATAAATGATGAAAACTGCAGAGGTTATTCAGCGTTGTAAAACCATTATATCAAACAACGAAACGGATATACGAAGTTTACCGCAATACCGAATTAATCAACTGCGGACATATGCGAAAATTAATAAAATCAAAACAAATGGAGCTAAGAAACATGAAATAACAAATAGTATAATAAACCATCTTAATAAGAATATTTTGCTAGCTGAAGATACAATTAATATTCGACGCAGAAACGAAAGAATCCATAATAAGAACAGACCATCCGACTATAACCCAGAACCGAAATTACGGACAATTCTGGAAGATGAGATAAAAGAAAATAATATCGCCATTAAGAAAATAAAACAAGAATACAATGGTAACAAAGAAAAAGAGACAAGTGAATTAAAGAAATTTCTGAAAACCAAGACCCTATCAACTCGCGGAAACCGAGAAGAAGTACTAAAAAGAGTTGGAGAATACTATAATAATATTATTAAAAAACATGAAGATACTATAAAGAAAAAAAAAGATATCATTAGAACTCAAGTAGAAAGAAGTGATAAAAATAAACCCAAAGTAGTCGATTTATCAACTTTCTTTATAAATAAGAAACGGATTAAAGAAGAAACTACCTTTACTAATTATTTATTCAAAACGGAAGAAGAGCAGCAGCCTACTATTTCTAGGGAAATTGAAAATTTGTATACCGTAAATGTTTCAATTGAAAGCAATGGAAGAGATAAACATACTCTTGTAGCTTTTGTTTTCGCTGATTTACAACGAAGAATGAATGAAAGATATCAATATAGAGTTCAGTTCGTAACCAGGGTTATTTTCTATAGACAGGAGAATGATGAAGAAGTAGTAGTATTTTACAACAGTACTTCTTGGATTTTAAATAAAAATAGCATACTTACTCATAGTCATTTAGATGACAACAACAGGAGACTTAGTTCTTTAAGTAATACTCCTCGATCTGGGCTACAATTTAGTCGGTATGAAGGAATTGATTATAGGATGACACGAATAGAATCGTATATGGGAGGAAAGTTTAAAACACTGCCAGATTTCGTAAAAAATAAAAAAGCTTGCCTGAATATTGAAAATAAGGATCAAAAATGCTTTCTTTGATCAATCTTAGCACATTTATACCCAGCTAAAGATCATGCAGAAAGAACTTAGAAATATAAACAATATGAGAACGAATTTGATTTCAAAGGGATTACTAACTTCCCGATGGATACAAAAGACATCCATAAATTTGAAAATAAATACAACATAAGGATTTGCTTATTTCAAATTGATAAAGAGAAAATAATCAGAAGTTATATACTAAAAAGTACAATCAATGGCAAAACAGCAAAACAGGTTATTCATTTACTATATTTTGATAAGCATTATGTGCTAGTAAAGAATCTGATCAAACTAGTTGGTTCTGAAATATCTAAAAGACAAAAAAGACATACCTCTGCACTTTTTGTGGAAGGCATTTTTTGAAACAAGACCACTTTGAAAAACATGAAAGTAAAATTAATTGCGAAGATCCTGATATTATAATGCCTCCTGAAGGTTCAAGTATACTACATAAAAATATTGCAAAACAAATGAAAGTACCTTATTGCATAATAGCCGACTTTGAGTCTTATAATGAAGAATACAATCAAGTACATGGTAATAAAACAATAAAAGTAGCCGAACAGAAACCATTTGCTTATGGATTTCAGGTATGCTGTTCCTTTGATACAAACCAGAACAAATACTACGATTATTTCGGTGAAGACGCTGCAGAACATTTTGTTAAAACCGTTACAAAAGTATCCCGAAATTGCAAACAAATATGAAAACAGGCAGAGAAAACACACTTATACTGACGAAGAAATTAAAGAAAAATGGAACACACTAAAGAACAAGAATTGCCATATCTGTAACACAGAAATTACTGAAAATGCCCACTTTGATCACGACCATATGACAGGAAAGGATAGAGGTTTCACACACGCTGAATGTAACATGAAATACAGGATTCCCAAGCATATCCCTGTAGTCCTACATAACTTATCAAAATATGATTCTCATCTATTTGTGAAAGAGTTGATACTTGATAACGGTATATTTGAAAGTGCAGAAAGTTTCATCTCATTCTCGAAATCAATAAGTATCCCAAGACAGGATAAGGAAATGAAATATGAAATCAGATTCATAGATTCCATTCGATTTATGGCTTCATCGCTGGACAAGTTATCAGCAAATTTAGCAAAATGCGATTGCAAAGAATCCTGTAATCATCTGAGAGATAATTTCAAGTATACATCGAACAGTTTCAAAAACGATGAAGAATTCAAAGAAATAATTAAAAAAGGGGTTTATCCGTATGAATTCGTAGACAGTTTCAGTAAAATGAATTGTACAAACTTACCACCCATAGAAAAATTTTACTCTAGGTTAACGGGAAAAGGTATTGACAAAACTGATTATAAAAGAGCGGTGTCTATTTGGAAGCAATTTAATTGTGAAAAATTACTTGATTATACGAAGTTGTACTTAAAAAGTGATGTTTTAATATTGTCTGATGTTGCAGAGAATTTCAGAAATGTATGTATTCATAATTATGATCTGGATGCACTACATTACTTCTCAGCTCCAGGATTAACATGGGATGCTTTCCTAAAGCATTCGAAAGTAGAACTACCGTTATTCTCAAAGGAAGACATGTATACATTCATTGAAAAGGGGATAAGAGGGGGTGTATCTCAATGTATAAAAAGATACGCTAAAGCAAATAATGAATATATGAGCAGTTATGATAAGGATACACCATCTAACTATTTAATGTTTTTCGATAAGAATAATTTATATGGGTGGGCGATGTCGCAGAATTTACCAGCGAATGATTTCCAGTTCATTCCAGTACCAGATTATTTGAAAGAAAGGAATGAATACGAATCACTCGAGTATTACAGCCATCTAAAAAACCATGTTAACTCGGTGATACAATTACCGAATGTAGGCGCTATATATGAAGTAGATTTGGAATATCGAAAAGAACTACACGAATTACACAAAGATTTACCATTAGCACCAGAACATTTTAATGGTAAGCTTTGTACCACATTATTAGATAAAAACAATTACGTAGTTCACCACAGGAATCTAGAATTCTATTTACAAAAGGGTTTGATACTGAAAAAAGTACATAGAATACTAGGATTCACTGAAAGTGCTTACTTAAAGGGATACATAGACCACAACACAGCACTTAGAACTAAAGGTACTAACGATTTTGAAAAGGACTTTTTTAAGCTGATGAATAATGCTTGCTTTGGAAAAACTATGGAAAATGTGAGGAAACGAGCAGATATGGAAATAATAACTGACGATAAAACAAGATAAAAAATAATAAAGAAACCCAAATTTAAATCTGAAATTATTTTCAGTGAAAACTTTTCTGTGGCAAGAATGTCAAAGGAAATGATAAAACTAGACAAACCAATGTATATAGGTTTTGCTGTATAAGAACTATCCAAGTTATTGATGTATGAATTCCATTATGATTCTATGAAACCTAAATATGGGGATAAAATAGATTTATGTTATATGGATACCGATTCGTTCATATATGACATAAGAACCAAGGATTTCTACGAAGATATAAAACAAGATTTGAATGAGAGGTTCGATACATCTGATTATGCAAAAGATAATCCATACGGGTTTCCTAGTGTAAACAAGAGAGTGATAGGAATGATGAAAGATGAATTAGCAGGACAAATTATGACAGAATTTGTTGGATTACGATCAAAAGTATATGCTTATGATAAGGCCAACCAAGAACAATCAAGAAAAAAACTAAAAGGAATAAAAATGAACATAGTGAAAGATAAAATTACGATTCAAAACTATAAGGATGTACTGTTTGGTAAAATTGAAAACCTATCTGTAACCCAGTATAATTTAAGATCATACAAGCACAATATGTTTCTAGAAGAACAGAATAAAAAAGCGTTAGATCCTAAGGATGATAAAAGGATAGTAACAAGCGATAAATACACAACTTTACCTTTAGGTTATAAACATTAAATTCAAGTCCCTACTTAAAAACTTCAAGTCCCTACTTCAAAAAATCAAATCCCTACTTCAAAAATTCAAGTCCCTTCTTCAAAAATTCAAGTACCTACTTAAAATACTCAAGTACCTACTTAAAATACTCAAGTACCTACTTAAGAAATTCAAGTACCTACTTCAAAAATTCAAGTACCTACTTCGGTAAATCTTATAATGAAAAATTCTTCCTAAATAAACGAATGAAAAGGCACCAATCAAAGTATATGATTTTAGCGAAAAGAATAACTATCAGAATAAGCACGAACTTGCACCTCAGTGGCCATTTAGATTATTAATTTGTGGAAGTTCAGGAAAAGGGAAAACCAATTTACTCTTGAATTTAATTTATGAATACATCTGTTTCAACCGAATATACTTGTATGCAAAAGATCTTGAAGAAGATAAATATAAAGATCTCACAGCCAATTTAAACACTTTGGAATCAAAATGTAAAACGAATATTTTAACCGTAAGTAACGACCTTAATGATATTATCGATGTTGACGACCTAGACCCCAATTATCAGAACTTGATTATATTTGACGATTTTGTTACTGAAAAAGACCAGAAGAAAATAGAAGATTTATTCATAAGAGGAAGAAAGAAAAATGCTTCAATTGTTTATTTATCACAGAGCTATCATAAAACGCCAAAGGTGGTAAGACTTCAGTGTAATTATTTTGCATTCTTTCAGTGTTCTAATCCAAAAGAAATCAAGTTAATTAGACGAAGCCATGTATCCAGTATAGACAATGAAAACTTTCTCAAACAATTCGAGGCTGCAACCAAGGGCTACAGTTTTTTCTTCATAGATTTAAAAACAAAAGATAAAACCCTGAAGTATAGAAAAAACTTTGAAAAAATTACTGGACAATTTGTTTCTGTTATAAATTAACAAATTTGGTAGTGTTGGAAAAAAGGTTAGTAACGAATTGAATGAAAAGAGAGTTACTGATGACAACGGTAATATTAACCTACAAGATAAGAGAATTATTAATTTAGGGGATGCGAAAGCAGACCAGGACGCTATTAGTTTCAGATCTATGACTATTATTTTGAATCAATTTAAAGAAGAAATTACCGCAGAACAAGTGGGGATAAATCAATATTTTAGCGAAGATATCAACAGATTAACTGCTGTACATGATTCTCTCGATAATTTATTGGTAAGGATTAAAGATAAAGGGTTATTTGTAAAAGAAATAATTCGAGTTAATGATAAAGAAATTAACGCTGAAAAAAAGTTGATAACAAATGTTCAAGACCCTAGAAACAAAAATGACGCTGTTAATTTAGGAACGTTAATTACGTATCTTTTAGATTTTGAAAAAAACTTCTTGGTCAACATACCCATAACAATATAACTGAAACAAAAATTGCTGACCAACAAACCCATATCGATAATATTGAAAGAGCAATCGTAAACATTTTAAAAAGGCTTCTAGAGCAAAAACCTGTTGACAAACCATTCGTTTCCAGAATAGAAAAAATGATGGCTGGTAAATAAATTTATATGATAAATTATTTTTCTACTAAACGGTCGAAACAATGGAGTATACAGTTTATTTGTCAAAGCTTCAGAAAGGAAAGCTGAAGAAATGCTTTGGCGCTAAATAAAAATGTCAGATACGTGTTAGTCATAGTAGACAGAATGAACGAGAACCAGTCAAGTTACTTTTAAGTAAACGACAAATTGATAAAACTGAAACATGTAAAATGAATAATAAGGGCTGTGATATTGATGTATCATACAAACAGATGAAAGAAGCGATTCAAAAGGGTGGATTACTTCCTTTCCTAATACCGTTAGCAATTACCCTTGGAAAGGCAGCCTTAACAAGCGGAGCTGCTGCTTTGGGTACATTCGCTGGTAAGAAATTGGTGGATAACATAACCAACACAGGTGGGGCGCTAAAACTTCCTGGAACACAAAAAGTTGTAGGTAATGGGGTACGTGGAAGGCCTAAGAAGGAAAAGGATGATGTCAACACAGGTGGAGCGCTTACATTTCCTGGAACACAAAGAGTGGTTGGTCATGGTGTACGTGGAAGACCTAAGAAGTCAAAAAACGAGGACATCAAAAAAGAAGCAAAAGTAAAGTAGGACCTCTAACCAATTTTGTCATTATGGATGCATTAGAGAGTATACCACATTTTAGAGGTGTTTTCTCTATAGATACGCTACCCAAACAGATAAATAGTAGAGAATGTGGTGTCATTGATTATGATAAACTCGGAATGCCTGGAACTCACTGGGTGGCGTACTGTAATCTACCTAATCAACATTATGTAGAATTTTTCGATTCTTTCGGTACTCCACCAGGAAAAGAAATAATTTAATATCTAAAAACTTCAAAGAAAAAAATAGCTTATGAAAATCTTGCTGTTCAAAATATAGATGAATTAAACTGTGGACTTCATTGTATTTCCTACATCCAGCGCAAACTGAAGTTGGTAGCTTTTCGTTTATAAAAATTGTTTTCTAATAAATTGAGATTTATTGTATGAAATGTAAAAAGAAAACTGATACTGAATCAATGTTCAAGGCAGTGTCACGGAAAAATAATGTTCCAATGCTGAAAGGTAATTGCGTTATCTGTGGTTCAATGAAAAATCGCTTTTTAAAAAAAACCTCGGCGTTGAAAAAGATATTTTAAAGACGTATTATTCTCATTATTCAGGTGTTGATGATATTTACAGAAAATTAAAAGAAAATGGAGTGAGTGTTTCCAAGGATAAAATAAAAAATGTATTGCAAAATGAGAATGTGTATACGTTACACAAACCTTCCTATCATAATTTTTAAAGGAGACGAGTGTATGTTCACCATGTAGAAGAGCAATGGCAAGCTGATTTAGTTGACATGCAGAAATATAAAAAAGCGAATGATAAAACAAATTACATCTTGACTGTCATTGATTGTTTTAGTAAATATGCTTGGTGTATCCCTCTGAAAGACAAAACGGGTGCTGAAATAATAAAAGCATTCAGTCTTATATTTAAAGAAAGAATGCCTAAGAAACTACAAACTGATAAAGGTAAAGAATTTGTGATGAGAAATGTTCAAACTTTTTTAGAAAATAACGACATACACTGGTTTGCATCTGAAAGCGAATTGAAAGCGCAAATTGTTGAACGTTTCAACAGAACACTGAAAGAAAAGTTGTGGAAATATTTCACTCACAATAACACTACTAAATGGATTGATATTTAACCTTTATTTGTTAGTAATTATAATAACTCTTATCATCGTTCAATACTAATGAAACCAGTTGATGCTAGCAAAAAGGTAAATCATAAAAAGGTTTACAATGCTTTGTTTCCTCCAGCAGATGACTACACGATCACAGGAAATTACAATGTAGGAGATTTAGTCAGAATAAAAAAAGAAAAGAGTATTTTTGATAAAGGATATTTACCCAGTTACACAAATGAAGTATTCCAGATAGCAACCATTAGACCTACCATTCCCATTACTTATGAAATATCTGACAAAAGTGGGGAATTAATTCAAGGAGGGTTTTATGAAAAAGAACTTTCAAAATTTATTATGAAATAAAATTACTTGTATATAAATGGATTCAAGACGCTTGAGTGATATGTTATAGGTTATAGTGAAGAACAGAGAAATTCAAAGAAAAAATGTTCAAGAATATGAGATGGAGAAAGCAGGATTTCAGGAAATGGCTTCAGAATTTAACGCTCCA
Source organism: Branchinecta sandiegonensis (assembly GCA_030848855.1). Classification (NCBI taxonomy): domain Eukaryota; kingdom Metazoa; phylum Arthropoda; class Branchiopoda; order Anostraca; family Branchinectidae; genus Branchinecta; species Branchinecta sandiegonensis. The sequence continues at coordinate 1,948,033 of JAUPMV010000012.1, forward strand.
GTTGTTATAGCGCAAAAAGAAAATATGAAGACACAAAAAGATTACACTGAAGCGATCATGAAGAAATTACATAAGAATGATGAAAGATTACATAATACATTTAAAACTACTCATCCATACCAGATCCCTGCTTCAGAGGAATCGAGTCGAGCACCAACTCCTGCTTTAGAATCTTCCCCCGCTTTAGGATCACTATCCGTTGATATGAATAAAAGTATTACCCAAGAGTTTTAAAATCAGATTAATTCAAAACATGCAGAATATGGGGCTGGCAATGATTCTTATTTTAAAATGCCAATGTATTACATTGAGCATCCTTCGGATATAGAGGAGGCTTTGAATCATTTAACAACTATAAGTAAAAGTTATGGTGGTAGGAAAGGTCATGGTTACTCTAGCTATGATCCAATTATTGAATTTATAAAAGAATACAAGGATAGGTTAAGAACCATTCAAAATAATTTATCATTAGTCAAACAACAAGGAACTGGAATATTTATGAGTTGTGATGATATGATAGACAAATTATATATTCTGATAGGTAGCACAGTGAATGGAAATACATCTGATGAGGTGAGGAATGAAGCTGTTGATATTTTGGATACGTTAATGCGAAATAAAGTCTTAACCAAAAAAAAACATAATTCAATATATAAAAAATATTTCTAATAAATGGTATTGTTAAACATAGAAGGTAACGAAAGTACCATTGATATATCATTTAGTCAACCAATTGAACTGAATCGTAATTGCGATTATGAAATAGGTTTGAATCAGTGTACTTTGTGGTATTCGTGGCATAATATTAGTGACAAATTTGGGAATAATACATTTCAATACAAGAAAGATGAAACGGGAGACTGGATTAACGTTACCATTCCTAATGGGATGTACAATGATGATTGTTTGAATTATTTTCTGTGTCATTATTTTGATACGCCAAAAGATAAATGTCCTATTGTCATTTCATCAAATCCAGCATCTATGAGATTTGTCATCATATTACAAGAAAAATACATGTTTAGATTTAATAGTGATTTGTGTCAGATTTTAGGCTTTGAGAAGGATGGCGAGATATCTAATAAAATTAATGAAGGTACAAAGCTTCCAAATATAGCAAGAAGTGTCGATAAAATTCAAATTCACTGCTCTCTTGTAAACAGTTCTATCGTAAACAAAAGTAAATCAGATGTCATTTGGACATTTGTTCCGAATACTGAACCGGGTTGCCAAATTGTTGAGAATCCTAGACAATTAATATATCTTCCTATCAACACAAAAGACTTTATTTACTCGTTGAGAATGACAATAACTGATCAGCTTGGAAGACCGATTGATCTGAATGGTGATAACGTAGGATACGTACTGCATTTAAGAAAAGCTTAAAGGATTATTGAAATAAAATTATTTACTTGTAAATGTTGTTAAATAATAAGCGATTACTTTTTAATAAGCAGTACGGAAGTGGAATCGGTAGTATATTCAAAAACATTGCTAATTCCCAGTTATTCCAGACGTCAGCAAAACAAATAAAAGATGGAGCATTGTCAATGTATAATAATATTATAAAACCGAGATTTGAGCTGCTGAAAAACAGAGCAATAGAATATGGAAAAGATTTGATTGATGTCAACAAGAAGGAACTGATTGATGTGACTGGAAATAAGAAATCGATGAAGGATCTTCTGGGTACAAATAAAAGGATTTTAAATCAAAGGTCGATCAAATCAAAACGTTAATGACTGGAAATGGGTTAAAGATTCTGAAATGATTTTTATTGAATAATTTCCTTCTTATATAAATGGCAGTAAATAAAATTATTAGTCCGCAATGGAACATATTTGATGAGCCACTTGTGGATGATACAGTGGTCAAGTATGAATTTAAAGAAATTCGAGAAACAGATGTGAATGTATCCAATAAGTCAGAGTTTGAATTTGTAACAAAGAAATTAGATTCCTGGTTCTATCCAAGTGAAAGTTATCTTGAGGTAGGCGTAAGGATAGTAAAAGAGAATGGAACTAATATAGGTTCAACCGATGTTGCTACGTTGACGAATAATGGATTCAATTTATTTAGTACCGCTGAGTATGTAATAAACGATGCTCCTGTTGAAAAAATTAATCATGTTGGTATTTCAACTACTGTTACAAAGTTGATTGAATATTCCGATGATTATTCTAGAAGTGCAGCTAGAAATCATTTCTGGTATAAGGATTATAATCAGGGAACCGATATCAACCCTATAAGTAGTTCATTTACCGTACCTGCAGGTGGAGCACTAGCAGGAACTGTGGTTGTCAGTTCTAAACCCAATCGAAATTATAATAAAGGGTTTGAGAAGAGATATAACAGAACTAAAAACAGCAAATTAGTAAATATATATTTACCATTATCAGAGTTATTCGGATTCTTGAAAGGAAACAGAGGTGCATCGCACAGAATTCGTCTAAGAAGAAATGATGATAATAACATGATTGTAAGAAATGGGGATACTAATTGTAAAGTAGTCATTGAGTATTTATCCTGGAAAATTCCTGTCATAGCTCCTAGTATTGAAATGATGAGTGAATTGGAAAAGGGTTTGGGAAAGGATAAAAAGTATAATCTGATGTGGGAAGCATGTAATACTTATAAAAGTGATGTTAGTCAGAATAAGGAACACACATGGAAAGTTGTGTCTGAGAGAAATAGTCCTACAAAAATCGTTGTGATGTTACAGAAAAATGAAAAGCATAACAACCAAAAAAAGAATAATATGGTGTTTGATCATATGAATTTGACGGATATAGAGGTTAGAATTAACGGGGATAAATATCCAGAAGAACCCCTCAAATGCGACTTTAGTGAGGAGAAATGCACGTACTCTAATCTGTACAACAGATACATACATTTGGGTTATAAACAATTAGCGTTTGATACTGGTAGTGTAGTCAATATAGAAGAATTTAAAGAAGTATATCCAATATTCTGTTTCGATGTTTCCAAACACGAGTCAAATATTTATAATGGAACAACTGCTGATATTGAAATAAGTATAACATTAAAAGATAATCAACCCGTACCATATAATATTTACTGTGTTATATATTATGAAAGAAAAGCTACACTTGATGTTATAAATAAAAATATGTATGTGAGTTTGTGAGTTTGGATTTTTATTAAAGAAATTCAGCCGCTAATAAATGGAGTCCATGAGCGAAGTCTTGTCTACAATCAGAATGAATAAATACAATGAGACAATCAGGAAAGAAGAACTAGTTCTAGGATTGAAATATGCCATTGTTAAAATGGGAATTGCTAAGACAAAATATGGTGATAAGTTGGTTGTCGTTATTAATCATAATAACAAAGCCTGTGATTTGTTTATACCACAGAGATACAATGCAATTGCTAGTGAGTTGCTTCTAAGGAACAATCTGGTTTTGCAGCCTATTATGAGGGTAAATAAGAACTCTGACCAATATGTTGATATAGAACTGTTTACTCAGTAATATGGTGGTATCATATTTTGATAAAAAATAAAAATGTAAAAAGTAGTAGTTTATATGTAGTAAAGGGTAATATTTCCTATTTCTTGGGTCCTTTATTTGGGAAGTAAGAAAATAAAAAATATCTTTAAAAAGGGGGATAATTTGGAAAAAAGGATGTTAAAATTTAAGAAATTGATGTTAAAATGGGGTTTTGAAATTGGGGGGCGGATGGGGTAGGATCGGCTTTATATAACTACTTCCATCCGTTTAAGAACGTTAATACTGAAGTTCGTTAATAAGTGTTCTTGTATGAACACTATGTCGTAACTGTGAAGCATTTCATCGATAACCGGTTCTTTATGGTGAGTCCCATTAATATTAAATGAAATGAAAGAGATGTCTTCTTTCATCATTTGTTAGTTTTGGAAGCAAGGAAGCTTTTAATCACCGGGCAGGTGAGACTTTAGGACACATGGGAGCCGCCACAGTTGGCACACTTCGGAGTCTTTGTACACGGCTCCAAGTCCGAACAAAGGTGGTCCCCAGAGCAGCGAGCACACTTGGGCGAGGTCTCAGGACAATCCGCTTTCACATGATAGGGAGATCGACAGTTGAAGCAGCATCTCGGCAGGCTTTTGAATTCGTTGACACGAAAGAATTCGTATCCAATTTTCAAATCATCTTTCAGAATCTGAGCTTTGGCTAGCGAATCGGCAAATTCCAACTTGATCGAATTCGAGGATCCGATACGGACTGCAGAAAGAATCCCATGATTGGCTTCAATTTTAGATAAATCAACGTTGCTGGAGAATCCACGAACCAGACCGAAAAGTTTTTTAGACAGAACTTTCGTTGAAGAGCCGCTTACAACGGATTTGAATGAATCACAAAAGTCACTGGCCGCATTTTTCTTGATATTGGTAAGCCACTTGTCCTTTAAAGTCTTCACTGAAGTTACGCATTCATGACCGTTGACCTTACCAATTAACTCTTTGCGTTTGTACGGGTCACTGAGTCCATCAGGAATCTTGGACACAGAGATTGTCACATGAGTATCATCAGGGACCCATAAGTTTCCTGTAATGACTCGCCATTCAGGAGGCTTGCCACTTCCTATACCTCTATGTTGCCCGAGTCTCACCTAGTTTCGAAAAATTCCGCTTGGGTCGAATCGGCGTTCTTGCTCAGATAGACAAAATTTGTTGGGACTATTCAGCATGCCACCAAGTACCTAAGCTATCACAAAAGATCCAGGATACTCTTCCATTACAGAGAAATATTCCTAGTTCAGCACAAGGGCTGCGAAAATTTTTGTCTATCTGGATAGTCGGGTATTTTATCCCCGTGAGTATTTCTCGAACTATCTGATGCTCGGTCAAGAGCGCATCAGAAGTCTCTTATTGACACGCCCCCTGAATGGCGAGTCATTATAGGAAATTTATGGGTCCCTGGTATCATGCACAGACCTTATAGGGGACATCAAAGGTGGGATACTGGATTCGTACGAATTCAATCGGTTAGATAGTGTCAACACAAGATCCTCAACACGTTTCAGCGAACTAGTGACAGCAGCGTCGGCCGTTGCTGGAACAGTCGGAACTTTAGTAGGTGACCGTAGAACAAAACACGGTAGGTCAACTTGAGAGTTCTTACAGAATCGCATCTTTTCAATCATATCGCTTACGTGACTCTGCAATGCCTTCCGAATCCGGTCCGGTTATGTCAATTGTCTGTCTAGAACTTGTGCTTGTTCTTACCATCAAGTTTCATTCGGATTCCTCCACTCTGAGCGTTTCCCAAGATTTCCAACCTTTAAACATTTCGCGAAGTATCGCTCAATAGCGAAAAGTAAAAGTGGAAAAATGGCTATTTACAGATAACAAACCCTTGTGATACCTATGAGAGCCTTAACAAGAGCTGTAAGCTCATATGGCACTTGCATGTGTCAAGATGATTTGATTGATCAAGAGTAAGTTTCGACTTTGCGGTTGAGATGCGCGCTATAAGGGAGCTGGAACTTCATTTGTAAGCAAAACCCTTGAGGCAAAACTGCTAATGGGCTGATGGGCATCACGAAAATGCATATATTGCTTAAAAGTATTTTTTTTACTTTGCGGTCAAGATTGGTACTTTAAGGAATAATCGGATTTGGGAAGTAGCAATTTCTAAGCAAATGTTGTTGAGTCTCCAATATTCCAGCGAAGTTTCATCGTCCTAGCACATCTGGAAGTACCTTAACGCGCGATCACCGGAATCCCAGACCCCCCTCCCCCACCTCCAACTCCACCCACAATAACCGGAGCCAATCCTGTTCTGTAAATGATTAATCCAGAGCATCTGTTTGTCATTCCCACGAAGTTCGATCCAGATCACACCAGTCTAAGCGGGTCAAGTATTTTCCGCCCTCCCCCCGATAATTGCCGGATTCGGTCCGGAAATGAAAAAGGTCACAAGAGAAAAATGTCCTCTGTTTAATTATTAAATTTCACTCGAATCCGATCACCCGTTCCAAAGTTACGCATGACTCAATATTCCGGATTCCCCTCCCTCAACTCCCCGCCCCCCCAAGATTATCATATCGAGGATTTTTTTTTTATTCCAAGTCAGTTTGACCGGGTCCCTGATATGCCTTCCAAGTTTCGTCGTGAAAATCCCCCAAAAACGGAATTCCGGGATACCCCTCCTCCCCCCCCCCTCAAGTGTCCGGATCCAGTCAAATTATGTAAAAGATTTATATGGACCAGATGTTTGTTCTTCCCAGCAAGTTTCACTCCGATACCATCATTCTAACCGTTTCTCGAGATTTCCGGTCCACCCCCCCCCCCACCCCACCCAGCTCCCCCGCGGTGCACGTAGCCAATCCGATTCAGCAAATGACTTACCTAGAGCATCTGTTTGTTCTTCCCACAAAGTTCCATCCCGATCCCTCCATTCTAAACGGGGCACGTAATCCCCCCCCCCAATAGTTGCCGGATCCGGTCCGGATATGAAAAAAATCATCGGAGAAATGTCCTCTGTTGAATTCTTAAATTTCACTCGAATCCGATCAACCATTCTAAAATTACGCATGACTGAAAATTTCGGATTCCCCTCCCTCCACTCCCCCCACCATTATCTGATCGACAAAATTTTTATTTTGAAGTCAGTTTGATTGGGTCCCTGATATGCCTGCCAAGTTTCATCGTGAAAGTCCCCAAAACCACCATCACCGGAATTCCGGGACCCCCCCCCCCCCCCCCATAAGTGTCCGGATCAAGTACAATGGCCTAAAGGACTTATCTAGAGCAGATGCTTGTTCTTCCCAGCAAGTTTCACTCCGATCCCTCCATTCTAACCGTTTCTTGAAATTTCCGGTCTCCCCCCCCCCCCCCCCAACTCCCCCCTGGCTACCGAATCTGGTCAAGACTTTAAACGGGACATTACAGATATATATTCTGTTCAGTTATGAAGTTTCATTACAATCCGATCATCCGTTCGAAAGTTACACACTTCTCAATTTCCCGGATTCCCCTGCGGATTCCCCTCCCTCCACTCCCCCACCATTATCTGATCAACAATATTTTTATTTTGAAGTCAGTTTGATTGGGTCCCTGATATGCCTGCCAAGTTTCATCGTGAAAATCCAAAAAACCACCATCACCGGAATTCCGGCCCCCCCCCCCATAAGTGTCCGGATTCAGTACAATGGTCTAAAGGACTTATCTAGAGCAGATGCTTGTTCTTCCCAGCAAGTTTCACTCCGATCCCTCCATTCTAACCGTTTCTTGAAATTACCGGTCTCCCCCACCCCAACTCCCCCCTGGCTACCGAATCCGGTCAAGACTTTAAACGGGACATTACAGATATATATTCTCTTCAGTTATGAAGTTTCATTACAATCCGATCATCCGTTCGAAAGTTACACACTTCTCAGTTTCCCGGATTCCCCTGCCCTCCACCCCCCCCCCAAAAATGGTCGGATCAGAAAACTGATTATTCCTAATTTTGTTTGGTCGGGTCTCTGATATGCCTGCCAAGTTTCATGGTCCTAGCACAACTGGAAGTACCCTAACTCGAAAAAGTGTGACAAAATGCCCTAAATTTTCAAGTTTCCAGCGCCCCGCACTCCCCCCCATATGGTCGGATCGGGAAACTGATTATTTCCAGGTTAGTTTGGTCGGGTCCGTGATATTCCTGCCAAGTTTCATTGTCCTAGCTCATCTGGAAGTACCCTCACTCGAAAAAGTGTGACAGAATGCCCTAAATTTTCAAGTTTCCAGCGCCCCAACTCCCCCGCATATGGTCGGATCGGGAAACTTATTATTTCCAGGTTACTTTGGTCAGGTCCCTGATATTCCTGCCAAGTTTCATTGTCCTAGCTCATCTGGAAGTACCCTAACTCGAAAAAGTGTGACAAAATGCCCTAAATTTTCAAGTTTCGAGCGCCCCCACTCCCCCGCATATGGTCGGATCGGGAAACTGATTATTTCCAGGTTCGTTTGGTCGGGTCCCTGATATTCCTGCCAAGTTTCATTGTCCTAGCTCATCTAGAAGTACCCTAACTCAGAAAAAAGTGACAAAATGCCCTAAATTTGCAAGTTTCCAGCGCCCCGCTCTCCCCCCCATATGGTCGGATCAGGAAACTGATTATTTCCAGGCTAGTTTGGTCGGGTCCCTGATATGCCTGCCAAGTTTCATTGTCCTAGCACATCTGGAAGTACCCTAACTCGGATATGTGGGACAAAAAAACTCGGACCGACCGACAGACCGACAGACCGACAGACCGACAGACCGACAGACGGAATTGTGATCGGTATATGGCACTTGAGCCAGAGGCTGCAAGTGCCATAAAAACTGATTGCGTTAGGAACAAATTGGTGCCACCAAAAATTTAATAGCGGAAAACACAACTTTCAAATTTATCAAAGAAAACTAAAGAAATGAAGACGGAATAACTTCAAGATAGGAATAGCTTGACGAGGTCAAAAGACAGCCTAGATAATTTCAAACTCAAACTGAAGAAAGGCTATTTACAGAAAAAATCAGACCGCTTCATACCCATGCATGAATCATATTTCAGTTGACTATAACCTTGCGTGTCGGAGCAGATCTAGTGTTCGTCATACCTAGTATTTTCCATCATTGGTCTTACGATTGATCGATCGGTTTTCGAATTTGACCAAATAACGAAAGCGCATTCGGAAGAGCTAAGCCAAAAATTTCTCTTTGGGTAGCTTTGGGCATGGAAAGGGGAAATCCATGGTTGCGGCTATTTTGCAAGATCGATTAACTAGTCCAGGTTCCTTACAGAACTTGAAGAACCGGATGGATGGTGTGATCAGCCCGGAAAAGTCATTCACAGAGTGTTCGTACGCCTTAATTCTAAAAAAGGCATATGCCTGATCGAGCCCATTTCCTCCCTCCATAGAAAAGTCGACACCGCAAATAGGACACTCGTGCCACTGCTTTATTTTTCTGACATGGAATCCGACGACATACGACCCCTGTTCATGCCTACTCGATCGCCAAACACTTAATGACCACTTGACTCCTCCTCCAAGGCGGCCCAACCTGTCACTCGTCAAGACAAAACTACGACTTGACTCCTCCCCTGGGAGGAGCCAACTCTTACCCTCCGCCAATCAGGGGGACCAAGGGGCGGAGCCACCAAGACTTTGGATTCTGTCAAATTTCGGCAGAGCCCATGCCCCGGACAAAATTCAAGCCTTAGAGTTAGATAGTTAGATTCCTCGATCGAGCACATCTCCTCTCGAAGCTCTTCCCGTGATCCATGAGCCACAGAGCTCCGCACGGAGCCAGCGTCTGTGAAAGACTAAACGAGTTTGAGTAGGACCGGTCTTTTTCCACTTGTGGCGCTACCATTCGACTCTGCGTCACTTTATAAAGTTTTGTCCTTACCCCCTAGAGTTATTTATAATAATAATAATAATAATTCCTTTATTCTCCATAATAGCATAAGAAACACGCTAGCTTCGGATAGTCAATTACATGTTAATATACTTATTTACAACACACTTAAAAAACAGCCTCAGGAATTAAAGTTACGTACAAAATAAGGTACAAATTTGTACAAATTTTGTTCTGATCTGAATTACTCCACTCATTTGAGGCCATCAAGCTTGTTATTCCAATACAAGAGAGGTGAAGACATGTTAACTGTTATAACCTTTTCTAACAGACCTAAAACAATTAATCACTTGCAGTTATATTATGAGAATCGTCAAACAGTTATTTAGAAGACACGACTTCAACCTCCAAGATTATCCAAGAGCCCAGTTGGGACCCCAAGAAATATGTCAAACACGATTACAGGCTGGAAAATGGTCAGTAAAGTCAAAGTCTGCGTCTAAATTTGAAATGACGATTATTACCAGAAGCTCATATACAACAATAATATAGATGGCGCTTTAGACAAGGGACTTGTACCGTGACCAATACCATAAACAATTTTTCGTGTATAATTTAGAAGTCTAGGACTCCCTTGTCGGAGCAACGTACAAGCCCCTCGGTAGCTCAGTGTTAGAGTCTTCTAAATTATATTCGAAAAACTGTTTATGGTATTGGTCACGGTACAAGTCCCTTGCCTAAAGCGCCATCTATATTATAAATTTACGTGACATGGGGATGTGAACTGGTTAGATGAATTTGCCTTCGGGCGGGATCACTGTTCCTATGGCCGGCTTCTACCAGACTATTGTAGTGGTTTGCGAACTCCGTTCACAAGCCCTCGGTAGCTCAGTGGTAGAGTGACTGCCTTGTAAGCAGAGGGTCCTGGGTTCAAATCCCGGCTGAGGAGCATTTTTGTCTATCAGTTCACTACTTATAAATGTTCTCATATACAACCGTACGGAACTTAACTTAGGGAACTAGGCCTCCCCCCCCCCAAAGGTCTTGAGAAAGAATTATCGGCGCGAAGCGCCAGCAAACACAGAAGAAATAAAGTTTTCTATGCTTTTGTCAGGAGTCGGTCAACTCGTCGGCACATCGGGTTCATTTTATCCGCAAGAAATCAAATCCTGCAAACAGTTGTCGGAGAAAGCACTGAAGAAATCGAATTCTGCATGCTTTTGTCGTGCCTCGGTATTATCAACTCCTCGATGGTTTTGTCGGGCGTCGCTATTCTCGCCGGCCCATCGGGATCTTTTTACACGTAAATTTCTGTAAATTTTTATCGGGCGCATACCGAAAGTTCAAGTCTCATCTGTACATTAGATTCTATTTACACACAAAAACAAGAGCTGTAAGCTCATATGGCACTTGCATGTGTCAAGATGATTTGATTGATCAAGAGTAAGTTTCGACTTTGCGGTTGAGATGCGCGCTATAAGGGAGCTGGAACTTCATTTGTAAGCAAAACCCTTAAGGCAAAACTGCTAATGGGCTGATGGGCATCACGAAAATGCATATATTGCTTAAAAGTATTTTTTTTACTTTGCGGTCAAGATTGGTACTTTAAGGAATAATCGGATTTGGGAAGTAGCAATTTCTAAGCAAATGTTGTTGAGTCTCCAATATTCCAGCGAAGTTTCATCGTCCTAGCACATCTGGAAGTACCTTAACGCGCGATCACCGGAATCCCAGACCCCCCTCCCCCTCCTCCAACTCCACCCACAATAACCGGAGCCAATCCTGTTCTGTAAATGATTAATCCAGAGCATCTGTTTGTCATTCCCACGAAGTTCGATCCAGATCACACCAGTCTAAGCGGGTCAAGTATTTTCCGCCCTCCCCCCGATAATTGCCGGATTCGGTCCGGAAATGAAAAAGGTCACAAGAGAAAAATGTCCTCTGTTTAATTATTAAATTTCACTCGAATCCGATCACCCGTTCCAAAGTTACGCATGACTCAATATTCCGGATTCCCCTCCCTCAACTCCCCCCCCCCAAGATTATCATATCGAGGATTTTTTTTTATTCCAAGTCAGTTTGACCGGGTCCCTGATATGCCTTCCAAGTTTCGTCGTGAAAATCCCCCAAAAATGGAATTCCGGGATACCCCTCCTCCCCCCCCTCCAGTGTCCGGATCCAGTCAAATTATGTAAAAGATTTATATGGACCAGATGTTTGTTCTTCCCAGCAAGTTTCACTCCGATACCATCATTCTAACCGTTTCTCGAGATTTCCGGTCCACCCCCCCCCCGCCACCCCACCCAGCTCCCCCGCGGTGCACGTAGCCAATCCGATTCAGCAAATGACTTACCTAGAGCATCTGTTTGTTCTTCCCACAAAGTTCCATCCCGATCCCTCCATTCTAAACGGGGCACGTATTTCCCCCCCCCCCCCCCAATAGTTGCCGGATCCGGTCCGGATATGAAAAAAATCATCGGAGAAATGTCCTCCGTTGAATTCTTAAATTTCACTCGAATCCGATCAACCATTCCAAAATTACGCATGACTGAAAATTTCGGATTCCCCTCCCTCCACTCCCCCCACCATTATCTGATCGACAAAATTTTTATTTTGAAGTCAGTTTGATTGGGTCCCTGATATGCCTGCCAAGTTTCATCGTGAAAGTCCCCAAAACCACCATCACCGGAATTCCGGGACCCCCCCCCCCCCATAAGTGTCCGGATCAAGTACAATGGCCTAAAGGACTTATCTAGAGCAGATGCTTGTTCTTCCCAGCAAGTTTCACTCCGATCCCTCCATTCTAACCGTTTCTTGAAATTTCCGGTCTCCCCCCCCCCAACTCCCCCCTGGCTACCGAATCCGGTCAAGACTTTAAACGGGACATTACAGATATATATTCTGTTCAGTTATGAAGTTTCATTACAATCCGATCATCCGTTCGAAAGTTACACACTTCTCAATTTCCCGGATTCCCCTGCGGATTCCCCTCCCTCCACTCCCCCACCATTATCTGATCAACAATATTTTTATTTTGAAGTCAGTTTGATTGGGTCCCTGATATGCCTGCCAAGTTTCATCGTGAAAATCAAAAAAACCACCATCACCGGAATTCCGCCCCCCCCCCATAAGTGTCCGGATCCAGTACAATGGTCTAAAGGACTTATCTAGAGCAGATGCTTGTTCTTCCCAGCAAGTTTCACTCCGATCCCTCCATTCTAACCGTTTCTTGAAATTTCCGGTCTCCCCCCCCAACTCCCCCCTGGCTACCGAATCCGGTCAAGACTTTAAACGGGACATTACAGATATATATTCTCTTCAGTTATGAAGTTTCATTACAATCCGATCATCCGTTCGAAAGTTACACACTTCTCAGTTTCCCGGATTCCCCTGCCCTCCACCCCCCCCCCAAAATGGTCGGATCAGAAAACTGATTATTCCTAATTTTGTTTGGTCGGGTCTCTGATATGCCTGCCAAGTTTCATGGTCCTAGCACAACTGGAAGTACCCTAACTCGAAAAAGTGTGACAAAATGCCCTAAATTTTCAAGTTTCCAGCGCCCCGCACTCCCCCCCATATGGTCGGATCGGGAAACTGATTATTTCCAGGTTAGTTTGGTCGGGTCCGTGATATTCCTGCCAAGTTTCATTGTCCTAGCTCATCTGGAAGTACCCTCACTCGAAAAAGTGTGACAAAATGCCCTAAATTTTCAAGTTTCCAGCGCCCCAACTCCCCCGCATATGGTCGGATCGGGAAACTTATTATTTCCAGGTTACTTTGGTCAGGTCCCTGATATTCCTGCCAAGTTTCATTGTCCTAGCTCATCTGGAAGTACCCTAACTCGAAAAAGTGTGACAAAATGCCCTAAATTTTCAAGTTTCGAGCGCCCCCACTCCCCCGCATATGGTCGGATCGGGAAACTGATTATTTCCAGGTTCGTTTGGTCGGGTCCCTGATATTCCTGCCAAGTTTCATTGTCCTAGCTCATCTAGAAGTACCCTAACTCAGAAAAAAGTGACAAAATGCCCTAAATTTGCAAGTTTCCAGCGCCCCGCATACCCCCCCATATGGTCGGATCGGGAAACTGATTATTTCCAGGTTAGTTTGGTCGGGTCCCTGATATGCCTGCCAAGTTTCATTGTCCTAGCACATCTGGAAGTACCCTAACTCGGATATGTGGGACAAAAAAACTCGGACCGACCGACAGACCGACAGACCGACAGACCGACAGACCGACAGACCGACAGACCGACAGACCGACAGACGGAATTGTGATCGGTATATGGCACTTGAGCCAGAGGCTGCAAGTGCCATAAAAACATTCTTTACAGTCTTGTCAGGGAAAACATAGAAGAAATCGAATTCTGAAATGCAGATTTAAAAAAAATTAGCCAGTTCAACTTGTTCTGGGTACGGTCGCTGGAAGAGCTTTTTAGCGAAACCTGAAACGAAAAGCAGAATATGTGAATTTAAATATATGAATTTGCATCAATGGAACAATCTCAACTGATGCAATACAGTTAGTTTTACACAAAATTTCGCCTGCGGCACATTTTGTAGTATTCTCTATTTGGTAGAACGGTATACCTATTATTTATCGTTTTAGGATAGAAATTCTTGGGGTCTGAAACACTTTAAAAGCCGAAAATCGTATGTTAGTATAGCTAAATTTTTCCGGAAAAAGCAGATTTAAAAAAGCTAAAATGAAATCGAATATGTGAACTTTAATATACGAAATTATACCAAAGAATAATCTCAACTTATGCATTACAGTTGGTTTACAAAAAATTTCGCCTGCGGCAGATTTTGGAGTATTCTTTACTTGGAAGAACGGTGTTTCATTTAGTTGGCGTTTTAGGGTTGAAATTCCTGGGGGTTTGAAACACGTTAAAAGCTAGAACTTGTATGGTGGGTATAGTTAAATTTTTTCGAGAAAAGGCAGATTTAAGCAATTTCGCATTCGGCGCTTAGTTTAACTTTTCTTGGTACAATCGTTGGAAGCTTCGCTTTTTAGCGTAGGCTTAAATGAAAAGCCAATATTTGATTTAATATACGAAATTACATCAAAGGATAATCTCAACTGATGCATTACAGTTAGTTTTGTGACGAGTATTAGTGCGAGTATTAGGTAAAACCCGTTGTGAATGGGCCTTAAAACTCTGTGTCAGCTAGTTCTCAAAATCGCTCCCCAGACCGAAGCTTTGCCAGGTTTCTGCCATGGATTCAGGTGCCAGTTACGGGTTCCAACTAGTCTTAAATCCAAGCTGAAATCAGTTCAGCTTTTGAGGGTACTAGCCAATCAGATTTTTTTAGGCCATTTGGGGAATATTCTGATTTGCCACTTTAGAACCAAGCCAACAGATGAAAATCACGTCCACTCTACTGTCTTGAAAACTGAAGGTGATTTAGGTTATTGTTATTCGGTCTGAAATAATTCAGCATTAGCCAATCGGGATATTCTCAGTATTCCCCTAAGTAATATGATTGGCTTGGAAAGGCCCATTCACCCGGGGCGTCACTAGACTTTTATCTTTGAGGGGGGGAGGGGTACGTACGGTTTGTGCCGACGAACTTGAAAATGTGTCGACAAAACGCGCCTTAGCCGCGTCAACATACTTTGCTTTTCATTTTAGCTTTCGCTAAAAAGCGAAGGTTCCAACGACTGTACCAAGAACAAGTTCAACTAAGCGCCCTGGCGAAATTTTTTAAATCTGCCTTTTTTCCGGAAGAATTCAGCTATACTTACCATACAAGTTCTAGCTTTTAACGTGATTCTGACCCCCACGCATTTCAATCCTAAAACGCCAATTAGATGAAACACCGTTCTTCCAATCAAAGAATACTACAAAATGCGCTGCAGGCGAATTTTGAGTAAATTAACTCGTTCTTTTGCTTAAATAGAAATCTGCATAAAATGCACTTACCGTTATCACTCTTACTGAATAAATTCCGTTGTCGCAACACAAAAGAAAAACCTCCCCTGTCTCCTTTTGCTTTTAACAAATTTTCCGGCTCTGGCCGGATTCCGAGCGAACTAGTTGTCCGGGTAGAAAATGCTTTTTCACTTAAGTGTTCAGCGTGTCTTCTTATCCCTAAATCGAAAATTTAATCAACTTCAAATGAAAACAACTTTCCGGTTTTTGCCGGATTCCGGACGAACCACTTGTCAGGCGAGAAAATGGTTTCCACCATCGTGTTCAGCATGTTTTTTTTACTGCGTAATCGACTATCACATTAGCTATTTAAAAACATTTTGTTTTCCCCTTTATTTGAACCCTCCACATTTGACGGTGCAAAACGGATAAGTCAGCTACATTGTATTAGAGCTATATTTCAGCCCTTCTTGGCAAGGGTCCTCTTCAGGCTCAAGAAGGGCTGAAATGTAGCTCTAATAAAATGTAGCTGACTAATCCGTTTTGCACCGTCAAATATGATTCGCAGTCAACTTGGGCTGAGGGACTATCTAGGACCCCCCACCACTAAATGTATAGCTACCGAGCCCATCTACGAAATCAACCTTACCCTTGACCCAAAGAATCCTCACACCAAGTTTCATCAAACAGACAGACATACGGACAAATTGTGATATATCATAGGCATCCCTTTACTTACGTTTTGGGATCCTAATAATAGCCTACCGAACATTTGCACGGAATCCTAAATAATAATCCACATTGGATTATACCCAGAAAGTCCGGATCAGTCAATTGTAGGATTTCTAGTCTCTTATAAAATGATTTTCTCTTGGTCGCACCATTTGTACTATAGAATAGAATAGAATATATTTACGCGAAAGCCCGAAGGCCATGGCAAAAACATATAAGGTTTACATTAGCTTGAATAAACATACACTGCTAACAACACACAAATAAAAATATTTTAAACTATTGGATAAACAAGTCGCGGTGGCGCAAACCAATCCGGAGGAATTTCCCCAACAACTTCAAATTACTGAATTGTTTACTTTTTAATATTTTAGACATCCACTCTTTACCAAACACTCTTTCACCAAATACCTCAGATCTTAAATCATCTAGCTCTCTACACTCACGCATACAATGGCTCAAATCATCGTTCGCCATCCCACACATTGGACAGAAGAAAGGAGGACCAGTCTTTCCCCGACCTTTACCAATATAACTTCTCTTCTCACCAAACGGTAAACAATTTCCCCGAAAACTTAACAACAACCTTATTTCCTCCTTTTTTAGCCCCGCTTTGAAATAAACCTCCTCCCCCCTCATATTTCATTTTTTTTTCATTATTCTCATATTTCCTTCAGATCTACTCTGGACTTGCCTATGTGCGTGGTTACAATTCACGTCACGAGATGATCCCGCAGTCGTTGCGAGCTTCCACTTAACACTTAGGATATAACTTCCTGTTTATTACGCAAGGTCAGAAATGGTCATCTGGTGGATTTCGCCACAAAAGCAAGCGTACATTCAAAACGCAGGATACGGTAAAACGCCAATGCTGTCACTTCACACAATAATTCAAACCATAATGACAAAGAGTTTCAAGAATCGGTGAAATAATTCATCCTTCCGTTTTCTAGGTAACCAGCTTAAAATGGAGTTTGAAGTCGACTGCCTTCCAGGCATGAATGTCTTACCGGATGTTAATGAGCAACGACTCTCAGGGGCGTTCTGTGATATAAGAATATGCGCACGGGATGGTATGGAATTCCAGGCCCACAAAAGCGTGCTGGCAGCCCGATCTCAGTACTTCAAGAAGATGATGCAAAGCTCGAATAAAAAGGCAAGACTGAGCAGAGTAGAGCTGAAAGAGAGTCGTGAGGTCGTCGAACAAATCCTCAACTACATCTACAACGGGAAAGTCACAATTGGAGAAGTGGAACCCATCGACCTCCTACGGGTTGCCGATTGTTTCGGCTTGGTCAAACTTTCTGACGTAATGGAACGACATATTGCAGGAACCCTTGACACGGAGAACGCCGTTGACCTGGCGGTTGCAGCTCGACATCGGAATGCCAAGTTTTTGAGAGGGAAAGCGATGGACTTCCTTATCAACGAGTTTGGTTGCGTTCCGAGAACAGAGAAAATCGATGACGAAGAAATGACTGAAATCATAGAAAGGTGTAAGCAAGAAGACGAGGCCGTTATGAGGAATGTCGTCTTATCGTTCAAAACCAAGAAAAAACCGGACATCTTGCTCAAGCTGGTTCAACGTCTGGAGCTGAGGAAACTAAGCAGACAGTCTTTACAATTTGTACTTGAAGCTTGTCTAGAAGACGTCCCTGTCACAAGCACTTATCTCAAAAGCTAGTGGACGGTTATGCAACTGTCAACAGGAATGTTCCTAGTGACAGTGAGCATCGCCTCTGTAAAATTGCAGAGTTTTCCGTCGAATCATTGATGGTAAGCCACAGAAACTATCAAGGGAACTCCGGAAAGAATATCAAGAGTGACTTTGTCCATTGCTCACCCGACGGAACCATCGTGCTTGGTGGAAAGGGTTACACAGAACTGGATGGTACAACATTAGTGACATATTTTCGATAAGGCCGGAAGGAAATGTGGTATACGTTTTTCGATTTCAGTTCGGGCCATGATCTGAACTTACCCACACCACGAGTGGGGTTAACTTTTGAGCTATACAGCCTTCTTGGTACTTTCTCTTGCGATTGGTCTCCCTTGAGAGTAGGAAAGAGGGGTGAAATCTTGATGATAAAAGGGAATGAAGAACCTGACGTGGTCGCTGTTATGCTAGATGGTAAGTTTCTTTTGACCCAAGGTACGAATACCTTAAGACTAGAGAATGTCTACACCTTCTCAGTGGGCTCAGAAAAGTGTGCCACACTTCTGTGGGAAAAAGATATTCCTGGCCATAGAGCTGTACTATTAAAAGAGTTCACATTTTCGCCAAAAAATACAAGGGTTGAAATCAGATTCTCTTTTGAGGATAAGAAGCAGTATTATATTCCGATATGCATGCTCGAATAGTATCGGCAAATTAAAATCTGCGCATTCTATTTTGACTAGAGAAATGTATCTAATAGTAACGAAAGTCTTACAAATGCTGATGAAAATAGAAGCTCAGATTTTGAATACTCTGCACATTCACTTGAACTATCTGTAATCATTTTTTTTTTAATAAATACTTGACAAACTTGGCCGTTCATCAGGGAACGTTTTATCTTTCACAGCATGAGCCTCAGCAAACTTGAAGTAACTGTGTTGTATTAAGTTGCTACGGCATGCCCACATTGATTAGAGAATAATCTTGGGCAAAGTAAACGACTCTGTGCTTTAACGCTCAAGTTTGCAAACGATAGTTTCTAACAAGGCTAATCGAGTTTTCTTGCAAATTCATCCTAGCCAAACATGAATGTAACGCCTGTAGTACATCGTTGATCTCTCCCGCGTCCATTAGCCGCACGTAAGTTACATAAGCCAATTTCATAGATTCTACGCCGAATCCAAATCGCTCCATTTTCGTGATGGACTGGAGTGCAACATTCCCTTTGTCACTAGGTTGCAAACATGGTCACTGAATTTACAATCTTCGGTGAAAGTGACAACCAACAAAGTCTTACCCATGTTAAATATTGGATCAGGCTCATTGAATTCACTTTTCAGCAGTTGTGAATCGAATCACTTTACACTTTTGCGGGTTTAGAGTCAGTTTTGCAAGGTCCGTCACGATAAAAAGAAGGCAATAAGTCTGGTTCAAATTCGGGCATAGTGACTCCTTGATTGACTAGAATTTGAGCAAGAACGACAAATCTTCAACGAACTTAGCACGATCAGCGAAGTCAGCAAGGATAAAATTGACAACGGTTAAGAAAATCAGGCCTACAAGTCTTGGACCTTGCGGTGCGCCACAGGTAATTGGTAACCAGTCAGAGTTTCTATCTTCCTCGCTGAGGCAAAACACGCACTGGATACGCTCCGACAGAAAGCTGGCTACCGTCTTAAGGACGCGTGCTTTGGCACCCATGCGTTTCAGGTTTAACAATGAAACGAGGTGTTGAATCAGGTCAAAAGCTTTCAAATGCAGTTGCGTTTTCAAGCCTCAATGGCCACCCTGTTCACTTTTTCTGCTCAAATAAAATCTATTTTTGTTTTATCCATATAAGTATCATGTCATAACCCATGACAGCTTCAGAAAGATCCACTTTTTTAGATTTAGATTTCTTTCATTGTACACCTAATAGACATAATTGACTCGATACTTAGAATAAGTCTTTAATCGAAGATTCTAAACCAAGACAACTTAAAGAAAGCGCCGCAGGCGAAATTTTTAAAATTTGCCTTTTTTTCGGAAAAATTTAGCTATAGTACCATACAATTTCCGGCTTTTAACTCATATATTTAAATTCAAATATTCGGCTTTTCGTTTCAACTTTCGCTAAAAGCGAAGCTTCCAACGACTGTACCCAGAACAAGCTGAACTAAGCAACGCCGGCGATTTTTTTTTTTAAATCTGTACCTTTCCGGAAAAATTTGCGCCCGGCAAATGTTTGAAGAATTTGATTTCTTACGTTTAAAAATACCCGATGTGCCGACAAGAATACATACGCCTGACGAAAGCGTTCAGAATTCGACTTCTTCTGTGTTTTGCCCGACCAGAAAGTAAATAACTTTATTTTTTACGTTGTACGATGTACCGACGTACCACCGATGTACCGACGAGACTTTCTGCATGCGCCCGATAAAAATTTACAGAATTTGATTTTTTTTGTTTCGTGTAAAAATAACCTGATGTGCCGACGAGAATACCGACGCCCAACAAAAACAACCGAGCTTTTGATTTTTTCTTTGTTTTGCTCGACTAAACTGTACAGAATTTGATTTCTTACGTGTAAAAATTACCCCTCGTGCCGATAAGACTGGAACTTCCCGGGTGCGCCCGACAAAATTTGCAGAATCTGATTTCTTACGTATTTCATTTTCGTGTATAAGAAGAACCCGATATACCGACAAGTCGACCGACGCCCGACAGAAACATAAACAAGAGCTGTAAGCTCAAACATAAACAAGAGCTGTAAGAACGTATCTTGATTAACAAGAGCTGTAAGCTCATATGGCACTTGCATGGGTCAAGATGATTTGATTGATCAAAAGTAAGTTTCGACTTTGCGGTTGAGATGCGCGCTCTAAGGGAGCTGGAACTTCATT
Organism: Branchinecta sandiegonensis; assembly: GCA_030848855.1. Classification (NCBI taxonomy): domain Eukaryota; kingdom Metazoa; phylum Arthropoda; class Branchiopoda; order Anostraca; family Branchinectidae; genus Branchinecta; species Branchinecta sandiegonensis. The sequence continues at coordinate 1,968,497 of JAUPMV010000012.1, forward strand.
TGTAAGCAAAACCCTTGAGGCAAAACTGCTAATGGGCTGATGGGCATCACGAAAATGCATATATTGCTTAAAAGAATTTTTTTTTACTTTGCGGTCAAGATTGATACTTTAAGGAATAATCGGATTTGGGACGTAGTAATTTCTAAACAAATGTTGTTGAGTCTCTAATATTCCAGCGAAGTTTCATCGTCCTAGCTTATCTGGAAGTACCTTAACGCGCGATCACCGGAATCCCAGACCCCCCCCCCCCCTCCTCCAACTCCACCCACAATAACCGGAGCCAATCCGGTTCTGTAAATGATTAATCCAGAGCATCTGTTTGTCATTCCCACGAAGTTCGATCCAGATCACACCAGTCTAAGCGGGTCAAGTATTTTCCGCCCTCCCCCCAATTATTGCCGGATTCGGTCCGGAAATGAAAAAGGTCACAAGAGAAAAATGTCCTCTGTTTAATTATTAAATTTCACTCGAATCCGATCACCCGTTCCAAAATTACGCATGACTCAATATTCCGGATTCCCTTCCCTCAACTCCCCCCCCAAGATTATCATATCGAGGATTTTTTTTTATTCCAAGTCAGTTTGACCGGGTCCCTGATATGCCTTCCAAGTTTCGTCGTGAAAATCCCCCAAAAAACGGAATTCCGGGAAACCCCCTGCTCCTCCCCTCAAGTTTCCGGATCCAGTCAAATTATGTAAAAGATTTACATGGACCAGATGTTTGTTCTTCCCAGCAAGTTTCACTCTGATACCATCATTCTAACCGTTTCCCGAGATTTCCGGTCCCCCCCCCCCCCAGCTCCCCCGCGGTGCACGTAGCCAATCCGATTCAGCAAATGACTTACCTAGAGCATCTGTTTGTTCTTCCCACAAAGTTCCATCCCGGTCCCTCCATTCTAAACGGGTCACGTATTCCCCCCCCCCCAATAGTTGCCGGATCCCGTCCGGATATGAAAAAAATCATCGGAGAAATGTCCTCTGTTCAATTCTTAAATTTCACTCGAATCCGATCACCCATTCCAAAATTACGCATGACTGAAAATTTCGGATTCCCCTCCCTCCACTCCCCCCACCATTATCTGATCGACAAAATTTTTATTTTGAAGTCGGTTTGAATGGGTCCCTGATATGCCTGCCAAGTTTCATCGTGAAGATCCCCAAAACCACCATCACCGGAATTCCGGGACCCCCCCCCCCCCCCCCATAAGTGTCCGGATCCAGTACAATGGTCTAAAAAACTTATCTAGAGCAGATGCTTGTTCTTCCCAGCAGGTTTCACTCCGATCCCTCCATTCTAACCGTTTCTTGAAATTTCCGGTCTCCCCCCCCCCCCAACTCCCCCCTGGCTACCGAATCCGGTCAAGACTTTAAACGGGACATTACAAATATATATTCTATTCAGTTATGAAGTTTCATTACAATCCGATCATCCGTTCGAAAGTTAGACACTTCTCAATTTCCCGGATTCCCCTGCGGATTCCCATCCCCCCACTCCCCCCACCATTATCTGATCGACAAAATTTTTATTTCGAAGTCAGTTTGATTGGGTCCCTGATATGCCTGCCAAGTTTCATCTTGAAAATCCCCAAAACCACCATCACCGGAATTCCGGGACCCCCCCCCCCCCCATAAGTGTCCGGATCCAGTAGAATGGTCTAAAGGACTTATCTAGAGCAGATGCTTGTTCTTCCCAGCAAGTTTCACTCCGATTCCTCCATTCTAACCGTTTCTTGAAATTTCCGGTCTCCCCCCCCCAACTCCCCCCTGGCTACCGAATCCGGTCAAGACTTTAAACGGGACATAACAAATATATATTCTATTCAGTTATGAAGTTTCATTACAATCCGATCATCCGTTCGAAAGTTACACACTTCTCAATTCCCCGCATATGGTCGGATCGGGAAACTTATTATTTCCAGGTTACTTTGGTCAGGTCCCTGATATTCCTGCCAAGTTTCATTGTCCTAGCTCTTCTGGAAGTACCCTAACTCGAAAAAGTGTGACAAAATGCCCTAAATTTTCAAGTTTCGAGCGCCCCCACTCCCCCGCATTTGGTCGTATCGGGAAACTGATTATTTACAGGTTCGTTTGGTCGAGTCCCTGATATTCCTGCCAAGTTTCATTGTCCTAGCTCATCTAGAAGTACCCTAGCTCGGAAAAAAGTGACAAAATGCCCTAAATTTTCAAGTTTCCAGCGCCCCGCACTCCCCCGCATATGGTCGGATCGGGAAACTGATTATTTCCAGGTTAGTTTGGTCGGGTCCCTGATATGCCTGCCAAGTTTCATTGTCCTAGCACATCTGGAAGTACCTTAACTCGGATATGTGGGACAAAAAACTCGGACCGACCGACAGACCGACAGACGGAATTGTGATCGGTATATGGCACTTGAGCCAGAGGCTACAAGTGCCATAAAAATGTATTTCTTCTGAATCCCTTATGTATAAAAAGAAGCCGATGTGCCGACGAGAATACCGAGGCACGGCAAAATCCTGCAGAATTCTATTTCATCAGCGTTTCGCCATACAACTGATTACAGGATTTCATTTCTTGCGTATAAGAAGAACTCAATTTGCCGACGAGTCGACCGATGCCTGACAAAAGCATAATATTTTGTATTTCTTCTGTGTTTGAAGGCGCTTCGGGCCGACGAAAGTACTTTCTCAGGACCTTTGGGGGGGGGGAGTCCCCCCACCCATAGTGACGCCCCTGCTTGGAGGGCATTTGGTTCCGAACATGTTAAAGACGATTTCAAGAGACACCGCTATGTCCTTAATATCTACTCTCTATATCCTGAAACCTATGAATTTTCGTTTTACGAAAGTGTCAGAATAGTATGACAAAACTGCTCAATCCAATCTGTCTCTCTTTTGCCGATTCCCAAATTCCTCACGTGAGCAGAATGCATCACCATTAGCAATGACATATTTAGGAGTTTTAACCACACATACTGTAGATTTTTTGTCCTTACGAATATCTTGGATGTCTGTATTTTGTATCGCTGAAGATTATATGGTTCATGTTTGGTTACCAACGAGTTCCACGTCACCTCTTTCACAGAGAGTGTGTGTAACGAAGCAAATCGAGAGGGGAGAAGGAGTTCTTACGGGGGTAAGAGTAAATTCTGACTTTAAAAACGCTATATTTCTGAACGCGCTGTACAGTCCGGCTTATTTCGCTGACATTGTGCTCGATGATCCCATCTTCTTCCGTTTTCGCTCCAAAGACTTTTCATGATTCAAGTTCAACTCACGGATCTCCTCAATCTCCTCTTTGTCGTCTTCCTAAAATGTAAGTTCCAGCTTAGTATTTGTCTGACCTTCATGTCGTGTCAACTGTCAAAAGAAACACTTGAAAAAATAGAAGCAAACCTCGATAGACTATATAACAAGAGCTGAAAGCTCATGTGGCACTTGTAAGAATAGGTAGAATCGGAATTGGAGTTTTTTAGTGGAGAGTCGTATACATCGAATATAATTTTATTGACAATTTTAAAAGTAAAAATAAGTAGAAGAGATTAGAAAGTGAATTCACGTGGACAACTCGTCCCCCCCCCCCCCAGTTACCGGATCTGGTCCGGATTTGAAACTGAACACCTGAGACACTGGTTCATGATGCTTGTCAAGTTTCAGGCATGTCCGATTACCCGTTCCGAAGTAATGCCTATTACTAGTTTCCGCATATCCCATCCTTCACTCCCCCCGCGATGGCCGGATCGAGGAAGTGATTATTTCCAAGTCAATCTGGTTGGGTCCCTGATATGCCTGCCGAGTTCCATCGTCCTCGCTTATGTGGAAGCGTTGCACAGCATTTCTGGTGCTCCCCTCCAGCCCCCCCCCCCCCCCTGACCGGATCCGGTCCGGATTTGAAACTGAACATATGAGACACTGAGGTTAGCCGTTCCAAAGTTATGCATGTTACTAGTTTCTGGATTCCCCACCCCTTCACTCCCACCACGATGGCCGGATTGTAGAAGTGATTGTTTCCAAGTCAGTCTGGTCGGGTCCTGATATGCTTGCCAAGTTTCATCGTCTTAGCTTATGTGGAAGCGTTTCACAACATTTCTGCTTCTCCCCTCCTCCCCCCCAGTAACCGGATTCGATCCGGATTTGAAACTGAACTTCTGAGACACTTGTTCTTGACACTTGTCAAATTTCATGCATGTCCTGTTCCAACGTTATGCATGTTACTAGTTTCCGGATTTCCCATCCCTCCACTCCCCCACGATGGCCAGATCGAGGAAGTGATTATTTCCAAGTGAATCTAGTGGGTTCCCTGATATGCCTGCCAAGTACCATCGTCTTAGCTTGTGTTGAAGCGTTTCACAACGTCTCTGGTGCTCCCCTCCAGCTCCCCCCCCCCGTTACCGGATCCGGTCCGGATTTGAAACTGAACATCTGATACACTTAAGTTTCATGCAAGTCCGATTACCCGTTCCAAACCTATGCATGTTACTAGTTTCTGGATTCCCCATCCCTACACTCCCCCCACGATGACCCGACTGGGGAAGTGATTGTTTCCAGGTCAATCTGGTCGGGTCCCTGATATGCCTGCCATGTTTCATCGTCCTAGCTGATGTAGAAGTGCCTAAAATAGCAAAACCGGGACAGACCGACAGAAATTACGATCGCTATATGGCACTTGAGTATGCTCAAGTGCCATAAAAAAGGAAAATCAACCTGTTAAAGTTGAACTGAAAAGCCAGCTTGTTTTTGAGTCATTTAACTGAGTACAATGAATAATCTGGAAAATGAGAGGGATTTTTTTTTATTTTCCACTATCTGCTCTAGTTATGACTCTATGGTTATATCTACGGCCAACCCCACAACGTAAACTCTACTATGACGCGGGAAACTTTAACCTCAACACAAACGCGGCTTTTCACTGGGCAGTGTCGAGCTTGGTGAAGACTGCTTGCTGAACAACAACAATGCATAAATGTTTCTGGTAAGGCATACAACACTGATACAAGAGCATACAGGTACCACAAACCACACGGAAATTCTACTATTTGAAAATCGATTATTCATGAAAACGGAACAACGAAGTAACGCATTTTCAGCGGGTCTTCAATCCTATTTAAGTGAATAAGTGATGGGTAACTAGATTGTCCTATCCTAGCCCTTTTCAGTTAAACTTTAATGAAAATGAAGCGACTGTTCCAAGGAACACTCCACTATCAACGGTGAGTAAACGAATTAATTAACTCACACCCCTTTTAACGGATGCCCAATGCATGAATTCTGTTCGCCTCAGAGTGATACACAAGGAAAACCGGTTTTCCCGGAGCGTAGCGACGAATGTGTCTCAAGGGAGATAAAAAGATCGACAGTGGTCTCAGGAAATATCAGTTTAAGGATACAAGGAAAGCCAGTATTCCCACCGCCTGCTGAATGTGGCAAAACAGGTCGATCGAGCTACAAGGAAATGTCAGTTGAACTAAATGTAGTTGGAGCAAATCGATAACACCTGACGAAGCTTTGAGGAAAGAACAGATCAACCAATTAGTGAAGGTAACAATTACTGCATCTGGTCCTTAAAAATGCCAGTCTGGTGTAATCAGGCTGTAATCAGTTAAATCAAGAACATATAATCAGAAAGAACCTCCGTCTCCCTATCTCTGACCTATTACTATGCGGACTGTGGAGTCGAATATTTCCCCGTACCTTTTCCGCTGCGAACGAGCGGAGGTTAGTAGCTTCGCGCCACACCACGTCTCGTTACCTCTACAATTAGCTATATCGCTGTAAAGCCGGCTCGAGAAAAAGTAGAAGACAAAGCTGATTGGTTCTCTGGACGCGCTCAAGAGCGGGTCTCCTGCATTTTCTTTCTCTGCGATGAGCAACGGCGAAGACGGGAGTAGAGTAGACGGGTAAAAAGCTACACTTAAATACCTCTAGGTCCGCTCAGTTTTGCCGGGGTATTCGTAGTCGCTGCATGGTACCAAAGGCAGAGGTTCTATCTGATTATTTGTTCCTTGTTAAATGCCACACGTGTTGGATCGAGTAAATCTGGCAAAATACGACGCTTTGAAGCTCGCTTTGGCGAAATAACTGATCGAACAATCAGCGACGGAAAGGGAATAATTAGAACAATTACTGCATCTGACCTTGTAAAACGTCGGTTCGTTGCTGGCAACAATCAGTTAAATGTCATGGAAGCGGATCGAATACGTCTTACGAAATACGAAGCTTTGGGGAAAGAACGGATCTAACAACCAGAGAAAGAAAGGGAATAATTAGAACAATTACTGCATATGACCTTGTAAAATGTCAGTCCGGTGATGGTAACAATCAGTTAAATGTCATGGAACCGGTTCGAATACCTACAGAAATACGAAGCTTTGAGGAATAACTGACCGAGTAATTAAGGAAGAAATGTGGATCAATACTAAGTAGTTAGTCTGCTTTCAACCTTTGGTTTAACTTGCCAGAAAAACAGTCGCCAGAAAAACCCGAACCTCGGCACGACCATCGTTCATAGTGGTGCGATCAGGAAGCACCCAAATGGACAAGCTCAAAATATATCTTAATAAAAAGGTCAGACAAAAGGAAAAATATTTAGCTTATGTAACAAGTAAAAAAAAAAAAAACAGTTAACTATTTCGTATTATTGAGTTAAATGTCATGGAACCGGTTCGAATACCTACAGAAATACGAAGCTTTGAGGAATAACTGACCGAGTAATTAAGGAAGAAATGTGGATCAATACTAAGTAGTTAGTCTGCTTTCAACCTTTGGTTTAACTTGCCAGAAAAACAGTCGCCAGAAAAACCCGAACCTCGGCACGACCATCGTTCATAGTGGTGCGATCAGGAAGCACCCAAATGGACAAGCTCAAAATATATCTTAACAAAAAGGTCAGACAAAAGGAAAAATATTTAGCTTATGTAACAAGTAAAAAAAAAAAAACAGTTAACTATTTCGTATTATTGAGTTCTTTCAATATTTTTTTCAGAGGTTTTTACGTGATTTTTGCCTAACAATCAGCCAAAATGAATAGGGCTGAGATCCAACGGTCTACTAACATATCACTTATTCACTTAAGTTTTCCCGAAAACCCATTAAAAATGCATTAGTTCATTTCTCCGTTATCGAGGGATAGTGGATTTCATGATTATTCTTTCGGATTTTTAGTGCCTCTATGTACTTGTCCCTCTACGCTTGAAGTATTTACAAACTAGAAATAGCAAATGCCGAAAAATAAAATAAAATATCAGATTCTTGCAAGACATACCCATATGTCGCATCTTTAGCCCTGAAAATGCAGGATTTTGGTCGAATTCAAATTCTCCGCGTCTAGATGAATTTTGGTTTGTCGTGCAAGCAGCGCATACTGAACGTTATTACCAGAGCCCCGGGTAGAAAAATACAAAATCCCTCAGATGTGTCAAAATATTTCAGTGTATTCAGATATCAGCCTTAAAAATAAGCTGCCCATTCAGTAACTTTAACGAGCCTATTTTATTGTTGTTTGTAACACATAATCAGAGTCAGAGCACAACAGTATTCTAGAGTTTCTGCAGAGATGGTCATTACGGAGAATTGTCGGAAAAACAAATATTCTTTGAGCCCAAGCTGACTTTAAAACATTTATTCAAACAATGTTTACAACGGGTACGTCTGCTACGATTTCGTAGACGACGAATCGTAGCTGACGTACCCGTTGTAAACATTGTTTGAATAAATGTCGGAAAAACCTCAAAAAATTCCGATAAAACTTCGAAAAATTCAGGTAATTATTAAGCGGCCCCCCCCCCCCCCATCAAGGAGGTGTCGGGACGCCCCTGCTGCGCTTTTGGCTAGGCATGCTTGTGAACGGGGCTTATTCACCGCTTATAGGAAAACGGCATATAGAACGGAGAACGGTTTGTGTACAAAAAACGCGGCTATAGAGTGGATGTTGAAATGAAATGCCATTGATACCAGCATCAATGTTTGAAGTTCATCACAAAACAAACCATTATACGTACCAACAAACCTGAGTCAACTTCGGAGCGAATTCTACGGACCCATTACTAACATTTACCCCTTATTTTGCTCCAAGCTGCAATTTAAGGTAAGTATGGATTAGTTTCAGATTAACCCCCCCCCCACACACACACACACACATGTTTAAAAGCAGTACTACGTGATTTGCATCAGCTCATCGAATCTTGTTTGCTTTTGGCATTTCTACGGATTCCAAGTGCGTAAGGTCACCCCAACACAATTAAAGCATCGCCGGTCGAATAGCTGTTTGTTTAATAATCTGTAGGGTCCTACGTGACCACTCCCTAAGAATCCATTAGAGAAAGTAGGAACTCCCGCCTAGTAGGTCTACGCTCATTGGGCTAGTGAAAGTAGCAACAAGTTGTCGAGTCACCGTGAAGCTCGGGAATGTTCGCACAAGCTTTTAAATCTCAAATGATTTTTTTTTTCTGTTAAGATTAATCGAAGGGCAAGCCTTTCTTTGTATCATGCAGCTGAACATGATGAATTATTGTGCCGCGTTGTGATAATCAGCTTATAGACATATTTATGTTTATCAATGTTTAATACAATATTATCCATAAATATAATATATAACCCACCAAATGTGCACGGCGACCGCAGAGTAAAACGAAACAAAGAAAAAACAACATAAACAAAACCACGGACAATTTAGACTGAATTTCTAACTGGGACTAAAAGTTCAGAAAAAAAAAGAAGATGATGAGCTGGATGAATAGAAACGTGCTTCTCCCGTCTTGTATAGTGGGCTTGTCTTGTGAGCACTTTTGTCGTGTGTGGATTTGTCTAAACTGAAGTCCCGAAAGCGGTTTGCCTAATGAAACATATGATCCCAAAACAATTTTCCCATGGATATTTTGGAGGAGCTTGCCGCACCCAAAGTATCAAGGATGAGGTGGTGAAGCAAGGCAAAGTTGGGTCCCAAAACGAAATAAGTTTTCTGACAGATTTTTAAACCGAAGAATATGTTTTTGATGGAGTCGGTTGACAGCTAGGCCACTTTCATGCTGACATTCGAAGAAAAAACAAACATAAACACACTATATCCTAGTTCACTCTAGAAAGTTCGAGTTTCCGCCCGAGGCACATTTAACATGCTGTTTACCCCCAAATCCTGTTCGAAACTGAAAAAATCGAAAGTTGAAAAAATGCCAGCTTCTATCCGGCTGTCAAGGGATCCGACCGAAATACTAGATCGGAGAATAAACGAACAATATACGTCGATTCACCTTGATTTCTTGCAGTAATGTCAAGAGCTTGATGTTCGACGAGGCTCCCGAATTCCTAGTTCTGACCGGATTCCAAACATACAACAAACAACGGGATTTATTAAAGGACAGAAGATTTAGCATTTATCTTTGATTTCGTGCTTCTTTGCATAATCATCCACCAGGAATTTTTCATCAAAGAAGAATAGGCGAGAGCACATGTGGAGGTTCGGGATCCAAATCAGTTCCAGACTGCTTAATACTGCCTACGAAGAAATGCTGAAATTCAAGCATCATAGATCGCGGTTAACGCAAATTAATTCCGTTAAAAACGTGTACTTATTAATCCAAATCCCACTTTCACCCTATGCTTCATACCAACCCACACTCTGTTGTGGTTCATGTTCACGAGAAAAAAAAAAAAAAAAAAAAATCATGTCATGAGACATTACAAATTCAAACAGACAGAAACTAGTTTCGAGCAAGAAAGGTAACAAAACTAAAGAAGACATTCAAACATTCGGAAAGATCGACAGTCCACCGAAAACTTCAAAGATGATTCAGTGTGAAAAATCGAAGGAGTTTGTGATAGCGGAGCTACGGAATAGCGTGACGGGGGGCAAACAAGGGTGTTAGAAACTCCGCAAGAACGACCCTGAAGTGAATGTTTATGCAGTTGTTTCACTATCTATGACGAGCCCAAGCTGACTGGGAAAAACAATGGCTAAAAAGCTAAGCAATGGCTAAAAAGTTCGTCAGCGATATTTCGGCCCTTCTTAGCAAGGGTTGCTGTTACGTTAAGCTGTTGCTGGACTAGAAGAAACGAACATACAAACACACAGAGTAGTTTTGCTGCTCTTTGGAGATTGTTGAAGATTTGTTCTTCCAGTCCAGCAGCAGCCTGGCGAGGAACCTTGCCAATAAAGGCCAAAATATCGCTGACGAATATCCAAGCTGACGAGCATCGAAGCTGACTTTCCATTTTAGGCCATTGTTTAAACTGACACCTGATTTCCAATTATGTTCCTCTTCAATAAAAAGGGGAGGGCCAGTAATGAGGGCAGCGATAAGGGCAATAATAGTCGACAGTCCGCCTATTTTCGTGTTGGGAGCACCCTGTACAAAGTTTTTCCGTATAAAGATTAAAGTTGAATGTGGTATTTGCTACTCGGATTATCCCTATCTCTACGCAAAAAAGATTAATACCAAATAGAGATACGATGAATCCGAGTAGCAAATACTGCAGTGAACTTAAATCTTTATACGGAGAAACTTTGTACAGTGTATCCAAGCTGACGAACATCGAAGCTGACTTTCCATTGGCAGCTGATTTCCGATTATGGAGGGAGGGCTAGTAATGAGGGCAGCGATAAGGGCAATAATAATCGCCAGTCCACCTATTTTTGTGTTGGGAGTGATTTTTGTTTTCAGGCATTCGAAAATACCACCAAAGAACAGACGATTTCCACGTTTCCGTAACGAAACAAGACCAAAGGTTCGATGGGATCCCAAAAATCTAATATTTGATCCAGACAATCGCGTCTTGTCTTCGCCAGATCCGGTCTTCGGCAGGCTAATCATCAGAGAAAACCAAGTTCAGATATACCGCTATAAGCCATCTCTATTTTGACGAAACTGACCGAAACTTCCTGCTTTACTTCTGCCCAATTTCGGCCAAATTCCGAGCGATCTAATTGTCCAGCAAAAAGAGAAAATTCAGAAACGAATTCAGCGCACATCCTTATAAACAACATCTAATCAACTTCAAATAAAACTTTAACTTATAAAAAAATCCCAGTTACAACCGGATTCCGGACGAATTATATGTCCGGTTGAAAAATGATTGTCATATACAGACCCAGCATCTCATCTTATCCCTGAATCTGACACCTAATCAACTTCAAATAAAACTTAATGCTTTTAACAAATTTTTCGGTTTTGGCCGGATTCCGGTCGAACTAGTTGTCCGGGTAGAAAATGCATTTCACATAAGTGTTCAGCATGTCTACTTACCGCTAAATCGAACACTTCAAATGAAACTTGTACTTTTAACCAACTTTCCGGTTTTTACTGGAATCCGGACAAACTACATGTCCGGCGAGAAATGGTTTTCACCATCGTGTTCAGCATGTCTTCTTACCCCTAAATCGAAGATATAATCAACTTCAAATGAAAAGTTCACTTTTAACCTACTTTCCGATTTTTGCCGGATTCCGGTCGAACTACTTGTCGGACGAGAAAATGTTTTGCATATTCATGTTCACTTAAGATTATTGTCACTCCGTAGTAGGAGGTTAATTAGTATGGCCCATTTTTGGGAGAAAATACTGAGTTTACCTAGAGTTAGAAGCTTAAAGGCGGCTTATCTGGATGCCCTAAAAGATGGTTTCCGTGAATCTTGGCCGGTGTTGATTAAGAAGATTTTGGATGATTGTGAGGTAAGTGAACTATGGAATAATGGGATTGGCCCTCGTTTGAGGTAGGTGAGGTTACTAGGATAGTGAAGGCAAGGTTAATGGACATGGACCAGGAGATTCAGCAGTGGCTATGGGAGGTGAGCTCGACCCCTTTCTGAGGATTTATGCTCAGTCAAAGAATTTATGGGGGGAGGAGCTTTATCTTAAGGTTGGTTTAGGACCCGATGAACTAAAGTGGATCGTGAGTTTCCGTGCAGATGCTTTACCGGTGGGTGCAAGAAGAAAATGTATTGGTAGAATTAGGGTCCTTATCTTTGCCCGTTATGCGGACAGGTGGATGAAGATGTGGAACAATTGGTTTGTTCTTGCAGTGAGTTGGGGGATTTACGGAGAGAAGTTTTTGGTAAGGAGGTTCTTCAAGGGGGGTCTCTGAAAGATGTGTAGCAAAGTGTTCCAAGAGTTTCGTCGTTTGAGTAGATTCCTGAAGGTTGCCATGGTTATTGTAGGTTGATGTTGTGGTAGGGATAGGATCTAGTTTGTTTGATAGTTATTTAGTTATTACAATTATGAGTTGAGTGTTGAATATTTGGACTGGTACAATGCAGTTGGAGTGCTTATTTATTTTTATATTTTGTCCCGCTATGGCCCATAGGGCTTTTTTGGGAATACATTCATTCATTCATGTCTTCTTACCCCGTAATCGACTATCACATTAGCTGTTTAAAAATATTTTGTTTCCCCCTCAATTTGAACCCCCTCCCCAGCCCCTAAATGTAGGGCTACAAAGCCCATCTACGAACTTGACCTTACTCTTGACCCAAAGAATCGTCACACCAATTTTCATCAAAATATCTCGTTCCCTTCGAGAGTTATCGTGCTCACAGACGGACGGATAGACGGACAACTTTTGCGATGTCATAGGTATCCCTCCACTTACGTTTTGGGATCCCAAAAACACAGAGTAGGTTTGGTTTCGACCGAAATCAGCACATTTTAAGGCCGTTAGGACCTTCCTGGTTCTAAAATTAATTTAACCATTTAAGCAAATGAAGAAATGAATGAAAAATGAAAATTCGAGCAAGGGGAGCCACTTCACTAGAGTGACCCAAACTGAGAAAAACCATCACCAGTCGCTATGAATGTTTATTGCGAACATAATTTCCGAATTCCGGGGAAAATTTTTGAGTAAGAACCGTAAAAACCTGAAAGCTTTAAATTTAACTAATGCGTTTTAAGGGTGAATAGGGGCGGGGGCATAAAAGTTATAAATTCTTTTCTCTCCTTCTGATTTTTGGGGGATGGGAGCTGGAACTTCAATTCGAGTTAGCAGTCCACAGTTCGGTTGTGTGTGTCTTGGTTTGTTTTTCTTTCGTAAACATTTGTAGTGCAAATTACCTTAAATTACCTTAAATTGCACTTGCAAGCAATAAGGATGTTGTATACCGATGAATAGCTTGCGGATGACGATGGTGCTATGATCTGGTTGCTGCTTCCGGGGCACACCAGTCCTTTTTCCAGGGCTGCCCGCGCCAGTCCTCGTCGAGTCGCTTTTTGAGACCTTCGGGTATTTCGCTGGTGACAGTTGGTTCGGACAAGCTGTTCCATAGAGGAACAGCTCGGTTACTGAAGAAGTGCTGGCGAACACGAGAGGTGTCGGACCTTCTGGACAGTTTCCGGGAGTGGCCCCTAGTCCGTGAGTGGTTGTCGGGGGCGAAGAGGGAGTGGAGACAATTAGAGTTGAGTATTCTGTAGACTAGTAGCATGTCCCCTCTGTTCCGCCGGTAAATAAGTGTCGGGATCTTCAGTTTCTGCAGTCGTTGTTCATACGGTAGTGCTCTAAGGCCTTGGATGGATTTTGTTGCTCGCCTCTGGACACCTTCGATTAGTTTCTTGTCTTGTTTGTAATAGGGTGAAGCGAGGGCGTTGCCGCTCTCCAGCTTGGGCCTGACCAAAGCTTTGTAGAGCTTCAGCATGACAGTTGGTTTGCGGGATGCGACTGATCGTTTTATCATCCCTAGGGTCTGATTGGCGCTAGCCACTACCTTTTTGGTGTGAGCGTGGAATTTTAGTTGGTCATCCACAATAACTCCGAGGTCCCTTTCTTCTGAGGTGGAAGGGATCGGGACTGGGGTGCTTGATCCATGTCTTCTCATCTGGTACTGTCGCTTTGGGTTATTGTGTCCAAAGTGAAGTACATGACATTTGTCTGGGTTGAACTCTAATTTCCATTCACTTGACCAGTCAGTTAAAGTTTTATCTTCCTGAAGGGTGTTCGTAAAGGCATTGGCAATTAGTTTCGAGTCATCTGCGTATTGTGGCACGGGATTCTTCAGAAGCTGATGGGCGTCGTTAATGTATCGGTTGAAGAGGGTTGGTCCCAGTACTGTCCCTTGCGGGACTCCACTAAGTACTTCGGCTTCCGATGACAAGACCTCCTCACCTGCTATCCCGAAGACTCGGGATGCTTGCGGATGCTCTGCTTGCGTCAAGTCAGGAAGTTCTGCACCCAATCTGCTACTTGAGGATGAATAAAGCATGCGTCGACCTTGATGCGTAATCTTCGGTGACTGACTTTGTCGAATGCTTTGGCCTGGTCAAGGAGTGCTACGTCAACTGATGTGGCTTGCTCCAGAAGATTGGTGACGATCTCGTAGGACTCTATTAGGTTAGTGTCCACAGACTTTCCTCGGACGAATCCATGTTGGCTTTGGTGGATGATGTTGTTTGCTGCCAGGTGCTGGGTAATTTCTTTATTAACTATACCTTCAATGACTTTGGATATGACAGATGTCAAACTGATTGGACGGTAGTTTTCTGGGGAGTTTTTATTTCCCTTCTTGTAGATGGGAGTGATGGACGAGAAACGAGAAAAATGACGAGAAACGTCAAGTTATGCTGTGAAAATTCGCAAAAACTACAGCATAATCGACGTTCTGTTTCACTTATTTTCCAGACATTAATCTGCAACGTCCTCTTACGGCAAGAGAGATCCCCTGTGAACTTGACCTGTGCTTGACGTGAAGGATCTTCAGTCCTTTCTGGGGAAATATTATTTCCGTCCGTTCCAGGACTATGGTACTTACAGACGGAGGAATGGAGCGTGGTACCATAATTCAGTTCTGCATCATAAGTATCCTGTAATTTACTTCCAAGTCCCCAAAATATGTGGAATTTTTTCGTTAGTATTTTAAGAAGTAGGAACGGACGAGGGCCAGTAAATGGTGAATAACCTCATGTGGAAGAAATTTAGAATGGGTAACCAAATATGCACAGGATAAATCGTAAGTCTTATATAAAACGCTAAAGTAACCAAAAGGTGGATAAACAAAACAAAATGTATAAAATATATTGGGAGTTTAAAGGGGACCACAAAAAATGGTTTTTCTACCACACACACAATGCTAACCATCCCTACTGTCACTATGAATGTTCAAACCACAAAAACACCGTCAAACAATGAGCAAATTAGAACAAAAAATAAAAAAGTCCTAGGTTTGAAATAACTCGGTCTGAACTAAATCTCAGCCGATTATCCGGGACAGCCGTTATGGCACGTAGAGAGCCAAGGATCAAAATAATAATTTCCATGTAATGCTCCAACTGTTTATTACAGAAAAAAATAAATTAAAAGCCCAAGACCAGTGTGGTACTCTGAAGACATAAAAAAAATAATCAAGAATGTCTTAATTCTTTGCTAATCAAACGTGGAAAATTTCGTCATCTGGAAAAGAAGACGTTCTGCGTGGGTTTTCTCTCGAGCCAAAACAGCAACCCGGCGACCAAGTCCAAATCGAAATAAACTGGTGGCTTGCGATCAGTAAGAAAAGGTAAAAAGAATGTTTGGATTAGGTCTTAAGCTAAAGTTTTACGTAAAACGAATTTTCGAACCCCTGAACTCGGTATAGAACTGAATGTAGTTTCAACAATGTTCGACTCTATTCACAAGACAACCCAATACCGACGGACCACCATGAAGGAGATAAATGGGCATTTGATCATGTAGATTGATGCAGATTGCCCCCCTTTTTCCAAGTAGCGAGTTCACACCAGGACTCAGTTAACGTCGCATCATCTAGTGGTGAGATACGGAAGCACACGACGGGACAAACAGCTAAAAACAGATCTTGGATAGGCCTAGACAGAGGCGTTACAAGTCAAACTGATTGGGGGGGGGGGGGGCAAGGTATTTACCGACTGCCTGGTCGTTTGACTGTTTTTGCAGATAAAAAACGACTATAATTGAGAAAAAAAGACTCTGTCGACGAAAAATCGGCTGATTTAAGAACAAGAGCTGTAAGCTCATATGGCACTTGCATGGGTTAAGATGATTTGATTGATCAAAAGTAAGTTTCGACTTTGCGGTTGAGATGCGCACTCTAAGGGAGCTGGAACTTCATTTGTAAGCAAAACCCTTGAGGCAAAAATGCTAATGGGCTGATGGGCATCATGAAAATGCATATATTGCTTAAAAGTATTTTTTTTACTTTGCGGTCAAGATTGGTACTTTAAGGAATAATCGGATTTGGGAAGTAGCAATTTCTAAGCAAATGTTGTTGAGTCTCCAATATTCCAGCGAAGTTTCATCGTCCTAGCACATCTGGAAGTACATTGACGCGCGATCACCGGAATCCCAGACCCCCCCCCCCCTCCTCCAACTCCACCCACAATACCCGGAGCCAATCCGGTTCTGTAAATGATTAATCCAGAGCATCTGTTTGTCATTCCCACGAAGTTCGATCCAGATCACACCAGTCTAAGCGGGGCAAATATTTTCCGCCCTCCCCCAAAAAATTGCCGGATTCGGTCCGGAAATGAAAAAGATCACCAGAGAAAAATGTCCTCTGTTTAATTATTAAATTTCACTCGAATCCGATCACCCATTCCAAAGTTACGCATGACTCAATATTCCGGATTCCCCTCCCCCCCCCCAAGATTATCATATCGAGAATTTTTTTTTATTCCAAGTCACTTTGACCGGGTCCCTAATATGCCTTCCAAGTTTCGTCGTGGAAATCCCACAAAAAAACAGAATTCCGGGAAACCCCCTCCTCCCCCCCCCCCTCAAGTGTCCGGATCCAGTCAAATTATGTAAAAGATTTACATTGATCAGATGTTTGTTCTTCCCAGCAAGTTTCACTCCGATACCATTATTCTAACCGTTTCTCGAGATTTCCGGTCTACCCCTCCCCCCCCAGCTTCCCCACGGTGCCCGTAGCCAATACGATTCAGTAAACGACTTACCTAGAGCATCTGTTTGTTCTTCCAACAAAGTTCCATCCCGATCCCTCCATTCTAAACCCCCCCAATAGTTGCCGGATCCGGTCCGGATACGAAAAAGATCATCGGAGAAATGTCCTCTGTTCAATTCTTAAATTTCACTCGAATCCGATCACCCATTCCAAAATTACGCATGACTGAAAATTTCGGATTCCCCTCCCTCCACTCCCCCCACCATTATCAGATCGACAAAATTTTTATTTTGAAGTCAGTTTGATCGGGTCCCTGATATGCCTGCCAAGTTTCACCGTGAAAATCCCCAAAACCACCATCACCGGAATTCCGGGACCCCCCCCCCATAAGTGTCCGGATCCAGTACAATGGTCTAAAGGACTTATTAGAGCAGATGCTTGTTCTTCCCAGCAAGTTTCACTCCGATCCCTCCATTCTAACCGTTTCTTGAAATTTCCGGTCTCCCCCCCCAACTCCCCCCTTGCTACCGAATCCGGTCAAGACTTTAAACGGGACATTACAGATATATATTCTATTCAGTTGTGAAGTTTCATTACGATCCCATCACCCGTTCGAAAGTTACACACTTCTCAATTTCCCGGATTCCCCTGCCCTCCACTCCCCCCCAAAATGGTCGGATCAGAAAACTGATTATTTCTAAGTTTGTTTGGTCGGGTCTCTGATATGCCTGCCAAGTTTCATGGTCCTAGCACAACTGGAAGTACCCTAACTCGAAAAAGTGTGACAAAATGCCCTTAATCTTCAAGTTTCCAGCGCTCCCACTCCCCCGCATATGGTCGGATCGGGAAACTGATTATTTCCAGGTTAGTTTGGTCGGGTCCCTGATATTCCTGCCAAGTTTCATTGTCCTAGATCGTCTGGAAGTACCCTAACTCGAAAAAGCGTGACAAAATGCCCTAAATTTTCAAGTTTCCAGCGCCCCCACTCCCCCGCATATGGTCGGATCGGGAAACTTATTATTTCCAGGTTACTTTGGTCAGGTCCCTGATATTCCTGCCAAGTTTCATTGTCCTAGCTCATCTGGAAGTACCCTAACTCGAAAAAGTGTGACAAAATGTCCTAAATTTTCAAGTTTCCAGCGCCCCCACTCCCCGCATATGGTCGGATCGGGAAACTGATTATTGCCAGGTTCGTTTGGTTGGGTCCCTGATATTCCTGCCAAGTTTCATTGTCCTAGCTCATCTAGAAGTATCCTAACTCGGAAAAGTGTGAAAAATCGCCCTAAATTTTCAAGTTTCCAGCGCCCCGCACTCCCCCGCATATGGTTGGATCAGGAAACTGATTATTTCCAGGTTTGTTTGGTCGGGTACGCCTATCAAGTTTCATTGTCCTAGCACATCTGGAAGTACCCTAACTCGAAAAAGTGTGACAAAAAACTCAGACCGACAGACGGAATTGTGATCGGTATATGGCACTTGAGGCAGAGGCTGCTAGTGCCATAAAAACTATTATTTTTAAGAAAAAATCGACTATTCTTACGATAAACCGACTGTTTAAAACAGACAAATTGGGGGGAGGGCCCTCCCTCCCCCCTAGTCATGACGCCACTGGGCCTAGAAATACGGTATTTCAGCTTGAAACAAATCAGATTTCTATTCAGGCATCCATATGGAAGCTTATTCTCTCACTAAAGAATCACGGGTGAGGCAAATGCACAAGCATTCACTTCCATCAGGTTGTGAAATGTAAAGTCTCAATTCCCTTTTGCTCACCTCCGATCATATATCTGACCCGGTCGATTACTCAAAATTTCTTAGTCACTGAGAGGTGCCTTTTCTGTTGCTTTTTTTTATTATTATTGTTTATGTTCTGTGGCGCCGCGATTTCCTAATTCCTTCCATTTACACAATAAGCCATTAGTAAAAATTAATAACAGCATGTTGGTGAGTTTCAGATATCGTCGTTGTAATCACTCCATCCTTACGAATATTCTGAAACTCTTCTTTCAATTTTATTACCTTTCTTGGTCAAAATTAGTTGCTATTTAGAATGGGAATGGTTGATGCCTGAAATATGGCCTTGTCTATCCCACGGATCACGATAGAGGTTTTGTCTTTATCAATCAATCAATTTATTTAATTCGTGATATTACACATCACATATTAAAATTACACTAACGCAGGACTATTCTTTACTAAATATATAAATTCATTTCATCAATTCGTAACGTAACGTAATCATCTATTATGAAGCTGAAGCAGAAGGTTTGATTAGGATTAATAAGGGGACCAGGTTTTGCTACGGACATCGGTGGGGTTAGAAGATTCAGTAACATAGTGCAGACGCATTTGTTTCTTCATTATTAATAACATAACAAGAACTGGAAGCTAATATGGCACTTGCAAGGCTGGGTCAGAGGATGAAAGTAGGAATTCGTCAATTAGTGGGTTTGTTGTGATCATTTGTAAGCAAGGCCCTTGAGATAAGAATGATCATGGGTCCTTGGGAATCACGAGAATGTAGGCTATCGTTCGTAAAAACTATTTTATTTTCGCATTTGGCTGTGATGATGCGCCCGTTAAGGGCACTAGAGGTTCATCTGTAATGAACACTCTTGTAGCAAAAATGATGATAAGCTCATCGGGATCATGAAAAGTATATTTTTCTCAGAGTTATTGTTTGTACTTTAAGCAATTCACTTGTAAGCAAAACACTTGAGGCAAAAATGATCATGGGCCTTTGGGGATCATGAATATATATCGTTTGTTCAAAAGTAATTGTTTCACTTTTCGGTTAAGATACGCACTTTAAGGGTGCTAGAAATTCATTTTTGAGCAAAAACCTTTAAAGCAAAAATGATCATGGGCTCATGGGGTTTACAAAAACGTATAGTTTGCTTATGAGTATGTTTTGTACTTTGCGGTTGGGATTAGTACTTTAAGATATGGTCGGATCTGAGAAGTGACGCAGTTGCTAAGCCAATCTTGTCAAGTCTCTAATGTCCAAGCCAAGTTTCATCATCTTGGCACATCTGGAAGTACCTTTATTTGGGAATCCGCCGGAATTTCGGGAAACCCCCGAATTCCGGACCCCCCAGCTCCCCACAGTGCCCGAATCTGGTTCGGTTCTGTCACCGATGTATCTAGGGCTTCTGCTTATTCTTCCATCCAAGTTTCATCCCGATCACTCCACTCTAATCGTGTCAAAAAACTTCCAGTTCTTCCCCCCCCCCCCCCCCCCCCTCAACATCCATCGAATTGGGTCCGGACTTTAAACAGGATTTGAGACACGACACCTAAATATCAAGTTTCATTAACATCCGATCACCCGTTCACAAGTTATCCATACCTCAAGATTCCGCTTTCCCCTTCCTCTATCCCCCCCTCCTGATGGTTGGACCGGGGAACTCACTGTTTCTAAGCCAATCACGTCAAGTCTCTAATGATCAAGCCAAGTTTCATCGTCATAGCACAACTGGAAGAACCTTAACTTGCTATCACCGGACTTCCGGACCCCCCCCCCTCTAACTCCCTCCACAGTGCCAAAATCCGGTCCGGTTCTGTTACTGATGTCTCTAGGGCCTGTGCTTGTTCTTCCCACCAAGTTTCATCCCAATGCGTGTCAAAAGATTTCCGGTTCCCCCCTCCGACTTCCCCGCACATTCATCGGATCCGGTCCGGGTTTGAAATGGGACATCCGAGACACGACGTCTTTCCAAATATCAAGTTTCATTAAGATCCGATCACCCGTTCCAAAGTTATACATTCCTCAAGATTCCGGATTCCCCTTACCTCTACTCCCCCCACAGTGGTCGATCGGAGAAGTGACTATTTCCAAGTTATTTTGGTAGGGTCTCTGATAAGACTGCCAAGCTTCATCGTCCTAGTCCTTCTGGAAGTACCCTAACTCGAAAAAAGACCGACCAACCGACAGACCAACCGAAAAGTGATCGGTATATGGTACATGAGCGAAGATACAAGTGCCATAAAAATTATCTGCGAAAGGTTTAGGTAAAGAAAAGGTACAAAAGATACGCGCACAGACATCATACCGCGGTCCCGGTTGGGACTGACGTTTTTGATATGTGTAATCTAGATTGCGGCCCAGAGAAGGTAAGTTGTGATGGTAAGACGGCAAGCCTGTTCTTTCTTTTGGTTGTACTACCCTCTCTAGAATACAAAAGGAGGAAGGACAGGCTTCACCATTCTGACGGAAATCTAGGTTGAACAGAATGTAACATTCGCTGTTCCTAAATATCATAATTCAAGTGTAACAACCCTATACAGTGAAACTCGAAAACGATAAGGTGTGGGGATAATTTTCTTTTTACGCCGGAAGGTGAAAAGAAAACAATTACATAGCTTTAATGATTATAACTGATAAATTACTCGGTGGAACGCAATGCAATCAGACGCATAACTTTGTAAACGTCACAATTAATGATCCCACAAATAATCGAGGGGTTGCAGTTGCCCCGTCGGTGCCGGCAGCGGTTACCACATGTTAGAACATTCAAATCAGGATTTTTAGCACCGGTACCGAGATCGCTTGTCTCAATCGGTGCCGGGAAAGGTGCACAGATGGTGCCGGGGAATGGATAACACCTCGCAAATAATGCGAGAAAACTTTCGATCTAAACTCGCCTGGAACCGGTCTCTTACTATCCTAAACAGTCAGGATTCTAATATCACGCGACGCAAAAAAGTACAAAACACTCACCGATTGTTGGATACGAAGAACAAGTGCACGATGGCCGCCTACAGTAGGCTGTGAGTAGGCAATCTGCTGTTTCAGTCTCTCACTAGGTGGCACCCCTCGCTCAACAACGAGGACGATACGAGCCCACTATAAATAAACAATACTATTTTATTCCGGAGATACTAACGAGGTTAGACTACTACCGTAATGGAACCTCCGGGTCACCACCTTGTTCTTACCATCCAGGGAAATATCCCTTGTTGCCTTCAAAGCGGCCTGTTGGAATATTTTTGACTGGATAGCCTAGATATCTAGACAGCCTAGCGGCCAGCCAGGCGCCGGACGCGTTTACACTTATAAACCGTTCTAGGGACAATAAATAGTGCTAACAGGCCGCACTGAAGGCAACAAGGGATACCCTGGATGGTAAAAATAATCTGGGGTCACAGAAAGACAGGGCCGTATCCAGTGGGGGGGGGGGGGGATAGGGGGTTCACCCCCCCCCCCCCCCCCCCCGAAACATTAAAAAATAATCCACGAACGAATTCGACGTTTTGTTTTCGGAAATTTGACAAACTTTTCGTTCTCGGCTGGATCTTTTGGGTCTCGATCTTTTGGACTACTAGAACGAAAACGTGCTGTCTTGGAGTGAAAACACTGTTCAGATCAGATCAAACCTGACTCTATACCATCCCAAGGGTTTCAAAAGACGAGAATGAACCGGTTAGACGTCAGCACCCTGGGATTCAAGGTGAAAACAGGTCGAGTTTGATCGCATTTGCGTTTCAGCCTTCAGGATTTAGTTATGATGTAGTAACAATTGATTTCGACAAAGGAGCATAAGTGAAACCAAGTAAGTAGAAATACTGATTTCTTTTTCATATTTCGCGTTCAATGTTTACTCTACGGCTTTGCTTCAGGTTCCCAAAACGCTAGTGACCGGATTCCAGCTTTTAAACATATTTTCAAATTAGCCTCGTGGACGAAGGCAAACATTTGATTAAGTTTTGTGAGCAGACATTATGCAAACAGCTCGTTTAGATAAAGCACTTTTAAAAGGCCTGTGTTACTTATAGTACTAATTCAACAGTGTTCCGTGATTGCCCCATCTATATCTCCACCGGAAAGAGAGTACATTCTAACCTAGCTCTAACAAAACTTTATTGATTTTCTCACTTTCCGGGTTTTGCTCAGCTCGTTTAGGTAAACCACTTTTAAAGGACCTTTCTTACTTATACACTAATTCAACCTTCTTCCGCAATTGGCCAATCCATGCGACCACCGGCGAAACCCGAGAGAGTAGGCTACGTTCTAACCCCTGATTTTCTTACTTTCCGGGTTTTGCTACCTTCGAGGAGTATCATGATATCAACGGTGATTTAAAGGGAGGTTTTTCCATCATAAAAACGGTTATGTTAATTTTCCGTGTTACTGCTAGAAGTTAGCGGCCCTGGAAAAAGGCTTCCTTTTAATATTGTTGAGGCCAAGTCTGAGGTTATTTAGACTCGTGGCCTCTTCTGTAGGATTCAATAAGTATTCTTTGAGCCCAAGCTGACTTTGAAACATTTATTCAAACAATGTTTACAACGGGTACGTCAGCTACGATTCTTCATCAGCGATATTTCGGCCCTTTTTGGCAAGGGTCCTCGTCAGGCTGTCAATCTTCTGGTTCAACTTCGGGGAAGGAAACAAACCTGTAATCATTACAGGATTACAGGTTTGTTTCCTTCCCCGAAGTTGAACCAGAAGATTGACAGCCTGACGAGGACCCTTGCCAAAAAGGGCCGAAATATCGCTGATGAAGAATCGTAGCTGACGTACCCGTTGTAAACATTGTTTGAATAAAGGATTCAATAAGATCGTTGCGTCATCTAGTGGCGCGACTTGGAAAGCCCACTGACGGGCCCTTTGGATATGGCATAAGAATCTTAGAGAAAGAAAAACGTCCAGCCTGTAAAAAGTGAAAAAAAAAATATGGTTAGTGTATATTTCTTCCAAACAATTCTTTTGTGGTTCCTTTACATTTTGGCTTAAAACTCTGCCAATTTGTACACAAAATAAGGTGTGCTCGACAAGATCATTAAATACTGTACGGCTATGGATTGTCGGCAAAACGTTCCCTTGACAAAACGTCCCAATTCGAAATGTCCTCAGCTAAAATGAAAAAATAAACAAAATCTGATGTAATTTTCGGGGGGAGGGGGATTCATGATTACATCAGACCCGGCATTCTTTCTCTTAACATAAAGGAGCTGAGTTGAATCGTAAGTGTTTTAGCAGTTGCAACGTCGAGAACATCCAAGACCCCCCAAGACCCACGGTGAAGCCACAACTCAGGGGACCCGACCAAATTAACTTGTAAACAGAGGCGTTACAAATTGTTCATTTTTTATGAATGTTGTTGCCACGAAAAAAATAGACTAATTTTACGAAAAATCGCGGTGCTTCGCGCCGACTCGGTTATTTCTTTACCAACTGGCCGACAACATTGGGAGACTAGTCCAAATCTTATTTTTATCGCTTTTCCTACCCATTTCTTAATACAAATGGAGCTATAAGACTGCCGGAACTGGGCTTGCGCCTAGGAGAAAACTTTGTAGCTCCGCTGCTGTTGCTCCGATTTTTTTTTTTAACCAGACATGCTCAATAAAGGCAATGATAGGGCTGGGGCACTGCTTATGACTCAGTTTTACAGAAATTGTCGCAGGAGGATAAGGATAAGAATCCTTAAAGCACAGCTCTTACTAGAAATGATTTTTTCCCTATGAAGTGGACAAGAAAAAACATGTTCGAAAATACCGTTACTTTCCACCTGAAATCAGCTCTTTTCTTGTTAGCGCTTGTCGACTATGTCCAGCCTTCCTGCTCTCCGACGCGGCGGCTGGTCGCAAGACATTTGAAAACTGTTCGCGCCGTGTTTAAAATGTGTGAAAACTAAGCAAATAAAAGAAGTAATAAACAAACGCCTCTCAGATCCTGAAGTGCGAAAGAATTGTCAGCAGACGTTGAAGATCCCGGCAAACGTTTGGCTGTGGTCTGGGCAAAACTCGGCAAGGCCAAAAAAGCTCTAGAATTTCATAGGAACAAAACGAAACAATGGAGAAAGGTGGGGATTTTAGAAGCTTATAATTCTGTATGGGAGCTTGTATATTATAACAAGAGCTGTAAGCTCATATGGCACTTGCATGTGTCAAGATGATTTGATTGATCAAAAGTAAGTTTCGACTTTGCGGTTGAGATGCGCGCTATAAGGGAGCTGGAACTTCATTTGTAAGCAAAACCCTTGAGGCAAAACTGCTAATGGGCTGATGGGCATCACGAAAATGCATATATTGCTTAAAAGTATTTTTTTTGACTTTGCGGTCAAGATTGGTACTTTAAGGAATAATCGGATTTGGGAAGTAGCAATTTCTAAGCAAATGTTGTTGAGTCTCCAATATTCCAGCGAAGTTTCATCGTCCTAGCACATCTGGAAGTACCTTAACGCGCGATCACCGGAATCCCAGACCCCCCTCCCCCTCCTCCAACTCCACCCACAATTACCGGAGCCAATCCGGTTCTGTAAATGATTAATCCAGAGCATCTGTTTGTCATTCCCACGAAGTTCGATCCAGATCACACCAGTCTAAGCGGGTCAAGTATTTTCCGCCCTCCCCCCGATAATTGCCGGATTCGGTCCGGAAATGAAAAAGGTCACAAGAGAAAAATGTCCTCTGTTTAATTATTAAATTTCACTCGAACCCGATTACCCGTTCCAAAGTTACGCATGACTCAATATTTCGGATTCCCCTCCCTCAACTCCCCCCCCCAAGATTATCATATCGAGGATTTTTTTTTTATTCCAAGTCAGTTTGACCGGGTCCCTGGTATGCCTTCCAAGTTTCGTCGTGAAAATCCCCCAAAAAACGGAATTCCGGGACACCCCTCCTCCCCCCCCCTCAAGTGTCCGGATCCAGTGTCAAATTATGTAAAAGATTTACATGGACCAGATGTTTGTTCTTCCCAGCAAGTTTCACTCCGATACCATCATTCTAACCGTTTCTCGAGATTTCCGGTCCCCCCCCCACCCGACCCAGCTCCCCCGCGGTGCACGTAGCCAATCCGATTCAGCAAATGACTTACCTAGAGCATCTGTTTGTTCTTCCCACAAAGTTCCATCCCGATCCCTCCATTCTAAACGGGGCACGTATTTTCCGCCCCCCCCCCCCCAATAGTTGCCGGATCCGGTCCGGATATGAAAAAAATCATCGGAGAAATGTCCTCTGTTGAATTCTTAAATTTCACTCGAATCCGATCACCCATTCCAAAATTACGCA
Organism: Branchinecta sandiegonensis; assembly: GCA_030848855.1. Taxonomy (NCBI): domain Eukaryota; kingdom Metazoa; phylum Arthropoda; class Branchiopoda; order Anostraca; family Branchinectidae; genus Branchinecta; species Branchinecta sandiegonensis. Next base: position 1,994,316 of record JAUPMV010000012.1, read on the forward strand.
TGACTGAAAATTTCGGATTCCCCTCCCTCCACTCCCCCCCCCCCACCATTATCTGATCGACAAAATTTTTATTTTGAAGTCAGTTTGATTGGGTCCCTGATATGCCTGCCAAGTTTCATCGTGAAAATCCCCAAAACCACCATCACCGGAATTCCGGGACCCCCCCCCCCCATAAGTGTCCGGATCAAGTACAATGGTCTAAATGACTTATCTAGAGCAGATGCTTGTTCTTCCCAGCAAGTTTCACTCCGATCCCTCCATTCTAACCGTTTCTTGAAATTTCCGGTCTCCCCCCCCCAACTCCCCCTGGCTACCGAATCCGGTCAAGACTTTAAACGGGACATTACAGATATATATTCTCTTCATTTATGAAGTTTCATTACAATCCGATCATCCGTTCGAAAGTTACACACTTCTCAGTTTCCCGGATTCCCCTGCCCTCCACCCCCCCCCCCCCAAAAAAATGGTCGGATCAGAAAAATGATTATTCCTAATTTTGTTTGGTCGGGTCTCTGATATGCCTACCAAGTTTCATGGTCCTAGCACAACTGGAAGTACCCTAACTCGAAAAAGTGTGACAAAATGCCCTAAATTTCCAAGTTTCCAGCGCCCCCACTTCCCCGCACATGGTCGGATCGGGAAACTGATTATTTCCAGGTTAGTTTGGTCGGGTCCCTGATATTCCTGCCAAGTTTCATTGTCCTAGCTCATCTGGAAGTACCCTCACTCGAAAAAGTGTGACAAAATGCCCTAAATTTTCAAGTTTCCAGCGCCCCAACTCCCCCGCATATGGTCGGATCGGGAAACTTATTATTTCCAGGTTACTTTGGTCAGGTCCCTGATATTCCTGCCAAGTTTCATTGTCCTAGCTCATCTGGAAGTACCCTAACTCGAAAAAGTGTGACAAAATGCCCTAAATTTTCAAGTTTCGAGTGCCCCCACTCACCCGCATATGGTCGGATCGGGAAACTGATTATTTCCAGGTTCGTTTGGTCGGGTCCCTGATATTCCTGCCAAGTTTCATTGTCCTAGCTCATCTAGAAGTACCCTAACTCAGAAAAAAGTGACAAAATGCCCTAAATTTGCAAGTTTCCAGCGCCCCGCACTCCCCCCCATATGGTCGGATCGGGAAACTGATTATTTCCAGGTTAGTTTGGTCGGGTCCCTGATATGCCTGCCAAGTTTCATTGTCCTAGCACATCTGGAAGTACTCTGTCGGACCGACCGACAGACCGACAGACGGAATTGTGATCGGTATATGGCACTTGAGCCAGAGGCTGCAAGTGCCATAAAAAGGCAGAATAAGCAAGAGGGGTCCTTTAAAGGATAAGGATTTAACCTATGACATAATGACAAAACCGTCAATATTCTCGAGTAATTCGTGAAATAAAATCATGATTCCTTTTCTAGGTAACTACCTTAACATGGAGATTGAAGTCGAGAGCCTCCCAGAAGTCAATACCATGCCGGATCTGAATGTGCAACGACTCTCAGGGGAGTTCTGCGATGTTCTAATATGCTCACAAGATGGTACGGAATTCCACGCTCACAAGGGTGTGCTAGCAGCCAGATCTCAATACTTCTGCCAGATGATGCAAAGCTCGTACAAAGAGGCAAGATCGAACATAATGGAGCTGAAAGAGAGCAGAGAAATTGTCGAAGAAATCCTCAACTACATTTAAAAGGGAAAGTCACGATTGGAAAGGTGACATCGGTTGACCTCATACGGGTTGCCGACTGCTACGGCTTGGTCAAGCTCTTTGAGGCCACGGGACATCACATTGCAGACAGCCTCGACACGGAGAACGTTGCCGACCTAGCAGTTGCGGCTAGACATCTGAACGCCAAGTTTTTGAGAGAAAAAGCGATGAACTTCCTTATCGACGAGTTTGTTCACGTGCCGAGAACAGAGGAAATCGAAGATGAAGAAATGACTGAAATCATAGAAAGGTGTAAGCAAGAAGATGACGCCTTCATGCAGAAATTAGTTATTTGGTTCAAAACCAAAGAAAAACTGGAAATCTTGCTCAAGCTGGTACAGCATCTGGAACTGCAAAAATCAAGCAGAAAATCTTTACAGCTTATGTTTGAAGCAGGCCAAGAAAATGAGACCTGTCACAGACTTTTTGCACAAAAGCTAGTAGACAGCTACGTTCCTGTCAACAGAAGTGTATCTGCAAATAATGAGTATCGCGTCAGTCGAATTGCAAAGTCTTTCATCGAGTCCATGAAAGTAGAGCAAATAACTGGAAAGGAAATCGAGAGCAGTTTTGTTCGCCGTCCACTTGACGGAACCATTGTTGTTGGTGGAAAAGATTGCCCCAAATTGGAGAATGCAATATTAATTATGTCCTACAGCTTGGGAGTAATTCGATATGCTGTTTCCGACTGTAGTTCAGGACTTGATCTCCCGATTACATTCAGCGATCGTCGAAGTCTACAAGCTACATGGTACTTTCTCTCGCGACTTGTCTGTCTTGAAAGTAGGAATAATCAGTTCCTATGCAAGATTTGAAGCGAATCGAAAACCGGACGCTGTCTATTTTATGTTAGATAAGAAGTTTAAAGTGACCCAAGGTAGTGACACACTCAGAATAGAAAATACGGAGATTTCCTCATTGGACCCAGAACTGTATGCCATTATACTGCAGGAAGGTTTTCGAGCTCTATTTCTGAAATTCTACTGTTAAAGGAGAACGTGTTTTTGCCAACAGATAAAACTGTTAAATTCAGATTTCCTTTTGAGGCTGGGGAGTGCTATAAAATTTCTATCTATAGACTCGAGACTAGTGCGGGCTGGACGAAATCCGCGCATTCGTCCGGATTATTTGTCTCTAGTAGCAAACGAAAGGTTAATAAATGACTAGATTTAGAATGTAAGCATGACTTTTGGACATTGTGTAAATGCCCCAACTATTTCAATCAGTGTTTAATATATTTCATTCGTACTCGAAAAACAAATCACATTTATTCTATCCTTCAAGATTTAAACAATGCATAAAACAGACTCGTCAACTATGAGGCTTTGGCAGCAAAATTGTATGCTGCCAAAGCATCGTATGTTTCCCTTAAATAATGCATTATAATGCATTGTCTGAATATATGTTTCTCAATCAGCTTGGGATCAAAGAGCATTTACCTTCAAAACTAGCGAGCTTCCAGCCCACCAGAGGTTTGCGCGTACCGACTGGTCGCTGCGAAATGTCCACATCCCAAAGAGTCTAGCCCTGAGCGAAACAAACGCCAGAACTTTAGCACTCAAGTGTGCATACGGCAGTTTCTAGCTATTCCAGATAGTTTCTAGCGTTCCTACCTCCTGGAACTTAATCGTAGCCAAACATAAATTCGAAGTTTACATCTTTGAAAGGCATCCAACGTCAGTGTTTTCGCCAGTTTCCAGGGGGTAACCGTTCACGTTCCAATTACAAAATGGAAACGCCCGCAAATTCCTCCCTAACCGAAATGAGTACTTCCACGAGTTCAAGTTCAAGTTTTTTTTTAATTGTACACAAAAATACAAATACATGACACAAGCACTGTGGAGAACACGAATTCGAACAAGCAGTGCTTGTAAAGACATACCAGCTAACCCGCCCGCTTTTTTTCGACCCGATAGAAACACAAACAACATTATATTTGCGTTTTCTGCCTCAATAGGCCTACTCAGTTCTCGTTTCTTTTCTTCTCTCGTTCCCAGTTCTCATACAAATTAGCGTATTTTCGCTTAGCGTTTGATATAACAATAACTCATAAATAATTTAGACATTGACTTTTGACATAAACGACAATTTAACCGCTAGAAAGTAGGCTACCTGCTATTCGTATTGAATCCGACCTTTGTTGAGCAATGAGGAAGGACGATGGAGAACGAGAGCGACTATCGCAACTTCTGGATTCTGCGTAATCGCAAAGCTTTCCCCGTTTTTTGACAAAAACGCAAGAAAAAGAGGAGTGGCTTCATATCATTCCATAGTATAAGAATACGAAATAGAAGAATTATGAGGAGAATCGCAAGGAGAACGGGGAATGAAAACGCAAATACTTACGACAAAACATTTCTAGCACTGAGACGCCAACGTCAGATTTGGTGTCGGCCAAACCGTAAGCCCCCAGTGAGATACCAGAAGAAAAATAGTGCGAACAGAGCTAGAAGCTCATATGACACTTGCAAGGCTGGGTCGGAGGATGAAAGTAGGAATTCGTCAATCCGTGGGTTCGTTATAATCACTGTAAGCAAAATCCACGGGACCTTCGAAATCACGAGAATGTATCGTTCGTAAAAACTATTTTATTTTTGCAATTGGCTGTGATGATGCGCACTTTAAGGGAGCTAGAAATTCATCTGTAATGAAAACTCTTGAAGCAAAAATGATGATAAGCTGATGGGGACCATGAAAATGTATATTTTGCTCAAAATTATTGTTTGTACTTTAAGGAATTTAAGGAACTTGTAAGCAAAACCTTTGAGACAAAAATGGTCATGGGACCTTGGGGATCATGAATATATATCGTTTGGTCAAAAGTATTTTTTTCCTTTTCGGCTAAGATGCGGTAACAGAAATTCATTTTTAAACAAAACCCTTGAGGCAAACTGATCATGGGCTCATGGGGATATGAAAATGTACAGCTTAAAAGCATTTTTTTGTACTTCGCGGTTAGGATTAGTACTTCTAGGGATGGTCGGATCTGAGAAGTGACAGTTTCTAAGCCAATCTTGTCAAGTCTCTAATGTCCAAGCCAACTTTCATCGTCCTAGCACATCTGGAAGTACCTTAACTCGCGATCATCAAACTCCCCACACGGTGCCCAAACCCGGTCCGATTCTGTCACTGATGTATCTAGGGCTAGTGCTTGTTCTTCCAAACAAGTTTCATCTCGATCGCTCTACTCTAAGCGCGTCACAAGATTTCTGGTTCTCCCTTCCAACCCCCACCTCCCAACATTCATCGGAACAGGTCACTGAGACACGAGGTCTTTCAAAATGTCAAGTTTCAGTAAGATCCGATCACCCGTTTAAAAGTTATTACCTCAAGATTCAGGATTCCCCCTCCCTCCACTCCTTCCACGATGGTCGGATTGGGGAACTGACTGTTCCCAAGCCAATCATTTCAAGTATTTAATGTTCAAGCCAAGTTTCATAGTCCTAATACATCCGGAAGTAGCTTACCTTAACACGTTCCGGAATTCCGGACCCACCCAATCTAACTCTCCCCACAATGCCCGAATCAGGTCCGGTTCTGTCACTGATGTATCTAGGGCGTGTGCTCGTTCTTCCCGCCAAGTTTCATACCAACCGTCCACTCTAAGCGTGTCAAAAGATTTCCGGTTCCCCCCCCTCCGACTCCCCCCCTCCGAATTCATCGGGCCCGGTCTGGAATTGGGATGGTACATCCGAGACACGAGGTCTTTCCAAATGTCAAGTTTCATTACGATCCGATCAGTGGTTCCGAATTCATACATACATCAAGATTCCGGATTTCCTTCCCTCCTTATGGCACTTGAGCGAAGCTGCAAGTGCCATAAGAAACAAGAGCTAGAAGCTCATGTGAAGGAAATCCATCCTAGCAATTCTGGAAGTACCCTAATTCAAGAACAGTGGCCTGACCGACCGACAGACCGACAAGTGATCGGGATATGGCACTTGAGCGAACCTGCAAGTGCCATAAAAAACAAGAGCTAGAAGCTCATGTGGCACTTGCAAGGCTGGGGCAGGATATTTGGAAAGACCTCTCATTTCAAGTCCGAACCGCATCCGATGCGGGGGGGGGGGGGAGGTGGAGGGGAGAAGAAATCTTGTGTCATGCTTAGCGTGGAGCGACCGGGAAGAAACTTGGTGGGAAGAACAAGAACAATACATTTTCATGACCCTCATCAGCCCACGATCATTTCTGCCTCGAGGATTTTGCTTGGGAAATGAACTTCCAGCCTCCCTTAAGGTGTGCACCTTAACCGCAAAGTGAAAAATTACTTTTGACCAACCTATACATTTCCCGATCCCCGAGGGTCCATGATCATTTTTGCCTCAAGGGTTTTGCTTACAGATCAAGTCCCTAACTACAAAAAATCCTTTTGTGCAAAATATACGTTTTATTGATCTCGATAAGCCCATTATTATCATTTTTGCCTGAGGGGTTTTACTTGCAGATGAATTCCTAGCACCCTAAGAGTGCGCATCGTCATAGCCTAGTGCAAAAATAAAATAATTTGTACCAAACGATAGGCTATATTCTTGTGTTTCCCATGGATTTGAGATTTTCCTATCTCAAGGTTTTTGCTTACAAATGTTTTTTTATCTCAAGGGTTTTGCTCACAAATGACCAGAACAAACCCACCAATTGGCAAGTTCCAGTTTATCCTGTGAGCCAGCCTTGCAAGTGCCATATGACCTTCTAGCTCTTGTTTAGTTTTTTTTTTTCGCAAATAAGTCTCAAAAAGACAACAAAACAGAAGAAGACAAAAGTAGAAAATCCTCAGTTTTACTGATGATGATGGCCAGTTCATATTGAACGAAGAAAGCAGTAACGAATCTCTTCACGTGGAAGGTCTTCCGAGATGCAAGAAAACTTGCAATGACTTTTTTTTTTTTTGTCATGTATAATATGTCGCAAAAATCATCAAGCTGTTTTCTACAGAAATTGAAAATTCACTACATGCAAAAAAATGCAGAATCACGCAAATTTGTGTGAACAGATAAGGAATCTGCGGAAGATGTAATAGGGTAATTGTTGTGCTTAAAGTGGGAGATCCCATGGGCTCGGGTGGAACAGAACGAGTGGTGAATTACTTGGTCTTGGCGGAAGATCCCCCACAAATTAAGATATCACGATTTTGTATTTTTTTGTCTCTTTTCTGAGCCTTATGTTCCTTTTCTTTTTTCTTTTTTTTGGACACGTTTAAATCATTACCGCATCTGAAGTAACGGTGTCTCAATGAACCCCACCATTATGTCCCAGGGGTAAACGGCTAGTTGATGATTGGGACAAAATGGAGGACTTTGTTATTTCTCGTCCTCTCTCAAAATAACAGCAACACAGTATCGGAAAGATCTGATAAGCAGAGTATACGAGAAATCGGTTCACAACTTTTGGAGTTATAGCGAGCCAAAGCTTTTTGTCCCAATCATGGCTGGTGTCCCCTACTTTAAAAAAAATGTCTAAGCCAATCTTGACGAATCTTTTACTTTTCAGCCGAGTTTCATCGTCCTAGCATATCTGGAAGTACCTTAACTTGCTATGATCGGAATTCTGGACCCGCCCCCTCCCCCCCCTCTAACTTCCCCCACAGTTCCCGAATCCAGTCTGGTTATTTAAATGGTTTATCTAGAGGATTTGTTTGTTCTTCCCACCAAGTTCCATCTCGATCTCTCCAGTCTAAGCGGTTCACATATTTCCAAATCCCCAAAACAACTATCACCGGAATTCCGGGACCCCCCCCCCCCCCCTACCCCAAAGTGTCCGGATCCAGTCCAATTGTGTAAAAGATGAATCTAGAGCAGATGCTTGTTCTTCCCAGTAAGTTTCACTCCGATCCCTCCATTCTAACCGTTTCTCGAGATTTCCGCTGTCCCCCGTCCAACTCCCCCACAGCTGTCGAATCCGGTCCGGACTCTGAACGGGACATCAAAGATATGCCATCTATTCAGTTATTAAGCTTCATTCCAATCGGATCACCCGTTTGAAAGTTACACACTACTCAAGTTTCCGGATTCTCCGTCCCGCCACTCCTCCCCCCCGCCCAGATAGTCGGATCGAGAAACTGATTAGTTCCAAGTTAGTTCCCGGATATGTCTGCCAAGTTTCATCGTTTTAGCACATCTGGAAGTACCCTAACTCGCCATTAAGCGTGGGCACTGTTCTTTTTTTTTTTTTTTTTTTTTTGGGGGGGGGGGGGTACCTGTTTCTGTTCTGTTCTTGCAAAAACAGAAGCAGAACAGGTCACCTGTTTTTATGGCACTTGCAGCCTCTGGCTCAAGCGCCATATACCGATCACAATTCCGTCTGTCGGTCTGTCGGTCGGTCCGAGTTTTTTGTCCCACATATCCGAGTTAGGGTACTTCCAGATGTGCTAGGACAATGAAACTTGGCAGGCATATCAGGGACCCGACCAAACTAGCCTGGAAATAATCAGTTTCCCGATCCCACCATATGGGGGGGAGTGCGGGGCGCTGGAAACTTGCAAATTTAGGGCATTTTGTCACTTTTTTCTGAGTTAGGGTACTTCTAGAATAGCTAGGACAATGAAACCCGACCAAACGAACCTGGAAATAATCAGTTTCTCGATCCGACCATATGCGGGGGAGTGGGGGCGCTTGTCACACTTTTTCGAGTTTGGGTACTTCCTGATGAGCTAGGACAATGAAACTTGGCAGGAATATCAGGGACCTGACCAAAGTAACCTGGAAATAATAAGTTTCCCGATCCGACCATATGCGGGGGAGTTGGGGCGCTGGAAACTTGAAAATTTAGGGCATTTTGTCACACTTTTTCAAGTGAGGGTACTTCCAGATGAGCTAGGACAATGAAACTTGGCAGGAATATCAGGGATCCGACCAAACTAACCTGCAAATAATCAGTTTCCCGATCCGACCATGTGCGGGGAAGTGGGGGCGCTGGAAACTTGAAAATTTAGGGCATTTTGTCACACTTTTTCGAGTTAGGGTACTTCCAGTTGTGCTAGGACCATGAAACTTGGCAGGCATATCAGAGACCCGACCAAACAAAATTAGGAATAATCATTTTTCTGATCCGACCATTTGGGGGGGGGGGGGGGGAGGAGGGCAGGGGAATCCGGGAAACTGAGAAGTGTGTAACTTTCGAACGGATGATCGGATTGTAATGAAACTTCATAACTGAAGAGAATATATATCTGTAATGTCCCGTTTAAAGTCTTGACCGGATTCGGTAGCCAGGGGGGAGTTGGGGGGGGGGGGGGGGAGACCGGAAATTTCAAGAAACGGTTAGAATGGAGGGATCGGAGTGGAACTTGCTGGGAAGAACAAGCATCTGCTCTAGATAAGTCCTTTAGACCATTGTACTGGATCCGGACACTTATGGGGGGGGGGGGGTCCCGGAATTCCGGTGAGGGTGGTTTTTTGGATTTTCACGATGAAACTTGGCAGGCATATCAGGGACCCAATCAAACTGACTTCAAAATAAAAATATTGTCGATCAGATAATGGTGGGGGAGTGGAGGGAGGGGAATCCGGGAAATTGAGAAGTGTGTAACTTTCGAACGGATAATCGGATTGTAATGAAACTTCATAACTGAACAGAATATATATCTGTAATGTCCCGTTTAAAGTCTTGACCGGATTCGGTAGCCAGGGGGGAGTTGGGGGGGGGGGGGAGACCGGAAATTTCAAGAAACGGTTAGAATGGAGGGATCGGAGTGAAACTTGCTGGGAAGAACAAGCATCTGCTCTAGATAAGTCCTTTAGACCATTGTACTTGATCCGGACACTTATGGGGGGGGGGGGGGTCCCGGAATTCCGGTGATGGTGGTTTTGGGGATTTTCACGATGAAACTTGGCAGGCATATCAGGGACCCAATCAAACTGACTTCAAAATAAAAATTTTGTCGATCAGATAATGGTGGGGGGAGTGGAGGGAGGGGAATCCGAAATTTTCAGTCATGCGTAATTTTGGAATGGGTGATCGGATTCGAGTGAAATTTAAGAATTCAACAGAGGACATTTCTCCGATGTTTTTTTTCATATCCGGACCGGATCCGGCAACTATTGGGGGGGGGGGGGGCGGAAAATACGTGCCCCGTTTAGAATGGAGGGATCGGGATGGAACTTTGTGGGAAGAACAAACAGATGCTCTAGGTAAGTCATTTGCTGAATCGGATTGGCTACGTGCACCGCGGGGGAGCTGGGTGGGGTGGGGGGGGGGGGTGGACCGGAAATCTCGAGAAACGGTTAGAATGATGGTATCGGAGTGAAACTTCCTGGGAAGAACAAACATCTGGTCCATGTAAATCTTTCACATAATTTGACTGGATCCGGACACTTGAGGGGGGGGGGAGGAGGGGTATCCCGGAATTCCGTTTTTTGGGGGATTTTCACGACGAAACTTGGAAGGCATATCAGGGACCCGGTCAAACTGACTTGGAATAAAAAAAAATCCTCGATATGATAATCTTGGGGGGGGGGGGGGGGAGTTGAGGGAGGGGAATCCGGAATATTGAGTCATGCGTAACTTTGGAACGGGTGATCGGATTCGAGTGAAATTTAATAATTAAACAGAGGACATTTTTCTCTTGTGACCTTTTTCATTTCCGGACCGAATCCGGCAATTATCGGGGGGAGGGCGGAAAATACTTGACCCGCTTAGACTGGTGTGATCTGGATCGAACTTCGTGGGAATGACAAACAGATGCTCTGGATTAATCATTTACAGAACCGGATTGGCTCCGGTTATTGTGGGTGGAGTTGGAGGAGGGGGAGGGGGGTCTGGGATTCCGGTGATCGCGCGTTAAGGTACTTCCAGATGTGCTAGGACGATGAAAATTCGCTGGAATATTGGAGACTCAACAACATTTGCTTAGAAATTGCTACTTCCCAAATCCGATTATTCCTTAAAGTACCAATCTTGACGCAAAGTAAAAAAAATACTTTTAAGCAATATATGTATTTTCGTGATGCCCATCAGCCCATTAGCAGTTTTGCCTCAAGGGTTTTGCTTACAAATGAAGTTCCAGCTCCCTTATAGCGCGCATCTCAACCGCAAAGTCGAAACTTACTTTTGATCAATCAAATCATCTTGACACATGCAAGTGCCATATGAGCTTACAGCTCTTGTTTATTTACCTGTTCTAATAGAATTCAAAATAAACTACCTGCAGTCGTAAGATTGACTTAGCGGCCTTCTTGGAGGGGTTTAAGACTCCTTACGACGGGCTACGATTCTTTGTCGTCGCCACTTACTCCCGATCGTACCGTACTTGTTTGATAGCATGCGGCATGAAGTGGGTGTCCCAACGCCACCGTGTTCCGGCGCCACCGTATGTTTCCCGCCACCTAGGAAATCTTGCATCTTCAAGAGGATTAGTTGGGTCAGACGAAAGGGTCAAATATTTTGGTAGGTCTATTGCCACCATATGTTTGCCACCAACTCATTAGTGCAGGTAGTGCAGGTAGCTGGTTCATGCAATTCCAGATATAAATCCTTAAAAGCGAAGAGGTGTTTACCGCCACCAACAATTTCAAAAGGTGAAAAGTCGCCCCCATATATACTTCCCCTTCTTGACTTTCCTTCTTGATACGTAATTTTAAGTTTCAGTAGCCGTGATATTTAATCCCATTGGCACTCGACACCCCTTCAGAATATTAGGTCTGTCAAGATTCGACCCTACCCTCTAATCCTCTTGGGGACGTAAGATTTCCTGGGTGGCGGTAAACACCCTTTTCACATTCAAAGATTAAATCTGACACTACCTGTACAGGCTACCTGCAATACCTGAATTAAAAAGTGGCGGAAAACATATGGTGGCGGAAAACCGCGGTGGCGTTGGAACACTGCTACCATGCGGCATATGCGTGGCTAAACTAGATTCTGGGGACAATCAACAGACTTTATTTCGGGTCTTGGGGAATTAGATCCAGCTAAATGAGTGTTCAGGTCACTCAGTTAAAATCTATCTGACCAAAGTGAACTTGTATGGTTTTGTACATCAAGCTTCACAGGATTACTGTAAATAATTTTAGAAAAAGGTAGAATGACTTTTGAGTATAAAAAAAGTGTCTTTCTTTCCCTTTCTTTCTTTATTTTTGTTGAAGTTTTTGTTGTTGTTGATGTTGTGTTTTGAGGGTAATTAGCCCCTTACAGGTTCACCTCTGGGCATTGAAGATTCTAGTTTTTTTTTAATAAACCCTTCATTCATTCATTTATGTCTATTTTTTTTTCTCTTCGAAAAGCGAAAATGTCCCCGTGGCAAAACGTCCGGTCACAAAGTGTCCCCATGGCGAAAAGTCCCCAAGATTTTTCAGTTCGCCTTGGTCTTCACTTCAAGCGCATGAGGGAGGTGACGGAACTTCAGAGTTTGCATTAGAGATGTAGGCTAGGTACATTCTTTATAGGCAGCAAATGGCGGACATGGGCGTTTGAGGCCCTGAGCTCGTAACTGATAACTAATCAAAAAAAAAAAAAAACAACTTATAACCGGAATTGATCAGTACCTAGTACTATTTCGTTTAAAGCATAACTGGTATCTTATTTTTAAGAATAAATTCCTTGGAGGAAACAGGCGGACGCCTGATCTGGCTCAAAAAGAGTCATACAAAGAGAATACAAAAAACAGCATTTTCCGTTGTGGTGGATTAAAGCGGGATAGGATGTTCAAGGTCTTTTCTAGTGAGCCGTGTATTGCTTCGGATTATATTAAAATGGTACACCTAGGCGATTGGTCTCAAATTAATCCACTTTGAACGATTGCCGGGTCTAATGTAAATCATTTATCCCCCACCTCGCACCAAAACTAATATCATATTTTGGTCATAGGTACATTTTAGCCGGGGACGTTTCGCAATGGGAACGTTTTGTCATAGGGACGTTTCGCCAGGGGATCTTTCGATTGGGGACGTTTCGCCGACAACCCTCAGACTCGACTTGCGAGAACCGCAAATCAGCCAAAATGGCAGCTGCGATGTCGTTACGATCGCTTCCGATTGCTAGTGGGGAACTGGAACAAAATTAACAAAATTAGGGAACCGGAATGGTAAGCGTACTTGGGATTGCCAAAATTCTCTTCGCTTGAAACGCACGCATCTCAGATTATTACAGAAAAAACTGAAAACAGCTTTGTTTTTTTTTCAACAAAACAGCTGTTTTCTTTTTTAAAGGAAAAGAAAACAGAAACAGAACAGGGTAACTGTTTCCTACGATACCTGGTTCTGTTCTTAAAATTCCTTGTTTTCTGTTCTTCTGTTTTAAAAAAAACAACAGAACAGTGCCCATGCTTACTCGCCATCGTGGGGCAGGCCACCCGGCCGACAGACGGAATTGCGATCGGTATATGACACTTGAGCCTGAGGCTGCAAGTGCCATTAAAGCGCAAGTATTGGCTGGCCTTAGCATTTTACAGAAAAAAGGTAAAGCTGCGTTCTCGGTAATAATTCCTATCGTTGATATTCGCCATGTCAAGTTTTCTCCTTCTGACGTCACGTCACCTCCTTTGCTCTCTACAATACACAGCAGCTCCGACACCGAGCGATGTCATGGTCTCATAGAAAGTGGATAAACCAGTATGACTTCAGAACCCTGTGAAACCAGATCAAGTTTGACCGCACCTGCACTCTGCAACAAGATACCATAATATTTTAGGAGGTGCTTTGTCGTTTATTGGAGCTGAATAATTTGGAGTATAAGTAAGTAAGCAAACTTGTTCTTGACAAAAGTGTGTGTGGTTCTGACGTGCTTGCTGCGTTTATTAAAAGAATAAGCAGGGGTGGCCCGAAGGGTGGGGGTGATTCCCTCGCCCTTGACTTTGGTTAAGTCGTTTATTTTGGCCTCGCCGAGGTCCCGGGCACTCATTTTAGTCAGAGACAATCCGAGTCGTTACATTTTTTTTTTATAATTTTGGCACTACCCAGCTTCAGTCGTACCCCTCCCAGTCAAAGGCAAGCCGAGTTGTTTAAACCAGGTTTAAAGGACCTCTCTTGCTTATCCTGCTTTTCATAATAGAACTAGCTCCCTTATGGAATTTTAAGCTTCTAAAATTCCCACTTTTCTCCATTGTTTCGTTTTGTGCCTACGAATGTTTAGCACTTTTCGGCCGTGCCGAGTTTTACCCGTCACACAAAGCAAAGTATGCCGGAATCTTCAACGTCCGCTAACAAGTCTTTCAAACAAAAGGATATGAGATCTTCTGTTTTTTTACTTCTTTTATTCACTTAGTTCTCCCACTTCTTAACCACGGTGCGCTCAGTTTTCAAATGTTTTGCGTCCAGCCACCGCGTCGGAGAGCAGGAAGGCTGGATAGAATCGACAAGAGCTAAAAGTTTCAGGTGGAAAGTAATGGTATTCTCGAAGAACTTTTTTTCTGATCTATTTCATAATGAAAAGATGATTTCTAGTAAGAGTTGTGCTTTAAGAAACACGTTAGGTCGGAGGCGTGATTCACGATGGCATCAAATCGCTTTGTTTTAAAACCTGTTTTACTCCCGTGCGATTTCTGTCTGTCTCATTGAGGTCTTTCAAATTTTAGCCGATCAAAATTACAATAGGTTAGTTGTTAAAGTCAAGTCTGACTGGATTGGATAAATCTTACAGACCAAATGCAAGATACAAGGTTATGTGCATGGATTGTGGGTCAAGCTTTGACTACAAGTGGAAAAGAAGGCATGGAATTTTTAAACATAATGGAAAAGCCATGAGAATTCAAATGACAGGAGACCCGCGAAGCAAGTGTAACCCAGACAGTGGAAAAATGTCTATTTCAAAGCTAGGTTGAGGTGGGTACACCGCTTGAAAAGGAGGAGGAAAATTTTAATATCATCCTACAACTCGTTTCCGAGGACAGGAGGGTTCTGCCAGAGGCGTTACTAGCCAAAATGTTTGGGGGGGGGGGGGGGGGGGGCAAGAAATTTACCGACTGGCTGGTAATTTTTACCGACTGTTTTTGCAAAAGAACGACTGTTTTCAAGAAAAAAACGATAGTTTCGAAAAAATCGACTGATTTTCGGAAAAAAACGACTGTTTTGACGCAAAATCGACTGATTTTCAGAAAAATCGACTGTTTTAATGAAAAAAAAATCAACTTCCGATTCGGATCCGACTCGGTTATTCTTTACCGACTGGCGGACAACATTGGGGGGGGGGGGGGCGTCCCCCCCCTCGGTCGCGACGCCCCTGGGTTCTACAGACGTTTACATACACTCTAAAGAAAAATCTTGCAGTATTTTCTACTGGGATCAATCTTGTCTCTAAAAAGATAATCTTATCGCTAATTCAGATTAACCTTATCTCAGTTGTAGAGATAAGATGAATCCCAGTAGCAAATACTGCAGATAGCTTTAATCCTTACACGGATAAACTTTTTACAGTTTAGTTCATTCAAGTCGGGAGGTAAATATTTGATGTCAATATTTTGGCTAGTGTTAAAGCACATCTGAAAAGCCTTAGTAAAACTCCACAGTCCAGTCCTACAACTCGAAAATGGTCCCTTTTTTTGTTAAAGGTGTCTTTTTTTGTAGTTTCGTTGTAGTTCCACTGTAATCTGACGTACTTTTGTTTCAGTTATGAAAGTACAGTATGTGTAATGGACAAATAAAACGGTAGAGATACTGTACTACGTTTTGAGCCTGTAAGATCGACAAAAAGAGACAGACTATTTCTAATCGTTCGGATATGAAGAGATTTTTTAATCATATTTTGTCAGAATGAGAGTATGATTGTCCGATTTGAGCTTACAAGATCGGGAAAAGACAGTTTTCGAATCATATGAATTTCATCTTGCACCACCCAGTTTTAACACAACCTGTTGTGTACCAATGGGCAGATCCGTGGTAAGTGGCCCTAACTTTCATTTGGGATCCAAAAATACGTTCTGATCATACAGGACTCCCGAAAATGTGCCTCCTTTCATAGTAGGCTCTATTTAGGAGAAAGGTCGCGTCATTTGTGTCAATGCATGTTTATGTTTTATTTATTTTCTTCATTTGAGGTACTTATATACCATACTTATTTGAGGTACTGGATCCAACTGAGAGCTAATTGTCTACCACTGCATGGTAGAAATAAAGTTTTTGATAGGAAGGCGAGAATCCCAAATAGGAATTATTCATGCCCTCTTTGTGGACGAGAAGAGGAGGACATTGGTCATTTTTTGAGTCGGTGCCAAGAGCTTTCAAGTATTCGTAGGGAAATTTTTGGGGTGGGGTTTCCCCTACTCCCTGGTATTCTGAAGTGTACTTCTGCTCAATCTATTAGTAGGGTTGGTCGTTACATTAGTAGAGCGTTGGAAGCTAGAAAGATTTTTGTTGATTAGTTTAATTATCTTTTTTCCGTGTATATGTATCTTTTTTGTCTTGAACGTGTATGTGGCCCTCGGGCTTTTTTCAATACAATTATTATTATTATTATTATTATTATTTACTCCGCTTTTTGAAAATGGCGGGTCACAAATAAATTATACTTACTTACTTACTTTCGGGTTTCAGGCTTGGAATTTCGGGGCTTAGGTGGCACTAAAAGCTAGTTTTTGTTGGTGGGAAGTAAGGCTGAGCCCGAAAAAATTAGTGGCCTACTTAAAAAATTTCACCTGACGCTCATTTTCATTCTGGCTGGTACACAGTCATTAGAAACTGCTGCGGGTCGGGCTATTGCAGAAGCGAATTCCTGTTA
Source organism: Branchinecta sandiegonensis (assembly GCA_030848855.1). Classification (NCBI taxonomy): domain Eukaryota; kingdom Metazoa; phylum Arthropoda; class Branchiopoda; order Anostraca; family Branchinectidae; genus Branchinecta; species Branchinecta sandiegonensis. The sequence continues at coordinate 2,010,659 of JAUPMV010000012.1, forward strand.
TTATAAATGACGCTCACCTTGAGTTTCTTTGAAGTCGAACAGTTTTTCGCATGTGGTGCTGATTTTTGTGCTATGTTGGCTATGTTTGGGCCTTGCCGGACGTCTGTCAATCGTATATTTGAGGTAGTCACCTCCCAAGCCCAATCCCATCAAACCGCCACTGAGCTCGGAGATACGAATTCAACGATTGCAAGTATCACGAGTTTTATTAATCATAGGCCACGAAAAGCTGAAACGGGCGGCACGCACTCTGCCCCCCCCCCTCCTCGAGTTTTGTCTGGCGACGCCCCTGGTCAGAAGATAATAACAAAAAAAATCTCATGAAAAAGACCGAAGGTTATTTTTCTAATCAAATCAAATATCTCGTGAAAAAGACCAAGGGAACAGTATCCTCAGTATCCTTCACGTACAAAATTTATTACGGACAATAACCGTTATCTAGTTAGCTTTCTTGACATTATCTACCACCTTTATTCTTTTGCATAATTCAACTATTGCTTAAAGCTAACCATTCAATGGTTATTCCTGACTTTCCAGATTTTTCCAACTTTCCCCACAATACTACTTTCTTACGAATGCATCCACGGCTTATTGAAATTCTATACAGGGCTCTGGCTGGCTCTGGCCCTGGCTCAACGCCAGGGTTCTGGTTCCAGTGACGGTAACAAATTAAATTCAATGCTTCAAGCCTATTTCTAGCAAAGATTCTTAAATAATTTGGCAAGTAAAATACCGGGATCGACTAAAACCAAGAAGGGAAGGGAACGTGAGAAAAGCAGGAAGGCATACTAAAACCAGGAAGGGCATACTAAAACGAGGAAGGTGTCGCCAGAATTAAAAACTGGAAAGCCGCACCGTTCCCTTCCTCTGTTTAGTATTCTTTGAGGGGTCGGCAACTTTCCAAATTCAAAGTTCATCATCCCTTCCTCGTTTTAATATCCTGTAGTATCCGTCGTTTTAGTATCCGTCTGGACTAGAAATGAAAAGGTGAATTACAATTTTGATAGTTGCTGACCCCTCACTGAACCCATGTCAGGATACTAAAATGAGGAAGGGATGGTGAACTTTGAGTTTGAAAAGTTGCCGACCCCTCGAAGAATACTAAACAGAGGAAGGGGACGTGCATCGCTCCATTTTTTCGCAGCCTTGAATTCCTTCCTCATTTTAGTATGCCCTTCCTCGTTTTAGTATGCCCTTCCTGGTTTTAGTATGCCTTCCTGCTTTTCTCGTGTTCCCTTCCCTTCCTGGTTTTAGTCGATCCCTAAAATATCCCTCTGTTTTTTAGGTGTCTACCTAAAGATGGAGGTTAAAGTAGAAGGCCTTTCACAGGTGAATATCATGCCGGATCTCAATGAACAGCGTCTCTCAGGGGAATTCTGCGATGTACTAATTTGCTCAGAGGATGGTGAGGAATTCAAGGCTCACAAATGCATACTGGCAGCCAGATCTGAATACTTCAGACAGATGCTGCAAAGCTCGTATAAAGAGGCAAGAATGAGCAGAATAGAGCTCAAAGAGAGCTCTGAGGTCGTCGAGGAAGTCCTTAACTACATATACACGGGGAAAGTCATTGTTGGGGAAGCGACATCGATCGACCTTCTACGAGTCGCCGATTGTTACGGCTTGAGTGAACTATATGACGTAATGGGAGAAAACATAGCAGACGGCATCGATACGGATAACGTCGTTGACATCGCAGTTGCAGCTCGACTACTGAATCTCAAGTTCTTGAGAGAGAGAGCGATGGACTTCCTGATCGACGAGTTTCTCCGAGTTCCGGGAACAGAGGACATCGATGACAAAGAAATGATTGAAATCATTGAAAATTGCAGGTTAGAAGATGACGACTTCTTGAGGAAATTTAATACGTGGTACAAAACAAAACAAAACTCGAACATCATGCTCAGACTGATTGAAGGCCTAGACCTGAAGAAACTAAGTGAAAAGTCTTTACGACTTGTGTATGAAGCCTGTTCTGAAACCGAAATCTGCCACAGGCTTTTGTCTCAAAGGTTAGTGGACTATTCGGTTGTCACTAGAAATGAAGCTAACAATAGCGAGTTTCACGTCGGCCAAATTGCGACATTTGGCATTACGAAAAACTGGGCCAATGGCGTAAAGAGCATTCAAAAGAAATCTGGGCACGAAATCCCAGACAAATTCGTCCGTTTTCTGACCGATGATAGCTTCATAGTCGGTGGAAAAAATTGCTCGAACCCGAAAGGTATGATGCTAATGATTTATGAAGAAGACCTAGAGCTGCGATATACTTTTTTCGACTTCAGTCAAGGCCATGGGTTGGTATTACCATTCAAATCCTTGGTCGGGGTTGTTGAGCTCTACGAACTACTTGCTGCTGCCTCTTGCAAAGGAACTGCCTTGAAAGTAGGAAAGAGGGTTCATACTTCAGACTTTGTAGCGAAGAAAAAGCCTGATTTGAGCCCCGGTGCGAAAGATGACAATTTCGTTGTGTCCCAAGTTAATGACATCCTAAATGTAGAGGTTGATGACATTGCCTCAGTGGGTTCACCACAGTCTGCCATTTTGGTCAGTGAAGAGCACACAGACACACATTTTCGGGTAGTACTGTTAATAGAGTACGACTTTTTGTTCGCGGATAAAAGCGTTTCAATCGTATTTCCCTTTAAAGACGGTAAGCGGTACCGCATAAGGATATACAATCTCGCATAATGCGGGATTCACGCGGGCAAACTATGTCTGACGGTGTTTTGCGCGGTTTTGCGCATTTTTTTGGAAGCAAATCCAACTTGAGAAATACCAGAATCTGGAAAGGGTGCACGAATTTCAATCACGTTGTGCATTCCCCCTAAGTTTTGTAAACGATTTTAATAAAGGTCAACTATACACGACAAGCCTGGTCTATTGAGAGTTTTGCCACTTTTCAAGTTCATTGAGCTTGAGCTTGTCTCAGAAAAAAGGTCATATAGGGCTATTTAAGCTATTTTTCCATCTGAGTACCATTCCTGAATCTTTCCCGCAAGTTCATTCGAGCAAAAGGCGGATAAAGGATCGATGTTGGTCCTTCCGCCTCAAATACAGACAGACAGACAAACAGATAACGATACTGACCGCAATCTACTTGGGTTTCCGGACTTCTCCCCACTTTGTGCTGACAACAGTGTACGAAGAAGCATGTCACTGAACGAAAATCTTCAACACATGTGGAATGCGATTCGACGTGCAACTTTAGTAGGTCCTTTACTGTCAATCGTGAGGCCGTCGCAACCGACCGTAACCTGCGTGCCCTTATAGGCCGAAAATTGGCCAAAATTGTCAAAATGGCCGCTTACGACGCGTTCATCTACGGCATTTATTTGACCATTCGGCAATCCAAGTTTCATTCAAATCGCTCCTCTCCTTTGACCTTTGAGAGCCACGCAATCCCCCCCAACTTTCCCACACCCCCCCAACTTTCCCACAGTGGCCGAATCGCTCCGGATCCACAAATGGATCATCTAGGGCACTTTTTCTCACCACTCATCAACTTCCATTCAAATCCGATCACCCGTTCCCAACTTATACAGGCCACAATTTTCCGGATTCCCTATCTCTTCTCCCGACCCCCTGCCAATGGATAAATCTTAGAAAGAAAGGTTCGGTTGGTTTCTTTATATGAATTGAATGACTGAATTTATTGCACAAAAAAAACCTTGGGGTCATGGCAACAAAACAAAAAGGAAACACAACAAACTACAAAAATCGCTCTCTATGGGACAAACCAACTCGGAGGAATCTAGCCACCTTACGGATATCCCCCATATTTGTGCTTCCCATTTTTTCTAGTAGCCACTCCTCCGTTGGTTTCTTTATATCCTACATGTGGAAAGTTTCATCGTCCTAGCTTATCTGGAAGTTAGCACAGTCAATCTACAGATTGACCTGGAAAAAAATTGAAATTATTTCAGAACAAATCAGAAAAATTCTCTACAACATAGGCGCTACCGTTGGACGAAATTAACTTTTTTTGCACTTTTACCATATTTTATGGACAATTCTTGAAAAAAAAATTGGACGTGCTGTGGCTTGCGAAACATGTTGTGGGGCTACTTTGGCCCACAGAAACCGTTTCCGATACTTATTTTTATACATCTTTATTTATTTTGATTTTTATGTAGAAAAAAAGTTTTTTTACGAAAAAGCAAATGAGGTATATTCATAGTGTTAACTTATATACGTCCTGGAACTGTTTCTGGGGTAATTTCACTTCCAATTTCAATTTCACTCAAAAACACTTTTGTTTCTTCCGTCCTAAAAAGCTAAAAAAAAACTTAAAAAGGTTAGACCAAACATGAAATAAATCAGAAATCAGAATAAACACGAGAAATGGGTCCTTGAAACCAAGCTGGTTTGGAACCATGCTTTACGTGCCACATTTATTTTTTTCCAAAAAAAGTAAAATAAAAACGAAACAGAAAGTGAAAAAAATACTATTTCGCCTTATACGAGCGCTTTAGATTTTGGATATGTTGTAGAGAATTTTGTGTGGTCTGGGCAGGCCCGTATTCAGGAATTTATTTCGGGGGGGGGGGGGGGGGTTGCCTGCGGGTCGGACAATAAAGTACAAAAAAGAAATAGATCCTATAAAAAAAAACTACCCCCCCCCCCTGGATACGGCCTTGGGTCTGGGCGGAATCAAAACATTTGTATTGCCATCTGTTCAAGGTTAAATAATAAATCTCGTAGATTGACTCGTAGATGTAAATCTCGTAAACAAACTAGGAAGATTGGAAATGAGAGGCGGACAACAGAAATCGCGATCACTCTTGTGATATTTCGACCCTTCTTGGCAAGGGTCTTCTTCAGGCTCAGCTGGAAAGCGAATATATGGAAAACAACTAAGGATTCGAAATGAAAACCTCGAATTCACCCCCCCCCCCCTGCCTTTTGCTGAGTCGTATCAGTAATTTATTTTGGCCTCGCCCAGGTCCCGGGCATTCATTCTAGTCAAAGGCAATCAGAGTTGTTTAAATCAGGTTTCATAACCCCCGTTAGCTCGGAGACATGATTCATGATGGCAGCAATTTACCCTTGTTTTAAAACATGTTTGACTCCCATGTGATTTGTAGCCTATCTGTCTCAGTTAGGTCTTTCAGATTTTAGCCTCTCACAATTGCAATACATTAGTTGTTAAAGTGAAGGCTGACTGAATTAAATGAATAAACCTTATAGACGAAAAGCGAGAGACAAGGTTATGTGCATGGATTGTGGGCCAAACTTTGACTAGAGTGGAAAAGAAGCCATCGAATTTTTAAACATAATGGAAAAGCCACCAGAAATCAAATGACAGGAGACCCGCGAAACAAGTGCACCCAGGACATTGGCAAAATGCCGGTCAAAAAGCGAGGTTGAGGTGGGTATAACGCTTGAAAAGTACAAGGAAGATTTTAGTATACCTGCGAAATTCGTTTCCCAGGACAGGAGGGGTTCTGCAGACGCTGGAACAGCTCATTCCAGTCGGGAGGTAAATTTATGGCTTCTATTCTATGTTAAAGCACATCCAAAAAGCCTTAGTGAAATTCCACAGCGTCTCATCTGAAAGTATCAGGACAATGATCTCTTTTTATGTTAAGTTATTCTTAAAGCAAACTTCTCGTTCTTCAAATTGCTGTATATACCATCTTCTGTCGCATATTGAGGCTCGGACCTAATGTGGTGGGGAGGATGTGAGGTCGCAGATGAAGATAGAGGCAGACAGAAATCTTTCAGATGTGCTTTAATATGCTGCATTGGGGAAAGATATAGTGTTTTATTGCGCGGAAGCCGAAAGTTTGTTTGGTCGAAGAATTGGGTTTTGTTTTTACACAGAGGAATTAAATTCTGCAAACCAGTTTGAAGTTGCAGTTTTTCGGATGTAGTTTCACTGTAGTTTGACGGACTTTTGTTTAGTTATGAAGGTAAAATCTGTCGAATGGGCAAATTAAACGGTACACGGTACTTTCATAATTAAACAAAACTACATCAACATTACAGTGAAACTATAACCGAAACACGTGCGCAAGCGCTCAGACGTGGGGTGTGAAAGTAAAATGTTTACTACATTTTATATAAAAACAGCTTTAGAACCAAGACACTTTACATCCCCAATAACCAAACAAGTATTGAAATAACCTAATGTGTAATCATCCCACGATGAAAGCTTTAAATGTAAACAAACCGCAAGTACAAATCCCAAGAAATGTTAAAGATCTTGCACAAATAGCTTGAGTTCCAACAATGTTTCTGACGGCCAGTCCGACCCTTTAGACCTCTTTTCTATTAGCCAGGTAATAACAAGTGCAATAAGCCAAATCGTAGCAGCCTAATACCCCCTTTGTCACAAATCATTAAGAACGGTATATCATCGATCATATGCCAAAACAGTCCAGTTTCCAACTATTCATTAAAGATTAAAGTACGCCGCGTCGTCTTATTTGTTGCTATTAAACCAAAATCCTCATCCGTAGAAATATCTACCCAAATATGCAAGAGTAGAACTTGAGACCTGTCATAGAAGAACTTAATTCTTGGGATATCTGGGCCCAGATGCCCAAGAACGCGAGGAGGAGGGGGTCCGAACCCATCAAAACGCGTATTCACACCTCTTTTTCCTCAAGTATACCAGCTTACAGTTTTATTCCAGTCACGGGTCAAAAACTTTTTTTATGGGCAACTTGGGCCCCCTTGCCCATGAACGGTGAGGGTGGGGGGTGGTTCAACTCCACGTATATATCCCCAAACCCTATGATCCAAAATCACAAAGGAAGTTCATCCCCTTATCTCCAGTTACTGTCAAGTTATTAACATTAAAAAATGGGCAATCTGGGCCCAAGTGCCCCTGAAACAATTGGGGGTGGAGTGTGGGACCTACAAAAAGTAAAAAGGGACCCGAATTCTCACAAACCTACCAAGTTTCCACTTGATACCTGTTGATTCCTGTCACGGGTAACGAACTTTACTCCTGGGCAATCTGGGCCGAGTTGCCCTTGAACGAGGTGGGTGCGGGAGATGCAACCTTAAAAGCAATTTCCCAGCCCTAAGATCTACATGTACAAAGAATTTCATCGTCCTGCGTCCAGTTCTGGTCAAGTTATGAACATAATTCACTGGGCAGTCTGGGCCCATTTGCCCCTAAACCGGGTTGGGGTGGGGGGTGGGACCCCCAAAAGGCACAACTAGTCCTCAATACCCACTAGTGTACCAAGTTTGAACTTGATACATGCACTGGTTCACGAATTATGAGCTCCACAAAATATGGTGAAAACCGGAAACCGAAAACCGAAAGCTGCTACAGCGCTCGCAATAGTGGACTGTTCCAAGGAACACTCCACTAAAATCGCAACTCAAGTCTCGTCGGCGAATCGGCGTCTTTTAAACATAAAAAAATCAAGTCCGAATCTTTCAACGTCGAGTCTTTAACGTAAAAATTACTATTTTTTGGCTATAAATTCGGAACAAATCTACTTTGTGTCTACTTTATTTTCTCGGCCACTACATATTTATGATTTCTTGTCTATTCGTTACTTCTCACTGGGATCGCAAAAAGACGCTCTGCTCCTCGGTGTTTCACAAAATTTCGCCTTTGGACCTTTTCGTAGTATTCTTCATTTTGAAGAATGATGTGTCATTTATTTGACGATAGAAAAACTTCTTGTTGTTCAATTGGCATGTAGATCATATTTTGTCGCATATTGCTACTTTGACCGAATTTGGTCGTAAGGTCGCAGATGGAGATATAGGCAGATAGAAACCTTTCAGATCTGCTTTAATATGCTGCATTGGGGAAAGATATAGTGTTTCTGTCGGGCGACAGCCTAAAGTCGGGTTTTGTTTTTATGGCACTTGTAGCCTCTGGCTCAAGTGCCATATACCGATCACAATTCCGTCTGTCGGTCTGTCGGTCGGTCCGAGTTTTTTGTCCCACATATCCCAGTTAGGGTACTTCCAGATGTGCTAGGACAATGAAACTTGGCAGGCATATCAGGGACCCGACCAAACTAACCTGGAAATAATCAGTTTCCCGATCAGACCATATGCGCGGGAGTGCGGGGCTCTGGAAACTTGAAAATTTAGGGCATTTTGTCACTTTTTTCCGAGTTAGGGTACTTCTAGATGAGCTAGGACAATGAAACTTGGCAGGAATATCAGGGACCTGACCAAACAAACCTGGAAATAATCAGTTTCCCGATCCGACCATATGCGGGGGAGTGGGGGCGCTCGAAACTTGAAAATTTAGGGCATTTTGTCACACTTTTTCGAGTTAGGGTACTTCCAGTTGTGCTAGGACCATCAAACTTGGCAGGCATATCAGAGACCCGACCAAACAAACTTATAAATAATCAGTTTTCTGATCTGACCATTTGGGGGGGGGGGGGGTGGAGGGCAGGGGAATCCGGGAAATTGAGAAGTGTGTAACTTTCGAACGGATGATCGGATTGTAATGAAACTTCATAACTGAACAGAATATAATATCTGTAATGTCCCGTTTAAAGTCTTGACCGGATTCGGTAGCCAGGGGGGAGTTGGGGGGGGGGGAGACCGGAAATTTCAAGAAACGGTTAGAATGGAGGGATCGGAGTGAAACTTGCTGGGAAGAACAAGCACCTGCTCTAGATAAGTCCTTTAGACCATTGTACTGGATCCGGACACTTACGGGGGGGGGGGGGTCCTGGAATTCCGGTGATGGTGGTTTTGGGGATTTTCACGATGAAACTTGGCAGGCATATCAGGGACCCAATCAAACTGACTTCAAAATAAAAATTTTGTTGATCAGATAATGGTGGGGGGAGTGGAGGGAGGGGAATCCGAAATTTTCAGTCATGCGTAATTTTGGAATGGGTGATCGGATTCGAGTGAAATTTAAGAACTGCACAGAGGACATTTCTCCGATGATTTTTTTCATATCCAGACCGGATCCGGCAACTATTGGGGGGGGGGGGAATACGTGACCCGTTTAGAATGGAGGGTCCGGGATGGAACTTTGTGGGAAGAACAAACAGATGCTCTAGGTAAGTCATTTGCTGAATCGGATTGGCTACGTGCACCGCGGGGGAGCTGGGGGGGGGGGACCCGAAATCTCGGGAAACGGTTAGAATGATGGTATCGGAGTGAAACTTGCTGGGAAGAACAAACATCTGGTCCATGTAGATCTTTTACATAATTTGACTGGATCCGGAAACTTGAGGGGGAGGGGAGGAGGAGTTTTCCCAGAATTCCGTTTTTTGGGGAATTTTCACGACGAAACTTGGAAGGCATATCAGGGACCCGGTCAAACTGACTTGGAATAAAAAAATCCTCGATATGATAATCTTGGGGGGGGGGGGGGAGTTGATGGAGGGGAATCCGGAATATTGAGTCATGCGTAACTTTGGAACGGGTGATCGGATTCGAGTGAAATTTAATAATTAAACAGAGGACATTTTTCTCTTGTGACCTTTTTCATTTCCGGACCGAATCTGGCAATAACTGGGGGAAGGGCGGAAAATACTTGACCAGCTTAGACTGGTGTGATCTGGATCGAACTTCGTGGGAATGACAAACAGATGCTCTGGATTAATCATTTACAGAACCGGGTTGGCTCCGGTTATTGTGGGTGGAGTTGGAGGAGGGGGGGGGGCGTCTGGGATTCCGGTGATCGCGCGTTAAGGTACTTCCAGATGTGCTAGGACGATGAAACTTCGCTGGAATATTGGAGACTCAACAACATTTGCTTAGAAATTGCTACGTCCCAAATCCGATTATCCAATCTTGACCGCAAAGTAAAAAAAAATTCTTTTAAGCAATATATGCATTTTCGTGATGCCCATCAGCCCATTAGGAGTTTTGCCTCAAGGGTTTTGCTTACAAATGAAGTTCCAGCTCCCTTAGAGCGCGCATCTCAACCGCAAAGTCGAAACTTACTTTTGATCAATCAAATCATCTTGACCCATGCAAGTGCCATATGAGCTTACAGCTCTTGTTACGTTTTGTTTTTACGCCGTAATTCTGCAAACCAGTTTAAAATTGCAGTTTTTCGATGTAGTTTCACTGTCGTTTGAAGTACTTTTGTTTTAGTTACGAAAGTACGGTGTGCCGAATGAAGAAATAAAACGGCCCATGATACTTTCATAATTAAACAAAACTATACGTCAAAACTAAAGTGAAACTACAACCGAAGAAACGCAACTTAAGTCTCGTCGGCAAATCAGCGTCTCAAACTCCTGTCGGGCGAAGACCAAAAGTTTCTTACGCCGGTAAATCCGGGATTTTTATTTTTTTGTAATGAGTCGGCAAACCTGTTTTCCTCGTTTTGTTATTGAGTAAGCATGTCTTAACGTGAAAGTTATATTTTGTTGCTACAAATTCGGAGCAAATCTACCATGTTTCTATTTCGTTCTGGTGTCACTCACGTTCTGCGAAAGGGGGAGATTAAAAAGAAGAGATCATGTTATTTTAAATATGCAAAGCACCTGCTAAACTTGTCGAAATTATGTCATAACCATCCATTGACGGAGAAGTTCAAGTGTTACCCTTTTGAATGTTTCCTCATCACTTTCAGAAACATTAACAACAGGGTCCAACCAGCGCACGACGTTATCCACTGCTTCACGACCGAAGATTGAAAATTAAGTGTGTTTTTCTGTGTGTTTAAGTGTTTTATTTATTTTCTTTCATTTATTCCGCTTTTTCAAAACGGCGGGTTACAAATAAATTACTGCTTACTTATTTACTTTATTTTCGGCGGCCACTATTTTGCCACTTTTTTACGGAGATTTGTGATTTCATAGCTATTTTTTATTTTTCACTGGGATCCCAAAAAGACGCTATGCTCCTCGGCATTTCACAAAATTTTGCCTGTGGTGAATATCGTAGTATTCTCTATTTATAAGAACGGTGTGTCATTTATTGGTGATTAGGCTTGGGATTTTTTAGATTTGAACACATTAAAGGTTAGAATGTGTATGGTAAGTAGTTAAATCTTGCCAGACAAAGGCAGATTACAAAAGTTTCGCCTCCGGCGCTTGCTATAGTTTGTCCTGGGTACAGGCGTTGTAAGTTTTCCTCTTTCGCGAAAGCTGAAATCAAAAGCTGAGGTTGTGAATCAATGTATATAAAAAATCTGATTACAAGAATAATTTCAGCTGATGCATTGCAGTTAGTGCTACACCGGTTCTATTATTTGTTGGCCGGGGAATGTCATGTCATTTTTGTCTGTATGTGCGAGTCGTATGTTGTGATCCATTAGTCGTTAAAATCAGGGGTCTCACCACCCCTGGCCTGAGTGCTTCGGGCCACCCGTGCTTTGGCTTTTCGAAGAAGGTCGTCGTCTGTACCAGAAACGAAACGAGAAAAGAATTTGTCGGTGCAATCCATCCAATAAACAGTATCCCGATTACTAGATTTACCATTGACAAGGCCTTCGTCGATAAAACGAAGAAAATCGATCAGTCGGTATCGATTTACCGGCAACATTTTTCCGGTCAGCGCATCCAAATTGACCATCAAACGAAATAAAAATCCTCATTTTTCCAGAGTCGAGATTCGGCATGCAGCACGATCACTCAAATTTGGGTCTTTGGTGTAAATTAAAAAACAACAAACAGCTGAAATAATGATTTACCGACTAGACTTTCCGTGGGGGGTAGTTCACCCCTCACCGTGTAGTTTTGCCATTATTTCAGCATATCTCCTTATTCCTTACCCCTATATTCAAACAATGCATACAGCGGATAAATCAGCTACGATGCTTTTGCAGCGACATTTTTGCCTTGCTTAGCTCATATGGCACTTGCATGGGTCAAGATGATTTGATTGATCAAAAGTAAGTTTCGACTTTGCGGTTGAGATGCGCGCTCTAAGGGAGCTGGAACTTCATTTGTAAGCAAAACCCTTGAGGCAAAACTGCTAATGGGCTGATGGGCATCACGAAAATGCATATATTGCTTAAAAGTATTTTTTTTACTTTGCGGTCAAGATTGGTACTTTAAGGAATAATCGGATTTTGTAGGTAGCAATTTCTAAGCAAATGTTGTTGAGTCTCCAATATTCCAGCGAAGTTTCATCGTCCTAGCACATCTGAAAGTACCTTAACGCGCGATAACCGGAATCCCAGACCCCCCCCCCCCCCCCTCCTCCAACTCCACCCACAATAACCGGAGCCAATCCGGTTCTGTAAATGATTAATCCAGAGCATCTGTTTGTCATTCCCACGAAGTTCGATCCAGATCACACCAGTCTAAGCGGGTCAAGTATTTTCCGCCCTCCCCCCAATAATTGCCGGATTCGGTCCGGAAATGAAAAAGGTCACAAGAGAAAAATGTCCTCTGTTGAATTATTAAATTTCACTCGAATCCGATCACCCGTTCCAAAGTTACGCATGACTCAATATTCCGGATTCCCCTCCCTCAACTCCCCCCCCCCCCCAAGATTATCATATCGAGGATTTTTTTTTTTTATTGGATGTCAGTTTGACCGGGTCCCTGATATGCCTTCCAAGTTTCATCGTGAAAATCCCCCAAAAAACGGAATTCCGGGAAACCCCCTCCTCCCCCCCCCCCTCAAGTTTCCGGATCCAGTCAAATTATGTAAAAGATTTACATGGACCAGATGTTTGTTCTTCCCAGTAAGTTTCACTCCGATACCATCATTCTAACCGTTTCCCGAGATTTCCGGTCCACCCCCCAGCTCCCCCGCGGTGCACGTAGCCAATCCGATTCAGCAAATGACTTACCTAGAGCATCTGTTTGTTCTTCCCACAAAGTTCCATCCCGGTCCCTCCATTCTAAACGGGTCACGTATTCCCCCCCCCCCCCATGGTTGCCGGATCCGGTCCGGATATGAAAAAAATCATCGGAGAAATGTCCTCTGTTCAAATCTTAAATTTCACTCGAATCCGATCACCCATTCCAAAATTACACATGACTGAAAATTTCGGATTCCCCTCCCCCTACTCCCCCCACCATTATCTGATCGACAAAATTTTTATTTTGAAGTCAGTTTGATTGGGTCCCTGATATGCCTGCCAAGTTTCATCGTGAAAATCACCGGAAATCCGGGACCCCCCCCCCCCCCATAAGTGTCCGGATCCAGTACAATGGTCTAAAGGACTTATCTAGAGCAGATGCTTGTTCTTCCCAGCAAGTTTCACTCCGATCCCTCCATTCTAACCGTTTCTTGAAATTTCCTGTCTCCCCCCACCAACTCCCCCCTGGCTACCGAATCCGGTCAAGACTTTAAACGGGATATTACAGATATATATTCTATTCAGTTACGAAGTTTCATTACAATCCGATCATCCGTTCGAAAGTTACACACTTCTCAATTTCCCGGATTCCCCCGCGGATTCCCCTCCCTCCACTCCCCCCACCATTATCTGATCGACAAAATTTTTATTTTGAAGTCAGTTTGATTGGGTCCCTGATATGCCTGCCAAGTTTCATCGTGAAAATCCCCAAAACCACCATCACCGGAATTCCGGGACCCCCCCCCCCCCCCCCATAAGTGTCCGGATCCAGTACAATGGTCTAAAGGACTTATCTAGAGCATGTTCTTCCCAGCAAGTTTCACTCCGATCCCTCCATTCTAACCGTTTCTTGAAATTTCCGGTCTCCCCCCCCCCCCCAGCTCCCCCCTGGCTACCGAATCCGGTCCAGACTTTAAACGGGACATTACAGATATATATTCTATTCAGTTATGAAGTTTCATTACAATCCGATCATCCGTTCGAAAGTTACACACTTCTCAATTTCCCGGATTCCCCTGCCCTCCACCCCCCCCCCCCCCCCAAACGGTCGGATTGGAAAACTGATTATTTATAAGTTTGTTTGGTCGGGTCTCTGATATGCCTGCCAAGTTTGATGGTCCTAGCACAACTGGAAGTACCCTAACTAGAAAAAGTGTGACAAAATGCCCTAAATTTTCAAGTTTCCAGCGCCACCACTTCCCCGCATATGGTCGGATCGGAAAACTGATTATTTCCAGGTTAGTTTGGTCGGGTCCCTGATATTCCTGCCAAGTTTCATTGTCCTAGCTCATCTGGAAGTACCCTCACTCGAAAAAGTGTGACAAAATGCCCTAAATTTTCGAGTTTCCAGCGCCCCAACTCCCCCGCATATGGTCGGATCGGGAAACTTATTATTTCCAGGTTACTTTGGTCAGGTCCCTGATATTCCTGCCAAGTTTCATTGTCCTAGCTCATCTGGAAGTACCCTAACTCGAAAAAGTGTGACAAAATGCCCTAAATTTTCAAGTTTCCAGCGCCCCAACTCCCCCGCATATGGTCGGATCGGGAAACTTATTATTTCCAGGTTACTTTGGTCGGGTCCCTGATATTCCTGCCAAGTTTCATTGTCCTAGCTCATCTGGAAGTACCCTAACTCGAAAAAGTGTGACAAAATGCCCTAAATTTTCGAGTTTCCAGCGCCCCAACTCCCCCGCATATGGTCGGATTGGGAAACTTATTATTTCCAGGTTACTTTGGTCGGGTCTCTGATATGCCTGCCAAGTTTGATGGTCCTAGCACAACTGGAAGTACCCTAACTAGAAAAAGTGTGACAAAATGCCCTGAATTTTCAAGTTTCCAGCGCCCCGCACTCCCCCGCATATGGTCAGATCGCGAAACTGATTATTTCCAGGTTAGTTTGGTCGGGTCCCTGATATGCCTGCCAAGTTTCATTGTCCTAGCACATATGGAAGTACCCTAACTCGAAAAAGTGTGACAAAAAACTCGGACCGACCGACGGACCGACAGACGGAATTGTGATCGGTATATGGCACTTGAGCCAGAGGCTGCAAGTGCCATAAAAGCAACTTTCCCATCATTGCCCCAATCGAGCAGCAAAAGTAGTAGCCGTTTCAAAAATTAAATCTCAGCGCTAGTTTTTCCGTAGGCTACAGTGTTATTGTGTTATAGTTTTTAAAATGTGCATTATGCTTGACGTAATACCCAAATTTGGCATTGCCATGATAGTGGTTGTTTGAAATAAATTCGTTATGTTACGTTATGTTATTTAAAAGTGACGGATACAGGTGAGTACTCACCCTACCGGAAACGTGGACCGGGGCTATTAATGGAAAAAAATTTAAGCTTCAGGTCCCTTACTAATAACAAAACCCAAATTGATCAAAACGCAGAAAAAACCTTTCCTATCACCGCCCCAATCGATCAGCAAAAACAGCCGCCATGTCAAACATTACATCTCAGAACTAGTTTTTTCCCTGCAGGGATATTTAAAAGTAACTTCCCCGAATAGGATTTATAGTCGGTAGAAGTTTCATTCATGTTTTGCAGGTTCGTTTCTTCCTCAACGTTCTCCCTGCAGTTCGACAGCCTGAGGAGTACCCTTGCCAAGAAGGGCCGCTATATCGCTGCAAAGCATCGTAGCTGACTTATCCGTTTTAAGTATCGTTAGGAGTATTTACCTTAGCCGTAAATCGATAGTTCAAAAATCGACAGTCTATTTAGCTTGAAAGAAAAACAAGAGCTGTAAGCTCATATGGCACTTGCATGTGTCAAGATGATTTGATTGATCAAGAGTAAGTTTCGACTTTGCGGTTGAGATGCGCGCTATAAGGGAGCTGGAACTTCATTTGTAAGCAAAACCCTTGAGGCAAAACTGCTAATGGGCTGATGGGCATCACGAAAATGCATATATTGCTTAAAAGTATTTTTTTTACTTTGCGGTCAAGATTGGTACTTTAAGGAATAATCGGATTTGGGAAGTAGCAATTTCTAAGCAAATGTTGTTGAGTCTCCAATATTCCAGCGAAGTTTCATCGTCCTAGCACATCTGGAAGTACCTTAACGCGCGATCACCGGAATCCCAGACCCCCCTCCTCCTCCTCCAACTCCACCCACAATAACCGGAGCCAATCCTGTTCTGTAAATGATTAATCCAGAGCATCTGTTTGTCATTCCCACGAAGTTCGATCCAGATCACACCAGTCTAAGCGGGTCAAGTATTTTCCGCCCTCCCCCCGATAATTGCCGGATTCGGTCCGGAAATGAAAAAGGTCACAAGAGAAAAATGTCCTCTGTTTAATTATTAAATTTCACTCGAATCCGATCACCCGTTCCAAAGTTACGCATGACTCAATATTCCGGATTCCCCTCCCTCAACCCCCCCCCCCCCCAAGATTATCATATCGAGGATTTTTTTTTTATTCCAAGTCAGTTTGACCGGGTCCCTGATATGCCTTCCAAGTTTCGTCGTGAAAATCCCCCCAAAACGGAATTCCGGGATACCCCTCCTCCCCCCCCCTCAAGTGTCCGGATCCAGTCAAATTATGTAAAAGATTTATATGGACCAGATGTTTGTTCTTCCCAGCAAGTTTCACTCCGATGCCATCATTCTAACCGTTTCTCGAGATTTCCGGTCCACCCCCCCCCCCACCCCACCCAGCTCCCCCGCGGTGCACGTAGCCAATCCGATTCAGCAAATGACTTACCTAGAGCATCTGTTTGTTCTTCCCACAAAGTTCCATCCCGATCCCTCCATTCTAAACGGGGCACGTATTTCCCCCCCCCCCCAAATAGTTGCCGGATCCGGTCCGGATATGAAAAAAATCATCGGAGAAATGTCCTCTGTTGAATTCTTAAATTTCACTCGAATCCGATCAACCATTCTAAAATTACGCATGACTGAAAATTTCGGATTCCCCTCCCTCCACTCCCCCCACCATTATCTGATCGACAAAATTTTTATTTTGAAGTCAGTTTGATTGGGTCCCTGATATGCCTGCCAAGTTTCATCGTGAAAGTCCCCAAAACCACCATCACCGGAATTCCGGGACCCCCCCCCCCCCCCCCATAAGTGTCTGGATCAAGTACAATGGCCTAAAGGACTTATCTAGAGCAGATGCTTGTTCTTCCCAGCAAGTTTCACTCCGATCCCTCCATTCTAACCGTTTCTTGAAATTTCCGGTCTCCCCCCCCCCAACTCCCCCCTGGCTACCGAATCCGGTCAAGACTTTAAACGGGACATTACAGATATATATTCTGTTCAGTTATGAAGTTTCATTACAATCCGATCATCCGTTCGAAAGTTACACACTTCTCAATTTCCCGGATTCCCCTGCGGATTCCCCTCCCTCCACTCCCCCACCATTATCTGATCAACAATATTTTTATTTTGAAGTCAGTTTGATTGGGTCCCTGATATGCCTGCCAAGTTTCATCGTGAAAATCCAAAAAATCACCATCACCGGAATTCCGCCCCCCCCCCCATAAGTGTCCGGATCCAGTACAATGGTCTAAAGGACTTATCTAGAGCAGATGCTTGTTCTTCCCAGCAAGTTTCACTCCGATCCCTCCATTCTAACCGTTTCTTGAAATTTCCGGTCTCCCCCCCCCCAACTCCCCCCTGGCTACCGAATCCGGTCAAGACTTTAAACGGGACATTACAGATATATATTCTCTTCAGTTATGAAGTTTCATTACAATCCGATCATCCGTTCGAAAGTTACACACTTCTCAGTTTCCCGGATTCCCCTGCCCTCCACCCCCCCCCCCCCAAATGGTCGGATCAGAAAAATGATTATTCCTAATTTTGTTTGGTCGGATCTCTGATATGCCTGCCAAGTTTCATGGTCCTAGCACAACTGGAAGTACCCTAACTCGAAAAAGTGTGACAAAATGCCCTAAATTTTCAAGTTTCCAGCGCCCCGCACTCCCCCCCATATGGTCGGATCGGGAAACTGATTATTTCCAGGTTAGTTTGGTCGGGTCCGTGATATTCCTGCCAAGTTTCATTGTCCTAGCTCATCTGGAAGTACCCTCACTCGAAAAAGTGTGACAAAATGCCCTAAATTTTCAAGTTTCCAGCGCCCCAACTCCCCCGCATATGGTCGGATCGGGAAACTTATTATTTCCAGGTTACTTTGGTCAGGTCCCTGATATTCCTGCCAAGTTTCATTGTCCTAGCTCATCTGGAAGTACCCTAACTCGAAAAAGTGTGACAAAATGCCCTAAATTTTCAAGTTTCGAGCGCCCCCACTCCCCCGCATATGGTCGGATAGGGAAACTGATTATTTCCAGGTTCGTTTGGTCGGGTCCCTGATATTCCTGCCAAGTTTCATTGTCCTAGCTCATCTAGAAGTACCCTAACTCAGAAAAAAGTGACAAAATGCCCTAAATTTGCAAGTTTCCAGCGCCCCGCACTCCCCCCCATACGGTCGGATCGGGAAACTGATTATTTCCAGGTTAGTTTGGTCGGGTCCCTGATATGCCTGCCAAGTTTCATTGTCCTAGCACATCTTGAAGTACCCTAACTCGGATATGTGGGACAAAAAAACTCGGACCGACCGACAGACCGACAGACGGAATTGTGATCGGTATATGGCACTTGAGCCAGAGGCTGCAAGTGCCATAAAAATTCGTTTCCTCCCTGATCTGGAACCACTACAAAACCACTAAATATAACGTTGCTTGGACCTATCTTCTAACTTGACTTGACTTATACTTCTAACCAAAGGCAGGGGCGTCATGTATGGGGGACACTCCCCCCCCCCCCGGATGTTATCTGCCAGTCGGTAGAAAATAACCGAATCGGCACGAAGGGCCGCGGTTTTTCTTAAAAACAGGTGATTTTTTCCTGAAAACAGTCGGCTTTTCTGAAAATCAGTCGGTTTTTCGTCAAAACTGTCAATTTTTCATCTGCCCAAAGAACCCTCACGTCAAGCTTCAACAAGATATATACCTCGGCTTCTTCGAAATTTATCCTGCCAACACAATTTAAGAATATAAGGTTTGCCTTTAAAACCCCGAAAATCTCGTTTTTTCTATTGTATTTACAATTTAAGAAGTCATGCGTTTCCTACCTATATAGCCGCTATAGCCTACGTTGTGTTCAGGACTGTGGATGAGGTCTTTGTTTACCTTTACCACGTCATTTAGAGACAATTTCGCGACATAAAACTCTCTTATTAAGACACTAGTTGGAATTTACTGGAACAGGGCAGAATGAATGTCAACATTACCGTCAAATCAATCAGAAGCTTGAGAATGAATCCGACCTAATCGGTCTGACTGAGGGTCATTAGCATGATATTAAAGTCTAGTAAATATTAACCTTTGGGATGCCATTGAAACCTTTGGTCTTGTTTCACTTAACGGCTGAAGATTCTCATCTTCGACCTCAGAACGTAAGACTCATGAAACCCTTTGGACGTCCTGTGCCTCTGGCCACAAGAAAGACCGATAAGAATCCAACCCGTTTTTTCCCAAAATTCGCACAGACCTGCCACTCCGTCATAGAGGCCTTGCAAGTCGAAAACCATCGATGTTCCGATCCCCCTGGCTACGCCATAACCGTGCCCATCACTGAGAGCAGGGACCCATAAGTTTCCTGTAATGACTCGCCATTCAGGGGGCTTGTCATTTCCTATGCTTCTATGTTGCTATGTTGCCCGAGCCTCACCTAGTTTCCAAAAATTCCGCTTGGGTCGAATCGGCGTTCTTGCTCAGATAGACAAAATTTGTTGGGACTATTCAGCATGCCACCAGGTACTTAAGCTCGGAAAAAAGATCCAGGACACTCTTCCATTACAGAGGAATATTCCTAGTTCAGCACAAAAGCTGCGAAAAATTTTGTCTTTCTGGATAGTTGCGTATTTTATCCCCGTGGGTATTTCTCGAACTAACTGACGCTCGGTCAAGAAGGCATCAGAAATCTCTTATTGACAAGCCCCCTGAATGGCGAGTCATTACAGGAAATTTATGGGTCCCTGCTGAGAGTGATAAGAATCATATCAGATCAACTTTGCAAACCTTTGACCCTGCTTGACCGTCCGGGTGTCCGCTCACACCGCTGCTCACCCGTAACTACCCTTTATGCCAATAAGTGACCTAAATCAACTCCATCTCGATAAACCTGGTTTTCAAGTTCTGACATCGTGAAGGCCTTGTCGTTCCAACGCCCAAAGCAAAGCGATCAAATTATCATAAACCATATGACGTCAGAGGTCTGCTCTAGGAATAAGGGTAAAAACAGGTCGAGTTTAACCACGTCTTCAGGCAAGATGCCACAGTAGTGCACGGTATTTTACTAGGTGCTTTGTGTTGTCACTTCCGAAGCTGAACAATTGACGGATATAAAAGACTGGAAAGGAATTTGAGTAAGTACGCTTGCTCTTGACAAAAATGTTTTGCGGTCGCTTGTTTTATAATTTCCATGTTTTCTCAATGATTATCTGTTTCCAGACTACTGGAAATAAAACTGCATAGATTTTAGGCAAAACTCAGCTGTCAAACTATACCGCAACTCTTTTGTCTCAAAATGATCTGCAATAATCTTGGGCTGAATGAATACTTGTTGGAATCCCAAAACATTCTTTACTTCTGATACCTGTCTTTGTGATACTTGACACTTGGTGTGGTAAAATTTTTCCGTCCTTTCGTTTACACCGGGGCTTACACGGTAACTCCTAAAGCAGTTGGAATATTTTGTTCGAACTTTTAAGAATCTCTTCGGTTAGAGTAAGGTTAATTTTCGTGGTTGGGACCCGCAGCACTATCTTTCGGAGTATGGAGAGGGGGGGGGGGGGGGGTCAGACTGATGTGGGTTAAAGGAGTTGCATCATAAGCATTCTTGCACTTGCCACGTCTAGACCCCCCCCCCCCCCCAAGACCCAAGATGAAGCCACGACTCGATTCGACCGCTGGGTCATCTAGTGGCGCGGGTCAGAAGCGCCCGACATGGGGAGGCTGGGATCATAGTTCGACTATGGATCTAACAAAATGTTTTTATTTTTGTAGGCATATGGAAAATGTGTAAAAAAGTCAAACTAATTATTTGCGTATCGATTTCTTGTAGTATTCTGTTTTCTGTTTTTTTTTCTTGTTAATTCCCGTAAGTCCAAAGAATTACGGATGTAAATTAGATCACAATAAAAACAAGACCAAAGTTTCCGATGCGATCCCAAAAATTCAATATCTGGTCCAGACAACTGGGTCTTGTCTTAGCCAGATCCAGTCATCGCCAGAATCCTTGAACATTCTTACAATTAAAATTCAGAAACAGATTAAGGCCAAATAGCCAATCATCTGAGAAAACCAAGTTCAGATATGGATTCATCATGTGTGTTTACCCGTATAAGTCATATCTGTTTTGACGAAAAGCTCCTGCCACTTCTGCCAATTTCCCGGTTTCGGCCGAACTCTAGAACTACTTGTCCGGCGAAAAAAAGGAAAGCTCAAAAACGAATTCAGGGTATCTTCTTTCCCCAATAATGAACATCTAATCAACTTCAAATAAAAATTTAACTTGTAACAAATTTTCCGACTCCAGCCGGATTCCGGTCGAACTATATGTCCAGGTAAAATATGATTGTCACACATGGATTCAGCGTCTCTTCTTACCCCTAGATCGGTTATCTAATCAGCTAGAAATAAAACTTTAACTTTTAACAATTTTCCGGTTTTGGCCGGATTCCGGGCGAACTACATGTCCGGGTAGAAAATTGTTTTCACATAAGAGTTCACCATGTCTTCCTGCCCTAAATCGGACATCTGATCAACTCTAAATAAAACTTTTAATTTTAACAAACTTTCCGGTTTGGGCCGGATTTCGGGCGAACTACTTGTCCGTCGAGAAAATGGTTTTCACCATCGTCTTCAGCATGTCTTCCTACCTCTAAATCAAACATCTAATCAACTTCAAATATAACTTTTACTTTTAACAAATTTTCCGGTTTTGGCCGGATTTCGGAGGAACTACTTGTCCGAATACAAAATGGTTTTCTCCATCGTGTTCAGCATGTCTTCTTACCCCATAATCGACTATCACATTAGCTGTTTCAAAATATTTTGTTTGCCCCTTAATCTGAACCCGTTCCCCTACCCCTAAATGTAAGGCTACAAAGCCCATTTACGAACTCGACTGGTCCGCCGACCCAACGAATCCTCACACCAAGTTTCATCAAAATATCTCATTCCCTTCGAGAGTTATCGTGCTTACAGACGGACGGACGGACAGACGGACAACTTTTGCGATGTCATAGGTATCCCTCCACTTACGTTTTGGGATCCCAAAAACGCCGCAAATTATACTAAATTCGTTATAGTGATTTCTTGAAGATAGTGAAATTGAACTAAATAATACTCAGCTTCCGAGACCCAAAAATGTCAAACTGGCCGATGATTTCTTCTTCCGACATCTCTAAACGTTCATATGGTGATATGCTTAGTTGCTTTAATCCTGTCACTCGATCTTCTCGAAGGTTTTAGTAACTCTGTTGACCTCCGCCGGGAGATCAATGAATAGTTAATGAGCAATGGCGAGCTTGCTTTCAAGAGTGAATTGTGTTCAAGTAATTTGTGGAGAACGTTGGCTACCGTGAGGATTTTGAAGAAAACAAAGGTCACTGTGTGTTCGTGAAAATCCGACCCATCGAAAACTGATTTTGTCCCCCACTTTCTCGGCCAACATGAACCAAAGGCCTTAAGGAGACCCATATCTGAACTTAATTTGGCCCAGGGGTCCCATTTTTTTTGTTTGGGGGGGGGGGTGAGGGGTTGCTATAATGTGATTACCCCCGCACGTCACTTCGTAAACACCAAAAATCAGACAGTTCGTCGACACGTCAGTTCAATCATGTCGGTTTAGACCAACGTCCGTTGACACAAACGTCTGCAAAATCCATCACTACGCCCACGATCAAAGCACTTAAAGTACGCCTCGCACTTTTTTACTTTTTATGTCTAATAGTCAAGAGTATCTGAATACTGTAAAACTAGGCTCTACTTCAACAAGTTCTGTGCTTTTGACAACACGACTTTGGTCAGTTTTAACCCTTTTCCCAGACCCTTTGCCTTCTAGCAAGAACTTGGAAAAACTCAAATAACCGGTTTTACGCATCAATAGCATAATATGCAAACACTCGTGCGGAGCATAATACCAAGAATAAATAAGGGGCCCTTATTTATTGTTCTCAATACACATGGAAAATAGTGAATCTTGGCAACTGCAAATATTAGCGAGATGTCGTCAGTGGCGTTACTAACCAAAATCTTTGGGGGGGGGAAGGTATTTACCGACTGGCTGTTCATTTTTACCAACTGTTATTGCAGAAAAACGACAATATTCAAGAAAAAATTTACAGTTTTGACGAAAAATCGGCTGATTTTCCGAAAAACCGGCTGTTCTCATGAACAAATCTACTGTATTTACGAAAAATTTCGACGCTTCGCGCCGACTGGGTCGTTTTTTAACGACTGGCTGATAACATACGGGCGTCCTCTCACCCCTCCCCTCCCCTATATGACGCCCCTGGTTGTCGCTAGCAGGTTTAGAATTCAAATTTGGTCTCGACTTTAAGAATATTTAACTGAAAAGGCAGTTTATTCTTTACCTCTGATATTTGACTATACTGCAATATTTTGACCAATCTAAGCGATTTTGTATTTTTCACCCGAGGCTCTAGTAATAACGGCCAGAACGTGCGCAGCTTGCAAGACGACCGAAAATTGATCCATACGAGGGGATTTCAAATTAAATAAACAAGAGCTGAAAGCTCACGTGGCACTTGTAAGAACAGTTAGCATGTTTGTCGGATACGGTTTGCAGTTGTCAATGCTGGATCTCTCCCGATGTGTCTTTCATCGAAGACGCGCTTGATCTAGTAAATCTAAAATGGATATTCCACTCATTGACAACTGCTTCAGAATAGAAGTTTTGTCGTACTCTGGTTCCGATTCACATATAACTCAATCAATGGTAGAAAATACTCTAGCTATGATAATTCTGCACCTGAATTGGATCTAACCAAAGTAGCTGAAAGGGTTTTCACGAGATTTCGGTGGCCCCCTTCGAGCTCCACGCATCGTTATCGGAATTGGTCCGGACTTAAAAGGGAAGATCTGAGACATTAGCTCTTGTTACTTGTCAAGTTCTATTCCCATGTCATAACCCGTTCGAAAGTTATTTTTGCCACTAAACTCCCAATTCCATATCTCTCCATCCCCCACGATGATTGAATCGGCGAAATGATTATTTCTAAGTCAATATTTGGTAGGTCCCTGATACGACTGCAAAGCTACCTCGTCGTAGACAATCTGGAAGTACCACAAGTCGTGATCACCGGCATTCCGGGCCCCCCTACAGCTCCTCCCACAATGACCCGGTCCGGTCCTGTTCTGTCAATAATGTATCTAGGGTTTATGCTGACTATTTCATCCTCCAGCCCCCCCCCCCCCCCCCCTGCCATTTACGGGATCTGGTCCAGACTTGAAAATGAACTTGTTCTCGAGTCTTGTCAAGTTTCATTCACCGACACATCACCCGTTCCAGAGTTTTGAATGTCACTAGATTTCGGATTCCCCGTTCCTCCCATCCCCCCAAGATCATCGGATCCGGGAAGAGACTATTTGTAAGCCAATCCAAGAGAGTCCCTAACATGCCTGCCAAGTTTCATGTTCATAGCACATCTGGAAGTACCCTAACTCTTGATCACCGGAATTTCGGAAAAGCACCTCGACTCCCCTCACGGTAACACGATCCGGTCCTGTTTTTTCAATAATGTATCTAGGACATATGCTTGTTCTTCCCTCCAAGTTCCATCCTGACCTCTAGACTGTGAGCGTTTCACGAGATTCGGGTGCCCCCCTCTAGCTCCCCCTCAGTCATCGGACCCGTTCAGGATTTGGAATTGATCATCAGAGACACTTACTGTTCTTGACACAAGTTTCATGCACGTCCGATCACCCGTTCCGAAGTTATGCATGTCACTAGATTCCTGAATCCCTATCCCACGACTCCCCCCAGGATCACAGGAACTGAGAAGGAACAATTTTCAAGTCATTCTGGTACAGTACCTAAGATCTCTGCCAAGTTTATGGTCCTAGTAGCCTACATCTGGAAGTACCCTAACTCGTGATCACCGGAATTCGGGGAACCTCCCCCCCCCCCACTGTGACAAGATCCGGTCCTCTTTTGTCAAAAAAGTATCAAGGGTTTATGTAGGAAGACACTTATTGCGCTTGACACAAGTTTCATGCACGTCCGATCACCCGTTCCAAAGTTATGCATGTTTCTAGTTTTCGGGTTTCCCATCCCCCCACGATCGCCGGATCGGGGAAGTGATCATTCAAAGCTAATATGGTGGGGTCCGTGATATGCCTGCCAAGTTTCATCGTCCTAGCTTATGTGGAAGCGTTTCACGAGATTTCCGGTGCCCCCTCCAGCTCCCCCCCCCAATTATCGGATCCGGCCCGGAACTGGAACTGAACATCTGAAACACCTGTTCTTGACATATGTAAAGTTTCATACATGTCCGATTACCCGTTCCAAAGTTAGTAGTTTCCGAATTCCCCATTCCTCCCCTCCCCCCACGATGGTCGGATCGGGAAGTGATTGTTTCCAAGTTAATCAGGTCGGGTCCCTTGTGCGCCTGCCAAGTTTCATCGTCCTAGCTTATGTGGAAGTGCCCAAACTAGCAAAACCGGGACAGACCGATAGAAATTACGATCGCTATATGGCATTTGAGTATGCTCAAGTGCCATAAAACCTGCATTTCTAGGATTAAAGGTTAACCGAGTAGGGCTGAGATAGGAAAACCAAGTTACCCATCATATACCCCCAACAAGATAGCTCCAGGGGGTCTTGTTTCTTGCGTTATATTTATGTTATGTAGTTTGTGTAGTACGAATAAATGTATGAATGAACCAACTGAAGTTCCTGGGAAGTGACGGATTTTCATGGTTCAACTGACATGTGGCCGGACTGTCGGGAAATTAGGGTGTTTAGTGAGGGGTTAGGTGATCCCAAAACTAAGTGACGGGATAGGCTACCGGAGATTTCGTAAGAGTTGTTCGTCTGTCCGTCTGTTGGAACGATCAACTCTCGAAGGGGTTGAGGTATGTAGCTGATAGTCGATGTAGGTGTAAGGAAACATCAGGATGAAAAATTTATGTCAAAATAGTACTATGAAGTAGTACGAAAAAGTTGCATGCAGTACTAACGATGCTACTACATGCTTCTACTTCAAGGCTACCGTGTTGCTGCATACTACTATATGCTACTATTAGCAAGACAGGATGCTACTATGGCAAGACAGGATGCTACTGGATACTACTGCATAAGATTGGACCAGTCTGAGGCACATTAAATGATAGTATTCTTTGCTATTACATAGTAGTATTACATGCAACGTTTTCGTACTACTACCATACCACTACGCAGGCTAAAAATTTTTCATCGGGATGCTGAAGGCGAATCTGAAAATTATTTTCTCACCGTACAAGAGTTTCACCCGAACTAAGGCAGAACCGGAAAGTTTGTGAAAAGCTCAAGTTTAATCTGAGGTTGATAGAGGTTTGATTTAGCAAGTTAGAAGACATGCTGAATCGGAATATGACTAGTATTTTCTTGACGGACAAGTAGTTAACCCGAAATCCGCCCACACCCGGAAATTTAGCATGAAGTTCAAAGTTTAACTAAAAAGCCAGCTAATTTTTGTTTCATTTAACTGAATAAACAGCATTATTTGGAATGTGTTGAGGGATTTTTTTCTTTTACACTATTTGCTCTAATATGATGTTCAGAGTATCTGTCCTCAGAACACAAAATTCTACTCTGACGCAGAAAATTTGAATCTCAACGCAAACGTGGCTTTTCAGTTGCCAGATGATCAGCTTACGGAAGGAAGCTTACTGCGTTACTTTATCATAAATCATTTTCGAGAAGCATACAATACACGCACAAGCGCATAGAAATGCCACAAATCCGACAGGGTTCAGGTTCAGGTTCAGGTTCTTTTAATAACAGACTAAATAACAAAATGTCCAGAGCCCGGCTGAGAAGACAAATTCGTAATGCACGGGATGGAAAGACTTCTTTAAATAAATACAACATTTATACTTCACTACATGCCGTTCATACAAATGGAAATATGCGTATTCCCCCGTCAGCACCCGGTCCCCAACGCCACCCGTTGACACGTCAAGCGAAACAAACAATAAAAAAAAATAAAACTAAAGATAACAAGAACCGAGGGATAGTGATTTCAGTCCAAGGAACGATCCTGGACTGAGTATTCACATCCCCCAGGCTCAGTATCTTCAAAACCAGATAAAATGGGAACAAACTTAACCTCCCAAAGGCAATCCGCACACTTATCACGAAACAAATTCTCAATATAACAACATAAATTTAAGTTTACGTTTGGTTGTTTGAATTGACTGTGAAATGTCCAAATTAGAAGTATAAATATTCCAATTCCGAATTACTGAGTTTCGAAGCGAAAATTTCGATCTTTCAGTTATAATTCTTGGCTGATACAGTTTATTAAAATTTCTAGTTAGATGTCCGTGTTCAATAGTTTTAAGCGGGAAAAGGTTCGAGGAACGAAAAAACGAGGGAAGCAAACCACGGTCATACTTCAGTTTGAAGAGGATAGATTCAACAGTCACAAAATGTCTTAAAGGAAGGATATTAAGAAAGCAATAAAGAGAATCTGTTGACGACTTCGCTGGATATAATTTAGGGGAAGGCAGGTAATTCTTAAGGACCCGCAACGCTTTGTTCTGTTGTCTTTGAAGTGGCGCAATATGAGAACTAAATGTGTTAAGGTATACAAGTGATGAGAACATTAAATGGGAATGAATAAGAGCATAATAAAGTGATCGCATTGCTTCAAGGGGAAGGGATGACCTGAGTCTTCGCATTATCCCTATATTTCTCCCCAACTTCATACGCAAATTTGATATGTGAGGCTTCCATGATAGATTAGAGTCAAGGAGGACTCCAAGGTATCGCATAACTGTTGCTCGTGAAATCTTTATTTTAAAATCACTTGACTCAATTAGTTGAAGCTCAGGAACAGCAGCGTTACATCGAGAGAAGACCACGAATTTTGTTTTATCAGCGTTAAGAGCTAGGTTATTTGACTCAAGCCACAATAGAAGATGGTTGAAAGCTTCTTCCAATACAAGTTTCAGACTGTTCATATCTTTCCCTGACACAGTACATGCAGTGTCATCCGCAAATTGCAAGTTTAACCCAAATATTCTCATGGAATTATTCAGGTCGTTAACATAAATTAAAAAAAGTAAGGGACCAAGTATTGAGCCTTGCGGGACACCAGCAATATTAGATTGTCGAGTCATTTCGGATGAAACATCACCTCCATCAACATACTGAGAACGGTCCTTAATATAAGATGCTATTAGGAAATTCCACTATGTGAAGATTGATTATTCGTAAATAGCAGAGCAACGAAGTAAGGCATTTTCACCGAATTTCAAGATTCTTTAAGTGAATAGCTTATGGGTAACTAGATTGTCCTTTCTCAACCCCTTCTGGCTAAACTTTAAAACCCAATGATTTAGTCGAAATAGACTCAGGAGTCTGCTGTTGCAGCTTTCAAACATGCTAAAGATCGATTAGAGATTCGATATCGGGGCAAGGAGGCATGATGAATTCAATTTTGAACTCAATTTTCTTGACGGATGAGCTGACAAAATTTTCCAAAACCCGGAAATTTGGATCGAAAGGTTCGCCTCTCAACACAATGTCACCAGCTATTTTGCTTTGCATGCAGTTCGCGGAGAGTACTGCTAAAAGGAGGAACTGGGCCAAGTGGTCAAGTTGGTCTGAAGTCAATGGTCTGAAGACATGTTGCATGATGTATCCAAATCTGAACTTGGTTATAGGATATAGTAAAATGCTAAAGGTGTTTGGCGAAGATCGGAAATCTACAAGATTCTCTTGCCTGGGTCAAGTAGTCCAATAAATATACAATATTTGGGATCCCATCGAAACCTTTCGTCTTGTTACAGGTGAATAGACATTTATGTGAACTGACTTGTGTGCAAACTGACGGCACCCCGGGGGAGAGAGGCTCCCCTAGAAGGTTCCCCCAGTGATAATTCGTAAATCCAACTCTTTGTTTAATTCTAGAGGCCGATAATGGATATACAAGTCGAGAGCCTTGCAGCCGCGGATATCATGCCGGATCTTAATGAGCAAAGACTATTAGGGGAATTCTGTGATATAGTAATTATTTCAGAGGATGGTACTGAGTTCAAGGCCCACAAAAACATACTGGCAGCGAGATCTCAGTACTTCCGAGACATGATGCAGAGCTCGTGCAAAGAGGCAAGACTGAACAGAGTAGAGTTGAAAGAGAGACGCGTGGTCGTCCAAGAAATCCTTAACTACATTTACGAAAGGAAAGTCACAGTTGGGGAAGCGACATCTGTCGACCTCCTACGGGTTGCTGACTGCTACGGCTTCGTCAAGCTTTTTGACACAATGGAAAAATACATTTCAGTTAACCTTGACACGGAGAACGTCGTTGACTTGGCGGCTGCGGCGCGAAAACTAAATGCCAAATTGTTGAGAGAAAAAGCGATGGACTTCCTCATCGACGAGTTTGTCTGCATTCCCAGAGCAGAGGAAATAGAAGACGAAGAAATGATTGAAATCGTAGAAAAATGCAGACAAGAAGACGTCGAGTTCTTGGCCAAAGTTGTTAGTTGGTGCAGTAAGAAGGGCAAAACAGAAATTTTGCTCAAGCTGGTACAGCGTATAGACTTTAAAAGACTAAGCGAAAAGTCTTTGCAACTTCTGCTTGAAGCATGTTTCGAAACTGAAAAATGTCAGAAGGTTTTGTCTCAGAAGCTACTCGACTATTCGGTTTTCATAAAAAATGAAGCTAAGAATAATGAGTACAGCGTAAGCCAAATTGCTGCATTTAGCATCCTTCCACCAACGAATTCTAACGTGTATCATTGTCATTGGAGGTACGGAAACGAAGTCCCAAGGTATTTCGTTCGTTCGTTAGCCGATGAAAGTCTTATAGTTGGTGGAGGCCGTTACTGGAACCCGAGAGGTATGACACTTATGATTTACAACGAAGGAAAAGTGCTGCGAATGCATTATGCTTGTTTCGAATCCGATCCAGACCTTGGGTTGATATTACCGTTCCCACCGTTGGGCGGGACTGTTGAACTCTACAGACTACTTGGTGATGTCTCTTGCAAAGGAACTGCGTTGAAAGTGGGAAAGAGGGTTCATAGTTCACACTTCCTAGCGAAACAAAAGCCTAATTTGGACTCCAACAAGATAGATGGCAATTTCGTTGTGACCCAAGTTGAGGACATCTTAAGGGTAGAGATTGCTGATATTGCCTCGGCAAGATCACAACAGTGTGCCATTTTCGTGAGTGAAAAGGATAAATGTTTTCGAGTTGTACTGTTAAAAGAGTACGAGTTTATGTTCGCCGATAAAAGCGTTGCACTCAGATTTCCCTTTAAAGTGGGGAAGCCGTACCGCATCAGGATATACAGTCTCACATAGGGAGGGGTTTACGTGAAATTTTACTTTTTTCTATCTGTTTTGCTATCTTTTGAAAGAAAAAGTAACCTGAGAAAAGGCCAGGATGTAAAAGGATATACGCGGATTTCAAACATACTGTTTATTCCCCTAATTTTTGTAAACGACTTTAATAAAGGTTACCTACAAACGACAAGCCTGGCAGTTCTCTGATGCCCGGGCCCCACTGCGGACAGGCATGTTCGTAAATCGGTCCAGACCGTTTTAAGACTGTTTTTTTTAGCGATTTTTAGACGTTCCTCCCTCAGCCCCTTCGTGAAATCTGGGATGGACAAATCCATCTCCCGTTTTTAATTTGTTATGAATAACCAATGAGAGAGGAGCGTCCTAAAACTTTTGAAAAAAAACGGTCTTAAAAACGTCTAAAAACCGAATTAAGAACAGGTATGTCCGCAATGGGGCGGACATGAGAGCTTCCTCTCTCGAAGGCCACTGAGCTTAGGACCAGAAAAAAAGGTCACTGCAGGTTGTTTCAACTATTTTCCATCCAAGTTCCGTTCCAGGCTCATCCGATCGGTGATGGACCATCCACGTCAATATAGGCTTGGGCAACAATCAACGCTGGTTTCCCTACTTTTGGCCGAGCTTTTACCGACAACACTGTGCGGAGACGGAAGAAGAATATCAGCGAACAAACTTCTTCAGCACATGCGAAAGGTACTTCGACGTATAACTAACTATACGAGCGTCAAACCATGTGTCGGCTTAGCATAACCTTGCTCCGCACAACCCTACGCAGGGATTTCTGTAATCAACTGTCATAACATTCTTCGAGAAAATAATTCAAATGGAACGACTGGCCTAGGTAGCATAACAGTTAACTTAGCATCATTTTAAAAGGACAGCGCCGTTTACGTATTGGTATCGTAGCCCACCCATATTTTTCCAGTAAGATTTATGATGGGGGAAACACTGGTAAGCTCAAGACACTCCTAAGAAATAATTAGATCATGAGAAAGTATCGACGATTTAGACTATGGAGCAAAATTCTCAGAGTTTAAGTGTGTATGTATGTAATTGTGTTCAGTTGTCAATCAGTGAGCTTTTCAGTTGTATTTGTTGATTTTTTGTTTCCTATGACAGTGTTATGTTTTTGTTCGTTTTGTTTTTTTTTCATTTTTGTACTCCGTCCTTTTTCTTTTTGAATGACGGGAATAAATAAATAAAAATATGGGAGGCAAGTAAGTTAAACGAACATACCTGTCGCTGCCACTCGTTTTTGCATTCGGATATCTTAGTGTAGGTGTTGCCCATCATAGCGATGAGTAGATTGACCAAGAGAACTGCGACGATGGCCATGTAGATAACAAACAAAGTCTGAAAGATAGTAAGTTAATTTTTATTTAATTATTTTCTTAACCACTAATAACATCAACGGTAGCCTAAATAGCGGAGTAAACTCAAGAACAAAGAAAAAAAGAGAAACATAAACTACGAAAATAAACTTAATACATAATAAACTCATTCAAGGTCGTTCTCGCAAAACGAACTCAAGCGCCCACGATAACTTGAGATCAGTCTGAAGAATCCTCAACTAAGACGCGTTAGGCAGCCTGGAAATTTCCTGGCTTTCCTGGTTTCCTGGTTCGGCGGCTATTTTCAGCAGGTAAAATCTGTCGCGTCTGGTCCGAATCTTCTTGGACAAAGTAGGTGATCGTTCCCTCCCTACCGGAATTTCACCATTTTTTTGCAGTAGCAATTTTATAACTTTAAAAAGCTCAGCATTTCCGTACGAATACAGGACCTGCCACGAATTCTGGTCCGCAATTGCCAGTCGCTGGTCGTCTTGCCGCGGTGTGATGAAAAATGTGTAGCCTGCGTAGTTGTATGATAGTTGTACGAAAAAGTTGCATGTACTGATATGTAATAGTAAGGAATACCATCATTTGGTGTGCCTCAGACTAGGCCAATCTTAAGCAGTAGTCAGTATCATCCTGTCTTGCTATAATAACATCCAGTCTTGCTAATAGTAGCATGCAGTAGAATGCAGTAACACGGCAGCCTTGACATAGAAGCATGTTGTAGCATCAGTTCGTGCAGCATGCTACTTTTTCGTACAACTTCGTACTACTAAATTTTTCATCGGGTACTATTCAACTGTACGTCGTACTTGAGTTCCGCGATTCCGGAGTCATTGAAAACGACTTTCTGTTGACCTCGTTTAGAGAGCTTACAACATCTGCTGCAAAACCATCTGACCGCGAAGAACCTTTTAGGATGAAAAACAGCATAACTTAGCTGAAACAAAGTCTTAAAACCAATAGCACGGGCCGGCAAAACCCTAGCTCTTTCACCTGAATTCACAAATAGCTATAGGAGTTATCCTTTCAGACATCGTAGGCATGCTCCACGATTCGCCGAAACGACTTTCTCATAGACTAGTTTTGAGACATTTCAATATCTGCTCCGAAATCATTCGACCGTGAACAATATCATGGGATGAATAGTAGCCTACTTCTGGATGAAACAAAGTCTTAAAAGCAATATCACCCTAAGCGACCCCAATCCCGCCATATTTCGTTCAGATATCCTATTTTTCTGGATCCCGGATTTTCTGAGAACGATCTGCTCCAAAACCACCCGACCAAGAATAATTTGTTAGGATCAATTTATGCTAGCGAACTACCTTGCTATTTAGTCGTAGCCTATTCCTACTTGAAACTGGTATGATACGATATAATTCCAAAAGATGACCATCGGGTCATAAAAAGTATCAACAACCCAGCGATCAATATATTTAAAATCAACCCCACTCAAACAAGTATCCTGATGTTCTATATATCTCCAGAAGCCTCCGTAATCCACTTATATCCCCCAAAATTTAGTCCTCATTATCTGGACCACCTCCCCATGCCTTACCCTATTAAAGTTTAACTGAAAAGCCAACTTATTTTTGTGTCATTTAAATGAACACACCGAATTATTTGGATTCTGCAAAAAAAAAACAAAATTTCCACTATCTGCTCTAGTTATGACGTTCAGAATATCTGCCGCCGTCCCCACAGCGTAAATTCTACTATGACGCGGGAAATTTTAATCTTAACACAAACGCGGCTTTTCAGTGGGCAGTGGTGCGGAAAATTGCTTGATGCCTGAAAAAAACCCATAAACCTTTCTCGTAAGGCATACAACAAAAATACAAGCGCAAAGAGGTACCACAAATCACATGGAAATTTCACTATTTGAAAATCGATCTTTCGTGGATAGCGGAACAACGAAGTAACGCATTTTCAGCGGGCCTTCAAGCGTAAGGGAATAAGTGATAGCAAACTAGATTGTTCTATCTCAGCCCTTTTCGGTTGAGCTTTAAAGATCTCCCTCCTTAAATCATCCAACTCCTTACACTCACACATCAATTCGAAAATACTTTTTCTCCTCCACACATCGGAGATACGAGCAGTAGTAGAGTAGTAGTCATCTCGCTTTCTATCAATCAATCAATCATCGTATTTATTCCTGAATATCTGTTTTACAACATGATAACATAGGACTGTCAAATTAAACAAAATATAATTGATACATACAATTCATTTTAAAACTTGTACGACTTCGTAACTTGTAACAAAATTAGACGGTATGTCAAACATAAAAATATTAAATATGTAATACTAGATTATTTGTCAAAACATTATACGTGTCTTCACTTGATAAAAAACTTCACGAAATATGGCACAAGTGACATAAGGAATCTATCAAAAGAGTGACTAGGTGGGTTTTGTAGCGTTAATTTATTTGCCGTTCTGGTGCGTGCTTGTTCGCCATTCTTTACTGCGTAGTCAGGCGGAATACCCCTGTGCTTTTCTATATTTCCTCCGAATATTTGTCCCTGCACCAGCTATTCGCCTTCACAGAAACCACGCACTGACATACCCAAATTTGTGTGCTTCCGCAATACACTTCCTCCTCACAGGTCTCTTCGGCTTTCGTATAAATCGCAGATATTGCTGTATTCTATCGAGTTATTATCAGTTACAATTCTGCTATTATTTTTGGCCCGGCGTGATAAAGAAGAAGATCAAAGCGATAATCGTTTTGCCTACAATGATAGCTTTCGTCCACGGCCTCTCGTTTCTGCTGTGTTACCAAAATGTTCAGTAACTGTAATGCTACGTATACACGGAGGGTATTTACCCGTAACAGCAACAAAAACCCGGGTATTTTGGACTTCAATTTCGTGATCTTTTCACCCGGGTATATGTTTGTCGAGGGGTATTCTTCGACGTCAGCAACAATAAAATTGGATTTTCGAGGAACAATTCTGATTATGCCAATGTAACAAGTGGTCCAAATAGACACATGTTGGTATCCATTGTAGAGAGATATCCTGAGCCTTACAACCTTGTAATTTATTGCCACATGACAGTACTCTCCCTTGAAAAATACCCGAGTACCGTGTGAACACTTTCCCTTCGATCTCGTCTCACGGGGAAAAATACCTGACGTGTAAATTCCGGTTCAGCGCTTGCAAGCGGACTAGTTTCTGTTAATCCCCCTATGCCTCACCAGCAGCACTTATTGACAGACGTAGTAAGACAGATCCACAGGTTTATGAGACGAAAATGTGTTTCCCAGGTAAAGGATCATTTACACGGCAGGTATTTTTCCCCGGAGACGAAAAGGGAAAGTGTTCACACGGTACTCGGGTATTTTTCAAAGGAGAGTACTGTCATTGGCAATAAATTACAAGGTTGTACAACATGTGTTCATTTGGACCACTTTTTACATGGGCAAAATAAAAATTATTCCTCGAAAATCCAATTTTATTGTTCAAGTTCGCGAAATTGAAGTCCAAAATACCCGGGGATTTGTTGCTGTTGCGGAGAAAAATACCCGAGGAGTACGGGTAAATACCCTCCGTGTAAACGTAGCTTAATGGGGATTTTGCATATGCCTCAGTAGTAGAAACTGAAAGTTGCCCACCACCTTGTGGATCCGAATTTTTACTACGGGTTTGTTCCAGCTCCTCTTCGTAGTTACTTCGGAGTAACTACGTGTGACGTAAAAAATTAACTACTACCTGCAACGGTCGAAGTTGCTACGGGACGAGATAACGCGTGTTTCTTGAATGCAAGAAGAGATGGGGACTGCATGGGGAAGGACGAACAGAAAAAATTGTTAATTTTGTTGCAAAAGAACAGCTTGATAATTATCTTGAAACAGATTCTTCAAGTGTAGGAAAGGAGCTAATGCTTCAGACTTGTTAATGGAGCCGTGGCATAGACTATGCCCGTTAATTCTTTGTCTCTATTTCGGTTGTCTTTTTGGTCGCTAAATCTTTATTTTCACATACAATTGTTTCCTAGCCGGAATCGCAGTAGTCTTTCCTATTCCCTTGCACATTTTTTAAAACAATGTTTATTTCCTTATCAGGAATGGAATGCCCAAGATTCTAGAATCTAGAAGCCAGTGCTGTATCAATTTTCAGTTTCTTCTCCTACAATATGTGCAATACTAATAATAATACAAAGAGGATGGGGAATGTGGTCCACCAGTCTCTTTCGTGGAACACACCAGTGTCACTGTTCTGAACCACAAGTCTCATAATAATTGCGCTAGAACCAAAATTCTCAGAAACGAGACCAGCAGTCTCAAATCGAGACCAGCAGTCTCAAATCGAGACCAACAGTCTCATCTAATTTCCAATTTTTGGGGGGTAAAAAAGTGTTTTCTTTGTTTTTCTCTGAAAGTCCCTTGAATTACACGTTTTTGATAGCATGACAGTTAGAGTGAAGCTTGGGCTTTCCATACATGTATTTATCTCTGCTATTGGCTTGGCACTTCTCAGCCACTGGGCTCTGAAAAAGCAAACAAATTTATTTTCTTGTTTTCTGTGTTGTTTAATAGAATTCTGCTACTCTACCAACTGCTACAGGTAAAGGGAAGCCTGGGCTTTCAAACGATATAGGATTCACTGTTACTGGATTACCCAGTGTCATCTTGGGTTGCTCTGAATTTATTTTTTGGTAAACAAATGTAATTTCTGGTTTGTCCGCCATCTTTTTCTCAACCTCTGCTATATTCTCGGTTAACCATGGAACGAATGACCATTTGTTCTCGGTCGTCGAAAGTAAACTTTTAGTCGACAATCTCAGTCGACTGGAGAAATCGAACGCTATCAGTCAACTGAGAATAGCAAATAAAACGGCGAGAAGATGATTTAAGTTAACTGAAAATGCGAATTGAACGCAGCTCTGGTGAGCGATAATAGGTTCCATCGAGCGATACTTGACCGCTTACTGTAGTTGTGTAGAGAATGCCCCAAAATTGTATTTTAAGCATGGAAAATGCATGGAAACTAGTACCGGACCAGGCAGTCAGGTGAACTGAACAGTGAGACAACAAAACATTCAACAGTGTCAAGCAGAACAGTTAAAACAAGACCAAAGGTGTCGAAGGGATCCCAAAAATCTAATATTTGACTCAGGCAATCGGGTCTTGTCTTCGCCAGATCCAGTCTTCGCCAGGCTAATCATCACAGAAAACCAAGTTCAGATTTACCTCTATAAGCCATATCTATTTTGACGATACTGACCGAGACTTCCTGCTTTACTTCTGCCAGATTTCCGGTTTCGCCCGAATTCCGAACGAACTACTAGTCCAGCAAAAAAAGAAAATTCAGAAACAAATCCAGCGCATCTTTATCCCTATAAAGAACATCTAATCAACTTTGAATAAAAGTTAAATCCGGTTACAACAGGATTCCGGACTAATTATATGTCCGTGTAATCAAAGATTGTCATATACAGACTCAGCCTCTCTTCTTACCCCTTAATCTGTCATCTAATCGAACTTTTCGTTTTGATAAATTTTCCGGTTTTGGCCGGATTCCGGGCGAACTACTTGCCCGGCGAGAAAATGGTTTTCACCACCGTGTTCAGCATGTCTTCTTATCCCTTAATCGAACATCTAATCAACTTCAAATAAAACTTTTACTTTTAACAGACTTTCCGGTTTTGGCCGGATTCCGGACGAACTACTTGTTCGGCGAAAAAATGGTTTTCACCATCGTCTTCAACATGTCTTCTTACCCCTAAATCGACCATTCAATCAACTTCAAATAAAACTTTTACTTTTAACCAACTTTCCGGTTTTCGCCGGATTCCGGACGAGCTTTTTGTCCGGCGAGAAAATGGTTTTCACTATCGTGCTCAGCATGTCTTCTTATCCCATAATCGACTATCACATTATATGTTTAAAAATATTTCATTTGCCCCTTAAATTAAACCCCCTCCCCCACCCCTAAATGTATGGCTACAGAGCCCATCTACGAACTTGACCTTACTCTTGACCCAAACAATCCTCACACCAAGTTTCATCAAAATATCTCATTCCCTTCGAGAGTTATAGTGCGCACAGACGGACAGACGGACGGACGGACAACTTTTGTGATGTCATAGGTATCCTTCCACTTACGTTTTGGGATCCCAAAAAACACAGATAATGAGATTATCAGAGGAACCCAGCAAGAAACTGACTAAGCCAATATCAGAGATACATGTATCTGTGGAAAGCCCATGCTTAAATCCACCAAAACTGGCCGTAAAAGTAGAACATTCCAAGAAATCGCAGAGACAAACCAGAAATTACATTTGTTTACCAAAAAATTTTTTTCAGAGCAACGCAATATGACACTGGGTAATCCAGTAACAATGAATCATATATCGTTTGAAAGCACAGGCCTCACTTTACCTGTAGCAGTTGGCAGAGTAGCAGAATTCTATTAAGCAACACAGAAAACAAGAAAATAAATTTGTTTGCTTTTTCAGAGCCCCAGTGGCTGAGAAGTGCCAAGCCAATAGCAGAGATAAATACATGTAGGGAAAGCCCATGCTTCACTCTACCTGTCATGCTATCACAAACATGTAATTCAAGGGACTGACAGAGAAAAACAAAGAAAACACTTTTTTACACCCCAAAAATTGGAAATTAGATGAGACTGTTGGTCTCGATTTGAGACTGTTGGTCTCGATTTGAGACTGTTGGTCTCGTTTCTGAGAATTTTGTTTCTGGCGCAATTATGGTTCAAAACAGTGAGATTGGTGTGTTCCACGAAAGAGACTAGCGAGGGGTTGCTCACTCGCTGGGCACCACTGTACACCCTCGCTGGGCACTGGCTGTGCACCGCTGGGCACCGGCTGGGCACCACTGTACAACCATTTTGGGAGTGAGCAACCCCTCGGAGACTAGTGGACCACATTCCCCATCCTCTTTGTATTATTATTAGTATTGTATATATTGTAGGAGAAGAAACTGAATATTGATACAGCACTGGCTTCTAGATTCTAGAATCTTGGGCATTCCATTCCTGATAAGGAAATAGAAATTGTGCTAAAAAATGTGCAAGGGAATAGGAAAGACTACTGCGATTCTGGCTACAAAACAATTGTATGTGAAAATAAAGATTTAGCGACCAAAAAGACAACCGGAATAGAGACAAAGAATTAACGGACATAGTCTATGCCATGGCTCCATTAACAAGCCTGAAGCATTAGATCCTTTCCTACACTTGAAGAATCTGTTTCAAGATAATTATCAAGCCGTTCTTTTGCAACAAAAACTAACAATTTTTTCTGTTCATCCTTGTATGGAAACCCCAAGCTTCACTCTACCTGTCATGCTATCACAAACGTGTAATTCAAGGGACTGATAAGCGAAAAACAAAGAAAACACTTTTTTACCCCCCAAAAACTGGAAATTAGATGAGACTGTTGGTCTCGTTTCTTAGACTTCTGGTTCCGGCGCAATTATTATGAGACTTGTGGTTCGAAACAGTGAGACTGGTGTGTTCAATTTTCAAAACGGCCGTGAGACTGGTGGACCACATTCCCTACCATGACAAAGCACCAGAAAAGGCTTTCGCTTCGAAATAGCTCTGAGAAACTTTTAAATTTAAACTGAAATTTAATATTATGTAGTGCAAAAATTGCCATCTGAGTTACAGGCATTTGAAATTCACTCCTACCAGAATCCCAATCAAGTCACCAGACCGACCGGTAAACCGTCAACGAGGTCGACTAGAAATTATTTTAATTAGCGAAGTATATTTGAATAGAAGCTAAAGGCCAAGTACAGCTGAAAAACACACAATAATGTCCTGTTTACTTTAGCTGTCCCGAGTTCACTTCTCAAGACGGCTCTTGGAAAGTGGAAGTTACTAAAGATGGTATAGTATTATCTTTACAAAAAGTTACTAAGTAACGTTCTTGCTTGTGCGCACGCCCCCGAGTGAAAATAAAGATAGAGACAATTTTATAGTTCCTCTGACCCTATTGTCACGATACAAACCATGTATACGTGATTGGTCATTGTTTTGTTTTGGTTCTATTTGCGTCTAAAGTTGCTATAGTCTAATAGTTTTGTATCATTCTCAGTAGGTACCTGTCAATAATTAATGACGCGGCTTTTATGGTCTGGTATGGGAGCAAAAAGGTTTAGGGCTCTGAGGGGGATCGAACCCTCAGTCCCAAGTCACTTTTGTTGTGAAGCAAAACGTTGTTCAACCGTAATGGGATCGATTCTGCGTCCTGTGTGATGGGTACCTCGCACTTTAGCGCTCACGGCTATCCTTACTTGTAATGAGGGCTGAATGTATGAAGTGCAACAGTTTATGGTTCAAAATAAGACCGAAATTATTTGACTCGCTGTCTGAGGGCATTTGAAATAGTTTGGTACAATTGGTCCTTGGATTATACATGTTTGGATAGTCCGCCTTATCTCTGACTTTTCCGAGGAATTTAAAAATAGATGGTCGTGTCTTTTTAAGTTACTCCTGTTTGAAGATTTCCTCTAGTTGCGGCCGTCAGGAGAAAATGCACGAGTCTTAAACTCGGCCTTACCGTTATTTTTTTTTTTTATCTAGACCAAAATCAAGGTGGTAATACGACTTCCGAGCCTGACAAGCTGGCTTTAGCAGAATCTTCTGATAGACGGCGTCACTTCTGAAATAGCAGTAGTATTTTGTTCGGCTTTTGCTTTTCCTTTTTCGGCTATGGCTTTAAGCTTTTTTGGAGATTTTCCCCTTTTGCCAAGTCGTCTTTTCTACTAAGTACTTATCTCTTTTTCTTGGATAAAAATTATAACGATAATCCACTTTTAAAGGCAATTCGTGAGAATGCAGAATGCCGTTCTGGACATTTTTACCGACTTTTCCGTCGACTGTGCTATTGCCCCGAGCCACCGAATGGTTAAAATGAGTGTATATATTTAGTAAGAAAATTCATGTGTTAGTGTAATCTTATTATGTGATGTGTAATATCACGAATTAAATAAATTGATTGATTGATTAGTTTTTGTACAGATAGTTGTCAACTAAAGCGAGTTTCTTTTTGCAAGGCGCGAAGAAAGGCGAAAGTCGGGTTTGCCTTTTTGACCATAGCGGGATATGGTCAAACAGTTCCAAGGACCGTTTAGAAAAACGCAAAAAAAGTAAGAAGTCTTTAAAACGGCAAGTGAAAAGGAGAACAAAGACGCACCAGCAATTGGAATCAACCGCTAGCCGATTCCGTTCTAACTCTCCTTTCTTAGTAATTACGTTTAAATACTCATTGACTAAGGACGTATAGAACATCAC
Source organism: Branchinecta sandiegonensis (assembly GCA_030848855.1). Classification (NCBI taxonomy): domain Eukaryota; kingdom Metazoa; phylum Arthropoda; class Branchiopoda; order Anostraca; family Branchinectidae; genus Branchinecta; species Branchinecta sandiegonensis. The sequence goes on from JAUPMV010000012.1 coordinate 2,051,534, forward strand.
TCAGGAAATATGGGGAACCTCAGAATCTATAATTCTCTGTCTTTTTTTTCACTAGTGTGCTCCCCGTAACTTTTTGACAAGCTGGAACGGCGAAAGTGACTGAAAAGTAACTATTTAGTAATTTTCGGGCCGAGCTGGAACGAACCCTATATCTACGCAAGTGTTGATTATGAGGCAACCAGGGGGCTAATAGAAAGTAGCCCACCTGGAGCGATGAAGTGGAATAAGGCCGATTCACGTAGGCATCGTACTTCTCCGAGAAACCGCTTGCTTGCTTGAAATTACTGTGTCATCAGTTCTTTGCGTAATTCGTGGCTTCACTCACGTGGCTTCTCTGCCTGTATGTAGAAATGTACGAACCCTAGAGAGGTGGGGGTTGTCGTCAAAACGTCCCCATTCGAAACGTTCCCTGACGAAACGTCCCCGACAAATCGTCCCCGTGACAAAACGTCCCCATGACAAAACGTCCCCACGACAAAACTTCCCCGATCAAAACGTCCCCATGGCGAAACGTCCCCGGCCATAGAATATTTTTTTCGTTGCTGAGAGGGATAGCTAGGCCGATTTGACTGCTGATTGCGTCATCAGCTCAGACAAAAAATGTTTTTGGAATATAAACTTTTGAAAACCACGATGGGTTGATTGCTTCAGCATTTAACCGACCTAGAACTGATCAGTTACGAGTCAATTATAGCAAGGCATCTTACACTACTTGTTTTAACTGAAAACAATACAGTTATGAAGCAGCCGGTCCTATATCCGATCTTTCCTGCTTATAAGGAATGTTCCCACATGTGTAATGCACAAACTGAAGTTTTCTTTTTACCTCGATCATGCACCTGAAGATCGAGGCGAACTTAAAAATCTATGCCTGGGGACGTTTTGCCGTGGGGAAGTTATGCCACGAGGACGTTTTGACACGGGGGCGTTTTGTCACGGGGACGTTTCGCGGGGGACGTTTCGCCAGGGGACGTTTTGTCACGGGGACGTTTCGTCGATAAGCCGAGAGGCGGTTGACTAAATATTTATATTTTGTTTTGTTTTTGTACTGTTAGAATATGGCTTATTACCAGAATAAATGTATTAAACCGAACTGAACTGAATTGTAAGTGATAATACCTGTCTGGTCAGCAGGAAGTTTCGGTAGAATTGTGACTTTTGTTCGAGCTGTATTATTTTTGTTTCAGAGACTGTAATAACTACCATCTTTTCATCATAACTCTTAATAGCTTTTTGGGACAAGTCTGGAAAGGATAATAACCCTGGAGACCTCAGTTCCACTAGAACTCACAAACAGAAGTTCTCTGTATAGATTTCCTAACTTTTCCCTCGAATTTTCAATGCACATCACTAAGCAATGTCGCGCAAGAAAGAACATTTGCCAGAAACAAAAACTTTGTTTCAAGATAGATATTCGCAATGTCCCAGCCATTTTAAAACACGGCCGATTATATGAAAATTCCAAACCAATGTTGCCACTTTCTCTGATGGAACCTGTGACAATTGGCATTCTGGCACCTTTGTAATTCGGCCCTTTTTTCAAGTTTTTAGTGAAAAACTTGTAAATTCTGAGGTTCCAATTTACACCTATAACAGAAGCTAATATCAATTACACAAATAAATCCTTTCGTCGGAAAATAGCCTCCTTGAAATTGGCGAAAATGATTTGAAATCGGAGGATTTTTGCCAGAACTGCGATTTCCTGTGACAAATTTTTCAAAGCTGTGAATGTGGGAAGTAAAAAACCTGTGACAAATAACACAATTCTGCGACGAGTGGCAACACTGCATACCACCGTCAGTTGTTTGAGGTTCGTCAGTGACTTTACACTGAACTTGACTGAACCGAAAAACACCTATATACTGTTGGGCGATATTCGATACGATAATCGAGATACCGATAATACTGAAAAATATCGATATTTTGATATTGACATTTCAAACATCGATATTTTCGATAGTTGCATTACGATGAGCAACAGTTTTATCATTCGGATTTTTCAGAAGAAAAGAACGAATAGGGTTTCAAACTTGATCGGTTGGGGAGGAGAAACAGGCTGGGAAGGGAAAGCGTGGAAATGCTACTATTTATTAACGGGAATGTTTGATTCTGTCATTTTAGTTCAGTTCTTTTCTTGTTAAGTTTTTTGTATGAAAAATGTAGCAGTATAAACAGTTTCCAATATCGGTTTACGATAATCGAAATATCGATAATCGAATTTGAAAATACCTAAATATCGATATTCCTAAATATCGCCCAACACTAAAAACAGCAGTGAAAAGAGGACACGTCACGGGAAGAACGCCAGGAAAGGTCACCCAAACGAATCCTCAAAAATGACCCAAATCCTATGTAAATCAGTCAACAACCTTTATTGCGGTAACGTTTCTAGCTCTTCGCTGGGCACAGGACGATTCTTCATCGACACGAAGGATTTGTTATCAAGATTATTCCTGGTTAATGCTTGTTGGGAACCGTCCGATTCCGTTTCTCACCCTATTTGAATATTCCGCGCTTCTCCTATTTATAACGCCATCCAGCAGTGTTGGATAAAGTTAACAGTAATACATCTTGATTTCTGCGTCACCAGTTCAGTTGGTAGACAGCTGTTAAGTTAATTAAGTTAACCAGATTAATGGCTTGAAATATTTTAAGTTGATTTGGAGTAATTTTAAGGTAACCTTTTCGGATTATTATATTAGTTACACAAATTAAGATATGTAATGATAATTCATTAATTCTGAATTGAAGTATTCATTCTTAAAGTAAAAGATTTATTATTTATTGGGTTCCTGACTTTCCTGACTTCACGTATGCCCGGCTTGTACATTTGTAAATACTCGTTATTAAACGTTACTTAACGTTGGACTGGAGGAATTGGCGCGCCAGAGAGGTTTTACCAACGATGCAGATTGGCATAAAATAAAGCTAACTTAATTGTCAAGTTGATTGTGCGGTGACAAAGCAACCACTGCAGAATTTTATTATATGAATTTAGTAAGCAGATGTTTGTGTTCAACTTGCAACGGATTTCCACGTATCCATTCGTAAAACAGGAGCATAACTTCTTGGAATATCAAAGGGAATTATTTTCGTTTTTCCCCCAAAAACCACATGCGATTTGTTGGATGAGTTGAAATTTTTCAATGCATACGATACTGCGTCAAAACATAATGTTTTGCTTAGGTTGTCGCAGACATGGGCGAATCCGATCATGAAAGGATTCGAATCCAAATCCAGGACTAGAATCCCCCATTTCGTGCTGAGGATTCGAATCCAGATTTAATCTCCGACCTTAAAGGACATGTCTGACCTATAATACTAATGCAACCTACTTCCATAATCACTCCGTATTTTTCTAAACCCGGAGACCCCAATTCCGTACGGTACATTCTAACCCCTCTTACAAAACCACGCTGAATTTCTCACTTGGCGTGTTTTGCTACCTACGATGTGTATCACGCTGTCGACGGTTGTATGCGAGAAGTTTTTCCATCAGCAAAACCGGTTATGTAAATTGTTTCCCTGTTTTCGCTACAAGTCAACCGGTCTCGGGAAAGGCTTAAAACAGCCAGAACCGTGTGTTATTTGTTGAAAGCACAGCATAGTTTTAAAGTATTCAAATATTTTAAAATACTGTGAGTTGAAGAGTAAATAGTGCGAGGGGTCCTTTAACAAAAATCAAATCATGTACATAGGTACAGTTTAAAAATCAGAGGTGACGAAAAGCACTGATATAATCAGTGATAATCAGATAATCCAAATCCATATTATATTCAGTGATATAATCACTGATAATCAAATAACGTGGTAGATTACTGAGGATGGTTGGCGATGGGGACAGAAAAGATTGCCTTAAGCCCACTGTGTAAAAATGGGGAAATGGAAACTAGAAGAATGTAGACTATAAACTTGATCGGATTCATAAGATTGAAGGTTTGGAATCCGAGTCCGAATCCGAATCCAGCCCGACAAGCAGAAGGTTCTAATCCGAATTCGAGTTCGTCCAAAACGACGAATCCTAGATTCGGATTCGCCCATGTCTGGGTTCTCGCACCATTTATGTTGTATGTCACGCAGAAAATTGCGAGAAGTAGTTACTGTATGACTAGAGCGCAAAACTGAGCCAATGTGCTTTACATCTTCCAGTCTTCAAATAAAACGGCGCGGACCCGATCAGATGTTTGCTTGTGACAATAACAGAGAGGGGGAATCCTTCATTAAATGTCCGGATTGATGATGCTACAACCATTTCGGCTTTTAGAGAAGTCCGTGACCGAGCTATTCCTTGAGAAAAAGGAAGACTATATAGTCCCTTATTAAAAAAAAAACTGAAGTTGATCAAAATACAGAAACCCGTACAGTCATCGCCCCAATCGTGCAGCAAAAATAGCAGCCGTGTCAAAAATTAAATCTCAGGACTAGTCTTTTCTTTACAGTGGTATTTGAAAGTAATTTGCCCTACTAAGATATTTATAGTCGGTAGAAGCTTCAGTTATTTATTACAGGTTTGTTTCCTTCCCCGAGGTTGACCCAGAAGATTGACAGCCTGACGAGGACCCTTGCCAAGAAGGGCCGAAATATCGCTGATGAAGAATCGTAGCTTACGCATCCGTTGTATACATTATTTGAATATATGTTTCAAAGGCAGCTTGGGCTCAAAGAATATTTAGACTATTTAGCCCCGCTTATCCCTGCTTTAACATAACATGAACTTGAATTACCAGTGCCAGTAACTATACTTAAAGTTCAAGATCAAGGTTTTTAGTTCATGACACTAAACTACAACTGCGGGGAACAAAAATTCGTACATGCAATGCTTGTCAGCAATTTTTACGTTAAACACAACAACAACAAAACAGCTTACTCATCCAGTTCTCAGCTCCCATTGAGCGTATTCAGTAACCAGTATCAAATGTTCCAGTAATTCTCTCTACCTTACGCTGCAAGGAGTCCTGTTTATGGTCACATTGCGTTTTATTTCTCCCATTAATCTTTCATGTTCTTAGAATTCCCTCCTACTCTGTATCGCTATCAGTTTTGTTTATAGCCGTGCCACTTTCAGTCTTGGTTACAGCCGTGCAAATTTCAGCAGTATATCAGGGCCTCAACAAGGATAAAACCTTCGACAAGAAGATTGAGAATCTGGGAGCAAATGATGAGAAGACACGGGGATTAATGTTAAAGGACCTGTCTTACCTATAATACTAACGCAACCTACTTTCATAATGACTCCATATGTTTCTAAACCCGGAGACTCCAATTTCGTAACCCCTCTAACAAAACCACTCTGATTTTCTCACCTGCCGTGTTTTGTTACCTTCGATGTGTATCAAGCTGTCGTAGGTTGTCTGCAAGGAGTTTTTCCATTAAAAAAACCGATTTTGTAAATTGTTTCCCTGTTTTCGCTACAAGTCAACGGGTCTCAAAAAAGGCTTAAAACAGTAACAAGAGCTGAAAGCTCATAAGGCACTTGTCGGAACACTTAGCATATTTATCAGTTTGTCCTCCTGCAGCTACCCCCCCCCCCCTTACAGTGATCAGAGCCACACCGGACTTGAAACTGAACATTTGCGACACTCATTCTTGACACTTGTCAAGTTTCATGCACGTCCGATCACCCGTTCCTAAGTTATGTATGCCACCTGATTCAGGATTCCACATCCCTCTACTCCCCCCACGATGGTCGGATCGGGGAAGGGACTATTTTCAAGTCAATATGTTAGAGTCCCTAATTCGCCTGCGAAGTTTCATGGTCCTAGCACATCTGGAAGCACCCCCTAACTCGAGATCGCGGGAATTCCGGGAAACCCCCTCCACTTCCCCCACCGTGACACGGTCCTGTCCTGCTTTGTCAGGAATGCATCTAGGGTTTACGCTTGCTCTTCCAACCAAGTCCAACTCCGATGCCTCGACTTTAAGCGATTCACGAGATTTCTGGTTCCCCCTCCAGCTCCCCCCCCCTCCCAGTGATCAGATCCGGTCCAGACTTGAAACTGAACATCCAATACACTTGTTCTTAATACTTACCAAGTTTCATACACGTCCGATCACCCATTCTAAAGTTGTAAATGTCACTAGATTTCGGATTCCCCACCCCTCTACTCTCCCCACGATGATCGGATAGGGGAAGGGACTATTTTCAAGTCAATATGGTAGAATTCCTAAAATGCCTGCCAAGTTTCATGGACCTAGCACATCTGGAAGTACCCTAACTCGAGATCGCCGGAATTCCGGTAAACCCCCTCCAACTCCCCCCCACCGTGACACGATACAGTCCTGTTTTGTCAGTAATGTATCTAGGGTTTAAGCTTGTTCTTCCCACCAAGTTCCATCCCGATCCCTCGAATCTGAGCCTTTCAGAAGAATTCCGGTGCCCCCTTCCAGCACCCCACCCAGGTATCGTATCCGGTCTGGATTTGAAAAGGAATATCTGAGGCACTTGTTCTTGAAACTCGTCAAGTTTCATGCACATCCGATTACCCCTTCCAAAGTTATTTCTTGTTACTAATTTCCGGATTCCCCATTCCTCCACTTCCCCTACGATGGTCGGATCGGGGAAACGACTATTCTTAAGGCAGTCTGTTCGGGTCCCTGATATGCCTACCAAATTTCATCGTCCTAGTACCGAACTCGCGGGATCACCGAATTCCGCCCCCCAACTCCCTCCATAGTGCCCGAATCCGGTCCGGTTATGTCAATGATGTATCTAGGACTTGTGCTTGTTCTTCCCACCAAGTTTCGTCCCGATCCCTCCACTCTAAGCGTTTCCCAAGATTTCCGGTTCCCCCCTCCAGCTCCCCCAAAGTCACCGGATCCGGTCCGGATTTTAAGTGGGTCGTGGTCGTCTGAGGCACGAGATCTCTCCAAATATCAAATCTCATTGCTATCCGTTCACCCGTTCAAAAGTTATAAATTCCTCAAGATTCCGGATTCCCCGTCCCTCCGCTCCCCCAGCGATGGTCGGATCGGGGAAATGACTATTTCCAACTTAATCATTTGGCTGGGGTCCCTAATATGCCTGCCAAGTTTCATCGTCCTAGCTTATGTAGAAGTGCCTGAACTAGCAAAACCCGGACCGACCGACCGACCGACGGACGGACAGAAATTGCGATCGCTATATGGCACTTGGCCGAAGGGCAAGTGCCATAAAAACCGTGGGTTATTTGTTGAAAACACAGCCTAGTTTTACAGTATTCAAATATTTTAAAATACTTTAAGTTGAAGAGTAAGCAGTGCGAGGGTCCTTTAAAGAAGATCTGAAACCTGAAACTATTCCATTTTTTTTTTAAACATATCGGCTGATGTTCGGTTGGCTACTAAATCGGGACTTTGGCGCGAAAGTTGATAGAAAAAGCAAGTACAAAAACAATGCCATAGGTCCTTTAAGCCAAATAATCGCGCTTAGCCCCTTTTGAGATCCCATCACGTAAGTGGCGGGATACCTATGAATTCGCCAAGTTTATCAACCCGTCCGTCTGTCTGTCTGTACGTCTGTTAACATGATAAATCTCGAAGGGGTTGGGAAGTTTTGCTGCAACTTGGTGTGAGGATCCTTTGGGTCAAACTACAGGTCAAGTTTGTAGACAGGCCTTGTAAATCTATGCTTAAGGGTGGGGAGGGAGATTCAAATTCAGAGGTGTTTCAAGCAAACTAAATTATGGGCTGGAAACATGCTAGACCCGATCATTTGTATCAGGAAATAATCCTCTCTTTTGGGATCCCAGCGAAAGCTTCGGTACTGTAATCTCTCGCGAAAGGACAAATATGGGATAAAAATATTAGATAATATTACGTAAATAATTATGCTATACAATGAACTTTTACCGAGACAAATGAATCATAGGCAGATTTTTAATTAAGTTTGTCCAATGCTGGGGCCTCAAAGGCAGCAGAAGCCCATTACTACAGCCCATTTATATTCATGGGCCAACCTCAAAGTCGGAAAAACCGTTTTCCCACGGTCATTCAAGATTTCTCATAGGGATTCCATTGGAAAACATTGGTATCCTTTCCTACCGCCGGCCCTCTAAAAGCATTGGACTGCATGCATTATAGGAAGTAATTTATATACATGAGCCGGTCGGGAACAGCTTACCATAAATCAACTTACGTCTGCTCGGGAACGTCCCAACACTGAAAAATGTCCAAAAGATTTGTTTCTATTCTTATCCATTCTTGAGATGTGGTGTACATTTGTGAACTATCAGAGCAAACCGGATACGAGCTTGTGTTCTCAGAACCCCAGATCCGGGTGACAGGAGCTCGCTAATTAATCCTATATATGTGTGTACTATATGTGTTTGTATATAAGCACCATTTTGTAAATGAGTAAACAACCAGAAGTAGCCTGTGTGACGAGCACCGTCACAATTCTACACAGAAAAAAGAAACAAGAGCTGTAAGCTCATATGGCACTTGCATGTGTCAAGATGATTTGATTGATCAAGAGTAAGTTTCGACTTTGCGGTTGAGATGTGCGCTATAAGGGAGCTGGAACTTCATTTGTAAGCAAAACCCTTGAGGCAAAACTGCTAATGGGCTGATGGGCATCACGAAAATGCATATATTGCTTAAAAGTATTTTTTTTACTTTGCGGTCAAGATTGGTACTTTAAGGAATAATCGGATTTGGGAAGTAGCAATTTCTAAGCAAATGTTGTTGAGTCTCCAATATTCCAGCGAAGTTTCATCGTCCTAGCACATCTGGAAGTACCTTAACGCGCGATCACCGAAATCCCAGACCCCCCTCCCCCTCCTCCAACTCCACCCACAATAACCGGAGCCAATCCTGTTCTGTAAATGATTAATCCAGAGCATCTGTTTGTCATTCCCACGAAGTTCGATCCAGATCACACCAGTCTAAGCGGGTCAAGTATTTTCCGCCCTCCCCCCGATAATTGCCGGATTCGGTCCGGAAATGAAAAAGGTCACAAGAGAAAAATGTCCTCTGTTTAATTATTAAATTTCACTCGAATCCGATCACCCATTCCAAAGTTACGCATGACTCAATATTCCGGATTCCCCTCCCTCAACTCCCCCCCCCCCCCCAAGATTTTCATATCGAGGATTTTTTTTTATTCCAAGTCAGTTTGACCGGGTCCCTGATATGCCTTCCAAGTTCGTCGTGAAAATCCCCCAAAAACGGAATTCCGGGACACCCCTCCCCCCCCCCCCCTAAAGTGTCCGGATCCAGTCAAATTATGTAAAAGATTTATATGGACCAGATGTTTGTTCTTCCCAGCAAGTTTAACTCCGATACCATCATTCTAACCGTTTCTCCAGATTTCCGGTCCACCCCCCCCCCCCCACCCCACCCAGCTCCCCCACGGTGCACGTAGCCAATCCGATTCAGCAAATGACTTACCTAGAGCATCTGTTTGTTCTTCCCACAAAGTTCCATCCCGATCCCTCCATTCTAAACGGGGCACGTATTTCCCCCCCCCCCCCCAATAGTTGCCGGATCCGGTCCGGATATGAAAAAAAATCATCGGAGAAATGTCCTCTGTTGAATTCTTAAATTTCACTCGAATCCGATCAACCATTCTAAAATTACGCATGACTGAAAATTTCGGATTCCCCTCCCTCCACTCCCCCCACCATTATCTGATCGACAAAATTTTTATTTTGAAGTCAGTTTGATTGGGTCCCTGATATGCCTGCCAAGTTTCATCGTGAAAGTCCCCAAAACCACCATCACCGGAATTTCGGGACCCCCCCCCCCCATAAGTGTCCGGATCAAGTACAATGGCCTAAAGGACTTATCTAGAGCAGATGCTTGTTCTTCCCAGCAAGTTTCACTCCGATCCCTCCATTCTAACCGTTTCTTGAAATTTCCGGTCTCCCCCCCCCAACTCCCCCCTGGCTACCGAAACCGGTCAAGACTTTAAACGGAACATTACAGATATATATTCTGTTCAGTTATGAAGTTTCATTACAATCCGATCATCCGTTCGAAAGTTACACACTTCTCAATTTCCCGGATTCCCCTGCGGATTCCCCACCCTCCACTCCCCCACCATTATCTGATCAACAATATTTTTATTTTGAAGTCAGTTTGATTGGGTCCCTGATATGCCTGCCAAGTTTCATCGTGAAAATCCAAAAAACCACCATCACCGGAATTCCGGCCCCCCCCCCATAAGTGTCCGGATCCAGTACAATGGTCTAAAGGACCTATCTAGAGCAGATGCTTGTTCTTCCCAGCAAGTTTCACTCCGATCCCTCCATTCTAACCGTTTCTTGAAATTTCCGGTCTCCCCCCCCCCCCAACTCCCCCCTGGCTACCGAATCCGGTCAAGACTTTAAACGGGACATTACAGATATATATTCTCTTCAGTTATGAAGTTTCATTACAATCCGATCATCCGTTCGAAAGTTACACACTTCTCAGTTTCCCGGATTCCCCTGCCCTCCACCCCCCCCCCCCCAAAATGGTCGGATCAGAAAACTGATTATTCCTAATTTTGTTTGGTCGGGTCTCTGATATGCCTGCCAAGTTTCATGGTCCTAGCACAACTGGAAGTACCCTAACTCGAAAAAGTGTGACAAAATGCCCTAAATTTTCAAGTTTCCAGCGCCCCGCACTCCCCCCCATATGGTCGGATCGGGAAACTGATTATTTCCAGGTTAGTTTGGTCGGGTCCGTGATATTCCTGCCAAGTTTCATTGTCCTAGCTCAGCTGGAAGTACCCTCACTCGAAAAAGTGTGACAAAATGCCCTAAATTTTCAAGTTTCCAGCGCCCCAACTCCCCCGCATATGGTCGGATCGGGAAACTTATTATTTCCAGGTTACTTTGGTCAGGTCCCTGATATTCCTGCCAAGTTTCATTGTCCTAGCTCATCTGGAAGTACCCTAACTCGAAAAAGTGTGACAAAATGCCCTAAATTTTCAAGTTTCGAGCGCCCCCACTCCCCCGCATATGTCGGATCGGGAAACTGATTATTTCCAGGTTCGTTTGGTCGGGTCCCTGATATTCCTGCCAAGTTTCATTGTCCTAGCTCATCTAGAAGTACCCTAACTCAGAAAAAAGTGACAAAATGCCCTAAATTTGCAAGTTTCCAGCGCCCCGCACTCCCCCCCATATGGTCGGATCGGGAAACTGATTATTTCCAGGTTAGTTTGGTCGGGTCCCTGATATGCCTGCCAAGTTTCATTGTCCTAGCACATCTGGAAGTACCCTAGCTCGGATATGTGGGACAAAAAAACTCGGACCGACCGACAGACCGACAGACCGACAGACCGACAGACGGAATTGTGATCGGTATATGGCACTTGAGCCAGAGGCTGCAAGTGCCATAAAAAAGGAAAAGATTTTGTTGAAGAACACCATGCTTTCTACAAAACACAGAAGCTGTGAGTAGTTATATAAAGGGGTTTCTACCCCACCCTCCCCTCAACTTCAAAACCCCATTTTATCATCAATTTCTTAAATTTTAACATCCTTTATTCCAAATTAACCCCTTTTTTACAGATTTTTTAGTTTCATAATTACACGAAATAAGGTGCCAAGAAATGATAATATTACCCCTTTAAGACATATAAACTAATACAATATACCCTAATATATAAGTACACTTATTTTATTAACTATTACAACAATTCTAAATCATATCACTGGTAAACAGTTCTAAATCCACATATGTTTCGTTACTCTTATTTACCCGTACAATCGGTTGCAAAATCAGATTTTTCTTTGCAAGTAATTCGTTAGCAATAGCATTATATTTCTGAGTTATAAACAAATCACATGCTTTGCCATTATAACTAATAACGACAACCAACTTATCACCATATTTTGTCTTAGCAATTCTCATTTTAACGAAGGCATATTTCAATCCTAGAACTAGTTCTTCTTTCCTGATTGTCTCATTGTATTTATTCATTCTGACTGTATTCATGACTTTCTTCAGCGACTCCATTTATAAGCGGCTGAATTTCTTTAATAAAAATCCAAACTCACAAACTCACATACATATTTTAATTAATAATATCAAGTGTAGCTTTTCTTTCATTATATATAACACAGTAAATATTATATGGTATGGGTTGATTATCTTTTAATGTTATACTTATTTCAATATCAGCAGTTGTTCCATTATAAATATTTGACTCGTGTTTGGAAACATCGAAACAGAATAATGGATATACTTCTTTAAATTCTTCTATATTGACTACACTACCAGTATCAAACGCTAATTGTTTATAACCCAAATGTATGTATCTGTTGTACAGATTAGAGTACGTGCATTTCTCATCACTAAAGTCGCATTTGAGGGGTTCTTCTGGATATTTATCCCCGTTAATTCTAACCTCTATATCCGTCAAATTCATATGATCAAACACCATATTATTCTTTTTTTGGTCGTTATGCTTTTCATTTTTCTGTAACATCACAATGATTTTTGTAGGACTATTTCTCTCAGACACAACATTCCATGTGTGTTCCTTATTCTGACTAACATCACTTTTATAAGTATTACAAGCTTCCCACATCAGATTATACTTTTTATCCTTTGCCAGACCCTTTTCCAATTCACTCATCATTTCAATACTAGGAGCTATGACAGGAATTTTCCAGGATAAATACTCAATGACTACTTTACAAGTAGTATCCCCATTTCTTACAATCATGTTATTATTATCATTTCTTCTTAGACAAATTCTACGCGATGCACCTCGAAAAAATCGTTTGTTTCCCTTCAAGAATCCGAACAACTCTGATAATGGTAAATATATATTTACTAATTTGCTGTTTTTAGTTCTGTTATATCTCTTCTCAAACCCTTTATTATAATTTCGATTGGGTTTAGAACTGACAACCACAGTTCCTGCTAGTGCTCCACCTGCAGGTACGGTAAATGAACTACTTATAGGGTTGATATCGGTTCCCTGATTATAATCCTTATACCAGAAACGATTTCTAGCTGAACTTCTAGAATAATCATCGGAATATTCAATCAACTTTGTAACGGTAGTTGTGATACCAACATGATTAATTTTTTCAACAGGAGCATCGTTTATTATATACTCAGCGGTACTAAATAAATTGAATCCATTATTAGTTAACGTAGCGACATCGGTTGCATCTATGTTAGCTCCATTCTCTTTAACTATTCTTACACCCACTTCAAGATAACTTTCACTTGGATAGAACCAGGAATCCAACTTCTTCGTTACGAATTCAAACTCTGATTTATTTGATACATTCACATCTGTTTCTCGAATTTCTTTAAATTCATATTTGACCACTGTATCATCCACAAGCGGCTCATCAAAAATGTTCCATTGCGGACTGATAACTTTATTCACTGCCATTTATATAAGAAAGAAATTATTAAATAAATCTTATTTCAGAATCTTTAATCCACTTCCAGTCATTAACGTTTTAATCAAGTCCTGACTTCTTTGATTTAAAATTCTTTTATTTGTTCCTATAAGATCCTTAATCGATTTCTTATTTCCAATTACATCAATGAGTTCTTTCCTGTTTACATCAATCAGATCTTTCCCGTATTCTATTGCTCTATTTTTCAACAACTCAAATCTCGGTTTAATAATTTTGTTATACATTGACATAGCTCCATCTTTTATTTGTTTTGCTGACGTTTGAAATAACTGAGAATTAGCAATGTTTTTGAATATACTACCGATTCCACTTCCATACTGTTTTTTATAAAGTAATCGTTTATTATTAATCAACATTTATAGGTAAAAAAATTTATTTCACTAATCCTTTAAGCTTTTCTCAAATGCAAAACGTATCCAACATTATCACCCTTCAAATCGATAGGTCTTCCCAACTGATCAGTAATTGTCATTCTCAAGGAGTAAATAAAGTCTTTTGTGTTAATAGGAAGGTAGATTAATTGTCTAGGATTTTCAACAATTTGACAACCTGGTTCTGTATTCGGAACAAATGTCCAAATGACGTCTGATTTACTTTTGTTTACGATAGAACTGTTTACAAGAGAGCAGTGAATTTGAATTTTATCAACGCTTCTTGTTATATTAGGAAGCTTTGTACCTTCATTAATTTTCTTAGAAATCTCACTATCCTTCTCAAAGCCTAAAATCTGACACAACTCACTATTAAATCTAAACACATACTTTTCTTGTAATAGTATGACAAATCTCATAGATGCTGGATTGGATGAGATTACAATAGGACATTTATCTTTTGAAGTATCAAAATACTGAGACAAAAAGTAATTCAAACAATCATCGTTATACATCCCGTTAGGAATAGTAACATTCACCCATCCCCCCTCTTCATCTTTCCTGTATTGAAATGTATTATTTTCAAATTTATCACTAATATTATGCCACGAATACCACAAAGTACACTGATTCAAACCTATTTCATAATCCCAATTACGATTCAGTTCAATCGGTTGACTAAATGTTATATCAATGATACTTTCATTACCTTCAATGTTTAACAACACCATTTATTTAGAAATATTTTTTATATATTGAATTGTATTCTCTCTTGGTTAAGAAATTATTTCGCATTAACGAATCCAAAATATCAATAGCTTCATTCCTCACCTCATCAGATGTATTCCCGTTTACTCTACTACCTATCAAAGTGTACAATTTTTTAATCATTTCATCACAATTCATAAATATTCCAGTTCCTTGTTGTTTGATAAAGGGTCTACTTGATTGAATTTTTTTTAATCTATCCTTATTGTCTTGAATAAATAAAATAATTTTATCATACTTACTAGAACTACTTTTACTTTTCAAACCACCATAACTTTGACTTATAGGTGTTAATTCAGACAAAGCATCTTCTATATTCTCTGGGTTATCAAAGTAATAATTAGGCATCTCAAAATATTCTCCTTTATATCTTGTATGATTCTCTCTATATTTTACATTAAGTGCTTTTAATAACTCGTTATCAACCACTTGATCCATATCAACGATTTTGATACTTGTTGGTAAATCTGGAGATGCTTCTAAAGCGGTCGATTGTGTTGACTGCGTTTCTACCTCTGAAACTGGAATCTGATATGGTTGTCTTTGTAAAGCTGTTTTATACGTTTCACCTAATTGGAGAAGCCGGCTTCTTGAATTAATATCCACCTCCTCTAATTTTTCGATGATAGCTTCAGCGTTTTCTTGTAATTTTTTGATGGTATCTTTAGTGTTTTCTTTTTCTGCCGTAACAACTGGAGCGTTTAATTCTGAAGCATATTCCCGAAACCCTGCTTTCTCCATATCATATTCTTGAACCTTTCTTCTTTGAATTTCTCTGTTCTTAACTATACCCGATAACATATCACTCAAACGTCTTGAATCCATTTGTATACAAGTAATTTTATTTCATAATAAATTTTGAAAGTTCTTTTTCATAAAACCCTCCTTGAATTAATTCCCCACTTTTGTCAGATATTTCATAAGTAATGGGGGTGGTAGGTCTAATGGTTGCTATCTGGAATACTTCATTCGTGTAGTTAGGTAAATAACCTTTATCAAAAATACTTTTTTCTTTTTTAATTCTAACTAAATCTCCTACTTTGTAATTTCCTGTGACTTTGTAATCACATGGAGGAAACAAAGCATTGTAAACCTTTTTCTGATTTACCTTTTTACTAGCATCTACTGGTTTCATTTTTATTGAACGATGATAAGTGTTATTATAATTCCTAACAAATAAAGGTAAAATATCAATCCATTTAGTAGTGTTATTGTGAGTAAAATATTTCCATAACTTTTCTTTCAACGTTCTATTGTATCGTTCAACGATTTGCGCTTTCAATTCACTTTCAGACGCAAACCAGTGTATGTCGTTATTTTTCAAAAATGTTTGAACATTTCTCATTACAAATTCTTTACCTTTATCAGTTTGTAGTTTCTTAGGAATTCTTTCTTTAAAGATATGACTGAATGCCTTGATTATTTCAGCACCCGTTTTATCTTTCAAAGGGACACACCAAGCATATTTACTAAAGCAATCAATAATAGTCAAGATGTAATTTGTTTTATCATTCACTTTTTTATATTTCTGGAGGTCAACTAAATCAGCTTGCCATTGCTCGTCAACATGGTGAACATAGACTCGCCTCCTTTCAAAATTGCGATAGGAAGGTTTGTGTAACGTATACATATTCTCATTTTGCAAAACATGTTTTATGTTATCTTTAGAAACGTTCACTCCATTTTCTTTTAATTTTCGGTAAATACACCTGAATAATTTGAATAATACGTCTTTAAAATATCTTTTTCTGCGTCGAGGTTTTTTTTTAAAAACAGATTTTTCCTCGACCCACAAATAACAAAATTACCTTTCACCATTGGAACATTATTTTTCTGTGACACTGCCTTAAACATTGATTCAGTGTCAGTTTTCTTTTTACATTTCATACAATAAATCTCCATTTATTAGAAAACAATTTTTATAAACGAAAAGCTACCAACTTCAGTTTGCGCTGGATGTAGGAAATACAATGCAATCCACAGTTTAATTCATCTATATTCTGAACGGCAAAATTTTCATAAGCTAATTTTTTCTTTCAAGTTTTTAGATATTTAATTATTTCTTTTCCTGGGGGTATACCGAAAGAATCGAAAAATTCGGCATAGGGTTGATTAGGTAGATTACAATGGGCAACCCAGTGAGTTCCAGGCATTCCACGTTTATCATAATTAACTACACCATATTCTATACTATTTATCTGTTTGGGTAGCGTATCTATAGAGAAAACACCTCTAAAATGTGGTATACTCTCTAATGCATCCATAATATCAAAATTGGTTAGAGGTTCTACTTTACTTTTGCTTCTTTTTTGATGTCCCCGTTTTTTGACTTCCTAGGCCTTCCACGTACCCCATGACCTACAACTTTTTGTTTTCCAGGAAGTGTAAGCGCACCACCTGTGTTGACATCATCGGTTTCCTTCTTAGGCCTTCCATGTACCCCATTACCTACAACTTTTTGGGTTCCAGGAAGTTTTAGCGCCCCACCTGTGTTGGTTATGTTATCCACCAATTTCTTACCAGCAAATGTACCCAAAGCAGCAGCTCCGCTTGTTAAAGCTGCCTTTCCAAGGGTAATTGCCAACGGTATTAGGAAAGGAAGTAATCCACCCTTTTGAATCGCTTCTTTCATCTGTTTGTATGATACGTCAATATCACAGCCCTTATTATTCATTTTACATGTTTCAATTTTATCAATTTGTCGTTTACTTAAAAGTAACTTGACTTGTTCTCGTTCATTCTGTCTACTATGACTAACACGTATCTGACATTTTTGTTTAGCGCCAAAGCATTTCTTCAGCTTTCCTTTCTGAAGCTTTGACAAATAAACTGTATACTCCATTGTTTCAACCATTTATTAGAAAAATAATTTATCATATAAATTTATTTACCAGCCATCATTTTTTCTATTCTGGAAACGAATGGTTTGTCAACAGGTTTTTGCTCTAGAAGCCTTTTTAAAATGTTTACGATTGCTCTTTCAATATTATCGATATGGGTTTGTTGGTCAGCAATTTTTGTTTCAATTATACTGTTATGGGTATGTTGACCAAGAAGCTTTTTGTCAAAATCTAAAAGATACGTAATTAACGTTCCTAAATTAACAGCGTCATTTTTGTTTCTAGGGTCTTGAACATTTGTTATCAACTTGTTTTCAGCGTTAATTTCTTTATCATTAACTCGAATTATTTCTTTTACAAATAACCCTTTATCTTTAATCCTTACCAATAAATTATCGAGAGAATCATGTACAGCAGTTAATCTGTTGATATCTTCGCTAAAATATTGATTTATCCCCACTTGTTCTGCGGTAATTTCTTCTTTAAATTGATTCAAAATAATAGTCATAGATCTGAAACTAATAGCGTCCTGGTCTGCTTTCGCATCCCCTAAATTAATAATTCTCTTATCTTGTAGGTTAATGTTACCATTTTCATCAGTAACTTTCGATTCGTTACTAACCTTTTTTCCAACACTACCAAATTTATTCATTTATAATAGAAACAAATTATCCAGTAAATTTTTCAAAGTTTTTTCTGTACTTCAGGGTTTTATCTTTTGTTTTTAAATCAATAAAGAAAAATCCGTAACCTTTAGTTGCAACCTCGAATTGTTTCAGAAAGTTCTCATTGTCTATGTTAGATACATGATTTTGCCTGATTAATTTTATTTCTTTTGGATTAGAACACTGAAAGAATGCGAAATAATTACACTGAAGTCTTACAACCTTTGGTGTTTTATGATAGCTCTGTGATAAATAAACAATTGAAGCATTTTTCTTTCTTCCTCTTATGAATAAATCTTCTATTTTCTTCTGGTCTTTTTCAGTTACAAAATCATCAAAGATAATCAAGTTTTGATAATTAGGGTCTAGGTCATCAACATCGATAATATCATTAAGGTCATTACTTAAGGTAGAACCGAGTGTTCTTCCTTCTTAAAATGTCTTCCGCAATAAGTGCAGAGGTATGTCTTTGTTTTCTTTTTAGAGATTTGAGGACCAACTAATCTGCTAAGATCCTTTACCAGTACATAATGATTATCGAAATATAATAAATGAATGATATGTTTTGCAGTTTTCCCATTGATTGTACATTTTAGTATATGACTTCTGATAATTTTCTCTTTTTCAATTTGAAATAAACAAATCTTAATGTTGTATCTATTTTCAAATTTGTGTATATCTTTTGTATCCATTGGGAAGTTAGTAATCCCTTTGAAATCAAATTCGTTCTCATATTGTTTATATTTCGAAGTTCTTTCTGCATGATCTTTAGCTGGGTATAAATGTGCTAAGATTGACCAAAGAAAGCACTTTTGATCCTTATTTTCAATATTCAGGCAAGCTTTTTTATTTTTTACGAAATCTGGCAGTGTTTTAAACGTTCCTCCCATATACGATTCTATTCGTGCCATCCTATAATCAATTCCTTTATACCGACTAAATTGTAGCCCAGATCGAGGAGTATTACTTAAAGAACTAAGTCTCTTGTTATTATCATCCAAATGACTATGAGTAAGTATGCTATTTTTATTTAAAATCCAAGAAGTACTGTTGTAAAATACTACTACTTCTTCATCATTCTCCTGTCTATAGAAAATAACCCTGGTTACGAATTGAACTCTATATTGATATCTTTCATTCATTCTTCGTTGTAAATCAGCGAAAACAAAAGCTATAAGAGTATGTTTATCTCTTCCATTGCTTTCAATTGAAACATTTACGGTATACAAATTTTCAATTTCCCTAGAAATAGTAGGCTGCTGCTCTTCTTCCGTTTTGAATAAATAATTAGGAATGGTAGTTTCTTCTTTAATCCGTTTCTTATTTATAAAGAGAGTTGATAAATCGACTACTTTGGGTTTATTTTTATCACTTCTTTCTACTTGAGTTCTAATGATATCTCTATTTTTCTTTATAGTATCTTCATGTTTTTTAATAATATTATTATAGTATTCTCCAACTCTTTTTAGTATTTCTTCTCGGTTTCCGCGAGTTGATAGGTTCTTGTTTTTCAGAAATTTCTTTAATTCACTTGTCTTTTTTTCTTTGTTACCATTGTAATTTTGTTTTATTTTCTTAATGGCGATATTATTTTCTGTTATCTCATCTTCCAGAATTGTCCGTAATTTCGGTTCTGGGTTATAGTCGGATGGTCTGTTCTTATTATGGATTCTTTCGTTTCTGCGTCGAATATTAATTGTATCTTCAGCTAGCAAAATATTCTTATTAAGATGGTTTATTATACTATTTGTTATTTCATGTTTCTTAGCTCCATTTGTTTTGATTTTATTAATTTTCGCATATGTCCGCAGTTCATTAATTCGGTATTGCGGTAAACTTCGTATAACCGATTCGTTGTTTGATATAATGGTTTTACAACGCTGAATAACCTCTGCAGTTTTCATCATTTATTAGGGGAATATTTTTATTAATGAATTTCTCCCTACTGCGTTTTCTCAGCCGTAAAGAAAATCACTGGTTTCAATATGTGTTTCATAGAGCAAGCGCTACCTAATTATCTCCGACCGATCGAGAAACACAGACAGCACAGTTTCCGAGATGACTCTTGAGTTTTGCGTTTCATAGAGCAAGCGCTACCTAAATATCTCCAACCGATCAAGAAAGAGCAAGTAGAGTTTCGCAGGTGGCGCGTGTGTTCCGAATCGCGAAGCTTTCATTCAGTCAAATAATTTTTGAAACAATTTTATTATGTTATAAATGGAAGAATTGGAAAAGAAATTATTCGTTTACCGTAGAAGTTATAAATATTACAATACTGTTAGCAATTGCCTTTTTTTATCCAAAGGTATCTTTTCAGTAGCAGGTTTGTCTGGGTATCTAATGCTACCTTTAGTATCTTTAAGTCTTGTTGCATTCATTATTGAGTTGATTGAAAAACATCTGAATATTGCTGACAGGAAAGCAGAATACAAGACCACTTATGATTTTTATACTGAATTGATATCGTTGTTAAAATGTGAACAGTTAACGATTGAAGAGGTTATTCACCGTGAAACTGAAATGCGTAAAACCTTTCGATTTTTTGCTCGCGAAAAATATATGAAGCAGGTTCGCTTAAACGGTTATAAATATTGTAAGAATGAATCTATAAGAAAACAAGAAAATTTACCAAAAATATAAAATTTTTGCAAAACCTCCCACCCCAGACTCTGAAGATTGAAGATGTTTATTCGTCGTCTTATTTTTTTTTGGTGAGTCTGGGGTGCCCCGTGAGGGGAGGAAACCCTCTGAGTTTTTTTGTTCGCCATCGCTCACTATCAACGGATTGCTGGTAGTGGGATTCGATCTCACGACATCGTTGATGCAATGATTACTAAGCTTGCAATGACTTAGACCATTATGCCAACGGGGCCTGTAATCTCTCCGGAACCAACTGTTTTGTGATGTGAATGCTAATGCGCAAAGAGATTTTCTATTTTTTGCTTGCCCAAAGAGCTTTATCCGCACTAGAGATAAAACTGTTGGGTACATTGAGGTGATTTTAATTTGATGATGTGATGAATAGCGATCTGGATTTTTATTAAATAAATTCAGCCACTAATAAATGGAGTCCATGAAGTCTACAATCAGAATGAATAAATACAATGAGACAATCAGGAAAGAAGAACTAGTTCTAGGATTGAAATATACCATTGTTAAAATGAGAATTGCTAAGACAAAATATGGTGATAAGTTGGTTGTCGTTATTAGTCATAATGGCAAAGCATGTGATTTGTTTATAACTCAGAAATATAATGCTATTGCTAACGAATTACTTGCAAAGAAAAATCTGATTTTGCAACCGATTGTACGGGTAAATAAGAGTAACGAAACATTTGTGGATTTAGAACTGTTTACCAGTGATATGATTTAGAATTGTTGTAATAGTTAATAAAATAAGTGTACTTATATATTAGGGTATATTGTATTAGTTTATATGTCTTAAAGGGGTAATATTATCATTTCTTGGCACCTTATTTCGTGTAATTATGGAACTAAAAAATCTGTAAAAAAGGGGTTAATTTGGAATAAAGGATGTTAAAATTTAAGAAATTGATGATAAAATGGGGTTTTGAAATTGAGGGGAGGGTGGGGTAGAAACCCCTTTATATAACTACTGCTGTGACAACATCCTTTCCAGCCTTTTTTAAAATATTATTTTAAATTTTTAAATAAAAAATCCAATTTAACTATTCCTTCTCTGTTTCTTTTGTTCAATTTTGCACCGTCGTACGTCGTCGAATGATGTAGAATTAAAGCCGGACTTAAATGACTATTCTGTAGCCTAAATTTGTGATTTCCTTTGCTCGAGGGAAAGTACCGTAAACTACAGAAGCGGTCACATCCTTTAGGTGGCTAAGGGCGAGTCTCTATCCCCTTTGCTTAACCTCTTAATCACTATCTCAGAAGGTCTCGCGATAATGGAGATTCTTAAATTAGTTACCCAATGGTAAATGTGCGGTCACCAGCTAGTAATTATTAATACTTGCGACCATTTCAAATGTCTTCTTTAATTTTCATTATCTTTCTTGCTCAAAATTAGTTCCTCAGTAGAGCGCACAAAGCTTTGTTTTAGATATTCATTCAGCCCAAGCTGACTGCGAATCATATTTGATGGTGCAAAACGGATAAGTCAGCTACATTTTATTAGAGCTATATTTCGGCCCTTCTTGGCACGGGTACTCTTCAGGCTCATGCTGTAAAATGAAAAAAAAACAACGAACAAACCAACGAAAATGGGGTTTGCAAAGGCCAACGAAGATACTAAAACAAAGGCCCACATTCGTTGGTTTCTTCGTTGATTTTTTGTGATATGTCAGGCCAATGCTGTTTACGAAATTATCTTCTGTAAAATGAACTTGTGGAAAAACAATTAAAGATTCTTCCTTAAATATCTGATTCTGTAAACATCTTCTCTGAAAATTGGTAGCCGCTCTAGCTGAAAAATGAACTTGTGGACAAACAATTAAAGACTCTTCCTTAAATATCTTATTTTGAGAACTTCTTCTCTGAAAATTGGTTAGAGTTAAAGCTATTGTTGTGATTTCCTCCTGGACGCGGCTGCTGTTTTTGTTGTTCGATTGGGCCGTCAAAAGGGTAGAGATTCTTCTGCATTTTGGTTTTGGAGTCACCTGTCTGTTCTTCTTCTTTCCAGCTAAGATGGATACTTGTCCGCGGCATGTATGGGCGATTTGACCCTTTCGACGACTCAATCGAACAACAAAAACAGCAGCCGTGACCAGAATGAAATGGCTTGAGCTTGAAGAGGACCCTTGCCAAGAAGGGCCGAAATACAGCTCTAATAAAATGTAGCTGACTTATCCGTTTTGCACCGTCAATGATTCGCAGTCAGCTTGGGCTGAAGGAATACCCACCACAGTACGGAAATTCAAATCGCCCATACATACCGCCGACAAGTATCTATCTTAGCTGGAAAGAAGAAGAACAGGCAGGTGACTCCAAAATCAAAATGCAGAAGAATCTCTACCCTTTCAACGACCCTGTCGAACAACAAAAAGAACAGCTATGTCCTGAATGAAATCACAGCACCAGCTTTAACTTCTCGAGTTCAACTCTCTAGTTCACAAGATCAGATATTTAAGGTCTTTAATATAAAATCTATAATTGTTTTTCCACAAGTCATTTTCCAGCTTGAGCGGCATGAGTCTGAAGAGGACCCTTGCCAAGAAGGGCCGAAATACAGGTCTAAAAAAATGTAGCTGACTTGTCCGTTTTGCACCGTCAAATATGATTTGTTTTAATTACTTTGTAAAAAAACAAACAAAAAAACTAAAATTAAGATAATTTGTTTTTTTTCGGATTTTTTTCTACTTTAATTATTACTTCTCTGTTTCTTTTGTTACATTGTGCACCGCCCTCCGCCGTCGAACGATGCAGAACTAAAGCCGGTGTTAAATAACTAATATGTAGCCTAATCTTGTGATATCTGTAAAGTTTTACACTAAAGTACCGCACAAGCGTCCACATCCTTTAAGTGGCCAAGAGCCAGTCTCTAACCCCTTTCCTTATGGCCTCTGCACTGCCTCAGAAGGTCTCGCGATAACTGAGATCCTTAAAGTCCCTCCATGAGCATAGTGAACCATTAGCAATGGCAAATTTACGGTTAGACCAAAGTAACTGATAATCCTTGCGACCACTTCAAATGTCTTTTTTTTTATTATCTTTCTTGCTCATAATTAGTTCTGAAGTAGGGCACCAATCTTAGATACGTTCCCAATAACTCGGTGACACCTTGACGGTCGCAACAAAGGTGTGTGTTTTTGGGATACCAAAACGTTAGTGAAGGGAAACTTGTAACAGGTTTCCTGTAGAAACCTGTCTTCCTGTAGAAACCTGTAACATGTCTCCTGTACAACAGGAAACAGGATTATCTAAATGGCTCATGATTTTTTTACATGGGAATTTCTATCTAAATGGCTCATCTTTTGCTTGATCGAGACAGGTTTCCTGTACAACTTTCCTGTACAACAGGTTTTCTGTACAACTTCGTAGAAGTTTTCAGTATGTCTGTTTGTTGTGACGATAACTCTCGAAATGGTTGAGATATTTCTTCTTTCAGACTTGGTGTGAGGAATATCAAAGTACAGGTGAAGTTCGTAGACGGACTCTGAAGTCGTACATTAGTTGTGGGGGACTGGGATTCGAAAATAGGGGCGAAAGAACTGATAAAAAGCTAATAAAATAGTCGGCCGGTTTTCGACACATGAAAACTCGCGTGCGAAATTCGCGCCACCACGACCGAACCTAGGTGCGATTTGTCCAAAATCCGAGCAAAAGAAGAAATACGAATCGCGAGAAGCAGATTTGGTTTAAGAAAAAAAAGTATCCTATTTTAGAGTCTTTAAGCAATGTGCACACAAAGTCTCGATAAGAATTCGCAAACGAAAACCCGCGTGCGAAACCAAACGCCACCATGACCAAATATGCATGCGATGCGTTCGATGTTCGAGCGAACGTAGAAATTTGCATTCGACTGCGAAAATCGGACCATGTGTGCACTTTCATTTAAAAAAGAAACAATTAAGGTAAGGGTTAGCTCTTGAGGGCACGGGCAGTGGGGCTTACCTTCGCAACATATTCGTGGTCAGTCTTGGCGAAAGCTTCGAACATGGAGTCAAAGTCGTTCATCGACATCAGAAACATGGCCATCACAGACTCAGCAGCGTTCGGCATAGGGTTAGCATCCTGGTTGTCATAACTCAGGAATAGGATATAGTATGCTGAAAAGAATTTTAATATTTTTTGGTAATATTAATCTTTCCCCATCTTTTCAAGGCTTTTGTCGTGCCAAGCATTCTTTCGATGGCCCATTACTGTACCGTATGATTTGCTTACTTTTCTCTGGGCTTTGCCCTTGTGGTAAGCACCATACTCCCGAACAACCGAACTCCCTGGCAACCGAGAGTAATAAGACGGAAAGGACCGATGGACAGCCTTCGCCGCACCAACTAGCGGGCTCTCCACAGTGTCAGCGCGTCCATCCACTACAAATGTCAACAGTTGCGTTTTTGCAGTTACCATCACGGTAGCTAGAGGCGTATTCTCGCCATTCCCCGAGGACTCCTCGAGGAATCGAAGGGAGCGGCGAGAGTACAGGTAGCACTCTACAAGGACTCCGCGTACGGAAAACAACGAGAACATGGGGAATGTTTCAAAAATGGATTTCGTTCTAAAAATTAGTATGCAGTTGATGAAATTAGTCTGGATCCACTTTATTTTTGGTTTTCATTATTCTGATTGTTTTTAATTATTGTTATGTTGCACCAACACCAGCAAAATTGATTCCTCTCTAAATCTGAAAGGGAGCCCTTCTTGATGATGGTGATGATAATCGGAGCGTTCCCCCTCCGTGGGTACTCGCGAGAAGGCCGCCCGGGACAAACAAAACGCGGGGACTCATCAAGTTGAGTCCTCGGGGAACGGCAAGAATACGCCTTAGATCTGCAATTTGTCGTGTTTGCAGTTACCGTGGTATCGATGCTTCGGTTGCTTTGCAAAAAAGTCAATTGCCGAATTTTCACTTTTAGAAGTCATCCCAAAAGAAAAAATAATATTTATTCAAACAATGTTTACAACGGGTACGTCAGCTACGATTCTTCATCGGCGATATTTCGGCCCTTCTTGGCAAGGGTCCTCGTCAGGCTGTCCATCTTCTGGGTCAACGTCGGGGAAGGAAACAAACCTGTAATCATTACAGGTTTGTTACAGGTTTGTTTCCTTCCCCGACGCTGACCCAGAAGATTGACAGCCTGACGAGGACCCTTGCCAAGAAGGGCCGAAATATCGCCGATGAAGAATCATAGCTGACGTATCCGTTGTAAACATTGTTTGAATATATGTTTCAAAGTCAGCTTGGGCTCAAAAAATATTGAACAAGAGCTGAAGTTCATATGGCACTTGTAGGAACAGTTAGCATGTTTGTCAGATACGGTTTGCAGTTTTCAAGGCTGGATCTCTCTCCCGATATTCATTTCGTCAGAAAATTGGCTTGATCTCTGGAATGGTTATGCCACTCATTGGCAACCGTTTCTTCCTCCAACGATGATCGGATCAGGGGAGGGACTATTTTTAAGCCAATCTGAAGAGTCCCTAACATGCCTGCAACGTCTCACGGTCATGGCAAATCTGGAAATACCCTAACTCGTGATCATCGGAATTGTGGAACACCCCATCCAAATCCCCACCACTCTGACACGATCCAGTCCTGTTTTGTCAATAATTTATCTACGGCTTATGCTTGTTCTTCCCTCTAAGTCCCATCCCGATCTCTCGACTCTAAGCGTTTCATGAGATTTCCGCCCCCCCCCCCCTCCCCAAGTTATCGTGTCCCTTCCAGACTTGAAATTGGTCATCTGAGACACTTGTTCTTGAAACTTGACAAGTTCCATGCACGTCTGATCACCTGTTCCAAAGTTATGCATGTCACTAGAATCTGGATTCCCCATCCTTCCACTCTCCCCATGATCATCGGATCGGGAAAAGAACTATTTTCAAGTCGACCTGGGAGAGTACTTAATATGTCTGCCAAGTTTCATGGTTCTATTACATGTGGAAGTACCCTAACTCGTGACCACTATAAATCCGGAAAACCCCCCTCCAACCCCCTCTACTGTCACGATCCGGTCTTGTTTTGTAAATATAGTATCCAGAGTTAATGCTTGTTCTTCCCTTCAAGTTCCATCCCGATCCCTCGACCCTAAGCATTTCACGAGATTTCCCCCCCCAGTTTTCGGATTCGGTCCAGATTTGAAATTGAAAACCTGAGACACTTGTTCTCCACAATTGTCAAGTTTCATGTGTGTACGATTATCCGTTCCAGAGTTATGCATGTTTCTAGTTTCCGGATTCCCCATCCCTCCACTCCCCCCGCGATGGCTAGATCGGGGAAGTGATTATTTACAAGTTAAACTGGTTGGATCCCTCATATGCCTGCCAAATTTCGTTGTCCTAGCTTATGTGGAAGCGTTTCCCAAGATTTCCGCGTGCCCCCCCCTCCCCCCAGTTATCGGATTTGGTCCGGATTTAAAACTGAGCACCTGTAGCACTTGTTCTTTACATGTGTCAAGTTTCATGCGTGTCCGATTACCCGTTATAAAGTTATGCATGTTACTAGTTTCCGGATTTCCCATCCCTCCACTTCCCCACGATGGCCGAATCGGGGAAGTGATTGTTTCCAAGTTAATCTGGTGGATCCCTTATATGCCTGCCAAGTTTCATCGTCCTAGCTTATGTTGGAAGTGCCCAAACTAGCAAAACCGGGACAGACCGACAGAATGACAGAACGACAGACCGACAGAAATTACGATCGATATATGGCACTTGAGTATGCTCAAGTGCCATAAAAACTGATATCCACTTGTTTACATAAAACTGCTAAACTTCTTCCCCCGCTTTGAAAAATCTTAGGCTCTATTGCTGGTGATGATGAAAGTGAGATGCTTTTCTAGATACCACAGTTACTGGCCAGATACCACGATAACTGCAAAAACGCCTTTTGACCGTGGAATCAGGTACCGCGGTAACTGCGAAAACGACTATAGACCGTGGCATCAGATACCATGGTATCTGCAAAAACGTAACTAATCTGTCTCGGCAGCTGCTTATATGAAAGACGACTGGAGACTTCTTAGACGCCCTAAGAGCTCTAGGAGGTCAGGACTCCAGGAGGAACTTAGGTCTAAAAGTAAGCTCTGTGACCATATGATGTTGGTCCGGATACGGCTTAAAGACTGACCCCTTTGCTCGAAAAAGAAAGGAGCGAGATTTCTAACCCACGCGGATTAGAAATATTACATTAATAAAGATTATTATTATTCAAATATTATTATTATAATTAGAATAGAAATATTATTACTATTAAAGATTACACTATATTCAGCGGTGAAACTTTCTGAGACATTTCTGGGACATGGAACTTGTAAATTTGTCAATGGGGGAGATACGTAGATGAAGAAGAAACCTGCCTTACTTCGACCTTGACTTACCTTGTGAGAAGCCCATTATGAAGACTGCATAAATTGTCACGAAACGAAGCAGGTCTCCCATGATCATACGGTAGATCATAACGACAAAAGGTCCAACCTTTTTGAATCCCCTTTAAACAAATAAAAGCTTTAGTACGCTACAGTCTAGTTCTGAGGATACAGGAAAAAAACGCAATCACGTTCAAGTCCAACTCTCCGTATTCCAGTGTATAAACACCATACGGTTTAGGTCATATTAGTACCCCAACAATGTTTAAAAAAAATTCTGCTGAATTAAGTATTTAATTGTAGTTCATTCAGCAGAAAAGAGGCGCGAACCTCTCTGAGGTTCGTAGTTTTAATTCAGTTTAAACAGTAAAAGCTTCTTCAAGATCTATTAGAGTATCTATGTAATGGATGCTGGTAATGAGTTTAGAAAGGACAAACCAGGACTCATCCGATTGGGGTACAGTAGAGGTATGCCTATGTGAACACTTTTTTAACTGTTACACTACCTTGCTTTTGTCAATTGCATATAAAAAAGTAAAATGGAAAAGAAAAAATACAAACTTAATATCAGTTAATACCCTAGTATTTCAGGGTTATCCTAGCACAAAGTTGAAATAGAAATTTAATACACTTTCTTTGATTTTGAATTTAAAAAAAAACCTTCTTCCTCTTTTGACTGCATCTGGAGGTTCGGACCGCCATCTTTTCCATTGAAGTTGCGTTCCACTTGGCAAAATTTTCAAATTAACAAAGGAAATCAGCTGATAGTTCAGTCACTTTCATAAATGAATTAGCAAAATATTCAAAAAGTGCAAATGGCGTGACTGGTTATCATCAGTATTTATTGAAAAAAATGCCTTGTTTGGGTTTTAGTTTTTTCTTCGGCGATCGTTCACATTTACCAGACGTTCACATAAGCATACCTCTACTGTACCGAACTCGTTTAGGGCGAATTAAGCCAGGTGAGACTACATATTGGTAAAACATTGCAGCACGGTAATCGTCAAAGATGCATATGAATCATAAAAGTTTTGACCGTCTTTTTTGAAAGTTTTAACATTTTGTCTGGATGGATTGGTGCTTGTTTCTGCTTTCGTCAACTGCAAACAATTTTACATCTGTCTATTCTTGCTTTTTATCTATTCCATTGGTTCAAAAGCTGTTCAATGGGTGCAAAAAAAAAAAAAAAAAATATATAGAAGGCACACATTCTCCAGTAGATAAGTCACATGACCATCTCGACCAGACTGGCTCGAACCCACAATGGAGACTTCGCCGCATTTTTTTTTCCAGGTAGCCTACCAGCAGCCAGGTACCACCATGCAGGGGCTACTAGCCAAAATGTTTGGGGGAGGGAGGTATTTACCGACTGACTGGTCATTTTTACAGACTGTTTTTAAGAAAAAATCTACTTTTTGTACAAAAAATCGACTGATTTTGAGAAAACCCACTATTTTTATGAAAAATCGACTGTTTCAGAGAGAAATCGGCCGTTTCCAAGAAAACAAGACCAAACTTTTCGATGGGATCCCAAAAATTCAATATCTGATCCAGACAACTGGGTCTTGTCTTAGCCAGATCCAGTCATCGCCAGAATCCTAGAACATTCTTACAATTAATATTCAGAAACAGATTAAGGCCAAATAGCTAATCATCTGAGAAAACCAAGTTCAGATATGGATTCAGCATGTGTGTTTACCCGTATAAGTCATATCTGTTTTGACGAAAAGTTCCTGCCACTTCTGCCAATTTCCCGGTTTCGGCCGAACTCTAGAACTACTTGTCCAGCGAAAAAAGAAAGCTCAAAAACGAACTCAGGGTATCTTCTTTCCCCAATAATGAACATCTAATCAACTTCAAATAAAAATTTAACTTATAACAAATTTTCCGACTCCAGCCGGATTCCGGTCGAACTATATGTCCGGGTAAAATATGATTGTCACACACGGATTCAGCGTCTCTTCTTACCCCTAAATCGGTTATCTAATCAGCTAGAAATAAAACTTTAACTTCTAACAATTTTCCGGTTTTGGCCGGATTCCGGGCGAACTACATGTCCGGGAAGAAAATTGTTTTCGCATAAAAGTTAAGCATACTTTTAATTTTAACAAACTTTCCGGTTTGGGCCGGATTCCGGGCGAACTACTTGTCCGTCGAGAAAATGGTTTTGACCATCGTCTTCAGCATGTCTTCCTACCTCTAAATCAAACATCTAATCAACTTCAAATAAAACTTTTACTTTTAACAAACTTTCCGGTTTGGCCGGATTCCGGGCGAACTACTTGTCCGATTTTCACCATCGTGTTCAGCATGTCTTCTTACCCCATAATCGACTATCACATTAGCTGTTTCAAAATATTTTGTTTGCCCCTTAATTTGAAACCCATCCCCCACCCCTAAATGTAGGGCTACAAAGCCCATTTACGAACTCGACTGGTCCGCCGACCCAACGAATCCTCACACCAAGTTTCATCAAAATATCTCATTCCCTTCGAGAGTTATCGTGCTTACAGACGGACGGACAGACGGACAACTTTTGCGAAGTCATAGGTATCCGTTAACTTACGTTTTGGGATCCCAAAAATCGGCTGTTTTTAAGAAGAATTGTTATTTTTTACCGACTGGCCGGCAAATTTGGGGGGGGGGCGTCCCCCCCCCCCCCACATATGTGACGCTCCTGCCATCAGGTACCTGGCCACCAGCAAGTTGCTTGGTACGAGAATCCAGGATTGAAGAGAAAGAACAGAAAAATGAAGATTTCTATCTTTCTATTTGGCTTCAAACAACCTGACTGTTAGTTCATAAACCGACTTTTTATTCCGCAATTCATTATTTAAATTTTGTTTTTCGTCTAATTTTTAGCTAAGCCCTGAATAAGAATCTTGCCAAGACGGTTCTCTCTGATGACTATTTCATTTGACACTATCAAAAATGATACGCAACAGGGTGGGCTAAAAGATATAACTGTTTTTAGTTGTTAAAAGAAATACAGAGGCGCGCGTGCCCCACAGATTATGTCTTGTTCCCCTAAAATTTCTTAAACTGAGCTGCTCCAGAAATTTAAGCTAGAGTCCCTTGATTCTCGCAGGTTGAAACTGTGCATGGCTTCTGGTAAGAAATGGGTAAACGACAACTTTGGATTTCAACATGATAATTTCGAGAAAAAATAAAAACGATATTTATCACATTGATTGATTGGTTGATTGACTTATTTAAAACATAAGCACAAATCGTGGCACAGTGTAAAATAGCGTTCTTACTTAGTCAACAGATGAAGCTATTTAAAAGCAAAAATAATCATATTCGTCAAATTTTAACTTTCAACAGATCGGACCAAGACACTAATCTCAGTATATCTGCCCTTGCGGTTCATACTATAAGCCTTGACATGATACAATATACAAACAACAATAATCATAATCATCCATTAATAAAAAAAAAACCCTGATATTATTAGAACTACCCTTGCGGTAGTGTTTTGTTGTAAACTTCAACTAATTTTGGGACGAAACATCTACACATCTATGATCAAAGCAAAAGGTAAGCCAGCTTACCTGCAGAAGAAAAGGAAGTAAGGCCCCGTCGAAAGCATCACAAGAACGGCTACAGTGTCCTCCGCTCTTGGCATGCACAAGAACCGCAGTATCACCATACCGAGGGTCATCCAGCATGACATAAGAAATAAGACACGAGATGGCGCTGTCATCTGAAAAATTTGCGCCCCTGAAGATGAGGTAGCGTTCCAGTGAAGTTATTACAAGTTACGATGATAAGAGGAGGGGCGAGCGCCGTATCGTGGTAGATATCACGCTCTCTGGAACGAAAGTAATAACAACGCGAACATACGTCATCACTATTACGGGAGTTCCTGCAGAACCGGTAGTTATTATCAATTATGATGCTCGCGACAATCATAAGTAAATTGTAACGATCGTAACAGTCGTGGAACGCAAATAATAAGTGGGAGGAGCCAAATTACATATTACGACAGGCTCTGGAACGGCAATACTAACAAGAATAGTAACGATCGTAAGTAGTAATAAGTAGCTGGAACGCTACCGGAGTACGAATCGTATTCGTAACTGGTGCCAGGAAGTTTCGGAGTTAAGGGGGATAATTATAAAGAGTAGAGAGAGATTCTGTTATTGATAAAACAGAATGAAATCATGTGATCCGGGCGGCCCCGTTAGCCTGTCCATAGGGGGCGACCCGCCCCTTATATATCATATATTTCATCATCACACAAAGTTTCATTAACATCCGATCACCCGTTCAAAAGTTATGAATGTCCCTATTTTCCGGATTCCGCCCCCCCCCCCCCCCCACGATGGTCGGATCGGGCAAGTGACTATTTCCAACTTAGTCTGGTCGGGTCGCTAATATGCCTAAAAATCAATGAAGAAACCGACGAAAATGGGGTTTGTAAACCGTAAACTCGACTGATCGTTATCTGAAATCTTTTTTACCTTATTTCCCCCAATATTTTAATTCCAGTTAAGTTGTACGTATAAATGAAAAGTTATTTATGTAATTGTGTCATGTGTAATTTGTGTGAATGACGATCCAATTCAAGCATGTACAATACAAGCTATTCAGGGAATAAAGTACATTATAGTACATTACTATATGTTACCCTGGAAATCACCACGGGGTTAAAATCTATATGTGAGTATGCGGATAGAGCACTGATGCTAAGTGCGTTTATATTACGTAGTGAGAATCCTGGTTTCGTGAGGATTGGTTTCGTTTTATAGATGACTTGGAAATGCACTTCTTATAAATATCACACATAACCAATCAGCAAACCTTGAATCTTCAATTATATTTTATTATAAAACGGGAAGCGGACAACCCGAATATTCGTTCAGTCGTAAATAAAGAAATCTTAGCCTACTAAACTCTAGAGGCGTTACTAGCCAAAATATTGGGGGAGGAGGTATTTACCAACTGGCTGGTCATTTTTACCGACTGTTTTTGCAGATAAAACGATTATTATTGAAAAAAGCTACTGTGTTGACGAAAAATCGGCTGATTTTAAGCAAAACTACTATTTTTTAGAAAAAAACGACTATTTTTATGAGAAACCGACTGTTTGAAAAAAAAATCGAATGTTTCCAAGAAAAATATCGACTGTTTTTACGAAAAATCGCGGCGCTTCGCTACTGACTGGCCGGCAACATTCGGGGGGGGGGGGGGGAGGCGTCCCCACTCCCCCCCCCCCTAGTCGTGATGGCTATCACCTAGACATCTCCCGGCCAGGGGAAGCCAGGATTCGTAACGCAGTGCGCAGTAACTATGGTAAGTAGGTTGGAACACGCTCAGAGTTATAGTAATAACAACGCTTGTTGACTGAGCCAAAAGGCCATACAACATTTAATACACGTTACACTTCACAAATAAACTATTACACCTCCATAGAAATACTACGCACGTAAACTAAGCTAAACTTTCATCCCTGAGACTAAATCTTTTAGTCACATATTTACAAACTACGATACATTTGGGGTTCGTAGATTTCAGGATGAACTCGGTGGCTGGCTAAGCCTGGGCACGTGCCTAGGCATCTGTGCTTGGCTGGGCTTACTTGTCAACGCGGCTTCAACCACTCGGGCACTGGTGAGTGGTGATACAGAACTCACAATTTTAGCAAAACTGATAAAACCTGTTCAGTAACTGGTTGTGTTCGTTCCATCCTTAGTCAGCAGTAGCTGCGATAAAACAAGGTCACGGTATTTTTGGGTGTGAAACCGATAGCAAGGATATCGTCCACGTAATCCGACTACGCGGGTCGGAAGATCCAGGACCCAACCATTCTTCGTAGTTTTTTAAATACTTCAAATTAAGTTAAATTAAAAAAAATGCAATGGGATAAATAACATCTATTTCCGAGCTAATAAATATCAGAAAAAGTGTACTTTTCTTGAAAAAATCCACTTGAAGTACTAAGTACAGTGGGACACCGTTCTTCAAACTAGCAATTAGCAGTCGTAACAAAAAAAGCGTTCCTTCGAAAAAAAGTTGTTGCAAAATAGAACTTTAGTGCTCCCCCTGGCGGCCCTGGCGAAGCTCCTTTCTTTCCTCGACTCGCCCGCAGAACCCAGCCAAGCGATCTGATTGGCTCTGCATAAGACAAAATACTCTACTCTCCTTCATCAGTTTATTACAGCAGGCCCCGAGGAAAAGAGGAAACTGTAGACCCCGTATCACACCTATACTCTATATGACTAAGTCCAAAACACCCCAGTGATTCTCAGGAAGAAGGAGTAAACGTGTCCGTAGCGACTCAAATTCAATGACTCAAATCCTGCGTCAGCGCAGCGGTGACACCGTTTCTTCCTTTCTCTCGCAGGTACCCGGAGATTCTGCACCGGCAGGGAGACAAAGGCATCATGAGTATTTGAACAATGCTACAACATCAGCTATCGAACCATATGACACACCTAAGTTTCGAACTCGATCTTCTAGGGGCGGGGGGGGGGGGGCAATTCCAATGTTCCAGTCCAGAAAAATCGAATTGGTATTTATCTGAAGTTTCAGTGAAAAGGGCCATACCGATAGCGGTTTAAAAAAATCAAGAAAAAGTCCAAGATATAAAGTTTTTTGCATAAGCTTTCTAATCAGTGCCCGTTCAAAGTACTGATATCCCTTTGGATCCAAGATCTAAAATTTCTTTTTGATCAAAAAAGGGAAATCGAAAGTTTGATGGTGCAAAACGGATAAGTCAGCTACATTTTATTAGAGCTATATTAATTTAAGCCAGCTTGAGCGGCTTGATCCTGAAGAGGACCCTTTTCAAGAAGGGCCGAAATATAGTTCTAATAAGATGTAGCTGACTTGTCCGTTTTTTTCTATTTTTTTTCTATTTTTTTTTCTATTGTATTTATGCGTTTTGCACCATCAAATATGATTCGCAGTCAGCTTGGGCTGAAGGACTATAAATCAAAAGTTCTCAATTCTGGACTGAAGATCCTTCCTAGCCCGAGGGCAAATTTTTATTTTAATTACTACTTCATTTCAGTGAAAAGGACCATGCAGAAAAAAATCCAAAATATCAAGTTTTTTGCATAAGCTTTTTACTAAAACCCCATTCATAGACTTGAAATCCCTTTGGATCCAAGATCTAAAATTTGAAGATACGTAAGTTACTAAATCCCCGTCCAAAGAAACTCAAGACCCATGCCGAATACAAGAGTTACAATTCCCTTTGGTATGAAAAACAAGGTGAGCTTTGTCCGAATACTATGGATCCGAGTCTGAAGAAACTCAAGCTCAAGACTCAAATCAAAGACCTGAAAAGTTTCCTTTTAAAAAAAAATGTGAGCTTTGTAGTCCGAATCCCCATCAGAAGAGTCTAACGCTCTAAGACCCAAAATCGACAATCTAAAGTTTCCTTATGGAGCCATGAAAACAAGATAGACGTCTGAGCTGAATCGTGTTCCAAAGTAACCTACTTCCAGGAAGAGCAAACTTCTTTGCAAGAGATTATTCACTAGACGTAAACATGTTTTGTCTGAAGCCTGACGAACTCAGAAAACAAGATATTTAAGAATCCTGCTCGTATAGAAACTCTCCCCGTATGAAAATAATTCAAGTCGTCGTGTTATGGGACATTTCTCCAGTCGTAAACAATTGAAAACAATTGGAAAGAATCGTAAACAGTTGTTCTTCTTACGATTTCCAATCCAATCCAATCGTTTGCGATTGTAAACGGTTGGATTTTCACAATTGGATACAATTGTGGAAATCGTAAAAAAACAATCGTTATCAACTGTTTACAATCGTTAACAACTGTTTCCAATCGTCAAAAAAACAACTGTTTAAGATCTTTTCCAATTGTGTACGATTGGAAAAATTTCCCATAATACAATGACTTGAAATATTTCCATACGGGTCTGGTATATAAATATGTCAACGTCATATATAAAAGTAAACACTAAATAAGATAAAGTAAATAATAAGATAAAGTTTGAGATAAGATAAAGTTTTAATAAGATTAAGTTTTTCACAAATAAGAGGCTCAAGATTTGACAACAAGAGTTCACGTTACTCTACCCCTCTCCCCAGATAAGCCAGAGGTAAGTGGCAGCTGTTGTACCCGAGTCTGTCAAAATTTTGCCAAACAAACTGCAAACTGCAATTTAAGTAAGTAAGTAAGTAATTTATTTATGACCCGTCATTTTGGAAAAGCGGAGTAAATGAAGAAAATAAATAAAACACCGAAAAAGACACTTAATTTTTAATCTTCGGCCAGGAAGCAGTGGACAACGTCGTGCGCTGGTTGGGCCCTGTTGTCCATGATTTCCGATAACGACGAGGAAACATCCGAAAGGGTAACCTTGAATTTTGAATTTTGAACTTCTCCGTCATTGTATTGTTATGACATAATTTCGGTAAGTGGAGCAGGTGCTTTGCATATTTAAAATAACAAGATCTCATCTTTTAATCTCCTTCTTTCGCACAACATGAGTGACACCAGAAAGAAATAGTGTAGAAGTGAGGCAGAAGGTGCTGTACAAATTTCCCAAAGCTCTACGATTATAGCGCCCCGGTTGGGGACGATGCGCCCATATGCGGTACGGACTGATTTGCAAAATTTGTCAAAATTTTGCTAAACAAACTACAAACTGCGATTTGTTTGCAACTTTAGTCAGGAGAGTCTTTAACCTAACAAAGGCCTCAAGAAAACAGCCTTTGGCTATGACAAAACTGAAAACTGAGACAAGGCGAGACAAGTGAGAATCAAATAAAACGCGGCTTCACTATAATAATAAGTCTATTTAAAAGCCCAGGGTCCATATTACAAAAGAAAACAACGACAATATTTTCCTACAGCTATGAAGCTTCACTACTAAGCTTAGTCGCTCATAGCTTCAGCGCTCCGTCGATATATTCACACCTTTGTTATAACCCTTTCGGAAGTGCTATTCAGGATATCCGGAAGAAGCAAAACAATCCCCTTAAAAAAGATCCCCTGAACTCCGAAAGCTCCTGGCATCGGTTAAGAAAGTGGTCAATGTTTTCCTCTTCCCCAGCTTTGCAAAGTTGGGAATTATACCTGACATCTGGACCAATCCTAACCCTATCAAAAAACTCTAAATCTGCCAAATAGGCAGGATCCATAACTTCAACAAATTTTGAGGTAGATTCGTTTCAAAATAAAACTCAGGCCAAACACCTCCTTAATCTCAAGGTAAAACTCCAAAGTTTTTGTCTGACTTATTAAAGCACTCCATTTTAGAATCTCTGGATCATCCAAAATCCTAGTGACTCTACGCAATAAATTATCTTCACCTTGAGGGCCACGGCCGCTATTCCAAACATAAGATAGTCCTAGATCATCAATCACCGACGACGCCAATCGCAAATTAAGCCCTCTTACTTATTCTGCCTTTTACAGCAAGTCCCTTATGGAATTAGAGGATTCTGGAATCCCTGCCTTTGGCCAATATTTCGTTATCGACGACTTTTTTAAGCGTTTTTTTGGGCCAAGGCGAGTTTTGCCTGTCACGCAAAGTAAACTTCGCCAAAAGCATCAATTTCCGTAGGGAACTCTTTCATGCATAATAAGGACATGAGGAGCTTCAAAGTGTTGTTTTTAGTTTTAGAAGGCCATCAGGTCCATCTTATTTGGACTTCATTTATTTTGCTTGGTTTTCCTACTTTTTCGGATCCCAACGTAAGTGGAGGGATACCGATGACTTCGTAAAAGTTGTCCGTCTGTCTGTCCGTCAGTCAGCACGATAACTCTCGAAGGGAATGAGATATTTTGGTGAAACTTGGTGCGAGGACTCTTTAGGTCAAGGGAGAGGTCAAGTTCTTAGATGGGCTCTGTAGCTCAACATTTAGGGGTGGGGGAGAGGGTTCAAATTAAGGGGCGAAGAAATTTTTAACAAGTTTCAGATTTCAAACAGATAATGAGATAGTCAATTTAGGGGTAAGAAGACATGCTGAACACGAATATAAAAAAGCATTCTCTCCTCGGACATGATAGTTCGCCCGGAATCCGGCCGAAACCAGATAGTTTGTTAAAAGTCAAAGCTTTATTTGAAGTTGATTGGATGTTCTATTTAACGGTAAGAAGACGTGCTGAACATTTATATGAAAATCATTTTCTCGTCGGACAAGTAGTTCGCCGAAAAAAACGGAAAATTTTTTAAAATTTCAAGTTTTATCTGAAGTTGATTAGATGTCCCATTTCGAGGTAAGAAAATATGCTAAATCCGCTTTTGACAATCCTTTTCGACCCGGACATATAGTTCGCTTGGAATCCGGCTGAAACTGGAAAATTTGTTAAAAGTTAAAGTCTCAAATCTTTTCTAGGTAATACGAGTCGCTGAAATTTCATATCTCTGGGAACAATTTCTATATACGGTCATGGGTTTCGCTAAAAAAAAGTAATGGAATTGTATCAGGTTTCATTTCTGCTTTGGTGAACATTTATATTTGTTTCAAAAACTCGATTTTAACCCCGTTAAGTGGCGTAATCACACAGCTGTTCATAGGCTAATACATGTGAAATATAAGCGCCTTAAAAATCCCACGGTTCGTAGTGGGCGGTGTGTGGGGGGACTGTGCGAGCCAGGTGGGCAAGCACTGGGGGTTCCAACTTACCAGATTCTCAATGAACATCTGCCTTCCAAGGTACCATCCTTCGTTAGCTGCACCAAGCAGGTATAGCGCAGCACCAACAACCACCAAAATCTCTGCCCCGGTCCTTATATATTCCGCGGGGGTTTTCACCTGCAATAAGACAACTGTAACTATCGACAATAATTGTGAGAGGTGCAATTGTTGACAATTGTCAGTACCGCGGACACACAACACTGGATCAGAACATCCGCAGAGTTTTCGACTATTCCGGTCATAATATGTGCCTGGCTGAAAATTTAAGACAGAAAGGAATTACTTAGAGTTTAACTGAAAAGCCAACTTGTTTTTGGGATCCCAAAACGTAAGTGGTGGAATACCTATGACATCGCAAAAGTTGTCCGTCCGTCCGTCCGTCTGTAAGCACGATAACTCTCGAAGGGAATGAGATATTTTGATGAAACTTGGTGTGAGGATTCGTTGGGTCGGTGGACCAGTCGAGTTCGTAAATGGGCTTTGTAGCCCTACATTTAGTGGTGGGGGAGGGGGTTCAAATTTAGGGACAAACAGAATATTTTGAAACAGCTAATGTGATAGAATAATGTAGATAAGAAGACATGCTGAACACGATGGTGAAAACCATTTTGTAATCGGACTAGTTCGCCCGGAATCCGGCCAAAACCGGAAAGTTTGTTAAAAGTAAAAGTTTTATTTGAAGTTGATTAGATGTTCGATTTAGAGGTAGGAAGACATGCTGAAGACGATGGTCAAAACCATTTTCTCGACGGACAAGTAGTTCGCCCGGAATCCGGCCCAAACCGGAAAGTTTGTTAAAATTAAAAGTTTTATTTGGAGTTGATCAGATGTCCGATTTAGGGCAAGAAGACATGATGAACTTTTAAGTGAAAACAATTTTCTACCCGGACATGTAGTTCGCCCGGAATCCGGCCAAAACCGGAAAATTGTTAGAAGTTAAAGTTTCATTTCTAGCTGATTAGATAACCGATTTAGGGGTAAGAAGAGACGCTGAATCCGTGTGTGACAATCATATTTTACCCGGACATATAGTTCGACCAGAATCCGGCTGGAGTCGGAAAATTTGTTAGACGTTAAATTTTTATTTGAAGTTGATTAGATGTTCATTATTGGGGAAAGAAGATACCCTGAGTTCGTTTTTGAGCTTTCTTTTTTCGCCGGACAAGTAGTTCTAGAGTTCGGCCGAAACCGGGAAATTGGCAGAAGTGGCAGGAACTTTTCGTCAAAACAGATATGACATATACGGGTAAACACACATGCTGAATCCTTATCTGAACTTGGTTTTCTCAGATGATTAACTATTTGGCCTTAATCTGTTTCTGAATTTTAATTGTAAGAATGTTCAAGGATTCTGGCGATGACTGGATCTGGCTAAGACAAGACCCAGTTGTCTGGATCAGATATTGAATTTTTGGGATCCCATCGAAAACTTTGGTCTTGTTATATACCCGATGACAGATTTATCTCAAAATAGTAGCATGAAGTTGTTCGAAAAAGTAGCATGCAGTACTAAACTGATGCTACTACATGCTTCTACCTCAAGGCTACTGTGTTACTGCATACTACTGCATGCTGCTATTAGCAAGACTGGATACTACTATGGCAACACAGGATGCTACTGGATACTACTGCTTAAGATTGGACCAGTCCGAGGCACATTAAATGATAGTATTATTTGCTATTACATAGTATTACATGCAACTTGTTCGTACTACTATCATACAACTACGCAGGCTAAAAGAATTTCATCGGGTATTTTCATCTGATTGTGTTAAGGGATTTATTTTTTATATTTGACTATTTGCTCTAGCATGACGTCCAGAATGTCTATTGCTGTCTCACAACGCAAAATTCTACTACGACGCGGAAAATTTGAATCTCATACAAACGCGGTTTTTCAGTGGTCAGTCATCAGCTCGAGGAAGGTGGCTCACTGCTTGAACAATTATTTTTCGTAAACTGTTTTCGTCAAGCATACAACACAGACACAAGCAGCTAGAGGTACCTCAAATCGCAAGGAAATTCCACTATTTGAAAATCGACAATTCCTGAATAGCTGAATAATGAAGTAACCCATTTGCATCGGGTCTTCAAGCCTCTTTAAGCGAATAAGTCATGGGTACCTAGATTTTCCTATTACATCCCTTTTCAGTTAAACTTTCATGGAACTGGTTAAGTGGTTGATTAGGGACGAATAACATGATAAAGCGAAAGAGGAAGCGGAGCAAAAGAGGAATACCGCATCTGACTGCACCAATCGGACTGGATGGTCTGAAAATTTCGAATCGATGTGATTTTTTTTTCGGATCGATTTTCAAATGCGAGCGAGAACTGCAGATAGTTACCAACAGTCTTCACAACATACTTTAATCATGTTATTTATCCCTAATTAACCAATTAGCCACAACGAGAAAATACCCTTAATTTGGAACTCTCATCCCTACGAACTTGAACTGTACTTTTCCGCAATCGATATTCACACCACGTCTGACAAAAATATCGCAACCCTTTCGAGATTTATGGTGCAAACAGGAAGGCAGACAGACGTACAGACTGACGGACGGACGGACAAACTTAACGAAGGCAAAAACCTCCTTCATTCTATATGATTTCCGTGTATGTCATGCGTCATAATCACCGCTTCACACATGGGGGACATTCACACTACAATATTGCTACGGAAAAGGGACGAATGGTCGAAATATCTGTCCTATCTGTGGTAGGGATGATGAGATTCTGGAACATTCAGTGTGCGAGTGCGAGGAATTGGGTGAATGTAGAAGTGAGGTGTATGGATAGCGTGAATTCAACGAAGTATGGAACGTATCCTAATGAAAGATGAGTGTTTCTGATTCTGAAAAATTAGGAGCTTACTTGAGTGGAAAAAACAAGGTTTTTCGAATAATGGGTGTTGGGAGTTATAGGTGTTTATTTTAAAATCTTTTGTTGCGATGGCCCTCGGCCAAATTGGCAAATATCAAAGTTAATTAAAATGTAGCAAAAAGAGCAACCGTGTCCAAAGTGAAAGGTCCGCACCAACTTCAACTCCCAGCAATTCCTACGAAGTTTTTGGCTTCTTGGCGTCAGGGCTGAAACGCATTTTTCATTTTTCCGCAAAATCACTCCACGCGGTAATCCAGCCGATCACGTTACAGAGACCCGTAGTTATATCGGTTACTACGCTCCCGAGCATGGTAAGCAAATAGTTACTATTAGTTTTAGAATGGACGGAATATCGCTACAATAAATCTCTGCTGGCTTATCCGTGTAGCGCAAACAAATACAGTCCTGGCTGAAGGAATAGTTATTTATTCATATTATGTCAATGGTTTCCTTTATAATAATAATAATAATTTTTTTTAACCCACAAATCATACAAGACGAAAATAATGGAGTACAAAAGAAAATATGAAAACAATTAGGGAGAACACAACACATACAAACAAAATCTACTAAGGAGTCAAACAGACGAATAAGCCCATGAGAGGGCGACGGACAGAGAGAGGGCGACAGACTTGTAGTAAAAACTTTACAACACCTTACTCGTAGTCCCGTAACCAACTGAACTCTTTTCCCGATTTATTCACCTCTGAAATGAGTCCGACAATTTCCCGTCACTAATTAAATGGAGAGGAGTCTGCCACTTCTCGACATATTAAAACAAAGACAGAAAGCAGAGGCTTAGAAATAGAGGAAATCCGCCCGAGGGACCGCTCTGACGGGAGATAAAACGGGAGATTCCCAAGTTCAATCAAGGCGGACGTGGAGTCTTGAATGCCAAAAATAAGGTTTAAGGTAGACTGAACGATTTGGGGGCTAGCCAAGCCGTAAAATGAGAATCGGGAAAATTGAATTAATCGAGCGAAATATCGAAAAGAAACCTGATCACTGAGTACGAACAAAAAGGAAACCCTGCCAAATTAACCGCAAGCCATTACGTCGGAGGTACACACCAGAATAGCTAGGAAAGAAATGAGGCAGATAATAGAATATTATTTTAAGAAGTTCATTCTAAACCGGGATTGAAAAGGGAGGAAATAAGGGATTTGATTAGTTGTAGGCCAGATATTCTGCCTCTTGGGGAAAGAAGGCGGTATATCGGGAGGGCAAAGGGTTGGTCCGGTCCTTACTCACGTCCGATTTGGGGTAGTATGAATGAGAACTTGAAACATTTGTTACGTGAATGCGAAAATCTGAGTGAACTCAGGTTAGATATTCTTGGAGTAAATGGAAGAGTGGTCGATGAAGAACGGATGTGCAGGGTCATGGGGAATAGTTGTTTTATAAGTATTAAACTGTTGGCGATGTTCCTCAGGGTAGCCCTAGCTCATACGGATAGGTGCTTACTGAACGTTTTATTTTTGTTTGTTTGTGTTTATTTTTTATTTTGCTCTTAGCGTAATAAAATCTTATCTTATCTACGATCAAACTTATAGAGCGTGTTCCATCCTACTCACCGTAGTTACTACGCATGACGTCACGAATTCTGGCTGTTTTCCGTCAAGGCTGGAACGATTTTTCTATTTTCCAGCAGGTATCATGCCACGGGCGAATCCGACCAATCACGTTGCAGAGAAGAGCGGCTACTACGCTTACCACGCTCCCGAGCATGTTAAGCAAATAGTAACTACTAGTAACTATTTCGAGAAGGTTAGAACGGTCAGCGTAGTAACTTTTCTTGAGGATGGAACGGAAATAGTAACTAATAGTAACTATTGTAAGAAGGGTGGAACACGCTGATAGACCGACATGTTGAATTTCCCCGTCTATCTGCAAAGACCTTAACTTATAGCGGGATACAGATACACTCAGTATCTGGCACATCCCTGAGCGGAGTTGTGCCGGCCCCAATTCTTCGAGTGTGGTGGAGGAATGGGAAATGAAGGATGTATCATGCAAATTCCCAGACTGGTACGATTCAAACCAAAGCGATCCGAACAGAACACTATAGGCCTACGCCGATGTGGCAAGACTGGTGCGAGAAGGATGCAAATAGTCCTTGAACCCAAGCTGCCTGG
This sequence comes from Branchinecta sandiegonensis, assembly GCA_030848855.1. Taxonomy (NCBI): domain Eukaryota; kingdom Metazoa; phylum Arthropoda; class Branchiopoda; order Anostraca; family Branchinectidae; genus Branchinecta; species Branchinecta sandiegonensis. The sequence goes on from JAUPMV010000012.1 coordinate 2,095,160, forward strand.
GAAACATGTAGTACCAGAAGTGAGTGGTCCTTACTTCTGACCAATGTGTGGTTGTGTGGATGAAAATGTGTCTCAATTTATGTGCGAATGTGTGGAGTTGAATGTTTTGATCGTCTGCAAAAAAGCCTGACGAGGACCCTTGCCAAGAAGGGCCGAAATATCGCTGATGAATCATTGTAGCTGACATATCCTTTGCATACATTATTTGAATAAATGATCTGAGAGTGGAAATATTTGGGAGCGAATTTTCGGGGAGGGTTGGTTGGTGGAAAAGTTTAAGGAGAAAAGTTTGTTTGGGGTTAGGCAGCTTGGAAGGTTTTTACGGATTGGCCGGAATCACAGAGAAGAAATTTTGTAGGTAAGATTTAGTAGAAGAGTTTTTTTTTATTAGTTTTGTCTGTTGTTTTGTATGCGATGGCCCTCGGGCTTTAAGCAAATATGTCATATCATATCATATCCAAACAATGGATGAAACGGATACGTCAGCTACGATGCTTAGGCAGCACTATTTCGGCCCCTGTGCCCTGCAATAAATAACTGAAGCTTTCTTCCTTTTCGTGACGTTGAACAGCCTGACGAGGACCCTTGCCAAGAAGGGCCGATATATCACTGTCATATCATCGTAGCTGACATATCCGTTTCATTCATTGTTTGAGTATGAAGAAGCTACACTTTCAGTTAGTGTGCAGCGAATACATGATCAGGATTTCGGGGTCAGATTTTATAAACTGATAAAAGTGATTTGATAAAAAGCTAAGTTTTCGTGTACTGAACCAGTGATGGTGCCGCAAATCCTGGAAGGAATTCCAGTCAGCGAGAACCCGAGCACTATCGTCAGCCCACGGCGTTACTTATTACCCAAATCGAAAAAAAAAACAAACAAGAGCTGTAAGCTCATATGGCACTTGCATGTGTCAAGATGATTTGATTGATCAAGAGTAAGTTACGACTTTGCGGTTGAGATGCGCGCTATAAGGGAGCTGGAACTCCATTTGTAAGCAAAACCCTTGAGGCAAAACTGCTAATGGGCTGATGGGCATCACGAAAATGCATATATTGCTTAAAAGTATTTTTTTTACTTTGCGGTCAAGATTGGTACTTTAAGGAATAATCGGATTTGGGAAGTAGCAATTTCTAAGCAAATGTTGTTGAGTCTCCAATATTCCAGCGAAGTTTCATCGTCCTAGCACATCAGGAAGTACCTTAACGCGCTATCACCGGAATCCCAGACCCCCCTCCCCCTCCTCCAACTCCACCCACAATAACCGGAGCCAATCCTGTTCTGTAAATGATTAATCCAGAGCATCTGTTTGTCATTCCCACGAAGTTCGATCCAGATCACACCAGTCTAAGCGGGTCAAGTATTTTCCGCCCTCCCCCCGATAATTGCCGGATTCGGTCCGGAAATGAAAAAGGTCACAAGAGAAAAATGTCCTCTGTTTAATTATTAAATTTCACTCGAATCCGATCACCCGTTCCAAAGTTCCGCATGACTCAATATTCCGGATTCCCCTCCCTCAACTCCCCCCCCCCCCAAGATTATCATATCGAGGATTTTTTTTTTATTCCAAGTCAGTTTGACCGGGTCCCTGATATGCCTTCCAAGTTTCGTCGTGAAAATCCCCCAAAAACGGAATTCCGGGAGACCCCTTCCCCCCCCCCTCAAGTGTCCGGATCCAGTCAAATTATGTAAAAGATTTATATGGACCAGATGTTTGTTCTTCCCAGCAAGTTTCACTCCGATACCATCATTCTAACCGTTTCTCGAGATTTCCGGTCCACCCCCCCCCCCCCCACCCCACACAGCTCCCCCGCCGTGCACGTAGCCAATCCGATTCAGCAAATGACTTACCTAGAGCATCTGTTTGTTCTTCCCACAAAGTTCCATCCCGATCCCTCCATTCTAAACGGGGCACGTATTTCCCCCCCCCCCCAAAAGTTGCCGGATCCGGTCCGGATATGAAAAAAATCATCGGAGAAATGTCCTCTGTTGAATTCTTAAATTTCACTCGAATCCGATCAACCATTCCAAAATTACGCATGACTGAAAATTTCGGATTCCCCTCCCTCCACTCCCCCCACCATTATCTGATCGACAAATTTTTATTTTGAAGTCAGTTTGATTGGGTCCCTGATATGCCTGCCAAGTTTCATCGTGAAAATCCCCAAAACCACCATCACCGGAATTCCGGGACCCCCCCCCCCATAAGTGTCCGGATCAAGTACAATGGCCTAAAGGACTTATCTAGAGCAGATGCTTGTTCTTCCCAGCAAGTTTCACTCCGATCCCTCCATTCTAACCGTTTCTTGAAATTTCCGGTCCCCCCCCCCAACTCCCCCCTGGCTACCGAATCCGGTCAAGACTTTAAACGGGACATTACAGATATATATTCTGTTCAGTTATGAAGTTTCATTACAATCCGATCATCCGTTCGAAAGTTACACACTTCTCAATTTCCCGGATTCCCCTGCGGATTCCCCTCCCTCCACTCCCCCACCATTATCTGATCGACAATATTTTTATTTTGAAGTCAGTTTGATTGGGTCCCTGATATGCCTGCCAAGTTTCATCGTGAAAATCCAAAAAAACACCATCACCGGAATTCCGCCCCCCCCCCCATAAGTGTCCGGATACAGTACAATGGTCTAAAGGACTTATCTAGAGCAGATGCTTGTTCTTCCCAGCAAGTTTCACTCCGATCCCTCCATTCTAACCGTTTCTTGAAATTTCCGGTCTCCCCCCCCCCCCCAACTCCCCCCTGGCTACCGAATCCGGTCAAGACTTTAAACGGGACATTACAGATATATATTCTCTTCAGTTATGAAGTTTCATTACAATCCGATCATCCGTTCGAAAGTTACACACTTCTCAGTTTCCCGGATTCCCCTGCCCTCCACCCCCCCCCCCCCCCCAAAATGGTCGGATCAGAAAACTGATTATTCCTAATTTTGTTTGGTCGGGTCTCTGATATGCCTGCCAAGTTTCATGGTCCTAGCACAACTGGAAGTACCCTAACTCGAAAAAGTGTGACAAAATGCCCTAAATTTTCAAGTTTCCAGCGCCCCGCACTCCCCCCCATATGGTCGGATCGGGAAACTGATTATTTCCAGGTTAGTTTGGTCGGGTCCGTGATATTCCTGCCAAGTTTCATTGTCCTAGCTCATCTGGAAGTACCCTCACTCGAAAAAGTGTGACAAAATGCCCTAAATTTTCAAGTTTCCAGCGCCCCAGCTCCCCCGCATATGGTCGGATCGGGAAACTTATTATTTCCAGGTTACTTTGGTCAGGTCCCTGATATTCCTGCCAAGTTTCATTGTCCTAGCTCATCTGGAAGTACCCTAACTCGAAAAAGTGTGACAAAATGCCCTAAATTTTCAAGTTTCGAGCGCCCCCACTCCCCCGCATATGGTCGGATCGGGAAACTGATTATTTCCACGTTCGTTTGGTCGGGTCCCTGATATTCCTACCAAGTTTCATTGTCCTAGCTCATCTAGAAGTACCCTAACTCAGAAAAAAAGTGACAAAATGCCCTAAATTTGCAAGTTTCCAGCGCCCCGCACTCCCCCCCATATGGTCGGATCGGGAAACTGATTATTTCCAGGTTAGTTTGGTCGGGTCCCTGATATGCCTGCCAAGTTTCATTGTCCTAGCACATCTGGAAGTACCCTAACTCGGATATGTGGGACAAAAAAACTCGGACCGACCGACAGACCGACAGACCGACAGACCGACAGACCGACAGACCGACAGACCGACAGACGGAATTGTGATCGGTATATGGCACTTGAGCCAGAGGCTGCAAGTGCCATAAAAATAAATAAGATAATAATAAACAAAAATAGCCATTAGCGAATAAGACGGAATAGTCTGGAAACTCAATCTCAATTCAATTTTTTTAATCCAATTCAGTTTATTTCCAAACCATTCACGGACTAGCCGAATTTTCGATTTTTCAACAAAAATAACTGTATCAAGATAAAATGACGTGAAACGTAAAGTGAAAAAATACAACAACAAAAATAAAACAAGATACTCAGACAGAGTCAGAGGTGAGTAATGTATGACGTCAGCAATTTTATAAGTAGTAAACTGAAAGACAAAAATGCTCCTCAGCCGGGATTGAACCCAGGACCCTCTGCATACAAGGCAGGCGCTCTTACCATTTGAGCTACCGAGGGGCTTGTGAACAGAGTTCGCAAACCACTACAATAGTCTGGTAGAAGCCAGCCATAGGATTATTGGTCACGGCACAAGTCCCTTGTGTAAAGTGCCAGATGTGTATTATTAAAGAACAAAATAAAATTTTAGACATACATTTATATAGGCTACTGGCAGTTGGTCAAACTGCTTCAGAAATGAGACGGCTCACGAATGAGGGCACAAAGCTAAGCTGATACCGAGCATGAGAGCATGTGTCTCTTAGGTTGCCATATTGACTAAATCCGAAAACCAACCCCCGACGAAACGAACCAATCAAAGCTTTATACTAACCTTCCAAAGGCGACATGCATCCGTATCATTGAATCTTCTTCTTTTCTTCGGCGACAGAGTCGTCACTAGCTCAACATGTGGTGTAGTCGGCGGAGGAGTCGTCACGCGCTCAGACACCGCATCGCTTCCTTCCGGCACTGCCGTATCGTTCTCCACCGAGTCGAAGTACTCGTAGACATAGTCGTCCACCTTCCCTTGGTCAACTACTTCTGGGTTTTGCTCTTCCGTACCCTTACCGAAGCCGCCTGGTTTCTTCTTTCGGTATTTGAACTCTCCGTGAAAGCCTGCACTTTCATCAACGCCAAAAGTATCAACAGCAAAGTCGAACTCGTCGGTAATGGTGGTGGGCGGGTCAGTGGTGGAAGATTGAGAACGGACGTAGTTTCCTCGATTGCGGGGAAGTGCTCGTTTTTCTCGCCGTGGGGCAATCAAGGAGACACGGTCCCCTGCGATAAAAATCACCCGTTGGAAAAAATGAAAGACGAGAAACGGAAGAAAACGTACCGACATAAGAGAACGAGTGCCAACCCAAGAGCTACTAGGTTTATGGAAAAGAGAGTGGTTTCGAATTTTCTGGAAATTCAGTCGAAGAGCCCCATAGAACTCAATGGAGATATGGAAGATCGGATATCTTTTGTTTTGGGGGAGAGAGGTCCCCTATGCTGGAAGTCAGCCATTAGAAAAAATAAAAGACGGGAAATAGAAGAAAAAGTACTGAGATAAGAGAAGGAATGTCAGAGTTGGCCTACGGCAAAAAAGTCCACTTTTGAACTAATACAGATAGAATTTTTTCTACGGCAATCGATAGACCTTTAGGAGCTGATCAAAGTTTAAACCATCCGTTTTTTGGTACAAAAATTCCTTCATGAGACACAACAGTTTGAAAGTTTAGAGGGGTTGACAACTTCATGTCAAGGCCAAGAGCTACAAGGTTTTGCTAGTGGTTTCAAAGTTTCTCAAAACTCTTCCGAATACCCATGTAGATTTACTTACTGGTTTGAGAAACAAAATCTTCCTACTTGTATCAATTACTATTATAAACGCGACTCATTAAATGCTACTTATTACCGCCCACCCCAAAGCACCCGTTCTGTTGTGACAGTACAATCCAGTACTTGTTGTAGAAATCATTGTGTTTACCGAAGTCTGTTATGATGTCACAGGACGTTGCTACGAAAAATCCATTTTGTTCGACCATCACTAATCAGGTCCCCCCCCCCCCCCCCCCTCCCGTATCACACCTTCTCCTGTGACGGTATCACTCGACAACCCTGTACCAATTCACTCGACCTATTACGCAATACTTTCATAAACAGAAGGTCTAGTTAGACAGCTAAAACGTGCTCGATTTCTCCTTTCTAATTGTGAAGGATCAGTAGCATTTACGTATGTTATCTGTCATGTTACATAATACTTTATAAACGGAAGGCCTAGTTACAAAGCTACAACAGGCTCGATTTTCTCCTTCTGAATATGAAGTATCAGCAGCATTTACTTAGCATCTACTAAGTCGTCACGTTACATAATACTTGTTCCAAAGTCAGAACAAGCTCGATTTCAATGTTGTTAATATTAAGTAACAGAAGGTCCCGCCTCTGCTTTGGAGAATAGAATCTCTTGTGGTGGGATTCGTTTCAACTCAGTTTGATATCCAGTTCCCGGCTGACGAACTATCGCTGGAAGAATAATTCAGCTTAAATCTCTTGGGAGATTTCAGACTATGAGGCAAACAGGGTAAAGAAATAAAAGTCCAAAGGATGGATGAGTTAGGTGAAAACCTGTCACGAGATAGCTGGAGCCAGGCTTGAATCCAGACCAAACTGGATCCCAACCAGGAAAATGTGGGCTTCCTTCCCGCTTGCGCATTTTAAGTCCCGCCATCCTAGTATGTTTATGTTACCTATACAGGATTTCAGAATAGTTTTAGGATTATTAGCCAAGCTTTTTGCCAGAATTCTGGGCTACAGACCGCCTCACTGACGAACCTAACCTAGCACTCTTGAGGAATCCTAATTCCAAGCTTCTTGAAAATGTGTAGTTCTTCCAGTAACGATCGTGATAACTGACAGACGGATAGAGGGTCTAGGCAAACGATATCATCTGTCACGTCCTTTCACTATCGTGATAAATTAGAACAAAGTCTCAAAAGTAATTAATCCGAGGGCCAACTCTCGTATGCCCAGTCAGAATGCCCACGACTAAAAGTGCCCAACGATAAATGCCCATGACTTATAATGCCCATGGCTCAAAATGACCACGGTTCAAAATGCCCAGAATCAAAATGCCCACGGTTCAGAATGCCCACGATTGAATTGTTTGAGGTGTTCAGTCCGTAGTAAGCTGGAACTAGTGATCAGTGAGAAACGAAAGGAGCAGACCGAGTACAAGAATGGTGATAATCGCATCTCTCAATCTCAATTATAATGTAATACTATAATACTCTGCCGAATTCTGTTAAAACAAACCTAATCACGAACAACGATCTTAAACTGTTGTTTTTAATTAAGAACAATTCTTAACTTCGGTGCAAGATTTGAATCGCCTAGTTTCATTTTCTGTGTTGAACAATTTTATAAGACATTTCTTCGTACTTTCAAGCAAATAATTCTGATTTAATCAACAAACAAGAAAATAATCCCTTTCGGTATCTTTCCGTTGTGATCCTGTCCTTTGTAATATCGTTGTCCAGTTGTCCAAGGACATTTTGGCCTCCCCTGCCGACAGTTTGAGCCGTCGGCATTTTGAATTAGGACGATTTTAGCCTCCCATGTGAGCATTCCAAGCTGTCGGCTATTTGGGCCGTTGTCATTTTGGACGATTTCGATTGTGGGCATTTTTGAGTCGTTGGCACCCTGAAAAGTGGGCATTTTTAGTCGTTGGCGTTTTGAACCGTGGGCATTTTGAACCGTCGGCATTTTAGCCTCCCATATGAGCATTTTAAGCTGACGGCATCTTGGTCCGTTGTCATTTTGGACAATTTCGATTGCGGGGTCTTCGACCTCAATTGTGGGCATTTTTGAGTCGTGGGCACTTGGAACCGTGGGCATTTTGATCGTGGGAATTTTGAACCATGGGCATTTGAGCCGTGGGCATTTTGATCGTGGGAATTTTGAACCGTGGGCATTTTGATCGTGGGCATTCTGAGCGTGGGAATTGTGAGAGAGCGCAAAAAGATCGTGGTGATTTTGGGAACCACCCAATCCGAGACAAAAACAACACGAGCTAGTAGCTCATATCCCACTTTCAGACGATGAAAGTCGGAATTTGTAAATTCTTCGCAAATGGCCACGGGCGAATCATGATAATGTTATAGTTTGGTTGGTCAAAAGTTTTTTTTTCACGATGCGCACTTTTAAGAGGTCTAAGAATTTGTTTGCAAGCAAAACCATTGAGGCACAAATGATCTTAGGTCTTTGGGGGATCATGAATATGTATATTTTGGTCAAAGGTATTTTTTTTTCACTTTGTGGTTGAGATGCCCAACCCTTGAGGCAAATATTACGCCCTTGGGATCGAGAAAATGTATCGTTTGCTTAACTAAAGTATTTTTTTATACTTTGCGGTTAAGATGAACAATTTAAGGGATTTACTTGTAAGCAAAGGAAAAAAAATGTAAGCATTGCCCGGATCCAGTCCGGTTCTGCGATGATTTAGTTTTAGAATTTACTTGATCTGCCCATCAAGTTCCATCCCGATCCCTCCATTAAGAAGTGCCACCTCATCTCCACCACAACAGTCGGATCCGATCCGGACTTGAAACGCAACATCAAACACATGTGCACTCTTCAAATATCAAGTTTATTCGGAGCTGATCACCCGTTCGAAAGTTATGCGTGATAGAGGATTCCGAATTCCCATTCCCACCACTCCCCAACACGACGATCATATCGGGGACGTGACTATTTCCAAGAAGTTCTGGTCGGGGCCCTTATATGCCTGCCAAGGTTCCAAGTTTCCTTATTACTCAAGCTGGAAAGTGAACTTCGTTTTCAGCTTGAGCGGCTTGAGCCTGAAGAGGACCCTTGCCAAGAAGGGCCGAAATATAGCTCTAACAGAATGCAGCTGACTTGTCCGTTTTGCACTGTCAAATATGAATCGCAGTCAGCTTGGGCTGAAGGAATATCTTAACTCGGGATCACTGGAATCCCCCCCCCCCCCTGTCCAACTCCCCCCACAGTGTCCGGATCCGGTCTGGTTCTATAGAAGATGTATCTAGGACTTTTGCTTGTTCTTCCCATTAAGTTTCGTCTTAAGCTCCTCACTCTATTTTTCCGTCTTAACAGCTCCACTCTACGCGTCTCACAACATTTCCGGCCCCCCTCTAACTCCCCCCCGCATTTATCGGATCCGCTCCGGACCTAAAATGGAAGATATAACACATTTGTCCTTTCCAACTTTCAAGTTTCATTCAGACACGATCAACCGTTCGAAAGTTATACGTGCCACAAGATTCAGGATTCCCGCTTCCTCCACTTCCCCCACGGGGGTAGGATTGGGGTTCCGATTGTTTGCACGTCAATCTGCTCGATTCCCTCATATGCCTGCCAAGTTTCATCGTCGTAGCACATCTGGAAGTACCTTAACTTGAGATCACTGGAACTCCGGAACCCTCCTCCAACTCCCCCCACAGTTCCCGGGTTTGTTCTGGTTCTGCCAATGATGTATCTAGGGTCTGTGCTTGTTCTTCCAACCAAATTTCACCCCGATCCCTCCACTCTAAGCGTGTCACAAGATCCCCCCCCCCCAACTCCCCTTACAGTCACTGAATTCAGTTTGAATTTAAAGCAGGAGATCTGAGACACGACGTCTTTCCAAGTACCAAGTTTCATTAGGGTCCAATCACCGTTCGAAAGTTATGCATACCTCAAGCTTCCGGATCCCCCCACGGTGGTTGAATCGGGAAAGTGACTATTTCTAAGTTAGTTTGGTCGGGTCGCTGACACGCCTGCCATGTTTCATCGTCCTAGCACTACTGTTCCAGAAGCACCCTAAATTGCGAGAACAGTGGACCGACAAACCGAAAAGTGATCGGTATATGGCACTTGAGCGAAGCTGCAAGTGCCATAATAAAACCCAATAACCCCAATTTAATCCAAGTGAAGTTGATGTTTGTTTACAAAAAAAAAATCAGATGTCCTCTCAATGAACAACCGATACCCATTCTGTCAGAGGTCAGTAATGTATGACGTTAGCAATTTTATAAGTAGTGAACTGAAAGACAAAAATGCTCCTCAGCCGGGATTTGAACCCAGGATCCTCTGCTTACAAGGCAGGCGCTCTTACCATTTGAGCTACCGAGGGGCTTGTGAACAGAGTTCGCAAACCACTACAATAGTCTTGTAGAAGTCAGCCATAGGGGGTAGGGTTGCGTCTACCCTCTCAGCTTTCAAGTCACAGGCCAAGTCTTTTTTCTTATTGAAAACACAATGTTCCAAAACCTAATTTCCTTTCTTCTTTTTTGATGGAGCGCTTTGTTGATGGAAGATCGTTCATTAGTGGATATTTCTTGTCAGTTTGTTATGTCTTCATTCTTCTTTTCTTCTTCTTTTTTCTCTCCTTTCTCTTTCTTTTTTGATTTGTTTGGTTTGTTTCCCTTAAGACTATATGAATAAAGAATAAGCCCCGACCATTGCCAGGCCTTACGTTAGGCATTATGGTGGGGCCATAAACAGTTAATGGTGTTTTTAATTTTATGAATAAACTGAACTGAACTGAACTGAATAGGATTATTGGTCACGGTACAAGTCCCTTGTCTAAAGTGCCAGATCTGTATTATTGTTAACAGTTTTAACGTCGTTTAAACCTTGTCTATTTTTACCAAAGTAATCACAGTATTTATAGTGGCATTCACGGATCAGCTGATCCGGGCATAGTTTTGATTATATTACTATATTATGTTACACCTGCGCTCTGAAGGACATAAATAAATATGTATTTAAAGCCTTAAGGCCATTTACAAACAACTTAATATAAAACTTCATAATAAATACTGTTATCACACTACATAAACTAAAATGCACTCGCCCGATCAACTTTTCTATTCAATACTATTCAATACGAATCTACATACTGCACGAATTGCACCAGGAGATGTGCTCTTCATGATACCAGGAAACAGTATCTCCCTATCCCCCCCCCCCCCCAGCAAGATTCCCTTAAAATCGAGAGCTCGCGACACCGTGCAACCAAGTGGGCTAGGTCGTCTATACATTATGTAAAGATTCTCATCAATTACACCACACATAGGGCTTCATCACTTGACAAAGCTTACAACCGACAAGACTATGACCTGACAAAACATTTTCGGCAACCCCCTTAGACAAGCATATTCCTCAGGCAAGTTCCCAACGTACAAGTCCAACAGAATCCTTTGTCAAAACATCTTCGGCAAATTCCCACCTTCCTTCGAACTTAATCAAATTGGTATTTGCCAAACCTTTAAAAACCGTCTCATGTCTTTGCTGGGATTGCCCAGAACGCGATTGTCCTTTGGGGACTTGCCGATCACTAAATTGCACTGTGCGGGACTGTTCGACTGGGAATTGCCGAAATCGACTTGTCGATTGACATGCTCCCGAAGTGGCAAAAATGAAATAGTCATCATGAGGAAATGCAGGTTTGTTGTTCTTATTGGGAGTAGAATTTAAGAAATGCTTAACCTATTTTTCCTAGATATTTAATTTTGTCTTCAAGTGGAAAAAACAAGGCCCCCTTGAATAAGCTAAAACCTCTAAACATTTCCCACGCTAACCACACTAAGACCCCCTCCCCATCCCTCTTTAGCCTTAGCTTAACATAATACTCCTGATGACTAACTCTCCTTGCCGATGCAAAACCGCCGCGTACCTAGCGGAAGAGCCGGAAGCGGCACCACAGCTGTCCCCAGCGATCGCCGTGATTGACTGACACAGGATTTGACTTGTTGTGTTTGAGTCGTTAGTGAGACGTTTTCTTGTTCTTCCTGAGGATCACTGGCGTGTTTTGGACTTGGTCATATAGAGTATCGGTATCTTCAATAATATTCTTATTATTAGGGGATCGAATATCAAGTCGTTAAAGTGAGCTTTAGCAAGCTCGCAGACCACAAGCTTACCTTTGACTTGGACTTCAGTAAAGACATGATCTGTTGCTTTATCCTCAACCTCGTAAACTGTTGATGTATCCATGATCTCTGTCGCTGGGATGTTTTCAGGGAGTTGTATTTCCGGTTCACTGCTAGGATATCCCGATCCTTCCTTAATGGTTTCCGGGTACTGGACTTCAGTACCTAGAAATATAGAGCTTATGCAGATTCAGCAGGAATAGAGAGGGAAACCCGGCCTTTATGTTCCTGCGGATTTCGTTCAGCGCTTGCCCTGTAAGGTAGGACGAATTTGCCAATAAGGATACATCTGAGTTTCAGCAGTATTATACACTGTAAACAACAATCTTGCAGTATTTGCTACTGGGATTAATCTTGTCTCTAAAAAGATAATTTTATCTCTAATTCGGATTAATCTTATCTTAGTAGAGATATCGATATTACCTCTTTTTTCGACCGATATCGATATTACCTCTTTTTTCAAAGATATTAGAACAAGAGCTGTAAGCTCATATGGCACTTGCATGTGTCAAGATGATTTGATTGATCAAGAGTAAGTTTCGACTTTGCGGTTGAGATGCGCGCTATAAGGGAGCTGGAACTTCATTTGTAAGCAAAACCCTTGAGGCAAAACTGCTAATGGGCTGTTGGGCATCACGAAAATGCATATATTGCTTAAAAGTATTTTTTTTACTTTGCGGTCAAGATTGGTACTTTAAGGAATAATCGGATTTGGGAAGTAGCAATTTCTAAGCAAATGTTGTTGAGTCTCCAATATTCCAGCGAAGTTTCATCGTCCTAGCACATCTGGAAGTATCTTAACGCGCGATCACCGGAATCCCAGACCCCCCTCCCCCTCCTCCAACTCCACCCACAATAACCGGAGCCAATCCTGTTCTGTAAATGATTAATCCAGAGCATCTGTTTGTCATTCCCACGAAGTTCGATCCAGATCACACCAGTCTAAGCGGGTCAAGTATTTTCTGCCCTCCCCCCGATAATTGCCGGATTCGGTCCGGAAATGAAAAAGGTCACAAGAGAAAAATGTCCTCTGTTTAATTATTAAATTTCACTCGAATCCGATCACCCGTTCCAAAGTTACGCATGACTCAATATTCCGGATTCCCCTCCCTCAACTCCCACCCCCCCAAGATTATCATATCGAGGATTTTTTTTTTATTCCAAGTCAGTTTGACCGGGTCCCTGATATGCCTTCCAAGTTTCGTCGTGAAAATCCCCCCAAAACGGAATTCCGGGATACCCCTCCTCCCCCCCCCCCCTCAAGTGTCCGGATCCAGTCAAATTATGTAAAAGATTTATATGGACCAGATGTTTGTTCTTCCCAGCAAGTTTCACTCCGATACCATCATTCTAACCGTTTCTCGAGATTTCCGGTCCACCCCCCCCCCCCACCCCACCCAGCTCCCCCGCGGTGCACGTAGCCAATCCGATTCAGCAAATGACTTACCTAGAGCATCTGTTCGTTCTTCCCACAAAGTTCCATCCCGATCCCTCCATTCTAAACGGGGCACGTATTCCCCCCCCCCAATAGTTGCCGGATCCGGTCCGGATATGAAAAAAATCATCGGAGAAATGTCCTCTGTTGAATTCTTAAATTTCACTCGAATCCGATCAACCATTCCAAAATTACGCATGACTGAAAATTTCGGATTCCCCTCCCTCCACTCCCCCCACCATTATCTGATCGACAAAATTTTTATTTTGAAGTCAGTTTGATTGGGTCCCTGATATGCCTGCCAAGTTTCATCGTGAAAGTCCCCAAAACCACCATCACCGGAATTCCGGGACCCCCCCCCATAAGTGTCCGGATCAAGTACAATGGCCTAAAGGACTTATCTAGAGCAGATGCTTGTTCTTCCCAGCAAGTTTCACTCCGATCCCTCCATTCTAACCGTTTCTTGAAATTTCCGGTCTCCCCCCTCCAACTCCCCCCTGGCTACCGAATCCGGTCAAGACTTTAAACGGGACATTACAGATATATGTTCTGTTCAGTTATGAAGTTTCATTACAATCCGATCATCCGTTCGAAAGTTACACACTTCTCAATTTCCCGGATTCCCCTGCGGATTCCCCTCCCTCCACTCCCCCACCATTATCTGATCAACAATATTTTTATTTTGAAGTCAGTTTGATTGGGTCCCTGATATGCCTGCCAAGTTTCATCGTGAAAATCCAAAAAACCACCATCACCGGAATTCCGCCCCCCCCCCCCATAAGTGTCCGGATCCAGTACAATGGTCTAAAGGACTTATCTAGAGCAGATGCTTGTTCTTCCCAGCAAGTTTCACTCCGATCCCTCCATTCTAACCGTTTCTTGAAATTTCCGGTCTCCCCCCCCCCCAACCCCCCCCCCCCCCCCCTGGCTACCGAATCCGGTCAAGACTTTAAACGGGACATTACAGATATATATTCTCTTCAGTTATGAAGTTTCATTACAATCCGATCATCCGTTCGAAAGTTACACACTTCTCAGTTTCCCGGATTCCCCTGCCCTCCACCCCCCCCCCCAAATGGTCGGATCAGAAAACTGATTATTCCTAATTTTGTTTGGTCGGGTCTCTGATACGCCTGCCAAGTTTCATGGTCCTAGCACAACTGGAAGTACCCTAACTCGAAAAAGTGTGACAAAATGCCCTAAATTTTCAAGTTTCCAGTGCCCCGCACTCCCCCCCATATGGTCGGATCGGGAAACTGATTATTTCCAGGTTAGTTTGGTCGGGTCCGTGATATTCCTGCCAAGTTTCATTGTCCTAGCTCATCTGGAAGTACCCTCACTCGAAAAAGTGTGACAAAATGCCCTAAATTTTCAAGTTTCCAGCGCCCCAACTCCCCCGCATATGGTCGGATCGGGAAACTTATTATTTCCAGGTTACTTTGGTCAGGTCCCTGATATTCCTGCCAAGTTTCATTGTCCTAGCTCATCTGGAAGTACCCTAACTCGAAAAAGTGTGACAAAATGCCCTAAATTTTCAAGTTTCGAGCGCCCCCACTCCCCCGCATATGGTCGGATCGGGAAACTGATTATTTCCAGGTTCGTTTGGTCGGGTCCCTGATATTCCTGCCAAGTTTCATTGTCCTAGCTCATCTAGAAGTACCCTAACTCAGAAAAAAGTGACAAAATGCCCTAAATTTGCAAGTTTCCAGCGCCCCGCACTCCCCCCCATATGGTCGGATCGGGAAACTGATTATTTCCAGGTTAGTTTGGTCGGGTCCCTGATATGCCTGCCAAGTTTCATTGTCCTAGCACATCTGGAAGTACCCTAACTCGGATATGTGGGACAAAAAAACTCGGACCGACCGACAGACCGACAGACCGACAGACGGAATTGTGATCGGTATATGGCACTTGAGCCAGAGGCTGCAAGTGCCATAAAAAGCCGTCCATAAACGCCTATATGACTTTCTCCAGGTGAATGAATTATTAAGTGAAACACAATTTGGTTTCCGAAAGGGACACTCTACAACTCATGCCTTGCAGCATCTGGTGGAATGTGTTAGTGGTGCGTTGGATAAAGGGTACTTACCGATGTCAATTTTCATTGATATAAGGAAGGCATTCGATACTGTAGATTTCAAGATTCTGCTTGACCGACTCAAGTGTCTTGGAATTCGTGGCACTCCTTTACAGTGGTTTGAAAGTTATCTGCTTGGAAGATCCCTGCGTGTAGTACTGAATGATGTGACTTCGTTTTCTTATCGACTCAAATGTGGAGTACCGCAAGGTTCAGTCTTAGGTCCCTTGCTTTATCTTGTGTACGTAGATGCAGTGCGCTTTCATCTTCAAGACGTCTGTGTTACAACCTTTGCTGATGATACAGCTTTGACAGTGTGTGCTAAATCGATCGAAGAGCTTGTGTTGAAAGCAAATGATGCGTTAAGAAGGCTGGAGGTTTTTATGAACCTTAGCTTGCTGTGTGTCAACGTGAAAAAGACTTTTCTAATGACTTTCTGCAGAGTAGGCATGCCACTTGATGCGAGTGGTCTAGTTACATTATCCGGGAAGCCTGTCCAACAAGTTCATATAGTGCGGTACTTAGGATTTTTCATAGATTCAAACCTTTCATGGAAGCATCACAGTGATATTATTTCTGCAAAAATTGCCCGAGGAGTTGGAATGCTGCGTAGATTGCATTATTTGCCAAAGCGGATTCTACTAATGATTTATCACTCAATTGTTTACCCATATATTTCATATGGCTGTCTGATCTGGAGCAGCAACTTTTATAGTAATTTCAAAAGAGTCCAGATTCTTCAGAACAAGGCCGTGAGGATCATAGGCAAGTATGTCAAGGATTTGAATGATACAAGTGCTTGTTTTAAGTCTTTAAATTTGCTCAACGTGGGACAACTACGGGATTATCAAGCTGCAGTTTTCGTTTTCCAGTGCGTGCATAATCTAGTCCCAAGTGTTTTTCGTGATACTTACCGTGCAAACGGTGATATTCATGAATATGATACGAGGAATAGTGAAAATTTGGTGATTGAGCTTAAGAGTAGCACAAGATCAGGATTTCGATTGCAGATTCTTGGAACTGCAGTCTGGAATTCTTTACCAGTGAGCATCAGGGCGGCTGAGCATCTTTTAGAGTTTAAGAGAAATTAAAAGAATATTTAATAAAAGATGGTTGAGAAATGTATTTATTTGTTAGGGGGTAGGGGGTGGTAGGTAGGTAGGGTGGTCTTGTTGGTTGGGAGGAACGGTTGGTTGGGGGTGGTAGGGAGGAATTGGTGGATGGGTGATCGGGGTGGTAGGGAGGAGTAGGGTTGTTGGGAGGTTTATGTTTATTTTGGAGGTGATAATGTGAAGGAGTTTGGTCTGTTGTTCTTTTTTTTTGGGGGGGGGGGTCTGTTCTTTTCTTTTTTTTTGTTTTTTGATTACTTATTTATTATGTTGTTTGTTGGTGTGTTTAGAAAATGGTTAACCTTTACTACTGCACGCCAGCAAAAACGTAGGTTTTTCCATTAGTGCAGTAGATGTAAATACAAAAGAGTTAAATTGTGTTTATTAATAAAATAAGTATCAAGTATCATATATCAAGATAAGATTAATCCCAGTAGGAAATGTTGCAGTTAACTTTAATCCTAACTCGGAGAGACTTTTTACAGTGTAACTAACTCCGACGGCTGCCGGAAAAAAGGATATTTTCGGAAACGTATATTTTATACATTTTATAAATATATTTTCGTTCTATAAAAAATTTGTATTTTTTATCCCGGTTTTAAATATATCTATAGAAGTATCAACCTTATAATAATTAATTTCCTAGGCTGCTAGCCAAAAAGGATATTTAGAAAAAATAAATATTAAGGATATTCGAAACCTTTTATATTCAATTCAATCAATTCTCAAAACCGATACAACGGTTATTGTCCATATGAATATGTAATCTCGTACATAATCTTTTTTATACAAATACGTTGTATTTTTATCTCAAACCTGAAAGGCTGTTTATTAGCATAGCATCCTTATAATAATTAACTATGTTTGCTGCTGGTTAAAAGGATAGATTTGAAAAACGATATATTTTTTTCAGGCATAATCTTTTCTAGATACATATTCCTTCAGCCCAAGCTGCCTGCGAATCATACGTGACAGTACGAAACGGACACGTTTTGTTACGTTTTACGTAACACTTTATATTAATTTTTGTATGTTCTGATAAATCCACAAGTCATTTTCCAGCTCTAATAAAATTCAGCTGACCTATCCGTTTTGCACTGTCAAGTATCTTTTTTAGATACATTGTTTATCCCAGCCCTAAAAGGCTCTAGGGGTCTGCTCAGGTTTACTATAGGCCAACTGACTAGTTGCGTTTTTGATCGAAGTTTTGTTCGCCGTTGGCTTAGCCGGATGCTTAATTTCCGTTTTCGAACGCCGTCGAAGTTCACGGTTTGCTTTAAGGAGTTATATCATAAGCAGTCTAGCACTTGCAATGTCTAGACCCCCCCCCCCCCCCACACCCACCCAAGACCCAAGACCCAAGATGAAGCCACGACTCGATCCGACCGCTGGGTCATCTAGCGGTGCGGGTCAGAAGCGCCCGTCACGGGGAAGATGGAATCATAGGCTGACTTTGGATCTAACAAAATGTTTTTATTGTAGCAGGCGTATGGAAAATGTGTAGAAAAATTAAACTAATTATTTGCATTATCGAATTCTTGAAGAATATTGTTTTCTGTTTTTTCTTGTTAATTCCCGTAAGTCCAAAGAATTAAGGATGTAAACTAGATCACAACAAACAAACGCCGTAAATTATACTAAATCCGTTATAGTGATTTCTTGAAGATTCTGCAACTGAGCTAAATAATATTCATCTTCCGAGACCCAAAAATGTCAAACTGGCCGATGATTTCTTCTTCCGACATATCTAAACGTCCACATGGTGATATACTTAGTTATTTCAATCCTCTTACACACCACTCAATCTTCTCGAAGGTTCTAGTAATCTTTTGACCAGCGGCAGGAGATCAATGAATAGTAATCAGCAATGGCGGATTGGAGTTCAGGAGTGAATTGTGTTCAAGTAATTTGTGGATAACGTTGGCTGCCGTGAGGATTTTGATAAACAAAGGTAACAGTGTGTTCGTAAAAGTCCGACCCATCGAAAAATGATGGTGTCTCCCACCTTCTCGGCCCACATGAATCAAAGGCTTTAATTAGTGTTTTTACGACTCCGGCGATCCTTGCCACGTCGACGTTTCTTCGACAATTCAAGCAAACTTCGAACTTGCTAGCTCACGGAGTTCGACGGTCAGAGTTTAAAGGACAAAGAAACTATGACCGGCAATCAAAAAATTTGAGTATGAACGTAACTTCAAACATGGACCAAAAACGCAACGACTGATTACTGAGCCAGCGAGAAAGACGGAGGAGTTGCCCTGACGGTTGAGGTTGATTAAAATTTTTGTTTTCTTCTGATTTGTGTGATTTATATTATGTTCGCCGTTGTCAGGATTTTGCAGAAAGAAAAAATATCGCTATGTTTACTACAATCAATCGTATCGATTGGTAATAATTCCGTTTTTGGAGATACCACAGTGTTTGTTACCACAGCAACTAGATCTGCAATTACTCGTTTTTGCAGTTACCGTGGTATCTGATACTACTTGATTCATAAGTACTCTGTCGCAAACCCTATACTATGTGTCGATAATCTGGTAGCGAACCTTAATAATAAGAATGCTGTACACCCCTGGATGGGTATTCTTTTTTGATAAGATTTGTTTGATTTTGTATTTAGGTTAATGTTTTTTTGTTTTTGCAGTTGACTAACACCTAGAGTGACATACCATCTTTCCCACCAATTTGACAAAAAAAACTAGACTCAGATACCACGATCAGTTACCACGGTCCGATTGTGGTATCTGGATATCAGTTACCACGGTGACTGGCCAGATACCACGGTAACTGCACTGACAATGGTATCACAAACCACGGTAACTGCGAAAACGACTTTAAACCGTGGTACAAAGACCATAGTATCTGCAAAAACGCAACTAATGACAATCCCCATATTTCGCCATCTCAGTTAACTCCGTTAATGAAACAGGTTCTCGATCCCTCTTGAAAAGGCGATGTCTATAGCTCTATCCTTGGAAAAGGCTTGGTTAGCAAACAACCAATTTATATTAACGAGAAGACAATGTGTAAAGAAAGACGATGCATCCCAAATTAAGGATGGTCCATAACAATATTATAACAAAGCGAAGAGGGTATGCAACAGCTGGTAACCAATAATCTAGAACAAGAAAAATCATCAGTCGCCCAAATGTAGGAAAGAAGAGATAGAGGCAGTAACAATCGGGAGAAAAAAAAATTGTTTACGGGCAAATGAGATCCAACGATCAAGGTCCAGGGCGAAAAAAAACAGAGTAAAGACATGCATGGGACATGGGCAGGTGTCGGCCCCATGATACTATAGCCCACGGCGTGTTTTTTTGGACTCGGTAGAGTCGATGTTCCTTCAGCCCCAGACAAGTTTATTTTCCAGCTTGAGCGGCTTGAGCCTGAAGAGTACCCTTGCCAAGAAGGGCCAAAATATAGCTCGAATAAAATGTAGCTGACTTATCCGTTTTGCCCCGTCAAATATGACTCGGTAGAATCACCAATCTGGTGAGAAAGCGGTCCGAGTAAAATGGTTAGAATGCCGTAGCTGGCACTCTTTAAAGGTTCAAGCGACACTTTTGTGAAAATGAGTCAATGATACAAGCTCTTGCATCTACTGTATATTTTTCAAAGACATGCGACAAGCCGTTCTCGAGATACATGAGTTGCTTAAAATAACTAACCGCAACTAGAACGGTCAAAAAGAGCTAAACGACAATTAACACAACGACAACATACAAAAAATGTGGTGAAAGAAACCTGGGTTAAATGCCCCATATGCGTAAGTGATACCAAACAGAACGACAAAACTGTATCTACTGTAAAGAAAGATTATTATAGTGACATAAAAATCATCAATATCGGCAAAAAAAAATTAAACAGTATTTTCTTCTAGCCACTATAAAGAAAGATGCTATGCGACATGAGAACCATCAAAATCGACTGAACAATATTTTTTTTATTTTTATTTTTTCTTCTGAACATTTTTGAAAAAAGTCGGTTGACCCCTTTATGCGTACCAGTGCCGATGGCTTCTCTTCCCTATATCTGCAAAACCAACAGCTTGAAAGAATATTTATCCTCCAAGTACGGAACTCCAATAGCCTAGAAATGCCGACAAGTATCCATATTTCTGAAGGAATCTTTATCCAACAACCTGCCTGAGTAGAGTGGATTCCGCCGGGATCCGGTGAACCCTTCTTTCGCAAAAAAAAATACAACATCTTCCTACATTTATTTGCGTTTCTCTAAATAACCCCTCGACCCGAAACAATAAAATAGCCGCAACTTACTATAGGCTATCACTGAACCGCTTACACCAATTCGACATCTTATACAGAGCTTCAACAATATCGTGGAAGTTGTTCTTGGTGGACGATCATCTTACATATAAGACTCCTACATATGTTAGTTTTGTAGATAGGTAACGTTGTCGTGGTCTCTTTATTTGTTTGTTATTCCTCTTACTTTGGGGTTTCTTCTCCTTTTATTTCTTTTTCATTTACTCCGTCAATATTTTGTGTATTTTTAGGGTTAATATATACAACTTCATTTACTCCGCCTTTTCAAAATGGCGGGTCATAAATAAATTACTTACTTATTATATATTACTGCCGCCGTGACTATACAAGCGAGACGAATAGCTATCACATTCCAAAATATTATCTTAACCCTAGCCAATCAGCTTCCTTGCTCAATCCCTTTCCCAAGTCCTTAATCAGATTTCCGGTTTTACCGGGCTCCGTCAGAATTATCCATCCGGTCCCGAAACTACCAGCATCAAGGTCAGCATGTCTTTTATCCTATCTATCCCATTGCCGATTTCATCGGAAAATTTATGTTCGTTCGTAAACTCCCGATTTTGACGGGATTCCAGCAGATATATCCGTGGCAAAATATCATTGCATTTACTGACTCGCGTTTTACATCACTCTCTCAACTTTCCGATCAGTTCGGTTGCAGAAACCTTTCCCACCATAAATTTCCCAGGCCACCCCGTTATATTTCCTGAAGAAGCCCTTAAACAATTTCCAAGCTACGCCATTGGCGTGGCTTTGAAAGTAGACGACACTGAAAGGGGGGGGGGGGGTAAAAAGTGGAGAGGAATGGGATTAAAGCTGGTCGGAAGCTAAGGGAGCGTGTCAACTTAAAAAGAACAAGGAACATGGCAACCACGGTAAGTACCTCCCAAGCCGTTAATATTGGTCATTCCACACAAAAATCCCAATTTTCTGGAACACAGGGCAAGGGGACCCTTAGCCTCTGGTAGCCAAGAGAAGCCATGAACGGGCACTGATCCTCCTAACGGACTGGTGCATCTCAAGGCCGCTTTTTTACTCTCGCATCGTGAAACATCACCGAGCAAAGTTCCGTCGGGTCGAACTAATTACATAGTTAAGAGGGAGGCAACAGGTTTTCTGGAAATAAGGTCAGAGATCAATAAGCCTTTGCTGTAAAACAGCCTGTATGCCATTTACGGCTGTAAATCTGTACGCGTGCTGCGTCCGAGAGTAAGGACCCTCAAGGTGGCTTATAAAGAGAGTATTTTAGATACTAGAGTAGATTCGTGGTCTTCACAAATAAGATGTATTTTAGATGGTTGCGGAGTGTCTATGTGGTGGAATGATGGCGTAGGTCCTGGTTTGCAATTGGGAAAAATAAAAAAAGGAGGTGGAGGCTAGGCTTTTAGACCAAGACATTCAGAGTTGGCAGGTTGCAAAGGATCTCTCACATTCAGTGAGGTATTATGCTAAGGCTTAAGAGGAAGTAAAGTTGGTGTGGTGTCTTGGGGCAGATTGTTAACCGCTTGGAGGAAGAAGAAAGTATATTGGAAGTTCTTCCGAACGTTCTGGTCAGTATTTCTCCTGTCCAATGTGTGGAGATGAGAATGAAAGTGTGGTGCATGTCATGTGTGAATGTGAGGAATTAAAGAGAGCTGAGGAATGAAGTGTTTGGAGAATGCGTGAGGGTGTTCGATGAGAAATGGATGTGTAGTATGATTGCTAGCCGTCAGTTTGTTGATGTGAGGAGGCTGGCGAGATTCCTCAGGGTCAGTTTCAACACCGAAAATTATGCCTAGAGTAAGCAGGTTACTGTATAGATGTTTGCTCTTTTGTTCTTTGTTTATTTTGTTGCCATGGCATTTTGGCTTTTTTGAGCAATTAAAATCTTATCTTATCTTATCTTATCATAGTCATTCATTCGTCAGTCGGACTTGAGAGTTCAAAGTAGTGACAGGTCAGAAGTTGTAATAGCCATTTTAGGTAAGATAAACAAGAGCTAGAAGCTCATATGGCACTCACAAGGCTGTCTCAGAGGATGAAAGTAGGAATCTGCCAATTGTTCCGATCATTTCTAAGCAAAAACTCTTGAGATAAGAATTATCAAGGACCCTTGTAAATCATGATAATGTATCGTTTGGTACAAAGTATTTTATTTTCACACTTGGCTTTAATGATGCTCACTTTAAGGGCGCTAGAAATTTATCTGTACGCAAAACCCCCGAGGCGCAAATAATGTGGGAGTATCAGGAAAATGTATATTTTGCTCAAAATCAGTTTAAGGAATTTACTTGAAAGCAAAACCCTTCGGGCAAAAATTATCACGGGCCCTTGGGGATCATCTGACAGTGCTAAACGGATAAGTCAGCTACATTTTATTAGCGCTAAATTTCGGAATATGTATCGTTTGGTCAAAAGTATTATTTTTAATTTTTGCATTCGATTTGCACTATGCGCACTTTAAGGGTGCTAGAAATCCATTTGTAAGCAAACCCTTATGGCACAAATGATCATCGACCTCGGGGATCATGAAATGTATAGTTTGGTCAAAAGTAATTTTTTCACTTTACGGGTAAGATGCGCACTTTAAGGAAGCTTTAAGTTCATTTCCAAGCAAAACCATTGTTGCAAAAATGATCATGGACTGACGAGGATTATGAAAATGTATATTTTGCTTTAAAAATTTGTGTACCTTGCTGTTAAAATTAGTACTGTAAGGGATTGTCGGATCTGGAAAGTGATAATATATAAGCCAATCTTGTCGAGTCTCTAACGTACCAGCTAAGTTTCTTAGTCCTAGCATCTCTGGATGTACCTTAATTCGCGATCATCAGAATTCCAAGTCCGGTCCGGCTCCGTCACAGATGTACCTAGTTCTTGTTCTTCCCACCAAGTTTCTTCCCGGTCGCTCAACTTTAAGCATGTCACAAGAAATCCAGTTCTCTAGGGCGTGTGCTTGTCCTTCCCTCCAGTTTTCATCCTGATCACTCTACTCTAATCGTGTCACAAAATTTCCAGTTCCCCCCTCCGTTTCCCCCGACATTCATCGGATCCGGTCCAGACTTGACACTGGACAGACACGAGGTCCTACCAAATGTCAAGTTTCATCAAGATTCGATCACCCGTTCCAAATTTAGACATATTTCAAGATTCCGGATTCCCCTTCCCTCCACTCTCCCCTCGCGGATCGGGAAAATGACTATTTCCAAGTTATTTTGGTCGGGTCCTTAATACGCCTGCCAAGTTTCATCGTCCTAGCACATCTAGAAGTACTCTAACTCGCGATCACCGGGCTCATAGACCGACCGACGGAAAAGTGATCGGTATACAAATTACGAAGGGAAAAATCAACCTCGCAATCTCAAAATGAACAAAATCTTACCTGTGTTATACTCGTACGTGACTGAACCTACAATCCCTGCCTTGACAGAGGTAGTCTGAGAGGTTGACGGTGTTTCCAAGTGAGGGGTAGAGTTGCCAGTCGTTTCCAGTGTTCCACGGTTCAGATCCTCAGTCTGGTTAAGTTCGTGAAAGATTTGTGTGGATGGAAGGAGAAATCCTTCGGCAGTTATTGAGTCCTCCACCAGGTTTCGAGGTTCAACTGAAAACAAAACAAAAGATTTAGGCGGGATCACTGCACCGTAAAAAGTTTTTCCGAATAAGGATTAAAGTTAATTGCAGTATTTGCTACTGGGATTAATCTTATGTGATAAAGATAAATTCGAATTAGAGATAAGATTATCTTTTTAGAGACAAGATTAATCCCAGTAGCAAATACTGCAAGATTTGTGTGAGTGTTACTAGGGTTGAGCTCCGTTAATCTCCATTTACGACTGTCGTGCTTAGATGCCGATACCCGGAGACTAATGTCCGCGGCTGAATTGTCAATGCGACGAGAAAACAACCCGAAGAAAGGATTTACCACGTCTCTGTCATGTATCTCTTAAAAATGTACTATTTTTTTCGTGTTCGCAGAGGCTCTTATCTCTGTAGCGGATTTTTTTAGGATATATTTACGTTTGTAAACGAAAATAACCTTGACCCATAACCTTGAGCCTATACGAGTCTCTCGTGTCTAACTTGTATATAAAACATGCTTGGAGAAACTAAAGCTCATGTCGTTAAGACAAAGAAGGCATATTCCTATGAGATCGATGAAAATACTAGAATCCGACCTACATCAAGACATTCCGCCCGTATTCTCCGAAAAACAAAAAGTTCTCCGAAAAAACAATATTCTTGTATCCGGGCTACAAGAATGACGGAAAACCTCGTAATAAGTGACAAGAAGCAACTCATTCCTCTTCAGTACATTCATACGAGCGCTACCTGAAGTCTGTCGCACCATATTTTTTGTTTCGTTCTTCACTAATTAATTTCTACCCGTCGCTTTTTTATATAGAACGTGTCCGAAAGCTCAGAAACGAACGAAAATGCTGAATTAATTCAGGATTTTATGCAGCATTTTGCTTCCGGACTTATATTTTCGCAGTTAATGCAGCATTAATTCAGCATAAAATTCATCGAAAAATTCAGCAAAGAGGCTAAATTTTATGCTGAAATTTCAAAAAGAAATTGGGGAGCACGGCGATTCTCCTAGTATCTTCCTAGAATCTTTTTCTTTCTAGACCAACTTGCCACACAAAATTTTCGGAAACTTGTCTAGGTCGAATTCCCGTCTGAGCGGCGACAAAATTTACGGAGCCTACTTGGCGAAAAACTTTACGAAGTCTGAGTCGTCCTTTATATAGCTAATTCTTTTTATTCTTCTTCTTCTTCCCAACTTAAATTTCGGTATTCTAGAGGTGTCAGAGAAGAAATAAAGGCTTTCGGACAAAAATAAATAAATATGCAGCAGTAAATGCAGCATTTACAGCACTAAAAAGCTTTCGGACACGTTCATAGCATATTGTCGTTTTATTCATTAACTGCATGATGAAAAGGTTAAAACATCCAAAGCTATTTCTATAAATTCCGAAGATAAAACCATCAGTATTACTATATCCGGAAATCCCAACATCGTGAACAAGAAATGTGTAGCCCTGACAAACTTTCCAGTTTTCGCCGGATTCTGGTGTAACTGTTGGTAGGGAAAGGAAACAAAAATATAAGACCAGCCTCTCTGCAAGACTAGATACTCTCTGATCGACTTGATCAAGGAGAGTTTAGGTCTGAACATTTTGCTGGGGAAAGGAAACAAAAATATAAGACCAGCCTCTCTGAAAGACTAGATACTCTCTGATCGACTTGATCAAGGAGAGTTTAGGTCTGAACATTTTGCTGAACTTGGTCTACCAACATATTTTGCACTTGGTGGGTAGATGCGTTACGCTAAATGATTTGCGTAAAGATATTTTTGGGCATGATAGGATGGAGGAAGAGGATTTGGTTAAAGGACACCTGAAGAATGAAGCCATACTTGAACACACCATGGAGAATACATTTACAAACATGGCCAAGGAGAGCATTCTTCTCCTGAGCGTGACGTTTTGAAAATAGGGATGTTCGTTTCTGGAGGTTTGCACATGCAGACTCCAAGACAAAAAGCGCAATTCATTCGAATCTTGTACAGCGCTGGCCGGATCGTATTGGAATTTCTTCTAGATATACGTTTGGCTTAACTGGTTAAAAAATATTCCAGAAGAAGGGTTGATTGGAGACATTTTTTCATTTCTAAAATTGGTTGGTACTGAAATAAGGACAGATGCAAAATGGAGCAAAAATCATAGCTTGGAAATACTATTTCGTATTTGGATTGGGTTTTCTGCAGGCAATGTTAACGGAAGTCATACAGATAGGGATGATACTTGGTACTCTTCATTCAGGTGTCCTTTAAGGTTATGGGGGGAACAAATTTGGTGACCTTCGTCGGCTTGGGAGGTTCCTCAAGCAGGCTATGGAGCATCGGGAACGTTTTTTGGAGTAAGGGTTCCTCCTTTTGGGTGTAAATATTGTGTTTTTGAGTGTTATTTTATGTTCATTTTTTTTTCCTGCCATGGCCCCACGGCCTTTTTGGAAATCATTCATTCATCCATTGGTCCATGTCAGAAGCAGAAATACAAAAGCAGACTCTTCACTCAGCCCATCTTGATAGCGAGAGAGTCATTTATTAAAATTCCTCACTGGCTTTCGGCCTAATTACGTTCGCACTGCCGGAAAAACAGAAGAGTAACAGGGAAAGTTAAGTTGCGTTCTGGTTTTTATTTTTGCCCTATCGGCGGTTCACAGCGGCCTGGCTATATTCCGCATTCGCTATGCCGCACATCCTAGCGCTGTCGTCATTCTGGTCACTGCTGACTATGAAAGATAAAAAATGCATTCGTTCCACATTTCATAGGTATTGCAAATATCTTATAGGACTACCTCTCCGTGGGCCCGTAATTCTAGATTGTCGGCAAAGTATAACGTCACCGATCGATTTATTGCAGTATCTGAGGGAACTGCAGGTTTTATTCGTTCGCTTGATGTTAGCCACACTTTGTGTAGGTCTGCGTTGCCGCATGTGTAAATAAGAGTATCAGAATCTATGTGTTACACAATAATAATAATAATAATGCTTGTTTATTGAGCCAAAAGGCCATACAAGATTTAATACACTTCACAAATAAACTATTACACCCCTAGAAATACTATGCTCTGTAAGCTAAGCTAAACTTCCATTCCTGAGACTAAATCCTTTAGTCATATATTTACAAACATCTAATTCTTGTCCTTTTTCTTTCTTTCCTTGCATACTCCGTTTGAGACTTTGGTCTTAAAAATAGGAATAAATTCATTTGGTGGTTGGTGGTGGAGGAGATTTTTGGGCGTGAAATGAAGGCAAAAAAATTGTTAAAAAAAAAATCTGGCAGAAAATTTGGTGAACTTCGTCCGCTCGGGAGGATCTTCCATCAGGCTATGGGGTATCGAGAGCGCTTTTGGGGATTTTCCAAGAAGGCCAAATGGACTTTACATAGTGAGACTTCAGATCAATCAAATCAAGTTAATCACAAAATTTTTTATTTAAGTACTCCTTCAACCTAAGCTGCCTGCGAGAACATAATGGTGTTGATCTCTGCGATTCCATTCCTCTACAAGACTCACTACAAGCGAAGAGTTGTGCGGGAGTCTGGCGCACACCTGAAATTTGATAGAATGAAAAAGGACAAGCCAGCTCTGACAGCTGATTCATTCAGCTCGCTAAAAAAAAGTGATACTCTACAATCAAAGCAAGTGGATGAAAAAATATTCATTTTAAGTGTCCCTTCAACCCAAGCTGCCTGCGAATCATAGCTAATGAAGAAAAACGGACAAGTCGGCTGTCACAGACATGATTCCCAGTCAGCTTTAGTTGAAGGGACAACTAATACGAAAATGTTGTCATCCACTTGATTTGATTGTAGAGTATCACTTTTTTTAGCGAGCTGAATGAACCAGCTGTCAGAGCTGGCTTGTCCTTTTTCATTCTATCAAATTTCAGGTTTTCGTCAGCACAACTCTTCGCTTGTAGTGGGGCTTGTAGAGGAATGGAATCACAGAGATCAAAACCATTATGTTCTTACGCTATTGATGATTCTATCAGCTTGATCAAATCCCTTTTAAGTAAGTAAGTAAGTAATAAGTAATTTATTTATCACCCGCCATTTTGAAAAGGCGGAGTAAATGAAGAAAATAAAGAAAGAAAAAAATCTGGTTCGGTAAAACGTCG
This sequence comes from Branchinecta sandiegonensis, assembly GCA_030848855.1. NCBI lineage: Eukaryota > Metazoa > Arthropoda > Branchiopoda > Anostraca > Branchinectidae > Branchinecta > Branchinecta sandiegonensis. The sequence continues at coordinate 2,123,327 of JAUPMV010000012.1, forward strand.
CATTCCATTAGAACTGTTGACCCGATGACAAAAAAGCGCAATTGGCTGATCAAGCATTTACCCGTACGGATCAAAAGGGTGTGGTAAGTACTGAATCCATGTTTCATAAGTTCAATATTTTCAATGAGGGGGAAATTACCGATAACCGAATGTATCCCAATACCAGTGTCTGAAAGGACTTGGTCCACAAGTATTTTCTGCATTATTTTAGATAAATATGTTTAATCACTAGTATAATACAAGAAATGCGGAACTGTCGGTAAGTCAAGCGCAAAACACTATACACTCGGGCTTTTTAATAAAGCATATGGATCCTACGCGGTTTGGAATTCGATCTGATGAGATCCGGAATGCTGTAAGTCGGTAAGACGAGGGCTCAGTTCAAGGCCCTCTGCTAAAGAAACATTTCTTGACAGACTGTCGTAGAGAAATATTTTATTCCATTTGTTACTTTGTTTGGATGATTATGAGACGTCTGAATGGTTTTCCAATTTTTTTTTTTCTTATTCTCTTTCTTAGTCCCTTTTTTTTGCAGAAGTATTTAGTGGTTACTTTAAAGTAAGCATTTATTCTAACTACCCTAACAGGCCCATTCGCACTATCATGCAGTCAAAGGGATAGATGCTACGACGCTATTACTGAGGGCGTGTTCCACCCTACTTACCGTGGTTACTACGCATGACGTCGCGAATTCTGGCTTTTTGCCATCAAGGCTGGAACGACTTTTCTATTTTCCAGCATAATATCATGTCACGGTGAATCCGACCAATCACGTTACAGAGATGAGCAGTTACCACGCGTATTACGCTCCCGAGCATGGTAATCAAATAGTTACTATTAGTTACTGTTTCGAGAAGGTTGGAACGGTCAGCGTAGTAGCTTTTCACGAGGTTGGAACGAAAATGGTAACTAATAGTTACTATTGTTAGAAGGTTGGAAAACGCTCTGAGTCCCGGTCTGTAGTCGCGACTTGGATGGGGACTATACTTCTTTCGACTATACTTCTTCAGGCCCGTAGCAATAATATCAACCAAGCTGTGCGTCCTAAAACTGACCGAAGAACTAAACCCTTTCAAAAAACTTTGGAGCAAAGATGGTGTGTTGTCCCCAGGTCTATTCCCCTTCCCGTCCCGTCGTCCGAGCGTCGGTCAGAAAGGAACACTAGCTATCGCGTTTTACCGTATCCTGCCGGTTCATCGGTCCAATTAAGACAGTTTTGTTAGAACATTTATTTCTGGTCATTTCTTGTTAGGATATTAGTTACAATTACAATTCGGTTAATTTATCCATAAATATATTTTTACAAACAAAAAAAAGTGCTGGACATGTCAATACAGTTAAAAGATCAACCAAGGGATGTATTTGCAATTGTAACCTACGATTTATATATAAAATTCGCGGTTTAGAATACAATTCATCAAAATACGAACGCGAATTAAAATGGCAAGTTCTGAAAACAATTACAAAAATCTATTATTATGTTTTGTAAATATTTCCCATGTCTAACTCTTCTAGCTAACAGCTAGTTGGTATTTTCTTAATTTTTTTTTATGATATGAAAGCCGTTAACTGGTTAATTGTTTTTGCTATTGGTAAATTATAGCTTGTTTCTAATAAAACTATTCTGCTACAAAAAAAAATAAACTCTCTTACCGCTCGAAGCAACGTTCGGTGGGTCTGTAGTGCTAATCACGTTGTCCAAAGTTGTCCAGAAGGGCAGAGGGCTTGTTCCATCATTCCGGATTCTTGTGGCTGTTCGGTTTATTCCGGTCGCATTTCTCACCGGAGCGGAGGTTGCCAAGCTGTAGTTATTGAGTGGTGGAGCAGGTCGAAGGGTGAAGCAAAGGAGGGAGATGAGGAAGTACAAGCCAAAAGTGAAGAATTGCTTATAGAACCTGCGAAAGAAAAGAAGTAAGTTTACAACGAACCGAGCAGTCGTATTATACTACAATGTGGCTATACCCCGTACACGAGCTTTCTTAAAGGACCCATCGCACACTTTACTATTTATGTTCCAATATGCTAAAATAGTTGAATACTTTACAAACAGGCTCTGCATTTAAAAGACCTGTCTTACCTATAATACTAACGCAACCTACTTCCATAATCACAACATGTATTTCTAAACCCGGAGCCCCCAATTTCGTACGGTAAATTCTAACCCCTCGAACAAAACTACGCTGAATTTCTCACTTGCTGTATTTTGCTACCTTCGATGTGTATCACGTTGTCGACGGTTGTCTGCGTTTTTCCATCAGAAAAACTGGCTATGTAAACTGTTTCCCTGTTTTCGCTATAGTAAACGGGTCTTGGAAAAGGCTTAAAACAGCTAAAACTGGGGGTTATTTATTGAAAGCACAGACTAGTTTCAAAGTATTCAAATATTTTAAAATACTGTAAGTTGAAGAGTAAATAGTGCGAAGGGTCCTTTAACGACTTATCCGCGGCTTTTGCTGTTTAAGCCTTCCTCCAGGCTCGTTGACTTCTAGCAAAAACGCGTTGTAACCGTTCAACCTGGCGCGTCAGCTTCTCTAGAAAGTCCTTAGGAGCACGATATGCATCGAAAACGGCGAAAGAATGAAAGCGTGAAAATCAGTAAGGGGGGTTACAATGTACAGAATTAAACTCGGATCTCTGGGTTTAAGAATGGATAGAGCGATTACGGAGGTAGGCTGCATTGCCATCATAGGTACGCTTGGGCATTTAAGTCATGGGTTTAACAAAATAACGAAGTTTTCAGTACAGAAATGTCAGTCAGTCAGTCTTTATTCTTCAAAAACATTCCTTACGGTATTAACAAAAAAACGAATACCTGTTCTCTCGTCAAACATAATTATATACAATTGTGCTTTAACAAAGGCTAGTCAAATTTTCATGAATTACACAAAAAAAAATAGGAACAAATTAAAACGTCTTACTTCTTTTTTTTTTTTTTTTTTGCATCCCCGATTGCCATTCAACAGATTTGTACGCTTCCCGTGTTTATTTTCTCGACTATTGGTGCATTTACACACTGCGTAAAATCTGACAGTTTTTGAAATCCGAGCGTATTTTACGCACGTCTTTGGGCTTGAAAAGATCTCTAGCAGTACGGACGTATTTCAGAAATCGGTCGATTTTGTATCTAAATACGTCGCTATTGCTAGAAATCTTTTCAAGCTGAAATACGTGCGTAAAATACGCTCGGATTTTACGCAGCGTGTAAACCCACCATATGCGTCTCAAACGAATGTTTTCGAATATATTCACCATACTCCAGTTCAGCACTTAAAGCACTTCCCAGCGGACTAGTTTCTGTAAATCCCCCCGTGTCTCATCGCAAGCCTTTGTCCACAGATATGGTAGAATAGATCCATAAACTGTTGTATAGTTTGGTTCCCGAGAAGTGGAAGTTCTAAACTTTGGACTTTCTGTGGAAGAGTTTATTTGCAGTGCTTGTTGGTTACTGATGGGTTTCCGGATTTGGCCGATTTTGGGGTGAAAGCTTCTGCGCTTTCCCAGGCGGATAATTGCACAAACAATCAGTAAATTATAAATATACAAAGAATTAAAAACTGTAAATAATCACAGTTTAGTACATATAAACTTTGATCACGCACATTTTATCTTTCTTTATTTTACTTCTATCTGCATGTCGTGCAATCCGCGTCGTTCTTCTGGTTTTTAGTTACATGTCGTTTTATTGTTTGTTGGTACCACATCGTTTTACTGTTGTTACTTTGGTGGATTTTATGATTCAGATTTGTTTTTCGCTGAGGACGGTTTGCCGGAAGTGCAACCAATATATCCGAAATTCTATTTATCCCTCGCTCATCATCTTAGAGGGATAACTAGCTGATCAAGAAAAAAAAACGAAAATCTCGTTTTTCTATTTTTGTTTGCTTTGGACTTTAAAGTGAAAGCTATTTCTTTCTGCTCATTAGCTTGTGGGTTCCTATTTTACCGATTCATTGTCACAAGTGTAGTAAGTAAGTAATTTATTTATGACCCGCCATTTTTAAAAGGCGGAGTAAATGAAGAAATTAAAGAAAATTAACAAAACACATAAACACACAGAAAAGACACTTAATTTTTAATCTTTGTGAGTACAGTTTCAGTAAATGGAGGACTTAGAGAAACTAGTCCACTTGGATGACTGAAGTGAAATAAGTCAAATTGGTTAGGAAGGAAACGGTTTAAAGGACCTGTCCCACCTATATTACTAATGACACCTATTTCCATAATCGCTCCATATATTTCTAAACCCGGAGACCCCAATTTCGTACGGTAAATTCTAACCCTTCTAACAAAACCACGCTGATTTTCTCAGTTGCCGTGTTTTGCTACCTTTGAAGTGTATCACGCTGTCGACGGTTGTCTGCGAGAAGTTCTTCCATCAAAAAAACCGGTTATGTAAATTATTTCCCTGTTTTCGCTACAAGTCAACCGGTCTGGGAAAAGGCTTAAAACAGCCAAAACCGTGGGTTATTTGTTGAAAGCACAGCAGAGTTTTAAAGCATTCAAGTATTTTAAAACACTGTAAGTTGAAGGGTAAATAGTGCGAGGGGTCCTCTAAGCAAATTTTTTCATCCAAGGCAATCCTCCAGTAAATTCTCTGAGACAAGTCCCGATAGATCCCGTGAGTCAAGTTCCGGTAGATTCCTTGAGCAATATTGCGGTAGATTCCCTGAGCATAATTTCTGTAGTTTCCCTGAGCATAATTCCGGTAGATTCCCTGAGCATAATTCCGGTAGATTCCCTGAGCAATAATCCGGTATATTCCCTAAAAATCATCAAGTGCAGGCGAATATGACAAATTTTTGTCAAATTCATTCAAAATCAAATTTTTGTTAATTTGACAAACTTTTGCCCTTGAGGGGTTAAAAATAACCGAAGCCTTGGGTAATTTACTGTGCAATTTTCTTTTTATTCTTCTTCTTCTTAGCAGAAGCTACGGAAGGTCTCCCTCTAGAAATCTGCAGAAAAGAAAGCAGTTAGCTGGTTTACTCCAAGTAGCCTAAACTACTATTTTTATTATCTTTCCGATCCACCAAGCTGGCCAGAGAAGGAAAGTCTTCTCCATTTGGCGGTTTCACAAATATTTTCCCTTCACCTAAGCTAGGACCCTCCTTTAAAGCACAAGTCCTACTAGAGATGATCTTTTCACTACCAAATGGATCAGAAAAAAACTTTCTCGAATTTACCATTACTTTTCATCTGAATTTAGCGATTTCCTTATTAGCTCTCGGCGACTCTGCACATCCTTCCTTCTCTCCAAAAACAACCAAATTAGCTAGCTAGCAAGTTTTGTCTAATAAACCTTACTTACTTACTCCGACGCGGCGGCTGGGCGCAAAACATTTGAAAACTGACGGCGCCGTGGATAAAAAGTACGAAAACTAAGCAAATAAAATAGTCGAAAACAGAAGATTCTCAGATCCATGTGTGTGAAAGAGTTGTCAGCGGACGTTGAAGATTCTGGCAAACTTTGCGTTGTGTAAAGGGCAAAAAGGCACTAAAAATTCGAAGGCACAAAGCGAAACAATGGAAAAAGATGGGGATTTCAAAAGCTTATGATTCCATTAGGGAGCTAGGTATATTATAAAAGGCAGAATAAGCAAGAGGGGTCCTTTAATGACCGAAAATCTCACAAAGAATCAACTAATTCCTCATCCAAAACACTCACCCGAGCGTTACCTAAAGTCTTTTGTACCATACTTTATTAAACAGTTGAACTGTCCCTAACTGCGGTATGCAATTTTGACTTGTTTTTGTTTATTGATGTAGTTTATTTACGAATTTGATTGTTTTATTTAGAAATTCTATATGAGATACAGTATGCAATTTTGGCCTGTCTTTTGTTTATTGATGTAGCTTATTTATGAAATTTTAATGTTATCAGATAAGTAATACTGACCTGTCGAGTTGATAGATAGTCCTTGAAGTGTCTTTTTTTGTATTGACATATCCAAAGCTATTTTTATGTATTTAAAGATATTACGGATTAAATCATCATTTCATCATTTATTCCGCCCACTACGCTCTCAGAAAAGCCTATTATTCTGGTCTTCCAACTCCTGTGGCGTACGTGGACCCCGTTGTCAGGCTTCGTGACAGCATTACGTTGTCAAGGGGCTGAAGAAAAGCTGACATTTAGATGGGACCTCCACCGCGTAATTTCTATTTTTGCGGAGTGCCTTGCTGCAAAAATCACAGATAGCTGGATGGGTCGCCGTCACTACCCCCACCCGTCGATTCACCCACCCGTCAATACACCCAATCTAAAACTCCGTCGATTCACCCAACCGTCGATTCGCCCAACGTCGATTCGCCCAACCGCTGATTCGCCCAACCGCTGATTCGCCCACCCGCTGATTCACCCACCCGTCGATTCGCCCACCCGTCGATTCGCCCACCCGTCGATTCGCCCAATGTCGATTCACCCAACGTCCTGTTGCTTGAGCGTCGATTCGCCCAATTCTATGATCCGTCGATTCGCCCACTCGTCATAAGACCCAAAATATCCGTCACAACCCCCACTTTTTCCGACGGTTTGCCTACCCGTCACAAGACCCAAGAAATCCGTCGATTCGCCCAAAAAATCCGTCACAACCCCCACTTTTTCCGAAAGTTCGTCTACCCGTCATAAGACCCAAAATATCCGTCGATTCGCCCAATTTTCAAAACCGACCTTTGATCCAGCGCGGCTCTTTTCATTGAACGCGATGGAACAAAGCGACTGAGTCACAGGGGAGTAATTAAGAAGGATACAATACCGTCCGATGTAAATAAGGGTGAAAACTAGTCAATACAGCTTGAGCCAGAATGATGAGAAGCATGATATAAGACCTCGGTGCTGATAATGAAAGAGGAAATGGAGGATGAATGCAAGAGTAAAATATCAATGAGCTACCATGTTTTTAAGTACAACATGTACCGAAAGCGGTAGGCTACATGTTGCGATTATTTGGTCGGTTAAAGGAAATTATAACGCCACACGATCATTCGATTCTCAATAGATAAAAATTTGACTGGTACTCCTTTGGTCGGCAGACTCAAACCAAAGTCGGCTAGAAGTTGGGCGGCAGGAATACCAAAGGTTCCGACGGAAACCCAGAGGAGAATATTTATGAAACTATTACAGCTGGAATACTGAAGCTCCAAGGGATATTCTGATCCATTTTATGCTTCCTTATATATGACCCTTGTCGGATGAATCGGAAATTGTTCTAATTAGTCGGTAGCTTTACAAGCTTCTGCAGAACAGCTGGCCGACGACAATTATAAGTCGACTTTTTCACTTAAGTTATTAACGGATTTCTTTTGTTGTTCCGGGCTGAACCTGATTTTAGCTGAATCGGTCCAGCAGGAAAAATGAGCTGACGCTCATAATGACCATGATCACAACGCCCACGACTCAAAATGCCTACGACTCAAAATGCCCACTATTCAAAATGTCCGCGATCCAAATTCCTACGACCCAGCCCACGGTTCAGAATGCCCACGATCGTACAGTTTGAGGTGTTCAGGTCGTAGTAAATTGGACCTAGTGATGAATGTGAAACGAAAGGCGCGGACCGAGTATCAGGATGGCGATAATCGTGCATTGAAACTGTTCAGTTACAATGTAATTTCGAATTCTGAAAATAGAAGTGAAACACCAACAGTGAGCTCAAAACTGTTATTTTTAACGATTCTTACCTTCAGGGTGCAAGGTTTAGATCGCCATTTCTTCGTACTTTCGCGCAAATCATTCTAGTTTGATGAATTATAAAATAATCCTTTCATAATTTTCCGTAGTAATCCTGTCCCTTTTAATCTCGCTGTCCGTTGTCCCAGATCATTTTGACCTCCCCTACCGACAGTTAGTCGTCGGCACTTTGAACCAGGACGATTTTAGCCTTCCCTGAGAGCATTTTCAACTGTCGGAATGACATTTTTGACAATTTTGATTTCACCCTGATTTACGGCATTTTGAGTCGTGGGCATTGTGAGGTGGGCAAAAAGATCGTGCTGATTTTGGGAACCACCCGAAAAACGTCTATGATATCCCCATTTTTGTTTGTTTAGGGTCTTCATGCCCCTATCTCGGCACTCTGATCGGTTCTGGTCAAACTTTTACAAGACATTACTTACCGTTTTTCAACGGCACGAAAATATGTGTGTTAATTCTCCAGCCTGATACTTGGCCTTAGAACAAAGCTTTTATCAAGTAAGGGAAAACTGGAATATCCAGTATCCAGTTTCACAGAAGTGCGAAAAGTATCACTAGTAGATCGCCAGATTGCGTGTGGAATTGATGAAAAACTCATTTGCGGGAGGTTTTAAAGTGGGGAAGACATTTCCGGAAAATGCTTGGCTCTAATGAGACTTGTCGTAAGAGCTGATGAGCTAATTGACCCGTTTCTAGGTCCGAACCGTAACTGCCTGTGGTTAGGATGTTGAAAGGGCATGTTGTGGCCATACCCCCTGCTCCCCCCTCCAGCTTCCCCTCATGTAAGGCGGATGGTCTTACTAGCATCAAAAATTACATATCTGTGACGTAATTTAGTTCAATAACAAATAACACTTCGCTACACTTGTGATATTTTCTGTTATGATATCGCAATTGTTGGGCACATACTGAATATTATAACTCTTGGGAATCACGAGAATGTATTGTTTGGTATTTTTTTTTTGCACTTGGCTGTGATTATGTGCACTTTAAGGGCGCTAGAAATTCTTCTGTAATCAAAACCCTTGACAAAAAAATTATCATGGGCCCTTTAGGATCATGAATATATATGGTTGGTCAAAAGTATTTTTTTTTACCTTTCGGTTAAGATGCGCACTTTAAGGGTGCAGAAATTCATTTCTAAGCAGAACCATTTTGGCAAAAACGATCATGTGCTCATGGGGATCATGAAAATGTAGGTTTTGCTGAAAAGTATTTTGTGTACTTTACGGTTAAGATGAGTACTTTAAGGGATGGTCGGACCTGGGAAGTGACAATTTCTAAGCCAATCTTGTCAAGTCTCTAATGTTCCAGCCATGTTTTGTCGTCCTAGCACATCTGGAAGTAGCCTACATTAAATTGCGGCCACCGGAATTCCGGATCCCCCTCCAACTCCCCCAGAGTGACCGAATCCGGTCCGGTTCTGTCACTGATGTATCTAGGCCTTACGCTTGTTCTTCCCACCAAGTGTTATCACAATCGCTATATTCGAAGCCTGTCACAAAATTTCCGGTCCCCCCCCCCCCCCCCCCCCGGCTCCCCCACATTGATCGGATCCTGTCCGAACTTGAAATGGGACATCAGAGACATGAGTTCTTTCCGAATATCAAGCTTCACTGAGATCCGATCACCCGTTCAAAAGTTAGGCATACCTGAAGATTCTGGATTCCCCCTCCCTCCACTCACCCCACGGTGGTCAAATCGGAGAAACAGCTGTTCTTAGAGGACCTGTCTTACCTATAATACTAACGCAACCTACTTCCATAATCACTCCATATATTTCTAAGCCCGGAGACCCCAACTTTGTACGGTACATTCTAGCCCCTCTAATAAAACCATGCTGATTTTCTCAATTGCAGTGTCTTGCTGCCTTCGATGTGGATCACGCTGTCGACGGTTGTGCGACAAGTTTTTCCATCAGGAGAACCGGTTATGTAAATTTGTTCCCTGTCTTCGCTACAAGTCAACGGGTCTCGGAAAAGGCTTAAAACAGCAAAAGCCGTGGGTTATTTGTTGGAAGCACAGCCTAGTTTTAAAGTAATAAAATATTTTTAAATACTTTAAGTTGAAGAGTAAATAGTGCGAGGGGTCCTTTAAGTTAAAATTGTGGAGTCGCTAACTGCTTGCCAAGTTTCATCGTCCCAGCACATGTGTAAGCATCTTCAGTCGGGATCACGGTAATTCTGGAACCCTCCCTCCAACTCCCCCCACAGTACTCGGATCTAGTCCGGTCTTTTAACTATGTATCTACGGTTTGTGCTTGTTCTTCCCACCAAGTTTCATCCCGATCCGTCCACTATGAAGATGTCACGCGATTTCCGGTCCCCCCCCCTCCAACTCCCCCCAAAGTCATCCGATCTATCACAGACTTGAACTGTGACATCTAAGACACGAGGTCTCTCCAAGTATAAAAGCTTCATTAAGATCCGATTCCCCGTTCAAAATTTGTAAATACGTCAATATTCCGGATTTCCCCTCCCTCCACTCCCCCCACGGAGGTCGGATCTTCCGACCACCGGGTCGGATTTCCAGGTTAGTTTGGTCGGGTCTTTAATATGCCTGCCAAGTATCATCATCCTAGCACATGTGTAAGCACCTTAAGTCGGGATCACCGGAATTCCGGAACCCGCCCTCCAACTCCCCCCACAGTGCTCGGATCCGGTTCGATCTTTTCAACTATGTATCTAGGGCTTGTGCTTGTACTTCCCACCAAGTTCATCCCGATCCGTCCACTATGAACATGTCACACGATTCCCGGTTCCACCCTCCAACTCCCCCCCCCCCCCAATGTCACCGGATCCATTCCGGACTTGAAGGGAGACATCTGAGACAAGAGGTCTTTCCAAATATCAAGTTTCATTAAGATCCGATCACCTGTTCGAAAGTTATGCATGCTGCTAAATTCCGGATTCCGCGGTCTCCCCTCCCCCCCCCCCTTCCATGGTCGGATCGGGCAGATGACTATTCTCAAGTTGGTTTGGTCGGGTCCCTGATATACCTGCCAAGTTTCATCGTCCTAGCACGTCTGGAAGTACCCGAACTTGAGGACAGTGGCATGACAGACAGACCGAAAAGTGATCAGTAAATGGCACTCGAGCGGAGCTGCAAGTGCCATAAAAACGGTAGCTCTTTTTTCTGATGTTTTACTCTTGCATTCATCCTCTTTTTGATGCTCCTGATCAATCTGCCACAAGCTATATTTACTAGTTTTCACCCTTATTTACATGGTACGGTATCGTAACCTTCTTAATTACTCCCCTGCGACTCAGTCGCTTTCTGATACCGCGTTCAATGATAAAGGCCGCGCCAGGTCAGAGGTTGATTTTGAAAATTGGGTGAATCGACGGATATTTTGGGTCTTGTGACGGGTAGGCGAACTTTCGGAAAAAGTGGGGTTTGTGACGGATTTTTTGGGCGAATCGACGGATTTTTTGGGTCTTGTGACGGGTAGGTTAACTGTCGGAAAAAGTGGGGGTTGTGACGGATTTTTTGGGTCTTATGACGGGTGGGCGAATCGACGGGTGGGCGAATCGACGGACTTTAGAAGTGGGTGAATCGACGCTTTACGAAACCGAGGTTGGGCGAATCGACGGTATGCGAATCGACGGGTGGATGAATCGACGGGTGGGTGAATCGACGGGTGGGTGAATCGACGGGTGGGTGAATCGACGGGTGGGTGAATCAGCGGGTGGGCGAATCAGCGGGTGGGCGAATCGACGGATATTTTGGGTCTTGTGACGGTTAGGCGAACTGTCGGAAAAAGTGGGGGATGTGACGTATTTTTTGGGTCTAATGACGGTTGGGCGAATCGACGGGTGGGCGAATAGACGGGTCCCCAGCTGGATATCAATCCTAGATGGCACCGAAACAGAAAATTCATTGCTCGATTTGGACTAATAGATATTAGGGGGGAAGAATAGTAAATAAAATATGGGTTTATTTTCAAAAGTTAGGTGACGTGAAGAGTTAAAAGTGGGTAAAAACAGATTGAAATTAACGGCACTGAGGGATGGAGGAGTAGCCACAAAAAGTACGAAATCTGATTTCTTAATTTTTCAAACGATATAAAAATAAGTAAATAAAAAAAGATGCTACGGGAATTTAAAAAAAAAATGAAAAAAAAAATAGACGTGCCCTCTCGGATTCAGACTTCGAGTGACGACCTGTGTAAAAAGCGTAAACTTGATTCACGCTTACGACCCTCTGCGTTAGGTTGGGTTAGATACCGGTTAGCTTGTTCATGTTGTTTTGTTAGTTAGTTCTTTTTTATTTATCGTCTTGTTTTTTTTTCATAATACTCTGTATTTTGTCTTTTACACTTAACGGGTAATAATGTTCATTCATTCCTTCATTAATATTTGCGCTTTTGCAGATACCATGGTATATATTACCATGTTAGCTGGATCTGTAATGGATCATTTTTGCAGTTATCGTGGTATCTGACTCCACGGTTGCTCAGGCAAACGACAATTGCCGAAATTGCGCTTTTCGAAGTCATCCCAAAGAAAAAACTGATATCCAGTCACATCACAAAGTGCCAAACTTCTTTCCCACCAATTTGACAAAATCCTAGGCTCTATTTTTGGTGATGGTGAAAGTGAGATGACTTTTTCAGATACCACAATAACTTACCACGGCCGGACAGTGGTATCTGAATATCAGATACCACGATGACTCGTCAGATGTTGCGATAACTGCGAAAACGCCTTTTCACCGTGGTATCAGTAACTGCGAAAAGGACTTTAGACCGTGGTATCAGATACCAGGTATCTGCAAAAAACGCAACTAATGAAGTTAACTAGTCTGCATGCGTTCTATTTATTCATTTGTATATTTTTTTTCTTTGGTTCAGTTTGATTTTTGAGACGGGATTTTGGAATGTATAGTTTTTTTAGGGCACTTGCCACTTCGCTCAAGTGCCATATACCGATCACTTTTCGGTTTGTCGGTCGATCTGTCGGTCTGTCAGGCCACCCATCTCGAGTTAAGGTACTTCCAGAAGTGCTAGGACGATGAAACTGGGCAGGCATATTAGGGACCCCACCAAACTAACTTGGAAATAGTCACTTCCCCGATTCGACCACCGTGGGGGAGTGGAGGAGTGGGAATCCGGAATTTTGACGTATTTTTAACTTTTGAACGGGGAATCGGATCTTATTGAAACTTCATTTTGGAATGGATCCGGAATGGATCTGGTGATTTTGGGGAGAGTTGGAGGGGGGAACCGGAAATCGTGTGACATCTTCAGGATCGGAATGAAACTTGGTGGGAAGAACAAGCACAAGCCCCGATACATAGTTGACAAGACCGGACCGGATCCGAGCACTGTGAGGGGAGTTCGAGGGAGGGTTCCGGAATTCCGGTGATCCCGAGTTAAGATGCTTACACATGTGCTAGATCTACTAGACAAACATCTACTATTTTTACAAAAAATCGACGGTTTTTAAGAAAACCCAATATTTTTCAGATGAGAAAAATCGGCTGTTTCCAAGAAAAAAACGGCTGTTTTTACGAAAAATAGCGGCGGCTGGCCGGCAACTTCGACGTCAACATGATGCCCCTTCCAAGGACCCATAATCACTTGTGCCACGAGGTTTTTCTTTACAAATGAATTTCTAACCCACTTAAAGTATGCGTCTTACCAGCGCAACTAGTGCAAAAACATTTAGCACGAAGCACTGATGTGACAAGTACTTATAAGTATTAAGTTTTTCAAGAAATCTATTTAAGTAATAAGTACTTTTCAAAAAGTACTTAAGTACTTCAGTACTCAAGTATTTAGGTAGGCTTATGGTAGGTTTATAATAATTCCCTGATCAAAAGATCAACGACCAAACAATACATAGTTCCCATGTGAGGGGATGCAGCGATGACGGAACACAAAAATGTGTCTGTCCGTCCGTCTGTCTGTTAGCATGAGAACTCTCGAATGAGACTTTTACTTAAGTATTTCCCAATACTGGCACGAACCTTTGCTGACATAATTGCTACCTATATTTGCAAGTTCCATTTCAGCTTACAGCTCTTTTTATTTTACCTCAACAATGAGAGATCAGTGAAGTTACAAAGCGAGTTTCACTGTTTGCCTTCAGATTGACTGGTTCTCTCTTTAGCTATTGCATTTTCGTGTGATAAAATCGTGCATTACCTTACCTCTACCGCAACTAAACTACGATCCTTATCCTATCGGCTGCTGACACGAACAACTGGACAAAGACAGTTTCCCATATCAAACCCATTGCCAATCAAACCCATACAACAGCTTATACACAATAGCCCCATACGATCGCCTACACTTGTCATTCCGACAATCTTGCCTCACAACACATTGTGTCACCGGCAGATTCAGATTCTATTCAGGAGATAAAATTAAGTTTTACCTGGCTTTGACAAAAGTATTCCATTTGGCATGCAGAAGGTCAACAAGCACGCCATACATGAGGTCTAGATGAGCTTCTTTGTCCTACAGAAAAAAATATAGTTGTTCAATATCGTGTCGTAAGATGTAGTTTTATACAGGTTTTGTATGATGTGTAGTCCCGATGAAAAATTGATGTCAAAATAGTAGTACGAAGTTGTATTACGAAAAAGTAGCATGCAGTACTAACTGATGCTACTACATGCTTCTACTTCAAGGCTACCGTGCTACTGCATACTACTGCATGATACTATTAGCAAGACTGGATGCTACTATGGCAAGACAGAATGCAACTGGATACTACTACATAAGATTGGACTAGTCTGAGGCACAGTAAATGATAGTATTCTTTGCTACTACATAGTATTACATGCAACTTTTTCGTACAACTACGCAGGCTACAAATTTTTCATCGGGGTACGGTGATAATTGTTTACTCCTATAACACCGACCTGCCTGACACACTGGAAGTCACAGAAAAACCCAATGACGATATTTCTAAAGTCACCAGATGGGTTTTCTATGGCATGATATTAATAGCCCCTCGAATTCCATGCCTTAAGAGGTTTTCTTTAATAGATCTTCTTTACTTTCGGAACCTTCTTTGGCAAATTGTTTACTTCCTTTTTGAACGTTCAATAATCAACCTGTTTTAGATAGATGGATAGAAAGTTGAATCAACAAATCGACTTTCGTTGTTAGAGAACCAAACTTGCAATTATTGTCAACAAGTATTTACATTGTCTGTGTCAAAAACTTAAAACACTCGATTACGGTTCGTTAAAAAGTTGCACGGATTCTGGAATAAAACTTTTGTATATCTTGCAAGTACAGGACAGAGTTTGGTTTTCTAACTGTTCATACCGGATTTCAATCTTGTCACTGGCTTATGTTTTTGTCATTTTCTTTGTAATTTTAGAAGTCTTGTTGAGACGGCAACATGAACTTCCTCATTTAAATTTGTCTAAAATTTCCTCCAAACGACAGAAAGGTAGCGTTCATTACGAAACGAACTTTCACAAAGTTAGACTGCCAAACTTTCCGCTGTTGTCAGGTCCGGTAGATGTGTGATACCTGCTTTCAGTTTGTCAGTGACTCAATATAAAGTTTGTCATTTGAGACGGCAAAGGAAACTACCTCATTTAAAGTTAAGTCTAAAAGACTTCCAAACGACCGAAAGACTTGACACAAGAACTGAAATTATTCCGGTTGATTGCTTCCAAACTTCTGGTATCTAGTTCATCACACGATGGTCAAAAGTCAGAAGTTTTCGTCGCCAGGAACTTGCTAGTATTGTTATGTCCTTTCGAAATAAAACGAAAAAATTAACTAATATGTTTATTTCCCATCTTGACATAAAATGTCACTGATGGAGTATCAGAAAAAAGAAAGAAAAAGGAACAATGAAAAAGACACAATACAATTTTAACTTGGTGTATTCTTGAAATAATAATAATACACTATAACTCAAAAAAGAGAGAAAATAATAATAATACACTATTTCTTTAACTAATGCTTACCCGATGAAAAATTTGTAGCCTGCGTAGTAGTATGGTAGTAGTACGAAAACGTTGCATGTAATACTATGTAATAGCAAAGAATACCATCATTTAATTTGCCTCAGACTGGTCCAATCTTATGTAGTAGTATCTAGTAGCATCCTGTCTTGCCATATTAACAACCAGTCTTGCTAATAGTACCATATAGTAGTATGCAGTAACACGGTAGCCTTGAACTAGAAGCATGTAGTAGCATCGTTAGTACTGCATGAAACTTTTTCGTACTACTTCATAGTACTATTTTGAGATAAATTTTTCATCGGGTATTGCTGGATAGAGGCTGTTTAGGGGGTCCAGGGATCCCAGAAATCGAGCACGACGCTCTATAGCAGCCTCAGTCGGATCTCTAAGCCCAGGATTGCGTGTAACTCGTCGATAGCGGCAACCCAAGCAGGAATTTAGCATATTTGTAAAAAGTACTTCTAATAGTTCTAACGTCAGACGCGTAGAGAATCTAATGCAAGGTTATTATACAGCTGCGCTAGCACCACTCAAACCAAACCCGCAAAATCAACCCAACCCAGTGGCGAACACAATGTTCTCCCACGGGATGAGCTTCCGAAGCGACAGGTCAAAGGGGCCGCGGAGTTCACTTTCCGCGAATTGAATCGAATGCGGCTTTGAAATCCCCGGGAAAGACAAGAAACCAAGAGCGTGTTCCACCCTCGTACCAATAGTAACTATTAGTTGCTAAATCCGTTCCAACCTCACGAAAAGTTACTACGGTGACCGTTCCAGCCTTCTCGAAATAGTAACTAATAGTAACTATTTGCTTAGCGTAGTAACCACGAATCTCTGTCACGTGATTGGTCGGATTCGCCCGAGGCGTGATATTCCGCTGGAAAATAGAAAAATCGTTCCAGCCTTGAGGACAAAAAGGCAGAATTTGTGACGTCATGCGTGGTAACTACGGTAAGTAGGATGGAACACGCTCCAGGTTGGCTGTTGGACGACAGAAATGCATAACTCAAAGTGATAAGCTCCATCCTTGACCAAGGAGTAATTAGAGGTTCAAAAAACCAAGGAGAAAATTCAGTAGAATAGTGAATTATCAGTAGAAAATCAGGAGACTAAAAAAAAAATCAGTAGAAGCACTGAAAAAAACAGTAGATCTCCTTATCAATAAGGAGAAGTGGAAGCACTGAGCACCAGTCTGTTGTAACGCGCTTTCGACGCAGCAAAGCATACCATATACTTTTCTGACTTTAGCGGGAAAATGTGCGATCAGGCGGGAACGTGTAGATCGCAGGTCTTTACCGATGGGCAAATCGGTGGCAAGTCAGAGATTCGGACGGACTTGTTTGCTAAGGTTCTTTGACATACATATTATAGTCATCACGGCTTGTAAACTGCGTCATTTGAAGTTGAAATTCTGCATGATGTGACACAAGAACTTAAACTGTTCTTCAAGTTTGCTGTCCTTGTAAGAAGGAGTGAAGTAAAAAGTTCCTATTGCTGAATCGAAAGTTTGTTCACGTCCCAATGTCCTTTCGCAAACAAAAGATAAACGATATTTGACATAGATAAACCCGTCCCACTTGTGTTTTGGTGCACAGACACAAGCCGCGTTTTTTGTAAAACTCTGTTTTCCATACGCCGTTCTCCGTAAGATCAGGGACCCATAAATTTCCTGCAATGACTCGCCATTCAGGGGGCTTGTCAATAAGAGATTTTTGATGCGCTCTTGGCCGAGCGTCAGATAGTTCGAGAAATACCCACGGGGATAAAATACCCGACTATCCAGATAGACAAAATTTTTCGCAGCTGTTGTGCTTAATTAGGAATATTTCTCTGTAATGGAAGAGTATCCTGGATCTTTTGTCCTAGCTTAGGTACCCGGTGGCATGCTGAATAGTCCCAACAAATTTTGTCTATCTGAGCAAGAACGCCGATTCAACCCAAGCGGAATTTTTCGAAACTAGGTGAGGCTCGGGCAACATAGAAGCATAGGAAACGACAAGCCCCCTGAATGGCGAGTCATTACAGGAAATGTATGGGTCCATGGTAAGATGTCACAATTTTTTGTCCACTCACCTGCAGCTGAAGAACACAACTTTTACTGCAGGGGCGTCACTGGGGGGGGGGGGGGGATAAAGGAGGGGGGGGGCAGCTGCCCCCCTTGCCTTCCAAGGGGGTTCAGATCTAGCCAGGAAAAACAGGGCCACCCAGGAAAAACAGAATCATAGCCGGAAAAATTCAGTTTCTCATCAGAATTGCGATATCTGGTCACTCATGATAATTTAACCCTTTAAGCCGAGGTAATGAGCCACTGTTCGAGGATCGATTGTCTTCCCAGCGCGTTTGACCCTGGATCAATTTGTGTGTCTGAGGTCTGGACTCTTGACACGTAGAGAACCAGTTTTGTAACATAGCGTGGAGTAACACTTTGTGATTTGTTCCTGCGTGGCTGAGGGCCCCCCCCCCCTTGAAATTCAAGCTCCAAGGGGAAGGCTGGTCAGCAAACGCTCATTGCCCTTTTCACCTAATCCCAGCTTGTTTCTTTGGTAAAATGGTAAGAAAAGTTTTAAAGTTATGTTTTGCAATCCAAAAGGGCACTCGGATCATAAAGAACAGCAAAATTTTCGCCTGCCGAGCTTTTTGTAGTGTACACTGTTTGCTGAAAGGGTGGGAATCTTGTTGTTTTGAGCCATATTAACATCTAAACTTTGTTAGGGAAATAGTCAGTTTTGTTACAAACGACAGATTTGAAAGTATGACACTCCTTGAGCCCAGGGTGACTGGGAAACACAAAACAACGGCTAAAAACTGAAAGTCATGCAATTATTTGCAAGTTCGTTTCTTCCAGACAAACAACAGAATGACAAGGGAATATTAGAATACACTATATATACAATATAGAATATATACAATATATTGGAATATACAATATATTATATATACAATATATTGGAATATTGGAAAGAGGGCGGAAATATTGCTGATGAAATTCGTAGCTGACTTTCCGTTTTTAGCCATTAAATAAATAAGAAAATTAAATGCTGATAAAGGCTTGCCCGTCTATTAATTCAAAAACAAGAGCTGAAAGCTCATATGGCACTTGCAAGGCTGGCTCAAAGGATTGAAGTAGGAATTCGTCAATTCGTGGGTTTGTTGTGATCATTTGCAAGCAAAACCCTTGAGATAAGAATGGTCATGGGTCCTTCGAAATCACGGAATCTAAGCTCATTGGAATAATGAAAATGTATATTTTGCTCAAAATTATTGTTATTATTTTAAGAAATTCGGTTAAGAAACGCACTTTAAGCAACACCCTATAGTTAAATGTATACTTTGCTAAAAAGTATTTTTTGTACTTTGTGGTCAAGATTAGTACTTTAAGGTTAGGATTAGTACTTTAAGGGATGGTTGGATCTGAGAAGTGACAATTTCTAAGCCAATCTTGTCAAGTTTCTAATGTTCAAGCCAAGTTTCATCGCCCTAGCACATCTAGAAGTACCTTTATTGGTGATCACCGAAATTCCGGACCCGCCCCCCCCCACCAACTCCCCTCACAGTGCCCGAACCTGGTCCGGTTTTGTCACAGATGTAGCTAGTTCTTGTCCATGTTCTTCCCACCAAGTTTCATCCCAATAGCTCCAATCTAAGCGTGTCACACGATTTCCGCCCCCCCCCCCCACATTCATCAAATCCGGTCAGGACTCCAAACGGGACATCCGAGACACAAGGTCTTTCCAAATATCACGTTTCATTAAGATCCGACCACTCGTTCAAAAGTTATACATACCTCAAGATTCAGATTCCCCCTCCCTCCACTCCCCCACGCTGGTTGGGTCGGCGAACTGACTATTTCTAAGCCAATCATGCCAAGTCTCTAATGTTAAAGCCAAGTTTTATCGTCCTAGCACATCTGGAAATACCTTAACTCGCGACAGACGGAATTCCGGACTCCCCCTCTGTCTCCCTCCACAGTGCCCAACTCCGATCCGGTTCTATCACTGACGTATCCAGTTCTTGTGCTTGTCTCCCCCCCCCCCCCCCCGTTCATCGGATCCGGTCCGGACTTTAAATGGGTCATCCGAGACACGAGGTCTTTCCAAATATCAAGTTTCGTTAAGATCCGATCACCCGTTCCAATGTTATACATTCCTCAAGATTCCGATTCCCCCTCCCTCCACTCCCCCACGGTGGTCGGATCGGGAAGTTGACTGTTTCCAGGTTAATCTGGTCGGATCCCTGACTTGCCTGCCAAGTTTCATTGTCTTATCCCACCTGGAAGTAACTTAATTCCGAATCACCGGAATTCCGGAACCCCTCTCTAACTGTGCACAAATCAGGTCCGGTTCTGTCAGTGACGTACGTAGGGGTTGAGCTTGTTCCTCCCACCCAGTTTCATCCCGATCGCTCCACTCTAAGCGTTTCACATGATTTTCGGTTCCCCCCTCGACCCCCCCCCCACACACACAGTCCAAACAATAAAGGATGTAAACTAGATCACAATAAACAAACGCCGTAAATTATACTAAATTCGTTATAGTGATTTCTTGAAGATTCTGAAACTGAGCTAAATAATATTCACCTTCCGAGACCAAAAAATGGCAAACTGGCCGATGATTTCTTCTTTCGACATATCTAAACGCCCACATGGTGATATACTTAGTTGTTTTATTCCTCTTAAACGCCACTCGATCTTCTCGAAGGTTTTAGTAATCTTTTCACCAGCGCCAGGAGATCAATGAATAGTTCATTAGCAATGGCGGATCGCCGTTCTGAAGTGAATTGTGTTCAAGTAATTTGTGGATAACGTTGGCTACCGTGAGGATTTTGAGGAAAACATGTTCGTAAAAATCCGACCCATCGAAAAATGATGGTCTCTCCCACCTTCTCGGCCCACATGAATCAAAGACTTTAAGATCCGATCACCCGTTCGAAATTATGCATGTCACTAAATTCCGGATTCCGGCTTCCCTCCCTCCCCCCACGATGGTCAGATCGAGCAAATGACTATTTCCTTGTTAGTTTGGTCGGGTTCCTAAGATGCCTGCCAAGTTTCATCGTCCTACCACATCTGGAAGTCCCCTAACTCGCAAACACCGGACTGACCGATAGACAGACCAACGGAAAAGTGATCGGTATATGGCACTCGGCCAGGTATATACACATATACAGACTATCTTATTTGTTTATAATGAATAGTTTTTATTGCGCTGACTTTTCCAGTGTTATTTTCGTGAACAAAGTGAGAGTGTGTTTAAATGAAATAATTGCAATTATAACAACCCCAGATTGCTCCATCCTAACGTAGCGTATTTTCATTTACCCCCAATTTCGTTTTCATGCAGCGGCCACTGCATGATCAGCGACCCCAGTTGAGTTCGTTTGGCCAGAAGGCAAGTGCCTTAAAAAGATCAACTTATTTAGAGACAAATTCGGTACCAGATATTTAACTAAATCAAAACTCTGCGGAATTTTGAGACCGAAAACATGCCATCCAGATGAATGCTATCTACAGCTTTTATGAATTCACTGACGATCTCGGCACTAACTACATCGCTGGTAGGGAGTTGTTTAGTATATTAAAAAATAGTAACTGCTATTACTGACGAGTAGGCTATCTTACTTTGGTTGCAACAAGTGGACGAAATTAAATTTTTCTGAGTTGACTAACTGATAAAATGAGCAATTCCTCTGTTGTATACATCCTAGTAAATATGTAAGTTTGCCTACCTGGTAGCTTGTATTTAGTAGACACTTGCAATCAAGAATTTTCCATAAGTTCAAGTTCAAAGTTCAAGTTTTTTAATTATACAAAAAAATACAAATACATGACACAAGCACTGTGGAGAACACGAATTCGTACATGCAATGCTTGTTAACAATTTTACTATAAATAACAACATCGTACCCTATAAATCCAACAATAATAATATAATATAACTTAATTTATCTAACCTGTATAATATCTTAATTTAAATGACCTGCCATCTACCAAATAAATAATTAAAAAATAGAAAACTACCCTCTTGCGAAAAATAAACAAAAATGACAAACTATTTGACATAAGTAAACATGTGTTTTTTACAGCCCTCGTTCGACAGGTCACATAGCCTATATACTTAAAGTTTAACTGGAAAACAATTTATTTTTGCATTATTTAAATGAATACACTGAATTATCTAGATTCTACTGATGGGTTTGTTTATTATATTTGATGGTGGAAAACGGATACGTCAGCTGAATTTTATTGGAGCTATATTTCGGCCCTTCTTGGCAAGGGTCCTCTTCAGGCTCAAAACCGCTGAAGTTGGAAAGACGAACTTGTGGGAAACACAAAACTAAAGATTCTAGCCTAGTGTTAAATATTTAACTTCGTAAATTCTTTCGTGAGTCTTGCTTGGAGTTAAAAAGGTTGCTGTGATTTCATTTTGGACACGGCTGCTGTTTTTGCTGCTCGACTGGGTCGTAGGTCGGGTAGAGATTTTTCTGCATTTGGGTTGAATTTCGTTTTGTTGTAGAGAGGAGCTTGGGGTCTGAATTTTTTTTCACTGATGATGCCTTTCCATGTTTCTGGTAGTGAGTATTCGCCTGTGTCTCTGTTGATCCCTGAACGGTTTTTCGTAATTTCAACGGCTTCTCTTATAGTTTGATGAAGTCCGGTGCATGTTGCAAGAATCTGAGCTTTTTCAAAATGTACAACGTGGGATGGGTTTTCGAAAACGTGTTCTGCCAGTGCTGATTTGAAGGTGTAATTTGGACAGTGTCCGTTGGAAAGGGCGTGGTCGATCTCCTGTTCATGTTTGGAGTGCATCTGTTAATTTAAGTGGCAAGCCATTCACTATTTTGTTTGATGTGCGTTCAAGGTATTGTCTCCTACGCTCGCGCTTGCGCTTGCGACCAAGAGGGGTTGTTTGTTTCATTAGATGTGGTTAATACCAAGAGTAAATCAGAGGCGTCATTTGGGGGGGGGGTTGTTTATTTTCCACTATGTGCTCTAGTAGTGACGTTCAGAATATCTACGGCAGTCCCCACAACGCAAATTCCACTATGACGCGGAAAATTGGAATCTCACCACAAACGCGGCTTTTCAGTGGTCAGTGGTGAGCGTGGTGAAGAAGCTTAGTGCCTGGAAACACATTTTTCATAACTCTTTTTCGTAAGCATAGGTACAGCGCATAGAGGTATCACGAATCAGACTGGGAAAGTCCAATATCCGAAAATCGATTGTTCATGAATAGCAGAGCAACGAAGTAACGCATTTTCATCAGGTCTTCAAGCCTATTTAAGTGAGTAAGTGACGGGTATCGAGATTGTCCTATCTCAGCCCTTTTCGGTTAAACTTTATTCAGTCACAAAAGCTTATCATTTTTCCATAGTGCTAGATCAGAGCACAAATTTCCGGCTTAGAAACTAAAATATTTTCTAGTCAAATCGGAGCATAGTTATCGGACCGAATCCATATAGAAGGTTCGCCAAATTATGGAGCGAAGAAGGAAATTTGCATCGGACAGCGAAAATCGGACTGTGTTCGAACTTGTCTTTAGGAAGCTGTCACTCTAAAACATTGGCGCTTAGGTCTAATGGGAAAATTATGGGTAACAAAAGAAGAAACTGACTGTCCAAACAGACCGTGAGTGACTTACCCCAAACACAACCAAATTCAGGACTGAGTTCTTCTGAATCCCGCCATTTTTTGGGTGAATAGTGTCAATCTGCGGCAGCGTATAGGCGGCACACACAACGCCACCTAATTAAAGAAAAGCTTATGACGTGCATGTTTAACTTTCTAAGCTTTATTTCGCAACTCGCCCTCTTCCCAGATCAGATTGGGTGTGACGAGCTGTTTCTTGGTATTTTGACCTTAAAGGACCTAATAATAAAGCAACCTACTTCTATAATCACTCCATATATTTCTAAACCCGCAGACCCCAACTTCGTACGGTACATTCCAACCCCTCTAACAAAACCAAGCTGATTTTCTCCCTTGCCGTGTTTTATTTAATTTAATTTAATTTAATTTATTTCAAATAAGGCCAACATGGGCCACAATATAACATAACACACTCAACAAACAAACAAATGAAAGTACCATGTCACTTACGTGACTCCCGTCACAAGCCCCGCGTACAACTCACGAGTCCACGCAAGCCATACAGGCAGAGAAAGCCGCATCTGAGGCCTTCGATGTGTATCACGCTGTCGACAGTTGTCTGCGAGAAGTTTTTTCATCAGAAAACGGGTTATGTAATTTTTTTCCGTGCTTTCGCTATAAGTCAACGGGTCTCGAAAAAGGCTTAAAACAGCCCAGTCTAGTACACTAGCCCTTTTTCAGTCACGGTGATCAAACGTCTAGCACCATGCCTGAATGCTAGACGTTTGAGCACTGTACCTTGAAATTCATGCACGGTGCATGGATTGCAGCATACGGTGCACACATGAAAATTCCGGTATTTAGTGTGTAAACATAGAAATTTTGCTTCCACTCTAGACTAACACAGCCGAACCCGCGGGTTATTTGTTGAAAGCACAGCCTAGTTTTAAAGTATTCAAATATATTAAAATACTGTAAGTTTATTTTTTTTTAGTTTATTTAGTTTAATACTCTTGATTATACAAACCAACTTTTACATGCTAAACTACATGAACACACCTTTTGTAACCCTCTTAACATCCTGTATACATGTAGCTGATACTTCTGACTGCAGGAAATCCCGAATGGGCCTGTGGGGGCAGTAATAAAAAACATAAAATGATAAAAATAGTGAAAGATAACGCGAGGAGAATTTAAATGGGAGTTATTATTGTTTGTGTTGTACATCAGTTCTGTGTATCAAGTGACAAGTCTTACTACTAACCACTTTTGTTGATAATAAATAAATAAATAAATTGCCCACCCGGGGCTGAATAAACTGTATTCTGTTATATTATGATAATTATTATTATGATAAATGCGTACCGAAACTCAGGACAGAGACACATGGGACGACTTCGGGACGCAAATGATTCGCGTCCCGAAGTATCATGTCAAGTATCATGTCCGCTACCATGTCGCGTCCCGACTTTGGGACGCGAATCATGTACGCTTCATGGAATTAATTCTTATTTTGAACAAACCATTATTCTCTCTTAAGCTGATCAGAACAGGTCTTTAACACCCTTAAAAGAAAGTCTTTTATCATGCAACCCACTATTATTATTTATAACTCTGGGCTGGTCAAAAGTACCCAATTAGCTATAACCAAGAAGCGGGTCATAGATATTTTTTTTTTTTTTTTTTTTTTTTTTCTCAAATAAGGCCAACATGGGCCACAATATAACAAAAATACACTCAACAAACAAACAAATGTAAGTACCAGTTCACTTACGTGACTCCCGTCAAAAGCCCCGCGTACAACTCACGAGTCCACGCAAGCCATACAGGCAGAGAAAGCCGCATCTGAGGCCCACAAAGGATCCTAAGAAGTGGCTAGGGGATCGGAGGATCCTGGTTTGAAGGGAAAGAATTGACCGCCTCCCAAGTTCACCAAAAGATGGAAGCCCTTCACCAACAAACCAGAGAAACCAGGTAAATAAATGCAAATTTGTCACTTTTGTGCTCCACACATTTTCTTTCGCTCTGGTGTCGCACATGTTCTACGGAAGAAGGAGTTGCAGAAGATGAGAAGATGCTATCTTAAAGACATAATCCAAACATTCTCTGTTTACCTTCTCTTGGTGATCGCATGCCACGGGTTTGTTTAGATTTGAACTCGATTGCCGAGTTGCTGTTTTGGCCCGAGAAAAAACCCACGCACAACGTCTTCTTTCCTAGATGGCGGAATTTTCTAGGATTGATTAGCAAAGAATTATAAGACCTAACTGATAATTTTTGTATGTCTTCAGAGGTACCACACTGGTATTGGTTTTATAATTTATTTGTATTTGTAATAAACAGTTGGAGCATTGGATGGAAATTATTATTTTGACTCTTGGCTCCCTTCGTGCCATAAC
Source organism: Branchinecta sandiegonensis (assembly GCA_030848855.1). Classification (NCBI taxonomy): domain Eukaryota; kingdom Metazoa; phylum Arthropoda; class Branchiopoda; order Anostraca; family Branchinectidae; genus Branchinecta; species Branchinecta sandiegonensis. The sequence continues at coordinate 2,148,942 of JAUPMV010000012.1, forward strand.
AGCCGTCCGGCATAATCGGCTGAGATTTAGTCCAGACAGAGTTATTTCAAACCTAGCAAATTTGGTGGGGTTTTTTTTATTTGCTCACTGTTTTACGGTGTTTTTAGTGGTTTTGAACATTCATAGTGACAGTAGGGATGGTTAGCATTGTGTGTGTGGTAGAAAGACCATTTTTTGTGGCCCGCTTTAAGTATGCGAAACACCTGCTTCATTTGCCAAAGTTATATCACAGCCCCATGCTAACGGGGCGTTTCCAAGTTAAAGATCCAAGCGTCATACTTTTGGAAATTTCGTCGGCTCTGCCAAAAATCATGGACAATAGGTCTCAGCCAGCACATGACACTCCACATTCTTTTGTGTGTATTTGTTGTGTTTTTTAATTCTTTTATTTAATTTTAGATAATGGGGGGTCAGAAATATATTACTTACTTATTACTTACTATCTGCGACCAATCGCATCAGAGAGTCTGTAAGCTACATCCAAATCAGCACTCTCACATCATGTTGGCCTTACTTATAAGCTTGCAAAGATTTTCCTTCGGTACTGATGAAATAACTAAAATCAACATACCGAGCTGCCAGTAAATCTCCCTTTGAATCTTGATTATGTGATCAAACATCTCGGCGTGAGCCAATTTCGCCGCAAGGGTAAGTGGTGTCAATTGCAGAACGTTCTTGATATTAAGGTCAGCGCCAAGCTCGTAGGCGAGATCAAACATTTCCTGGAGAAGAAAACCTCTTTTAAAGGACACCTAACAATGAAACCATACTTGAACACACCATGGAGAATGCATTTACAGACATGGCCACGGAGAGCATTCTTCTCTTGAGCGTGATACGTTTTCAAAATAGGATGTTCGTTTCTGAAGGTTTGCACGTGCAGACTCCAAGACAAAAAGCGCAATTCATTCAAATCTTGTACAGCGCTGGCCGGATCGTATTGGAATTTTTTCTAGATATACGTTTGGGCATACCTGGTTAAAAAATATTCCAGAAGAAGGGTTGATTGGAGACATTTGTTCATTTCTAAAATTGTTCGGTACTGAAATAAGGACAATGCAAAATGGAGCAAAAATCATAGCTTGGAAAAACTATTTTGTATTTAGATTGGGTTTTCTGCAGGCAATATTAACGGAAGTCATACAGATAGGGATGATACTTGGTACTCTTCATTCAGGTGTCCTTTAAAGAACAAATCGCAGTGGATACACTTTCCCTTCCTTAGCTCGAATGAAAGTCTGCTGGATTTCTCAAAGATTAAAAGCCCCGCCCGGCTGTTTTCAGCCTCGCGTAACCCCCTTGGTTTTGATGAAAAGCACGGAGAAACTTGCATAACCGGTGCTTCCAACCAATAAATCAACTAAACGCAATAGCATACTGAAGGGGCGGAAGAGCTCCGGTCTCAATTTCCTTTTTATATTTTCCTTCGAAGAACACCGCTTGAAATCTTTACCAATGAAAAGTTCGTTAGAAACTATTTTACAAAGCGGCTGGTCTCGAAAGGTAAAGCGTTATCCTAGTATCCTTGAAGATTCTACTAGGTTTTCATTCCTTTTAATCAAGGCTCACAGGATAGAAGAATGCTTGATAAGCGGGAGGAGTAAACCTGGAGAAGGAAACCTTTTTTAAAGAACAAATCGCATTGGATACACTTTCCCTTCCTTTGCACGAATGAAACTCTGCTGGATTTCTCAAAGATTAAAAAGCCCTCCCGGCTGTTTTCAGCCTCGCGGACCCCCCTTTGTTTTGATGAAAAGCACGGATAACCTTGCATAACTGGTACTTCTAACCAATAGGCTCATCAGAGGCGATAATCGCCCGATCCGATCCAGGTCGAACAGCCCCAAACATTTAGAACAGAAGTATCAATTTCACGTCGTTAAAGTGGATAAAGATTAAGCAGGAAGCTTCGAATCCCGGGAATGAGAACTGATGGAACGATTAATGACGCAGGCTTTGTCAGTCGTATAATTTGTTTAAAGTCCATCTCGACTAATCAAGCAAAGATAATAGCACCACCAGATACAGTATTTTTTGTATGAGGGGGGGGAGGGGCAGGCTTTTTACCAAAATTCTTTTTTCAAACAACTGTTCGGTTACAGACTGTTTCCCACAGAGGCGCAGGACAGCTTTCTGATAGCCCCTCGCTCTTTCTACAAAGACTATGTAGTTATCCTGTAAAAGAACTAGGACAGGAAGTCAACTAAACGCAATAGCATACTAAAGGGGTGGAAGAGCTCTATCCGGCCCTAATTTCCTTTTCATATTTTCCTTCGAAGAACACCACCTTGAAATCTGTACCAGTGAAAAGTTCGTTAGAAACTATTTTACAAAGCGGCTGGTCTCAAAAGGTAAAGCGTTATCCTAGTATCCTTGAACAGTCTACTAGAGGCGTATTCTCGCCGTTCCCCGAAGACTCCTGGGGGAATCGAAGGGAACGGCGAGAATAGAGGGAGTCACTCCCTGCGGACTCCGCCTAGGAGCATTCCCCGTCCGTGAGGACTCGCGAGAATACGGGGACTAAGTCCCCGGGACAAACAAATACGCGGGGACTCCTCAAGTGGAGTCCTCGGGGAACAGCGAGAATACGCCTCAGGTTGTCATTCCTTTTCATCAAGGTTCACAGGATAGGAGAATGCTTACTAAGCGGGAGAAGAAGAATGAAATGACAAAGGGGATAAAAGATAAGATCGAGTGGCTCCTACACTACGCCCCACATAACAATGACGTCATTTCAGTTAACTCGGGGGGGGGGGTCCACTTTAGGCACCTATCCCAAGTTTGCGAGAAACGTCACCCGAACAATGATTCAAACCCTATGTCAACCAATCGACAGCGTTTGTTGGGGATAGCTGCGGTGTCACTCCCGGCTCTTCGCTAGGCACAAGGCGATTCGTTATCGGCACGAAGAGTTAGTCATCAACAGTAGGCTATTCTCTTACCACCCACCACCCTGAATGACGCCTCTGCTTAAAAATACGTTTCAGCCCGGATCCACAGTCATGCACTGTATTTTGATCCTTGAACCATGAGTTTGAGAAAAAGCATTTAGGCCCGAGCTCGTTAGGTCATAAGCGGTTAATAGCGCATAACTCGTAGAGCTGGCCAATCCACTGCCCCACATACAAAATGTTCTACAGCTCCCGGTACGACTAAATCCTGCTTGAACAAAAAACTCACTAGATAAGATCTTTTCGCATAAAGTGGTTCAGATATATTGTTTTCGAAAATAAACATGCCCGTGGAAATATAAATATTCTTCTTAGACCTTGTCGATTCTGTAAAGATTTCCCGGTTTTCAAAGCAAAGGTACGACGCAAAATATTTTAAAACTGTCCGCGCCTTGGTTAACAAGACTGTAATATCATGCATGTTTAATGATCATGTGCCTGCTTGCTGTGCTTAGGCTTCTTTTTTTGTTAACCGCTTGCTGTTGCTATATTATGCTTTTCGTTCCAGATGCCTGGGTTTAAATAAATCAGTTCACTGGTAAAACACTATGGTGTCAGAAGATGGAAGCGAAGCCACCAAGTATCGATTGGGATTCAGCTTCTCTGGGCGATGAATGGAAACGCTTTGAAGAACATGCAAGACTAATGTTTCCGGGACCCCTGTCTGGAAAGTCGGCAGAAAGCAAATGTGCTTACCTTCTCATCTGGGCAGGAGAAAAATGGCGCCAGATATTCAACACTTTTCCACTCACTGCTGCAGAAACAAACAACATAGACAGTTACCTGCAGAAATTCCGTGAATATGCTGCACCAGTCACCAACAGTGTATTTGCCCGATACATATTCCAAAAACGTGACCAGTCTGAAGGAGAAAGTATAGAGAAATACATCACAGAACTGAAAATCCTGGTGAAGGCTTGTAACTATACCAGTGTTGATGAAATGGTTCTGGACAAAATAGTTAGTGGCATCAGAGACCCAAAAATGAGAGAAAGACTTGTGCTGGAAGGTGATACCCAAACTTTGGCACTAGCTGTTGACAAATGTCGTTCTTACCAAACACCCCAGGCACAGCTAAGAACATTCGAAATACAAGAACCACATTAAATCAAGAAAGAAATGGATATTGTCCAAAAGTAAAGCATCCAGTCAGAAAATACGAAGATGCATCTGTTTCGTCTAGAAAAACAAAGGAGTGTTATTTTTGTGGAGGAGCATACTCGCCTAGCCACACTTGTCCCGCGAAGGGAAAAACCTGTGCAAAATGCGAAAAGCCGAATCACTTTGCACGTGTGTGCAAAAGTAACAAATCAGTGAATGCTGTGATGGAATACAAGGAGAGTCCAACCGAAAACAGTGACGAAGAGGAGAATGTCTTCTTGTCTGCGATAGAGAACAAAACCAGTAAAAACAGAGATGAAGCCCTTATTACACTGGAAGTGAACCACTCCTTACCTGTCCAATTCAAGGTCGACACAGGACCACAAGCCAATATCATACCTGCTAAGTATTTCGACGCCTTACCGCATCCGCCATCACTGAAAAAAGGTACTCAGAAACTCACTAGCTACTGTGGATCAAAAATCCTGTCAGAGGCGTATGCGAGTTGAGCTGCAAGCACAAATCAAGCAAAGCTGAAACCCTACCATTCTTTATTGTCAAAACGGACTCAGTTCCAATTCTTGGATTCCGGTCAAGCATTGATCTGAACATAGTAAAACTGGTACTGAAGGTCAGCAAAGTTGAGAAAAGCACATGCAAGGACATCCATGCATCCGACGGGACGGAAATGGATGATATAATCAGCGGCAATCATGACGTTTTCCAAGGAATAGGAAAGTTAGATAGAGAATGCCATTTGCACCTGAAGGATGACGCAGTCCCAACAGCTTATCCAGCAAGAAGAATCCCGTCATCACTTCGAGAAAAGTTAGCAACAGAACTCAAACGCATGGAAGAACAGGGAGTAATCGAAAAAGTCTCCAAACCAACTGACTGGGACAATTCGATGGTCGCCGTAGAAAAAAAGGAAGGCAGTCTACGAGTATGTATTGACCCTGTAGATTTAAACAAATCAATCAGAAGACCATTCTACCCTACCCCCTCCCTGGAGGACGTAACATCCAAACTCCATGGGGTAAAAGTACTTGAGCAAACTGGATGCAAGGTCGGGGTATTGGTCGCTAGTCTTGATGACGAATCTGCAGACTTAACAATATTCAATACTATCTTTGGCAGATACCGTTTGAAATGGATGCCGTTCGGCATCATATCTGACCAGGAGGAAATTCAAAGAAGAATGGAAGAGGCTCTCGAGGGACTAGATGGGTTTTCTGTCATCATTGACGACCTCCTAGTTTTTGGTTCAACCCTGGAGGAACACAATAAGCGATTGGTAGCTGTACTCGAGAGAGCCAGAGAAAAAGGCATCAAGTTCAACAAAGCAAAATGCAGCTTTGGTGTGACACCTGTGACCTATTTCGGACATGTTATTAGTGAACAAGGAATGCAGCCAGATCCTGACAAACTTGAAGCCATCAACAACATGCCTACACCGTCAAACTCAGAAGAACTTGCAACTTTGTTGGGTATGCTAAACTATCTTGCAAAATACATCCCACGCTTATCAACACAGAAAAAAACCCTGCGTGACCTCAGTAAATCCACAGAGTTCAAGTGGACCAAGGAGCACGATGAAGCCCTCGAATGCATCAAAGACTCAACGGTCTCAAACTTAGCATACTTCGACCACTCATGCAAGTCCATCGACCTTCACGTGGACGCATCGTCACACGGTCTAGGAGCATACATCTCGTCAAACGGTAACGTCATCGCATATGCATCACGCTTCCTCAGCAAAGCTGAACAGAAGTACTCACAGCTGGAGAAGGAGCTATACGCAATAGTCTTCGGTTGCAAGTACTTCCACCATTTGATATATGGTAGGCATGTAAAAGTAACAGCAGATCACCCTCCTATTGAGATTATCCTCCGAAATCCACTCCAGAAAGCACCTGCCAGAGCTCAGCGAATGATGCTCCAGATTCAACCCTATGACCTAGAGTTCATCTACAGACCAGGGACAGAAATCGCAGTCGAAGACACCTTATCAAGGCTTCACCTACCTGACGTTCACAAGAAGCTCCATAGAAGAATCGAGGTATATGTCCAACAGATTGCACGCATTCTTCCTGTTAGCGATGCAAGGCTCGAGGAAATACGACTTCTTACCAAGGAAGATGAACACTTTATCCGTCTCAGAGAAGCCATCCAAGGCGGATGGCCCAGCACCAGAAAGCAATGTGCCACAGACCTCCTTGCATACTGGAGCCTTCAACACGAGCTGTCATACGTGAATGGCATTATCTTTAAGGGCGAAAGGATCGTTATCCCCGTGAAAATGCGACCCCAAATCCTCAAGCAGCTCCACGTCTCCCACATTGGTATGGAAAAGACAAAACAACGCGCTAGGATGCTCGTTCATTGGCCAAAGATGAATAGTGACATCGAAACACTAATCACAAACTGTCACACTTGTCAGAAACATAGCCGTAACAACCAGAAAAAGCCTCTCATCAACTCCCAGATTCAATTAGTACCATGCCAGCAGGTAGCCTCGGACATATTTCATTGGAACGAAGCGAAATACCTGATTACATGTCGATTACCACAGCCGCTTCTTTGAAGTCGACCTGTTGAAAAACTTGACATCCAAGGAGGTCATAAGCAAACTGAAAGCACATTTTGCTAGACATGACATCCCCCACATCCTCATGTCGGACAACGGAACACAATACTCATCTGCAGAGTTCGAACGGTTTGTAAAAGAATGGGGTATAAGGCACAAGACGTCCAGCCCTATCTATCCGCAACCAATGTACTGGTAGAAAAGGCTGTCCACACTTTCAAGAACATCTTCACTAAGCCAAGTGAAGGCGGAGATGACCCGTATCTGGGTCTACTAGAATACAGAAGTACACCCGTAGACAACTACGCCGCTCCGGCACAACTGCTAATGAGCCGCCAACTACGCTCTATCTCACCCTGCACAGAAAACACCTGTGGAAACAGGTGGTTCCTATCAAAAAGTACCTGTTGAAGCCGGAAGTGGCCCAGTCAAAACAGAAATGCTACTTTGACAAACATGCCAAATCTAGGCTTAGACTCCACTCGGGCGATACAGTGGCTTACCAGAAACAAACAGACGGCCAGTGGAGCACTGCCAGCATCATGGCACCAGCAGCACGCCCTAGATCGTTCCATATCGAAACCGAAGCTGGAACAATCCTGCAGAGGAATCGAAAACACATTTCAAATGCACTGCCATCGACACCAGTACAGGACAGACAGTACAGTGGACGGGATGCAGTTACTCCTCCTGTGGTCGCCCCAGTGTCGGACTTACCTCGTGCAGACGAAAGACCGTCTACCGCACCATCAGACATCCCTTCACTTGATGGATCAACACTGTCCCGTACTACCAGTATCCAAAGCCCATCCAAGGACGGAGTACCAGTTGACGTACCAGCAATTAGATCGAGGTACAGAAGGCAGATTAAGCCACCAGTTAAACTGAACTTGTGAGACCAAAAATCTCAAAGGGAGAGAAGTGAAAGTATGTATATAGTGTATATAATGCCCGGTGAGGATTGAGCCAAGCGCCTTCTCTCGTGTGTGTGTGTAAATCAGTGCCGTATGAGGAGTTTCCTAGCGTTGTTATATACTCGCACAGAGGGAAATGAAGCGAGCCTAGCGCCTTCTCCTGGAGACGTTAGTAACAATACTAACAGTTGAGTCTCCACTGCCAATAAGAGATAATAACCTTCTTCTAGGGAAGAAGGAGGGTGTAATTCAATTCATTCAATTCATTTATTTGTATCCGCCAAAGCTGGCGAGTAAAAAAAAAAAAAAATATAATAAAATTCACACAATTGGTCTACAGACTAATAACTAGACCATATACTCTCATACAAACTCTACTTCATTTAAAATGTTTAATGATGATGTGCCTGCTTGCTGTGCTTATGCTTCTTTTGTTGTTAACCGCTTGCTGTTGCTATATTATGCCTTTTGTTCCTGATGCCTGGGTTTAATAAAACAGTTCACTGGTAAAACACTACAAAGACCAAAGGTTTCGATGGGATCCCAAAAATTTCATATCTCATCCAGACAACTGGATCTTGTAGATATCCGGTCTTCGCCAGACTTCTTGAAAATTGTTGAAATTTAGATACAGATTATCTGAGAAAACCATGTAAAGGTATGGATTCAGCACGTGTGCTTACCCCTATACGTCATTTCTACTTTGACAAAACTGATCGAAACCTCCTGACTTACTTCTGCCAGATATCCGGTCTCGGCCGGATTCCGGTTTAACTATTTGTCCGGCCAAAAAATAAAGCTCGAGAAAATAAGTTTTAGGTCTGGATTCAGCATGTCTTTTACCCCAAGATCGACTATCTCATTGGCTTTTTAAAACTTAAAATTGTTCGTCCCTTAATCTGAAACCCCTCCTCCACCCCCAAATATGGGGCTACCGGGCTCATCTACGAACTTGGTCTATACTTTGACCCAACAAATCCTCATACCAAGTTTGAAGCAAATATCTCTACCCTTTCGAGCGTTATCGTGCTGACACCCGGACAGACGGACAACTTTTACGAAGTCATAGGTATCCCTTCACTTACGCTTTGGGATCCCAAAAAGTAGGAATAGCCAAGCAGAGGATCAAGAGGATACGTTATACAAGGCAGACACGTTATCCTACCGGGTCTGCCATATCGGAAAAAAATTAATCTTGTTTTCATGATTTGTACTGATGTTATCTTGATTTGTTTCTGAAAGAGTTGAAGGTGAACCCTGAAGCTTTCTGCAGACTCTGCACTGCTTGGCTGGAGAACTAAGCAATGCCGAAAACGAAACAATGGTGAAGAACCAAGATTTTAGAAGCTTATAATTCTGTCGGGGAGCAAGGGACAACGTATAAAGCAGAATAAGTACGACAAGTCCATTAACTACTCACCATCTTATTATGAATAACCATCAAATGAAGGACAGTGTTGCCGTTTGTATCTTGCTTATTCGGATCGGCTCCTTTGGCCAAGATCAGGCGATAACATTCTTCTTGTCCCAGACATGCGGCGAAGCTCAAGGGATACTCCCCCCAGTAAACATACCTGTAATTGCAAACCATTAAAGCATCGACGACGCTAATACCGTCTTCCTGTTTGCCAAGTTTTCATTGCCCGTTGCTTCCACGCTATTGCTAAGGGATTTTTTTTTTCTGTGGGAGGTATCTGATTAGGGTGTTTGAATGTTATTACCTTCTTCTTCCTTTCACCTGTTTTAATCTAACATTTGAGTTGTGAAGCCGGATTGCTCAAAGAATCTAATAATTACGTTAGATGGTTGCAACGTACAACCAAGTGGCCTTCCATTTTTAGCAAACTATAACATTGTGTGTCTGTTCAAGTTTTTTAAAAAAAATTATCACCCTTTGTTCAAAAAGAAAAAGGACGGAGTCAAAAAAACAAAAAGAAAAACAAAACAAAACAAAAACAAAACACTTTCATGGGAACAAAAAAATAAACGGATAGCCTACACACTGAAAACTCTCTGACTAAAAACTGAACACGGTTGCATAAACATACACTTAAACTCTGAGAATTTTGCTCCACGGGTGGGACTGGATTTTTTAGTTGTACTTGCTATTCAGGTTAGAGATAGCAAGCTCAGGGTTTCTTATGTTATACAATTTCAGATTTTTGGTATTTCTTGTCCAAGGGGGGAGACGAAGGAAGTATTTCAATCAACCAATCTTTATTATTCGAAAAACATTCCTTACGGTAATAACAAAATACCGAATATTTGTTGTCTCGTCAAACATAACTATATACAATTTAGAGGATCTGAAGAAGGTGGAACGGAGTTGTTGGAATTGCTGAAATAAATCTTCGGCCCATGTAGGTTTGTCCACACTGTCTGGAATTAATCTTGTCTCTAAAAAGATAATCTTATCTCTAATTCGGATTAACCTTATCTCAATAGAGATAAAATTCATCCCAGTAGCAAATACTGCAGTTAACAGAAACTTTTTACAGTCCAGGTCTCTATCGCCACTGCCAAGATTTCCTCGACATTCTTAATTGCTGGATCGAATGCTCGAGGGGTTGCCCACTCTCAATTTGAGTGGACAGCAAGTGCCCGACTCGTGCCGCCACTTGTTTAGAAAGCGGGAATAGTCTAATTTATGGCAGGCATCGCTGGTTTCGGTCGGTGCCGCGAAATGGTGTACAGCAAGTGCCGGGGAGTGGGCAACACCTTGGGAAAACTTCGGACTGCAATGATGGTTCAGAGACAATCGCAGAACCTTCTTGTACATGGTAGCCCATGAAAACACAGGAGAATCTAAGGTCCAACACCCTAGACTTTCAGACAGTCTTAGCCTGTCTTCACCTTCCGGATCTACCTCGGCGAAACGGATATATGGAACACTGTCAGAAGTTTCATAACAGATAACACGAGGATGCGCGGTATCAACAGATGATGCGTAACAGATAACACTTCGGATGTTACCCGTTGTGTTTGGAAATGTTAGGCATGAAATGGAATGTTATGCATGAAATAGCATTACCATCAGGGAGAACCGAAAAACCGCAAAAAAGTATCTGCTGAGTTTTCCGACATCATGACGATAAGAAATAAAGTCAGTAGATGCTTTTTTTGCTCTTTCTAACAAAGCTTGTTATGCATCATTTCATGCATAACGTTGTCAAACACAACAGATAACGATACTGTTACGCATTAATTCTTGAAACCGTGCATCCTCGTGTTATCTGTTATGAAACTTCTGACAGTGTAGCTCTGACACAAGTATATGCAAGTAAAGCTGATGAGTTTTCCTTAGGGATCGACTAAAACCAGGAAGGGAAGGGAACGCGAGAAAAGCATGAAGGCATACTAAAACCAGGAAGGGCATACCAAAACGAGGAAGTCTGTCGCCAGAATTCAAAACTGGAAAGTCGCACCGTTCCCTTCCTCTGTTTAGTATTCTTTGAGGGGTCGGCAACTTTCCAAATTCAGAGTTCACCATCCCTTCCTCGTTTTAATATCCTGTCGTATCCGTCGTTTTAGTATCCGTCTGAACTAGAAATGAAAAGGTGAATTACAATTTTGATAGTTGCTGACCCCTCACTGAAACCATGTCAGGATACTAAAACGAGGAAGGGATGGTGAACTTTGAGTTTGAAAAGTTGCCGACCGCTCGAAGAATACTAAACAGAGGAAGGGAATGGTGCAGCGTTCCATTTTTTCGCAGCCTTGAATTCCTTCCTCGTTTTAGTATGCCTTCCTGCTTTTCTCGCGTTCCCTTCCCTTCCTGGTTTTAGTCGATCCCTTTTCCTTACCCTTCATAGTTGGTGTTAGGGTCTACGTTCACAACCTCTTGAGTAAGGCAATCAGTCCTGGAGGCTTTTTGGTCCTCAGGGCTCATAAACGCGCCGCAGCACCGTTCGTGGTAGTTTGCACCGTTGTCAAGAAGAAACTTCAGCGTTGCCGGATCTTCGTTTACGATGGCCATGTGGAGAACGGTCTCCCCTTATAAGAAAAGGTGTTAAAGGACGAGTGTCGTATCTATAATCCTACTCACCCCACTCTGTTTGCCCAATCACACAACTATTAAATCACATCGATCTTTTAAGATTTAGCTCTCCGAACTTGTTTTTGTCCCTGCTTCTATCTTCCGGAGTCGCCAAAAAAAATCCGCAAGGGAAGCCTGGGAGTTGAAGTCTGGCATTAAACGAACTTAAAGTAGCGTTCACACATAGTCCGAATTTCGCAGTCCGGTGCGAATTTCCTTCTCCGCTCCGGAATTTGACGCATCGCATGCGGATTCGGTCCTATATTTCGTACCGTTTTGAGTAGAAAATACTTTTTCCGTAGCGAATTTTAAACGCATGCGAAATTGTGATCTGAGAACTGGAAAATTATTATGCTGTGTTTGAAGTTTTGACCTCTTTAATGTGAGCTGCAAAAACATGTTTGTTAGAGAAAGATCTTGGTTGCAAGTGTGCACCGCCTCCAATGCAAGCTAACAGGTAGGCAAACTCAAATGTTTACTAGGCTATCTAAAGGGTGTATGGTTATTTTTACAGTTCATCTTTTTAGAGTTGAACATCGACATTTCATCCACTTCCTGCAATAAAAGTAAAATACTGGTCCGTCAAAGCACTTCCTTAATTGCATCTTTGTTTGATACTCCTCAGAACTGTTCAAACCAGGTTCAAACTTACATGCACCTCCCGTATTTTATATAAACAATACAAAATAGACACTGTCTATTGGACAGAGAATTTGCAAACATTCGGCAATTAATCAGCATCATCTGACTATAGGCTAAGCAGTGGATTTTTCAAAACTGGGGCCAAATTTCCCGTCCGAATTTCATATTGTCTGAAAAACCTGTCGGGCATAGTGACGCGAATTTCGAATGCACGTTTTCGCGTGCGGAATCTTACCCGACCGTGTGTGCACTAATTGTGCACGGAATCTTACCCCCCCCCCCCTCACACGTGTGCTTAATTGACTGGCCGCAATCCTGTTACAGAAAACGTCACCTGCTTTAGCCCTTGGCAATATTGATTCTAGCGTCCAGTGTTGCTTCGAGTTTTCTATCTATAATCCTATTCACCCCACTCTATTTGCCTAACCAAACAACTATTAAGATATTTCAAGTTCATAAACGAACACCACCGCCAGCCCAATGCAATGGCTCGAAATATGCCATGAGTTCCACTGCCTCATTTCTTCAGTTACTAACAACTAACCTGAAGGTCTAAGCTTCACTTCTTTCGTTATCTGTTAACAGATTCTGACCCACTTATTACAAAAAGTACCAAAAACTCAAAAATCGGAAAAGCGACAAAAGACCAGATTACATCTTCCCTCTGGGCTTCCAAACAGCCAAGCCAACGCAAACGGATTTCATTAAAATGAGGACAGCCAATTTCCCCGCTCTTCGCCATTTCAATCCTTCTTTTACATTTTTCTACGTCATTCACTTTCCTTTTCCCCGTCCCATCCTTTTGCCTAATAATGTGTCTCTCAAATATGCTGCACCCTTTCGTGTTCCAGGATGTGAAAGATTAAGCCCCCAGGACTTGCAGATGTTTGTGTCCCGACTTTATCTTCCGGATTGACTCCGGTGAAAAAAAAAGTCAAAATGGAATCCGGGGGGGGGGGAGACACATGAAATTAAGCGACATTAGTTGGCTGACTGTAGTAGTCAACCACAAACCCCTGATTTGTGGATACCATATGCTAAACGCTGGGTATATGTAACGATTGGCATAGCCTATGCCCAACACTCGATACCCTATGCCAAACGCTGAATAGCTGTTGTACCCTAGCCCTGACCTACCTCACTACAGACGAATCCTGATTGGTTGATTTCTGAGCTTCATTCAAATCATCAATATTTTATGGAGTCCCAGTATCCAGCATTCGGCATAGTTTATCCAGTGTTAGGCATAGGATATACCAAACGATAGATATATCCAGAATTTAGCATAAGCTTTCCCAAAATCAGGGATTTGTGGTAGACTGGACTGTAGCAATGTATCAATCACCTGCCTTAGCCCTTGGCAATACTGTTCCTGGAACTATGAGATTCGCAGATACTCATTTAGGCAAGGCCACAGTCTGACCGTGAGTTCTAAGGACGCTAAGATCTTTCCGTTCCCGGCTGAATTCCGATTCCAGTTTGAAGATTCAGTTTGGTTACTCTAGGATTGTTGGAAACAGAGGAAAATATAATCGTAAACCTTTATCTAAACTATATTCGGTATTTTGCGATCATTCAGTTTTATACCTTTCTGGTTTCTACCCTCTGTTAAAAAAGAAAGATATCTCTTCTTTGCGTGTTCAGTATTTTCGGTTTTGTAAATTCCTTCTTTTCTTCCCCCCTTGGTATCGTGATAGGAAGATTATGTCTAAATTTGGGATGAATGATGTTTTCGCGAAAGTTGCCGTGTGGAGCAGAAAGCTTTCTGATATCAACGCAACCCAAGTGCCACCGTTCACGGTCTTGAATGTGTTTATTTCTCGTAGTTTATGTTTCTCTCTTCTCTTTTATTGTTTGTTCTCGAGTTTACTCCGCTATTTACCTTTGTTGTTATTGGTGGGCAAGAAAATAAATAAATAAATAAATAATAGCCCTATTTTCATACCTGAACTTTTCTTTCCAATGAAGGTGTCAAGAACAATGACAAAACTTCAAAGATATCAACTTCCTTTTTACTAATAATCAGTTAATAAATCTCTAACCATTGCTAATTATTAAATTCCTTCCATGAGCAAAACGACCGTTAGTGAATAATTAGCAATGACATACTTATGAGTATCAGATTTGAGTTTTAGAGCTTCAGAATTTCTACCGAATATCTTAGTAAGCGAGTAGGTAAGTAATCAGTTTATTTCTGATTTCTTTCTCCCCTTATCGAAAATGAGTTGCTGTATAGAACAAGAATGTCTGGTGCCTGCATCAGACAGGTTCAGACTCAGGTTCAGGTTCTTTTAATAACAAACTAAATAACAAAAGGTCCAGAGCCCGACTGAGAAGAGAAACTCGTTGTGCACGGGATGGAAAGACTTATTTAACTAAATACATCATTTATAATTCAGTACATGTCATTTATACTAATAGAAATATGCGTTTTCTCCCGTCAGCATCCGCCCCCCCCCCCCCCCCCATCACCCGGTGACACGTCCAGTGAAACCAACAATTAAAAAGAGTAAAAAGATCCGAAGAAAAGTGATATCAGTCAAAGGAAAGATCCCGGACCGAATACTCACAAGTCACAATCCAGTATCTTCAAAAACGAGATAAAATGGGAACAAACTCAACCTCTCGAAGGCCATCAGAATTAACTAACAAGAAAAATATTCTTTGAGCCCAAGCTGACTTGGAAACATTTTTTCAAACAATGTTTACAACGGATACGTCAGCTACGTTCTTCATCAGCGATATTTCTGCCTTTCTTGGCAATAGTCCTCGTCAGGCTGTCAATCCTCTGGGTCACCGTCGGGGAAGGAAACAAACCTGTAATCAGATTTGACAGCCTGACGAGGACTCTTGCCAAGAAGGGCCGAAATATCGCTGATGAAAAATCGTAGCTGACGTATCCGTTGTAAACATTCTTTGAAGAAAAAAAAACTAACAAGAACTATCTTATCTCCTTAACAAATTCTCCATATATCAACACAGATTTAAGATTACGTTTAGTTGTTTGAATTGACTGTGAAATATCCAAATTAGAAGTATAAATATTCCAATTTCGAACTATTGAGTTTCGAAGATAAAATATATATAATTCTTGGCTGATACAGTTTATTTAAATTGAGGGTGGGCTTGCATGAAGCGAGAGCTGAAGGTTGGATTATGAAAGTTGGGGTTTAGCCACGGCTTTTCCCAGGAGTTTCAAGGAGAAGAAGTTGAAACGGAGGAGGGTAATGGACTTCTCGATGGTATCAAGACGTATTACCATATAACGTAGAATAATGGTTCCCAACCGGTGGTACGCGTACCCAAAGGGGTATGAGAGACCCTCGCAAGGGCTACGAGAAGGTCCCAAAACCAAGTTAGTTTTAATATCTCACTTCAATCGTTTTTGAGTCTCCAAACTCAGTCTCAGTATTGTCGCCAAGATTAGATACGCAGTCTTACGCAATTTCAGATCTACATGCCTTATCACTCATGGCAATAAGTAAGTAAGTAAGTGATTTATTTATGACCCGCCATTTTGAAAAGGCGGAGTAGATGACGAAAATAAAGAAAATAAACAAAACACATATATACACACAGAAAAAGACACTTAATTTTTAATCTTCGGTCAGGAAGCAGTGGACGACATCGTGTGCTGGTTGGGCCTTGTTGTCCATGAGTTTTGAAAGTGATGCCGAAACATCCAAAAGGGTAACTCTTGCGTCTTGAATTTTGAATTTCTCCGTCAATGTATGGTTATGACATAATTTCGACAAGTGGAGCAGGTGCTTTGCATATTTAAAATAACATGATCTCATCTTTTTAATCTCCTTCTTTCGCAGAACATGAGTGACGCCAGAACGAAATAGTATAGAAGGAGCGCAGAAGGTGCTGCATAAATATCGTCTTTTGGGAGTTCTGGTCGTGAAATAACGATTCATCAAAAAAGGCTACGGAACGCTTTTTGAACCTTGATACGCTTTTTTGATGAATCGTTGTTTCACGACCAGAACTTCCAAAATAGAAAACTAGAAAAACTAGAAAAATAGAAAAGGTTGGGAACCACTGATGTAGAAGACGTCTACGAACAACAAATTTATAAAATTACTGGCAGATTATTGTGAGAAAATTTAAATAAAACTCCGTGTTTGAAATGAATAATAGGATGAAAGAAGGATGATAGAAAATGGGCGGAGGGAGCTTAGGCACTGGAGAGGTGAGATGGTTAACGGGAGTTGTGGATGTTCAAGGAATAAATGTTCGGAGGTGAGCTGGAAAAGACAAGTTGGTAGAAAAATTTTTTTTTTCGTCACAAAAATTTTAATTATTTATGTTGATTCATCGTGGGTAGATAACTCTACTCATATTTAAAGGTGGAGTGTGTGCGCATAGGTGATTTTTTGTTTGTATACCATTGAAGAAGAAAAAAAATGGATGAACTTTAACACTTAACTGTAATTGAGAAGTGTTCGTACTGTTTACTGTTTCTAAGGTTAGCTTGAGACTTTCAATGTCCGAATCAATCGATTTTATTGCAGCCCTATGCTAACAAGCTCACGATTGGGGGCTGCCCGTTTACACGGGCAAAACCTGAAGAAACAGTTAAGATAAATAAAAGGTATGAAGGGAAAAAAACTAGAAAAGACACGAATGATATCAGCTACCGCTGCGACAATTTATTTGACAGAGGAAGAAGTTTGCGTTTCCGAAAATTCTTGCTCCGCTTCGTTTCCTTTTAAAACATGTGGGGGATTCAGTTACATCACATCTGACAGGAGCTAAACGGTTTGCAACTAGGTGACACTAGATACATTCCCTCTTTTCCCAAGAGATGTTACTGTGAAGTGGAAAAAATGACAAAGAAAATAGGCCAAAGTCGGGGGACTTTTGATCATGCTGTCACAAAAACAGATCGACTTCCTTTTGAATTCTCAGCGACCAAATTGGCTGGGCCCGTGGGACGGAAATCCATCTATTACTGGGAAATAGGTATCTAAGAAATACTGGAAGGGTTTTACATTTTGTATTATGTATTGCACATGGGAAGCCCATAAGGACATGGTACAACTACTTCTGATACACTATCTGTGATAAGAGGACGCTCCGATCGTTGTTCTTTTGGTATGCCAAGTTCTTGGTTGGTACACCTCTGTGGGCCAGAAACCGGCGCCTGGTTTCTCTGTATGGGACAGCAGATCTGATCAAAGCCATCGCGGAACAGAGATTGCGGTTTGAGAAGTCGTTAGATTCGACGAATAGCTTGTTCAGCGCCTTTCTGTAAATTGTTACCTGAAGTTGTAAGTGTGTTTCTTCTTTTTTTGCAGTTGTTTCGATGAGAAGGTGTTTTGTCTATGTTTGTATCTGCTTTTTCTTCTTTTTTTTCTCTTTATATTTACTCCGTGTTTACACCATGTGTGTATATCGGGTAATAAATTTACTGATTGATTGATTGATTGAAAAAGAAAGTGCAAAGCAAATTAAACACAATTAAAACACTTCTTGGAGGAAAAAACAAAAATTAGCTACAGAAGTAAGAAACTTCATGTCGTAGTCCCACCTGGGCAGTCCAGTTTAGTTCAATTCAATTTTATTCTTCAGTATAACCAACATTCAACATATTCCTATACCAATAGCCGTCTTAATATGTGACAACAGGTCACCTGTGCAGGACGGAAAACAAATTACCAACAACTGTTTATCAAGATTTTTTTTTAAGATTTTTTAAACTTACTGCAGCTCACTCCAAATCAACTTCCTTCCAATCCAACTCCAATCCAACTTCCACCTCAATTGCCATACCTACACCCAATTCCCAGTCCCCTCTCCGTTCTTCCTTAAAGATCACCGACATATTTGTACTAGTTCCTATTTCCGTTGAACTAGTTCCGTTCAACCACTTGCTGAGAAATAGGAATCAAAGAGATACTGGAAGTGTTGTACACTTCAAATATGTACATATTGCATACGGAATTGGTTTTTTTATTGCACCGACTACTTGGAATCTACTACGGTTAGATATCCGGAATTCGAATAACCTTATTTCATTCAAGCGAGCAGCGAAAGGTCATTACAGGAAAATTATTTAGTTGTTCTCCTCCTCTATACCCCCCCCCCCTTTTTTGCTTTCTTTCTTTCTCGTTCCTTGTTTCTTTTGTTTTTTTTCTCTCCTCCTTTTGCTTTATGTAGGGTATCCATTTAGTTGATTCTTTTGTTGTTTAATTAATATTGGTTATTTCCCTGCCCTAGCCAAGCCCTCCTTTTATGCTTTCCTGGCAGGAACGTTAATGATGTAATTTTGTCTTTAAATATAGACCAATGGAAACTGGAAATCCCAGAGGGCCATGATACAAAAGCAAGAGAAGAGCAAATAGTACCTACATAACTGAACAAATTTGGAGGACAAAAATAAATTAGCCGCACTATTAGACACTTGATGTCGTAATCCCACCTGGACAAACAACGGAATATTTGCACTTTCTAAAAGATCTGCTGCTGAGCCTCCCGTTCATCCACTTCTCCTCTCCTCTAATTCTATGGAAGCTATTGGCGAATTGGCGATCTGACATGACATGGCCCACACTCACCACACGATCACTACACTTAAGGCACGAGTAAACGAGACCAAAGGTTTCGATAGGATCCCGAAATTGTAATATTTGATCCAGGTCTCGTAAATATTCGGTCTTCGGCAGACTCCTTGAACATTCATACTATTAAAAATTTAGAAACAAAATAAAGCCACTGGCTGACTAAGCTCAGTATAACTAAGCTCAGTACGGATTCAGCATGGGTATTTACACCTATTCGTCATATCCAATTTGACGAAATTTAACTGATCAAAACTTTCCTGCATTAGGCTATACTTCTGCCACATTTTCGGTTTCAGCCGAATTTTAGCCAAACTACTTGTCCGGCAAAAAATAAAGCTCAAAAACTAATTCAGCACATCTCCTTATGACGAGTCTCTCTTTATAACGAGTCTCCCTATAACGAGTCTTTAACTTCAGATATAACGAGTCTCTAACTTTAACTATTAAGAAATTGTTCGGTTTCCACCGGATTCCGGGCGAACTATATGTCCGGGTAGAAAATTATTCTCATATACGGATTCAGCATGTCTTCTTACAGTCGAACATCTAATCATCTTCAGGCCGGATTCCGGGCGAACTACTTTTGCGACGAGAAAATGATTTTAATACAAATGTTCAGTATGTCTTCTTATCTCTAAATCGAACATCCAATCGGCTTCAAGTACAGCTTTTACTTTAACGACCTTTCCGGTTTTGGCCGGATTCCGGTCGAACTACTTGTCCGACGAGAAAATAATCTTTATACTCATGTTCAGCATGTCTCTTTACCCCTAAATCGACCATTTCATTAGCTACTGAAAAATATTTTGTTCGCTCCTTAATTTGTAACCCCTCCCCCACCTCTAAATGTAGGGCTACAGAGCCCATCTGCGAACTCGACCTGTGCCTTGACCCAAAGAACACTCACACAAAGTTTCATCAAAATATCTCGTTCCCTTCGAGAGTTATCGTGCTCACAGACGGACGGACAGACAGACAACTTTTGCGAAATCAAGGTATCCCTCCCAAGAACCCAATCCCAAAAACATCTACAGCACGCCCCCTCCCTCAGATATTGCCTCCTTATCCAAAACGGCCAACAATTTCCCCTTAAGCCCATACACATACATAAGTTTTAATCTTTAAATCTTCTTTAAATCTTCCAACAATTTCCCCTTAAGCCCATACACATACATAAGTTTAAATCTTCTCTCTTTAGTTCCGCTGTAGAATACACTTTTCACCTCACCCTCTGCACCATCTACAGCACGACCCCCCCCCCCCTTAGATATTGCCTCCTTATCCACAACGGCAAAAATTTCCCCTTAAGCCCACACACATACACAAGTTTAAATCTTCTCTTTTAGTTCCGCTGTAGAATACACTTTTCACCCACCCTCTGTTCCAAGCCGAATACGACTGAAGAGACAGCGATGCCGATAATTTCTTTTACGACTTTCTTTTGGATTTCTTGACAATCCAAGCTTCTGCAGCTAGTGTCCCAACCCCCTTTTCTTCACCCAGTCCCGCAATCCACTGGCCTGGTAGTCCACAATTATTCACTTTCGCTTCAATATTTTTAGAAGTGTTTGACGATTTCTTCGAGTTCTTGTCCAGAGTAGTGCAAAATGTCCTAGTTACGATACAAATGTAATAGTGTAATACTTGACAACTCTAGCGCTTGTGGAGAGTTTGGGAACGTTTTACGACTCCCGGTCAGCGGTCAAGCCGCTGTGATAATTTCACTTAGTTTATATATAATTATACAAATTCTTATATCTTAAATTCTATATAATATATAAGTCCAGCACTCGAATATCGGAGCCATGAAGACATACCAAAACCCGCATGTCCAGTGTCTACGTGGTCATCTGCATGTCACGAAAGTTAATAAGCAATACCAAGAACAAATAACGAGATAGAACTGCTGTCTCCCTATCTCGGTCATACAAACATGCTGAGTCGAGTAAACCAGCGATTCCCAACCTTTTCCGTACCGCGTACCCCTAATCAAGGTTCGAAAAGATTGCGTACCCCCTTTTTCAGAACGTGAAAAAGACGATATTAATTATCATAAATGGTAAGGCATACACGTGTAGAAATATATACAAAATCAATGAGGCAATCACTAGAGGCTGTTTTGTAGCTAACATTTTGTCCAATTTCGGCCAGTCGTCATTAACGGCAAGGTTTTTTAGCTGTTTCTGTGTTTGGTTTTGATTTTCTCCGTGCTTTCATCAAGCTGCATCGCAAAATTTTTCGTTGGCTCATTTAGCAACCTGAATGACAATATCACTTGCAACGTCTTCGATTCTTCTTCAAACAATATTGTTTGACATATGAACAGATTTTACGGCTGTAGGCTAGCTGTTTTGGAATCAACATTGTTTCAGTGACTTTGCACTAGGGCTTGTAATTTGAGGCGTCACGCACAGGTTGACAACACCCCTCCCCCCCAAAAGGTTGGCCAGACGATTAAAAAGAAAATAGTCTGCGTGAAGCACCGCGATTTTTCGTAACAACAGTTATTTTCGGCCTCATCCTCGGATTCCCTTCTAGTTCACTCACTAGCTATTTTGTTAGTTGGGATGTTTCCACGCTTGTCCATTTAAAAGCGTTCGCTCTTGGTTTGGGAAGAGTGCACTCGTTTCTGTTGGTCAGTAAAAATACCTTGCCCCTTAAGTTACATTTTGGCTGATGATACTCTGCTGGTAATATTAGGCTTTTGGCAATCATAAATGAGTGAGACGAGATATTGAAGCAACAGACTAGTCAGACTAAATCAATGCTGGTTCCTTCGCGTACCCCTTGCAAGGGTCTCGCGTACCCCTTGGGGTACGCGTACCACCGGTTGGGAGCCACTGGAGTAAACTACGACCGACTCCCGGCGCAAACGAACGGAGGTTACTAGCTTCACGCCACAAATATCTATATCGCTGTTAAGTCGCTTAAGAGGAAATCTAGCAGTCAAAGCTGATTGGTTCTATGGACGCGCTCCAGAGCGGGTCGGCGCTCGGGGTACGCCTCCTGCTAGCCTCCTTCAATATTTCTTGTGCGATAAGCAACGGTGGAGACGGAAGAGGAGTAAACGGGTATCAACGTCAGCTCAAAACTAGAGTAAACACCTCTAGGTCCGCTCAATTTTGTCGGGGTTTTCATAGTTGCTGCATGCAACTAAAGACAAAAGTTCTGTCTCATTATTCGTTCTTGGTAATACATAGTAAGTAAGTAAGTAATTTATTTATGACCCGCCATTTTGAAAAGGCGGAGTAAATGACGAAAGTAAAGAAAATAAACAAAACACATATATACACACAGAAAAAGACACTTAATTTTTAATCTTCGGTCAGGAAGCAGTGGACGACATCGTGTGCTGGTTGGGCCTTGTTGTCCATGAGTTTTGGAAGTGATGACGAAACATCCAAAAGGGTAACACTTGCGTCTTGAATTTTGAATTTCTCCGTCAATGTATGGTTATGACATAATTTCGACAAGTGGAGCAGGTGCTTTGCATATTTAAAATAAAATGATCTCATCTTTTTAATCTCCTTCTTTCGCAGAACATGAGTGACGCCAGAACGAAATAGTATAGAAGGAGCGCAGAAGGTGCTGTACAAATTTCCCAAAGCTTTACGATTATAGCGCCCCCGGTTGGGGACGATGCGCCCATAGGCGCTACGGATCGACTTATAAACTTCTTGAACAACCGATGAGCAAAATTTTGACAATGAAGATTTGAATGTTATGCCGAGCCACCGTAGAGAGTCTGTTGATTTGACGATGAACGATCCAAGAGATATAGAAGCTTTAGATGCACTCGAACAATTTGACGAAGGGTTGAAATGCAGGATGACATTTCATTTAGATGACAACCTATACAAGGGACTTGTACCTAACAAATAAACCAGATTTTTTTTTAATTTAATTTGGAAGTCCAGTACTCAAACGTCAGAGCCACGTACACATATATAATGAAGAATGGATGGTAAGGATGTTGAAGGATGAATGTCTTCTGTAAATCGCCATCTATATGTGTGCTCTACATTTCTACATTAACTAATCTTCTCTCGCTTTTAAAAGTTCCTTTTCACCTTCTTCAGACTGGTATAGCAGCTACTACTTCGTCCGTTGATATCAATTGTTATTATAGCGAGCTTGTCCATTGCTTGAAATTGGCAGCCGATATTGCTGTACCGACTGAGAGAATTCGAGTTGGTACAAGGAACCTATTTGGAAAGTCAGTCCTGAAGTTAAGAAGGCAAAAAACACGGCAAAATTTTGGCTAAAAATTTGGATTGCTTGTGGACGCCCAGGGAATGGTACTGTTTTTAATCTAAAAGCTAAAACGAAGCGTGAATACAAATCTTCACTTAAAAATGCTCGTTTGAATGGCTTAGATGCTCCCAGTGACAAAAAAGCGTGGCAAAAGGTTCTTCGTACAGATAAAGGTTCAGCTGTACCTCCTTCCGCGCTAACTATGGCTGACTGGACCAACCACTACCGTGGTCTATTCAGTGGTTGCAAAAACCAAATTCAGCAGCACTTTGAAAATTTACTTCTTAAATACCTACCAAGGAAAATATTTCAACCTTCTGTTCTTCCCGTTACTTGTTCTTCCATCGAAATTGCTTTCCGAAAATTAAGAAGAACTGGTTCTACAGATTCTGATGGCCTTAGTGCCGATTTTTTCAAAATTGAGTGTCCAGCTTTAGCATAACACCTTCAGCTGCTATTTCAAATTTGTTTATGCCAGGGTTTGGTTCCGAATAGTTTCCTCCTGGGTACTATAACATCGGTGATTAAGCGAGGGAAAGACGCGGACCTTTGCAAAAGCTGTCGGCCAATCACAGTTTCTTGGACCATAAGCAAAATCCTGGAATACGTCCTTCTTCCAGAACTAGTTGAAAAATGTATCTTTGGTTCAATGCAGTTTGGATTCCGTTCGAGCGCCAGTTGTGCGCACGCTCATCACATATTGACAAAAATGATGAAACAGGCTACCCGCGACAAGTCTTCTATACATATATGTTCTATAGATATAGCTGGTGCTTTTGACAATATAACGCATTCTCAGGCCCTATTTTCTCTCATTACTTCTGGCGTGAATCTGTCTGTCGTCTATCTGTTAAAATTTTGGTATGGTCATTCTTCAGTAAGGTTCAAATGGCAAGGTAGCTTGTCAGAGATTATTTCTGTCCAAACTGGTGTTCGCCAAGGGGGAGTCTTATCTCCCTAAATCTTCAAATCGGCCATATCTTCTTGTCTCGATTCTTTGCTTCCTGCTTACTTCTATAAAGACTATGCCTTCAGCTACATAGCCTACGCGGACGACTTGCTCTTAGTAAGCCGTAGCCGATCCACACTCACAAAAAATGTAAGTAAGCTGTAGTCAGAACTTCTGAAAATTGGCCTTGAAGTTAACCTTTCAGAATGTGAGTACCTGCATTTCAACCCTTCGTCAAATTGTTCGAGTGCACCTAAAGCTTCTATATCTCTTGGATCGTTCATCGTCAAATCAACAGACTCTCCACGGTGCCTCGGCATAACATTCAAATCTTCATTGTCAAAATTTTGCTCTTCGGTTGTTCAAGAAGTTTATAAGTCGATCCGTAGCGCCTATGGGCGCATCGTCCCCAACCGGGGGCGCTATAATCGTAAAGCTTTGGGAAATTTGTACAGCACCTTCTGCGCTCCTTCTATACTATTTCGTTCTGGCGTCACTCATGTTCTGCGAAAGAAGGAGATTAAAAAGATGAGATCATGTTATTTTAAATATGCAAAGCACCTGCTCCACTTGTCGAAATTATGTCATAACCATACATTGACGGAGAAATTCAAAATTCAAGACGCAAGTGTTACCCTTTTGGATGTTTCGGCATCACTTTCAAAACTCATGGACAACAAGGCCCAACCAGCACACGATGTCGTCCACTGCTTCCTGACCGAAGATTAAAAATTAAGTGTCTTTTTCTGTGTGTATATATCTGTTTTGTTTATTTTCTTTATTTTCGTCATTTACTCCGCCTTTTCAAAACGGCGGGTCATAAATAAATTACTTACTTACTTACTTATATATTACTTCTTAACTTTCGTGACATGGGGACGTTAACTGATTAGATAAATTCTCCCTGGGCGCGATCACTGTTGACTACTATAGTGGTTTGCAAACTGTGTTCCCACACAATTGTTAGTGCGGGTGCCTTGTAAGCAGATGGTCGTCGGTTCAAATCCCGACCGAGGAGAATTTTTGTCTTTCAGTTCACTACTCATAAATGCTTCTAATCACTTTCTTCTTCCTGCTGGACAATTTTGGATAAAATATCGGATTTTCCGTTGATTCTGCAATCGATGCGAAACGTTTTTCCTGTGTTTGAGTTATGTTTCCCTAGGTTTCCAGTTCCAGTAACCACTCATGCAAACATTTGTGTTGAGCAAACAGTGGCAATGTCTTCCAGGCTCAATGCTCGTTTTTTGTTTGTTTTACCAAAACTAATCTGATCTACTTTCATGCAACCTTAAAGTTTCCGAGAAAAACAAACCCCAGACTTGTACAATTCTTTCAGGCCCTGTGCTTTGCTTTCCAAACAGACTTAAAAGCTTATGCCAAACTCAAACCTCCATAAAGCCTAAACGTGTTTTTCGGACCAAATATTAATCTGTTTTTTCCCTTAGTGTTCACTCTTAGAATATAAGGCTCTTTTTTAGCACGCTGTGAATTTCAATTAGTTACGGTTTTCAGACAGATCGGCTAAAGTCAAAACTTCATCAGATTTACCTTATTTTTTCAACCAGATGTTAATGTCATCTCTAAATATCCGATAAATTATAGACGAGATAATAAGCATCGTAGCTGACGTATCCGTTTTATGCATTGTTTGATTAGACAAAATGTATTATCTAAACAGTGATGTCTTTGTATGCTATGCATTTCCACCACGTATGCTTTTCACACGCATTGCACAGACAAAATTCAAGCCTCCATCGGTGTTTTTTTCTGAATGAAGCTTTCTGATGGTTTGTGCACCTGCAGACACAGTTGTGGAACATTTCCCGTTTTTATTACTAGGCACATGTAAGCCTCATCAGAACCGACCCCGGTACATTGCATTCAACATTCAACTAATGAAAACGCAACTAATGATCCTTACTGGATGACGCTACTCATTAGTTGCGTTTTTGCAGATACCATGGTATCTGATACCACGGTCTAAAGTCATTTTTGCAGTTATCGTGGTATCTGATACCACGGTCAAAAGGCGTTTTGCAATTATCGTGGTATCTGGCCAGTTATCGTGGTATCAGATATTCAGATACTACGGTCCGACCGTGGTAGCTGGTCGTGGTATCTGAATAGTCGTCTCACTTTCTTCAAATTTTGTCAGATTGGTGAGAAAGAAGCTTAGCACTTAGTGATGAAACTGGATATCTGTTTTTCTTTTGGGATGACTTCGAAAAGTGCAATTTCGGCAATAGTTGTTTTTGCAGAGCATCGTATATCAGATACAACGATAACTGCAAAAACGACTAATTGCAGATCCAGTTACCGTGGTAACAGATACCATGGTATCAGCAAAAACGCAACTATTGTTGCCTCCAACTTACCATAATAGTCCTCAGATACATAATAGTCGTTGATCAGCTTCGGATACATCCGAAGAAGTCTCTTGGCCAATTCAGCATGAATGGATGACGAGTTAAGAAAGCATAGATGCAATATGGACTCCCCGACGGCTCCCCTCTGTTCCAGATTCCAGCAAACTTCTCGGAATAATGACTGGTCTGGAATAATCAAGACATGAACAAAGATGAAAATGAGGGATTTATTCATAAGCAAGACAATACTGTTGAATGTATTATTTGCTACTCTTGCTTCTTATTGGGATCGTTGACGGACCAACATTTCGACGTGAAAAGGAGCCCTATAAAGTTCGATCAGGTTTTTGCAGTACCGGTAGCTAGTTTATTTCGTTGGCATGCTTGAGTTCTCTTCTTCTGTCGAGGACATATTTCATACCAATTTTATTTTCAGTTTCATAGTGAAAAGATGATTTCTAGTAAGAGGTGTGCTTTAAAAGAAATAAATGTAGATTTTGTGAAACTATGGCTTATTTAATGGTCAGATGCAGATCTATTATTCATTTATTCTTATAATGTGTTTCCTCGCCAGTAAACACATAAACTTCTACTTTTTTCCAAAATTTAGTCGATGAACACTCCTACTTGAGTAGTCGAAGGAAGCAACAAAACAAACCAATCCAATTAAATATCCCTCAAATCCGAAAGCACAGGGCACCTATAGTGTATAACCAATAATATCATTAGCATGAATTAATGAAATTTATTTCCCATTTTTAAATCGAAAGTCACAAATGGAGTACGAACGAAAAGACAAGAACACACAACATATAACACATAGATTTTGATACTCTTATTTACACATTGGACACATAGCCCTATACAAAGTGTGGCTAGCATCAAGCGAATGAATCAAGCCTGCAATTCTGTCAGATACTGCAATAAATGGATGTTTTATACATTTTTCCTTTCCTTTTGTGGGATGGCCCATCTCTGCTTCTGTGCATCAAAATCAATCTATCAACCACAGTGATTAATGGACAACGTCTCTCACAGGAAATTTTGCTTTCTTCTTAGAAAACTTTACCGTTTTACGTCACTTAGGGCAAAGGAGAAAGGATGAAAAGTGTGCAAAGGCCATCGACTTGCTGTTGCCGGGCTCCCCCCCCCCTGGGCAATTCTGAAAGCACTGCCACAAAACCAACATTTTCGGTAACAAGAATTGATATGACTAGTCGCTGCAAACAACAAGAGCTGAAAGCTCATATGGCACTTGTAAGAGCAGTTAGCATGTTTGTCAGATACGGTTTGCAGTTGTCAAGGCTAAATCTCTTTCCCGATACTCATTTCAA
The DNA here is from genome assembly GCA_030848855.1 of Branchinecta sandiegonensis. Classification (NCBI taxonomy): domain Eukaryota; kingdom Metazoa; phylum Arthropoda; class Branchiopoda; order Anostraca; family Branchinectidae; genus Branchinecta; species Branchinecta sandiegonensis. Next base: position 2,176,648 of record JAUPMV010000012.1, read on the forward strand.
CAGAAAATGGGCTTGATGTAGTAAATCTGAAATGGTTATTCCACTCACTGACAACCGTTCCTCCCACAACGATGATCGGATTCAAATTCAAATTCAAATTCATTATATTCTCCAAATATTCTTTTACAACGAATAGCATAGGACGTCAACAAAAATAATAACCCTTTTTGATTTATCATATGACTTATGGCGGTTACATTTAAACGATACATATAATTATAAATAAACTTCTACAAATAACTATAAGTAAAAAGTCATCAATTCATGAAATATTAAAATAATCGGTAACTATATATCTACAATTATAAAATGACAATATATACAATTAGCCTAGGTCAACAATACCTCAAAATATTTACAATTAGAAGTCATTTTGTTTTATCGAATTAAAATGTTTCACGAAATACGGCACGAAAGATTTGAGAAAGCGATCAGACGAAGCAGCTGGAGGCATTTCTAATAATTGGTGTTTGAGAATTTTTGATCCCCGGGTTTTTTTCTCTTGTCTACTGCTTTGAAAACTTGGAAGTACTTCACGATGATGATCGGAATTCAACAGAGTCATCCCAAAATTCATCAAGAGCTGATGTCTTCGCTGGCTCAGTGTCATCAGATTCAGTTTTGATAGACTTGTATTGCAGTCAGTGTACGAGGGTCCAAAAATGATTTTGCACGCCCGTTTTTGTATTGCCTCAATTTTGTCACTCTGCTCAATAGTTAGAGATGCATGCCATAGACTACAAGCGTACTCGGTTACAGGCCGGACGTAAGTCTTGTAACATCTTAGGAGTGACTCAATTGAGAGTCCAAATCGTCGTAAGTAGCTAAAAGCGTTCAAGAGAGCGGAGCCTTTGCCTGTTATGTAATCCACATGGCTATGCCAGCGTAAATCGTCAGTAAACATGACACCTAGGATTCTGACGGATTTACTCGATGACAGATGGTCTTCCTCCATGGGTGGTACTTCTCGTTTCAGAAAACTGATGCGGAGGGTGGTGCTCTTTTCATGGCTGATACCAAGTTTGAACTGATCAGATTGTGACCTTAGCTCGTCAAGGACCCGTTTGACAGGATTCGATGTCGGAGAGTCTGATAGAAGCCTCATTACAGAAAGTGAGAGGTCATCAGCTCATCAACATCAGAGGGATCGGGTGAGGGACTTTTTTTTAAGCCAATCTGATAAGAGTCCCTGACATGCCCGCCAAGTTTCATGGTCATAGCACATTCGGAAGTACACCCACGTCGTGATCACCTGAATTGTGGAAAACCCTCTCCAACTCCCCCAACTGTGACATGATCCGGTCCTGTTTTGTCAATATTTTCTCTACGGCTTATGCTTGTTCATTCCTCCCAAATCCCATCCCGATCTCTCGACTCTAAGCGTGTCACGAGATTTCCGACACCCCCCTCCAGCCCCCCCCCCCCACCCAGTTATCGGATTCGTTCCGGATTTCAAACTGATCATCAGAGAGACACTTGTTCTTGACACTTGTCAAGTTTCATTCACGTCCGATCACCCATTCTAAAGTTATGCATGTCACTAGATCCTGGATTCCCTATCCCTCCATTCCCCCAAGATCATCGTATAGGGGAAGGAACTATTTTCAAGTCGACCTGGGAGAGTACCTTATATGTCTGCCAAGTTTCATGGTCCTGGTACATCTGGAAGTACCCTAACTCGTGATCACCGGAAATCCAGAAAACCCCCTCCGACATCCTCCACTGCAACACGACCCGGTCCTGTTTTAATAATAAAGTATCTAGGGTTAATGCTCGTTCTTTCCTTCAAGTTCCATCCCGATCCCTCGACCCTAAGCGTTTCAAAAGATTTCCGGTCCCCCCTCTATCCCCCACTCCCAGTTTTCGGATTCGGGCCAGATTTGAAATTGAAAATCTGAGACGCTTGTTCTTCACACTTGTCAAGTTTCATGCATGTCCGATTACCCCTTCCGAAGTTATGCATATTTCTAGTTTCTTGATTCCCCATCCCTCAATTCCCCCCGCGATGGCTGGATCGGAAAAGTAATTATTTCCAAGTTAATCTGGTCGGTTCCCTCATATGCCTTCCAAGTTGTATTGTCCTAGCTTAAGTGGAAGTGTTTCACGGGATTTCCGGTGCCCCCCCTCCAGACCCCCCACCCCCGAGGTATCGAATCTGGTCCGGATTTGAAACTGAATATCCGAAACACTTGTTCTTGTATGTCAAGTTTCATGTATGTCTGATTACCCTTTCCGAAGTTATACTTGTTAATAGTTTCCGGATTTCTCATCCCTCCACTCTCCCCACTATGGCCGGATCTGGGAAGTGATAATTTCCAAGTTAATTTGGTTTTAGACTCCCAATCTGGAACAGTATCAAAATATAATTAGGACAGAAGTATCTTAACTTTCTTGGGAAAAGCAGAACACAATCAGATAAAAGCTTAGTTTAGCATTTGTTTTGACCAAAATCCTTGAGCTTTGTTAGTCCCTGCTTCGAATCTAAAGACAAGCTTGAATAGCGCAGTTCGCTAGCGTCTCGGGCTTCCATGTGAAAGGTCCGCGGCTTGATTCCGCATCTAGACACCTCTCCTTTTGCTCCCCTTTTGCTACCATTGTTCCTAGTTTCCGGACTCCCGGATCCGGGGAAAGTCGGATCAGGGAAGTGATTACTTGTCAGTTAATCAGATCGGGTCCCTGATACGCCTGCCAAGTTTCATAGTCCTAGCTTATGCAGAAGTGCCCAAACTAGCAAAACCGGGACAGACCAACAGACCGAGAGATCGACAGACAGACAGACCGACAGAACGACAGACAGACAGACAGACAGAAATTACAATTGCTATATGGCATTTGAGTATGCTCAAGTGCCATAAAAAAGGATCCGGCCATGGCAACAAAGAGGAAATACAAACGGACATAAAGGAGGCACTGACTCACGAAATCGATACCATAACCCTTAGAGCTTGGTCAGACTTGGCTCATTTCCTGGCTTTTTGGGTTGCAAAAGTAGAAAAAAGAACAAGATACAACTAATTCTGAATGTTGTCGTTTTAAATTCAGGAGATTAATTATAGCAAAACAGCGTGTATAATTATGTTACAGGAACCCTAATTGACCCCTAATTGCAGTCTGCTCATTATCCTCAAGCTGCCACAAAGACCATCAAATCTCACGTCCCCTAGGGATTTTCAGTTGTTTGTGGAATAGGCGGCTTTTAGAGCCCAGTGTGACCAAGCTCTTACAGGAACTGTCGCCGATACACAAAAGCGAACCTTTGGTATCTTACCACTTTATCGACCTCACAAAAACATCTGCTGCTAATCATACTACACACCTCTTCCTCGCAGTACTCTCAGACACGTATTTAAAGCACATCTCTTACTACAAATGAATTTTACGGTACAAGAAATGCCTTCTACGATAATACCAAAACTTCACCCGTGAAATTAACGATTTTCTTAGGAGAGGTTCGACGCAAAACTTGAGAACTGCGCTGTGGTTAAAAAGTATGAAGGCCAAGCAAAAGAAAGGGAATTCGAAATACAAGAGCCTCGTTTTCGTTGCAATATCGCTGCCGCAGCATTTCTTTGCTTTCGCACAATATGCGTTTTTGGATTCACTTTCTTCTTGGTTGAAGCGGCGGCTGCAGCACCTTGCAGGGAAGCACGGACTTGGTCTGTGAGCAAGTCCGTGATCCTCGAGAAGCGCTGCCGTCTTCCTCGGAAGCACTGCAGTGCAAAAACGAATGTAGAAAGAATCAGTTCGGAAGCGGCCGAGAAGCGGACCTGCAGCGTGCAACAGAAACGAGGCTAAGATCGAACTATACGCCCTTCATAAAATCCCTTCCAGATTAGTTATTTTTGGTCGCTAGATGCGCTAGCAAAAGTAAATAATGACACGTTACTTCTTAGTCCACCGACACGGTATGAAATGAAGGCCTAGTCACTTATTCACCCTTCAGATGACATCTCACGTGTGATTGTTATTGTTTTTTCTGGCGCGATGGCGGTAATCCGTCATTGGATTTTACGAGGGGCGCATTGTCCTCCAAGTGTTCTGCTAGGCCGAAAAGGCGCAAAACGAAACAATGGCTTATAATTATAAATGAATTGTATAATTAGCTTATAATTCTAGAGGGAGCTTTGAACAATATAAAAGGCAAAACATGTACAAGGGATGCTTTAACGTAAAGCTGTCAGTCATCAGAGCATAACAAGATCAAAGGTTTCGATGGGATCCCAAAAATTTAATATTTGATCCGAACTTTAACAGATTAAGGCCGATGGTAATCCTCTGAGAAGACCAAGTTCCGATAAAGATTCTGCATGTGCGTTTAATCCTACGTTGTGTCTACTTTGTCGAAACTAATCAAAACTTCCTGCCTTGCTTCTGCCAAATTTTTCGTTTCGGCCGAATTCCCGACGAACTACTTGTCTGGCAAAAACTACAGCTTAAAAACGAAATCAGCATGTCTTCTTACCCCTAAGCCAAACATCTAATGAACTTCAGGTAAAAAATTACTTTTAGCAAATTTTCCGGTTTCATCCGAATTCCGAGTGAACTGTACGTCCGGGGAGAAAATGTTTGTCATATACAGATTCAGCATGTCTTCTCACCCCTTAATCGAAATACTAATCAAATTCAATAAAACGTTTATATTTTTATTACAGGTTTTCCGGTTTTGGCCGGATTCCGGGCGAACTACTTGTCCAGTGAGAAAATAATTTCATACTCGGATTCAGCATATATCATTAACCTCTAATCAACTTCAGATTAAACTTTTACTTTTTTTTAAATTTTCCGGTTTTAGCCGGATTCTGGGTGCAGAGGCGTCACATGTGGGAGGCCACGTTGTCGGAAAGTCGGTAAAAAAATAGCCGAGTCGGCACGAAGCGTCTCGATTTCCGTAAAAACAGTCTATTTTTTTCTTGGAAGCAGTCGATTATTCGTCAAAACAGCCAGTTTTTCGTTAAAATAGTCGATTTTTTCTTTCAAACGGTCGGTTTTTGGGATCCCAAAACGTAAGTTGAGGGATACCTATGACATCGCAAAAGTTGTCCGTCTGTCGTCTGTCCGTCCGTCCGTCTGTCCGTCCGTCTGTCAGCATGATAACTCTCAAAGGGAATGAGATATTTTGATGAAACTTGGTGTGAAGGTTCTTTGGGTCAAGTATAAGGTCAAGTTCGTAGATGGGCTCTGTAGCCCTATATTTAGGGGTGGGGGAGGGGGTTCAAATTAAGGGACAAACAAAACATTTTTAAAAAGCTAATGTGATAGTCGGTTATGGGGTAAGAAGAAATGCTGAACACGAATTTTCTCGTCCGACAAATAGTTCGCCCGGAATCCGGCAAAAACCGGAAAATTGGTGAAAAGTAAAAGTTTCATTTGACGTTGATTAAATGTTCGATTCAGGGGTAAGAAGGCATGCTGACCACGATGGTGAAAACCGTTTCCTCGCTGGACAAGTAGTTCGTCCGGAATTCGGCAAAAACTGGAAAGTTGGTTAAAAGTAAAAGTTTTATTTGAAGTTAATTAGATATTTGAATTAGGGATAAGAAGACATGCTGAACACGATGATAGAAACCATTTTCTCGCCGGACAAGTCGCTCGTCTGGAATCCGGCAAAAACGGAAAGTTGACTAGAATTAAACGTTTTATCTGTAGTTGATTAGATGACAGATTTAGGAGTAAGAAGGCATGCTGAACACTTATATGAAAAGCATTTTCTACCCGGACAAATAGTTCGCCGTGAATCTGGCCAAAACCGGAAAGCAAAAGTTTTATTTGAGGTTGATTAGATGACAGATTTCAGGCTAAGGAGACGCTGAGTCTGTATATGACAATAATTTTTCACCCGGTCATATAATTCGTCCGGAATCCGGTTGAAACCGGAAATTTCTTTGTAAGTTTAAGTTTTATTTCAAGTTGATTAAATATATCCTTTATTATAAGGAGTTACGCTGAATTCGTTTCTAAGTTTTCTTTTTTGCTGGACAAATAGTTCGCTTGGAATTCAGCCGAAACCGAAAATTTGGCAGAAGTAAAGCAGGAAGTTTCGGTCAGTATCGTCAAAATAGATGTGGCTGATAGAGGTATATCTGAACTATCTGAACTTGGTTTTCTCAGATGATTAGCCTGCGAATACTGGATCTGGTGAAGACAAGACCCATTTGTCTTGATCAAATACTAGATTTTTGGGATCCGATCGAAACCTTAGGTCTTGTTCTTCAAATCAGTAAATTTTTTGTAAAAAGAGTAATTTCTCTTGAAAACAGTCCTTTTTTCTGCAAAAATAGTCGGTAAAATGACCAACCAGTCGGTAAATACCTTGACCCCCCCCCCCCACACACACACAAACATGTAAGCCAGTAACACCTTTGTCTGGGTGAACTACTTGTCCGGCGAGAACATAATTTTCATATTCAGATTCAGCATGTCTCCTTGCCCCTTAAGAGAGCCTCTAATCAACTTCATGTTAAACTTTTATTTTTACAAATTTTTCCGAGCGAACTAATAAGTAAGTAAGTAAGTGATTTATTTGTAACCCGCCATTGCGAAAAAGCGGAGTAAATAAAAGAAAATAAATAAAGCACATAAACACACAGAAAAAGAAAATAATTTTCAATTCTCGGCCAGGAAGCAGTGGAGAAGGTCGTGCGCTGGTTGGGCTCTGTTGTCAACGATTTTTTATAGCGACGAAGAAACGTCCAAAAGGGTAACACTTGCATCTTGAATTTGAATTTCTCCGTCAATGTATGGTTATGGCATAAATTCGAAAAGTGCAGCAGGTACTTTGCGGATAGCATTCATTCGAAGCGGTCGCAATTACAATTTGAGTTGTGATGCGTGAAATAAAAGGATATATATCGAGGTTAGAAACTGGGATGCAAGAGTACGGTGGAGGAAAATTAGCAGGCCCCCACGCTCCACTGGGCCACCCCCAATAAGGTGATTGCCACTGCAAACCGTGGGCCTGCACGCCGAAAGATAAGTCTTTTATTACATAATAAGGATATTTGAGATGTCGGAGATGCAGGAAAAAATACTAGAGGAGCTGCGTGTAATGAACAGTAAAATTAGCGGATTGAGTTTGATACCAGACCTGGTAGAAGATCTTCGACGAGATTTTTCAGTTTTATCAGTGGGCCTCAAGGTTAATTTATCAAGAGTTGAAAAGGCAACTGCAGAAAACTCCGAGCAAGTTATATCACTCCGGAATGAACTAGATAGCACACGATTAAGAATGAGCAGAATTGAAGCGGAAATGAAAAGTGGCAACGTCGTTTTGTACAATTTCAACCCACGAATCAGAGGTCCGAGCCTCCGTCAAGATATTCTAGAATGTTTGAATACGGTGATCCCAAACCTGGATTTGTACAACTCGGACATCAAGGATGTTTTTCGTCTGAAAGTAGCGAACGGTATAGCTCCTGTTCTCATTAAGCTCACATCCAAAGACTTGCGCACAGCGATCCTCCGGGGAAATTCATTCCTTAAACGTCACGAACTAACAGCGGCGCCGGACTACACAGAGAACGAAAAACTTGCGAGAAGCCAGCTCAAACTGGTAATGGACAGAGAGCGGAGCCAAGGGCGAACTGATTTTTCTCTGAGGGGTACGAGACTCCACATTGGTAATCGAGTCTTTCAGTACAGCTTTGTGACAAAGAAAGTGGAGGAAGTCGTAGCGCAAATGAGAGGTAACAACGTGGTAACCGGATCCACAAACGATAATCAGGAGAATCGCTTAGTGTTAGGTCCAGTAGTGCACGCGATTGTACCCGCACCTCAGGCTGTGCAACCAAGTGGACGGCGAGAAATGGAGCCGTCAAACCCAGGCCGTAGTCGAGCGGGTTCACAACAGTTTTTTGATGCGTCGGAATTTGTTGAGACTATATACGGAACTCCAGTAAACGGTAATCAGGGAGACAGGCAGCCAGTATACGGTAAACGGAGCAGTCAACAAGTTGTCTCGCCAAATGACGTTTTTCTCCAGCCAAATACTAGTTTGGCCCGCAGGAGCGAGGGAATGGAAACAAGCGATTCCCCGGTTATGAGTGGACCTAGAGAAAGCCTGCCACGGCAGTTATTGCCCGAATTGAGCCGCGAGGTCTTACCTGTTGTTGTAGGTGACGGATAGGTCGGGTTGGGCCATCGTAAACTGAAATTAGTCCACTGGAACATTCAAGGGTCAAATAGTGGAAAGATTAGTGATTTGTGTTCAGTTGAAGATTGGGATATTATTAGTGTAGTAGAGACGTGGTGCGGCCAACATGAAATATCGCAACTAGGTTACACTGTTTTCTCTGTTGAGAGAAAAGTTTCTAAAAATGGTAGAAGGTATGGTGGAGTGTCACTGTTGGTAAAAAATAATGTTTTTGACCGTATAGAAAGATGCCACAGTAAGTCAGAAAATGTGGTATGGTTGAGATTGAAGTTGAGAGATCTTTCGTTTGTATGTGGTAGTGTATACGTGCCGCCGGAGTCGAGTAGTTATAGCAGTGAAAACACGTGGGATATTTTGAATGAAGAGAAAAGTGTTTGGTCTAGGAAATTCACTCACGATCCGTTTTGCATTTTAGGCGACTTCAACGCATATTCTGGTGTTTTAACTGAGGCATTTTCCCGCCCGCGTCCGGAGGATCTTTGCAATGGTGCAAATAGACGGGAGGAAGAGTATGAATGGAGTGGTGCAGCTGATGAGTTTGGTAAAAGGAGGAGCAAGGACCAGTCACGTAAGATAAATAATTTGGGGAAATTGTTTTTGGATTTTTGTTGGGAAGGTGATCTTGTTATTTTAAATGGGAGGGTCGGGGAGGATATGGATGGAAATTTCACATGTTTTTCGGGGATTAGACCCAGTGTTATTGATTATGTGGTAGTTAGTAGGGATCTTTGGCCTTGGTGTAGAAACATGCGAGTCTTGGAAGTAACTGGTTCAGACCATGTACCGGTTGGACTATGGATGGAAGATGAGCAAGGAAATAATAAACCTATGGCGAACCCACGGGACCCAGGTAAAAACCCACTGCCTTATGGAGTGAAAAGACCAGTTGAGTTTCGTGAAATGAAGGAAGAAAATGTTAAGGTATCTTTTTGTACGGAGGGGGTAGAAAAGGGATTTGATGAGTGTTTGAGATTATTGTCAGAAGGACAAGTAGATAAGTCGTTTGTAGAGTTTTCGAATAAGATGTATGAAATAGTAGGACAGGATAGTAAACAGGGCAAAAAAAGATCGAGGACAGGGGGTGCTACTTATTATGATGAGGAGTGTAAAAATAGAAAGAGTGAATTGGTTAGTTTATTGAGAGAGTTAAAGAATAAAGATGGTGAAGAGGAACTTTCCAGATACCGGAAAGCAAGGAGTGATTATAAAAAGTTGATTAAAAAGAAAAAGATGTTATTTGAGAATAAGGTTAATGATAGTATTATGAAGTCATATGTTATGAAGGATAGTAGGGATTTTTGGAGAGGTGTTAGGGATGGTGTCCACCCGGTTAGTAGAAAGCAGCAGGGGTTAGAGGCGGAGACTTGGCCTAGTTTTATTTTGAAAAGGGAAGAGCATTTAGATGAGGATAGTGTGTTAAGGGAGAGTGTGGATGAAGAGTTGAGTTGCCTGGTCCGTTTTCCTATGTTAGAACAGGATTATACAATGATAGAAAAGGTATCCCAGGATGAGGTTTGGAGCAGTTTAAAAAATATGAGAGGTGGATCGGCACCTGGAGTTGACGGTATGCCAACAATTGTATTTAAGTGGGGTAGGGAGATCTTAATCCCAATACTAGCCGCCATGTTCTCATTTATTATTGAGAAGCCGTGGTGGCCAGAATGCTGGGAAACATCGTTAATTGCCCCCATTTTTAAAAAAGGGAATAGATTAGAACATTGTAACTATAGGCTAATACATCTAGGTAACGCAATTAGTAAGATTTTTTGTAAGATAATAAACGTTAGATTAAGGAAGTGGCTAGAGGATAAGGAAATTTTAGATCCCCTCCAGGCAGGGTTTAGGCCAAATTACAGTACGTTAGACCAGATTTTTATTTTAAATGTGTTAGTGCGTAAGTATAGTAGAAAAAAGGGTGGTAAATTGTATGTGGCTTTCCTAGATTTGAAAGCAGCTTTCGATTCCGTTAACAGAAAACTGTTGGTGGAATATTTGTGTAATATAGGATTACCTGTTTTAACTGTACGGCTACTCCTAACAAGAGCTGTAAGCTCATATGGCACTTGCATGTGTCAAGATGATTTGATTGATCAAGAGTAAGTTTCGACTTTGCGGTTGAGATGCGCGCTATAAGGGAGCTGGAACTTCATTTGTAAGCAAAACCCTTGAGGCAAAACTGCTAATGGGCTGATGGGCATCACGAAAATGCATATATTGCTTAAAAGTATTTTTTTTACTTTGCGGTCAAGATTGGTACTTTAAGGAATAATCGGATTTGGGAAGTAGCAATTTCTAAGCAAATGTTGTTGAGTCTCCAATATTCCAGCGAAGTTTCATCGTCCTAGCACATCTGGAAGTACCTTAACGCGCGATCGCCGGAATCCCAGACCCCCCTCCCCCACCTCCAACTCCACCCACAATAATCGGAGCCAATCCTGTTCTGTAAATGATTAATCCAGAGCATCTGTTTGTCATTCCCACGAAGTTCGATCCAGATCACACCAGTCTAAGCGGGTCAAGTATTTTCCGCCCTCCCCCCGATAATTGCCGGATTCGGTCCGGAAATGAAAAAGGTCACAAGAGAAAAATGTCCTCTGTTTAATTATTAAATTTCACTCGAATCCGATCACCCGTTCCAAAGTTACGCATGACTCAATATTCCGGATTCCCCTCCCTCAACTCCCCCCCCCCCAAGATTATCATATCGAGGATTTTTTTTTTATTCCAAGTCAGTTTGACCGGGTCCCTGATATGCCTTCCAAGTTTCGTCGTGAAAATCCCCCAAAAACGGAATTCCGGGATACCCCTCCTCCCCCCCCCCTCAAGTGTCCGGATCCAGTCAAATTATGTAAAAGATTTATATGGACCAGATGTTTGTTCTTCCCAGCAAGTTTCACTCCGATACCATCATTCTAACCGTTTCTCGAGATTTCCGGTCCATCCCCCCCCACCCCACCCAGCTCCCCCGCGGTGCACGTAGCCAATCCGATTCAGCAAATGACTTACCTAGAGCATCTGTTTGTTCTTCCCACAAAGTTCCATCCCGATCCCTCCATTCTAAACGGGGCACGTATTTCCCCCCCCCCCCAATAGTTGCCGGATCCGGTCCGGATATGAAAAAAATCATCGGAGAAATGTCCTCTGTTGAATTCTTAAATTTCACTCGAATCCGATCAACCATTCTAAAATTACGCATGACTGAAAATTTCGGATTCCCCTCCCTCCACTCCCCCCACCATTATCTGATCGACAAAATTTTTATTTTGAAGTCAGTTTGATTGGGTCCCTGATATGCCTGCCAAGTTTCATCGTGAAAGTCCCCAAAACCACCATCACCGGAATTCCGGGACCCCCCCCCCCCCCCATAAGTGTCCGGATCAAGTACAATGGCCTAAAGGACTTATCTAGAGCAGATGCTTGTTCTTCCCAGCAAGTTTCACTCCGATCCCTCCATTCTAACCGTTTCTTGAAATTTCCGGTCTCCCCCCCCCCAACTCCCCCCTGGCTACCGAATCCGGTCAAGACTTTAAACGGGACATTACAGATATATATTCTGTTCAGTTATGAAGTTTCATTACAATACGATCATCCGTTCGAAAGTTACACACTTCTCAATTTCCCGGATTCCCCTGCGGATTCCCCTCCCTCCACTCCCCCACCATTATCTGATCAACAATATTTTTATTTTGAAGTCAGTTTGATTGGGTCCCTGATATGCCTGCCAAGTTTCATCGTGAAAATCCAAAAAACCACCATCACCGGAATTCCGGCCCCCCCCCCCCATAAGTGTCCGGATCCAGTACAATGGTCTAAAGGACTTATCTACAGCAGATGCTTGTTCTTCCCAGCAATTTTCACTCCGATCCCTCCATTCTAACCGTTTCTTGAAATTTCCGGTCTCCCCCCCCCAACTCCCCCCTGGCTACCGAATCCGGTCAAGACTTTAAACGGGACATTACAGATATATATTCTCTTCAGTTATGAAGTTTCATTACAATCCGATCATCCGTTCGAAAGTTACACACTTCTCAGTTTCCCGGATTCCCCTGCCCTCCACCCCCCCCCCAAAATGGTCGGATCAGAAAACTGATTATTCCTAATTTTGTTTGGTCGGGTCTCTGATATGCCTGCCAAGTTTCATGGTCCTAGCACAACTGGAAGTACCCTAACTCGAAAAAGTGTGACAAAATGCCCTAAATTTTCAAGTTTCCAGCGCCCCGCACTCCCCCCCATATGGTCGGATCGGCAAACTGATTATTTCCAGGTTAGTTTGGTCGGGTCCGTGATATTCCTGCCAAGTTTCATTGTCCTAGCTCATCTGGAAGTACCCTCACTCGAAAAAGTGTGACAAAATGCCCTAAATTTTCAAGTTTCCAGCGCCCCAACTCCCCCGCATATGGTCGGATCGGGAAACTTATTATTTCCAGGTTACTTTGGTCAGGTCCCTGATATTCCTGCCAAGTTTCATTGTCCTAGCTCATCTGGAAGTACCCTAACTCGAAAAAGTGTGACAAAATGCCCTAAATTTTCAAGTTTCGAGCGCCCCCACTCCCCCGCATATGGTCGGATCGGGAAACTGATTATTTCCAGGTTCGTTTGGTCGGGTCCCTGATATTCCTGCCAAGTTTCATTGTCCTAGCTCATCTAGAAGTACCCTAACTCAGAAAAAAGTGACAAAATGCCCTAAATTTGCAAGTTTCCAGCGCCCCGCTCTCCCCCCCACATGGTCGGATCGGGAAACTGATTATTTCCAGGTTAGTTTGGTCGGGTCCCTGATATGCCTGCCAAGTTTCATTGTCCTAGCACATCTGGAAGTACCCTAACTCGGATATGCGGGACAAAAAAACTCGGACCGACCGACAGACCGACAGACCGACAGACCGACAGACCGACAGACGGAATTGTGATCGGTATATGGCACTTGAGCCAGAGGCTGCAAGTGCCATAAAAATGTATACTTGTGTGTCACTGGTGGTGAGGGTTGGTCGCCAATGGTCGAAGGTGTTCAAGTCCAGGTTAGGACTTAAGCAGGGTTGTACACTGTCGCCAACTTTATTCTCTTTATATTTGAATGATATGAATAGTTATCTGGCAGAAAGAAAAGCACCTACTGTTAGTATGGATATAGTGAAGTTGTGCATGTTATTATTTGCGGACGATGTGGTTTTGGTGGCGGACAGCGAAAGTAACTTACAAATTTTGATTGATTTGGTGGCGGAATATCTGGAAAAGAAGGAGTTGATATTGAACAGGGAGAAAACGGTGGTGATGGTGTTTCAAAAGGGGGGACTTACGAGAAGTTCTGCCGATGTGTATTACGAAGGAATGAAGTTGGTGGTGAAGGATGAGTTTGTGTATTTGGGGGTCAAATTTTCGAGCAATGGTAAGTTTAGTAAGCAATTTGAGCACGCAGTAGGAAAAGGTGGCAGAGTTTGTAATTTGGTAACTAAAAGTCATTTGAGGCGTATAAAGAATGTGGGTTTCCAGAAAAGGATTTTCAATACGAAGATATTGCCGACAATACATTATGGTAGTGAAGTATGGGGTTTTAGGGATTTTAAAAAGTTGGAAAGTATCCAGAATAGGTATTTTAAGAGGATGTTCGGTCTATCGGATAGATTTAGTAATATAGTATTGAAAGGTGATTTAGGTATTTATAGGTTAAGGATTGATAGGTGGGTAAGGGTGGGTAAAATAATAGATATGCCCAGGGTAAGACCACTGAAGGCAGCATACCTGGAGGCACTGAAAGATAAACGCCAAGATTCTTGGCCTTATCAAGTAAAGAAGATCCTGGAACAATGTGGCCTACCCGGATATTGGGGAGAGGGACTTGGCCCACAGTCTTCAGGTCAAGGGATCCATCAAATGGTTCGAAGAGTACTTCAGGCTCAGGAAGTCCAGTCATGGCACGAGGAAAAGGACCAGACAGATTCGTTGTGCTTATACGCCAAGGCAAAAGATTGTTGGGAAGTTTACCTCAAGTGTGGTCTGTCTCACGAGGAACTTGTGTTATTTTTGAGTATGAGAGGGGATGGTTTACCACTTGGTAAAAGAAGAAAATATTTGGGTAAAGTGAGGGTTAAAACTGGTCCTTACTCTTGCCCTATGTGTGGATGTGAGAAAGAAAGTATGAGTCATTTTGTGGGAGAGTGTGAGGAACTGAATGGGTTGAGACAAGAGTTGTTTGGAGTGAGTGTGTGTGGGACTGATTGGATAATTGAGAGAATGAGAGAGAAAAGTTTCCCGGCTATTCGTCAGTTTGGAAGGTTCCTCCAGATAGGGTTAGCACACAGGGAAAATTGTATATCCCTGTAGTGGCTGTAGCAGAAAATATTGGTACAGAGTGCATGTATATATATATTTTTTGTTTTGTTGTTTTTGTGCGATGGCCCTTGTTGGCTTTTATGCATTAAATATCTATCTATCTATCTATCTATATAAAGTAACATGATCTCATCTTTTTAATCTCCTTCTTTCGCAGAACATGAGTGACACCAGAACGAAATAATATGGAAGAAGCGCAGAAGGTGAGAAAATGGTTTGTGAGAAAATAGTTTGCATATTCGGATTCAGCATGTCTCCTTACACTTGAATAGACTTTCTCATTTGCTTTCCCCAACTTTGCCTCACCCAACTTCAAATGTAGGGGCTACAGGCAAGCCTTGCAGGATTGCCTGTACGTGTATGTGTAAGAGTAGCAAAAAATACATACTAGTAGCCTAAACTTAAGAATCGATATAGACAAACCTTTGTCAGGAGACCACTGAAACTCTGGCTTTCCCTCGAGCCACTTTTCGGTGTTGAAGCTGTCTGGATCATCCAAAGACTTCAGCATATACAACTAAAAAAGAACAGTCATCAAGTTAGCCCGTCCTGCCGAATGGTAAGCACGCCAAACTTACGCGAAGGGTCGCTGGTTCCAGTCTCGGCGGTGCCTACAGTTTGGTTTCTGGTAGGGGTTGCGGGGAAACTCTGTAAGACATGCCAAAGTCCAACCAGCTTAAAATGGTTACCTAGAGAAATCTGGGGAAGGTGACATGAAGGGTCTTCGAAAGCACCAGGATGGCTAGCCCATGCCCGCGCTCTCTGGCTCATGGCAGAGAATCGGAGATCACCGTCACAGAAAAATTAAACAATCATCCTATACTAAGCCTAGTCTTGGCAACAATCATCCTATACTAAGCCTAGTCTTGACCGTCCTGGCCAAACGGTTTGCATGTCAAACTGACACGAAGGGACGCTGGTTCCAGTCTCGGCGGTGCCTACAGTTTGATTTCTGGTGGAGGTTTGCGGGGAAACTCTGTAAGACAAGCCGAAGTCCAACCAGCTTCAAATGGTTACCTAGAGAAATCTGGGGAAGGTGACAGGAAGGGTCTGCGAAAGCACCAGGAGGGTTAGCCCACGCCCGCGCATTGCACTCTCTTGCTTAGGGCAGAGAATCAGAGATCACCGTCACAGGAAGATTAACAATCATCCTATACTAGGCATAGTCTTGACCGTCCTGGCCAAATGGTTAGCATGCCAAACTGACGCGACGGAACGCTGGTGCTAGTCTCGGCGGTGCCTACGGTCTGGTTTGTTGCGGGAGTTTGTGGGGTAACCCTGTAAGACAAGCGAAAGTCCAGCTAGCTTCAAATGGATGCCTAGAGAAATCTGGGGAAGGCGACAGGAAGGGCGTGCGAAAGCACCACGATGGCTAGCCCACACCCAGCGCATATTACTCTTTGGCTTAGGGCAGAGGATCAGAGATCAGCACCATCAAAGAGACTTTTAACAATTATAGTGAGCCTACGCTTAGCTTGGCACAGAGTTAAAGGGCTGCACGCGAATTTCGTAATCTACGTCATCAAACTAGAATTATCTACAAATGTTCTGGACAAAAACATTCGAAAATCCTTGGTATTAGTATACCTGGCAGGGGCGTTCTGAGCCCCCCCCCCCCCCCCAGACGGTTTGTGGAAAAAAAAAATGGTAAATTTTGACTGGTGCGGCAAATTCACCTGAACTTGATACTTTTGGGGTAATCTACCAGATTATTGCTCAGGGAACCTACCAGAATTTTGCTCAGGGCATCTAACAAAATCTTGTTGAAGGAATCTATCCGAACTTGTCTCAGGGAATTTACTAGAGGCTGGATCAGGGGATCTACTGGACTTTGCCCCACAGAATCTACTAGAATTTTGGATCTACCGGAGTTTTGCTCAAGGTAACTACCGAAATCTTTCTCCAGGAATCTATCGGAACATGTCTCGGGGAATTTACTGCGGGCTGGATCAGGGAGCCTACCGGAATTTTGCTCAGGGCATCTAACAAAATCTTGTTGAAGGAATCTATCCGAACTTGTCTAAGGGAATTTACTAGAGGCTGGATCAGGGGATCTACCGGACTTTGTCCCACGGAATCTACTAGAATTTTGGATCTACCGGAAAGGTAACTACCGAAATCTTTCTCCAGGAATCTATCGGAACATGTCTCGGGGAATTTACTGCGGGCTGGATCAGGGAACCTACCGGACTTTGCTCCACGGAATCAACCAGAATTTGGCTCAGGGAATCTACCGGAATGTTGCTGCTTCCCGGATAAGTATAGACTAACAGCTTACCAGGATGACCCAGACACACAGCGAATCTTGCAGACAGACAACACAGCGAACAGGAAAATTCATCGGGCGACTACAGCTTTCAAGAATTAGGGAACCTATTGAAATTTCCATCCTTTCCAACTACATTGTTCCAAGAATAATTCCACGGTACCGTCTACTCTTGTTTCGACAGCTTTCTCGACTCCTTACCGGTGGTAAGCCAAGAAGAGTTGAGTTCAAAGACGAGTTAGCACTGTTCCGACATGATCTGAAAAGTCGCCAGGAGAGCCTCCAAAAGAACAAAAGAAAACATTCGAAGTTTTTACCACTAGTATGGAAAGCGCTGAAGCTGGCCAATACAATTCCTGTTACCTCCGCAAAAGGGGAAGAATTTTCAGCAAGATGAGTTTCGGTTTGCGTTCAACGTTGGCTGACCAGCGTCTGTTACTAATCGCATGTGAACCGGTCTAGTTGACGAATGTTAAATTGTGTTGTGAACAAATGAAAAACGCTGAAAACTGCCTTTTCAGTAAATCTTGAACGAGCCTATTTTTTTTTGGTAACAAATAATTGACGACAGAACAAAACAGCATTCTAGAGTTTCTGCAGAGATGGTCATTACAGAGAATTTCCGGTAAACCTCAAAAAAATTCCGGTAAAATTCTGAAGTCGCCCCCCCCCCCTTCAGGAAGGTGTCGGGACGCCCCTGTAACCTGGAAGTGGAACACACATATAACAAGACCAAAGGTTTCGATGGGATCCCAAAAATTAAATATTTGATCCAGACAATTGGGTCTTGTCTTCCCAGGTCCAGTCTTCGCCAGACTCCCTGAAAATTTTGAATATCAACATTCAGAAACAGATTAAGGCCAAATAGCTAATAATCTGAGAAAACTAAGTTCAGTTATGGATTCAGCATGTGTGTTTACCCCTAGAGCCTAAGTCATATCTATTCTGACGAAAACATCCTGCCTTACAGTTCTCAGGTTTCGGCCGAATTCCGGAACTACTTGTCCGGCGAAAAAAGAAAGCTAAACAACGAATTCAGCGTAGGCTATCTTCTTTCCCCACTATCGAACATCTAATCAACCTCAAATAAAAATTTAGCTTATAACAAATTTTCCGGTTCCAGCCGGATTCCGGGCGAACAATATGTCCGGGTAAAAAATGATTGTCATATACGGATTCAGCATCTCTTCTTACCCCTAAATCGGATATTTAATCAACTACAAATAAAACTTTTACTTTTAACAAATTTCCCGGTTTTGGCCGGATTCCGGACGAACTACTTGTCCGGGTAGAAAATTATTTTCTTATAAGTGTTCAGCACGTCTTCTTACCCCTAAATCGAACATCTAATCAACATCAAATAAAACTTTTACTTCTAACAAACTTTCCGGTTTTTGCCGGATTCCGGACGAACAAATTGTCCGGCAAGAAAATGGTTTTCATCAGTGTCTTCTTACCCCATAATCGACTATCACATTAGCTGTTTAAAAATATTTTGTTTGCCCTTTAATTTGAGCCACCACCCCTAAATGTAGGGCTACAGAGCCCATCTATGATCTTGACCTTACACTTGACCCAAAGAATCCTCACACCAAGTTTCATCAAAATATCTCATTCCCTTCGAGAGTTTTCGCGCTCACAGACGGACGGAAAGACGGACGGACGGACAGACGGACAACTTTTGCGATGTCACAGGAATCCCTCCACTTAGGTTTTTGGATCCCAAAAACGGCAGGATGCATCAACTCCTTCTTCAAGCTATCCAGTACCAATGTACTAAGAATCAAGCAGGGTATAGTAACAAATGGTTAATTAATCTTGCTAGGCATACAACTGTGCCCTAGATCCCAAACCTCTCTGAACTTATATCCCTGAGGGCTAACTCATGAGGGTTTGTTCAAGGATAATTTTAATGGCGATGGCGCAATAGAATCTCTAGTTGGCTACCCCAGCAAACTGCAGTGGCTTCATGCTCCCCCCAGTTGCCATTCACATGCTTGTGCACTGATGTTTTTCTGCTGAAAATATTATAGCTTTTAACTTTAGGTATAGGCCTACATATTCAAATTTTACTCTTTTGATATACTGTGCAACTGAACAATGGCTATCAGTTTCTAACGACAATAGTACTACATGCCAGAAAGTTTCCTTAATAGGCTTGCTTCTGTCTATTCATAATGAGCCATAGGAAGCCTGCAGTGTAGCCTGTACCCAGCTTTCAGTTTGACATCTCTGCACAAATAGTTTCTGTTTTCATGTTGACATCTATGCCATAAAGTATGACAAACTACAAATGTGGCATTACCCAATGTACAGTAATGAGCACAAACATTGATTCCAACCATTCAAACAGAAAGATTAAATTAAAATTCAGAAACAAATGAATCAAAAGAACTCTACTTTATGGTGGCGTAGGTCAGGTGTAGGTCGGGGGCCCGGTTACGGTACCCACAGATATTCAGCGTTTTGCATAGAGAAGCCGACACATTATTAGGCACAAGATATGCTAAACATTGTATGTACCAAGCATTTGGCATAGGCAAGCCTACCCCCGGAATCACGGATATGTGGTGTGGTTGACAAAATTAGAATATATTGTTTTTTTATTTCTATGATATTCTAGTTTTCCTATCTTTGGGAGCCAGTCTACATTTATGGAAGTGACGGTGGACTTTGTCAGTTCTTTTTATGCTTCCTATAATCTGAGTGTCGACTAAATCACAGCCGATTATCCGAAGATGGTGACTTCATATTTTCCAGTTCCTGAGATTAATAATTGTCCCTAGAACGGTTTATAAATGTAAACGCGTCTGGCGCTTTGATGGCCGCTTTATATGTCGTAAGTATCGGATAATCACTGGAGTTTAATCAAGACCATAATCTGGTAGGTATTCTAGTTATTAAAATGGGGTGAAGAAAAACAAAATGCAAAACAGCAGTAAAGACTAGAGTTTACAAAAAAGAAGCTTTTTGATTGATTTGGCTCTAAGAATTGTGAAGAAATTTCTGCTGCAGTTCAGTACATTTTAAAATGTACTACATTTTATACTAACTGATACTAACTTCTATAAATGCTGCGTTAAAAAGTTCATGTTTCATAACTTATGTTTGTTAAAAGAACTATTTTGCTGCTGATTTATATTTATAGTATAGTGGAATCACATTGGAATTGTGCAACATGTAAAATAATATATACCTACCATCAGCCTTAGCTCCAACTGGTGATGCCTAATTCACAACGAAACTCTCTGAGTCAGATACTGAGAATTGAGAACGGCATTCTGCCAGCAAAAGATGCTTCACTGTCTCAACAATAATTACACTACACACTGGTCTATGCAGGGTCTATGAAATGCATTTCGACGCCCTCTTGCCAAATAGAGTTAAAAAAGATGAGAGTGAGAACCCGGCTTCTTCTTCTCACTTGGGTTAGTTGGGTTCAGCTTGAGTGCAAATCCAATCCAATCCAAGGGATGATGATGATGAACGAATTAAAGACCCATCTTGACTACTAGGTCACCTGGGTCTTCTATCCTTAAATCTCTTACACTGTTTAGTTCATAATTGTTCGAGAAACAACTCTATTTCATTCACTTATCATCATTATTGTCCTCTTCATCACATCTTACAATCCCTCCCGATCACGGTTAAAAATTGTGCAACCAGCTTTAAAATCTCTATATTGTCACCGTCATTCACAAAACCCCCCAATATCATGTTTACAATCAGCTGTAGTCCTCTATCATGAAAGAATGTTCTGATCTCACGTCTTTGAGGTGAGTACTGATCACACAGTATGAGAAGATGCTCGAGATTTTCTTCCATGTAGCAGAAATCCCACCTGACTCTCCATAAAACTTAGCCAGATATGTTTTAGTAGCTGCATGGCCTGAACGTAGACGGAAAGCCAATCTACCCTCTTTCCTACTTAATCCTTGGTAAGCTTGTTTATCGAACTTTCTAGCCTCTTTACGTGTAACAAACCAGTTGCCAGATTGGTTTCTGTTTTCCACAAAATCGTACTCTCTCACTGATTTTATTAATCTTTCTATTTGCATTACAGTCTGGGGAGTTGATCCTCTCACTGATTCAGTTGTCATATCACATGCCTGTTTAGCTGCCTGATCAGCCCTCTCGTTTCCCTCAATCTCCACATGTGCAGGGATCCACTGGAGACATACGTTTGTTGTTCGTGCGAACGATGCTATCTCCAGGTAGCATGATGCTATACCCTGTGAGACTTTCCCATAAGGATCAAAATTGGCAAGTGCCTCTAAGGCATTTTTCGAGTACGAACAAAGTATTATATTAGACTGATCACAAAGGTTTTCTTTTGCAAATGTAATGGCTTCCTTTATGGCTAGAACTTCGGCTTGGAAGCTTTTGCAAATGTAATGGCTTCCTTTATGGCTAGAACTTTGGCTTGGAAGATTGTTGCTTCTGGAAACAGTTTAAAGGATTTTGACACTTGCAGCTTTGGGATAACAAAAGCGTCCCCTACAGCAGAATTCTGTTCACTCCTCTTTGAGCCATATGTGTATATGTCAAGAAATCCCATGTATTTCTCTGCCATCATTAACTGAAAACTCGCCCTGAAGTCATAATTTCTTGATTTTTCAAACTTCAAAGTGCACTGGAGTTTGATTATCTCCCAAGGGGCAGATAGTACTATCTCTGGTACTCGTAACGTATCAGTCATTTTCAACACCACTCCAAACTGCTCACTGACAGGAGCACACATTTCAAAGATATTATCCTGGTTTCGCTTTTTACACTTATTTGCTGTGACAACCTTCCCTGGTTTCACTATCCTAGATCTCGCTGGGTTTGTCTTATCTGCTGTCCAAGTTTCTTTAGATATCGCAGGGCCTGCACTTTCCTTCTAGTTCCTAAGCTTTCAAGTCCAGATTCTGACAACAGTGAACAGGATACAATAGGGGTGGTTTTCCTGGCTCCAAAAGCAATATGCATTGCTGCGTTCTGTACCAGATTCAACTTTGCTAATGTTGTATCACTGCCTGAACAATAAATAACTGATCCATATTCTAACTTTGATCTAATATACTTAATGTAAAATTCGATCATAAAACTTGGCTTTTGCCCCCAACTGACAGTCCTGAGCATCTTCATAAGATTCAGCCTTCTCAAACGTGCAAACATGCAGCCTTAGTCTTTTCAACATGGGGTTTCCAATTCAAATTTTTCTCAACAGTTAACACCCAAGAACTTCGTTTCACTCACAAACTCAACTTGCTGGCCACAAAATTTGAGAGAGGGGATCTCTGTAATTTTTCGTTTAGTGAATAACATTGCCTTTGTTTTTGTTTGCAGAGAAGCTGAGGCTGGGAGAAATTCTATTTTTCAAATTTTACGCTTCTGGCGGCGAAAAACTTCAACATAGAGGTATCAAGATCTGGCCGGAAAATACAGTCTTGCCATAGTATAGAAACTGCCTGCTACCAATCAGCCAATATAGGAAAAGACGGCAAAATAAATATAAAACAAAAACTGAAAAAGGAAACACAGATCTAGACCGGAGCCTAGAGACAAATACATGTCCTTAGCACTGTTTACTGAGAAACCGTAAAAAGGGAAAGTCCAAGAAGCATTTTATAGAGTGTACACAGCCAAACTCAACCCATCAACAAAGACCTTTGAAAACGCCACAGTTATCCAAGAGGAAGAGACAGGGAAGACCAGATCATTATTCCTGTTCATCCTCGGACTGATTCACAAACTGCTTCAACCTTAGTGAAGCAATCTGCCCCCAGTCATGGAAGATGGGCGATGGCCAATGACTACTTCTCATTCATAAGGCGTATTCTCGCCATTCCTCGAGGACTCCACTTGAGGAGTCCCCGCGTTTTTGTTTGTCCCGGGGACTCGCGGGAATTCCCCGGGACTCACTCCCCGTATTCTCGCGAGTCCCCACGGACGGGGAATGCTCTGATTATCATCACCATCATCAAAAAGGACTCCCTTTCAGATTCGGAAGGGAATCAATTTTTGCTGGTATTGGTGCAATGTAAAATTAATTAAAAACAATCAGAATAAACAAAACCAAAAATAAAGTGGATCCAGCCTAATTTCGTCAACTGCATTTTTTTACTAACAAAATCCATTTTGGCAGCATTTCCCGTGTTCTCGCTGTTTGTTTACGCGGAGTCCGCGGGGAACGGCGAGAATACGCCTCTAGTGTAATCGAAGGTCGAAGGGGTTGATATATAATGTTCAAACAAGGAAATATGTTGTTCGAGCGAGGATGTTGTTCAATGAGGATTCACTGGTAAAGTACAGGTAAAGTTCGTAGATGGGTCTTTTAGTCCTAGCTTTAGAGGCAGAGGAGGGGTTTCGAATTTACGGTAAAAACATGTATGTTTATTATAATCTAATAAGATATTCATTGAGGGGGTAAGGAGGTCCGCTGAATCCATATCTGAACTTAGTTTTCTTGCTGGACAAATGGTTCCTCACGAATATGGCTGAAACTGGAAATTTGGTTGAAGCTCAAAGTTGTTTCTGAAATCGATTACAGATTCGGTATCAGGTCAAGGAGACATGTCAAATCCATTTTTGAACTTTATTTTAACAGTACAATCTTCAAGGAATCTGACGAAGACTGAATCACGATAAGACATGACCCAATTGTTTGAATCAAAAGTTCGATTTTTGGGATCCCATCGAAACCCTTGGTCTTGTTTCTATCCGTCTTCACGACCGGAATCTTTTCAACTCGACCGGAATTCATTCCAATCGACGGGATTCCTTGTCCGTGTAAACGCTACAACAGATAGGTTATTGTCATTGCCCGTCTCAGTATTTTTTTTCGACATGACCTCGATGTCGAAAATTAACCTTAATTTATCTAGAACCCGGAAAATTCCTTTTCAGGTCTCACCATTTTGTGTTTTGGTCTGTCCTTATTTCTGTTGATAACCATGTGTGCGACATGCACCATCTTCCCTGCTCCTCCATTATACAAATAGGGCTGGACCTTTTTCCTGATTGCATCATCAACTTCTGAGTAGTTCCTCGTTTTTGCAGCCGCCTTCATCAGATCCACCAAGAGACCCCCACCTGAAATAAATCCGTTCGGTTGAAATTTGTTGTCCATATCTTAGCAGAACGGAAAGACACGGGAAAAAGATGATTTTCCAATTCAGTTCAGTTTATTTATAACCCGTCAAAACAAGGGATCGACTAAAACCAGGAAGGGAAGGGAACGCGAGAAAAGCAGGAAGGGCATACTAAAACCAGGAAGGGTATACTAAAACGAGGAAGGCTGTCGCCAGAATTCGCCGCACCGTTCCCTTCCTCTATTTAGTATTATTTACGGGGGGCGGCAACTTTTGAAATTCAAAGTTCACCATCCCTTCCTCGTTTTAGTATCCTGACATGGGTAGGCATTAAGTTCAGTGAGGGGTCCCAACCTAACCTCGTTTTAGTATGCCCCTCCTGGTTAGTCGCCTACCGTCAGAACAAGAAATGAAAAGGTGAATTACAATTTTTATAGTTGCCGACCCCTCACTGAACTTAATGCCTACCCATGTCAGGATACTAAAACGAGGAAGGGATGGTGAACTTTGAATTTGAAAAGTTGCCGACCCCTCAAATAATACTAAATAGAGGAAGGGAACAGTGCTGCGAATTCTTGCGCAAGCATTCCTGGTTTTAGGATGCCCTTCCTCGTTTTAGTATGCCCTTCCTGGTTTTATTATGCCTTCCTGCTTTTCTCGCGTTCCCTTCCCTTCCTGGTTTTAGTCGATCCCTCAAAACAATCATGGACGGCTAGTGATGGAGTACAACAAAAGAACAAAAAAGTACAAAGCAGGTATTGAAATTTTACACTGAACATAAAAACTATAGATGAAACGAAGAAGGAATTTTCGAACCGAATTTCACGGAGAATCAATTTTCTAATCGTCAGTTGAATTTTACTAATACTGAATTAAAAAAAAAAATTGTCAGTTGAATTTAATAGTCTGGGACAAAGAAAAGCTGTATCTGTTACCACGGTAACTGGATCTGCTGTTAGTCGTTTTTGCAATTACAGAGGAAACTTTCCCACCAAATTTGACAAAATCCTGGGCTCTATTGTTGGTGATGATGAAAGTGAGACGACTTTTCAGATACCACGATCAGTTACTACGGTCGGACCACTTTTTTTTTCAGCCTTCGAAAATTCACTGTACCTCCCCGCCTTTAAGTTTATCTCATTTAATTGAATTCACTGAAGTATTTGAATTGTGTTAGGGATTTTTTTTCATTTTTCATTATATTCTATAGTATGACGTCCAGACTATCTTCGGCCGTACTCACAATGCAAATTTCTTCTGTGTCGCGGAAAATTTGAATCTCAACACAAACGTGGCTTTTCATATATTCAAACAATGCATAAAACGGATAAGTCAGCTACGATGCTTTGGCAGCGATATTTCGGCCCTTCTTGGAAAGGTTCCTCGTCAGGCTGTCGAACTTCAGGGACAACGTTGGGGAAGAAACGAACATGTGACTTTACAGTTGTCAAAGGTGAGGTAGTGAAGCTGAGCTCACTGCATCAACGCATCATCAACATCATCGAGCCTTCAAGCCTATTTAAGTGAATCTGTGATGGGTAACTAGACTGTCCTATCTCAGTCCTTTTCCGTTAAACTTTAAGGGAGCGGGGAGATAAAACACTTTTCTTTACGTCAATTCCATTAATGATAAAAAAACGGTAATGATGATAGGGATAATTGAATTACGGGAATCTGCTTTGGAAGCGCGGTAACGGTAACGGGAACAGCGAGATGAAATACTTGTCTGTGCCTCAATTCGCTTAGTGGTAAAAAACGGTAATGGAGAATGGGATTATTGAATTACGGGAACGCCTTCGTCCGCCGGGAAGCGCTGCGGGCGGACGAGCGTCACTTAGCCTGAGCTTTTCTTCTTCTAAAGAACATTATCTATTTTAGGTCTTCCTTCGGACACTAGCTTATGCATTCTGAACGGAATAACCGAAAGAACTGAAGAATCAGCCTCAAATATATTTGATCAATTTATAGGTCGTTATATCATCTAAGAATAAAAAAATTACTAACCTCATTTGCATGTGCGCCATTCACATAAATATAACTGCCGGATAGACTTCTGTCCTTACTTGCGTTAATGGCTCGGGCCCTTCATATTAAAATTACCTTAATATCGCACTTGCCAACGAAAGATACATGGTACATATTTGAGGAATATTTCCATGTTTTGGACTTGCACTGCCTGTTAAACCTGCTTTTACAAATGGCATACGCGATTTTTTCGTAAGTTTACGCAAACGATCAAAGTCCATGACGAGAATTGCCTGCAGGTGTCACAGAAAAAATGTAGGTAACTCAAACTTTCAAAGGTGAGCACTTCCAAGTTACAGTTTTCTACGGGCTAACCTTACCTTTCAAATCGGCGAGTTCATAGCAGGTGATTGAAGAGGTATCCGCCTGCTTTTTTACACCACTTGTTACATTACTGCTAGCATTGCCCATCCTAAGGTTCAAGACACTACGACATTAGAAACTCTACTGAACTGGTGAAAGGAAATTGTGATGGCAGTCAAGGCGACGAGTAAACAGTTTGATCGCCACTTCGATTCAACAAACAACAGGATAACGCCATGTATGTTTTCGGAGACTTTTCCGCATCCTGGTCATTCCAATGTTTGTATTGGGTACATGGTGGCTTTTCTGCTAGGATTACACTTTCAGCACTTTCATCATATATATAACATAGATGGCGCATAAAGCGCCGTCTATGTCGTATATATTATCTTCCACGACATGGGGATGCGAACTGGTTAGATGGATTCGCCTTGGGGCGGGACCACTGTTCCTATGGCCGGCTTCTACCCAGAGCAAAATAACACTAGGGAGTAGCACCAAGACTTGACAAAATTGACACACACTCGAATAGCATGGACACTAGCACCACTAGCGATGTAGAACATCCGTACTGAAACTCAATCAGTCTTTCACCAGCGCTGGCTCCAACTTCATATTCTGAACATAGCAAAAAAATTATACAGCCTCCATTGTTTCCTTGTGTGTGCAGACCTCAGTTTTGCTTTACTGGAAATTTCTGAACCCGAAAGCTTGTCTCGCTCTACTGCTGCAATCATAGTGGTTGGCGCTATGAGTATGGCCTGTTTGCAAAGCATCAATCTAATAAATAGATTGATTGATTGATTGATAGGTATTGGCGTTACTCCCTAGTGTTATTTTGCTCTGCTTCTATCTCACTGTTGTAGTGGTGTGCTAACTAGGTTCACAAATCCCTGGGTAGCTCAGTTGGTAGAGCAGTTGCCTTGTAAGCGGATGGTTTTGGGTTCAAATCCCGGCTGAGGAGCATTTCTGTATTTTTTGTAAATTTTCTTCAGATGTTGAAAAAAAAATAAGCTGTTCCGGGGGTAGACAATGGTGCCGAGAATCACCATCAGAAAATGGACCTTAATCGTCTGTCGAAGGCCTAAACTAGAATCCCTGTAAGGATCTTCAGCACATTGATCACTTCAAACGAAGAATTTAGTCAGCTTTCCAGGTTGGAGCTGCTGAAAATTGCAAAATCTGCAAAAAAAAAACTGATTGTCTGCCTGCAAAGTTAAGTGTGAGCTGGCAGGAAATTATATATCAAAGACAGAACTCAGCGTTTGCTGTTTACAGAGGCGTTGCTAGCCAAAATGTTTTTGTGGGGGGGGGGGGGGGGCAAGGTATTTACCGACTGGCTGGTAATGTTTACAGACTGTCTTTGCAGATAAAAACGACTGTTGTTGAGAAAAAACGACTGTCTTGACGAAAAAATGGCTGATTTTAAGAAAAACTACTGTTTTTAAGAAACAATCGACAATTTTTACGACAAACCGACTGTTTTAAAAAAAAATCGACTGTTTCCAAGAAAAATTTCGACTGTTTTTACGAAAAATCGAGGCGCTTCGCGCCGACTCGACTATTTTTTACCGACTGGCCGACAACATTCGGGGGGGGGGGGGTACCCCCCCCCCTTTCTCCCCCCTAGTCGTGACGCCCCTGGCGGTTTATACCAGGGATGTTTACCCTACTGAACTGCATGCATCGGCGTTATAAGAACCAATGCGTTTGTATGAACGCCGGGCAAGTACAATCCTAATAAGTTGGTTACCTTGGGTCGACCAATCGCTTAGAAATCATACAACTGTTCAGATGTTGGATCCTAGTAGTTACTCAAGGAAGCTGAATTGCCAGTTTCCCTTCTTGTTCCCGATACAGTAAAAGAGGGAGTCGAAGATGATACATTTTAGAATTTTTCGGTTTTCCTATAAACTACAGTTCGGGAAGAAAATAACTGTACATTAAACTTAAAGTACACTAGTCCATCATTTTCAACAGAGTGTAGCTAGCAGTGGATCATCATGACGCAACATATGTCAAAGCAATCACGTAAAATATAAAATATATGACATGGATAGGCCTGCATAATATAACACAAGTCACAGTTAAAATGGGACATAAAATAAAACTCGTCAAAAGTTAAAATGGCCCATTACAGATGGTTCAACCCTATAACCTGTATAGCCATTAACTTCTAATAATAAACTTAATCACTGAGCTCCAGTTTGAATCATGATCACCAACACTTTTGCGGGAAGTCGCCTTCCAATTACGACTACTTCTCCCTTCGTCCACTGGTTAACACGAAACTAGATGGACCCCTTGAAGCACTCGTTCAGTTTGTTTCCATTTCCTGAATGTCTTCTCCGCTACCCTTCCTGTCTCCGTGGTTGCAACGCTATCTTCTGTTTCTCCTTCCTCCAAACGTGGTTTCGTCCTTACGCCCTCAGGGACCCTTCTAATGCCGTGAAGTGGAAGAGTATTCCGACCTACAAATTGTTCTGACCTAACCTCTGAAATCTTCATGGTCTACATATAAGGTGTTCGCATAACTATAGTGCGGACATGTATAGAGCACAACTATAGTGCGAACATACAGGCGATCAAGGTTTCCCGTCTGAATTTTCTGCCCTTTCATCATCAAGTTGAAAAATCCATATGGAATTGGTGACGGTGCCGAAACCGGGCAGGAATTGCCGCGAGCAATCAACTGTGACCGTCTGTTCAAAACATCGTCATCATAGCTTTTTAGGAATGCAGTCATAGTACGGGGTCTACCTCGAATGAACAGGAGGTGGAACCAGTGATCAGAGAGGTATAGCTCCTAAAACCATCCGACCGTCTGGTAGAAAGTTTCAAAGCACACTTAAAAAAGGACTTGAGACACAATTTCTTGTAAAAGGGTTCATCTTGAAAGCCTAGTGAAATCCTAGCGCATTTTTGTAGATCTTGTGCATTAGTCTCCTTTCTTCCGATTCTTTTCTCCTACACTCGTTGGTAGGCTTTAAAATCTGATTATAATTAATTTTTTTTTCGTCACGGAATTTGCTAAGACTCTTTGATCTTATCAAAAAGCAAACAAATCCTCCCCAAGAATCCTCTTTTCTCTCAAAGAGAGAAATCCACGAGTGTCGTTCAGGAAACTCGGAAAGGAATTTATGAAGGGCAAGAAAAAGCATCCTCCTACTTGCGAAGAACTTCAGACCTCATCGCTACAACCAGAATGCCGTTTTTGTGCCTTCGAACAGATGATGATGGTCGAGTGCTTGCGGACTAGAATTCCTGTCCGGGTTTTCGGAACCAAGATCAATTCCATATGGAAAAGTTCAGACTTTTTCAACCTTGATGATAAAAGTGCAGAAAGTCAAGTGCAGAAAGTCCGGCTGAAAACCTTGATCGTCTTTTCGCACTGAACGTTGAGCACTCTAAGATCTAAGACTTCTAAGAGCAGCAAGAATCTTTGTGGGTGATCATAATATTTCATATGAAGAGGCTCTCGTACTGGACGTTCCTAAATTAACTCACCGCAGAAATACTGTTTAAAAAATTGTGGAGCAAATTTTCCATTCCCCACTCCCCTCCTGTCTTCCGTGTGTCGGTCAGAGAGGAACACTGGTAATCAGTTTTCTCCATAGCCTGCTAATTCTTCTGCCCAACTTTTACATACTTTCATCCCATCATTTATTTCTGGTCATATCTTCTATGTGTCTTAGTTAATTTGTTTCGTGTCTGTGTATTTCGTAAATATTTTATTCCTCTTCTGGCTTTCAGCTATTTGGAAAATAGACTTGATTGATTGATTAATTTTACAAAGCATACCTAAGTAAGACACGACTAGAAATATTATTTCTTGCACTGTCAGAAGTTTCATAACAGATTGCGCATAACACTTTCAAGAATAGCACCTTTTCACTTAGAAATAAAGTGTTATGACCAATTAAGTTTACACTATTTCGTGCCTAGATCTCCCACAACACCTTCAAAAACACTAACGGGAACGAAAGAAACATAACATATAACATCCCAAAGTGTTATCTGTTGAAACCGCGCATCCTGCTGTTGTCGTTATGTAACTTCTGACAGTGTAGTATTTTTACCTATTGGAGGTGTTGTTGGAGATCTGGGCACGAAATGGTATAAACTTAATTGGTCATAACACTTTTTTTTCTAAGTAAAAAGGTGTTATTCTTGAAAGTGTTATGCGCAATCTGTGAAACCCTTTTGAAATCCTAGGAATTTTTGTTTATTTTGTGCATTAGTCTATTTTCTCCCAATTCTTTTCTCCTACTCTCTTTGATGGGTTCTAAAATCCATTCATTATTCGTTTCGTCACAGAATTTGCTAAGACTATTTAGATCTCTTTCGCAAACCGAACCAAATCCACCCCATCAAAAAAAAAATCCCCTTTCTCTAGAGAAAATAATTTAAGTGCATCCGCGAGTGTAGATCAGGAAACTCAAAATGGAATTTATGAAACCAAACCAAATCCACCTCATCAACAAAAAAATCCCCTTTTCTCTAACGAAAATAATGTAAGTGCATCCACGAGTGTCGTTCAGGAAACTCATAATGGAATTTATGAAGGGCAGCAAAAACCGTCCTCGTACTTGCGAAGAGCTTTTCCGATCCCATGGCCACAGCCGTAAAGCCGTTTCATGCCTTGAACAGACATTGATATTCGAGTGCTTGCGGACCGGAATTCCTGCCCGTATTTTCGGAACCACGATCAATTTCATACGGAAAACTTGACATTTTTCAACCTTGAAATCCGCCGGGAAATCTACATCTCATTTTCGCACTGAATGTGGAGGAAGTGTTGCCAGGAGATTCTGATCAATTGTGTTCGCATTACTATTCCTCTAAAACTACGTGGGCGATGCGTTCCGTCAAGACTAATATAATTTATTTTTGACCCGCTATAGAAAATCAAAGCGGAGTATCAATAAAAGAAACAAAACAAGCACTTCACAAAACAAAAAGCACTAAAAACTAAAGCAAACGAGACAGGCCACTGTGGGCGGGCAGATTCTTGGAAGTTGACTGGGGTAATTTCCAGCAAGCTCCGTAAGTTTCGACCCGATATCCGGAAAACTGTAAATAGATATTAGGTTCCGATTTCTCTACGATGGAGGCAGATACAATAGAAAGCGGGAAAACCGGAAATAATAAGAACGAACTGAACTGATATCTTTTTTATGGAAAATAGGGTAAATACCAGAAATTTGTATCTACCTCGATTAGCAACAATTTTAGAATAGCTTATTTGGATTTTCTTCTTGCAATCCGCGACGGATTTTAGTGTTTTATTAACATTAACTCCCAGCCACCGAAAAGACGAAACCGATGGGACAGAAAAAGATCCACAAATTAGAGGAGTCGTGATATTACTATTAAATGAGAGATATTCACACTTTGAAAGATTAAGAGAAAGTCCAATCGCGTGAAGTTTCGATGCTACTGTTGAAACAGACAAAGAAAGCCCTTTTTTAGTCCTACTGATCAAAAGAATATCATCCGCATAAGCAAGATAAGAAATATTTACTGAATTAAGAATGCAAGTGGATGGAATAGAAGAAAGGACAGATGATATACATAATTTGAAAATAGATGGGGAAAGGACAGCACCTTGCCGGACCCCACGCCGCACTGCAATTTTACTTTCTGAAACCCTCATATCCGTTTTAATCCGCAAAAACGAATTTGAATACCAATATCTGAGAAGAAAAATTACCGAAATGTTGATACCGTGACTAAAAAGGGGAAAAATAGCTTGGGAATGCGTAACGGTGTCAAACGCTTTGGAGAGATCCAAGGCGCGTAAATGTAACTCGAATCCCTTTTTAGTAGCCTCAGTAAGAACATTAGCTAAAATTCGATGGGCCTGCTGGCAACCTACCCCAGCTGAAAACCCAATCTGATTTTCACCAAAGTAGTTAACTGATGGGAGGAGAAGATATTCGAAAATTTTGCTTATATTGCAAGAGACTGTAATTGGCCTATAAGATGCACACTCAGTCGGAATCTTTCCTTTTTTCAGGACTGAGGTAACTGTTCCGCACAAAAAACTTTCAGGCACAACCGAGGTACATAAACACATCTGAAACAGAAGTTGTAAGTGTTGGACAAGAGCTGGACAACCAACATTTAGGTGTTTTGCACTTATACCATCACAATCAGTAGAACTAGACTTAAGCTTCTTTATAGCTTGTGCCACCGAAGATAAATTGACTGGGAGGATCTGGTTTTGGCGGAGTGATGTAGGAAGCGCAGAATTAAGAAGCTTCATAAAAGTAGCATGAACAAAATGGTTTATAGTGTTGAAAATCTGGTCATAATACTTGCACCAAGCAGCAGGGCTAATTGGGCTACTCTTTGACAAACAATCCCTGATTTTATCTGAATTTACAATTTTTTTCCAATCTAAATTACTTGACGGGAATTTGCAAATTTTAGATTTTGCAGACCGTAAATACTTTTTATGCTCTAATTTAGTTTTCTGGTTAAGCTGAAATACTACACCACTAGGTGGCCGTCCGCAAGAAACCCAAATACGTAGCCAAAATTTGGCTTTATTTTTCACTGATTTTAGACCCGGGTCCCATGACCATTCAGGCTTCCGCGTATTAAATTTAACACGTTCCTGTTAATCACTTGTAAGGTGTGTTCTCGCCGTTCAACGAGGACAAAACTTGAGGAGTCCCTGCGTCTTTGTTTGTCTCGGGGACTCACTTACCGGATTCTCGCGAGTCCTCACGGACGGGGAATGCTCCGATTATCATCACCATCATCAAAAAGGATTCGGATTCGGAGGGTAATCAATTTTTGCTGGTGTTGGTGCAATGTAAAATAGAATAGAAACAATCAGAATAAATAAAACCAAAATTAAAATGGATCCAGACTAATTTCGTCAACTGCATATTTTTTTTTCGAACAAAAACCATTTTGGAAGCTTTCCCCGTGTTCTCGTTGTTTTCCGTACGCGGAGTCCACGTGGAGTGACTCCCTCTATTCTCGCCGTTTCCTTTGATTCCCCCAGGAGTCCTTGGGGAACGGCGACAATACGCCTATAATAATAATAATAATAATATATTTGCAAATTGAATGGCAGGCCGTTAAGCCTCTACAAAATTCTGAATTTGCATTTCGTCTAAATTCGCACAAGGAGAAAATGTCACTTGAATAATATTCATCAACTTCCTTCTTGAATGTCAGTAGGTTTGTGGAGCAGATTACTCTCTCTGGTAAGTTGTTCCAGTGCTGGACCACTCGGTTGCCGAAAGTCCAGCGGCCAATGTTTATAAAAATAGTAAGACCGTCTTTAACGCGGCTAGTAGATGCAGCTTAAACTAGCATGACGTGACATTTCTGGATCGAATACGAATGAACCGGTTTTTCCTTGTCCATTTTCTCTTGTTTCTTGGTTTACCCTGGGGCTAGCGGTATCAGACACCACGAAATGTGCAGAAACGCAACTAGCGGAACTGCTGGTACTTTAACGTGGAAAAGGTTGAACCAAGTGCGTGCGTTCAGAGTGCAAATTTATCTTCCTCTCCTTTCCTTTATTTTTTTTTCTTTATTATAAGGGGGGGGGGATTTTAGTGGTCGGATCGGAAAACTGATTCTTTCCAGGTTGGTTTGGTCGGGTCCCTGATATGCCTGCCAAGCTTCGTTGTCCTAGCACATCTGGAAGTACCCTAACTCGAAAAAGTGTGACAAAAAACTCGGACCGACCAACATACCGACGGACCGACAGACGGAATTGTGATCGGTATATGGCACTTGAGCCAGAGGCTGCAAGTGCCATAAAAACGCAACTAGTGACTGTATTTAATTGTGATTTCGCCGTTGCGCGTGTTACTTTCCAAGAGGAAATCAGTGAATCTCAATAGTTCAGTTCTCTACTTCTCTTTAAGGAACGGGTAAAGCGCGCCACAGTTTCAGCCTGATTTAATTGTCAATCTCATCAATTCTTGCAGTTCTTGCTTGCAGCGAAGAAGTTTCTAAAGGAAGTTCGAGCGTAGGAAGTATAAACTTCGAAACCATGGCTGGTGTCAGCAAAGTCTACGATTTATTAAGGGGAGGGAAGGAATAGAGCTGTGTGAAGAGAAAAGCACCTGGGAACGGATAGCGACTCTGGCTCGTAACGTTGAGGGGCGGAAATAGGGGAGGCTGGGCAAACTGAAAGCTCAAAAAGCCGCCTATCCGAAAAACAACTGAAAATCCCCAAGGGACATGAAATTTGATTGGCTTTGTGGCAGCTTGGGGATAATTAGCAGACTGCAATTAGGGGTCAATTAGGGTTCCTGTAACATAATTATACATGCTGTTTTGCTCTAATTGATCTCCTGAGTTTAAAACGGCAACATTCAGAACTGGTTGTATCTTGTTCTTTTTTGTACCTTTGCAACCCAAAAAGCCAGGAAATGAGCCAAGTGTGATCAAGCTCTGAGGTAAAGACCACTTTTGATGCAAATAGTGCTGAAACACCCCAGATGATTTTCTACAAAGGGTTATTCAGTCTCGACAATATCGTCCCAACAGGGCTAGGAAACAAGTAGCTTTGCCGGCGAAATTACGACAATGTAATGACGGAAAAAGCTGATGGAAAATATTCCTGTGCTTTGCATTCATCAAAAAGTAATGTACTGCGTCCCTTTGTTCTGTACCAAGGTACGATATTATTCTTTTATTTCCCATCACATCACTAGCCAATAAAAAAATGTTGTGAGAGAATTTATGACATCAGCACTGATGATTGCTTCTCTCAAAAGCTAGCTAGACCTTTTTTTAGTACTTTTTACCAGCGCCGCCGAATTGTATCGACAGATGGGGTATTTAAATAAAAACTAAAACGAAAGAAAATAAGGATGAACTTGGTTTCTAGAGAATTCCTTTATTTTGTCATTCGTTTTTATGGCAATTGCAGCCTCTGGCTCAAGTGCCATATACCGATCACAATTCCGTCTGTCGGTCTGTCGGTCGGTCCGAGTTTTTTGTCACACTTTTTCGAGTTAGGGTACTTCCAGATGTGCTAGGACAATGAAACTTGGCAGGCATATCAGGGACCCGACCAAAGTAGCCTGGAAATAATCAGTTTCCCGATCCGACCATATGCGGGGGAGTGCGGGGCGCGAGAAACTTGAAAATTTAGGGCATTTTGTCACACTTTTCCGAGTTAGGGTACTTCTAGATGAGCTAGGACAATGAAACTTGGCAGGAATATCAGGGACCCGATTAAACAAACCTGGAAATAATCAGTTTCCCGATCCGACCATATGCGGGGGAGTGAGGGCGCTGGAAACTTGAAAATTTAGAGCATTTTGTCACACTTTTTCGAGTTAGGGTGCTTCCCGATGAGCTAGGACAATGAAACTTGGCAGGAATATCAGGGACCCGACCAAACTAACCTGGAAATAATCAGTTTCCCTATCCGACCATATGCGGGGGAGTGGGGGCGCTGGAAACTTGAAAATTTAGGGCATTTTGTCACACTTTTCGAGTTAGGGTACTTCCAGTTGTGCTAGGACCATGAAACTTGGCAGGCATATCAGAGACACGACCAAACAAACTTAGAAATAATCAGTTTTCTGATCCGACCATTTTGGGGGGGAGTGGAGGGCAGGGGAATCCGGGAGAAGTGTGTAACTTTCGAACGGGTGATCAGATTGTAATGAAACTTCATAACTGAATAGAATATATCTATAATGTCCCGTTTAAAGTCTTGACCGGATTCGGTAGCCAGGGGGGAGTTGGGGGGGGGGGAGACCGGAAATTTCAAGAACGGTTAGAATGGAGGGATCGGAGTGAAATTTGCTGGAAAGAACAATCATCTGCTCTAGATAAGTCCTTTAGACCATTGTACTAGATCCGAACACTTATGGGGGGGGGGGGGTTCCCGGAATTCCGGTGATGTTGGTTTTGGGGATTTTCACGGTGAAACTTGGCAGGCATATCAGGGACCCGATCAAACTGACTTCAAAATAAAAATTTTGTCGATCTGATAATGGTGGGGGGAGTGGGGGGAGGGGATCCGAAATTTCAGTCATGCGTAATTTTGGAATGGGTGATCGGATTCGAGTGAAATTTAAGAATTGAACAGAGGACATTTCTCCGATGATCTTTTTCATATCCGGACCGGATCCTGCAACTATGTGGGGGGGGGGCGGAATACGTGACCCGTTTAGAATGGAGGGATCGGGATGGAACTTTGTGGGAAGAACAAACAGATGCTCTAGGTAAGTCATTTACTAAATCGGATTGGCTACGGGCACCGTGGGGGAGCTGGGGGGGGGGGGGGGGGGGCCGGAAATCTCGAGAAACGGTTAGAATGATGGTATCGGAGTGAAACTTGCTGGGAAGAACAAACATCTGATCCATGTAAATCTTTTACATAATTTGACTGGATCCGGACACTTGAAGGGGGGGGGAGGAGGGGGTTTCCCGGAATTCCGTTTTTTGGGGGATTTTCACGGCGAAACTTGGAAGGCAATTCAGGGACCCGGTCAAACTGACATGGAATAAAAAAAAATTCTCGATATGATAATCTTGGGGGGGGGGAGTTGAGGGAGGGGAATCCGTAATATTGAGTCATGCGTAACTTTGGAACGGGTGATCGGATTCGAGTGAAATTTAATAATTAAACAGAGGACATTTTTCCGGTTATTGTGGGTGGAGTTGGAGGAGGGGGGGGGGGTCTGGGATTCCGGTGATCGCGCGTTAAGGTACTTCCAAGTGTGCTAGGACGATGAAACTTCGCTGGAATATTGGAGACTCAACAATTTGCTTCGAAATTGATACTTCCCAAATCCGATTACTCCTTAAAGTACCAATCTTGACCGCAAAGTAAAAAAAAATACTTTTAAGCAATATATGCATTTTCATGATGCCCATCAGCCCATCAGCATTTTTGCCTCAAGGGTTTTACTTGCAAATGAAGTTCCAGCTCCCTTAGAGTGCGCATCTCAACCGCAAAGTCGAAACTTACTTTTGATCAATCAAATCATCTTACCCCATGCAAGTGCCATATGAGCTTACAGCTCTTGTTCATAATCCATTGGAGTAACTCACAGAACCTTGACAAATCCAACTGTGTTATCGGTTGCTTGGATGCGTCATTTTTGCAAAATTTTCAGTAGACCTTCTGGTAATGTATTTCTTCGGGGACTCATAAGAGGAAGATCTTTAAGGCACTGGAACATATTTTGACCCAAAGTATGTCCACGAATACATACTGATCACCGATTCAAATTCCAAAAACTTTTTATTTTACCATATTCGAAGAAAGTATTGGCATAATCTTATCTGGCTTTATCGCCGGACTTAACCTTTCTCGTCAGCTTCCGCTTTTCGAGGAAGCTGACTGGGCTCGGAAAGATGAAGTCCGGCTTCACATTCATAATCACATACTATATTAGAAAAACGTGGCCTGTTGTGTTTAAGAATTAAACAGGCCTGCGGCACGGAACCACACTGTCAGGAGTTTCATAACATATAACACGAGGATGCGCGGTTTCAACAGATAATGAGTAAGAGATATCACTTCGGATGTTATCTGTTGTGTTTGAAAAAGTTATGCATGGAATCTTATGTATAACAAGATTTGTTAGGAAAAGCCAAAAAAGCATCCACTGACTTTATTCCTTATCGTCATGATGTCGGAAATCTCAGCAGATACTTGATGGTGTTTTTTCGGTACTTCCTGATGGTAACGCTTATTACGCATAACATTTTGAAACACAACAGATAACATCGAAGTGTTATCTGTTA
The DNA here is from genome assembly GCA_030848855.1 of Branchinecta sandiegonensis. Lineage (NCBI taxonomy): Eukaryota > Metazoa > Arthropoda > Branchiopoda > Anostraca > Branchinectidae > Branchinecta > Branchinecta sandiegonensis. Next base: position 2,214,542 of record JAUPMV010000012.1, read on the forward strand.
CGCACAATCTGTTGCACCCTCGGAACCCTCGTGTTATCTGTTATGAAACTTCTGACAGTGCAGAGAGCTCCAATAATCCAGATACGCATAAATATCACTCAAACTAATCGACACAAAACTTTTAACTTCTAGTACATGTATCACATTGTCACTTTTTAAAGCGGAATAGGCCTACTCTGATTATTGAGTTCGTTGTTGTCTGAAACAACGAAGTTTCGTATTCAGAACACTTTAGAACATCAGGAAGCATAGAGGCATCACCACCAACCCCCCCCCCCCCCCCCTACAAATTTCTGAAACCCCTTGGCACCGGCTTTGAGAATTGAGAGATATCCTCTTCTTCACCCGATGAAAAATTTGTAGCCTGCGTGTAATTGTATGATAGTTGTACGAAAAAGTTGCATGTACTGATATGTAATTGTAAAGAATACTATCATTTAATGTGCTTCAGACTGGGTCAATCTTAAGCAGTAGTATCTAGTAGCATCCTGTCTTACTCTAGTCCCATCCAGTCTTGCTAACAGTAGCATGTAGTAGAATGCAGTGACACGATAGCCTTGACATAGAAGCATGTAGTAGCAGCAATTCGTGCTGCATGCTACTTTTTCGTACAACTTCATACTGCTCATTTGAGATAAATTTGTCGTCGGGCATATGCGCAGAGAAGGCAGGCTTAATTCCCGTTCGAGTTCCTTTTATTCTTATCAAACATTTACTTCTACCATGTAGTGGTAGGCAGTTTATCCTCAATTGGGTCTAGCACCTCCACTAAATTGCATTTAAGTTTAACTTTAAATAAATCAAAAATCGTGTGTGTGTGGAAGATTTTTTGATATTTTATGACACAAAAAAAACCTTTCGGGTCATGGAAACATGCGGACTACTGAAGTTAATATTTACTGTTCTGGACTTATGTCCGAGTAACTACGAGTTTATCGTGCCGCAAAACCTGCAGAAGTATGGCGCAGCGATGATATTTTTTACCAAGAACAAATAACGAGATAGAACTGCTGTCTCCCTACTCGGTCATACAAACATGCTGAGTCGAGTAAAATACGGCCGACTCCCGATGCAAACGAGTGGAGGTTACTGGCTTCGCGCCACATCATATTTCGTTACCTCTACAAATAGCTAAATCGCTGTTAAGTGCTGAAGTAGAAATCTAGCAGTCAAAGCTGATTGGTTCTATGGACGCGCTCCAGAGCGGGTCGAGGCGCGGAGTACGCCTCCTGCTAGCCTCCTTCAGTATTTCTTGTGCGATAAGCAACGGTGAAGACGGAAGAAGAGTAAACGGGTATCAACATAAGCTCAAGGCTAGAGTAAATACCTCTAGGCTCGCTCAATTTTGTCGGGGTTTTCACCACACGACTAAAGACAGAAGTTCTATCTGATTATTTGTTCTTGCTTTTACTAACTACACTACTAGGCTACTACTAAGACTTTAAGCTAAAATTGTGATAAATATGCGAATTTGCCTTTTCCCAGTTCAGCGCTGCTATCAAATTAAAGTACGAGTGGAAACACTACTCCCGGTTGACTTGTACAACTCGTCACCAACACAAGACGCTGTCTGCGAATCATATTTGACAGTGTTAACGGGCACGTTAGCTGAGTTTTATTATAGCTACACTGTCAGAAGTTTTATAACAGATAACACGAGGATGCGCGGTTTCAACAGATATGCGTAACAGATAACATTTCGGATGTTATCTGTTCTGCTTGAAAATGTTATGCATAACAAGCTTTGTTAGGAAGAGCAAAAAAAGCATCTACTGACCTTATTCCTTATCGTCATGATGTCGGAAAACTCAGCAGACACTTTTTGGCGGTTTTTCGGTTCTTCCTGAAGGGCCGAAATGTAGCTCTAATAGAATTAAGCTGGCGTAGGCTGTTTTGCACTGTCAAACAAGACTGAAAGTTCATGTAAACTGGTAAAGCTCAGCCGAGATGATTGGTAAAGAAGTTAAATCAAAGAAGATGATGTTGGTTATTTTTGGATTTAACCTACAGATCTGGCTGCTTGAGTATTTAAAATGTTAAGTTTAAATAATTAAATTGAATGGAAAAGTTTTTTATATTAGGTAGGATATGATAAAAAAGATATAGGGTAACACCCTTACAGAAAAAAAGTAAATAATTAAAGTATTTTTGATTAGACGAGAATGTTGGATGTGAAAATTAAAAGTTTGAAAATAGAAGGTATTTTTTTTTATTAGAGTTTGGAAAGTATGAAAATAAAGTATTTCTCTTATGATGATAAGTCTAAGTGACGTTAAAGCACGGTAAACTGTTAGGTAATTTTGGTATTAACGTCACTGAGACGTAGCCACCGTTTTAGTTCAATCCAAAACAGGAAAAATGGGAAAAGAAGTTACGCGAGAATAAGTTATATAAAAAAAGAAGACTATGTTCGACTTTGTAGAAGAAAATCAGTAAAAAATAAAATCACCACAGCTTCAAAATCAGCACTTTTGCTATGGCGATAAGTTTCAAACGTCAATCCGGATCAGCGTTTCTAGTCGCTTGAAGCCGCTAAAAGCACTCACTTGAAAAATCGCGAATTCCTCAGAGTACCCTGATTCCCTCGTTAAAAGTGATCAGTCAAGCAAATAAAAATTCTTTTCCCGCAGATCTGTAGAGAGCAGATTTACCGAGAGCGTGTTCCACCCTACTTACCGTAGTTACTACGTATGACGTCACGAACTTTGGCTTCTTGGCGCCAAGGCTGGAACGCATTTTTCTATTTTCATCAAAATATCACTCCACGGGGTAATCCAGCCAATCACGTTACAGAGATCCGTAGTTACCACGCTTACTGCGCTACCGAGCATGGTAAGCAAATAGTTACTATTTCGAGAAGGTTGGAACGATCAGCATATTAAACTTTAGTGAGAACGGAAATAGTAAAAGCGAGTGCTTCACCTTCCAGATTTTTCTTCGGATTCCAGACAGCCGTTTTCGTCAACACGGATCTGGAAGGTGAAGCTAAGCCAAAAACGTCAGGAACCCCAGATTCCGGATGTCTGGAAGGTGCCATAGAGGCAACCCGTTCGAGAGACACTTGAAAAGCGAATTAGTCAGATGTGACTGGGATGCAAGAGATGTCTGAAATGTAAAGGGGACATCTAGGAAATATTGAAGAACAACAAATTTAGCTGTCAGCATTATCATGAAAGCCCCGGACGACTGGTAATCTGGAAGGTGAAGCCTCGCTTTAATTAAAAGTTACTATAGTTAGAAGGGCGGAACACGCTCAGAGTCAGCTTGCCTTCTTGTCCCAGCTTAGACACTCCACTATCATTCCTCACAAAATACACTCTTCAGTCTTTTTCGCTGGAAGGTAAGCCTTAGTGCCATGGTTCACTGTCATGGCAAGACTTTCTCTGTGATGTGTTTCCGTAACTTCTCTTGAAGCGGCAGTGGTCTCACATTTTACACAATTCCTGATTCCAAGCCTCAGCGGAATTAAGTCAAGAAAACTCTTTCTGATGTTTCCGTTAAACCAGCCGTACAAGAGAGCGTTCGTCACTGGCGACGTCATAGCAACGCAGTGACACGAAGCAAAGACGGTGAAGAAGTTTTCAGTATGTTCATTCGAGAAAGTATCTGAAGCTTCCTCGTCACTGTGAACGTTCTGATGGAAGTCAGTGACGAATATGGCGACGTGCAGTGGTAACCACGCGCAGGCAAACGCAATCGCCACAGAGAAGAGTAAAGTCATAGCTCTCCGGTTCCTCTTGATTGCTCTAGCCGTTGGAACGTTGCCAATGTCCTTCTTCTTTAAAAAACTGAATATCCGAAAGTAGGTGAACGACAGCACCACCGCTGGCAGCAAATATTGGACCAGCAACGTCAATATAGTGAACGTCATCTTCGAGGAGGTTGAAGGCCAACCTTCAACACAAGTCGAGTGGAGGTGAATGTCTTTGAAGTAGGCCATCTCGACGTGAGAGAAGCAATATAAAGGAGAGGACAAACCAATGCTCAGAAGCCAAATCGTTGCAACCGCGATGTAAATTGTACGACGATTCTTGTAGTGGTATGGCGTATCTCGGACGATGGTGAAACACCTAAAACGTTTCATACTGTTAGAAACGAACTAGAATAAGGAAGCCATTCTAGCGGCGTACCCGTGAGATTGTCGGATTAACAACCCTTATGGTTCTTTCGCCGCTCCTTTGCCTGTCTCTGTTCTTTGACGGAATTTGACGAGATATGCGCACAACAAATCTGATGTCAAAGCACCATTTTTTCTGTGTTTTGATGATTTTTCTGTACTTTTTTTGTTACTCTTTTGCCGTTTGTTATGTTTTTTGTGAATGGCCTTGTTGGAACTTAGTTTGATGATATACAAAAGCAAATACATAAATAAGTTGCTGGTAACACACGATGGAGATTCCTATGAACGTCATCAAGGATCCGATGGTAGCGCTTTGCAAATTTTAGCACTCTCGCATTTGCGCTGTCCAGATCAAGACGCTAAAGCATTGTCCTAATAGGTGTAATAAGCTGAATAACGCTATACGCGATGTTTACGTCTAACACACACGCCCGTTCAAATACGAACCCGACCGGCTCTTACCAATGCAGCGAGCAGTGTTGCCAAGGTCATACAGTGTTTCGAGTTTCTGAAGATCAGAAAAGTGTTCTAAGTGTTACTTGAAGTACACCAGTACAATTTGACGCCCAATACATTGTAAAAAGCAGTTAAATATACGGATGGCCAGCATTGGTCTTCGAAGTCGCAGTCGCAGCAGAACAAAACGTGTTATTTTGAAGAAAAGTTGTTTCTTCAGCTTCCAACAAAGTAGAACTTTACTGCTTCCCGTGGCAACCCTGATGACGCTGCTCCTTTCCTCGGCCCGCTGGCGGAACCAACCAAGCGATCTGATTGGCCCTGCATAAGCCAGAATGGAACGCTAGTCTATTCTCCTTATTCACGTTATTACAGCGCGCTCCGAGGAAAAGAGGAATCTGTAATAAGTCTTATACGCGGTAATACACCTTATTACAGCTATTAGGACAATGCTTAATACTCTTGATGACCAACAACTCTTCTTGTCGATGAAGAATCGTCGTTTGCCTAGCGAAGGGCCAGAAACGTCACTGGCGCGACATGTAACAAGCGTTGTTGATTGGTTGACGTAGGATTTGAATCAAATTTGAGTATTCGTTTGGATAAAGTTTCTCCTTCTTCTCGTGGTTCACTGGCGTGTTTCGGGACATAGTCATATAGTGTATTGATATCGGGATCGTCGGAAGATATTGCAGCGCGACACAGAAGCACACGTGTTTTTTTTTTGTTTTTTTTTGTTTTGTTTTGTTTTGTTTTTTAAATCCCACCTCCACTCCTCTCAGTGACTCAACTTTCTTTATTATTACAAAATCAAATATCTTACCTTTATACGTCACCTACACTTTACTCATACACTAAATTCAAATTATTTCTTATTTCTTACTTCAATTAATTATCAATCTTTTAATTTTATTTGAGCAGTTAAACCAAAAAAACACAAAAAGAGCCGTATCCTACAATCAATCTATAACATTCACATTAAAATAGTGGCTCAGCCGGTATCACAGGGTGCCCTTCCAGCATAGGGACCCCTTCCACCGTGACCAAAATTACCAAAAATAAAATAAAATAAAAATCCTCTTACGGCTCTTAACCACTTTACTAAAACCTCATTCCAACCTCCCAAACCCCCCAAGAAAAGACCTAAAAATAAAATACGAAGCACACGTGTTGATAGCGGTAAATTAGCTCTCAGCACAATACCCAAAATGAACAGAAATATAGAGCTCGAGCATGTTCAGAACTTAAACAATCTAAATATTGGCCGAATTTTACTTCTAACAATTCCTTTGGAAGATGTTCTACCGTTTTTCCTGAACAACCACATATTTTGAAGAAGGAACGTCTGTCTGCTTATTCCAGGGTCTATGCTTTATCTATATGACTAAGTCCAGTGATCCAAGGGGAGATCGAGAAAACGATCCTCAAAATTGACTCCAACTCCTATGTAAACCAATGAACAACGTTTGGTCAGGGACCTATAAATCTCCTGCAATGACTCGCCATTCAGGGGGCTTGTCAATAAGAGATTTTTGATGCGCTTTTGACCGAGCGTCAGATAGTTCGAGAAATACCCACGGGGATAAAATACCCGACTATCCAGACAGACAAAATTTTTCGCAGCTGTTGTGCTGAGTTAGGAATATTTCTCTGTAATGGAAGAGTATCCTGGATCTTTTGTCCTAGCTTAGGTACCTGGTGGCATGCTGAATAGTCCCAACAAATTTTGTCTATCTGAGCAAGAACGCCGATTCGACCCAAGCGGAATTTTTGGAAACTAGGTGAGGCTCGGGCAACATAGCAACATAGAAGCATAGGAAATGACAAGCCCCCTGAATGGCGAGTCATTACAGGAAATTTATGGGTCCCTGGTTTGGTGTGGTAACGTTTCTGGCTCTTCATTAGGCTCAAAGCAATTCTTCATCGTCACGAAGATTTAGTCGTCAAGAGTCTATCAGACAGAATGAATCACGAATGAGAAAGAGAGACACGTGGCTGAAATTGGTTCCTGGTATTTGTGAGCAGCCGTGGCTGATTTTGAAGTAGACCACAAAAAATGGTCTTTCTACCACACGCACAATGATGATCATCCCTACTGCCACCATGAATGTTCAAAACTACAAAAAACACCGTCAAACAGTGAGCAAATTAAAAAAGAAAACCAACTTCCCTAGGTTTGAAATAATTCGGTCTGGACTAAATCTCAGCCGATTATACGAGACAGCCCTTATGGCCCGCAGGGAGCTAAGGATCAAAATAATAATTTCCATCTAACTCTCAATAAGAAATAAGTCCAAAACACGCCACACTGTAAAAAGTCTCTCCTTTATCGGACTTTGCAAGTTGTGTGTCACCGATTTCGGACGTTTTTATTCTTAATTCGGACAGTTAAAATCTGAATTCTGAGAATTGTAATCCGATGAAAGATAAAAAATGCTAGAATGCAAAATACTGCAATATACTCTGCATTATAATCCTCTGAATTCGGATTTTAAGTCTCCGAATTAGGAACAAAAATGTCCGAAATCGGTGACGCACAACTACTGGAGTCCGATAAAGGAGAGACTTTTTACAGTGCAGTGATCCTCAGAAAGAAGGAGTAAACGACTCCGTAACGACTCAAAAGTCAAACAATCACGGCGATCTTTGGGAGCAGCTGTGATACCACTTCTGGCTTTCTTCCGCATGTACCCGGAGATTCTGCATCGGCAGGGAGAGATAGTCATCAAGAGTATTATGCCTAATAATACTCTTAAAAGATATACGCGAAAAGATATACTGAAAAGATATACGCGGACGCGAAAAGTTGCATGAGACGTTCGGGTTTCCTTCTCCCCTCGAAGTAATCAATTGTACTGCACGAGAGGGCCATGGCAACGAAAAGATACAAGATAAAAACTAACAATCAATCCTAACCTCTTACTCCTTGAACCTTGTTTTTTAAGTAAGATCTGATTTGAAAACTATTTTTTATTACTGTTAGTGTCGATGACATTAATTACGAAAGATTGGGGTAATCGAGTTTCGTCGAGGGAGGAGGAGAGAGCACAAATCTGGTGGGAAAGCTAGCACGAAGTGTGGAAAAATCGCTAGGCGGTTTTATAATATTTAAATATAAAGGAAATATATAATATAGAAAGGAAGCCGAACGGAGCGTAGCAACACGATTCACATCTGAGGTTGCTCGAAAGTGCAATTTAAGGTGAATCCAGACTCCAGTATCTGAGCAACTTATAAAGGTGATGCGTCACTATGGTGGGGGGGGGACTCCCCCCCGAAGGTTTTGAGAAAGTACTTTCGTCGGGCGAAGATCACTTGTTTGTCCGCGCGGAGCGCCGGCAAACAGAGAAGAAATACGACTTTGTATGCATCGGTCGACTCGTCGTGCACATCGAGTTTTTTTTTTTGGCGCAAGAAATAAAATCCTGCTAACATTTGTCGGGCAAAATACAGAAGAAATCGAATTCTGCATGTTTTTTGTTGGGCCTCGGTATTCTCTACGGCATATCGGGTTCTTTTTATTTACAAGGAATACAGAATAAATAAAAATTTTATGCTTTTGTCGGTCGTCATCTACTCGTCGGCAACTCGGGTTCTTCTTATACGCAAGAAATAAAATTCTGCAAATATTTGTCGGGCAAAACACAGAAGAAATAGAATTCTGCATGCTTTTGTCGGGCCTCGGTACTGTCGTCGGCACATCGGGTTCTATTTCTACATAAAAAATCAAATTCTGCAAACTTTGTCGGGCGTACCCGGCAAGTTCAAGTTTTGACGGCACAATCTAAATATGGTTTTCTCAGATGACTAGTCATTGAACTTCTTCTGTTTCTAAATCTTAATAGTAAAAATGTTTCAGGAGTCTGGCGAAGACCGGATATCTACAAGACCTAATTGTCTGGATCAAATATTACATTTTTGGGATCCCATCGAAACCTTTGGTCTTGTTATACGTAAGAAATCAAGTTCTGTAGCATTTGTCGGTCACAAATTTTTATGGAGGAAATACAGATTTACAAAATTTCGCATGTGGCACTTAGTTCAACTTATTCTGGGTGTAATCGTTGGAAGCTTCGCATTTTAGCTATAGTTGAAAAGAAAAGGCGAATGTGTGAATTTAAATATACGAATTTATAGTGGGGGAACAATCTCCACTGATGCGTTAAAACTAGTTTTACACAAAATTTCTGCCGGCGGCACATTTTGTAGAATTCTCTATCTGGAAGATCGGTGTTTCATTTGGTTCGCGTTTTAGGATTGACATTCTTGGGGTTTTGAAACACGATAAAAGCTAGAACTTGTATGGTCGGTATAGAAAAATGTTTCCGGAAAAAGGCAGATAAAAAAAAAAAGCGCTCACTTTAACTTGTTCTGGGTACAGTCGTCGCCAGTCGTCGGAAGCTTCGCTTTTTAGCGAAAGCTTGGAATGAAAAGACGAAAACGCGAACTTTAAGATGCGAAGTCTCAGCTGAATGCATTGCAGTTAGTTTTACACCGGTTCTATTCTATGCTGGCGGAAAATGTACGCCGCTGCCGCTAAAAAGACGAGTTTTGTCGCCAAAATTTTTTAGTCCGTCGGGACAAACCGGACGCCCCCCCCCCCCCCCCCCAAAGGTAAAAGTCTAGTGACGCCCCTGGATGCGGCAGACTAACTAGAAATTCTTAGTCCGGAATGAGCAAGTTTATTAGAGCAAGGAGCAAGTGGGTTGCCCACCCGTCAATCCGCTCACCACTTCTGTAACATGGGACATCAAACAAGGAAAACGACGCATTCAAAGAAAAACCACCGTATGGTTGTTATAAACGTAGTCATAAGTTTTGACCCGACGATCGAATACTGTTGTAACACAAACAAATTGTATATAATATTAGTAATACTCTATTATGGACCAAATTAAGAAACCAAACTGTATATTGAATGAAGATTATGTAAAGTAATAGCAGAGTATGTACTTGTATGTTAGTGAATTTTTATTGACATTTTCCTATGCTATTGCTCGCAATGAAGAATTTCTGGATAAAGACAGTGAATTTGAATTTGTAAGGAGGGGCTCCCTAGGACGGAAAGGTATCCTTCCTAACAGGAGTTGCAATTGTTTTATTTCTTTATGTTTTTGATGTTTGTGAGATGCGTGATGGAAAAGTGTACTTTTTCTGCTAGAATAATAATGATAATATTTTGGGTTTTAAAGTATTAGGCAAAAGTAAAGGTGAAATAGAGAAAAATAGCTTACAAAAATTCGTATTTAATGCTTCGTATAGTAGTTCGTAAACCCCTAGGATACGAAATAAGGTCAAAGTAAGTAAGTAAGTATATTTGTGACCCACAGTAACGTTCAGTAAGGAATTCCATATATATTCTGATAATAGTTTCAACGTTAGCCTACTGAGAGCGTGTTCCACCCTTCTAACAATAGTAACTATTAGTTACTATTTTCGTTCCAGCCTCGTAAAAAGTTTCAAAGCTGACGTTCCAGCCTTCTCGAAATGGTAACTATTTGCTTACCATGCTCGGGAGCGTAGTAAGCGGTGTTATCACGCATCTCTGTAACGTGATTGGTCGGATTCGCCCGTGGCATGATATTCTGCTGGAAAATAGAAAAATCGTTCCAGCCTTGACGGCAAAAAGCCAGAGCTCGTGACGTCATAACGGTAAGGAAGGTGGAGCACGCTCTGAGTGACGGTGGGCACGGAGCCACTCGCGTCGGTTCACTCCATTGTGATTTAGAAGGAAAAAGAAGATACGCGGATTATTGAAAGTGGGGGGGGGGGCACTTACCTTTCAAAAGCTATAGCGACGATTGTTCCGGTCGACACTAAAACGTTAGTCGTTTGCATCGTTGCGTTCAATCGACACAAAAGTTCACCAAGTGGCCAGTGCCTCTTTAATATCACAACCAGCGTCAGTGGCATTACAAAAAAACACATGCTTAAATCAGACGCGGCGAGATTCAGGATGAAAACGTTTCTTGCCGATACTGCACTCTTTGTTCTACACACTGCGACAGAAACTATTATATTCAGCGTAACGCCAAGAACGATTAAAGCACAGTATATTGCAATAAATAAAGTCCGTTTGAATGGTGGTAGGTTCCAACCCGCACGAATAGCATCGGTCAGCTCAGTTAGCTCGAATATGCTGAAATTAATGTGCATGTTTTCCTCATCAAAAATTGGGTTCGTTTTCCTGTCATATCCAACAGTCCACTCATCCATGATCTACTCTAGAGCTTTTCCGTTAATGAACTGGTTTAATACAGGTAAGCCACGCTCTTTTTCTCTTGAGCCTCGCCTTCTTTCGAATGATCTTGCGCGAAACGGGGCTTACCGGACTGGAGCGTTTCATAGAGATCATTGTGTGTTTCCAAGCTATTACTTTCTTCACATTCGGAAGTAAATTATGACGGTTCTGGCCGGACAATGGCCGTTGTATGGAGGGAGTCAAGATTGCGGAAGATGGCGTGACATGTTCGCTGAAAGTAGTCTGTGACAACTAAATTTTGAATCTTCTTGATAAGTTTCATCTTGGCCAAGGACGGAAGACTGATGTGCACAAACTGCTCTGAAATCCAATTAGCAAAGCAAGTAAGTAAGTAACTGACCAAAGAATTACGTGCTCAGTTTTAGAAAGTTACGATTACAGTATGAGTTTCGTTCTTCTACATCACAGTGATCTTTTGAGGCCGAATACAGTTGAAGTGGCTTTCTTATTTTAACGTTCTCACTGGGTGGGGTTCTCACTGAGTATTTGGGGTGTTGGGGTTCTCACTGGGAATTTTAATGTTCCGCGGTTCCCGTCCGGAAAGACAGGAGAGGCACGGAAGTGCCAGGCTTCACATCCGACCCTAGCCTGGTAAACTCCTGTAAAAGTGCAAAGTTCTGGTTTGCCGTGTGGAAAGAGTGTGACCGGCCGCGATCGGGCGTCGTTTACTCGCTGCCAGTGTATACAAAGCGAAAGTTCGATAAAGCTCTCAAGGATCACCAGTGTAAAGTCAAGGTGGTAATTACTGAGCGAATAATGAATAATCCGTCTTCAATATGGAAGTTACGTGAAAAAGAACCAAAAGTATGCTGCAAAGAAAAAATTGACTCTAAAGTATGGCAAACTTATTTTACTAATGAATTTTCAGCACCTGACGTTACGTTGTCTTCACCATTTGCGGTCGAACTGGATAATATTCTCGTAGATCCTCCCCCGTCAAATTTTGTTGTGTCGCGGGATGCAGTCATTGATTGTATTTTAAAATTAAGTAAGAAACGATCTAGTGGTTCAGACGGTATTTCTGCTATTCAGCTTATTTATGGAACTTTACTACTGTTCGATTGCCTTACTCTTCTGTATCAAATGATTTTTTGCACAGGTATTGTCCCAGATTCATTTTGTGTCGGTATGATCACACCTGTGCTAAAGAAGGGCAAACCTGAGAATTCTTGCTCGTCTTATCGCCCCATTACTGTTTCATCAACGTTTTGTAAGATTTTTGAGCGTCTTGTATCTGCCAGTATTCGTAAGTTTTGTTGGATGCCTGAATTCCAGTTCGGATTCAGGAAGGGTTTAGGTTGCTTGAACGCCCTGCTCGTGCTTTCTGAAGTGCTCATTGATTCTATTAATTCTGAGGAAACTCCTAGTTCTTGGGTTCCATGACGTAAGCCGGGCCTTCGATTCGTCTATTCATCCACAAGTGATTCTGGAAGCGTACAGACGGGGTGTGCCACTGGAGATTGTGAAGGTTTTGTATTATATGTACGACGGCTTAAGGCTTGTATCAAGGTCCCAAATGATCCTCATAAGATTGTTGAAGTTCCCGTTGAGAAAGGTGTCCGCCAAGGATCAGTTATTTCCCCTCACCTCTTCAATAATAGTGTACTAGAAGCACAGTCTAAAATCCGTACTTCGTGTATTTTGAAAGGGTTGGATTTTTCCTTGCTAACGTATGCAGATGATCTACTTAACCTGTGCAGACTCGTCCCTACACTTACTGAAAATTATGATATCCTCGAAAAGGAGTACAAAAAAGTTGGTTTAACGTTTAACCCCTTGAAATCAAATATTTTGTTCTTTAATGATCGTTTATCTATTAGCCAACCTGTTAAACTGGGGAGCACCGTTCTTGAACCGTCTGATGAGGTCATCTACCTTGGTGTTCCAATGGGGAGAAGTCTCCCCGAAACCCGTTGTTTGCTTATTGAGTATCTGGGGAAAAAACTCCGAACGGCGTTCGCATCCATAGTGGCAAATAATCGTCGATTCTGTAGGAAATATCTTGCTATTTTGTACAATACTGTAGCCCTTCCTCATGTCCTCTACCTCACCCCCTTCTGGAAAATTTTTACCCGTTTTGAAATCAAACATATCCGTTCACTCATGGCCATCATGGCCATTCCAAGTCAAAGCCCTCCTAGATTCGGTGGGACTATCGTGTGCTTGGAACAATGGATTTGGACCCACATCGGAACCAGCATCTCTGTTAAAAGAAGTGTTAAGAGTATTAGAAGATCATGAAATACAGAAATGGGCATGTATTGTTAGTGAGTCGGTGACACTATCAAATTATAAACTGGTTAAAGAGAGTTTTGGACCAGAATTTTACATGAAGCTCAACCTACCAAAAACTTACCTCACGCTCTGGATCCAGTTGCGAGCGAACTGTCTGCCAGTACACGGGAAAAGTAAGTTTGGCAAGAAAAAAAAGTGTTTCCCCCAGTACGAACAGCCCCTGCTCACTCTGCGGTGAAGGCGATGATGACCTAGCCCATTTGGTTGCACTGTGCCGCGAACTCTCGTTTTTAAGGGAATCTTGCTGGGGGGGGGGGGGAGGGAGATACTGTTTCCTGATATACTGAAAAGTACATCTCCAGGAGCAATTAGTGCATTATGTAGATTTGTGTTGCAAAGTATTAAAGTAAAAGTTGACCGGGCGAGTGCAGTATAGTATATGTAGTGCGATATTAGAAGTAACTATGAAGTTTTTTGTTTTGTTGTATGTATATGGCCCTAAGGCTTATATACAATATTATTATTATTATTCTTTCGTTACCTTAAATTTTTGCTAAAATTCCCACTATGGACGCGGAACACCAATTTAATCAACAGATTTAAAGTTAATGAACCTGTTACCGCGGTGGAAGGTCTCCGTGCTCGAATCCTTCGTTCTTGCAACCACCCCTGGATCACCCGTCTGTGCGGCCAGGAATGATCGAGTATGATTAGTTACCGTCCTTTAAGTGTTATTGTTATTGTTCATGTACTTTGTGTTTTTGCTTTTTCCTTTTCCAGTTTCTTTTATTATACTCCACTAGTCCTCATTGTAGTGCAGTGGGTCAATATAATTCATTCATTCATAGAGAGGTTTGCATTTGGAAAATAAGCGGATTGTATGGAACAAATTTGTTCTAAGAACCGGAAAAGAAGTTGAATATTTTGGTTTTAACATTGCTGGAAGAGTCCTTTTGGCGGTTTCTGACGCCCCCAAACCCGCTGAAAGCTGGTAGGTAGGTAGGTTTTTATTTTCAACCAAAACATTGAAAATAATATAAAACAACGTGACTAATATCCTATTGCAGTAAAAAGAAAGCCGTAAGGACCTGTGCTGCGATTTATTAATACTACTTGTATCTAATAAATAAATAACTAAACACAAACAACTGACGATTATCCACCTAGCCTTTGACTTAAATAACAGACAATAAACGTGAACACTGTACACGACAATAACGTAGTAGTAATGACAATGACGCAGTAGTAAAGTACTTGTAGTTTTCCGTAAAAAAAAACACAAAAAATTCCTCCCGTATTAGTTCTGTTTTTGCAGCTAGATGCACTAGTGCAAAGTCAGCAATGACACGTTACTTCTTCGTATACTTTTAACCAGTTTTGTTTGATTATTTTCGATTCCATTTATGTTTAGCTCTTAGGCCTGGCCCGCCTGGCCATGTTTAAAGCTGTTTAAAATGTCCCTAATATTATTATTAATTATAGTCCGTACAATACGGAGTTAAAAAGGAGGAAAAAAGAAACAACAAAAACAATGTGTGCTATGTGTGCTCTGCATGTTATGTCACACTTCATCAAGTTTGTCCATTCTGGCACCCAACTTTGGTGCAGATTACTGAATGACTTTTCGACGGGGCTTATGCGTGGCTCGGTATAAACCAAAAGCCAAATCGCTTGTTAGCCCGTCAGACAACTTTAGACAGTGATCTAATGTTCCATTATTTTTCTTCCCTTGCGGATCTCCGGCAACTCGTCATTAGGTTTTAGGAAAGGCCCCTGTATGCATCCTTTGCGTCTCTGAGCTACTATTTTGCGTTTCAAATCGTGGTATGCACTGCTGCACTCAGGGGCGTCACGCCCGGGGGGGGGGGGGGGACGCCCCCCTCCCCCAATATTGTCGGCCAGTCGGTAAAAAATAACCGAGTTGGTGCGAAGCTTCGCGATTTTTCGCCAAAACAGTTGTTTTGTTTCATTAAAACAGTCGATTTTTCGTGAAAACAGTATTTTTTTCTGAAAACCGGTCGATTTTTTCGAAACTGTTGTTTTTTCTTGACAACAGTCGGTAAAAATTACCAGCCAGTCGGTAATTCCTTGCCTCCGCCCCCCGAAAAAAAAAACATTTTGTCTAGTAACGCCTCTGGCTAAACTTTTTATGGCACTTGCAGCTTAGCTCAAGTGCCCTATGCCGATCACTTTTCGGTCGGTCGGTCTGTCAGGCCACTCTTCTCAAGTTAGGGTACTTCCAGGAGTGCTAGGCAGGCATGTTAAGGACCCGATCAAACTATTATGGAGATTGTCGGTTCCCCGATCCGACCACCGGGGAATCCATAATATTGACGTATGTACAACTTTTGAACGGGGAACCGGATCTTAATAAAACTTGATGTTTGGAAAGACCTCGTCCGGAACGGATCCGGTGACTTTGGGGGGAGTTGGAGGGGGGGAACCGGAAATCGTGCGACATGTACAGAGTGGACGGATCTGGATGAAACTTGGTGGGGAGAACAAGCACAGACCCTAGATACGTAGTTGACAAGACCGGACAGGATCGAGCACTGTGGGGGGAGTTGGAAGGAGGTTCCGAAATTCCGTGATCCCGAGTTAAGACGCTTACACATGTGCTAGGACGATGAAACTTGGCAGGCATGTCAGGGACTCGACGATTTTAACTTAAGAACAGTCGTTTCTTGGATCTCACCATCGTGGGGGAAATGGAGGGAGGGGGAATCCGGAACCTTGATCGGATCTTAATGAAACTTGATATTCGGAAAGAACTCATGTCTCAGATGTCCCATTTCATATGAGGACAGGATCCGGTCAATTTGGGGGAGTCGGGTGGGGGGAGGAACCGGAAATTTTGTGACACGCTTAGAGTGTAGCGATTGGGATGACACTCGGCGGGAAGAACAAGCATTAAGACCTAGATATATCAGTGACAGAACCGGGCCAGATTCAGGCACTCTGGGGGGAATTGGGGGGGGGGGGGGGGGCGGAATTCCGGTGATCGCAGTTTGAGGTACTTCCAGGTATGCTAAGACGAGTAAACTTGGCTCGAACATTAGAGACTTGACAAGATTGGCTTAGAAATTGTCACTTCCCCGTCCGATCATCCCTTAAAGTACACATCTTAACCGCAAAGTAAAAAAAAACACTTTTAGGTAAAATCTACATTTCCATGATCCACATGAGCCCATGATCATTCTATTCATTCTTGCCTCAAGTGTCTTGCTTATAAAGGAATTTCTTACCCTCGAAGTACACATTGCAACAGAAAAGTAAAAAAAAAATACTTTGACCAAACCATATAATTATATTCATGATCCTAATGGACCCAGGATCATTTTGCCACAAGGGTTTTGATTACAGATGAATTTCTAGCGTCCTTAAAGTGCCCATAATCACAGCCAAGTGCAAAAATAAAATACTTTTTACCAAACGATACATTTTCGTGATTTCCAAGGGTCCATCATCACTCTTATCTCAAGATTTTTGCTTACAAATGATCGCAACAAACCCATGAATTGACAAATTCCTACTTTCATCCTCTTACCCAGCCTTGCAAGTGCCACACGAGCTTCTAGCTCTTGTTCGTCTACCGCAGAAAGTATGCTATTAAAGTTTAGCTGAAAAGGGCAGAGATGGGACAGTCTTGTTACCCCTAACTTATTCACTTAAAGAGGCTTGAAGACCCGATGAAAATGCGTTACGTCGTTGCTCCGCTATTCACGAATAATCAATTTTCAAATAGTGGAATTTCCCTGTCAGACTTGTGGTACTACCTGTGTCGCATGCTTGACGAAAAAGATTTATGAATTTTTTTTTGCTCAGGCACTAAGCAGTGTTCACCAAACTTATCACCGCCCACTGAAAAGCCGCGTTTGTGTTCAGATTCAAACATTCCGCGTCATAGCAGAATTTGCGCTGTGGGGACAGCCGTAGATACTCTGAACCTCACTACGAATGCAGATAGTGGAAAATCAAAAAATCCCTTAGTACAATCCAAATAACTCAGTATATTCAACTAAATGATACAAAAATAAGTTTGCTTTTCAGTTAAACTTTAAGCGATGAATGAGGCCAGTTCGAACAAAAGATGTAGAACAATAGCATAAGTGCTTGATAGATGCACGATTATTATCATTAAAAGGGCGAGTTCTAACGGGTCTTTCCGAAAAGAAAAGAAACTTTGCGAAAAGCGGTTCCGGCTGTTCAGCTTTCGAAGTTTTCTTTTCACTCAAGTCATGGATCCGCTGTGCAATGCAATTCGCAGAGCAAAATAACACTAGGGAATAGCGCCAAGACCTATTCTTTCCATGCTTTGCAAACGGGATATAATTGTAGCGCCGCCCACTAGGCTTGCGGCATTTAAAGCGAGATAAACTTGCGGGTTTAAAAATGTCTAGTAAAGCAAAGGTGCGGTCTGCACGCACCAAGGAAACAATGAAGGCTATATCATTTTTTTGCAGTGTTCAGGATATGAAGTTAATGGAGCAAGGGTTGGTGAACGACTGGATGAGTTTCAGTAGAGATGTTCACTATCGGTACTGGTGCTAGTGTCGCTGTTACTCGAGTGTGTGTCACTTTTTTCAAGTCTCGGCGGTACTCTCTAGTGTTATTTTGCTCTGGCAATTAGCTTCGCTTTCCGAAACTGTAGCGAGGCGCCAAGACAGCTATGGGAACTGGAAAGTGAAGCGATGTCGTGCATAGCCGGCTGATAAACAAGAGCCCTTAAAGCACCACTTTCTACACCTCACAAGTCAGTCATGCTCAAATCTTCAATTTCGGGCACAGTCCCTTTAAGGACACCTCGCACTGCATCGTGTTTTTGCTCAGATATTCTGAGATAGTTGACCACTTTACAACCAAGCTATGCTTACAGAGAATTACACACGGCTTCGGCTGTTTTTAGCCTTTTTCCATGCCCCTTGCCTTGGTTGAACAATCTTGGCAATATGTGCATAACCGATTTTTGCCCTCCGGACAATGATCGGGTTCCTGATATGTCACGTGAAGAGAAGAAACCGTGGCAAGCGTGATAATCAGTCTATTGCTAATAGAGTAGATACGATACACTTATGAAGTGAAGAATCTCGGGAACGAGAAGGGATAGAAATACTACTGAAGTAGAAAGAATTACTATCATAAGTACGACGCGTCCTTTGACTTTAGGGCATGCTACGACGTAGCAGCACTATTATAGATTAGATAGTATACACTTATGAAGTGAAGAATCTCGGGAACGAGAAAGGATGCAAATACTACCTAAGTAGAAAGAATTACTATCATAAGTACGACGCATCCTTTAACGTTAGGGCATGAACTGGCGTAGTAGAACCGGCGCTCATACGTTTGGTCACCATTTCCTGAACCTGAACCAGTCCTCGAGGATCGACAAAAATTCAAAAGCTAGGTCTCCGAATCATCCTTGGGGACAAATACTTGGACTATGACTCGGCACTGGCGAAGCTAAGCCTAACATCCCTTGCCGATAGAAGACATGCACTAATTATGCAATTTGGTCTCCAGTGCCTTCAGTCCGATCAGTACCGCACCATTCTACCAAACTTTAAACCGAATTGTACATATGAAGTTAAGACCAGACGTACTTGTAGATTTATTTCTGTGCAAAAATTTGACGAGCCTCGTGCCAATTCATCTGAGCGATTTTTAAAACATTTGTGCCGTATTTTACTAAGTTTCATAACGAAATGCCCTGACTTTAAAATATTTCATGTTCGTTTTGTATTGTGTCGACGTGCTGATGTTATAACTGCCATGCTTTTATATTATGGTGAATAAATCTGAATTGAATTGAACTAAAGCAAGGACCCTCATAAAAACCTGTCAGAGTTGAAAATTAAAAAGGATTTTTTGTTTTGTTTTCACATAAATTTTTTCGGGATTACTGTTTTACTTATGAACTTACTGTTACTATGGGTGCTCGTCCCTTGAGGCATGTCCTTGCGTTGGGGATCGGTACCTCAAAATGCGGATTTCTGCGTGACGAACAGAATGTTTTCAGTAGAACGAAGAAATTAAGAATAGCAGAACTGAGAGAAAATTTTAAAATTTGTCTGGTATAGAACAGTTGCGACTTTTCACTGCCTAGACTCCGCGTGACGTGGAGCGTGTTCCATCCTTCGGACAATGGTAAATATTTCCGTTCCAACCTCGGGAAAAGTTACTACGTTGACCTTTCCAGCCTTCTCGAAATAGTAACTAATAGTAAATATTGGCTTACCACGCTCGGGAGCTTCGTTAGCGTGGTAATTTCGATCTCTGTGACGTGATTGGTTCGATCAGCCCGCGGCACAGTATTTTGCCGAAAATATAAAATTGTGTTCCAACCTTGACGCCAAGAAGCTAGGATCCATGGTAGGCCTAACTACTACGTAGGAAGTACGGTAAATAGGGTGGAACGCAGGTGGAACACGCTCATGCTAATCGGCATCGAGCGCCCTCCGAGCTCATTTGGCACAAAAGGCTTTTAAATTGACCGCGTTGCGTTACGCTTGACTTACGGCTTGAAAGCAATTAACGACAGTTGTTCCCACTCAGCTCATTTACCTGCACCTCTATAGTGGTGAACTACCTGTAGCCCTCACAAACAGCTGATAAAACAAACTACATTCTACTCAGGAGCTTAAAGGTCAGCTCACGACATCGATTTACTGCACCCATGAATCAGCCCAGTCCAGTGCAGTGCCTGTAAATGACATTTTCACGTGACTTTCACATATTTTTTAGAGAGTTCCCCATAAAAGAATAATCGTCATGGACCCACAACCACAAGGGCTGTAAATTAATAATGAATACTGTTGCAATCTCAGTATCCGCTTCTGCTGCCACCTTCTGTCATTAGCTTCCACAGATTTTGGCGCTCCATACATTTTGTTTGTTTTGAGAGTTTTGCTGCTCTTCATCTTGTCGTCAGTCTCAAGAGATTTTCAAATTGTTCCGAGGGCGTGGTTCGTGAAAACTCTTGAAGGCTTTTGAAGGGCTACACTGTCTCTGGATTAGCCGATTTAACAGGAAAAGCCGTAAGTTCAATTTATGTTCTGGACTTTTTGCTTTTTTCCTGCTTATAACAGACCAAAAGTTGCAGACTATGAAGGAGCAAATCATGCCAGTGAAGTGTGGTCTGAAATTTTAGTATTTAGGTTCCCAGATTTTAGTACATAACTGCCAAATTTTAACATTGGTATTAAGTATTTAATTGCCAAATTTTAACATTTAACTTCAACTTATGGCATTTCAACTAAGCGTTTAATTCCTATAATGTCAGCATTTTACTCTTAATTTAGCATTTAACTTACCACATTTTAACATTTCATTGAAATCCTATGTCTAAATCCTAAATCCTGCGCTATGATTCTGTTTTTCGTCACAAATGGAGTAAATCATGCCAGTTACATGATTGGTCGGCTAGCGGTTGCGTTTTAATTGCTCTGCAGCAAACGGCAAAGTATTCAAAGTAAGTTGGGTGTGTGATTTAGGAGACATTAATTGGATCACCAACAAGTGGAATGAGATTGTTTGTATTGATTAATGTCCGATCAAATAAGTCAGTCACCTGGGTGACTGGGCATTCAAGTAATGGTTGGAAAAATTAAAATTTGTATTACAGGAGTGTTGCATGAAGCTGCCCTTACTATGGCACCGCCCACCCCCTAGAAAAGCTACTAAAAGAATAAATTTTAGAAACTTTAACCACATAACTCATTTAGCTGCTTGTTTATTATTATTTGGCTTATTTGAAGCCAGATTTGATTCCAATTGGCCATGGTAAATGATCCTGCCACCTTGGATCATGAAGCTGCCACCCCCAGAAAAATCATGCAAATTCCAAGAAAACAGCAAATTTTGTTTTTTGCAATAGGTCAAGGAACCTCTGTGACCGAGTAGGTGGCCTCTAACTTCACCATGTAGCAAAATGCCATTTTTAGCAAAGTGGGCAACTTCATGATCACTTGGGTGCCTATATTCTTTCTTGTTCTCCAGCTTAGCCTTGAACAATTACAAGTAAACTATGGTACCAGCAGAAAGTGAAGGTTCTAAGCTTCCTTTCAGGATACTCCACTGAATTTTATCTCAACCTTTACTCTTTTTCCCTAAGTCATTTCCCCAAAATAGGAGTTTAGGGTGGCGGCTTCACCCAGCACTCAGGTACAGAAATACAGAAATGATTATTGAGCTGGAATCTGGCAAAACAGTGTCAGAGATTGCTAGCCATTTTGGTGTCAGTGTCATATCCTGTAGAATCTTATGCAACCCTGTACTTCTTATACAATATAAATCCCAAATACATCACAGATACTATTTCTTTTGCCCATTCCGCAGCATTAGAAAGACAGTAAAGACCAAACCTTTTTCATTTGGACTGTAATGGACAACACTGACAAGTCGGGCCTTTGGGTCTTTCAAATGAGAAGGAAATAATGGCTGGACAGTAGTATGCGAACACAGGGTCTCGCTACTGCTCCAAGTTAGCAAAACTACTCGCATCACGAGTGTTGATAAAAATAAGTGTTATCAGTGTGTTCGTAAGAAGCAAACGTACAGTGTGGTAGGTCAGGGTTAGGGTACCAACAGGTATCCAGCGTTTGGCATAGGGTAAACAGCATTAGGCATAGTATAGATAGGGTATGCTAAATGCTAGGTATACCCAGGGTTTGGCATAGGTATAAAAAAATCAGGGGTTTGTGATAGACTGACTTGGTTTCATTACAGAACTCATTCAGTAAGACAACAGTTATCTCTCCATGTTATATTGTTTGTGTACTCCCTGGCTTCTGCACTAACACTTATCATATACTGTAAAAATACATACAAAGACTAGCTAAGCAAACGATTGTGGTTTTATCATACAACAAACCTTGCACTTTCGTTCTTTATATCTGCATTAAACCTTTTACAATGCTTCATTCATCATCCAACAGCATGTTGCATCTTTCAAAGCACACCCACAACAGTTTGAATCTGTTGAAGTACAAAACACGACCGCTAGCCGACCAATCACGTAACTGGCATGATTTACTCTATTTGTAATGAAGAATAGAATCATAGCGCAGCGTTGCCAAATTAGGCGACAATTTAGCATAAAAGTGCCAGAAAATAGGATTTCAAAGAAATGTTAAAATGTGGTAAGTTACATGCTAAATTCTAAGAGTTAATTGCTGACATTATAGGAATTAAGCACTTAAACTTAGAGTTTAAATGCCATAACTTGGGAGTTGAATGTTAGAATTTGGCATTTAAATACTAAAGGCTGGGAGTTAATGTTAAAATTTTGCCGTTAAAAACTAAAATCCGGGAACCTAAATACTAAAATTTCGGACCACATTGGCATGATTTGCTCCTTCATAGCAGACTGGGTACTCTCTGCACTTGTAGACCGTGTTCTACCCTACTTACCATAGTTACTATGCATGATGTCATGAATTCTGGCTTTTTGCCATCAATGCTGGAATGATTTTTCTATTTTCCAGCAGAATATAATGCCACAAGCGAATCCGACGAATCACGTTACAAAGATGCACAGTTACCATGCTTACTACGCTTCTGAGCATGGTAATCAAATAGTTACTGTTAGTTACTATTCCAAGAAGGTAGGAACGGTCAGTGCAGTAACTTCTTACGAAGTTGGAATGAAAATAGTAACTAAGTTACTATTGTTAGAAGGGTGGAACACGCTCTGTGTTATGCAGTTATTTTTGTAATTTATGTGATAAGTTAGGCAATGCTTCTTTGTATGGTTATTAACTACGAATGATGCCATTTCTGTCCACTTGCTGTAAAAACAGTCCACTGTCTGATCATTGCGGCACTTTACAGTTTAGGCAAATTTAGCCTTTTCGCAGGTCATGTCTGACATTAGGGAAATTAGAAGACTACAGAAATACAGTGCTTCTGCATGAAGCAGTTTAACAATACAGCATAAGCTCTGGATGATTTGTTGCTTTTTTTGGGTAGCGAGCTTTGACCATATCCTTTTTTATGGCACTTGCAGCCTCTGGCTCAAGTGCCATATACCGATCACAACTCCGTCTGTCGGTCTGTCGGTCGGTCCGAGTTGTTTGTCCCACATATCCGAGTTAGGGTACTTCCAGATGTGCTAGGACAATGAAACTTGGCAGGCATATCAGGAACCCGACCAAACTAACCTGGAAATAATCAGTTTCCCGATCCGACAATATGGGGGGGAGTGCGGGGCGCTGGAAACTTGAAAATTTAGGGCATTTTGTCACTTTTTTCTGAGTTAGGGTACTTCTAGATCAGCTAGGACAATGAAACTTGGCAGGAATATCAGGGACCCGACCAAACGAACCTGGAAATAATCAGTTTCCCGATCCGACCATATGCGGGGGAGTGGGGGCGCTCGAAACTTGAAAATTTAGGGCATTTTGTCACACTTTTTCGAGTTAGGGTACTTCCAGATGAGCTAGGACAATGAAACTTGGCAGGAATATCAGGGACCTGACCAAAGTAACCTGGAAATAATAAGTTTCCCGATCCGAGCATATGCGGGGGAGTTGGGGCGCTGGAAACTTGAAAATTTAGGGCATTTTGTCACACTTTTTCGAGTGAGGGTACTTCCAGATGAGCTAGGACAATGAAACTTGGCAGGAATATCAGGGACCCGACCAAACTAACCTGGAAATAATCAGTTTCCCGATCCGACCATATGGGGGGGAGTGCGGGGCGCTGGAAACTTGAAAATTTAGGGCATTTTGTCACACTTTTTCGAGTTAGGGTACTTCCAGTTGTGCTAGGACCATGAAACTTGGCAGGCATATCAGAGACCCGACCAAATAAAATTAGGAATAATCAGTTTTCTGATCCGACCATTTTGGGGGGGGGGGGTGGAGGGCAGGGGAATCCGGGAAACTGAGAAGTGTGTAACTTTCGAACGGATGATCGGATTGTAATGAAACTTCATAACTGAAGAGAATATATATCTGTAATGTCCCGTTTAAAGTCTTGACCGGATTCGGTAGCCAGGGGGGAGTTGGGGGGGGGGGAGACCGGAAATTTCAAGAAACGGTTAGAATGGAGGGATCGGAGTGAAACTTGCTGGGAAGAACAAGCATCTGCTCTAGATAAGTCCTTTAGACCATTGTACTGGATCCGGACACTTATGGGGGAGGGGGGGGGGGGTCCCGGAATTCCGGTGATGGTGGTTTTGGGGATTTTCACGATGAAACTTGGCAGGCATATCAGGGACCCAATCAAACTGACTTCAAAATAAAAGTTTTGTCGATCAGATAATGGTGATGGAGTGGAGGGAGGGGAATCCGCAGGGGAATCCGGGAAATTGAGAAGTGTGTAACTTTCGAACGGATGATCGGATTGTAATGAAACTTCATAACTGAACAGAATATATATCTGTAATGTCCCGTTTAAAGTCTTGACCGGATTCGGTAGCCAGGGGGGAGTTGGGGGGGGGGGGGAGACCGGAGATTTCAAGAAACGGTTAGAATGGAGGGATCGGAGTGAAACTTGCTGGGAAGAACAAGCATCTGCTCTAGATAAGTCCTTTAGACCATTGTACTGGATCCGGACACTAATGGGGGGGGGGGGGGTCCCGGAATTCCGGTGATGGTGGTTTTGGGGATTTTTACGATGAAACTTGGCAGGCATATCAGGGACCCAATCAAACTGACTTCAAGATAAAAATTTTGTCGATCAGATAATGGTAGGGGGAGTGGAGGTAGGGAACCCGAAATTTTCAGTCATGCGTAATTTTGGAATGGTTGATCGGATTCGAGTGAAATTTAAGAATTCAACAGAGGACATTTCTCCGATGATTTTTTTCATATCCGGACCGGATCCGGCAACTATTGGGGGGGGGGGAATACGTGACCCGTTTAGAATGGAGGGATCGGAATGGAACTTTGTGGGAAGAACAAACAGATGCTCTAGGTAAGTCATTTGCTGAATCGGATTGGCTACGTGCACCGCGGGGGAGCTGGGGGTGGGTGGGGGGGGGGTGGACCGGAAATCTCGAGAAACGGTTAGAATGATGGTATCGGAGTGAAACTTGCTGGGAAGAACAAACATCTGGTCCATGTAAATCTTTTACATAATTTGACTGGATCCGGACACTTGAGGGGGGGGGGGGAGGAGGGGGTATCCCGGAATTCCGTTTTTTGGGGGATTTTCACGACGAAACTTGGAAGGCATATCAGGGACCCGGTCAAACTGACTTGGAATAAAAAAAAATCCTCGATATGATAATCTTGGGGGGGGGGGGAGTTGAGGGAGGGGAATCCGGAATATTGAGTCATGCGTAACTTTGGAACGGGTGTATCGGATTCGAGTGAAATTTAATAATTAAACAGAGGACATTTTTCTCTTGTGACCTTTTTCATTTCCGGACCGAATCCGGCAATTATTGGGGGTAGGGCGGAAAATACTTGACCCGCTTAGACTGGTGTGATCTGGATCGAACTTGGTGGGAATGACAAACAGATGCTCTGGATTAATCATTTACAGAACCGGATTGGCTCCGGTTATTGTGGGTGGAGTTGGAGGAGGGGGAGGGGGGTCTGGGATTCCGGTGATCGCGCGTTAAGGTACTTCCAGATGTGCTAGGACGATGAAACTTCGCTGGAATATTGGAGACTCAACAACATTTGCTTAGAAATTGCTACTTCCCAAATCCGATTATACCAATCTTGACCGCAAAGTAAAAAAAATACTTTTAAGCAATATATGCATTTTCCTGATGCCCATCAGCCCATTAGCAGTTTTGCCTAAAGGGTTTTGCTTACAAATGAAGTTCCAGTTTCCTTAGAGCGCGCATCTCAACCGCAAAGTCGAAACTTACTTTTGATCAATCAAATCACCTTGACACATGCAAGTGCCATATGAGCTTACAGCTCTTGTTGTGATATAGGAATGGTATCCAACCTCGTACTTATATAACTTCAACGCTGGCCTGAAAATACTGCAAGCAAACTTCCGCACAGTCCTAAATTTACCCTAGGTCATTCAGGGTGTCTTTCTTGACAGTTAGGACCTTGTTAGGACTGCACTGATCTTTCCTCTTAACCTTTTTAGGCCAAGTTAGAGGTTATAAAAATTGAAGGTTGGATACCCCTCCTGTATAACACTTACACAAAAAGGCAATGCTAACTGGAAGTAAGCAAATTTCCCGTTTACAAATTATCATGTATTAGGCCTGCAGTACAGTAGAGGTATGTTTACTTGAATAGGTATCTCTCTAAATTTTTTCATACCTTGGCTTTGTTTCTTGCTTATAAAGCAGTCAAATAGAACAATAGAAAGGGAAAGTAACAAACTTTGTATCAGTGAACAGCTAACTGCTTCAGCAATTTTTCATTGTATTCCAGAACTTCACCTTCTTCTGTTTGCTGGTTTGAACGCGTTGCATAACAGAGAAAGAAAAACTAAACAAAAATACTGATGGTCCTGTAACCTGTTGACAAAGATGTGTGGAATTTTGAACCCCTAGTTGCAGATTTATGAATGCTTGGAACTTTGAAAAAAGGAACAGAGGCAAACACAGCCCAAAACATTCAAATTTGTAATGTACTTAAACTATTTTAGATATGGAAGAAATGTTTTGGCAAGTATTTGTCAGTAAAAGTTGTCTAGGGTGGATTAAGTGTTTTCTTCGGCGACAGTCCACTGTCAGCCAGACATTCAAATTAGAAACCTCCACTGTAGATGTACACTTCTTTGGAATGGTGCCCTTGATCCAATCGCAATAAAAAGAGTCAACTATTGGTGACTCAATGTAGTTCTAGGAGCAGCAATAACATCTGAGCTGGTATTTTCAATTTGTCTGGCACTTATAGACTTTTGCTCAAGTGCCATATAGCAATGATAATTTCTGTCCATCTTTAGGTCTGGTAGCCTGTCTAAGATACCTAGATGGAATGTTATACAAAGGACTTATACTATGAGAAAGAAATCAGAATTCTTGTTTACTTGTCATAGTGCAAGTTGCAGCAACTAGAATTCGGTTTCATTTGTTATGTTACAAGTCTGTTGTATAACATTCGTTCTAGCTAGTATCTATCTAATCCTGTCACATGGGGCTGTGAACCTCTTAGATGAATTAGTCTTCTGATGAATCTGTTCCTATGGCCCGCTTCTATCCGACTATTGTAGTCAATTGCAAACCATGTTCACAAGATCCTCTAAGCTCAGTGGTAGAGGAGTGACTAAGAAAACATAAGGTCCTGGGTTCAAGTCTCGGCTGAAGAGCATTTTTCTTGCATGCGATTGTGTACTTGTGATTGTGTGATTATTGTGGCTTTAGTTTGGGCATTTCTGCGTAAGCTAGGAAGATGGAACTTGGCACGCATGCAGAGGATCCAACTCAGGGCTCTAGGGACCCGTCTTTTCCCGGATCCGATCATCTGCGACAGAGAGAGTGGTCGGAGAGTAAATCGTGGTCCTGTAAATCTTTTGAGGTGCGACGGCAGCAGACGCAGATCCCTAGAAGTTCGATTCGTGGGTTCGAACCGCATCTGGACACGTTGGGGGGGGGGGAGGGGGCATGGAGGGAAACTTTGTTCACGCGTTGGGATCAAAAAGCTAGAGTGATCGGCATGAACCTTGGGCGGTAGCCTACATAGATAATATGCCCTAGATGCGATGTTGGCGGGCGGAGTTGGGTGAGATACCGGACATTGCCAGGAAATGCTATTTCCATGT
Organism: Branchinecta sandiegonensis; assembly: GCA_030848855.1. NCBI lineage: Eukaryota > Metazoa > Arthropoda > Branchiopoda > Anostraca > Branchinectidae > Branchinecta > Branchinecta sandiegonensis. Next base: position 2,242,300 of record JAUPMV010000012.1, read on the forward strand.
ACGAACGATTTATTTGATTCCGACTGAATCTTGATGGGTGGTAGGAGCAGATCTCTAAGTGATGGGTCCGAACCGACCACGGGGGGGGGGGGGGGGATGGAGAGGAGTCCCAATTTTTGTTTTGACGCCTATGGACCAAACGGTGGAACAATTGAGATGAAACGTGATTCCGCAGATCAGCTACAAAGATGTGCGAAACTGGGTGAGTGGTACGAGAAGATGCCCCAGATATTTTGTTTATAGGTCAAACCGGCATCCGGGGCGGGGGAGGGGCAAAACCCTTGAGGCAAAACTGCTAATGGGCTGATGGGCATCACGAAAATGCATATATTGCTTAAAAGTATTTTTTTTACTTTGCGGTCAAGATTGGTACTTTAAGGAATAATCGGATTTGGGAAGTAGCAATTTCTAAGCAAATGTTGTTGAGTCTCCAATATTCCAGCGAAGTTTCATCGTCCTAGCACATCTGGAAGTACCTTAACGCGCGATCACCGGAATCCCAGACCCCCCTCCCCCTCCTCCAACTCCACCCACAATAACCGGAGCCAATCCTGTTCTGTAAATGATTAATCCAGAGCATCTGTTTGTCATTCCCACGAAGTTCGATCCAAATCACACCAGTCTAAGCGGGTCAAGTATTTTCCGCCCTCCCCCCGATAATTGCCGGATTCGGTCCGGAAATGAAAAAGGTCCCAAGAGAAAAATGTCCTCTGTTTAATTATTAAATTTCACTCGAATCCGATCACCCGTGCCAAAGTTACGCATGACTCAATATTCCGGATTCCCCTCCCTCAACTCCCCCCCCCCAAGATTATCATATCGAGGATTTTTTTTTATTCCAAGTCAGTTTGACCGGGTCCCTGATATGCCTTCCAAGTTTCGTCGTGAAAATCCCCCAAAAACGGAATTCCGGGATATCCCTCCTCCCCCCCCTCAAGTGTCTGGATCCAGTCAAATTATGTAAAAGATTTATATGGACCAGATGTTTGTTCTTCCCAGCAAGTTTCACTCCGATACCATCATTCTAACCGTTTCTCGAGATTTCCGGTCCACCCCCCCCCCCCCCCACCCCACCCAGCTCCCCCGCGGTGCACGTAGCCAATCCGATTCAGCAAATGACTTACCTAGAGCATCTGTTTGTTCTTCCCACAAAGTTCCATCCCGATCCCTCCATTCTAAACGGGGCACGTATTCCCCCCCCCCCCCCAATAGTTGCCGGATCCGGTCCGGATATGAAAAAAATCATCGGAGAAATGTCCTCAGTTGAATTCTTAAATTTCACTCGAATCCGATCAACCATTCTAAAATTACGCATGACTGAAAATTTCGGATTCCCCTCCCTCCACTCCCCCCACCATTATCTGATCGACAAAATTTTTGTTTGAAGTCAGTTTGATTGGGTCCCTGATATGCCTGCCAAGTTTCATCGTGAAAGTCCCCAAAACCACCATCACCGGAATTCCGGGACCCCCCCCCCCCCATAAGTGTCCGAATCAAGTACAATGGCCTAAAGGACTTATCTAGAGCAGATGCTTGTTCTTCCCAGCAAGTTTCACTCCGATCCCTCCATTCTAACCGTTTCTTGAAATTTCCGGTCTCCCCCCCAACTCCCCCCTGGCTACCGAATCCGGTCAAGACTTTAAACGGGACATTACAGATATATATTCTGTTCAGTTATGAAGTTTCATTACAATCCGATCATCCGTTCGAAAGTTACACACTTCTCAATTTCCCGGATTCCCCTGCGGATTCCCCTCCCTCCACTCCCCCACCATTATCTGATCAACAATATTTTTATTTTGAAGTCAGTTTGATTGGGTCCCTGATATGCCTGCCAAGTTTCACCGGAATTCCGGCCCCCCCCCATAAGTGTCCGGATCCAGTACAATGGTCTAAAGGACTTATCTAGAGCAGATGCTTGTTCTTCCCAGCAAGTTTCACTCCGATCCCTCCATTCTAACCGTTTCTTGAAATTTCCGGTCTCTCCCCCCCCAACTCCCCCCTGGCTACCGAATCCGGTCAAGACTTTAAACGGGACATTACAGATATATATTCTCTTCAGTTATGAAGTTTCATTACAATCCGATCATCCGTTCGAAAGTTACACACTTCTCAGTTTCCCGGATTCCCCTGCCCTCCACCCCCCCCCCCCCCCAAAATGGTCGGATCAGAAAACTGATTATTTCTAATTTTGTTTGGTCGGGTCTCTGGTATGCCTGCCAAGTTTCATGGTCCTAGCACAACTGGAAGTACCCTAACTCGAAAAAGTGTGACAAAATGCCCTAAATTTTCAAGTTTCCAGCGCCCCGCACTCCCCCCCATATGGTCGGATCGGGAAACTGATTATTTCCAGGTTAGTTTGGTCGGGTCCGTGATATTCCTGCCAAGTTTCATTGTCCTAGCTCATCTGGAAGTACCCTCACTCGAAAAAGTGTGACAAAATGCCCTAAATTTTCAAGTTTCCAGCGCCCCAACTCCCCCGCATATGGTCGGATCGGGAAACTTATTATTTCCAGGTTACTTTGGTCAGGTCCCTGATATTCCTGCCAAGTTTCATTGTCCTAGCTCATCTGGAAGTACCCTAACTCGAAAAAGTGTGACAAAATGCCCTAAATTTTCAAGTTTCGAGCGCCCCCACTCCCCCGCATATGGTCGGATCGGGAAACTGATTATTTCCAGGTTCGTTTGGTCGGGTCTGATATTCCTGCCAAGTTTCATTGTCCTAGCTCATCTAGAAGTACCCTAACTCAGAAAAAAGTGACAAAATGCCCTAAATTTGCAAGTTTCCAGCGCCCCGCACTCCCCCCCCATATGGTCGGATCGGGAAACTGATTATTTCCAGGTTCGTTTGGTCGGGTCCCTGATATGCCTGCCAAGTTTCATTGTCCTAGCACATCTGGAAGTACCCTAACTCGGATATGTGGGACAAAAAAACTCGGACCGACCGACAGACCGACAGACGGAATTGTGATCGGTATATGGCACTTGAGCCAGAGGCTGCAAGTGCCATAAAAACCAGAACAAGCAAGTGGGGTCCTTTAAGGGACTCGACTTTAAATTTCTGTAGGAGCTCATTATAAGGAATTTTGGGAGGTCTTGGCATAATCAGTAGGTCACGAATCTGTATTTTTTCGATCCGATAAGCCTGGTCCTCAGTAAGGTCAAAGTGCCAAACTTCCACCAGGTATTCTAGCCCCGAACGTACACAAGGAACTTGAAATCGGAGCAGGTCTTGTTCAGAAAACCTGTTTTAAGCAAGTAATTTCAGCATATGACGACCGGTATTTCCACGCTTTACCATTTACTTCGTTTGGGGTTCCGGTTTTAAATCATTTGCTATAACTAAACCGAGGAGTTTAATTTGGTTTTCACGCAAAGAATCAGGAATAAGAGGTTCACAAATTGGCCCTTCTTTCAGGACGAAATTCCTAGAATTGCAGACTTCTTTTCATTTACAACCATGTCTGAATTTAAACCTTCGGCTTATCTGCGAAATTATATTTGCCGCTTCACTACTTTGTCCTTTCCCACATATTTCATTAAGAGATCATCCACGTATTTCCATTGTTAATCATCACAAGAAAAAGTAGCGAACCTTAAAATTTTTCCTTGTGGTACACCGCAAAAAATTGCCTGCGGTTCCGACAAATTATTATTTTATTTCGGAATTTGGGACCTATCACTAGAAAATCCTACAATAATGTTTACAATATTGGGGTTAACCAATTACGTAATCGTTTCGCTAACAGTAATGTTGAATTAAACGCATATTATTCTCAGATTGTTCATTGTCTTCGTCAATCTGAATATATCGCTGTACCGCAGGAAAATGTACGCGTTAAGACGAGAAAACCTGAATGGTCAACGGATCCTGATTTAAAATCGGCTAAAAACAAAGCAAAGTGGTGGTTGCGTCTGTGGATAATGTGTGGTAGGCCAAAATCCGGTCAAGTTTTTGATTTAAAACAACGAAAGAAAGCTACTTACAAAAAACAGATTCGTTCGACTCGTTATAAAGGTTCCAATTTCCCTACCAATAAAAGCGAGTGGCGAAAAGTTGTGAATTCAGAGAAAATTGGAAGTACTCAATCCAATGAATGCGTTATCCCTGTTTCTTCTTGGGAAGCTCATTACTCGTCCATTTTTTCAGTTGTTAATTATTCTGTCCATGCCTATTTCAGTAAGTTACTTAATGCTGTAATGCCCGCAAAGCTACACCAGAGTCATGGTATCCTCATTGCTATTCAAAATGTGTCCAAAGCTATAAATCAACTAAAAGCTTCGTCAGTGGATGTTGATGGTATTGGTATAAACCATCTGAAAATTGATTGCCCGCCACTTCTGTGCCATCTTCAACTGTTATTTCAAATGTGCTTATGTTCTTCGCTGGTTCCGGACAGTTTTCTGTGTGGTATGGTCAGTTCAATCCTTAAACGTGGTCAGTCGCCGTTTGAATGTTCTTCTTATAGGCCAATTACTGTTTCTTGCAATCTAAGTAAAGTTTTTGAATATCTGCTTTTTCCATTTCTTAATGATAATGTTAACTTTGGGGAAAATCAATTCGGATTTCAGCCGGGTATCGGATGTCAGCATGCGCATCGGGCACTTTCTTCTCTTCTCATTGATTCATCTAAAAAGGGTTATAGTCTTCACATTTGTGCACTAGACCTTTCTAAAGCTTTTGATAGTATTGTGCATTCTCAAGCTCTTTACTCTCTTTACAGTAATGGCATTAACCTTTCCATTATATTTCTTCTTCGTTATTGGTATGGGAAATCTGACCTCCGAATAAAATCTAATGGTTCTGTTTCAGCTTCAAGGATTCCCGTCCGTTGTGGTGTAAGACAGGGTGGTGTACTTTCTCCTAGTATATTCAAATGTGTATTTCTGATACGCTTACAAATATTTCTTCTTCTTATCTCCTTGGTTTTTCAAATGTTTCATATCTTGCTTATGCAGATGACCTTCTATTAATTAGCCGATCTAGGAGCGAGTTATCGCGTTTGGTTCAGAAGGTTTCCTCTTCTTTTTCCAATATTGGGCTCTCTTTAAATGTAAAAAAATGTGAATATCTGTCTTTTAACTCCGGGCCATCCGCGTCTCTAAATTGCTTGAAGTTTTCTATTCCAAGTGTTGATTCTATTCGGTGGTTGGGTATTACATTACTAAAAATATTCGTTCTTTCCGATCCCGGACGGTTTCCGATTGTAGACTAAAAATTCAAGTGGGTTATTCGAAAATTGTTGCTAACAGGGGGAAATACAACCGGAAAGCTCTTGGCAAACTATACTCTTCCTTTCTGCGACCATTCTGTTCTTTTTCTATCTGGTGTCTATCCTGTTTTGAAGAAAAAGGATATTAAAGCTATGCGATCCTCTTATTTTCGTTTTTGTAAATTTCTTCTTTTTCTCCCTCCTTGGCAAAGAAATTCTAAAATTATTAGTAATTACTCGCTACCGGATATCACGGAGAAATTGTCTGTTCTCCACAGAAAACTGTCCGAAACGGCGTACGCGCGTCTGTCGCCCTCCCATGGGCTTATTCGTCTGTTTGACTCTTAAGTAGATTTTGCTTGTATGTGTTTTTTTGCCTAATTATGTCTTCATATATTCTTTTGTACTCCACTGTTTTCGTCTTGTACGATTTGTGGGTTAAAAATATATTATTATTATTATTAAATTCATTCAAAATTTTATCAATTAGAGTATTATCGTTTATCAGGTCAAAACCTTTTTTAAAGTCAATCGCGATTAAAATAATCCATCTGCAGGTTCATCAATGTTTTAAAAGTAAAATCTAAAAGATTTACCATATAGTAGCTGGTTGGGAGGACGATTTCCAAACTGTTTTGGATCCAGAAGCAGAATTTTTTTTTTTTTTTTCAACCACTCAGCCACAAAACTTTCATACACTTTACTGAAAATTGAGGTTAAGGAAATGGAGCGCGTTCCGTCAAAATTAGTTCTTGTCGCTTTTTTTAGTGTTGGTGTTGCTATGTAGAGGCTTAACGGCCTGTCATCCAATTTGCGAATATATTATTATATTATTATTTATTTATTTTGTTCAATAAAGGAGTAAGCAGACGGCTTGTCGCATTATTGTTATAGCTAAAGGGATAGCATCTAGATTTTTGTCTGTCCAGATTTCTGAGTGTTAATTATGAGTGTTAGGAACGGCCACTTTATTTACATTCGAAAAAATATGCTTATTGCTGAGCTGGGCCTGTGTACCATACGACGCGTACCTTTACTGTTAATGTCCGAATATGGTTGTAGTTTCAGAGAATTCTCCAGCCATTTAGCCTTTACGGTTTTGTCGGTGCCTTTCTGCTCTTACTCTTGTATTTGTGCCGATTTATTTGCGTTGGGTTGCTATTCTTTATTTATGTAACTCCAGCGTAGTTATCCTTTTCTCTCTTGCCTTACTATCGATTAGACTATAGTAAGTCGCTGCGACTCGCTTCTCCACTCACTGACGTTACAAATCTTAAAGAAAAACATCACAGGAAAAACATCCATCCTTGAATTTTTACAACCTCGAACTTGGCCTAAAAAGGTTAAGAGGAAAGATCAGTGCAATCCTAACAAGGTCCGAACTGTGAATGATCTAAGATAACTTTAGGACTGCACAGAAGTTTGGTTGTAGTATTTTCAGACCAAGTTCGAGGTTATATAAATTCGAGGTTGGATACCCCTCCTGTACGCTCAAAACTGTAAAATGCACTATACTACTTAATTCTCTACTTTAAAATTATAAAACTTATCCAAAAATTTCAGTATAACCTATCTATCCCGTTTGTTTCCAACCTTTTTACGCAAACTACAGTTACAAAACAGTTCAAAAGTCTTCACAAGGATCCCTTTCAAGGCTTTTAGGATCCTTGTTTCAAGTAACCCTTCCCCACAGGGATCCTCTCTTTCAGGGGCATCACATTTCAGTATGTCATCCAAACCATTCAGTCATAAAAATCTGGCTTGCATTTGATTATTAGTGTCTGAATCCGGTGGAATTGAACTTATAAATTACCATATATTGCACAAGTAGTTAGGATGTGGTATCCTGATGAATAGCTTATTGTTGATGGTGCTGAATATTTCCTGGTTGCAGCTTATTCATGGCGCTCTAATCCTCTCTCCATGGCTCCATGATTGCTCCCACCAGCCCACCAACCATAACCCCCTTCTGTGTCTCTCTGATGTCTAGCTCTGACTTTTTTTCGGGCAGACCCTTCGACATTCAGGTTCAAAATCTCTTTACGGTTTTTAATTGTTCTTAATCTATATCCCTGGACTTCCGCGTTGCAAACCCCCCTTTAGAGTTGCTCTGGTATCTAGATATGACGCTGTTTTTGGACAGCCCGTTCCACATTCTAGTTTAAATTCTAGCTACTGTTTTAAAGGACCTGTCTTACCTACAATACTAATGCAACCTACTTCCATAATCACTCTATATATCTCTAAACGCGGAGACCCCAATTTTGTACGGTACATTCTAACCACTCTACCAGAAACACGCTGATTTTCTAACTAGCCATGGTTTGCTACCTTCGATGTGTATCACGCTGTCGACGGTCATCTGCGAGAAGTTTTTCCATCAGAAAAACCGGTTATGTGAATTGTTTCCCTGTTTTCGCCACACGTCAACGCGACTCGGAAAAGGCTTAAAACAGCCAAAACCGTGGGTTATTTGTTGAAAGCACAGCGTAGTTTTAAAGTATTCGAATATTTTAATATACTGTATGCTGAAGAGTAAGAAGTGCGAGGGGTCCTTTAAGTGTTTTAACCCACACCCCTGGACTTCCGCCAACTAGGCCTTTTTGTTTTCCTCTATTTTGTCTTCTATGCTCTCCGAGGGCCAAGGTCCTCTCTTCAAAAATTTGCCCCTGAAGATAAGAGTACGATTCCCGTGTGATCGTTGGAAGCACTCAGTTCAAAATTGTGGTTTGTTTTAGGACTCAATCTCTGTTCAAGAAATGGCAGCGCAAAAAGTTTGCATCGTCGGTTCTGGCAATTGGTGAGTTTTATTGGTTTTTTTTTCACAAGGTTGTTTTGAGGTTATCCATGAGCTTAGGGCCGGAGAAACTGGAATGTTAGCCAATTAATTCGGCTACGCTGGAGATTTTATTTACGCTAGATTAAACAAGTTGTTAAATGGTGTTGGTATAATGATTGGTTAGTAACAACTGACACAAATGAACATTTTTATTTTTGGAATTGGATAGGAGACATTCGAGTGCACAGGCAGAGTGGTTCAGCCTTTTTTTTCTGGCGTAGTTAAAATCGACCCTATACAAAATAGAATGGTAGTTTTACTTTTACGTTATATACGATATTGCCATTATGTACGTAAAGCGTGCATAAAGTTTACGCTTAACGGAAATTAGCTTCGCAATAAAGAAATCCTTTTTGGTCATTATCAGTATCTATCCAGATCTGAACGTCATTAACCTCAGGGGACAATCAATTCGCCGAGAATTTTATAAGTAAAAGTTAATTCGGAAGTCCGTTAGAGCTTTTAATTGAGAGTAAGAATCCATGCTGAAGAAATATGTCTTCTTAGTTTTCCTACTAGATCTGTGATTTTGCCGTAATCCGTTGAAAACCAGCACCTTAACTGTTTGACTTTTTCGTAATTTATCCACAATGAAGTGCTCCGGGTCTAACGTGAAGATCCATGCATAATGGAGATACGCAAACGTAGACGGTGGGTGGGGGTGGGATTTGTCGAAGGAGGCTGGGGTCAAAACTTGACATTAGCACTATTTGCGGTGCAAAAAGAGACTGAAACTGTTTACCTGTAAGTGAATACATCTCCTTACTGTGAGATAGTAAAAGAACCATGAAAAACGATTGAAATGTGGACATGAAAGACGATAGAATTTGTTCTGTCGTCGCCATGAGTAAAATTTCGCCGTAGATTTCATTTGGCAGAAGTCAACATTGGAGTTATCATGTCGGATAAGATGATTGACCCAAATAGACTAGCAGCTTAACGAAGCTAGCGAAAAAAGTAAATTGTGCAGAGGTGAAGGGAAAAGGATTATGAATTTGATTGGTTAGAGACAGACCTAGAAAAACGATTCATGATATAAAATACATTTTCAGGCGTTTCCTCTCACCTTAGGCTACTCGGGTCATTGGAAAACTGCGTGTTGAAAATAAATTAGTTCCGCATTACGTGCCTTCTAAAACCCTTGCCTGAGTTGTAGAATTTTCCGTACACCCAGATTTCGTCACCGAAAAGAGCTTCGAAACAGTACATGCTTTTCCGTTCGTCCGTTGAATGAATGAATGAAATGAAATCTTCAATGCCCAGAGGTGAACCTGTAAAGCACAAGTCTTACGAGAAATGATCTTTTCCCTTTAAAATGGATCAGAAAAAACGTTTATGAAAATACCATTACTTTCCACCTGAAAATAGTGATTCTCTTGTTAGCGGTTGTCGATTATATCCAGCCTTCCTGCTCTCCGACGCGGTGGCTGGGCGCAAAAGATTTGAAAACTGAACGTGCCTTGGTTAAAGGATGGTAAAACTAAGCAAATAAAAGAAGATTACCACATCCTTATGTGTGAAAGAGTTGTCAGCGGACAATCAGTTCAAATGAAGATTCCGGCAAACTTTTCGTTCGGTGACAGGAAAACTCGGCAAGGCCGAAAAAGCGCTAAAAATTCGTAGTTACGAAACGAAACAATGGGGAAAGGTGGGGATTTTAGAAGCTTATAATTCCATATGGGAGCTAAGTATATTGTAAAAGGCAGTATAAGCAAGAGGGGTCCTTTAAGGGACTAATTACCCTGAATTACCCTCAAAACAAAACATCAACAACAACGAAAACTTCGACAAAAATAAAGGAAAAAAGGAAAGAAAGGAAAGGAGCTTGACCCCCCGGTATGGGACGCCCCCCCCCCCAAAAAAAAAAAAAAAAAATATTTTCGACCAGAATCACTACTAACTAATAAAAAAAAAAAAAAAAACTGCTGAGAATAATGCATCAGATTCATATACAGCAAAACAATGAACCTTTGACATGCTACGGAAATCCAATAAAACTCTACATGACCTTAACGAAGCAAGAACAAATAATCAGATAGAACCTCCTATCTCTGTACTATGACTATGCGAAGTCGAGTATTTCCCCGCACCTTTTCCACTGTGAACGAGCGAAGGTTAGTAGCTCCGCGCCACATCGCATTTCGTCACCTCTACAATTAGCTATAACGCTGTGAAACCACCTTTAGGAAAAGCAGAAGACAAAGCTGATTGGTTCGTTGGACGCGCGCAAGATTGGGTCAGCGCGCGGAGTATGCCTTCTGCATTTCTAGGGCTAAGATGGATATTAGGCTATAGGGCTATTTCTAGGGGTAAGGGCTGCATTTCTCACTCTTAACGGGGAATAAATTGATTGAATGATTGATTGATTGAATACTCTATATGACCAAGTCCAAAACCATGCCAGTGGTCCTCGGTAAGAACGAGAAAGCCTAGCACAGACGACTCAAACTCAACAACTCAATCCTGTGTTAACCAATCACGGCGATGTTTAGGAGCTGCTGTGATACCGCTTCCGGCTCTTCCGCTAGAGACAGGGCGATTTTGCATCGGCAAGTAGAGTCAGTCATCAAGAGTATCCTGTACGGACACGGCCAGTTCATCCTTCGCGTCTGTCATCAAGCTTTCGACTTCAGCCGATTTTTATGGCACTTGCAGCCTCTGGCTCAAGTGCCATATACCGATCACAATTCCGTCTGTCGGTCTGTCGGTCTGTCGGTCGGTCCGAGTTTTTTGTCCCACATATCCGAGTTAGGGTACTTCCAGATGTGCTAGGACAATGAAACTTGGCAGGCATTTCAGGGACCCGACCAAACTAACCTGGAAATAATCAGTTTCCCGATCCGACCATATGGGGGGGAGTGCGGGGCGCTGGAAACTTGCAAATTTAGGGCATTTTGTCACTTTTTTTCTGAGTTAGGGTACTTCTAGATGAGCTAGGACAATGAAACTTGGCAGGAATATCAGGGACCCGACCAAACGAACCTGGAAATAATCAGTTTCCCGATCCGACCATATGCGGGGGAGTGGGGGCGCTCGAAACTTGAAAATTTAGGGCATTTTGTCACACTTTTTCGAGTTAGGGTACTTCCAGATGAGCTAGGACAATGAAACTTGGCAGGAATATCAGGGACCTGACCAAAGTAACCTGGAAATAATAAGTTTCCCGATCCGACCATATGCGGGGGAGTTGGGGCGCTGGAAACTTGAAAATTTTGGGCATTTTGTCACACTTTTTCGAGTGAGGGTACTTCCAGATGAGCTAGGACAATGAAACTTGGCAGGAATATCAGGGACCCGACCAAACTAACCTGGAAATAATCAGTTTCCCGATCCGACCATGTGCGGGGAAGTGGGGGCGCTGGAAACTTGAACATTTAGGGCATTTTGTCACACTTTTTCGAGTTAGGGTACTTCCAGTTGTGCTAGGACCATGAAACTTGGCAGGCATATCAGAGACCCGACCAAATAAAATTAGGAATAATCATTTTTCTGACCCGACCATTTTTGGGGGGGGGGTGGAGGGCAGGGGAATCCGGGAAACTGAGAAGTGTGTAACTTTCGAACGGATGATCGGATTGTAATGAAACTTCATAAATGAAGAGAATATATATCTGTAATGTCCCGTTTAAAGTCTTGACCGGATTCGGTAGCCAGGGGGGAGTTGGGGGGGGGGGAGACCGGAAATTTCAAGAAACGGTTAGAATGGAGGGATCGGAGTGAAACTTGCTGGGAAGAACAAGCATCTGCTCTAGATAAGTCCTTTAGACCATTGTACTGGATCCGGACACTTATGAGGGGGTCCCGGAATTCCGGTGATGGTGGTTTTTTGGATTTTCACGATGAAACTTGGCAGGCATATCAGGGACCCAATCAAACTGACTTCAAAATAAAAATATTGTCGATCAGATAATGGTGGGGGAGTGGAGGGAGGGGAATCCGCAGGGGAATCCGGGAAATTGAGAAGTATGTAACTTTCGAACGGATGATCGGATTGTAATGAAACTTCATAACTGAACAGAATATATATCTGTAATGTCCCGTTTAAAGTCTTGACCGGATTCGGTAGCCAGGGGGGAGTTGGGGGGGGGGGGAGACCGGAAATTTCAAGAAACGGTTAGAATGGAGGGATCGGAGTGAAACTTGCTGGGAAGAACAAGCATCTGCTCTATATAAGTCCTTTAGACCATTGTACTTGATCCGGACACTTATGGGGGGGGGGGGGGGTCCCGGAATTCCGGTGATGGTGGTTTTGGGGATTTTCACGATGAAACTTGGCAGGCATATCAGGGACCCAATCAAACTGACTTCAAAATAAAAATTTTGTCGATCAGATAATGGTGGGGGGGAGTGGAGGGAGGGGAATCCGAAATTTTCAGTCATGCGTAATTTTGGAATGGGTGATCGGATTCGAGTGAAATTTAAGAATTCAACAGAGGACATTTCTCCGATGATTTTTTTCATATCCGGACCGGATCCGGCAACTATTGGGGGGGGGGGGGGGGGCGGAAAATACGTGCCCCGTTTAGAATGGAGGGATCGGGATGGAACTTTGTGGGAAGAACAAACAGATGCTCTAGGTAAGTCATTTGCTGAATTGGATTGGCTACGTGCACCGCGGGGGAGCTGGGTGGGGTGGGGGGTGGGGGTGGACCGGAAATCTCGAGAAACGGTTAGAATGATGGTATCGGAGTGAAACTTGCTGGGAAGAATAAACATCTGGTCCATGTAAATCTTTTACATAATTTGACTGGATCCGGACACTTGAGGGGGGGGGGGAGGAGGGGTATCCCGGAATTCCTTTTTTTGGGGGATTTTCACGACGAAACTTGGAAGGCATATCAGGGACCCGGTCAAACTGACTTGGAATAAAAAAAAAATCCTCGATATGATAATCTTGGGGGGGGGGAGTTGAGGGAGGGGAATCCGGAATATTGAGTCATGCGTAACTTTGGAACGGGTGATCGGATTCGAGTGAAATTTAATAATTAAACAGAGGACATTTTTCTCTTGTGACCTTTTTCATTTCCGGACCGAATCCGGCAATTATTGGGGGGAAGGCGGAAAATACTTGACCCGCTTAGACTGGTGTGATCTGGATCGAACTTCGTGGGAATGACAAACAGATGCTCTGGATTAATCATTTACAGAACCGGATTGGCTCCGGTTATTGTGGGTGGAGTTGGAGGAGGGGGAGGGGGGTCTGGGATTCCGGTGATCGCACGTTAAGGTACTTCCAGATGTGCTAGGACGATAAAACTTCGCTGGAATATTGGAGACTCAACAACATTTGCTTAGAAATTGCTACTTCCCAAATCCGATTATTCCTTAAAGTACCAATCTTGACCGCAAAGTAAAAAAAATACTTTTAAGCAATATATTCATTTTCGTGCTGCCCATCAGCCCATTAGCAGTTTTGCCTCAAGGGTTTTGCTTACAAATGAAGTTCCAGCTCCCTTATAGCGCGCATCTCAACCGCAAAGTCGAAACTTACTTTTGATCAATCAAATCATCTTGACACCTGCAAGTGCCACATGAGCTTACAGCTCTTGTTTCTTATACCCATTTATTTTTTTGTGATTGTTTTTTCTTTACTTCCTTTTTATACTAAACTTGTCCTCTTGTAGCTCAGTGGGTTAATAAAATTCTCATTCATTCGTTCATATTGTCCTTATCGTTTATTCTGGACAAACATATTCTCCTAATCCTTTCTTTCTTGTTATGGCACTTGCCTTCCGGCCAAGTGCCATGTACCGATCACTTTTCCGTCGTTCGGTCTGTCGGTCCGTCGGTTAGTCCTGTAATCGCGAGTTAGGGTACTTCCAGATGTGTTAGGACGATGAAACTTGGCAGGCATATCGTTAAGAGATTAATCAAAGGAGTCATGGGTGCAGCAGGTTAAGGTAATTTTAGATAGTACGGGATTATCTTATATTTGGAATGAGGGAAAAGGGTGGGATAACATAGGAAGTATTGTGAAAAGAAAAGTGGAGAGTAGGATAAGAGCACAGGAGGTGCAAGATTGGCAGTGTAGGCTGGCTGCTTCGGATTCCCTGAGGCTTATGCTGCAGCCAAGGAGATATGGGGGGAAGAAATTTATTTTAAGGCGGGAATTCCTTTAGACCAAATTCAACTTATAATTAGCCTGAGGGCAGATTGTTTACCGGTAGGACTAAGAAGGAAATATTTGGGAAAGGTTAGAGTGCTCCGTGGTCCTTACTTCTGTCCGATGTGTGGTAAAATGAACGAATGTATTTTCCATTTAATGTGTGAGTGTCAGGAGTTAAAAGACCTGAGGAAAGAAATATTTGGGGAAATGATCTGGGGGGAGGAAAGGTTTAAACAAATTTTGAAAAATAGAAGTTTTAGAGATATTAGAAATTTGGGAAGATTTCTAAAGGTAGCCATGATTCACAGGGAAAGTTTTTGTAAATAGTGGTTGAGGTTATGGTTTTGTTTTTGTGTTGTTTTGTTGTTTCCATGGCCCTTTGTGCTTTTCCGGAAATAAATCTTATCCATCTTATCTTATTAGGGACCCGACCAAACTAACTTTGAAATAGTCATTTCGCCGATCCGACCACCGTGGGGGAGTGGAGGGAGGGAGAATCCGGAATATTTCCGTATTTACAACTTTTGAATGGGGAATTGGATCTTAATGAAACTTGAAATTTGGACAGACCTCGGTTCTCAGATGTCACACTTCAAGTCCGGAACGGATCCGATGACTTCGGGGGGAGTCGGAGGGGGGGGGGGGTGGAAATCGTGTGACATGTTCAGATTGGACGGATCGGGATGAAACTTGGTGGTAAGAACAAGGACAAGCCCTAGATACACAGTTGACAAGACCGGACCGGATCCGAACATTGTGAGGGGAGTTGGAGTGAGCGTTCCGGAATTCCGCTGATCCCGGCTTAAAGATGCTTACACATGTGCTGGGACGATGAAACTTGGCAGACATATTAAAATGACCAAGTGCAAAAAAAAAAAAAAAAAAAAAATTACCAAACGATACATTCTCTTGATTTCCAAGGGTCCATCGTCATTCCGATTTACCAAGTCTTGCAAGTGCCATATGAGCTTCCAGCTCTTGTTTCTTTTTCTTCTCTTTATTTAATTACTCCATATTTTTGTACGTTTGTGCATTAAGATCGGCAATAAATTTATTATTATTGTTATTCAATAGAAGCGCACTTTGGCTTTAAGTAGAAAAATGTTTCTAGGGGTTCTGCGATCGCCAAGATCATCGGTACAAATGTACAGAAATTCGAGAAGTTCCACAAAACTGTCAACATGTGGGTCTTCGAGGAGATGATTGAGGGGAGAAAGCTGACTGAGATCATCAACGAAACCCACGAAAACGTCAAGTACTTGAAGGGCCACAAACTGCCGTCTAATGTTGTAAGTTGCTTTTTTCTACGGTGATAGTTTGGTCTGATCCGTGTGTAGACTTTTGGTGATTTTAGTTCATTTATCTGTGTTAAAAAGGAAAAAAAAACATAGTTCTATAAAATGAACCTATCAGACAAGTAACAAAAAGAAGATTTTTTTTCTTTTTTTAGACCTATCAGGAAACACACGAAAGATCACCAAATAATATGAAATGAAAAACAGAATCAGCGGAATATGTCATTTAATAAAAGAAGTAAACAAAAAATGATGTAGTGTGTGGTAGCTTAGCCTATTGACTTTAAAGTTTAACTGAAAAGGGCTGAAAGAGGCTCGAAGACCTTATGAAACTGCGTTACGGTACTTCATTGTTCCGCTATTCATGAATAGTCGATTTTCATATAGTGGAATTTCCCTGTCGGCTTCTGTGTTGTATGCTTGACTAAAATGATTTACGAAAAATAAGTGTTCACGCAGTGAGCTACCTTCCGCAAGCTGATCACTGGTCACTGACAAGCCGCGATTGTGTTCAGATTCAAATTTTCGGCTTCATAGTAGAATTTTGCGTTGTAAGGATGGCTGTAGATATTCTGAACGTCATATTAAAGCAAATAGTAGAAACAAAACAAAAATCCCTTACCACAATCCAAATAATGCAGTGTATTCAGTTAAATGATACAAAAATAAATTGGCTTTTCAGTTAAACTTTAAAAGTAAAAATGTAGTAAGAACAAAATTTAAAGGAAACAAGTAAACAGTAAGACGGTAAGTCTAGTATTAAGTAATATTTAAAGGGCACTCTGTCCAAGAGGGGTGCAAGGGAAAACGTTGGTTCATTTGGGTTTAATAGCAAAACTCGGTATAAAACAAAAAAAAAATCTGAAATGCAAGATCTGTTGCCATAAATTTAATAGCGTACAGTAGCAGATAATTAAATAAAATCACTCATACGTCTACTAATATAACAAGACCTGGAAGCTCATATTGCACTTGCAAGGCTGGGCCGAAAGATGAAAGCAGGAACCTGCCAATTCGATGGATTGTTGGGATCATTTGTAAGCAAAACCCTTGATATAAGAATGATCATGTGCCCTTAGAAATCACGAGAGTGTATCGTTTGATAAAAACAATTTTTGCACTTGTCTGTGATGATGCGCACTTTAAGGGCGCTAGAAATGCATCTATGAATGAGAAATGCATCTATGTTGTATACATTATTTGAATTTTGCTCTTGAAGCAAAATTATGATGGGCTCGTTGAGATCATGAAAATGTAGATTTTGCTTAAAAGTAGGCTATTGTTTGTACTTTAAGGGATGAACTTATAAGCAATACTTTAAGTAATGAAATTGTAAGCAAAGTCCTTGAGGTCAAAATGATGGTGAGCCCTTGGTGAATTATATATATATATCGTTTGGTAGAAAGTATTTTTTACTTTTCGGTAAAACTTTAAGGGCGCTAGAAATTAATTTTTAAGCAAAACCCTGACGGCACAAAGACCGTGGGCCCTCAGAAATCATGAAATGTATCGTTTGCTCAAAAGTTTTTTTTTCTCTTTGCTGATGATTTGCTGATTTTTTTTCCCTGTTCCCCTGTTTTCGCTATACGTCAACGGGTCTCGGAAAAGGCTTAAAACAGCCAAAACCGTGGGTTATTTGTTGGAAGCACAGCCTAGTTTTCAAGAATTCAAATATTTTAAAATACTGTAAGTTGAAGAGTAAATAGTGCGAGGGGTTCTTTAAGGCAAAAATGATCATGGGCTCATGGGGTGAAAATTTATATTTAGCTCTAAAATATTTTTTACACTTTGCGGTTCAGATGAGCACTTTAAGGGAGGGTCGGATCTGGGAAGTGATAGTTTCTAGACCAATCGTGTCAAAACTTAAATGTTCAAGCCAAGTTTGATGGTCCTAGCACATCTGGAAGTTCCTTAACTCGCGATCACCGGAATTCCGGACCCCCCCCCCCCCCCGCCGCCCCTCTAACTCCCCCACATAGCTTGAATCCGACCCGGCTCCGGCCTTATCCAAAGCGCGAATCGCCGAACCGTCCGAAAACTGTAGCCTACCCGCCTTGGTCAAAAAGGAAAAGCTAACCAAAAGAAAAGATAGACCCGCAGCCTACCAAGTTTTCCCAGTGAAAAACATACTTCGGAAGCTTCTCAGCGACTTGTTTTTGAAAGGGTTGTGAGCGGACCTTGAAGATTTCGGCGAAGTTTGCGCTGCTTGATTGGCAAACTCGCGTAGTGCAGTAGGTGCAGAACGAAACATTGGCGAAGGTTGGGGATGTTGGAAGCTTAGAGTTCCGTACGGGAGGTAGGTGTAATGTCAAAGGCAGGACTCAATGCCATAAAGATTGTTTTTTCTTATTGTTTATTTAGTTGCGGATGATGTAGGCTCATGGTAAGATATTTCAGAAAAAAAGTAGTCTCTCCTCTATTTTACGGCAATCAGTTCATTCCTTTCCTAAAGTCGCAGAGAACAGCCAGTCCCGAAGCAGTAGCAGTATTAATTATTCTTCATTTTTTTAGGTAGCTGTACCTGATCTAGTGGAGGCAGCGAAGGATGCTGACCTGTTAGTCTTTGTTGTACCTCATCAATTTGTTAAACGTTGCTGCGATAGCTTAGCTGGAAAAATTAAAGAAAACACAATTTGTATTTCTTTAATCAAGGTAAGTTGTCTTTTTTTATTTTTTTTCTCGCGCCTAATCATTTCAGTTGTTAACGTGCGGTATCTTATGTTTATTAATTCACGAATGAGCAATTTAAAATACACTGCCAGAGGACGTAGGTGTAGTCCAAATTTAAACTACTTGAAGTCACTGGATACTGTTTAACATTTTCCTGCTGATTTGTTCTTGGTCTTGGGGTTACCTTCACATTATGCCCGGACCCCACTATAGTCACACAATCAATTAATCAATTTTATTTCAACCCTAATAGCACTACGCTAACACGGGCGGGAATTGGAAAAACAAACATTCACTAACAATACAAATAAAACACAAACTAACAAAGAATAAATACGAAACGAACATAAATCGAGTACAGGTTTGGTGAAATATGGAACGAATGAATTTAGGTATCTTTCTGAAGATTTCGTAGGCAGGTGAACAAGCTTGGGTTTCGGGTCGTTCTTGCTTCGCGTGTTAGGTCCATGAGAGGGTGTAACGGAGTCCGGAAGGATGGTCCTGTGGTGTCGAGAACTCCAAATTTGGTGCCGAAAACGCATGAGAAAATTATGTCTTCTTCCAGACAGTTTTTCGATATCGAGGATTTTAATGCTTTCGTTGTAGGATGTGCAATTGTGGCCAAGTATTATTCTACATGCTCTCTTCTGCAGTCGTACACCTGGTAATAGCGCCGGTAATAAGACCGTTTACGGTCGAAACTCGGAAGAAAAGACGCTGAAAACGTAAGATAGTCAATTTGGAAAAATCCATCCCCGCCATTTTGAAACGTATCTTTGGATCAATCACAGACTAGAGTCACTGACTTTAGCTAGTTTTGTACCTTTGATTGATGTTGCTGGTAAAATGTTTTGAATTCTTTTCTTCCAATTGGGACCAAGATGAATCTTAAAGAGTGGGTAATAACCAAATTAGCCAACCAAATTACGTACTATGTGACTGAATGTGGCCCGGGCATTAGGCACCTGACAGCCGTTGACTTACGCATTTCCTGGTAAACCAAGTAGTTGGGCTACGATCGGTCTGATGAGTGTACAGTAGAGGTGTGCTTATTTGAACACTTCTGTAGCTGTCTCACCGACCTGGTTTTTGGGATGCCAAAACGTAAGTGGAGGGATACCCATGACATCGCAAAAGTTGTCCTTCCGTCCGTCTGACCGTCTGTCTGTGAGCACGATAACTCTCGAAGGGAATGAGATATTTTGATGAAACATGGTGTGAGCATTCTTTGGGTCAATTGTGAGGTCAAGTTCGTAGATGGGCTCTGTAGCCCTACATTCAGGGGTGGGGTTCAAATTAAGGGGCAAACGAAATATTTTAAACAGCTAATGTGATAGTCGATTATGGGTAAAAAGACATGTTGAACACGATGATGAAAACCATTTTCTCGCCGGACAATTAGTTCGTCCGGAATCCGGCAAACCGGATGATGATTAGATGTTTGATTTAGGGGTAAGAAGACATGGTGAACACTTGTGTGAAAATCATTTCCTACCCGGACAAGTAGTTCGTCCGGAATCCGGCCGAAACCGGAAAATTTGTTAAAATTAAAAGTTTTATTTGTAGTTTATTAGATATCCGATTTAAGGGAAGAAGAGATGCTGAATCCTTATATGAGAATAATTTTTTACCCGGACAAATAGTTCGCCCGAATCCGGCTGGAACCGGAAAATTTGTAATAAGTTAAATTTTTATTTGAAGTTGATTAGATGTTTGATATTGGGGAATTCGTTTTTTAGCTTTCTTTTTTCGCCGGACAAGTAGTTCCGGAATTTGGCTGAAACCGGAAAATTGGCAGAAGTAAGGCAGGAAGTTTTTGTCAAAATAGATATGGCTTATAGGGGTAAACAAATGCTGAATCCGTATCTGAACTTGGTTTTCTCAGATGATTAGCTATTTGGCCTTAATCTGTTTCTGAATTTTTATATTAAAAATGTTCAAGGAGTCTGGCGAAGACTGGATCTGGCGAGGACAAGACCCAATTGTCTGGATCAAATATTGAATTTTTGGGATCCCATCGAAACCTTTGGTCTTGTTCTAGTTGCTTACAGAAAAGTCAAATAGAGAGGGAGATAACAGACTTAATATCAGAAAGTAACCAGCTGGTTCTTTCAGGGTTGTCCTGGCACAAACTTTTACTTTAGATTGGGCAGTTCAGATTTTGCTATGAATGTTTAAATCGGTCAGTCAATCAAATTTATTTCCAAATAGCTCGAAGCTAGAAGAAGAATAAAATATATATGAATTGCACAGAAACGAAACAAATTAACTAACACACTTACAGTATATGACCAGAAATAAATGATGGGAGGAAACTATGTAAAAAGTGGGCAGAAGAATTAGCAAGATATGCAGAAAACTAGTTGCCAGTGTTTCTCTTCGACTGACGCACGGACGACCGGAGGGGAGGGGGGAATAGACCGATCTGTAGATAGATCTGGGGATAACACACTGTCTTTGCTCCAAAATCTTTTGAAAGAGTATTTCTAGGGTCGGTTATTTTGGGAACGCTCAGCTTAATGAGAGCCTCTGCATATGAAATGTTATGTTTTAATTATGATTAAATGAGCTTCTTCTTTTATTTGAGAGCTTCTGTAGGTTTGAACGCCGTCTATTTGGTGAAGTTATGTTCGCTTAGCAAAATTAAAGGAATACCAGGTGGCAGTTCAAAGCAAGCTGACAGCAAAATTTTCAAATGAAAATTTGCATTTGACAAAAAACGAATGGAGTAGGCCTAAATGTTTTTGGCAAGTATTTCGCTGCAACGTTGCCTTGTAGGGATTTAATTTTTGGGATCCCAAAACGTAAGCGGAGGGATATCTATGACATTGCAAAAGTTGTCCGTCTGTGAGCACGACAGCTCTCGAAGGGAATGAGATATTTTGATGAAACTTGATGTGAGGATTCTTTGGGTCGATGGTAAGGTCAAGTTCGTCGATGGGCTTTGTAGCCCTACATTTAGGGGTGGGGGTTCAAATTATGGGGCAAACAAAATATTTTTAAACAGCTAATGTGATAGTCGATTATGGGGTAGGAAGACATGCCGAACACGATGGTGAAAACCCTTGTCTCACCGGACAAGTAGTTTGCCCGGAATCCGGCCAAAACCGGAAAATTTGTTAAAAGCAAAAGTTTTATTTGAAGTTGATTAGATGACAAATTTAGGGGTAAGAAGAGACACTGAGTCTGTATATGACAATCACTTTTTACCCGGACATCCGGCTGTAACAGGAATTTTTTTTATGAGTTAAGTAAAAAGTAAAAGTAAAAGTAAAAGTTTCATTTGAAGTTGATTACATGTCGGTTTAGGGGTAAGAAGACATGCTGAACACTTATGTTAAAAGTATTTTCTACCCGGCCAACTAGTTCGCCCAGAATCCGGCCAAAACCTGAAAATTTGTTAAAAGCAAAAGTTTTATTTGAAGTTGATTAGATGACAGATTTAGGGGTAAGAAGAGACACTGAGTCTGTATATGACAATCACTTTTTACCCGGACATCCGGCTGTAACAGGAATTTTTTTTATGAGTTAAAGTTTTGTTTGAAGTTGATTAGGTAAGGAGATAGAGGTATAGAGGTATATCTGAACTTGGTTTTCTCTGATAATTAGCCTGGCGAAGACTGGATCTGGCGAAGACAAGACCCAATTGTCTGGGTCAAATATTGGATTTTTGGGATCCCATCGAAACCTTAGGTCTTGTTTTATTCGGCGACCATTCAGTTAGGTGACGTTCAAATCAGCACACCTCCACTGTAGCTTTAAGGCAGTGCTTTCAGAAAAGTAAGAACAACTCCGGACAAGACTTCGATTTTTGGCACTCTTATGTTGCAAAATAGTGACTTCGATTTTTGGCACCCCTCTTATGTTGCAAAATAGGCAGCTGACCGCAATACGGCCGTTTCTGCTTACCTGGCTCAAAATTTTGTTACTCGGGAATGTAAAAGTGCAACTTGAGAGCTTCGTTGTTTCTTTCAGGGTTTCGAGAAAAGTCCAGAAGGTGGCATTGAGCTGATATCAAAGAACATTGCGGCTCGGTTGGGGGTCCCCTGTTCAGTCCTGATGGGAGCAAATTTAGCACCCGAAGTGGCGGATGAGAAATTCTGTGAAACGACTATAGGTATGTCGTGAGCTTTTACTTACTTTAAAACACACCTCGCAGTACTTAATATTCATGTTCCAGTATTCAAAACTATCTCAATACCATTAAACCAAGCTCTGCTTTTAAAGGACCCCTCTAGCTTATTCTGCCTTTTATAATATACTTAGCTCCCATATGGAATTATAAGCTTCTAAAAATCCCCACCTTTCTCCATTGTTTCGTTTCGTAACTACGAATTTTTAGCGCTTTTTCGGCTTTGCCGAGTTTTCCCGTCACCCAACGAAAAGTTTACCGGAATCTTCATTGTCCGCTGACGAATCTTTCACACATAAGGATGTGATAATCTTCTGCTTATTACTTCTGTTATTTGCTTAGTTTTCCCACTTTTTACCCAAAGCACGTTCAGTTTTCAAATCTTTTGCGCCCAGTCGCCGCGTCGAAGAGCAGGGAGGCTGGATCTAATCGACAAGCGCTAACAAGAGAATCGCTAGTTTCAGGTGGAAAGTGCTTTTTCTGATCCACTTTATAGGGGAAAAGATGATTTCTAGTAAGAGTTGTGCTTTAACAAATTATCCACGGCTTTGGCTGTTTTAGGCCTTTTCCCTTGCCCATTGACGCCTAGCAAAAATTTTGCAAAATTCAGAAAACCGGTTTTACGCGTCAATAGCATGATACTCGAACATACGTCGGGAACATAGTGCGCATCGAAACTAGTGAAACGTCGCAAGAGCAAAGATTAGTGAGGTGTCGTTAGCGGGTCGGAATGTAACATACGAAATTTGGGTCTCCGGGTTTAATAATTAACGAATGCAGTTACGGATGTAGGTTGCATTGGCAATATAGGTAGGACGGTTTCTTTAAGCTGTTTATTTCAGCCAAAGCCGTGTAAACAGACGCATCAACTAAACATACACGGTAGTATAGGGACTCGTTGACCCAGGTTTACACTTCAAAAAAAATGCTTCAGGTAAAGGTCTTCCGGTGAAGGTGAAGGTCTTCCATCTTCTGGTGAAGTGAGGCGGACATCTGCCCTATCAGTTCAGACACGTATTCTGCGCGCTGAGAATAATTTCCTTGTGGTGATGGCGAGTTCCCATATGCGGCCGAGTTTGCCAATTTGGCTGTCGCGGGGTACCCTACTAAATTGTAGGTTTTCTCCAGGTTGATGTGCTGAAACTTTGTTTTGTTTTATTTATAGTTTTTATTTAAAGGGTTTGTTATTTATTTTGTCATTTTTTTACCCTAGTTGGTCGTATCCTAGTTTTAATAAATATACTCCTTGAGCTCAAGCTGGCTTGGAAACAGAAATTAAAACAACTGCTAAAAACGTACAGTCAATTACGATGTTTGACAGCAATATTTCGACCCTCTTCACAAGAGTCCTCGTCAGACTGTTGCTGGACTAGTAGAACCACACTTGCAATAATCATTATTGCATTGGATTATTGCAGGTTATTTTCTTCCAAAGATTTATCCTTTTTAGCCATTATCTTTATATATACTTGTCGAATAATCCCACTCCCTACATGGGGTTGGTATCGCCCTTCGATGGGTAGTGCTTCAAATATTCAACAATATCGGCATCAGCCACTGCCTTTACTCACGTACACAGACTGCGACTTACTTCTGTCAGAAGACGTCTCTTCGTATTTCAGTGAATAGTTCACGGTGGTGTTTTGATCATCTTAAAAGGTAATGCGAGTTAACTGCGTACATCTTGGGAATCGGAGATTGAAGGTTGTTGAACCCTTCAATTTCCTCGTTTGGTGTATCTTTCCTGCACGTGTTTAGTTTCAAGCAGAAAACAAACATTGCATAAATCGTATAAATATCATTTTCTTCTAAGCTTGCTTTTTACTTAAATAAATTCATTAATTACAATTACCCCGACTGAGATTTCCCTATCTTCTCTTTTCGAACTTTTGAAAAAGGATTTGGATGAAGTCAAGTTGTCCGTTAGTATACCGAAAAGCATGGTAATGAGGGTCTCTTTCTTAAAACGGGAATTGCCGGCTGTTGAAGAAATTGGTCTGGAAATAAAATCCTCTGTTAAACTACTTGGGGTGAAAATAGATAATGACTTGAAGTGGAGAACACATGTTGATTCCATCATTGCAAGATCAGCCCCACTGTTAAAGTCTTTTGCCGTTCTTCGCCGATTTGCAATCCCTCCTCGAGTTTTAAAAACAATCTACTGTACATACATTCGTCCCTGCGTGGAATATGCGTGTCCTATATGGCATTCCGGACTGACAGTAGAACAGACAGAAAGACTCGAGTCTATCCAGAAGAGGTCGTGCAAAGTGATGCTTGGTCCGGATTATGTTTCCTATGAGGATGCTCTGGTCAAGCTTCAGTTGCCGACCCTTGCGGATAGGAGGCATCAACTGACGATGAACTTTGGAAAAAAATGTTTAACTTCTGACCACCACCGGACTATTTTCCCAGACTTTGAAACTCCAGACCAGACCAGACCGAACACAAGGGGAAGACTAGCTAACACTGACAAGCCACGGCTTCTCAACCCCCCATAAACTCAACCGAAAGGTATTTATCTTCGTTTGTGCCTTACTTTATTCGTAATTTTAACTGTCAAAATATCAATCAGTCGTGATTCGTAATTGGTTATGTTGACGATCCGCAGCTAGCAGTTGTAAATGCTATTAAGGAAATAAATGAGTTATTATTATTATTAATAGTTGCGTGTTTGCTGATACCATGGTATCTGTTACCACGGTCTAAAGTCGTTTTTGCAGTTATCGTGGTATCTGATACCACGGTCAAAAGGCGTTTTTGCAGTTATCGTGGTATCTGGCCAGTTATCGTGGTATCAGATATTCAGATACTACGGTCCGACCGTGGTAACTGGCCGTGGTATCTGAAAAGTTATCTCACTTTCATCAGATTTTGTCAAATTGGTGAGAAAGAAGTTTAGCACTTAGTGATGTAACTGGATATCTATTTTTCTTTTGGGATGACTTCGAAAAGTGCAATTTCGGCAATAGTCGTTTTTGCAGAGCACTGTGTATCAGATACCACGATAACTGCAAAAACGACTAATTGCAGATCCAGTTACCGTGGTAACAGATACCATGGTATCAGCGAAAACGCAACTAATAATTTGCACTTCGGAGCGAATTAGTTCCATGATGGATTTGTTATGCTTATGGTTGATTTTTTGGTTGGATGGTGTCCCGCTGTCTTTTCATGGCACTTGCAGCCTCTGGCTCAAGTGCCATATACCGGTCACAATTCCGTCTGTCGGTCTGTCCGAGTTTTTTGTTACACTTTTTCGAGTTAGGGTACTACCAGATGTGCTAGGACAATGAAACTTGGCAGGCATATCAGGGACCCGACCAAACTGACCTGGAAATAATCAGTTTCCCGGTCCGACCATATGCGGGGGAGTGGAGGGCGCTGGAAACTTGAAAATTGAGGACATTTTGTCACACTTTTTCGAGTTAGGGTACTTCCAGATGTGCTAGGACAATGAAACTTGGCAGGCGTATCAGAGACCCGACGAAACTAACCTGGAAATAATCAGTTTCCCGGTCCGACCATATGCGGGGGAGTGGAGGGCGCTGGAAACTTGAAAATGGAGGGCATTTTGTCACACTTTTTCGAGTTAGGGTACTTCCAGATGTGCTAGGATAATGAAACTTGGCAGGCATATCAGGGACCCGACCAAACTAACCTGGAAATAATCAGTTTCCCGGTCTGACCATATGCGGGGGAGTGGAGGGCGCTGGAAACTTGAAAATTAAGGGCATTTTGTCACACTTTTTCGAGTTAGGGTATTTCCAGATGTTCTAGGACCATGAAACTTGGCAGGCGTATCAGAGACCCGACCAAACAAACTTAGAAATAATCAGTTTTCCGATCCGACCATTTCGGGGGGTAGTGGAGGGGAGGGGAATCCGGGAAATTGAGTAGTGTGTAACTTTCGAACGGGTGATAGGATTGTAATGAAACTTAATGACTAGATTATATATCAAGAGTCCTCGTCAGGCTGTTAATCTTCAGGTCCAACGTCGGGGAAGGAAACAAACCTGTAATCCGTAAAACCTGTAAACCTGTAATACAGGTTTGTTTCCTTCCCCGACGTTGAACCTGAAGGGCCGAGACCAAGACCAAGAAGGGCTGAAATATCGCTGATGAAGCATCGTAGCTGACGTATCCTTTGTATAGATTATTTGAATAAATGTTTCAAAATCAGCTTGGGCTCAAGGAATATTTAGTGTCTACAGTACAAAAATAATGTTTTGTGCGATGCAATTCCTTTACCCGCGAAACGGGTATCATCTGAATCAAGCCAGTCGGACTTTGGGATCCCACCAGAACCTCCGATCTTGTTATTTCAGACGGCAACACCTTGTCATTCAAATATCCGCTAGAAACGAAGCTCGTTCGCACATCTAAGCGTCTCCTCCGAATTCTTAGCGATTCGACAGCCATCATTTCGTTTCTATGGTAGTTTATGAGAATCAGGAATAAAGCGAGAAGTATTTCTAAGATATGATGAAAATAGCTAGACTTGATATAAAACGAATCACTGACGCAGGCAAAAAAATACTAAAAGGATGGCGGAACGCCTCTTGACGATGTACCGTCAATTTCTGCAATGAGGAAAATTCCTCGGGAAAAAAAAACCCACAAGATTTGGCAACCAAATATACTAAGATACGAGAAAAATAGTTAGATAGGCTATTAACGGAATCGTTATTGATGAAACCGAAAGAATACTGGAGCACGTCTTGACAACACTTTGGAAACTTCTGTAACCAGGAACTTTCTGACACAAAAAACTAACTTACAAGAAAAAACAAGATAATAATACACGAGGAAAGTCTGGATAGGATATTAATGGAATCGTTGACGTAGGTAAACAGAATACTAAAGGATGTCGGATAGGTCCTTAAGAATCGACGGGATCCCACAAATTTAAAGTTTAACTGAAAAGGGCAGAGATGGGACAGCCTTGTTACCCCTCACTTATTCACTTAAAGAGGCTTGAAGACCCGATGAAAATGAGCTACTTCGTTGCTCCGCTATTCACGAATAATCAGTTTTCAAATAGTGGAATTTCCCTGTCTGATTTGTGTCTGACCTGTGTCGCATGCTTGACGAAAAAGATTTATGAAATTTTTTTGTTCAGGCACTAAGCAGTGTTCACCAAGCTTATCACCTCCCACTGAAAAGCCGCGTTTATGTCCAGATTTAAATTTCCCGCGTCATAGTAGAATTTGCGATGTGGGGACAGCCGTAGATGTTCTAAACCTCACTACGAGAGCAGAAAGTGGAAAATCAAAAAATTTCTTAGTAGAATCCAAATAACTCAGTCTATCCAACTAAATGATACACAAATAAGTTTGCTTTTCAGTTAAACTTTAATATTTTTGGACTTCTTCATGCTGACGATCGAATTTTGTAAATTTCCGAGTCTTCGCCAGACCCCGTTAACATTTGCTATTTATCCACAATCAACCGCTTGAATAATGTACAAAAAAATGTTACCGTTTTGGAGTGTTTGTTACAACTTACGGCCAAACAACTAATCAAATGAGAAAACCAAGCCTGGATTTGGATTCAGCAAGAATGTTTACTCCAATATCTCATCTCTAATCGACTTCAGAAAGGTCTTTTCGGAAGTTTTTTTTATACCAAATTCCTCGTCTTTAGCAGCATTCCCGGTGAGAGCAAAAGAGCTAGTTCAATCCAAATTTCCGGGTTTTGGCAAATTTTGCAAGCTTATCCGTCAAGCAGATAAAGTTAAAAATTCAATTCAGCATTGCTCCTTATCCCAATACCGAATCTCTAATCGACTTCAGATACAACTTTGAGCTTCAACCAAACTTCCAGTTTGGGCCGAATTCGGGGTGAGTCATTTGTCCGGCAAGAAAACTAAGTTTAGATACATATTCATCGGGCCTCCTTACCCCTTAAACGACTATCTCATTAACTTATAAAACATATTTTTACCCTTAATTCTAAACCCGTCTCCTCTGCCTCTAAATATAGGGCTAAAGGACCCTCTACGACCTTGGCATGTACTTTGCCAGTGAATCCTCATACGAAGTTTGAACAACATCTCAGCCCCCCGACACGACAGAAGTGAACAGACTGCCTGCCGCCATGACTAAACCCAATTAACCAAAGGGCTAGGTGCAAGATGTGTCGTCATCAACAAAGAGCTTTCGCTTGTACGGATAAAGGGGTAGGGTAGGGACCACCTTGTTTTCCGAAAAATGGTCGACAATTTTTATTAAATTGTTCACCGGACAGTTGTCGGATGCATTCTGCCTTTTCGACCCAGTAAATGCCGGTTGGGGCTTATGAGAACTAAACTGATCGCATACACTTTTCGTGTATCTTTAGTATGTTCGAGAGCTAAAACAGCATGTCTCCTTACCCTATATACACTATGTCGTTGGGTTTTAAAAAACTTCATGCTAAATTTCTGGGTTCCGGACGATCTACCTATCCGGCGACAAATACTTTTCAATTAAGATTGTATCCCTGCCCCTGAATCTATCTTCTAATCAACTTCAGATTCAACTTTTACTTTTTACAAATTTTCAGGTTTTTGCCGGATTCCGGATGAACTACTTGTCCGGCAAGAAAATAATTCTCTTTGCCCATGAATCGATCTTCTAATCAACTTCAGATTCAACTTTTACTTTTTAAAAAAATTTCTATTTTTGCCGGATTCCAGGTGAAGAAAATAAGTTTCATATTCGGATTCAGCATTCTCCTTACCCCTAAATCGACTATCGCATTAGCTTTTAAAAAATATTTTATTTTGCCCCTTAATCTGAAACCCCTCCCTAAATATACAGCAATGAAGCCCATCCACGAACCCGAACTATCCCTTGACCCAAATAATCCTCACACCAAGTTTCATCAAAATAATTCGTTCCCTTCGAGAGTTATCGTGCCTACAGACAGACGGACAGACGGACAAACTTTTAAAAAGTATAAGGTATCCCTCCACTTATGTTTTGGGATCCCAAAAAGGAAAATTCTTGGAGAAGCAAGGTCAAGCATCAAAAGAACCAACATTAACAGAGAACACGAGCTGTAAGCTCAGATGGCACTTGCATGGGTCAAGATGATTTGATTTATCAAAAGTAAGTTTCGACTTTGCGGTTGAGATGCGCACTCTAAGGGAGCTGGAACTTCATTTGTAAGCAAAACCCTTGAGGCAAAAATGCTAATGGGCTGATGGGCATCATGAAAATGCATATATTGCTTAAAAGATTTTTTTTTACTTTGCGGTCAAGATTGGTGCTTTAAGGAATAATCGGATGTGGGAAGTAGCTATTTCTAAGCAAATGTTGTTGAATCTCTAATATTCCAGCGAAGTTTCATCGCCCTAGCACATCTGGAAGTACCTTAACTCGCGATCACCGGAATCCCAGACCCCCCTCCAACTCCACCCACAATACCCGGAGCCAATCCGGTTCTGTAAATAATTAATCCAGATCATCTGTTTGTTATTCCCACGAAGTTCGATCCCGATCACACCAGTCTAAGCGGGTCAAGTATTTTCCGCCCCACCCACCCCAACAATTGTCGGATTCAGTCCGGAAATGAAAAAGATCACCAGAGAGAAATGTCCTCTGTTCAGTTATTAAATTTCACTCGGGTCCGATCACCCGTTCCAAAGTTACGCATGACTCAATATTCCGGAATCCCCTCCCTCAACTCCCCCCAAGATTATCATATCGAGGATTTTTTTTTTATTCCAAGTCAGTTTGACTGGGTCCCTGATATGCCTGCCAACTTTTGTCGTGAAAATCCCAAAAAACGGAATTCTGGTAAACCCCCTCCCCCACCCCCACCCCCTCAAGTGTCCGGATCCAGTCAAATTGTGTAAAAGATTTACATGGAGCAGATGTTTGTTCTTCCCAGCAAGTTTCACTCCGATCCCTCCATTCTAACCGTTTCTCGAGATTTCCGGTCCCCCCCCCCAACTCCCCCACGGTGACCGTAGCCAATCCGATTCAGTAAATGATTTACCTAGAGCTTCTATTTGTTCTTCCCACAAAGTTCCATCCCGATCTCTCCATTCTAAGCAGGTAACGTATTTCCCCCCCCCCCCCCCCCCAATAGTTGCCGGATCCGGTCCTGATATGAAAAAGATCACCCGAGAAATGTCCTCTGTTCAATCCTTAAATTTCACTCGAATCCGATCACCCGTTTCCAAAGTTACGCATGACTGAATAACCCGGATTCCCCTCCCTCCATTCCCCCACCATTACCAGATCGACAAAAATTTTATTTTTAAGTCAGTTTGATCGGGTCCCTGATGTGCCTGCCAAGTTTCGAAAATCCCCAAAACCGCCATCACCGGAATTCCGGGACCCCCCCCCCCCCTAAGTGTCCGGATCCAGTACAATTGTCTAAACGATTTATCTAGAGCAGATGCTTGTTCTTCCCAGCAAGTTTCACTCTGATCCCTCCATTCTAACCATTTCTTGAAATTTCCGTTGTATACATTATTTGAATAAACTGTAGACACTCCTGAGTCTATAGTCTAAGGCATTTTGCCCGAGTGCTGCAAGAGACTATTTTTAGCAAGTATTCTCTTCCACTATCACAGTGACAAAGTGTTGTCCTTAGAGATAAAAAGATCGAATTACTTGGAATCTCAAACTGGGGTGAAATCCAACAAACATTCCACTTTTCGGATCCCATCGAAACCTTTGGTCTTGTCTTTACTTTAGAGTGCGTGTCTACCCGATGAAAAATTCATCTCAAAATAGTAGTATGAAGTTGTACGAAGAAGTAGCATGCAGTACGAACTGATGCTACTGTGAACACTGTGTGTTGGCTTTCTGTCTCTTTACAGTATTCACATTAATGTTAATAGTTAATAGTAATTGCACACAAGACTAGAAGACGATTGTTCTATATTGGTTCTAAGGACTAATACATGTATAGGTGGCGAACGTAGACACTGGACTAACTAACAAAACGGCTCACACTCCGGACTAGTAGTTCGACCCTGCTCCTCTACCCCCAGATGTTGACCGGAACAGGACACATTAGTCCGTCGAGCCTGTCCTAAATTGTGGCCAATAATGAAACACTCTTTCTAAAGAAAGAAACCTTTTCTAAGGGCACTAGGATTTCAAATGGCACTAAACAAAGACATACTTTACACTACTACATGCTTCTATGTCAGGGCTACCGTGTTATTGCATTCTACTGCATGTTACTATTAGTAAGACTGGAAGCTACTATAGCAAAACAGTATGCTACTAGATACTACTGCTTAAGTAGTTTACAATAGAGACATTGATGCCCTCGACTGTTCAGCGGCGGCTCACGAAATTCCCGCCGAAACTGATACATCTCCCATACCAGCAAAGGCTTGAAAGACTTAAACTCTCTACGCTGGCATACCGTTTCCACGGGGGGGGGGGGACCTCATTGAGACATACAAGCGATGCCACGGTATGTACGAAAACGTCGAAGCTGACGACATCCTCAACTTCAACTTCAATAACTTACGCGGTCATAGCCTCAAACTCACCGCAGAGAGGTTCTGCAAAGACATTGGTCGGTGGAGTTTCAAAAACCGCGTGCCACCCCATTGGAATGAACTTTCCGAAGAAACAGCAAACTCTCGATCAATAAGCCAATTCAAGAAAGAAATTGATGGAATGTTTCTTTCCCAAATGTACGACCCTAAATGTTTCAAAAGAACTTTGTAGAGGCTTTGTGGCCTTTTTTTGCAATATATTATTATATTATTATTATTAAGATTGGCCCAGTCTGAGGCACAATGTTAACTCTAGTAAAGAATCTAATTGTCGACTGCCAGAACTTGATCGATAGTTTTGCTTACCGCACCAACTGCAAACACACAGAAACCCATCTGTAGTTCGCCAAAGACTTGAAAAGATCAAAAAAGAGAAAAATTGACTGAAAAACAAGCAACACTGATCAGTGAACTTTCATTTTCACAGGATGTCCAGATGTGGCCACTGGTGAAACTCTTCGGCAGCTCTTCCAGACAGACTACTTCAGGGTGATGGTCACTGACGATGTCTACACCGTCGAAGTCTGTGGCGCCCTAAAGGTATGACGTTCAGAAACTCGTCGGCAATATTGCGCCGATGGTCGGATGGTCGGGCGGGTTGGCGAATTAATAATAGTAACAGTAATAGTAAGAGTAACTTTGTTAAAGGGGGGCAACAGTCAAATAAATCCTTGTTATACGATCACTCTCTGTCGACACGATTTTTTGTTATACGAAAATGTACTTTAAATTCTTATGTTTGAACCACTGTCTTGATAGATAAAATAGAAGCATAGGTTCACCGTGTACAGAGTTGATTTGGAAGACACCTAGCGTCGGTGGGCCAATTCTGGCTGCAAGTTAGGCTTCAGCACAAAATTTCGCACAAGAGAGCATGGTAATTCATTTTTGCCATTTTAGACACCGCATAGTTCGATTCGGAGCGAATCTGGAGACAGTGAGCGTGTTCCACCCTTCTAACAATAGTAACTATTAGTTAGTATTTTCATTCCAACCTCGTAAAAAGTTACACTGTAAAAAGTTTCTCCGTATAAAGATTAAAGTTAACTGCAGTATTTGCTACTCGAATTCATCTTGTCTCTATTTGGTATTAATCTTATCTGCGTAGAGATAAGGATAATCCGAGTAGCAAATATTGCAGTTAACTTTAATCTTTATTTGGAAAAACTTTTTACAGTGTACTACGCTGACCGTTCCAGCCTTCCCGAAATAGGAACTAACTATTTGCTTACAATGCTCGGGAGCGTACTAAGCGTGGGAACTACGCATCTCTGTAACGTGATCGGTCGGATTCGCCCGTGGTATGATATTCTGTTGGAAAAAAGAAGAATCGTTCCAGCCTTGACGGCAAAAAGCCAGAATTCTTGACGTCATGCGATAGTAACTACGGAAGTAGGGTGGAAGACGCTCAGGTTGGTAACAATCCTAGCGTATTTGGAGATGGAATAGTTCCATTCTAATGGAGCGCTATGTTATCGTGTTGTAAATTCTGGCCAATTCTGGCTGCAAGCTCGTATTCAGCACCAAATTTCGCACAAGACAGGATGTTAATTCATTCTTACCATTTTGGACATCGAATAGTTTGAATCGGAGTGAATCTGGGGCCAGGATAGTAACAATCGGAGCGTGTTTGGAGACGGAATAGTTCCATTCTAATGGAGCGCTATGCTATCGTGTTGTACAACTGATACAGTAGAGGTATGCTTATGTGAACGTTTGTTGACATCGGACTTTGCCATTTTCACGCACTTGCTGTGTCTAAAGCTAACTACCAGTTAGCCAAAGTAGGTAAATATAGACATCTGAAAACACCTGAGTAGGTATTTTGGATTTTCATTCTACCATTTAGCTCAAAACTGCACTGTTCACATAAACATACTTCTACTGTACTAAGGAATAAATAACTTGTAAGAGTACATTGAGATGGTATAATTTTTCATATATTCAAATAATGTATACAACGGATACGTCAGCTACGATGCTTCATCATCATCGACATCGATAAACCGGCAAGGTTCCTCGTCAGGCTGTCAATCTTCAGTGTCAACGTCGGGGAAGGAAACAAACCTGTAATAAATAAATGAAGCTTCTACCGACTGTAAATATCTTATTCGGGCAGATTACTTTCAAATACTACTGTAGGGAAAAAACTAGCTCTGAGATTTATTATTATTTATTGAGATTAATTTTTCGTTTTAGAACATCGTTGCCTGCGCCGCTGGCTTCTCCGATGGCTTGGGATATGGCGACAATACAAAAGCCGCCGTTATTCGCATTGGTTTGATGGAGATGGTCAAATTCGCCGAAGTCTTCTATCCAGGCACAAAGTTGGCAACTTTCTTTGAAAGCTGTGGTGTAGCAGATCTGATCACGACCTGTTACGGAGGAAGGAACAGGAGGGTGTCTGAAGCCTTTGTCAAGACTGGAAAGGTAATGTGATGTTTTACTGACTGGGTTAAGGACGTTACCAGAGCCTCGTTTTTGAGCGTGTTCCACCCTCGTACCAATAGTAACTATTAGTTACTAAATCCGTTCCAACCTCACGAAAAGTTACTACGCTGACCGTTCCAGCCTTCTCGAAATAGTAACTAATAGTAACTATTTGCTTAACAAAATGAATACAAAAAAATAACAGCAGTAGAAAGCAATTTGCTTTCTACTGCTGTTATTTTTTGGAAAATTGGTTGGAAAATTGGTTGGAAAATTGAGTTATTGTAAGTTTTAAAGTCCATGGGAATATTGTGGCCGGTTTATCCGTCACGGCCGGTTACTGGTCACTGTACCCTGCAAGTAAAAAAGCCAAGGTAGTGGAACAGTTTAAAAAGTGCTCAAATACTGTAAGCATACCTCTACAGTACCTGCCCTGTACTGTGTACCACAAGCGTAGTAACCACGAATCTCTGTCACGTGATTGGTCGGATTCACCCGTGGCATGATATTCCGCTGGAAAATAGAAAAATCGTTCCAGCCTTGACTGCAAAAAGCCAGAATTCGTGACGTCATGCGTGGTAACTACGGTAAGTAGGATGGACCACGCTCTTTGTTGCACGCTGCCAGGGTTGCACATCAAAAATATTTAGAGAGTGACTTTTGGCCCAAAACAGAGAGTGAATTGGGAGTAAAATCTATTTTCATGAAATGTTCACTTTAGGTCGGAATCGCCTCTGTAAAAACGACAAATCTTAATTTTATTTTCATGAAAAAACTTGAAATAGTTACTTCTGCAGGTCGGAATCCCTGCTGCAAAAATTACACATTTGGTCATTTTTTGGAATAGAGTGAGTTTTAGGTCGGAATCCCTGCTGCAAAAATTACACATTTGGTCATTTTTTGAAATAAAGTGATTTTACGTAGGACATGAGTGACAAAAACAAAATAGAGTGACAGTTCACACTATCGTGCGACATGTGGCAACCCTGCGCGCTGCATGTCCACTTCTCGGCCGCTTCTGCTAAATGGCGTTTTTGCACTGCACTGCTTTCGAGGAAGACGGCATCGCTTCTCGAGTATCGTTGACTTGCTTATCGACCAAGTTCGTGCTTCCCTGCAAGCTGCTGCTTCATGGTCCATTTACACACTGCGTAAAATCCGAGCGTATTTTGAAATCCGCGCGTATTTTACTCACGTTTTGAGCTTGAAAACATTTCTAGCAATACGGACGTATTTGAGAAATAGGTCCGTTTTGTATCGAAATACGTCCGTATTGCTAGAAATCTTTTCAAGCTCAAAACGTGCGTAAAATACGCACGGATTTCAAAATACGCTCGGATTTTACGCAGTGTGTAAATGACCATCATTGGAGAAGAAATCTTGCAGGCAGTGAAACATACAAGAGCTACGAGCCCATATGGCACTTGTTACGAACGTGCACATGCGTGAACGTTCAAATTTGTGAACACAATGAGCAGGGTTTTGCAGCTCTTTCGTATTTCGTTGGAACCTATACTTAAGCTTGTCTTGGAAGTAACCGAACTAGCAAAACCGGGATTGCTACCTTTTGCCTAGTGACTACTTTCCCGGACTCACGTAACTCACCTCAGTGTTACCGGATCCAGTCTGAATTGAAAATGAAACGTGCGAGACAATAGGTCATTGTATATCTCATCAAGATCCAATCACCCGTTCGTAAGTTAAAAATTCCTCACTTCCTATTTTTTTTCGGATTCCCCCACCCTCCACTCCCCCCTCCAGATGGTCGTATCGGGGAAGTGACTATTTCTAAAAAATTAATCTGGTCCGGTCCATCTCGAACACTCGACTATAAGCCTTCCCAAGATTTCCGGTTCCCCCCTTCAACTCCTCGCACTGCCACCGGATCCGGTCCGGATTTAAAATGGGGAATCTGAGACACGAAAACTTTCTATATATGTTTCATTAAAATCCGATCACCCGTTTGTAAGTTAAAAATATCTCACTTTTCCGGACTCCCCCTTCCTCCACCCCCCTCCGAGATGATAGGATCGAGAAACGACTATTCTCAAGTCATACTGTTTGGGTCCCTGACACGTCTGCCAAGTTTCATCGTCCTAGCACATCAGGAAGTACAAAACTCAGGGGATCACTAGAAATCCGACCCCCCCCCCCCCCCAAATCCCAGATAGTGACCGGATGCGGTCCGGTTAAGTCAATGACTTATCTAGGACTCATGCTCATTATTCCCACCAAGTTTCATCCCAATCCCTCCACTCCAAGCGTTTCCCAAGATTTCTGCCCCCCCCCCCCCCCACCTCCCCCCAGAGCAGAATGGACCGATTACTATACTGCCGAATTCGCGAGCCCAAGTGCTACGCTTGAAGCTAAATACGAAAATGAACTCAACTGTATGCTATCTGCTCCAAGTGCGGGTCCCGGATTTGTTACTACTAGACATACGGTTTGGGCAGGTATACAAAAGCTGAAAAAGAAGCATTCAAGAGGGGAAGATAAAATATCTGGAATGAATCTTTTGCACGCTAGTGAAAATTTGCTAGTACATCTTTCTCTTCTGTACCAGATTATTTTTAATTGTGGGCTAGTTCCAGATATTTTTTCTACCGGAATTGTCACCCCGATTTTAAAGAAAGGAAAAGAACCTGGTCAATGTAATTCTTACCGGCCGATCTCGGTTGCTCCGGTTTTATGTAAGCTTTTCGAGCTTCTAATAATTGATGATATTAATCGTGCTTGTACTACCCCTGATAATCAGTTCGGGTTTAAAGCCGGGATTAGTCGTGAACATGTCCATCGTCTTTTAGCTAACGTCCTTTATGACTGCGATAAGCGTGGTGAGAAGCTAGTCCTAGCCGGCCATGATGTCAGCAGGGCATTCGACTCCGGTATACACGCCCATCTGCTGCTGTGTGTCTTCAAGCGGGGACTCGAGAAGTCCATTGTATTACCTCTCAGGAATTTGTATAGTAAGCTCAAAGTTAAAGTTAAAGTTCCGTCAGCACTTGGGCCTGTTGTTTCTGATGCTGTTGTGCCAGTCCGTAAGGGAATCCGTCAAGGGGCGATCACTTCTCCGCCAGTTTACAAGAACAGTATAATTGAGGCGCAAGAAGTAGTGTGTATTTGTTGTATTTTTCGTGGTTTAGATATTTCTTTAGTAAATTATGCGGATGATATTTTGAATCTGAGCCGGTACGTTAAGCCGATTGAAGAAAATTTTGCCGCCCTTTCAGAGTCTTATTCTAACATAGGTCTAACTTTCAATGAAAGTAAAAGCGAGGTGCTTATCTTTAATGGGGAAAAGGAAGCTGATAATATTTCTGTTAAGCTTGGCAGCCAGTATATTGTCCCTACAGGTTGCCTCACATATCTTGGTCTGCCTTTCCACTCAGACCTAAAATCGACAAGGCTTGGTCTAGTCACCGACTTTTCAGAAAAAGTACGGAAGTGTTACGGTACCCTAGTTTCTTGTAAGTGCGTGTATAACCGACATATTCTGGCACGTCTCTACAGTGCTGTGGCTCTGCCACACGTTATAGCTTTGGCACCACTCTGGCATATAATGCTACAATCCCAACGTCAGAATATTAGATCTTATTATTATCGGTACGCCAAGTATCTGTTGAGTCTCCCCCCATGGGCAAAGAATACAAAAATCAGTACAAAATACCATCTTGCCGATCCTGTGACTGCGATTGAGGCAAGAATAAAGAAGTTTGAAAGTTCATTAAACAGATCCCACGGTTTATACAACTCATTTACGTGCTAATGTTCGTATCCTCTTAGATTGTTGTTATGTTAAAATGTTGTATTGCGTGTTGTTGTTGTTTTTTTCTCTTCTTTTCTATTTTGTTTACTCCGTCTAGGTCCCCTCGGGCCAATTTTGATGGGAAATACATTTTTTCATTCATTCATTCAGAGTCACCGGATCCGGTTCAGATTTTAATCGCACCGCCTGGGGCACGAGCTCTTTCCAAATATCAAGTTTCATTAAGATCCGATCACCCGTTGGAAAATTATAAATTCCAAAATATTCCGGATTCCCCATCCCTCCGCTCCCCCCACGATGTTCGGATCGGGAAAGTGACTATTTCCAACTTAATCATTTGGGTTCCCTGATATGCATGCCAAGTTTCATCGTCCTAGCTTATGTGGAAGTACCCGAACTAGCAAAACCAGGACCGACAGACCGACGGACGGACAGAAATTGCGATCGCTATATGGCACTTGGCCGAAGGGCAAGTGCCATAAAAACGCATCTTGTGCAGAAGCAAAGAAGTGCTGCAGCAGCGATGCGGCAGCACTATTGCAACAAAAACGAGGCTCAGCCGAGGGTGCAGTAGAGTCACGATTCTTTGAATGAATGAATGAATGCTTTATTTTACCAAAATAGCGTTAGCTAGCGCAGGCATCTTAATAGATAAATAAACAGGTCTCTCTTTATTATAGTGTTATGTAGTATCTGTCAAAGGGGTTTGGTAAACCTCTTAACAAGTGTAAACTTCTGGAGGGTTTTGTAGTTCCTAGTATTTTTTCCAATAAACCCCATATATAACCTAGAAAAATCAAATCTAATCATAAATAAAACTACACTAAATATTTCAACGCGAATTTGCGTAACTAAAATAATACATAAAGGTTAAAGTAAAACGCATCAGCATTCGTCAGTTAGCGATAACCACTTCCCGAAAATTTGGGTGACATGACTTTTGTTTCAAGCCCGTAGAAGAAGTAAATGCTTTTCATTGATTTTGAATTTTAGTCGTTATAATTATTGTAAAAAGTGAAGGAGAAAATTTGAGTGAAAAGGTTCAGTTAAGATTAGATTGAAGAGAGGGAAAAGTAGGTGCTTTTTCCAGTTCTGTAAATTTCCAGCGTCAGGAAAGGGTCAAGTAATGAATGGCACGAATAAGCCGTCAGGTTTTCTCGGACGAATTTTCTACACTTTCATCATCAAGTTGAAAAAATCTCAACTTTTCCGTATGGCATTGAAGGT
Organism: Branchinecta sandiegonensis; assembly: GCA_030848855.1. Lineage (NCBI taxonomy): Eukaryota > Metazoa > Arthropoda > Branchiopoda > Anostraca > Branchinectidae > Branchinecta > Branchinecta sandiegonensis. The sequence goes on from JAUPMV010000012.1 coordinate 2,281,492, forward strand.
GGTGGTAAATTTCCTGGCGGGAATTCAAGGCCGCATCAGCCGTGAACCCTGGCCGAAACTCGCCCAACAAGGAGTACCTCAACGGCAGCTAAGAAAGCTCAGCTAACGAACCCGCCCGCTCATAGCAGTGAACGATATTTGAACTCATTTGTGTCTTATTTTATCCACGATTTTAATGTGAATTAACCAAATTGTAATTTGACAATCCCCTGCATTTTGTATTATCAGAATTTTGGAAATAAATGAATTGTAAGAGTAATCGTCTGTCCGGGGCATACTAATAATAATAATAATAATGCTTGTTTATTGAGCCAAAAGGCCATACAAGATTTTATACACTTCACAAATAAACTATTACGCCTCTAGAAGTACTATGCTACGTAAACTAAGCTAAACTTTCATTCCTGAGAGTAAATCCTTTAGTCACATATTTACAAACATCTACGATACATTCGGGGTTCGTAGATTTCAGGATACGGGGAAGCAATACCAGCCCACCCCCAACAAATGTTACTCTCAAATGCGAAAGCTCTTGGCACTCTAAGAGGAAGTGGTTCAAATCCTCCTCCTGCAGCTTGCAAAGAGGGCAAAGGTAAGTCTCTCCCGTGCCAGCTTTCCTCCTATTGAAAAGTTCATTTTTACTGAGGATATGCAGACTGTTATAATTCAATTTAAGTGTATTGAGCGGGATATGAGTTGATTTTTTATTTATTTATAGAGTATCGAAGAGCTGGAGAAAGAGATGCTCAACGGACAGGCGCTGCAGGGACCTCAGACAGCGGAGGAGGTAAACTTCATGCTCAAAAACAGGGATATGGAAAACAAGTAAGTGGAGAAATGTTTATCAATCAATCAATCAATAATTTTATTAACCCTTATAAAAATGGCACAGAACATGCCCATACGGAGTATACGAAAAACAACAAAGGAAAGAAAAAGATCAGACTAAATTAAACGAAATGACTATACAAACGCACTATAATACGGATGGCACCTGTCTAGAGAAGAGTCAAACTCGGCACGGCGGCAGCCACAAAGGGATCAGTAACGCTGTAAAGCTGCGTAATTTTGCGGTTACGAGCCCATGGGGGAAGGCCGAGTAGGTGCTTAGCATACTTGTAGAACAATTTGTCCTTAAATCAGTCGCGCTAAATAACTTCCAAAAAGGAGATAGGGCTATAATGTGGGGGATTGTGTAAGCGTTGTGTAAGCGTCGCTAATGATTTCTCTGGTGTACGGCCGATCACAGTTACATCAATTTTCAGCAGAATTTACGAAAGTTTTGTTGCCACATGGCTTAAAGAATATCTTTTAAAAGTAACTGATCGAAAGCAGTTTGGTAACATTCCTAAGTGTTCGACAGTCCATTACCTAGTTAATTTGATTGATTTTATTTTAAAACATCTCGATGAACCTGGCAAATGGATAAATTTAATTGCAATTGATTTTAAAAAGGCATTTGACCTTGTTGACCATGAAATTCTTTTAGAAAAAATGGCGGAAAAAAATATACCCGATTTTATCGTCAAAATCATCAAGAGCTTCTTGACAAATAGAGAGCAAACTGTAAAGTATAAAGGCCATTTTTCTACTTCTTTACCAATTTTTGTGGAGTTCCACAAGGAACTGTGATCGGTCCGCTGTGCTTCCTCCTCATGATAAACGAAATTGCTGCTGGGTTGGAGGACAGATGGAAATACGTTGACGATTTGTCCTTAGCAGAAGTCGTATCTGAGGATCTGAAAAGTAACGCTGCCGGTTTCATCGACCAGGTTACCTCAGAGGCGACTGAAATGAATATGGTCGTGAATAAAGATAAGTGCTCGGTTACAACCTTTTCTTTTCTTAGAAAAACTCGGCCGTCTTTCGAGCCTCCTATCGACCCTGGGCTCATCAGTGATAAAATAACGCTATTAGGTGTAGTGATCTCTTCTGACCTTTCGTGGCATGAAAATACAAAGACAGTTGTAAAGAAAGCTAACAGCGCAATTCAAATGCTAAAAACACTGAAAAAGTTTCGGGTTCCTAAGGACAAGCTAAAGCTAATGTTTTGCTCTTTCATTCGACCCTTAGTCGAATATGCTTGTCCAGTTTGGCACTTTGCTCTTACCCAAGGTGAAACTGATAAAATAGAGCGAGTTCAGAAGAGATCGCTGCAAATTATCTATGGCGGTTCCCCCCTACCATACTCTTTTTACCTCAAAGAATTTAAAATTGAATCCCTTTCTTCCCGCCGCGAAAAACTATGCCGAAACTTTGGCTCCTCCCTTCTCCAGCACCCCATATACCGTTCATTCCTTCCCCCACCCTTTGTTCCTGTAAGATCTCGTCCCCCCCGAGAAGTGGCTGAAAAGGTTCCCAAACTGACCCCAATCTACTGTAACACTATGCGCTACAGTAGAAGCTTTGTGCCGAGCTTCGTAAAGCAGTACAATGCTCTTTAGCACTTTTCTGCCTTGTTGGTTTTTTTTTTTTTTAAATTATCTGTTGACAAGTTATTTTATCTTTACTTATGACTACAAAAACATCGTATTTGGGCTCTGCCCACGAGAGATATGTTTTGCTTTATTATTAAATAAATTGAAAAAAAAAAATTGAAAATTGTAAAGTCTAGCCAAAATATGTCTACTATAACGGATTTTAGCACTCACTAATAGGACGTAAGCTGCTCTAGCCTTCGCGCCGAAATGTCCGAGTAGTCCAGCACGGGTACTTTTCAGGTCGGTACCAAGTGGTAGACCGAGATCAGTTAGGGACGACGAAAGCTGGATACTGAAATCACCCAAAGAAACTGTAGCGCTATCGGAACCTTGTCGATTACGAGTAAACTTGATGCATTCACTCTTACTCGGATTGAATTTCAAACCTCTGTCGAAGCCAGGGTTTTACTCAGATTAAAGATAAGTACTAGATGTCTGGCATCACATGCGCATCGTGCCATTCTACCTGACGTTGAGACCATAGCAAATAGTAGGCCCAATACGCGACACAGACAGAGGGACGGTGCTTCCCAAAAACTAGAAAGACCACCCATAAACTCGATTGAACGTTACCTGAAATCCTTTGTACCTTATTTCACCCAATATTTTAATTCTAGTTAAGTCAAATTATATTTTTATGTTGTACGTATAGATGAAATGTCTACTAATGCAATTGTCATGTGTTATTTGCGTGAATGACGATCCGGTGCTAGCGTGTGTAATACAGGCTATCAAGGAAATAAAGTACATTATAGACATTCATTCAGCCCAAGCTGACTGCGAATCAAATTTGACGATGCAGAACGGGTACGTACAAAAAATGATACATAAAAGTGTAGCTGACGTATCCGTTTTGCATTGTCAAATATTTATCGGTACTGTACCACGGAACAAAAACCGCAAAAGCTGTGACTTTGAATATCGCAAAAACTTCGGCTTACTAAACCGTGACGGGGCATATATGTTTTCAGATTAGTGCAAACGTTACTGCGACGGGTAGCATATCTCGTTGGAGTCCCTGCCGTCCCTGCTAATTCAAAATCAAGTCTGACCAATTGGAATTATTGGGTCTTTAATGCAGGACTCCAGTTCCAGTTATGGGGGTACCATAGCCTCGTTTTTGTTGCAATAGTTCTGCCGCATCGTTTCTGCAGCACTTCTTTGCTTCTGCACAAGATGCGTTTTTGGATTCGCTGCCTGCAAGATTTCTTCTCGATTGAAGCGTCACCCGAAGCACGGACTTGAGGCGTATTCTCGCCGTTCTCCGAGGACTCCTCGGGGAATCGAAGGGAACGGCGAGAATAGAGGGAGTCACTCCACGCCGACTCCGCATACGGGAAACAATGAGAAAACGGGGAATGCTTCCAAAATGGATTTTGTTCGAAAAAAATATCCAGTTGACGAAATTAGTCTGGATCCACACCAGCAAAAACTGATTCCCCACCGAATCTAAAAGGGAGTCTTTTTTGATGATGGTAATGATAATAGTAGTATTCCCCGTCCGTGGGGACGCGAGAATACGGGGAGTGAGTCCCCGGGAAAAACAAAAATGCGGGGACTCCTCAAGTGGAGTCCTCGGGGAACGGCGAGAATACGCCTTTGGTCGGTGAACAAGTCCGCGATTCTCGAGAAGCGCTGCCGTCTTCCTCGGAAGCACTGCAGTGCAAAAACGCCATTTAGCAAAAGCTGCCGAGAAGTGGGCGTGCAGCGTGCAACAAAAACGAGGCTCATCAATCAGTCAATGTGTGAAGCAGTAATTTGTTCTAAAACCGAAGCCGCGCGCAGCCGATAATTCGTTTTTCCTCATTCAAAAAAAAAAGGTATAATTTAAGTTTATCTTAACAGTCATACACAACATTTGTCCAATAATTAGTAAGTAATTTCTTTAATAAGGAAACTATTATAGCGATTTGTTTTTCATCATTACAAAAAAGGTATAATTTAAGTTTACCGTAACAGTCATACACAGCATTTGTCCAGTAATTAATAGCTAATGTCTTTAATAAGGAAAATGTTATAGCGATAAGGGCCGGTAGCCTACACGCACTGACGATTCAGTTGAACGTCGGAGTTGTCAGATTTACCAGCATCTCATACAGTTTTCTGGAAATTCACTAACTCGACCTCGACTGTCAAAACCAACGGGGGAAAATCGGGACGGACTGAAGCCGCGACTCCGCAAACCCGCGCTATACCAGACAGGCGGAATCCTATATTTTTATGTTTTTACTCGTTTAGGCATTACTGTCACTTACAGTGGAGGTATGCTTATTTGAACACTTTTTTAAGTGTTTCACTACCTTGGCTTTGTTACTTACATATAAAAAAGTAAAATGGAAAAGAAAAAGAAAAAACTTGATATCAGCTAACAGCGAACTATTTCAGGGTTATCCTGGCACAAACTTGAAGTAGAAATTCAATTTACTTTCTTTGAGTTTGGATTTACTAAAAAGGTCCTTCCTCTTTTGAAGGCATCTGCAGGTTCGGACCGCCATCTTTTCCATTGAAGGTGCGTGCCTCGTGGCAAACTTTTCAAATTATAAAAAGCAAACTAGGAGCGCGTTCCACCCTCGTACCAATACTAAGTATTACTTACTAAATCCGTTCCAACATCACGAAAAGTTACTACGCTGACCGTTCCAAATAGTAACTAATAGTAACTATTTGCTTACCGCGCTCGGGAGCGTGGTAAGCGTAGTAACCACGAATCTCTGTCACGTGATTGGTCGGATTCACCCTTGGCATGATATTCCACTGGAAAATAGAAAAAATCGTTCCAGCCTTGACGACAAAAAGGCAGAATTTGTGACGTCATGCGTAGTAACTACGGTAAGAAGGATGGAACACGCTCTAGATGTCAGTTGAGTCACTTCCAGCCGCGAATTAGCAAAATATTCAAAATGTGACAAAAGCGTGAGTGGTTATTACAAGTGTTCATAGTAAAAATGCCTGTTTGTGTTTTAGTCCCAAAACGTAAGTGGAGGGATACTTATGACATCGCAAAAGTTGTTTGTCTGTCTGTCCGTCTGTCCGCACGATAACTCTCGGAGGGATTGAGATATTTTGATGAAACTTGGTGGGAGGTGTTGCCCTATATTTGAGGGTGGAGGAGGGGATTCAAATTAAGTGACAAACAACATATTTTTAGACAGCTAATGTGATTGTTGATTATGGGGTAAGAGGACATGCTGAGCTCGATGGTGAAAACCATTTTCTTGTCGGACAAGTAGTGCGTCCGGAATCCGGCAAAAACTGGAAAGTTGGTTAAAGTAAAAGTTTCATTTGAAGTTTATTAAATGATCGATTAAGGGGTAAAGAGACATGCTGAACACGATGGTGAAAACCATTTTCTTGTCGGACAAGTAGTTCGGCCGGAATCCGGCGAAAACCGGAAAGTTGGTTAAAAGTAAAAGTTTCATTTGAAGTTGGTTAAATGTTCGATTTAAGGGTAAAAAGGCATGCTGTACACGATCATGAAAACCATTTTCTCACCGGACAACTAGTTCGCCAGGAATCCGGCCAAAACCGGAAAGTTTGTTTAAGTCAAAGTTTTATTTAAAGTTGATTAGATGTTCTTTATAGGGATAAAGAGATCCGCTGGATTCATTTCTGAATTTTCTTTTTTTTTGCTGGACTAGTAGTTCGCTCGGAATTCGGGCGAAACCGGAAATTTGGCAGAAGTAAAGCAGAAAGTTTCGGTCAGTATCGTCAAAATAGATATGGCTTATAGAGGTATATCTGAACACGGTTTTCTCTGATGATTAGTCTGGCGAAGACAAGACCTAATTGTCTTGATCAATTATTAGATTTTTGGGATCGCATCGAAACCTTTGGATTTGTTTTCTTCGGCGATCGTTCACTGTTAGCAGACGTTCGCATAAGCATACTTCTACTGTACTCCCTTCTTCCTCATCTGTTTTCGTATTTACTTCGTCTAATAGATATGTTGCGTGTATGGGTATGGCAGCCTGCCATATACGGAATCCACTCAACCCGGAATCCGGATCCGACGCCCCGGACTTCCAAGCGTTTTGACCTGCTTCACCTTCAAGGTCTAGCGTGGTGAAAAAAAAAATGTGGAATCTGGATGCCTGCTCCTTAACTGCTCATTTGTTCGTCAAGAGAAAATGAACTATAGGCGTATTCTCGCCGTTCCCCGAGGACTCCTCGGGGAATCGAAGGGAACGGCGAGAATAGAGGGAGTCACTCCACGCGGACTCCGCGTACAGAAACAGCGAGAATACGGGGAATGCTTATAAAATGGATTTTGGTTGAAAAATGAATATGCAGCTGAAAAAATTAGTCTAGATCCACTTTATTTTTGGTTTTGTTTATTCTGATTCTTTTTAATTAATTTTACATAGCACCTACAACAGCAAAAATTGATTCCCCTCCGAATTTGAAAGGGAGTCCTTTTTGATTATGGTGATGATAATCGGAGCATTCCCCGTCCGTGGGGACTCGCGAGAATACGGGGAGTGAGTCCCCGGGACAAACAAAAACGCGGGGACTCCTCAAGTGGAGTCCTCAGGGAACGGCGAGAATACGCCTTATGGCCCGCTAGATAGCGCCACCTGTTCCGTAAAAATTTCACAGATTTCAGGATCGTACTTATATAATACTACTTCGGATGAGAATATCCGTCTCACCTCTCTTGCAGTGTATCCTTGCTCCGACTGCAAAAGTCTTGACCCTAGTGAGCTCTATCAGTTCAGTTCAATTTCTATACAATTTATTATTAAAACCGATACAACGGTCAAGCCGATTTGGTGGTTCTCGCCCATATTCATTCATTCATTTATTCATACTACACAAACTACAGAACATAAATATAAGGCAAGAAACAAGACCCCCTGAAGCTATCATGTTGGTGATATAACGCTAATTATATTAGAAAAAGATAATTCTACACTAGTTTAGATCAAAGTCTTGTCAAACATACCACACAATATTCAAATCTGCGTACAATTAATGATGCAGAGTTAAAAAGGTTGACAAAGGCGGGAACAAAACTTCTCAGGTAACGAGTCGTTGCGTGTTTAAATGGCTGCAATTTGGGTATTGGCTGGGCTACCACTCTGTCAGGCCGTAATCTCGCCGCTGATTATCTGGGGGTAAATATCACGTTGTGCTGGTGTATTCAAGACTGACAAGACAAAGCGGCTTCGAGAGCAGAGATGGGCGAATCCGATGAAAGGATTCGAATCCGAATCCAGGGCTGGGTACGAATCCGAATCCGGACCCACCGTTTAATACAGAGGATTCGAATCCGACCTTTTACATGACTATACCAAACAAATTTGGCGTGAGCCATGATCAGTTTTTGGCGAATAAAAAGATTTATCTATCTATCTATCTATCTATCTTAACAAAAATCAAATCATGTGCATAGGTTATAGTTTACAAATCAGAGGTGACAAGAAGCACTATTATATAAGGTAATTAGATAACGTGACAGATTGCTGAGGGTGGTTGGTGTTGCAGACCAAAAGTTGGATTGTCGAAGCACACTGTACAAATTGGAAAATGGAACTGGAAGACTAGAAATTTGAGGGATTCGTATGATTGAGGGTTTGGAACCCGAGTCGAATCAGAATCCAGCCTGACAAGCAGAAGATTAGAATCCGAATTCAAATCCGGCAAAGGACGAATCCCGGGCTCGGATTCGCCAATCTCTGCCCGAGAGCCCCAACCTGTGTTTACGGAATTTAAGTTCGAACTTTTCAGGTTTCCCCTATTCACGGCAGTCAACCAAATCTGCCGCCGTGAGATTCCACCTCAAGCCCTCATTGATTGCATCCGAGTCCATCCAGAGCACATGTAAGTGGTAGCACGGGTATAGTCCGCGCTTAGGCAGTGTGTTTATAGGGCGTTTGGGTTTGTTCATTGCTTGTTAACTTTTAATTAACAGTCAGGCCAGTGTTTGAGATGATGAAGCATCCATAGATGTTCAGCGCTCCCAGTTGATTAGTCTTTAACCAGAATTTGACTCGAGGAACTACATCGTTGCAACCCATTAAAACCAATCGAGAAACAGCGTAATGCAATGTCGCATGTCTTTCAATCTTAAGCCGCGTTCGATTTAGCCTTGTCTCGGTCCTGTTAGCCAATTGCCATTTTATTTAACTGCATTGTCTCATTAATGCCCTTTTATTTGTCCTGTTAGTTGACAATTGCTCTTAGATCTGTTACAACCTGTTCAGAACCCTTAAAGGACCCTTTCTTACCCGTAATACCAGGGACCCATAAATTTCCTGTAATAACTCGCCATTCAGGGGGCTTGTCAATAAGAGGTTTCTGATCCGCTCTTGACCGAGAGTCAGATAGTTCGAGAAATACCCACGGGGATAAAATACCCGACTATCCAGATAGACAAAATTTTTCGCAGCTGTTCTGCTGAAATAGGAATATTTCTCTGTAATGGAAGAGTATCCTGGATCTTTTGTCCTAGCTTAGGTACCTGGTGGCATGCTGAATCGTCCCAACAAATTTTGTCTATCTGAGCAAGAACGCCGATTCGACCCAAGCGGAATCTTTGGAAACTAGGTGAGGCTCGGGCAACGTAGCAACATTGAAGCATAGGAAATGACAAGGCCCCTGAATGGCGAGTCATTAGAGGAAATTTACGGGGCCCTGGTAATACTAATGTAAGCTACTTCCGTATTCACTCCGTAGTTTTCTAAACCCGGAGACCCCAATTTCATACGGTACATTCTAACTCCTCAAACAAAACCACGCTGATTTTCTCACTTGCCGTGTTTTGCTACCTTCGATGTGTATCACGCTGTCTACGGTTGTCTGCTAGAAGTTTTTCATCAGAAAAACCGGTCATGTAAATTGTTTCCCTGTTTTCGCTATAAGTCAACGGATTCGGAAAAGGCTTAAAACAGCCAAAACCGTGGGTTATTCGGTGAAAGCACAGCCTACCCGATAAAAATACGAAAAAGTAGCATGCAGTACTAATGATGCTACTACATGCTTCTACTTCAAGGGCTACCGTGTTACTGCATACCAATATATGCTACTATTAGCAAGACTGGATGCTACTATGGCAAGACAGGATGCCACTAAATAAGATTGGACCAGTTTGAGGCACATTAAATTATAGTATTCTTTGCTATTACATAGTATTACATGCAACTTTTTCGTACTACTACCATACTACTACGCAGGCTACAAATTTTTCATCGGGTAGTTTTAAAGTATTCAAATATTTTAAAATACTCTGTTGAAGTTGAAGAGTAAATAATGCGTCCGGTCCGTTAAAACCAATCGAGAAACAGCGAAAATGCAATGTCTTTGAATCTTAAGCCGCGTTCGATTTAGCTTTTTCTCTGTCAGCCTTATGCCGTTTTATTTAACTGCTTTGTCTCATTAATGCCCTTTTATTTGCTCTGCCAGCTGACAGTTGTCAGTGATTGAGTAGAGCAGAAGTAGAATTTAATTTAAAAATGACTTTCACAGCAATGATGCCGAATTTGTATTTTTCGTCAACATATCATACACGAAAACGTTGTCAATGGACATTTACAGCAAATTTGCAGATGTCAATATACATATATATACAATTTATGCACAACCAAATTATATAAATCCAAATGGAACAAAACAAATTCAGTTTTATTCGTGAGAATTAAAAAGTGTCACGAAAGATGGAACGAAGCTTTTCCTGTATCTTTCGTGAGTGCAAACTACTGGTGTTAATTTGGGGACTTTTTGGGATTTTTCCCGGGGGGGTCTACTTCTGGGAGGATCGTGAATGGGTGGGAAGAGATCACGGAACCTTGGGTCAGAAAACGCTCGTGTTCCGTAACCATAGCACAGTGTATGTCTCCTTTCCTCAAGCGCCCTGTTGGACAAGACCCCGTGAACGATGACCTGATCTAGGAGTAAGTCTCGGCCCTTTATGACATGGATTTCTCGACTGCGTTTTATTTGTATACTTGTTCGATGAGTCATTCACCTGACAAGGTTAAATAAAATGGCTTTAAACCTCGACAAGCCAGTAATAATTAGACAAGACCGAGACAGGGAAGACTTTAAACCGAACTCGGCTTTAAAAGTGAACCCTCACTCTTTCTTAGCCGACTCCGGTAAATTTGTGCTTCGCTTTTCATCCTATAGGATATCGACAGATAGACAGAATGTAATTACCGAAAAAAGCCCGTGGGCCATGGCAACAAAAATTGTATAAAAAATTCACTAACTTACAAGACTAACACGCTGCCCCTGTTCTGAAAATTTCGTTCTATGCTCCACCGCAAGCCTCAAGTAACGTCCAAGTTTGTTCACATCAATCAAACATTCATCATCCTTACCATCCATTCTTCATTATATTCTCTCTCACCAAATACCTCCTTTCTCCGTTCACGCAATTCCACACAATCACAAATCAAATGAACTTCGCTTTCATACTCATGACCACACATAGGATAGAAGTAAGGACCAATTCTCTCATTCGCTTTACCAATATATTTAAAATACTACTTCTTTATTAAAATACTACTTCACACGAGTTGCGTGAATTGTGCACGAATTTGCCTGGTGAAAAATATTTTGTGTAACGACTTGAGCGTTTTTTGAATGTACAAAGCTAATGTGCACTGTAAAAGTTTCTCCGAGTAAGGATTAAAGTTAACTGCAGTATTTGCTACTAGGATTAATCGTATCTCTACTTAGATAAGATTAATCCGAATTAGAGATAAGATTATCGTATTAAACACAAGATAAATTCCAGTAGCAAATATTGCAAGATTCTTTTTTACAGTGTAGTATGACCCGCTTGTTCTTATATGAACGTTACGAAAGAACACAAAATAAATGAAAATGGTCGAGATCAGCGCTCACTTCCGCTCAACCCCGTTCAGAGATTGGGTGCTTGTTTGCCGCCAGTTCAACTTTTCCCGAAATGGAAAAACTGGCAAGTCAGCTTACATTTACTTGAGACAGCATTTCGAGAACCCTTACTGTAGGACTCAATCGTGCCGCCTAGATAAGAATGTAAATGTTTTGATTCGTGATTAGTCGGTGCATCTGACTGCATTGTTGAAATTTCAGTCTTTAGTGAAACCACGGAGTTATTAGGGACAGGGACGCAAATATATATATTTTATTTGTAACAAGCCAAATACGCAAGGCGGTAGTGGAGTAAACAGAACAACGAAAAACAACACAAGATAAATAACAGTGTAAACACACAAAATTTAGACATAATTTCCAACTGGGCCCGAAAAATTCATGAAAAACATCATGTACTCGATGACCAGGATGACAGTTAATGGGCAAGAGCAAATTCTACCAGTACCTATAGTCCTATACCCTTAACACCTAGGCACATTCTTTTGTCACGAGGATAGATCGTTACTAATGTACTCTGCGACCTGAAGGAGAGTCTGGGTGAGAACACTACAACTGGGAACGCTGAACTAATATAGGGCCAGTGTTTTTGTTGGCATTTTCATACTGTGAACGTACCGAGAATTTATACACCGTGAGCGTTTGTTAGTTTACTCATAACAATCGTCTGCAACTGCACTTTTTTACACGATATGTTTTTCGTTCATTGCATTTTTTGATCACCAACGACACAAGTCTTTGGGCAGCGTGTAGTCGGTTTCGTTTTGTTGGACACCCCATGAAAAAATTATCTCAAAATAGTAGTACGAAGTTGTACGAAAAAGTAGCATGCAGTACTAACTGATGCTACTACATGCTTCTACTTCAAGGCTACCGTGTTACTGCATACTACTGCATGCTACTATTAGCAAGACTGGATGCTACTATGGCAAGACAGGATGCTACTGGATACTACTACATAAGATTGGACCAGTCTGAGGCACATTAAATGATAGTATTATTTGCTATTACATAGTACTACATGCAAATTTTTCGTACAACTACGCAGGCTACAAATTTTTCATCGGGCATACTGTTAAGCCCGGTCTCATTTACTGTTTCTTCTCAGTCAGCAGTTAATGGGAAAATAGTGTAGCAAAGTAATGTGCGTCGCCATTGCCTTAATAGGGAGGGGGGAGGGGATCTCCGGATGAAAACAGGAAGTGTCAGATTTTTTAATTCACGACGTTAATCTACAAATATGTTAGACAAGCACTGTGGTGAAGAACTCCGTTCATAAATTCTGTGAATGACAGCTAGATGGCATTTCGCCTCACATTTTTGGGATGTATCTGGCAGAAGCGGTTCTGGCAGAAGTAGGTTCTCCACTGACAATCGTAAGCACATAGTAACCCTGCTCGTCCACAGTGTCTGATGTTTCATAACAGACAACAGAAGGATGCGCAGTTTCAACAGACAACACTTTGGATGTTGTCTGTTGGGATTTTGAAAACGTTATGCGTTAAATGTTATGCATAACAAGCATTGACAGAAAGAGTCGAAAAACCGTGGAATCTGCTGACTTTTTTGTTTGTCGTCATGATATCGGAAAAACCGGCAGATACTTTTTCGGCAATTTTTTGGCTTTTCTTGGCAATGCCTGTTATGCATATCATTTAATGCATAACCTTTCAGAACAGATAACATCCCAAGTGTTTTATGTTGAAACTGCACATCCTTGTGTTATCTGTTATGAAACTTCTGACAGGGCAGGACCGGCGTGCTCTCATTGGCTGAAAATCGCTGGAAATGCTTGTTACGAAACGTAAATGGCTCCGACAGCTTACAGTTGCTAGTTAAGAGTAGTCCAGACATGCTAGCTTGCATGTGTCTGGGTCAACTTTCACGCATCCATTTTTCGTCTACGAACGAAATCGGTCAAATTTTAGTAATGCTTGTTCTGCCAATAGTATTTCTCGTAATACAACATTTTTCTTTTCCCTGCGTTTTTCTTTCCTGCTACAAAAATCGTTTTTAATTACTTTAGGCTATCTAATGTTTAGGCCATTCTTGCCAAACTAAAAGCAGGTTAAAGCACTGCCTTGATTCATTGCCTCTACGAAGAATGATAGTTTCGCAGCCTCAGAAACAGGAAAAAAAAATGAAAAATCAGATAACAATACCGTTTTCTTGAGTGCAGTGGCAGTTCAAAGACTATAAGTGTTTTTTTTTGCGGCATATTTGTGTGACCTTGCTGAATGTTTTGCGCGGAAACGAGAAGTGTGGAAAACGCGGAAATTGTGTGCCACACACTCGACCTAGAACTAGAAAGTCATGGAAATCGCCTCGAGAGTTGTTTGTCAAATTCAGTCCACAAAGTGAGCCATAAAATCTTGCTGGTCACGGAAATACACTTGTAGGCCACAACTGACGCGGAAACGCTCTGTTCGAGCCACAGATCTGTGTGGGATCGCGGAAAACTACATGGGTCTACCTACAACTTAAAATATTTGAAGGCCAACATTTTTTTAAACTTATATTCCCATCTCTTGGCTGGCGGTCATCTTTCGAAACAGTTTATGTAATCATTTATTTTGTTAGCATCAATTTTGGTGGATCAGTACAACATAATAATAGGAAAAATATTTTACTGATCGGGACCGAAGTCCCCGTATTTGTTTTTTTCTTTTTGCTTAAAGTACGCAGGAGTATCTACTTCGGCTCCCTTGCATTCCTGGATTAAACAAAACCAAAAACTCCTTTATGAGCTCAACCTGATCCGCATAGATTAACGATCCGTAGCACAAGCTCTCGCGAGTCGGGCCGTAAGCTAGCATAAACTCGCGATTTGGGCAGAAGACAAGACAGGCGCCACCCACATGTTCCCGATGAAAAATATTTAGCCGGCGTTGTTGTATAATAGTCGTACGAAAAAGTTGCAGGTATTGATACGTAATAGTAAAGAATACTATCATTTAATGCGCCTCAGACTGGTCCAATCTTAAGCAGTAGTATCCAGTAGCATCCTGTCTTGCTAATAGCATGCAGTAGAATGCAGTAACACGGTAGCCTTGACAGAGAAGCATGTAGTAGCATCAGTTCTTACTGCATGCTACTTTTCGTACAGTTTCATACTACTATTTTAAGATACATTTTTCATCGGGAATTGCTTTTAATTTTTACAAGAGTGAGAAGCGCTTAGGAAGCTTCCGGCCGAGGGGAACGCGGTGGTATCTGACTGAAAATATTTCAGTTTTATTTGACGACACGATCTGGGTGGCAATAACTGGGTAGTGCTTGTGACCTGGCTGTCTTGGTGCTTCAACGTCAATGCCACGTCCACTGCTTGGAAATCCTGAAAAATATCTCCCTCCTGTAGGGTGCATTGTCATAGGTCACCATAGGTGGCGAAGGGAGTTCGGTTAGGCTGTAAGACTGACGTATGATCTGCAATTTCGTTTATCCCAGCTGAGTCGGTAGTTCCGTGTTCAGCTAACGTGTCTTGATGGTACAACATGTCCGACCGGTTTTGTTGTTGTGTTGTTTGTTATGTAATTCGTTACGCAATAAAAATGGCATGTTTCCAAGTCGCTTTTTCCAGATCATGGTCGGGGTTTGATATTTGTCCCCATGGCGAGTTCCTTTCTAACTACGGTAGAGGTATGCTTATTTGAACGTCGCCTAAAGGCCCATTCACAACGGGCTTTAGCTAATATTCGGTGCCAGCCAGTTCCGGAAATCACTCTGAAACCGAAAATTAGCCGGGTTTCTGCCGTTCGCAATGGGTATTGGTGCCAGTTTTGGGTATCAGCTATTTAGTCTCGGACTCGAGTTGAAATCAGTTCAACTTTTGAGGGTACTAGCCAATCAGATTACTTAGGGGAATACTGCGGAATATTCCGATTGGCTAATGCTTAACCACGTCAGACCGAGTACAATGACCTAAATTCACTTTCGGTTTTCAAGACAGCGAGGAGTGGATGTGATTTTATCTGTTGGGCTTGGTTCGAAACTAGCCAATTAGAATGTTCCTCAGTATTTCCCAAAATAATCTGATTGGCTAGTACCCTCAAAAGTTGAACTGATTTCAACTTGGGTCCGAGACTAGCTGGTACCCGAAACTGGCACCTGTATCCATTGCGAACGGCAGAAACCTGGCAAAGCTTCGGTTTCGGGAAC
The DNA here is from genome assembly GCA_030848855.1 of Branchinecta sandiegonensis. NCBI lineage: Eukaryota > Metazoa > Arthropoda > Branchiopoda > Anostraca > Branchinectidae > Branchinecta > Branchinecta sandiegonensis. The sequence continues at coordinate 2,296,986 of JAUPMV010000012.1, forward strand.
GATTTTCAAAACTACCTGGTATCGAGTATTAGCTAAAACCCGTTGTGAATGGGCCTTTAAGAGTGAACGGTCGCCGAAGAAACTTTTAGTTTAGAAAACTAAAACCCGTCCCAGGCAACTTTTACTGCAAAATCGCATAAACATTTATATTATCACCAGTGTATGTTCGAGCTGGTCACACTGGGCTCAAAAAGCCGCCTATTCGACAAACAACTGAAAATCCATAGGAGACGTGAGATTTGATGGACTTCGTGGAAGCTTGGAGATAATGAGCAGACTGTAATTAGGGGTCAATTAGGGTTCCTGTAACACATTTATACACGCTGTTTTGCTCTAATTATTCTCCTGAATTTACACGGACAACATTCAGAACTAGTCGTATCTTGTTCTTCGTCTTTGTTCCACTTTTGCTACCCAAAAAGCCAGGTGTGTCCAAGCTCTTATGCCAACTGAATTTGAAACATTTGCTCTCAGTTCCGCCTGTTGTCTTCTTTCATACCTGCATATTTTGCCAGTTAGTGTGTAATTTCATAAATAGATGGCGTCGTATATAAAGCACCCAATCGGAAGAAGAGGATGTTTAAAATTCGATTAAAAAATAAATACTAATAGAAAGTCACTGCTTGAGCCAGAAGAGAGCTGAAAAAGTTGGGTATTAGCAGATGTCAAGTTTGTTGTTATTTTTTTCCATCTGACATTTTTGTAAACAAAATAAAACTAAAGTAGAGAACAACTGATCAGACTGGCAAACATCTGTTGTACCTAATACATACTGATCATTTTCCAGTGTCGTAAGGCTTGAAGTTTTGGCTAAATTCAGAAACCGGCTCCTTCCTCTCTCTTTTTATACCCCCCCCCCCCTTTCAGTTTGAGCCCTCGGTAAACAAGTGGCTTCGTCGACAGTCGGCTCAGAAATGACGTTCGCTGTTTCTAATAGCTCCATCAATTCTGTTTTCTAGAAGAAGAGCCGCAGCTGTTTTGCCAAAGTTGTGAATACGCGCTACATTGTTTCTGTTTTTTCGTTACTATGTTAAGTTTTACCGAATACAAAAAGGTTATTTTTTTCAGCTCCGTTATCTTTACTTTGCTACGCGCGCCATCTGCTAGAGAAAACTACTTGGTCTTGTAGACGCTAGGAACCACTGGGAAGCATATGAAAGGAAAATCATACAATGGAAAACGGCATTGCCATCGCCAGTCAAATTTTATTAGGTCTGGTAAACAAAAATATGGTTTTAGGCGTATTCTCGCCGTTCCCCGAGGACTCCATTTGAGGAATCCCCGTCTTTTTGTTCGTCCCGGGGACTCACTCTTTGTATTCTCGCGAGTCCTGACGGACAGGGAATGCTCCGATTATCATCACCGTCGTCAAAAAGGACTCCCTTTCAGATTCGGCTGGATATTAATTTTTGCTGGTGTTGGTGCAATGTAAACTTAATTAAAAACAATATGAATAAACAAAACCAAAAATATAGTGGATCCAGACTAATTTCGTCAACTGCATATTTTTTTTCGAACAAAATCCATTTTGTAAAGATTTTCCGTGTTCTCTCTGTTTTCTGTACGCAGAGATCGCGTGGAGTCACTCCCTCTATTCTCGCCGTTCCCTTTTGATTCCCCGAGGAGTCCTCGGGGAACGACGAGAATACGCCTCTTGTCACAAGTCCTCATGAAGCGGACGGGGCATGCTCCGATTATCTTCAGCATCAGAATAAAACATAGCAAAATAACACTAGGGAGTAGCGCCAGGACCTGTGCTTTCCATGCTAGTATCGCTGCTATTCGAGTGTGTCTCAATTTTGTCAAGTCTTGGCGCTACTCCCTAGTGTTATTTTGCTCTCGAATAATAGAACTCCCTTTCAGTATGGGGAGTTACTGGCGTTATTGGTTTCCGATGTTAAGGTACATATCTTCAAGATTGAGTTCAATGTACAAGATAAGCCTGATTTTCAGAAAAAATACATTACTTTCTTGCAATTCCTTATTATTTCTTTTATTTGACTTTTGTGTTTCAGTAATTAAAGAAAAAATACATTACTTTATTGTAATCTCTTATAATAATAATAATTTATTTTCAACCCACAAATCGTACAGGACGAAAACAGTGGAGTACAAGAGAAAATATGACATAATTAGGTAAAACACAGCACATACAAACAAAATCTACTTAACAGTCAAACAGACGAATAAGTCCATGAGAGGGCGACAGGCGCGTACGCCGTTTCGGACAGTTTTCTGTGGAGAACAGACAATTTCTCCGTGATATCCGGTAGCGAGTACTTACTACTAATTTTAGAATTTCTTTGCAAGGGGGAGAAAAAGAAGAAATTTACAAAAACGACAGTTTTTTATTTCTTTTATTTGACTAATGCGCTTCAGCAATTAAAAATGTGAAGTTAGGTAAACATATGCAAATATTAATATAAAGTGGGCCACAATTTTGAATAATTTGACCTGATTTTCGTTTTCGAACAAGCTCGAGGCAGGGGCTTTCACCGTGTTCTCGTTGGTTTTTCTGCGTGGGGTAGTGGTAAGTCCCCAGAAAGTGACTCCATGTATTTTCGCGGTTCCCGTCGACTCTCCAATTTCCAAAGAGCCCCCGGAAGAGTACACCTCTAATAAACAAAAATCCAATCTAGTAAATTTGAGGATGTGGTAAACGAAGTTCAAATCTAGGAATCAGGAAAAAGTAGCACTGGTCCTTCTTGCTCCGGTATTACTCTCTATATCTCTCCTGTTTCACTGTAGCGGAGTCGAGAAAGCAAGGCTTGGAATGAACTCTTTGTAGCGAGTCCGTCCCCGATGAGACGAAGCAACTCATTCTCGGCATCAGCGTGATGTTCATTTTGGGCGATCCTCCTATGATTTGACTTCAGCTGCCAAGAAATGAAACCGGGAAGAGCCATATATTCCCCCTCTAACAATCTCTTGAATCTCGGCCTCAGATCCAACGTCATGAAATACAAATTAATGGGGACCAATCTCACAATTAGTAAAGCTGGTCAGAATAAACAATATGCCAGTTGAAGACAAATAAAAAAAAAACTTGACATCATTATTGACGACGAGCTCAAACTCCACCTCCAAAACAAAGTAGCGAATTCTTGATTCCTTATGGCAATGCGGGCATCGTTGGTTGAGTGGCAACAGCGGATTGCCAATGAAAAGCTTGTGTGTAGAAGAAGAAGAGGAAAAAGAGCAGAAATGATTTCAGTGGTTTTGTGAAGTGTATTAGTGCATATGGTCAGCTCTGTTGACCGAAAGCGCCAAGTAACCAACCAATTTTGTGACTGGTGAAGGTAAGGCAAGGCTTTCTTTTGAAATACCTTTTTCCTCAGTCAGGTGAATGCAATGTGTGAGCTGAAATTGCAGTGTACATATTTGTAGGCTAGTTTAACCTACAGCCCAGTGCCTAGCCTAGCCTAAGCCAGGGTACAGACCAGGTTCAGGCAGAGAATTCAATGAATTGAGCATTTCCAATTACATAGTTTGGAACTGTGGGGTCTTTGGGCTAAAAAAAGAACTGTCGGTACTTTTTTGGGGCTTGGAGAAAGGAACCCGCAGTTGATTGCAGGTTTTTTTCTTCCTGTTCCTGACAGTTAGCCAACTCTTGTCCCTGACATAGCCTGATGAGGAGCTTTCTTTGCCAAGAAAGGCTGAAACATCACTGCCAAAGCCAGGCCAAAGCAAGGCCAATGCATCATATATTCCAACAAAGGATAAAACTGATATGTCAGCTACAGTCAGGCTAAAGTGGTTTCAGTGGTTTGGCAGTGATATTTTTTCCTTTTTTGGCAAGGGTCCTTGTCAGGATATCATCAAGCTGTCGAACTTCAGGGAGAATGTTGAAGAATGGAAGAAACGAACCTGCAATCTTTGCAAGTTCGGTTTCTCTGTCAGTTCTCTGTCAGTTCTCTGTTGTTTGACAGCCTCACAGCCGTGACAAGGACCAGGGGCATTAAGACCAGGGGGGGGGGAGGGAGGGGATGCCCCAGTCTACCACAAATCCCTGATTTTTGGATACCCTATGCCGAACGCCGGGTATATCTAGCATTTGGCATAGCCTATGCCTAACGCTGGATACCCATATGCCAAACGCTAGATACCTGTTGGCAGCCTGTTGGTAACCTAACCCTGACCTACCTCAATATAAAGGAGTTCTGATCGGTTGATTTTTTAGCTTCAATCAAATCATCAATATTTTACTGGGTTACAGTATCCAACACCTGTCATAGTGTATCCAGTGTTAGGCATAGGGTATGCCAAACGCTAGCCATATCCAGAGTTTGGCATATGGTATCTAAAATTCAGTGGTTTTTGGTTGACTGGGATGCCCCCCCCCCCCTCCAATGTCGTCGGCCAGTCAGTTAAAAATAACTGAGTTGGCGCTTTCGCACTGCAATTTTTCGCCAAAACAGTTGATTTTTTTCATCGAAACAGTAAATTTTGATATTTTTTCCTTTTTTGGCAAGGGTCCTTGTCAGGATACCATCAAGCTGTCGAACTTCAGGGAGAACGTTGAAGAATGGAAGAAACGAACCTGCAATCTTTGCAAGTTCGGTTTCTCTGTCAGTTCTCTGTTGTTTGACAGCCTCACAGCCGTGACAAGGACCAGGGGCATTAAGACCAGGGGGGGGGGAGGGAGGGGATGCCCCAGTCTACCACAAGTCCCTGATTTTTGGATACCCTATGCCGAACGCCGGGTATATCTAGCATTTGGCATAGCCTATGCCTAACGCTGGATACCCATATGCCAAACGCTAGATACCTGTTGGCAGCCTGTTGGTAACCTAACCCTGACCTACCTCAATATAAAGGAGTTCTGATCGGTTGATTTTTTAGCTTCAATCAAATCATCAATATTTTACTGGGTTACAGTATCCAACACCTGTCATAGTGTATCCAGTGTTAGGCATAGGGTATGCCAAACGCTAGCCATATCCAGAGTTTGGCATATGGTATCTAAAAATCAGTGGTTTGTGGTTGACTGGGATGCCCCCCCCCCCCTCCAATGTCGTCGGCCAGTCAGTTAAAAATAACTGAGTTGGCGCTTTCACACTGCAATTTTTCGCCAAAACAGTTGATTTTTTTCATCGAAACAGTAAATTTTTCTGAAAATCAGTAGATTTTTCGTCAAAAAAGTCTTTTTTTCTGGAAAATCAGTTGATTTATTCGAAACTGTCATTTTTTTTCTTGAAACCAACTGTTTTTTCTGCAAAAACAGTTGGTAAAAATTATCAGCCAGTCCGCAAATTTCTTGGCCCCCTCCAAACATTTTTGCTAGTAACGCCTCTGACAAGGACCCTTTCCAAGAATAGCAGAAATATTGCTGCCAAAGCATCGTAGTTGACATTTCCATTTTATCCATTGTTTGAATATATGTTTCCCAGTCAGCTGGGCTCAAGGAATATTCAGAGCATCATAGCCCCGATACCGTTTTTTAGCCACAGTTTTAATATATATTTCCCAGTCAGCTTGGGCTTGAGGAGTAAGCTATTTATCCCCAGATTATGGATCTCTGTAGAGGGATATTGGTGTTGCCTATGCGAAGGTAGTGGAAAAAGTACAATAGAAGAATTTAACATTGCTAGGTATGGAATGTTAATTTGTTAGACTGAATTGTTCAGTTATTGGGGTCTGGTAACTTGTCTGAGCCTGTGGGTCAGCTTAACTATTCTGGCACTTTCTTGCTTGTCTGTTAACAGTCTTGGAAAGAAATTTAATAAACCGGGGACCAAAACTGGTCAGTCTGCATCTTTGTGTCTTAACCAACCAAGAGGATGTCAGACTTTGTTTTAGTAGTGAAACTCTGAAGCCTTCCAGAGGTGTTACTAGCTCTACAGAAAACTGAGTATTCCTACAAAAAACCAACTTTTTTAAAGAAAAATCAACTATTTCCCAGAAAAGTATAGAGTTTTTTTTATGAATAATTGTGGTGCTTCACGCCAACTCGACTATTTTTAACAACTGGCCCACCACATTGGGGGGAGGGGGCACCCCACCCCATATGTGATGCCCCTGAAGCCTTCTAGGAAGTCTCACTTCTGGTTAAAGCACTTCTGCTCCAAGACCATGCATGTTTCCATGTATGTGTTCAGGTTCAGTACAAGTCAATTCAATTCATTTCAGTTTAAACATTTTTTAAACAATACAACATACAGAACGCTCCCAAGAAGAACACAACCGTGTCCTGTGCGGGAGGACAACTTTTAATCACCAGTTACTAACGAATACACACATTTCTCGTCTTAACCGTTCAGGACAAGATTCAGTACAAGTCGAGAGTAATTGCTAAACCCCTGCATTTCAGTATCTATGTTGATTACTTTGCCTCTCAATGTTAATTTTTTGGTTTTCTCTTTTGCCAGTCATAGTGAGAAATACATATTTTTGATTGGTGTGGAAAAATCTCTCTATTCCTAATGCTAGATACTCATTGTCAATTGATGGCTAGGAATATAAGGTTTGAAGCCAAGCTGACCATTCATTCCAAACAAGAATAGAAAAACGTGACTTTCTGGGGTTTTCTTGATCAACTAGTTATCTCTCATCAAACTGTTAGGAACATCTCTTAGGAAATCCATCGGCTCAATATTTGTCCGGCACGAAGCGCCGGCAAAAGCTCATGCATACTTTCCTGTCCACAATTTAAGCCCCTCTCCACAACCCTAAATATTATGGTAGCCTAACACAGCGTTGTAGTTTATTTAGAATTCCTCCTTCGTGCCGGCAAGATTCCATGCACCAATCTACGTCGAAACTTTTCGGTACATTCGGAAGTTTTCCTGGTCTCAGACGGCCAGGCTAAGCCAGGCTTCACCTTCCAGATTACCAGACTTCGGGCCTTCCGCATAGTTAAGCCAACCCTTCCCGATTTTCATGATAATGATGACGGCTAATTTTGCAATTTTTCAACATTTCCTAGATGTCCCCTTCGCACTTCAAATATTTCTTGCATCCCGTCACAACTGTCAATCACTTTCCCATTTCTTCCTACATTTGCATATTTGTTCTGTCTCTCGAACGGGTTGCTGGCACCTTCCAGACATCCGGAATCTGGGGTGTCCAACACCCCGGACTTCCAGACATTTTTGACCTGGCTTCACCTTCCAGATCCGTCTAGACGAAAACGGCTGTCTGTTATCCGGAAGAAAAATCTGGAAAAATCTGCCTTTAATATTATAGTAATATCTGACGTCGAGCGAAATTCCGAGTCCATTACTGTTTCGTCGGCACTCATAGAAACTTCTCGGCACATTTCGGGTTGTCTCATTTTTTGTTTGCTCGTACGGTAGCCTATAAGATAGGTGCCACGAAACGCGATTTTTTTTCCGCCACCGAAATTTGTTCTTTCGCGTCGCTCAGCGAATTCGTTTCGTAGACCCCACAGGCAGCGAATACGTGAACGAATTCGCCAGGACTAGATATGTATACGTGGATACGATACGTAGGACTCGATCGGGTGAAAAGTCAACTTTATGGTTATATACTCTGTATCTGGTTATATACTCTACGTTGGCCAGGTTGATTGTTGATTTCCTGAATTTCCTCAGCGCGAACTGAGGCGACGCGAAAATAATTTGACTTGGAGTTGAAACGGCGCGGTGCGAAATTTCTGCCTAGCGAAGGGAATTTTTTCCGCTAGCAACGTCAAATCAGGCGGCCGGTAATTTTGCCCCCATGATTCTACGCAACAGGGAAATCACGTTGTCGGCCTGCTCTGTCAACCACGGAAATATAGACCATCTATCCTAGCATGGGTAACAACATCAGAACAAGAGGTTGAAAAATGCAGGACAACCTGATTACAGGGGACACGCCTTTTTAAAGGCTGTGATGACCACTTCTCATGAGTTCTGTAGCAAGCTCAGTCTAGTAGGTTGTTAAGCCGAGCATTCGGTCCTGAAGCCGGAGAGATGGACGTTCATGGAGCGTGTGAACATGCTAGTTTGTGCGTGTTAGCCCTACATTTAGGGTCGGGGGACGGGGTTCAAATTAAGGGGCAAACAGAATATTTTTAAACAGCTGATGTGATTGCCGATTAATGAGTAAAAAGACATGCTGAACACGATGGAGAAAACCATTTTCTCGCCGGATAAGTAGTTCGTCCGGAATCCGGCAAAAACCAGAATCAGCTCGCCAGCGCACTGATGTGCTGCCCAGAAGCGTTACTAGCCAAAATAATTGGGAGGGGGGGGGGGGGGGGGCAAGATATTGACCGACTGGCTGGTCATTTTTACCGACTGTTTTTGCAGGTAAAAACGACTATTATTGAGAAAAAACGAATGTGTTGATGAAAAATCGGATGATTTAAGAAATAGTTACTCGATTGTCCGTGAATAGCGGGACAACGAAGTAACGCATTTACGGCGGGTCGTCAAGCCAATTCAACTGAATAATTTCATCGGTAATAAGCTTTTTTGACACGAGCAACAAAAGTGTACCGTACCGATAGTTTTGGTCGAAACGTTTTTACACAAACATCAGCTCCTGACAAAAGCTTGTTTGTTTTAGTTCGCGTTCTCTACTTTGACATCCAACTTGTCGGCAGAATAAATACTAGGCGTCAATTTGTATATATTGACGACGATATGTTCGAGCAGAAAAAAAAGCGATCGCACTACGCACAACATTTAAGTTTCAACTTTGGAATCAAACTGTTAGGAACATTTCTGAGGAAATCCATCGGCTAAGTATTTGTCCGGAACGAAGCGCCGACAAAAGCTCATGCATACTTTCCTGTCCACAATTCAAGCCCCTCTCCACAACCCTAAATATTATGGTAGCCTCTTGTAGTCTATTTAAGAACTCGATCCCCTTCGTGCCAGCAGGAGTCCGCGAATCCCCGTCGAAACTTTTACTTCGTTCTGAAGTTTTCCTGGTCTCAGACGGACAGCTGCTACTTATTATAGTAATATCTGACGTCGACCGAAAAATTCTGCGTACATTACTGTTCCGGTGTTTCTCCGGCACTCATAGAAACTTCTCGGCACATTTCGGGTTGTCTCATTTTTCATTTGCTCGTACGGTAGCCTATACAGTAGGCGACCGGTAATTTTGCCCCCATGATTCTACGCAAGAGGGAAATCACGTTGTCGGCCTGCTCAGTCAACCACGGAAATATAGACCATCTATCCTAGCATGGGTAACAAAATCAGAACAAGAGGTTGAGAAATGCAGGACAACCTTAAATCCGTTTTTGAAACCCAGCTTTTCCAACAGGCTATTTCAGTTAGATCATGCCTTTTGGTAGGTCCCGCGGGTTTTGAAGGCTGTCTTTGCTTGGTTGCGAATCAGCCTTAGACAAGTCCCGTGACATTAAAGCGGGCCACAAAAAAATGGTCTTTCTACCACACACACTATGCTAACCATCCCTACTGTCACGATCAATGTTCAAAACCACTAAAACACCGTAACACAATGAGCAAAAAAAAAAAAAAAACACAAAATTTCCTAGGTTTGAAATAACTCTGTCTGGACTAAATCTCAGCCGATTATCCCGGACAGCTGTTATGGCACGTAGGGAGCCAAGGGTCAAAATAATAATTTCCATCTAATGCTCCAACTGTTTATTACAAATACAAATTATAAAACCAAGACCAGTGTGGTACCTCTGAAGACATACAAAAATTATCAGTTAGGTCTTATAATTCTTTGCTAATCAATCCTGGAAAATTCCGTCATCTAGAAAAGAAGACGTTGTACGTGGGTTTTTTCTCGAGCCAAAACAGCAACTCGGCAATCGAGTTCAAATCTAAACAAACCCGTGGCATGTGAGCACTAAGAGAAGGTGAACCGAATATTTGGATTAGATCTTTAAGCATAGCTATCCGCACTTTCTTAACCGTCGGACAACTTTTCGTCATGATTTCCTCCGTCTTGTCCTGGCATAGACTAAGTTGTCATCTTTCCCACTGAACGCGTTCATCTCGCTCAGTTAGACCTACATCTCCCACGAAGAACAGTTTTGTCAGACATTTAATTTCAAATGGCCGCGAAAGAAAGTGTGTAAAAAATACTAATAGTTCGACCAGTATGTGAAATGTAATGTGGGAAAGGAAAAAGACAAATATAGAAATATGGATTGTCAAATGTTAACTACAACCTGATCTTCCTGTGGTTTGGAAATAACGTTATTGTCAAAGAACTTATTCACTTTTTTAGGTCGATGTTTGAGCTGACTGAGGATTAAAAGATGCCCAGTATGACCTGCAATAATCAGGTAAGTGGTGTGCTTGTTGCTTGAAGGTAGCCTAGACGTAGTATTAGAATTGTTCGTTTCGTATTTTTTTTTTGTTAACTTGTGTTTTATTTGTATTGTTAGTAAGTGTTTGTTTTTCCAATTCCCGCCCGTGTTAGCCTAGTGCTATTAGGGTTGAAATAAAATTGATTGATTGATTAATTGTGTTTATTAGCCAGACGACCATATAGTATATCACATAAAACTTCATTTGACAGCACTTGCTATCAGAGAGTTATCAAAGCATGCCCATGCATGACATAACCTGCCTGATTCCTGTATGTCTATAATCATTCCCTGGTGGGATTCTGAAACAGTTGTCGGTCGGTCACCTTGATAATGATGAAGAGCGCTCGGTCATACTTTTCCGTCATGGGTTTTTGTTACTCCAACATCACGGAGAGCGTGTGTGCTGAGGGAAGGGGGTGGGTGGGGAGTATAATTGCCATAACAGTAGTAATTGGCACACCGAATCATATTCTTTGGTTTTGGTGTACCAATCAAGTCGTCTGTGGAAATGCGATCAAAACGTGTCTCTTAAAGGGCCTGTCACTTACCTATAATACAAACGCAACCTACTTCCATAATCACTCCATATATTTCTAAACCCGGAGACCCAAATTTCGTACGGTACATCCTAAGCCCTCTAACTAAACCACGCTGATTTTCTCGCTTGCCGTGTTTTGCTACCTTAAATGTGTATCACGCTGTCGACGGTAGTCCGCGAGAAGTTTTTCCATCAGAAAAACCGGTTATGTAAATTATTTCCCTGTTTCCGCCATAAGTCAACGGGTCTCGGAAAATACTTAAAACAGCCAAAACCGTGGGTTATTTGTTGAAAGGACAGCCTAGTTTTAAAGTATTCAAATATCTTAAAATATTGTAAGTTTAAGAGTGAATAGTGCGAGGTGTCCTTTAATAGTTTTTAGGTCTCGAATTTCCATGTCTTCGGTAGCCCTGTGAGCATATACTGAGGGGGGTGGGGGGGGGGGGGTGAGGGGGATTAATCTGCATTACGAATAAATCTGTTCTGTAGCGAAATCATCCGTTCAACTTTTTCGTATAGGGGACTGCAGGTCACTTGTTATCCTTTGGTCGTTTCCACTTTTATAAGAGAAATGAGTGTTTTTTCATGAATTCTCATCGGAAGTTGAAAAGTATTGAATCAATCCCGCTTCAGCTCCTTACCGATTTCACTCGGACCGGAAATATTAGCTAAAGTGTGCTGCTTGAACTGAGTGTGTACATGCCTGTAGGCCTTATACGCCATTTTAGATGAGTCAATATCCCCTGCTACTCTTGTCCCAACTCAATCACATTACACTTCTGTTCCAAGAACAGACCTGTTCCCATGTATGTTTACATCCTAGCATCCTAACTCGTTGGGATCCCAAACTGTTAGTGACGGGATACCTGTGACTTCGTGAAGTTTTCTGGTCTGTTCGTTTGTTAACACTATAGGCTTTTTTCCGCGACACAATTGTGGGCCACACACTTCTGAAAGTTGGTCGCGGAAACACGATTGTGTGCCACACAGCCGAGCCACTAGTTGAAACTCGCGGTAACGCCGTTTTGTCTATTTTTTTTTGCGGTTATTACAAGTATCTGAAAATAAACATAAAATTCATGTAAAATCTCAATAAATAATACTCCAGGCTTATTTTCTTACCATTCTGTACAAAAGTTTCCTCAGTTTTAAGTCTATATGCTTGAAAAAGTAGTCAGCCTCATTGTTTAGACACTATTTTGCTGCTTAATTTGAATTTCCCGCCAGAATCGAGCCACAAATTCGACAATCACCTCGCCAGTTGTTTGTCGAATTTGAGCCACAAAGCGAGCCACGAAAAGCTTGTTGGTCACGGAAACACGCTTGTGGGCCGCATAAAAGGCCGCGAAAACACTTTTCGAGCCACAATCGACCCACAAACTGTTTGTGGGAGCACGGAATAACGCCTTATAACTCTCGTAGGGGAAGATATTTTGTTCATACTTGGGCGTTTTTTTAAACGCTTTGTTTGCTCCCACAAACAGGTTGTGGATCGATTGTGGCTCGAAAAGAGGGTTTCCGCCGCCGTTTGTGCGGCCGACAAGCGTTTTCAAGCGTTTTTCCACGACCAACAAGATTTTCGTGGCTCGCTCTGTGGCTCAAATTCGACAAACAACTGCCTAGGTCAGTGGCTCCCAACCTTTTCCGTACCGCGTACCCCCTAATCAAGGTTCGAAAAGGTTACGTACCCCCTTTTTCATAACATGAAGACTACGGTATCTATTATCATAAATTATAAGGCGTACATGTGTAGAAATGTATACAAAATTAAAGAGACATTAGAAGCTGCTTTGTAGAAAAAACTTTGTCGGATCTCGGCTCGACGTCGTTAACGGCAATATTTTTTACAGTCAGCCTGTTTCTGTGTTTGGTTTTGCTATTCTCCGTGCTTTCACAAGCTGCATCGCAAACACTTTCGTTAGCTTAACTCGCAACCTGAATGACAATATTCTTGAAACAACATTGTTTGACACAGGAAAGATTTTACGGCAGTAGGCTACCTGCTCTGGAATCAACATTATTTCACTGACTTTTCACTAGGACTTGTAGTCAGAGACGCCACGCACGAGTTTGCAACACCCCTCCCCCCAAAGTGGTCGGCCAGTCAGACGGTTAAAAAGAAACGAGTCGGCGCGAAGCTCCGCGATTTTTCGTAAAAACAGTGTTTTTTTTAAACAGTCGGTAAAAATGACCAGCCAGTCAGTAAAAATATCGTGCCCCCTAAAAACATTTTGGCTAGTGGTTCCTCTGCTGGTAATATTAGGCTTTCAGCAATCAAAAATGAGTGGGCGAGATTTTGAAGCTACAGACTAAACCGATTTTGGTACCTTCACGTACCCCTTGCAAGGGTCTCGCGTACCCCTTTGGGTACGCGTACCACCGGTTGGGAACCACTGGCCTAGGTGATTGTCGATTTTGTGGCTCGATCTTGACGGAAATTCAAATTTAGAAGCAAAACAACGTCAAAACAATAAAATTCAAAACTTTCTCAAGTGTGTAGACATAAAATGGTAAGGACGAAAGCCTGGAGTTCTGTTTATTGAGATTTTTACATAATTTTTATTTATATATTCTGACGTTTGAAATTATCGCCCAAAAGATAGACAAAACGGCGTTTCCGCGAGTTTCATCTTGTGGCTCGACTGTGTGGCAAACAATCCTGTTTCCGCGAAAAACGCTCAGAATTGTGGCCACAATTGTGTCACGGAAAAACGCCTTTGGTGTGAGGGTCCTTTTGGTCAAAATACAGATGAAGTTCGTATATGGGCCGGTAGCCCTATATTTAGCGATGGAGAAATGTTTTTGATAATTTGATCTACTACTACTATTTTGATTTGATCTACTGAGATAGTCGATTTAGGGGAAAAGAGACAGGCTGAGTCCATATCTGAAACTGATTATTTCGGCTGACAAGTAGTTCGCGAGGAATCTGACCAATATCGGAAATTTAGCTTACGTAAAAGTTTTGTCTGAAGTCGATTAGAGATTTGATTTGAGAGTAAAAACACCTGCGGAATCCAAATCTTTTATCATGAAAGAAGTAATTCTGCCAGAATTTGCCAAAACCCCGAAATTTGGTAGAATTAAATTTGAGCTCAACTACTGAAGCTGTTTATTGCAAAACTGATAATCCTTGACGACCCACAGAGTAATTAGCCTAATCGATGGAGTGTTAGTCGTTAAATGCAAATGATCGAGTTTCTTTTGCTTCGTATACAGTTTGCGAAGGTTTAGAGCTGGCTTCTAATCCTATAGGCTGGGGAAGTTGTTAAATGAGCAACCGACTCCCAACCGGTATCACTGGATCAGACCGGCAGAAAGGGTTCGAGAGTTATCTAGTGATAGGACGGCAACATATACATATATATTTTAGTGTGTATAAATGACAACATATTATAATTACGACTGAACGAACCATTTTATAGAATAAATTTATATAATATGTATATAGGCTATTATATTCATATATATGAATATATACACCGAGGGGTTGCCCACTCTCGATTTTAGTGTACAGCAAGTGCCCGGTTCCTTGTCGGTGCTGGCATCGTTTCCCACTTTTTAGTACCAGCATGTTTAGAAGCAGGAATAGCCAAATTTATTGCCGGCACCACTGGTTTCGGTCGGTGCCGAGAAAAAGTGTACAGCAGGTATCGGGGAGTGGGTAACCCCTCGATATACACCCAATCACCTGTATCAAGAAGTCCGACAAATAAGCAGTTTTGGGGTCCCATCGAAACCTTTGGTCTTGTTTCACCCTGTCCGCACGGTAGGCCACTAAATTCAGTAGCGTTTCCCGTCGCAAATTTGACGGCTGATTCCTGCAAAGAATGGTCGTTATCTATCGTGCCTTGATGTTGATGTTTTGGTTTAGTCAAGAAGGCTCCGCGGTTGGGAGCAACGAGATCTAAATTTACTTCGAAACGTGTTTCCTTGCGTGTGACCGTTGTATTAACCCCCATCTCTTGTTTTGATCATACCCTTTGTTTTCACAGTTGTATTTATGTTTATTTTCGAGACCTCATTCGTTGTGTCCGTACATCGAAAATCCGTTACTTCCTGTGGACAAGCGTTCAGCCGAAGGACGTTGCTTTGGAAACGTTCCGGCGATGCACAGTACGTTTGTTTATTTTTTAAAAAGATAGAAAACCGTGATTTTCGTGTTTTTAATTCTTGGTTAGCTAGTTATCCCTCTAAGATGATGTGCGAGGGATAAATATAATTTCGGATATTTCGATTGCACTTCCGGCAAACCGTCCTCAGCAAAGAAAACAGAACTAAATCATAAAATCCAACACAATACCAACAGACAAACGATGTGGGACCAACAAACCGTAAAACGACATGTAACTAAAAATCATAACTAGCTGATCAAGAAAAAACCCCGAAAATCACGGTTTTCTATTTCTTTCGTAATGAATGGTCAGCTTGGCTTCAAACCTTATATGTGTTTATTTTTCTAGACCTCATTCCGTGGTGTCCGGACATCAAAGTTCCGTCATGTGTATGGACAAGCTGCTCGAAAAGAACGTTGCTACGAGAACGTTCCAATAACGCGCAGCGCGCACGATGCTAATTGCTGCGCTGTCAACCCGAAATTCGTCGCCGTGATTACGGAAACAGCGGGCGGTGGATCTTTTGTTGTGGTTCCAGTTGAAAAGGTATATTTTTTACATCTTTTCAGTGATGCTTTTTTGGGCGGTTTGTCCTGACAGAATTTAGAACAGTAGGCTGCAGTTTAGTTGTGTTTTTTTGTCGCTGAATTAATTTTGTGTCACTCTTTTGGCATCAGTCTTAAATACTTACTTTTATGAAATAGGAAATGTTCAATTCCGTTTTTTAGTGTGTAAATTCTGTTTCCTGCTTCAGATATTTGGAAAGGTTGATTGGAGATGTTTGCTTTCTGAACCGCTTCCTTCTAGCCTACGTCAGTTTTATCCCCTAGTGGCAGTTTATCATTGATTAAAGCCTTTTATAATATATTTAGCTCCCATATGGAATTATAAGCTTCTAAAATCCCCACCTTTCTCCATTGTTTCCTTTTGTAACTGCGAGTTTTAGCGCCTTTTCGGCCTTGTCAAGTTTTCTCATCACCCAACGAAAAGTTTGCCGGAATCTTCATTGTCCACTGACAACTCTTTCACACATAAAGATGTGATAATCTTCTGTTTATTGCTTCTTTTATTTGCTTAGTTTTCCCACTCAAATCTTTTGCACCCAGCCGCTGCGCTGAGACCAGGAAGGCTGGATATATGGACAAGAGCTAACAAGAGAACCGCTAGTTTCAGGTGGAAAGTAATGTTACTTTCGAAATCGTTTTTCTGATCCATTTTATAGGGAAAGCGTTCCTAGTAAGAATTGTGCTTTAAAACAAAACAAACCAGATGCGGCAACGTTACCGGCGTATCACTTCTCCCTTTTCCCGCTTTTCCCCATTATGTGTTCTTTTCGTATTTTCTAAGCTTTAATGAAGACGGGTGTGGGATGTTGTAAAAAATTAATGGGTCGAGTCTGTTGAAGTATAGATAGATAGAAAGTTTATTATAAAAATCGACTTCCGTGGTTATAAACCAAATTTGCGATTATTGTCAAAAAAACATACAACATATGTGTCAAATGTCAGTACACTTAAAAATCTGTCACGCTTACGTTCAACAGTTTCACGACTCTGGAATAAAACTTTCTGCATATCTAGCGTGTTTTGTAGTTACAGACAGATCTTGGATACCCTAGAACTTACCACTCGTTCTGGTCGATTTATGATAAATATTCCTTCAGCCCAAGCTGACTGCGAATCATAAAACCACACACTTTTACCACAAGTTCGTATTTCCAAAACTGAGCGGCTTTGAGCCTGAAGAGGACCCTTGCCAAGAAGGGCCGAAATATAGCTCCAATAAAATTCAGCTGACGTATCCGTTTTGCACTATCAGATACGATTTCTGATATTTTGGTGAGGGGAGCGAGGATTTGGGAGTAGCGAGGACGAAATACCATGGCTGAACCGAAGTCAGTGTTTAGCTTTTTTCTGCGCTCCTGCAGTGTTTTGAGGTTAAAGTGTTTTAAAAGGAGTATGGAAGTTTCGGTCCACTATGAATAATAAGAAGAGCCCGTTTCTGTTTTATTTCTAATATATCTCTTTATTCCTGAATGATGAAAAATGTGACATTGTGACATTGTTTTTTTTTTCATTTTTAAAGGAGTTATAGATTTTGTAATCCCGCATTGACACGGTTCAGCATGTCCTGACAGTGCGCTCCCCATTTTAGATCTGGGGTTATGGTAGCACCCAGTAAAAAGCCTCCATTGTTTCTGGTATTTCCGCTTTGAAAGCAGGTTTCGATTTTAGAAAAGAGATAGTTAAGACCCCTGTTTTCGCCAAGTTACCTTTCATGTCGCTATTCTGTGCCTCATCCGCCACCTCTTGGATTATTAGCTTAGCATTACTCATTGGGAACGATGACAGATTCCTGATCTACTGCAATTTTTTTTTGTCATCACCAAAATAGGAGAAAAACCACAAGAATCCACTGTGGCACTCCACAAAAAATTTCTTTCCTTCCAAAAAAAATCCTTATACTTGTTTTTTTTGTTTTCTCTTTTGGGGGAACCCAACAATAATTTTAATCAAGTAGGGGCTTAAATTTAGTTTATTTAGCTTTTCCACGAGTGCTTTGTGGTTAATTAATTCGAACCTTTTAGTAAAGTCAATTGCGATTAAATTTATGCATTTTTCTGTATCATCTAGGTTCCTTAAAATCCTATCAGTTAAACTGACCAGGTAATGGGATGTAGACGACTTTTAAGTCGTTGCCGTACTGTCGTTGATCTAATTTACCGAGAATTTCACCTTTAAACCACCTGGCTACAAACCATTCGTACACCTTGCTGAAAGTGGGTGTGAGTGTGATGGGTCGGACAGGGTCGACGCCTATTGGCGAGTCTTTCTTGGGGATCGGGGTCACGTAACCTACCTTCCAAGTATCAGGGTAAATTCCTGTCTCGGAGATTGTGTTAAATATATCCTGAGTGGTAAAGCCAGTTTATCAGGAAAAGCCTTGATCAGCTCTACTGGAATGTCCACTTGAGTTCTGCTAGTTTTTGTGGCACTTGTAGCTTCCCTCAAGTGCCATATACCGATCACTTTTCGGACGGTCTGTCAGGCCACTGTTCTCTAGTTAGGATACTTCCAGAAGTGCTAGGACGATGAAACTTGGCTGGCGTTTTAGGGACCCGACCAAGCTAACTCGGAAATAGTCACTTCCCCGACCCGACCACCGTGAGGGGAGTGGAGGGAGGGGGATTCCGGAATATTGACGTATTTTTAACTTTTGAACGGGGAATCGAATCTGAATGAAACTTGATATTTGGAAAGACCTTCTGTCTCAGATGTCAGACTTCAAGTCCGGAATGGATCCGGTGACTTTGGGGGAGTTAGAGGGGGGGAACCGGAAATCGCGTGACATGTTCAGAGTGGAATGAAACTTGATCTTTGGAAAGACCTTCTGTCTCATTTATTCAAACAATGTTTACAACGGGTACGTCAGCTACGATTCTTCATCAGCGATATTTCGGCCCTTTTTGACAAGGGTCCTCGTCAGGCTGTCAATCTTCTGGTTCAACTTCGGGGAAGGAAACAAACCTGTAATCAACATTACATTTTTTTTATTACAGGTTTGTTTCCTTCCCCGAAGTTGAACCAGAAGATTGACAGCCTGACGGAGGACCCTTGCCAAAAAGGGCCGAAATATCGCTGATCAAGAATCGTAGCTGACGTACCCGTTGTAAACATTGTTTGAATAAATGTTTCAAAGTCAGCTTGGGCTCAAAGAATATTTATCTTCTGTCTCAGATGTCAGACTTCAAGTCCGGAATGGATCAGGGGACTTTGGGGGAGTTGGAGGGGGGGAACCGGAAATCGCGTGACATGTTAAGAGTGCACGGATCGGTATGGAGCTTGGTGGGAAGAACAAGCACAAGCCCCAGATACACAGTTGACAAGACCGGGCCGGATCTGAGCACTGTGTGGGAGGGGTTTCGAGGGAGGGTTCCGGAATTCCGGTGGTCCCGAGTAAGATTGTGGACGGGGGTATGGCACTCGTCCGGCTCTTGGAATTGTTGACCAGTAAGTAGCTACGTCCCGCTGGATAGGAGGATTCACCACCTCTGTTCAAACTAATCGTGCCGTATAGGGCGGCCCGAACCTCATCGGGTGGGTGGAGCCCACCCCAGTGGTTAGTAAACCCCAGGCCTAGGGTCGGTTGGGCTAGGGACCGTCCACCTAAAAACAAGCGCTACGCAAAGTGATAAACAGCCTCGTTCACATGAGCATACCTCTACTGCAATCAAGTAATTTGTGAAGTTGTCAAGAATTGATTTTGTTTCTCCTCTCTAGACTGGAAGACTAGATTTTACGACAAGCCGCGTGGTTGGTCATTCCGGACCCGTCACCGATGTAAAGTGGAATCCGTACAACGATAATATCATAGCGTCTGGATCCGAAGATACCACGGTAAGTTTTTAATCAATCAATCAATCAAGTCTTTTAATGGTGTCTGTAGGGACCATCGGAGAAAACAAGGACAACAGCACACTACTTCTGAAGACAGTTACCTCCACAAGATGTGCAAGCCGACTGAAGATGCGGCTCACCGAAGATGCGATTTTTTTTATTTATCATTGCCATTACATTACATTGCCGTTATCATAGTACATTACGAAGAGAAAAGCACAGTATACACATGATTACAACAAAACGTACGCATATTACGCATATGTACGCATACCAAATAAAATAGAAAAACGAGATTTTCGGGTTTTTTTCTTGATCAGCTGGTTACCTGCGCTTTCCCAGACGGATGGTAAGTTGTAAATATACACAGAATTCAGAATTGTAAATAATCACAGATTTGTACATATACACTTTGAAGTACTGAAATACTCTTTCGTTGTTTTACTTTTATCTGCATGTCGTTACGTCCGCATCGTTCTTCTGGTTTTTAGTTACATGTCGTCTTATTGTTCGCATCGTTTTCCTGTTGTTATTGTGGTGGATTTTATGATTTAATTTATTTTTTTTTCGCTGAGGGCAGTTTGACGGAAGTGCAACCGAAATATCCGAAATTCTATTTATCTCTCGTACATCATCTTGGAGGGTAACTAGCTGATTAAGAAAAAAACCGAAGATCTCGTTTTTTCTATTTTATTGGAAATGAATGGCCAGCTTGGCTTCAAACCTTAAATACGTACGAATATACATCGGACCCCATAAAAGCTTGAGAGGCTGCTAAAGTCAATTGTTTCGCAGGGTTACCAATTTGTTATTGCAGGAGATTTTAACAGTGATTTACTAAAGCCGTCAGCTCGAACTGATTTAGTACTTGATATTCTTCCTGATTATAAGTTAGTTCATAAGGATAAAATGTACACTTCTGTTCATAATTCTGGTAGCTTTTCGAACATTGACCATGTTGTTGCCTCTCCCTCTCTTGATATTTCGTCTATATTAGTCACTGAGGATGAAAATGATGTGGATCATTTACCTCTTTCATTTATAATTGCTGCAACTGATATAGCACTTTCATCTATTAGATCTGATAGAAGTCATAAGTGGTTTATACGTAGGAACTGGAATCGTGCTGATTTGTTGCTGTATACTGTTACGCTATCTTCCCTCCTTAGTAATATCAAAGTTCCATTCCACCTTTTGCAGGCTTCTGAGCGGTATTCAAATGACAATTCGTGTCTTAATAATTATTACGACCAGATCGTTTCGAGTTTGAGGTTGGCGGAAGAAGTGGCCGTGCCGGAAGAAAGAATTCGAAAAAATACTCGGAAATCAAATTGGTCTCTTGACCCAGAACTGAAATTAGTGAAGAATAAGGCTAAGTTTTGGTTAAGACTTTGGGTTTCTTGCGGCAGACCACGTTCTGGCACCGTGTTTGATATTAAGCAACGAACTAAGCGTATTTATAAGAAGCATGTTCGTTCGATCAGTTCAAAAGGACTCGAGTTCCCACGTACACAAGGTGATTGGTCAAATGTAATTAATGCAGACAAAATTGATGGAAAGTCGTCGCTCAGTGTTATCAGTGATTCCGCATGGAATTCGTATTATACGTCAATGTTTAGTGCCGCTAATTTTTATGTTCATGCCGTTTATTCTAAGTTGCTGAGTGCTTCACTTCCCCCATTTCTCACTCAAGCACATATTCTCCCCGTGTCTTCGTCATCGGTCTCACTTGCTATTAAGCGTCTCCGTTCCTCTTCTGTTGATAACGACGGAATTTCGGCTCGACATCTAAGAATAAATTGTCCACCTCTTGAGCAACATCTTCAATTGCTCTTCCAAATGTGCCTGAGTTCCTCTGCCGTCCCCAATAGTTTTCTTTGCGGAATTGTAACATCAATTATTAAAATAGGCAAACCCCCTTCGGAGTGTACCTCTTATCGTCCCATCACCGTTTCATGTACGATTAGCAAAGTCTTCGAGTATGTACTACTCCCCTCATTTATTAATAATGTTAACTTCGGAGAAAACCAATTGGGTTTCCAAAAAGGTATTGGTTGTCAACATGCCCACCGAGTTCTTTCGTCTCTCCTGGTTGATGCAACTAAAAAAGGCTTGGAACTGCATATTTGTGCTTTGGACCTGTCGAAAGCTTTTGATAGCATTGTACATACCCAAGCCCTTTTCTCGCTTTTTTCACATGGCATAAATATTTCTATTATTTTTTTATTACGTTATTGGTATACAAATTCTTTTCTGCGCACTAAAGTGGATGGACAGATATCCGATTTTAGAATCCCGATAAAACGTGGCGTTCGACAGGGCGCGGTTCTCTCACCATCCATTTTTAAAATGTGCATCTCTAACATCCTGTCTTCTATACCTACCACTTGTATTATTAATTCCATTAATATCTCTTATATTGCTTATGCCGATGATATTCTGCTGATAAGTCGAAGCAAGACCGGATTAAAGAAGTCAGTTTCTTTTGTTTCAGCTGCTTTCGACCGGATCGGTCTGGCTCTGAACGTTAATAAATGCGAATACTTATCTTTCAATTCAACTAACCAAGAGCCGCTTATTCTCCCAACTAAGACTATCCCCCTTGTCACATCTCTTCGGTGGTTGGGCATCCACATTACTAACAGCCTCAAATCGTTCCGGTCTCAATCGGTTAATGATGCAAAAAGAAAGATTCAAGTATCATACTCGAAAATCGTTGCTAATCGTGGGAAATACAATAAAAAAGCCCTTAGTAAACTTTACAGCAGTTTTTCCGACCATTCTTTCTTATTTCTTTCCGGCCTCTCTTCAGTTTTAAAGAAAAAAGATCTTCATTCCCTCCGTTCTTGTTATTACCGATATGCAAAATTCCTCCTTTTCCTACCTCCCTGGTATAAAAACAGACATCTGATTTCGCGTTACAAGCTTCCGGATATATCGCTGAAACTTTCGGCCATAAGTAAAAAATTGTCCACAACGTCCCATCTCAGCTTCCCCGCACATCACGGCTTGTCCCTTCTTCTAGAGTGAATTCTAGTGTATTTTAGTGTTTTGTGTTCTTTTTCATTGTTTGTACTCCGCTATTCTGTCTTTTCAGCGGGTTATAAAAATAAATAAATAAAATAAAGCACTCTTTCTTCACTATTTTTGAATAAATTATTTTTTTTCAAAAATAAATTCAAAAATTTATTTTTGAATAGTCTCTAGGAAATCAGTCCCTTTCTTTTTTATTTGCACATTCTCTAAACCTCCTTTGTCGAATGTACGTATTTATCTGTGATAACTTGGAGCATTTTTCGTGCTCGAGTCCTTAAAGGACCTGTCTTACCTATAATACTAACGCAGCCTACTTCCATAACCACTCCATATATTTCTAAACCCGGAGACCCCAATTTCGTACGGTACATTCTAACCCCTCTAACAAAACCACGCTGATTTTCTCACTTGCCGTGCTTTGCTACCTTCGATGTGGATCACGCTGTCGACGGTTGTCTGCGAGATTAAATTGTTTCCCTGTTTTCGCCACAGGTCAGCGGGTCTCGGGAAAGGCTTAAAACAGCCAAAATTGTGGGTTACTTGTTGAAAGCACAGCATATAGTTTTAAATTCTTGAAATATTTTAAAACACTGTAAGTTCCAAGAGTAGGCTAAATAGTGCGAGCGGTCCTTTAAAGCCGCTTTCACATTGACGCGTCGTTGCGATGCGTCGCATATGCGTTTATCTTGCGTTGCGTACAGGTTGCGTAGCGTATCTTTCACACCTGCGCGAGAACATGTCACGTTGGATGCGTATTTGCGTTTTCCTTTTTCGCTTTCTTCGGCCAAATTTTCATTTCTTTCATCAGTTAGCAAGTTCTTAAATTAGTAGGTTTTTCTTCATCGTTAGTAGGTTATTCTCCAGTTTCTCTTCAAAAGCTTCCATTTTTCACTGGAAAATCTGATGCGTAACGCGTTGACTATTCTTGCTTGTTCTATTCTTGCGTTGCGTTTTACTTGTCTGCGTAAGCTCTGCGTTGCGTCGCCGCAACCGTAACGCAGAGGTTGCGTAGCTTAGTGTGAAAGGCTCTGCGCGTCAATGTGAAAGTGGCTTAAATCGCGCAGAAAAATCACGAACGCTCATAGGATTTGAAAGGGCATTTTAGATTGGAATGAACCGTTAGCTTTTGGAGTAATTTGGCTTGAATTCTGAGGAAATCGACGCCTGGGGTATGCAACAAAAAATGTTCGATCAAGTTTATTATTATTACGATTATTTATTTATGGATTCCTTAATATGAAAATGTTAAACATCAGTCAACTTCATACAAAAGTACATGAATATAAATTTGAATATTGGTGACTATTGAATGACATGCTTATTTTCTCTGTTGTTTATTGAGTGCAAGAAAATATGCGGTTTTTCTATTGTGAGAATACATTTAGGACAAACAAATATTTTGATAAACAAAAATGACTAAACAAGCTCTGTCCTCAACTCTCTCTTTTTGGACTAGCTCTAACGCCCAAGCTTTTCTCCAGTACGAAAGAGATTATTAGCTTTCTCCCAATTGAGGGAACAAAAAGAACCTAGACACTGACTCCGTTGGTGACCAAACCTATCAGACTGGATAGACATTTGCTAGGACGTTAGACAAGGCAACCCTATTCGTTGGTGCACTGTAAGCGAAGTTGGGGGACAGTATAAAAGGACGGATTCCACAGTTGGGAAACCAGTTCAACCGGGAGCTCAGTGGCGTCCCGAGCTAAGAAACAAGTTTGATGTTTAGTGTACTAACCCAACTCCAGTGTGAGTAAATGTGAACTGTATATGCTTTAGTTATTGACCTACGAACTGAGTATCGCCTTCGAAAAGACTCGGTGCATTAACATCCACAACCAGTAGCCACTGCCAAGCTTGCCGGCTACAAATAACCACGCTACTACCTTAACTACCCCTACGCTACACCTACACACACACACGCGCACTACCACGCTACCCAAAACACACACCACCATTTACACTACATCATGCTATCTTTGCTTCGTTTTCAGATATGTGTTAAATGTTACAGAACTTCTCACATTGTAGAGATCCGGCTTATTGAAGACTAGAACTGCGACAGTGATCTATGAAAATGTAAAGATGCGTGAAAGCTTCTATCAGTTTTGATTAAGGTGGTAATGACAGTGCTTTAAACTTATGGGACCATCTGATTGCCTCCAATTTCGTTCATTGTTCAAGTGCCGAGTCATGTGTAAAACTACCTATTCCTGATTCGGGATTGCGCACTTACTGAGTCGAGTCACTTTTTTTTGTTCATTCTTTGTTGACAAATTGAGAATGACAGTTGAATGATTTTGGCATAATTCTCATTTTCATACTCTCTGATTGCCGCGCTGGACCGCTGCTTTTTGATGGTAAAAGATTGGCAGTTTGTGGGATTTTCTCATGATTTCTCCAAGTGGTAGAATCGTTTGTGGGTAAGAAGTACTTACCATTGGTTTACGTAGACTGCGACGGGTGTTTCGTGTTTTCCAACTACTGCAAGAACGCTGCACCAAAATTCAGTTTTGGTGCAGGACAGTTTCATCTAAGTTGGTGTAAAAGATTTGACATGAAAATTATGTGAAAGAATTTCTTTTCCTGGTGTTTTCGAAGCGCGTCGAGGTGTTAAAAGACCCTCTTGCTTATTCAGCCTTTTGTATTATCCTTAGCGCCCTTATCAGTTAATCAATCAAATCGTTTATTGACCAACCAACTTCATAGCTTTCTTCGTCAAAGATGCTAAATTACGCTGTTCATACAGTAATAAAATAAATATATTACACTAATTATTCACTTTGTTAAATCTCTGTAAAAAAGGGGACAAACGAGTTCATGAACCTCGAAGTTCGTCCTCTGACAGGCACTAGTTTGTTTTGCTGTCTTGTCCTGCTATTTTTCGGAGTATCAGGGGGGGGGGGGAGCAATGATCGGTTGTTCTCATTTGCCAACCGTTTTTTTCCAAAGTTTAGTATCAGTTCTGTTCTTCGGTTGCAGAGGCTCGGGATTCCCAACACGAACAGTGCTTGCTCGTAAGACTGATAGCCAGGACCCATTATAATTTTCGTTGCGCGTTTCTGTACGGATTTGAGCTCTTCCGATGGATAGAACATGTTTTGTACTTGGGGACCCCATACCGGGCAGCAGTATTCCAAAAGGGGGCACAAGTGGGTAACGTCTCCGAGGCGAAGTTCAGGAATTGTAAAACCAAGTCTACGCATTGACAGTAAGGTCAGCAGTGAGCAATGTCCCTTTCGCTTATGGGATTATAAGCTTCTAAAATCCCTACCTTTCGCCGTTGCTTCGTTTTGTACCTACTAATTTTTAGCACTTTTTCGGCCTAGCCGGCTTTTGGCGGTCACGCAATACAGACTTCGTCGAAAGCTTCAAGGTCTGCCGACAGCTCTGTCACACATAAGGACATGAGAAGCTTCAAAAAATTGTTTTTCGTTATGGAAGACATGGTAGACTCTCAGGTCTACCTTCTGTTCTGGATTTCTTTTATTTGCTTGCTTTTCCCACTTTTTAAAGGACACCTGAATGAAGAGTACCAAGAATCATCCCTATCTCTATGACTTCCATTAACATTGCCTGCAGAAAACTCATTCCAAATACGAAATAGTGTTTCCAAGCTATGATTTTTGCTCCATTTTGCATCTGTCCTTATTTCAGTACCGAACAATTTTAGAAATGACCAAATGTCTCCAATCAACTCTTCTTCTGGAATATTTTTTAACCAGTTAAGCCCAAACGTATATCTAGAAGAAATTCCAATACGATCCGGCCAGGGCTGTACAAGATTTGAATGAATTGCGCTTTTTGTCTTGGAGTCTGCATGTGCAAACCTCCAGAAACGAACATCCCTATTTTGAAAACGTCACGCTCAGGAGAAGAATGCTCTCCGTGGCCATGTCTGTAAATGCATTCTCCATGGTGGGTTCAAGTATGGTTTCATTGTTCAGGTGTCCTTTAACAAGAAAATCGCTAATTGCACGTTGCAAGTAATAGTGTTTTGAAACCCGATATTTCTTAGCCATTTCATTGTGAAAAGATCATTTCTAGTAAGATTTGAAAGGAGTTAGCCACTTGGAGAGATGCAACCTGAATGAAGTTATGTGTGTTTGTTTTTCTCAATTTGCATGGCGCTTTCTTGGAAGGAAAGAGTTCCTGACTTCACGACATACAGTTTAAAGAAAAATTTATGTTAAGAAGAAACAGCGTATTGTGTGGTCCTCAATTTAACAAAAATTTGAACCATTCCTATCCTGTTTCGGGAATCACGCCAGCACTTTTCGTAATGGCAAAGTGAGTAGGAAATGATTAATTAACGGAGTCGTAATTATAGCGAGACGCGTGTACTTAAATCTGGGCTTTAGTGAAAGTAAAAGATGATTTTTCTCGTGGCCAGCTGGTTGTGTCGCACCATTGACCGGAATCCTTGGGCTGTCTCCTGGACCAGAGGCGGAGATGCTTTCAGGTGTTGTATGAGATGAAGATTACTATTTTTTAGAGGTGTATAAACTAGTTTTCTGTACCTGTTTAAGCTCTGCTGATGTCATCGTTATGATAGTTTCGAAGACTCAATTTAATTTCACTCCCGATTGATGTAAGGGTTATGAATAGTCCATTAGACCGAAGCGACTGGGAATTATATAATGAGGAATGAGCCAACACGAAAAGGGAGCTTGGATGCTCTTCAGCTTTATTTTGAACCTTCTTGGCAAGGATCCTCTTCGGAGTTGACGGTGCAAAACGGATAAGTCAGCTACATTTTATTAGAGCTATATTTCGGCCCTTCTTGGCAAGGGTCCTCTTCAGGCTCAAGCCGCTCAAGCTTGAAAATACTTGTGAAAAAACAATTAAAGATTCTTCTTAAATATCCGATTTGATGAACTTCTTCTTTGAAAATTCGTTAGAGTTAAAGCTGGTCCTGTGATTTTATTCTGAACATGGCTGCTGTTTTTGCTGTTTGATTGGGTCGCCTAAAGGGTAGAGATTCTTCTGCATTTTGGCTTAGGAGTCATCTGTCTCTTCTTCTTCTTTCCAGCTAAGATGGGTACTTGTCGGCGGCATGTATGGGCTATTTGTAGTTCCGTACTTCGTTGATAGATGTTCCTTCAGCCCAAGCTGACTACGAATCATATTTGACGGTGCAAAACGGATAAGTCAGCTACATTTTATTAGAGCTATATTTCGGCCCTTCTTGGCAAGGGTCCTCTTCAGGCTCAAGCCGCTCAAGCCTGAAAATACTTGTGAAAAAACAATTAAAGATTCTTCTTAAATATCCGATTTGGTGAACTTCTTCTTTGAAAATTGGTTAGAGTTAAAGCTGGTCCTGTGATTTTATTCTGAACATGGCTGCTGTTTTTGCTGTTTGATTGGGTTTCCGAATTGGGTCGCGAAATATAGCTCTAATAAAATGTAGCTGACTTATCCGTGTTGCACCGTCAAATATGATTCGTAATCAGCTTGGGCTGAAGGAACATCGATCCTCTTCAGGCTGTTGCTGAAAGAAACGATTGCACACTGTCAGAAGTTTCATAAGAGATAACACGAGGATGCGCGTTTTCAGCAGATAACACTTCAGATTTTATCTGTTCTGTTTCAAAATTTTATGCATAATAACCGTTACCATCAGGAAGAACAGAAAAACCGCCAAAAGGTATCTGCCGAGTTTTCGGACATCATGACGACAAGGAATAAAGTCAGTAGATGTTTTTTAGGCTCTTCCTAACAAAGCTTGTTATGCATAACATTTCATGCATAACGTTTCCAAACACAGCAGATAACATCCGAAGTGTTATCTGTTACGCATTATCTGTTGAAACCGCGCATCCTCGTGTTATCTGTTATGAAACTTCTGACAGTGCAGGAACATTCCTTCCAGAAACAGTCTGAAGAGGACCCTTGCGAAGAAGGGCCGAAATATCGTTGAATAACATGGGAATTATATCATGCATCAATTATATCATATCATCCTAGCGAACTTTTTCGTATTAAATCATCTTTTAATATAAGGGCATATGTCTGTCTTTAGCCCCTCCCCCCAACCACACTGTCAGAAGTATTATAACAGATAATACAAGGATGCGCGGTTTCAGCAGACAACTCTCAACAGAACGTGTCATGTTATGCATAACAAGCATTGCCAGGAAAAATAAAACGAGTCAGAAGATGCTGGTTTGATGGTTTTCGGCTCTTCCTGGCAATGCTTGTTATGCGTAACATTTCGTGCATAACGTCTGTCGGGACAACAGATTACATCCCAAGTGTTGTCTGTTGAAACCGCGCATCCTTGTGTTTTCTGTTATGAAACTTCTGACAGTGCACCCATGTTGATGATAATTTGACATATGATAATTTGACACGCGAAAAAAAGATGAATGCCCAAAGACATTGTGGATCTAAAAAAAGAAAATAAAGCAGAAAACTAATTTGCGAAATAGAAAAAAAAAATAGCCTAAACCCGAGCCTCAACCTTACGTCTTCATTAGGTTGAAAGGATTTCCAGTCGTGATTTATGTTTTGGTTCGATTTTTGATTTTCACTTATTGGCAGTGTGCCTATGCTAGGGACTGTCGGTTAGACCTCAGATCCCTCCCTTTCATCACATAAGTCAAGCTATAAAGGGAATACGGTGTTGTAGGTGAGAGATGCTGTGCTCCGCCGCTGCCATACGAGTTCTCCGTGCGTTCTTGAAAGTAATGACATTAAAGTTATCAGAGCGGCACATTCGTCAGGAGAGCCTGCGATGGATAAAATGTTCCGAAAATTTCCACAAGTATGCATTATAATCATTTTTTTTCCTCTGCCGTTAGTAGTTCACTGATGGAAATTATTAGTTTCTGGTCCATCGAGAGAGGCCGAATAGGAACTTAGATGAGTCCCAGATATTCAAGAGGAAGTGTAGTATACAAAAATCATATTAGCGATTAAAGATTTTGACACTTTTTCGTTCAAGTTTGCTTTATTAGTGCACTCAATCAATACATAGTTGGCTAGGCCTATAGAGAAGAAAATTGTAATTTTTGGGTAAGTAGACTATAACATCGGTGATTAAGCGAGGGAAAGACGCAGACCTTTGCAAAGCAAAATCCAGGAATAGGTCCTTCTTCCAGAAATAGTTGGAAAATGTCGCTTTGGTTCATTGCAGTTTGGATTCCGTTCGAGCGCCAGTTGTGCGCATGCTCATCAACTTGAGATAGCGCTGGGGTGAAGAAACTTAGGGGTTGGCTAGGAGGAACTTCTCGTAACATTTCATCCTAAGACATGTTGCTGTTGTCTTTTCTTCTTTAGGCGCCAGCTCCGGCAGCACGTCCCGATGGCCAGGAGATATGAGGCAACCCTGACCGAACTGGCTTGCGAGAACATGACGCCTTTCAGAGAGAGAGAGACTTTTTTTTACTTCATAATGAGACTATGCGAGGCCAAGAATGGTCTTGCAGGCTCTCTTCTGGAGGTATTCTAGGGCGTCAGTTTATTTGCGTTTTTTATCGAAGTTTTGTTTGCCGTTAGCGTAGCCGGTTGCTTAATTTCCGTTTTCAAACGCCGTCGAAGTTCACCGTTTGCTTAATTAGTGTTTTTACGACTCCGGTGATCCTTGCCCGGTTGACATTTCTTCGACGATTCGAACTTGCTAGCTCACGAAGTTTGACGGTTAGAGTTTGAAGGACGAAAAAACTGTGACCGGCGACAAAAACGATAATTAAACAAAGACCTTTGAGGTTGAAGGTAACTTCAAACTTCGATCAAAAACGCAACTTTTGATTTATGGTGTAACGACCCTCTTGTTATTAAACTACTGCAGGTCGAGTATTTTTGCTCGCGTCGTATGGCTGGTGATTTGTTGCGGGCGGGTATGAGGTCTAGGTCTTGGTTGAAACTGGAAAGTCTGGTTGGAATTTTGGTCCTCGAACGGGGGGCTTGGAGGTTTGCTATTTAGACTTGTGTTGTCTAGGATCTCAAAGCAAAAGTTTTGGGGCCGAAGTCGAACGTTTCGAACCGGATTCATCACCACTGTTATACCTCCCTCCCTCGCCGACCCAGTCTGAACCCGCTTCTCGTTCATTTGAGTCGTAGTTAAGTTTAACCCATCACATCTGATTGTTCTGATTCGGATTTATATTCAACATTCGGTCTGTAAAATTGCATATCTGCTGATGAGAAAGTAGCGGTAGCTTCCAACTATTTGATACGCGGTACAGTAACTCCTTGCCTGGCTGTTAAATATGTTGGTCATGCGTTACCAAATTATCTAAAATCTTTAATTTATGCCTGCGATGTCACACAAGACTAGTTCGATGTTGTGCCGGTCAACGGCATTGTTGTGTAAATCGATTTTGCACATCAGCATTACTGGTTGATTGGGACAGTTTTTATTGGAGTATAATTATGCCGTCCGCTCTCAGATGCAAACATCAACAAGACCAAAGATTTTGGTAGGAGCGCAGTGGGGCTTGGTAATAAAAAACACCAGCTAAATAAAATCAAAACTAAACCAGAAATGAAAGATGATATTTGTCCCGTCTAGTTGGTTCCAGAACATCAGGAACCCTTCCAGCACAGTGTCACTAAAGAAGTACATGTATTCTGGGTTAATACTCTTTAATGTACTTGCAATTTTTATGGCACTTGCCCTTCGGCCAAGTGCCATATAGCGATCGCAATTTCTGTCCGTCCGTCGGTCTGTCCAGGTTTTGCTAGTTCGGGCACTTCCACATAAGCTAGGACGATGAAACTTGGCAGGCATATCAGGGACCCTAAATGATTTAGTTGGAAATAGTCACTTCCCCGATTCGAGCATCGTGGGGGGAGTAGAAGGAGGGGGAGTACGGAATCTTGATTTATTTAAAACTTTTGAACGGGTGATCGGATCTTAATGAAACTTGATATTTGGAAAGATCTCGTGCCGAAGACGACCAAATTCAAATCCGGACCGAATCCGGTGACTGGGGGGAGCTGGAGGGGGGCAACCGGAAATCTTGGGAAACGCTATGAGTGGAGTGATCGAGATGAAACTTGGTGGGAAGACACCAAGCAAACAGTAGATGCATCATTGACATAACCGAATCGGATTCGGGCACTGTGGGGGGAGTTGGGGGGGGGGGGGGTCCAGAATTCTGGTGATCCCGCGAGTGTGGTACTTCCTGTTGTACTAAGACGACGAAACTGGGCTGGCGTATCAAGGACTCAAACAAACTGGCTTGAGAATAGTCGTTTACATGATCAGACCATCGTAGGGGGAGTGGAGGGATGGGGATTCCGGAATCTAGTGGCGTTCATAACTTTTGAAGGGGCGATCCGATTTGAATGAAACTTCACAGGTCGAAAGAATTGTCGTCTCCGATGTTCCTTGTCAAGTTCGGGCCGGATCCGATACTTGTGGGAGGAGTCAAAGGGGGCACCGGAATTTTCGTGAAACGCTTAGCGTCGAAGGATCGGGATGGAATTTGGTGGGAAGAACAGACATAAGCCCTAGATACGTTCTTGACAGAACTAGAACATTATGGGGCATCTTTGGGGAGGAGTTGGAGGGGGTTTCCCAGAATTCCAGTGATCGCGAGTTAGGATACTTCCAGATGTGATAAGGACGATGAAACATGGCAGGCATATTAGTGACCCAACCAAATAGACTAAGGACCTGACACAATGCCATAGGAAAGCTTCCATTTCTTGATCCGACCATTTTCGGTGGAGTTAAGGGGAGGGAAATCCGGAAATTACTGATTTATGTAGGTTGCGAACGGGTGGTCCGATTCAGTTAAACTTTTCTGGTGATACGAGCTAATGACCTAGACAGGCAAGACATGTCTCCGATATATTCAAACAATGTTTACAACGGATATACGTCAGCTACGATTCATGTCTCCGAACCACATGCGGCAATGGTTGGAGGAGTTGGAGGGGGGGGGGGGGGGGAAACTTTTTGACACGCAAAAAAATCAAACGAATGTACCTAATGGGATGCAACTTCGACAGTGCCGATTTTATGTGAGCTAGTTTGTTTTTGAAGGTTCAGACCTGTGATCCTAGGAGGATGAAGGGGGTATTCTGTAACGTTCTCATCTACTTCCTTGCAACACCTACTCGTGACAAGTGCCATATGAGCTCGTAGCTCTTGTTTTGTTCTTGTTAGCCAATTTATTCATTAAAATGAATTGAATTGAAGTACATGTATTCTGGGCTAATACTCTTAAATGTACTTGCAGTTTTTTTGTTCTTTTTAGCTAATTTATTCATCAAAATGAATTGAATTGAAGTACATGTATTCTGGGTTAATACTCTTTAATGTACTTGCAATTTTTTGTTCTTTTAGCTAATTTATTTCTTCTTTTCCAGATAAAAATCTGGCATATTCCCGACGGTGGCTTAACTGCCAACCTTAAAGACTGGCTGGTTGATTTGCACGGACACAAGCGACGCGTAGCGTACATCGAGTGGCACCCGACAGCTGACAACGTTTTAGCCAGCGCCGGATCCGATCACTTGGTGAGCCCCCCCCCCCCCCTCCCCCCGTCCTCGCCACTCCCGATAAATAGGGTTCTAAAGAAGTTGATTTTGAGGGATCTCGGCTCGCTGCCGTCACTATCAGCAATATCGCTGATGTAATACGAAATAAAAGATGCACCTTTGGACTCCTGGTCCTGTACGGTATTTGGTAGCGTGGGGGAGGCTCGTGGGGTCTATAGGCGCGTTATAGAGTCAAAAAAACTAGAGTGCGATTATAGGTTTAATAACTGTTACGACTCACTTAATACATAGAGTGCGTACACAATTCCACTATAACACTGTTCAATATGTCGTTGATTACGACGGACTTACGACTGGCTTAAGATCGACTGACTTAATTAATACATACATATTGGTCCTTATATACCTGCTTTTACTTACATCGTTTCCTCTTTTACTTTAATCATTACCACTCTTTGATAGTGTAAAAACAGCTCTTCAGAGCAGAAAATACTGAAAACACTGTTCAGGGAATTTAGAAGTAAGGGAAAAAGAGGCTTTGCGATAAAGAGGAACTTTGCGAGAGTCTCTTGAATCAACCAACGATTCGAGGGACTTTCGCGGGTTTGGGTATCATTTCGGAGGGAAATCGGGGTGATCTTGGGGAGCGCAGAGGCTCCTCTCACTACACTGATACCTTCAAACCCTTCTAGAACTGCTTCTTCACTATCAGACATGTTTAGTAAACTTCAGTATTCCCTTGCACCATCAACGTAGGAGACCTTTGTTCTCCTTCAGTGACCTGGTTTTGACCGTTTTGGTTTCTCTGTAATACAAATACTGCAAATTTCTTCTGTATCTTCCACCTTGGACAAAAAACCGGATCCTTGTTAGCAAATTTTCAGTTCCTAATATAACTTTAAAGTTGAAGATACTGCACGGAAAACTCTCCGGTACGGCTTATGCGCGCCTATCCCCTCACCACCGTCTTATCCGTTTCTTTCGTTGATTTTGTGTATATTTCGTTTCCTTTTTTTTGTGTTTCTTTACTTATTCCTACTCCACCATATTTACTTCATGGATCGTGTGGGTGATAAATAAATTAAATTAAATTAAAGGACCAAGTGGAACAGTTGGGAAGCTCGAAGCTATCAGTCCGTTTTGGGATTTGATCGCATTCTAGCAAACCCGAATCTAGATCACCCAAGTATCTGGTTCAAACCAGGACTTGATACGATTGTGGGACCATGTAGTTGCGAAGTTCGGAAGTTAGTTAAATCAGTGTTAAAATTATTTGTTTGCCATGGCCTTCGGGCTTTTGTATAACATATTCTGTCCTATCGTACAAGGGCGCTTTGTTGATGGAAGATCGTTCGTTAGTGGATTTTTCTTGTCAGTTTGTTATGTTTTTATTCTTCTTTTTTTCTTTCCTTCTTTTTTCTTTGATTTGTTTGGTTTGATACCCTTAGGACTATATGAATGAAGAATACGCCCACCCATTGCCAGGCCTTATGGTGGGGCCATAAAAAGTTAATGGTGTTCACTATTTTTATGAATAAATTAAACTAAACTTTATGCCTAATATCCTAATAACATAGATATATTCTGCCCGATCTAGCACCGGCGACAGGACGGACGCGGCACCAAAATCTACCAGTTAAATATCGCACTAACCGGTATTCAAATTCATTTGTAACATATTTTACTGAGAAAATTAGCAAAAAGCAGGTGAATTCCAAGTGATTTAAATGTGGTTGACGTATTTAGTGCCATGCCGGCGCTACAAGTTTGATCAATAAAAATATCTATCTATCTATCTAATATTCTAATTTGAGCTTCCAATCTATCTATCTATCTATCTAATTTGAGCTTCCAGTTTTCTAATGTGACTTCTGAACAGACAGATATTGATGTGTCAGTACTTAGTCACTTGGCTTGCACGGTTGATGTCTGGTGGGTTTGAATTTAATTACCAGAATCTGCTTTCTATGCCGTAATTAATTGGCCTCATTTAGGAGAACATCGGGCGTTTTTTTCTGGAGACCAGAAACGTATCTGTAGTTTGTTTGGTGACATTCCGATTTAGAAGCTGTATCTGTTTGTGATTAGAGCCAGATTATCAGTTGCGTTTTTGCAGATACTATGGTATCTGTTACCATGGTAACTGGATCTACAATTAGTCGTTTTTGCAGTAACCGTGGTATCTGATATACGGTTGCTCTGCAAAAACTGAAATTGCGCTTTTCGAAGTCATCCCAAAAGAAAAACTGATGTTCAGTCACATCACTAAGTGCCAAACTTCTTTCCCACGAATTTGACAAAAATTGATGAAAGTGAGATGACTTTTTCAGATACCAGGATCAGTTACCACGGTCCGACCGTGGTATCTGAATATCAGATACCACGATAACTGCAAAAACGACTTTAGACCGTGGTATCAGATACCATGGTATCTGCAAAAACGCAACTATCGTCTTCTTTATTGAGTTGAGAATCTGGGAGATATGATTCAAGAAGCATTACAAAAATTACGAAAGAGGGACTGATATTTAAAGTTTAACTGAAATGCCAACTTATTTTTGTAGCATTTAGTTGATTGCACTGAGCTATTTGGATTCTGCTAAGGGATTTTTTTATTTTCCACTATTTGCTCTTGCAGTAACGTTCACAATATCTACGGCGGTCTCCATTGCGCGAATTTTACTATGACGCGGAATATTTGAATCTCAACACAATCGCGGCTTTTCTGTGGTCAGTGATGAGCTTGGTGAAGACTGCTTATTGCCTGAACAGAATTTGCGTGTAAATCTTTTTGTCAAGCATACGACACAGGTACAAGCGCATAGAGGCACCACAAATCCAACAGGGAAAGTCCACTATTAAAAAATCGATTATTCGTCGATAGCGTAGCAACGAAGTAACGCATTTTCATCGGGTCTTCAAGCCTCTTTAATTGAATAAATGATGGGTAAATAGATTGTCCTATCTCAGCCTTTTCGGTTAAACTTAAAAGTACCTGTCTTACCTATAATACTAGTGCAACCTACTTCCATAATCACTCCATATATTTCTAAACCCAAAGACCTCTAACCCCTCTAACAAAACCACGCTGATTTGTGTTTTGCTACCTTCGATGCGCATCACGCTCTCGACGCTTGTCTGCGAGAGGTTCATCCATCAGAAAAACCGGTTATGTAAATTGTTTTGCTGTTTTCCCTACAAGCCCGGGTCTCGGAAAAGGCTTAAAACAACCAAAACCGTGGGTAATTTTTGAAAGCACAGCCTAGTTTTACAGTATTCTAATATTTTAAAATACTGTAAGTTGAAGAGTAAA
This sequence comes from Branchinecta sandiegonensis, assembly GCA_030848855.1. Taxonomy (NCBI): domain Eukaryota; kingdom Metazoa; phylum Arthropoda; class Branchiopoda; order Anostraca; family Branchinectidae; genus Branchinecta; species Branchinecta sandiegonensis. The sequence goes on from JAUPMV010000012.1 coordinate 2,333,089, forward strand.
TAGTGCGAGGGGTCCTTTAAGTGAACTTTTGTTATCTACCCTCTAAAGTGCAAATACTGGAGTAACCAACAAAAAAGCAAAAAATATAGGAGACAAGAGAAGCAACTTCGATGAGAACTGATATACTCGCACTTCAAACAAATTGATATTAGTGATAACATTATAACTGAAACTCGGTTTGCTTTAGAAGTATATTAGCTGATGCAGGTCTCCTCAAAGATTACAATTCCACCCGGAGGTTCTCAGCCTCTCTCGACTCCCTTAGTTTTAAAAGAAACACGAAAAACATGCCTATTCGGTATTTATAACCAGTGAGCTTCTCGGAAACAATAAGCGGGATCCTGTTCCTTAAAGGTCCTGTCTTACCTGTAATACTAATGCAACCTACTTCCATAATTACTCCATATATTTCTGAATCCGGAGACCCCAATTTCGTGCGGTACATTCTAACCCCTCTAACAAAACCACGCTGATTTTCTATGTCCCGCATAGAAGTGGAACCAGGGCCGGCTTCCCTACTAGATTTTCAGGGCCTAATGTGTGGAACTCTGTTCCGGAGAGCATTCGGGCGGCTGAGCACCTGGGGCTATTTAAAAATAAATTGAAAAAGCATTTGTTAGGCCAAGGCTCATAGTTTTTTTTCTTTCTATTTTTCTTCTTTTTCTTATTATTTTCTTTTTTCTCATTATTATTAAATGAGTTGATGAGAGATTGGTTATTATTTTAGTGCTCTTTTCTGTTAGGTTTTGTTTTTAGTTAATTATTAGTTAGGAAATGAGTTTTATGTACCCGCCCAATTGCAAGTGCTTTTTTGTACCTTTCTTGGGGCGGGTACTGGCATCATAGTTAATGTATAAGAAATAAACTGAACTGAACTGAACTGAAGCTGATTTTCTCACCTGCCGTGTTTTGCTACCTTGGATGTGTATCACGCTGTCGACGGTTGTCTGCCAGAAGTTTTTTCATCAGAAAAACCGGCTATGTAAATTGTTTCCCTGTTTTTGCTGCTAGTCAACGGGTCTCGGAAAAATGCTTAAAACAGCCAAAACCGTGGGTTGTTTGTTGAAATCACAGCCTAGTTTTAAAGTATTTAAATATTTTAAAAAGTTGAAGAGTAAGTCCGAGTGGTCCTTTAAATACTTTGACTTTATTTAGTTTCATGTCAAGGACCTTAATAGTATACCCATTAAGAAAATTTCATTTGGGAGCTGTTCGCGCATTCTACCAAAAGATGACCCTCCTCCTTTGTATCAAAACAAAGGGGCATTGATATGCTTCTTATTTGGATTTGTTTTTTCTCAATTAGGCTACTTCGTACGACGGGTCCTTTAAAGCACATTTCCTCCTAGAAATTATCCTTTCACGATGAAGTGACTTCCAAGTATGGTTTTCCAAAAATAGCATTACTTTTTACGTGTAATTTGCGATTTTCTTGTTGGTGCTTGTCGACCCTATCCGGCCATCCCGCTCTCCGACGTGGCGGCTCGACCCAAAATATTTGTATTCTGAACGCGACCTGGTTAAAAAATGGGAAAACAAAGCAAAACAGCCCAAAACAGAAGAAAGACCCGACGGCCTTCCAAAAGGAAACTTTGAAGCTTCTTTGTCCTTGTGTATGAAAGGGTTGTCGACGGATAAAGCGCATGACTGGAAAATCTTGGCTCGGCCGAAAAAGTGCTAAATATTCCTAGACACAAAAGGAAACAATGGCGATAGGTGGTTTAAAATTCCACAAGGGAGCTAGAGATAGTAGAAAGAGGGGTCGTTTCGACTAAATATACCTTTTTCTTCTAGATTATTATCTGGAATATCAGTCGAGGAGAAGCTGTATCTGTGATAGACTCTCATCACGATGTTATTTACTCTATGTCTTTCAACCGCGACGGGAGTCTTCTGGCAACTACCTGCAAGGACAAGAGACTGCGAATCATTGACCCCCGTTCAGGGAAAACCGTTAGTGTAAGTTCTTTGAATTTTTCGTGACGGGGTCGTAGAATACGTAGTTACTTCGTATTCTACCATAGTAGGCGTGTATGACCCGCCTCTGCAGTGACGTCGCATTTTTGAACAACTAATAGTTGCTTACTCTTGACTTTTCTTCTCCGAGGCTCTACTGCGATGAGCTGTTTGAAGTAGTAGTAGTAGTAGAAGAACAGTTTTATTGAAAATAAACATTTTGATTTCAGTAGCACAACAAAAGCGGGGCTTGCGAGGCTGTGCTAACTTGTAAGAAAAAAAAGAAGAGAAGAGAGAGTATGGAGAATGAGACCATGTACCGATACCAAAAAAACAAAAACATTAACGAAAAACATTACCTAACGTGACCCCAAACAACAAAACACAACAAACGAAAATCATATAGATGTTACAGAAAAACAACCCGAGAAAAATTTATTTAATCAGTTTCGAAGGTATACCTGCCGAGCAACTCCATACGTAAATCAGACTTGAACTGGTTAAAATTACGTATTTCCTTAATACCTTTACAGTTTATTCCAGAGCTTGGAAGCTCTGTAAATAATGGAGAAGGAAGAGCTACTTGTAACTAGCCACCCTACTTACTCATGATATCACAAATTCTGGCTTTTTGGCGTCGAGGCTGGAATGCATTTTTCTATTTTCACCAAAATATCATGCCACGGTCTAATTCGGCCGATCATATCACAGAGGTTTGTAGTTACCACGCTTACTACGGTCCCGAGCGTGGTAAGCAAATAGTTACTGTTAGTTACTATTTCGAGAAGGTTGGAAAGGTCAGCGTAGTAACTTTTCACGAGGTTGGAACGAAAATAGTAACTAATAGTTACTATTGTTAGAAGGGTGGGACATGCTCATTGTCTGGCAATCGAGGCAAAATCTTGGCTAGCGGTGAGAAGCGAAAAATTCATTTTTGTTATTTTGTATTTTTGTTAGGAGTTTCAGAGGCCGGAAGTCCACGTAAGTCGACACCTGGAGTGTGAAAACAGTGAAAAGAAGAGCCCACTTGAAAATCCCTTCCTTTAAAGTTTCACCGAAAAGGGCTGAAGTAGGACAATCTAGTTAGAGCGAAGCTTCACCTTCCAGATTTTTCTTCCGGATTCCAGACAGCCGACGGATCTGGAAGGTGAAGCCTTGACAAAAACGTCTGGAAGTCCGGGGTGTTGGACACCCCAGATTCCGGATGCCTGGAAGGTACCATAGAGGCAATCCATTCGAGAGACAGAACAAATATGCAAATGTCAGAAGAAAAGGGAAAGTAATTGACAGTCGTGACTGGGATGCAAGAAACATTTGGAATGCGAAGGGGACTTCTAGGAAATGTTGAAGAACAGCAAAATTAGCTGTCATCATTACCATGAAAATCTGGAAGGGTTGGCTTGACTATGCGGTAGCCCTGGACGTCTGGTTATCTGGGAGGTGAAGCCTGACTTTTACCCATCACCTATTCACTGAGGCTTGAATACCCGATGAAAATGCGTTGCTTCGTTGCTCCGCTATTCACGAATAATTTATTTTGATATAATGGAATTTCCCTCTCGGATTTGGTACCTCTATGCGCTTGTCCCTGTCTTTATGCTTGATGAAAGCGATTTACGAAAAAGAAGTGTTCACGCAGTGAGCAGTGATCACCTAGTTCACCACTGGTCACTGAAAAGCCGAGTTTTGGATTGAGATTTAAATTTTCCGCGTCATATTAGAATTTTCCGTTGTGAGGACGGCCGTGGACATTGTGGACGTCATACTATAGCAAATAGTGACAAATAATAAAAATACCTTAAACACAGTTCAAACAAAACAGTGTATTCAGTTGAATGTTACAAAAATAAGTTGGCTTTTCAGTTGAACTTTAAAGGACCCCTCGCACTATTGACTATTTATGTTCCAGTATTCTAAAATAAGTTGAACCCACGACTTTGGCTGTTTTAGCCTTTTTTCGGGCCCGTTGACTTCTAGCAAAAATACGGAAAAATGTCGATAACCGGTTCATCTGACGCGTCAGCTTCTCTTCAACAGTCATTGGGGGCATGATACGCATCAGAATTAGCGAAACAAGGAAAGTGTGAAAATAAGTGACATATCGACAGGGGGTTTATAATGTATTGTATGGAATTCGGATCTCTGGGTTTAAGAATGGATGGATCGATTACAGATAAAGGTTGCACTAGCATTAAAGGTACGACGGTTCCGTTAAGGAAGGGGTCGCCGCAGACGGGAATCCTAAGACGCCATAAATATCCGTCGCAGGGATTTCCCCCTTTTTAAAGTTCAACTGAAAAGCCAAATTATTCTTATGTCATTTAATTGAATACACTGAGTTATTTGGATCCTGCAGAGCGATTTTTTTTATTTTCCACTATCTGCTCTGGTTATGAAGTTCAGAAGATCTGCGGCCGTCCCCACAGCGTAGATTCTACTATGACGCGGAAAATTTTAATCTCAGCACAAACGCGGCTTTTAGTGGACAGTGGTGAGATTGGTGAAGATTGCTTAATGCCTGAGTAAAAAAGAAGATCATAAATCTTTCTCGTATATGGTGTACAACAAAAATACAAGCGCATAGAGGTAACACAAATCGCACGGAAATTCCACTATTTGAAAATCGATTATTCGTGAATTGCGGAACACCGAAGTAACGCATTTTCAACTGGTTTTCAAGCCAGTTTAAGTGAATAAATGATGGGTAACTAGATTGTCCTATCCCAGTCCTTTTCGGTTAAACTTCAAAGTCATTGGAGACATGGAACGGGGTTAACCACAAGTTTCGCTTGTACTGCAAAATGTTCGATATAGGATTGACAAATTGCCAAGCACACTTTCAGATCCGAAATCGTTTATTTTGTTTATTTCTCCATTATGCTAAAAAGCGGCAAACTTTCGCTTGTCAATTCCAAAAAACTGACATGACACATAACAAGTTGTCACTACCACACGACACAGACATCTGACAACACCTGAAGATTTAAAGAGGAAATCATACACATGGTTATAAAAAGACGTTGAACAACGTGATGCGTTAAAGCACAACTCTTACTAGGAATGATCTTTTCCCAATGAAATGGATCAGAAAAAACGTTTTCGAATATACCATTAGTTTCCACATGAAATTAGAGATTTTCTTGTTAGCGCTTGTCGATTATCTCCAGCCTTCCTGCTCTCCGACGCGGCGGCTTGGCGCAAAACATTTGAAAACTGAACACGTCGTGGTTAAAAAGTGGGAAAGTAAATAAAAGAAGTAAAAAACAGATGATTTTGAGATCCTTGTCTGTGAAAGAGTTGTCAGCGGACGTTGAAGATTTGTTGAAGAAAAGTTTCATTGTGTGACGGACAAAACTCGGCAAGGCCAAATAAGCGCTTAAAATTCATAGGCACAAAACGAGACAGTGGAGAAAGGTGGGGATTTTAGAAGCTTATAATTCTGTATGGGAGCTAGGTATATTATAAAAAGCAGAATAAGCAAGAGAGGTCCTTTAAGGCCACACGAGTCGTGAGAGAACTACTTAGTCACATGGTCCATAACTTACAAGCTCTGTTAATAAACAAATCCTGATCACTTGTTTGCTTCCCCTACTGTAGAGGAAGTTTTTATTTATTCCCTCTTCCTCCTCTCAGTTACAGAAGTGATCGCACTATTTACTCTTCGACTTACAGTATTTTAAAATATTTGTGTACTTTAAAACTAGGCTGTGCTTTCAACAAATAACCCACGGTTTTAGCTGTTTTAAGCCTTTTCCGAGACCCGTTGACTTATAGCGAAAACAGGGAAACAATTTACATAACCTGTTTTTCTGATGGAAAAACTTCTCGCAGACAATCGCCGACAGCGTGACACACATCGAAGGTAGCAAAACACAGCAAGTGAGAAAATCAGCGTGGTTTTGTTATATTGGTTAGAATATTCCGTAAGAAATTTGGGTCTCCGGGTTTAGAAATATATGGAGTGATTATCGAAGTAGGTTGTGTTAGTATTATAGGTAAGACAGGTCCTTTAATGGTTTGAACCATTCGAATTAGTTTTTCCCGGTTCAAACCTTTGAATATTTTTGAGTGCAGAGTAGGCTACTGTGTTGTTAATGTTAAGATTTTTTACTAAATTATTGTTAACTATTAAGAATTAAAAAAAAAAACCTTTAGAAAGTTTTAGTAAATTGTAGTTGTAATTGTAATAACTTATTCCGGCCAAAGACCATAATCTACACTCTACAATACAAACTTAAACAAACATAACACTGAACAAACAAACATTTCATTAGAGCTATATTTCGGCCCTTCTTGGCGAAAATTTCATTTGAAGTTGATTTTCCAGCTTGAGCCTGAAGAGGACCCTTGCCAAGAAGGGCTGAAATATAGCTCTAATAAAATGTAGCTGACTTATCCGTTTTGCACCGTCAAATATGATCTATTTTTGTAAGGAAAATCTATTTTTGTAAATTAATAATAATTATAGTAATAATTTGCGTTTTCATTATATTACTGTTCTAGGAAGGAACCTGTCACGTGGGTAGTCGTGCAACTAAGGTCGTCTACCTGGGAGATTCCTGCCAGCTGTTCACAACCGGATTTTCCAAGAATTCCAACCGGGAGTATGCCCTTTGGTCCCAGAAAAACTTGAATGAACCCTTGAGGCGAGAAACGATCGACTCGAGCTCGGGTGTGTTGTTCCCATTCTATGATCATGATACGAAAATCATATACGTTGCTGGAAAGGTGAGTTGTTTATTGTTAGAAGTTTTCTTAAAGGACCCCTCGCACTATTTACTCTTCAACTTACAGTATTTAAAAATATTTGAATACTTTAAAACTGTGCTGTACTCTACAAATAACCCGTGGTTTTGGCTGTTTTAAGCCTTTCCCGAAACCCGCTGACTTGTAGCGAAAACAGGGAAACAATATACATAACCGTTTTACTGATGGTAAAACTTCTCGCTGACAACCGTCGACAGCGTGATACACATCGAAAGTAGCAAAACACGGCAAGTGAGAAAATCAGCGTGGTTTTGTTAGAGGGGTTAGAATGTACCGTACGAAATTGGGGTGTCCGGTTTAGAAATACATGGAGTGACCATGGGAGTAGGTTGCATTAATATTATAGGTCAGACAGGTCCTTTAACATTTATACAAGGAAATACAGGTTCAACAGATCTGTGATAACACTGCAATTGTCGAAATTATGTCATAACTACACTATCAGAAGTTTCATAACAGATTGCGCATAACACTTTCAAGAATAACACCTTTTTCCACTTAGAAATAAAGTGTTATGATCAATTAAGTTTACACTATTTCGTGCCTAGATCTCCAACAACACCTTCAATTGGTAAAAATACTAACGGGAACGAAAGAAACATAACAGATAACATCCCAAAGTATTATCTGTTGAAACCGCGCATCCTTCTGTTGTCGTTATGTAACTTCTGACAGTGTAGTATTTTTACCTATTGAAGGTGTTGTTGGAGATCTAGGCACGAAACAGTATAAACTTAATTGGTCATAACACTTTATTTCTAAGTGAAAAGGTGTTATTCTTAAAAGTGTTATGCGCAATCTGTTATGAAACTTCTGACAGGGTATACATTGATGGAGGAGTTCAGAATTCTAAGATGCAAGTGTTACCCTTTTGGATGTTTCCTCGTCGCTATCAGGAATCATGGACAAGAGGGCTCAACCAGCGCACGACGTTGCCCACTGCTTCCTGGCCGAAGATTGAAAATTAAGTTTCTTTTTCTGTTTGTGTATGTGTTTTGTTTATTTTTTTTTCATTTTCTCCGCTTTTTCAAAATGGCGGGTTATAAATAAATTACTTCCTTAGGTCCTCCATTAACGTTACAAAAATTGTGTTATGAGCTTTTGATATTTTTTTTACGTTTATTTATATTTTTATTAAGCCATTTTTTCCGGAAAAATTCGGGTGTGTTGTTCCCCTTCCATGGTCATGATACGAAAATCATGTCTGTTGCTGAAAGCAGGGGCGTCACGACTGGGGGGGGGGGGGGGGGAGGGGGGGATGCCCCCCCCCCCCCCCCAATGCTGTCGGCCAGTCGGTAAAAAATAACCGAGTCGGCGCGAAGCGCCACGATTTTTCGTCAAAACAGTTTTTTTTTTCACAAAACAGTCGGTTTTTTCTGAAAATCGGTCGATTTTTCGTCAAAACAGTCGGTTTTTCTGAAAATCAGTCGATTTCTCTGAAAATCAGTCGATTTTTTTCAAAACTGTAGTTTTTTGTGTTGAAAACAGTCGTTTTTTCTGCAGAAACAGTCGGTAAAAATTACCAGCCAGTCGGTAAATTCCTCGTCCCCCCCCCAAACATTTTGGCTAGTGACGCCTCTGGCTGAAAGAACATGTGAGATTGTGATGAGAATGGTATTGAAAAAATCTGTAGAATTAGAGACCACCGCGCGCGTGCTTTTTAAGAAATACGAGCGAAGTGATTCCATGTTGTTAATTAATTGAGTAACCCACCAAGGCACTTGGTTTTTCGAATTAACTATCGGAGTGATTTCATGCTGTTGATTAATTAATTAATTTTGTATTCAGGGTGATGGCAATATCCGGTTCTTTGAAGTGGTTTCCGAATCTCCGTGGGTCTACTACCTCGGGCAATATTTGTCCGGACTACCTCAGGTAAGGAGTGGCTGAGGCCATGAGCGTGTTCCACCCTACTTTCCGTAGTTAGTACGCATGACTACGTCACGAATTCTGGCTTTTTGCTGTAAGGCTGGAGCGATTTTTCTATTTTCCAGTATGATATCATGCCATGGGCGAATCCGACCAATCACGTTACAGAGATCCGTAGTTACCACGCTTACTACGCGCTCGAGCATGGTAAGCAAATAGTTACTGTTAGTTACTATTTCGAGAAGGTTAGAACGGTCAGCGTAACAACTTTTCGTGAGGATGGAACGTAAATAGTAACTAAAAATTACTGTTATTAGGAGGGTGGAACGCGCTCCAGGATTCAAAGTATTTCATTACTGCACGTAGCGGAAGCGCGTGGCAGGAGTCAGGCTAACACAAAGAATTTTCGGCCAGAGATGGGCGAATCCGATCGTGAAAGGTTCCGGATCCGAATCCGGATCCACCACTTCATGCTGAGGATCGAATCCGGAATCGAATCCGACCTTGACAGAAAATCAAATCATGTACATTTCATATAGTTTAAAATTCAGATGTGACAAAAAGCACTGATGTCTAAGGTAATCCGGTAACGCGATAGCTTACTAAGGATGGTTAGTGGTGGAGACCAATAAGTTGGATTGCCTAAGCACACTGTGTAATATTTGATGGTGCAAAACGGATACGTCGGCTGAATTTTATTGGAGCTATATTTCGGCCCTTCTTGGCAATGTTCCTCTTCAGGCTCAAAACTGCTCAAGTTGGAAAACGAACTTGTGGGAAACACAAAACTAAAGATTCTAGTTTTGTGTTTTAGTTTTTTGATCTTTAGTTTTGTGTCTCCCACAAGTTCGTTTTCTAACTTGAGCGGTTGTGAGCCTGAAGAGGACCCTTGCCAAGAAGGGCCGAAATATAGCCCCTATAAAATTCAGCTGACGTATCCGTTTTGCACCATCAAATATTACACAGTGTGCTTAGGCAATCCAACTTATTGGTCTCCACCACCAACCATCCTTAGTAAGCTATCGTGTTACCTGATTACCTTCGATATCAGTGCTTTTTGTCACATCTGAATTTTAAACTATATGAAATGTACATGATTCGCAGTCAGCTTGGGCTGAAGGAATATTCACACTGTGTAAAATTTGGAAAATGGAAACAGGAATGATTAATACTAGAAAATTTAGCGGATTCGTGAGATTGAGGGTTTGGAATCCGAGTCCGAATCCGAATCCAACCTGACAAGCAGAAAAATTAAATCGGATTTGAATCCGGCCAAAAGGACAAATCTTGTCGCCCATCTCTGTTCCTGGCAGTAGTGTAAGACGAAAAGGAGTGTTCTAAAGAACCTAGTAAAGTTGAAAACTCTACTACCATTCGTTAGCTCACCTATGTTGTAAAGAAATAATTATAAATAGACTTGTGATTAGTATCATTGGACCGATCGAAGACCGCAGTCACAGATTTTTGTTTTCCCATGAGTGATGATGGTGGTACAAACATTTGAATTTCTTTATTAATAATACATAGATGACACTTTACACAAGGGACTTGTACCGTGACCAATAAACCAGAAACAGTTTTTTCGAATATAATTTAGAAGTCTAGGACTCCATTGTCGGAGCCACGTAGACAAACAAGGACCCACAAGGCGTCATGGTGAAAACCAAATATATAATTTTAATGGGGAAGACGCCTTGAGATGGAAACATTTTAAAAGTAGTGAACTGAAAGACAAAAATGCTCCTCAGCTTACAAGGCAGGCGCTCTTACCATTTGAGCTACCGAGGGGCTTGTGAACAGAATTCGCAAACCACTACAATAGTCTGGTAGAAGCCAGCCATAGGAACAGTGATCAGTGAATTTAGGAACAGTGAATTCTAGGAACAGTGAATTTCTTTGTTCCAAGCGTGACCAGTATGAAACTTAAAGCAGGTTTTCGTTTCGACCAGTTTTCGAACAATTTGCTTACAGATGTGACTGAACGCGGCCTGGGCATTAGAAGGCAGAGATGACAGTTGCGTTTGACGCTGAACGAAATATGACTCAGATGTCAGAACAAGAGGAAATTGTGGAATCTAGCCTGGCCTCTAAGAAAATTTATTAGTGATTACTCGCTACCGGATATCACGGAGAAATTGTCTGTTCTCCACAGAAAACTGTCCGAAACGGCGTACGCGCGTCTGTCGCCCTCCCATGGGCTTATTCGTCTGTTTGACTTTTAAGTAGATTTTGTTTGTATGTGTTATGTTTTGCCTAATTATGTCTTCATATATTCTCTTGTACTCCACTGTTTTCGTCTTGTACGATTTGTGGGTTAAAAATAAATTATTATTATTATTATTTAGTGTCAGGTCATGGTCTCATGAGCCAGAAAAAAGCAGTTCAGTTCAACTTTCACAAGGAAATAGTAGTAGCCTACAAATAGTCGCATTTTGTTATGTATCCTTATTTCTCCTGTGTGTAGGTATGTATGATTTATTAGATATCCGTCACAAAAAAAGAGACAAAATTGAAAAAAAGAGAGTCAAAGTTCGTGATCTATTTCAGTAATGGCGGCTTCATAGCCAATGACAGGGGATTGAGAGGCTGAGTAGTGGTTGTGTCCATAGTTGCGTTTTTGCAGATACCATGGTATCTGATACCGCGGTCTAAGTCGTTTTTGCAGTTATCGTGGTATCTGATACCACGGTCAAAAGGCGTTTGTGCAGCTATTGTGGTATCTGAGAAGTCATCTCACTTCCATCATTTTTTGTCAAATTGGTGGGAAAGAAGTTTGGCAGTTAGTGATGTGACTGAATATCAGTTTTTCTTTTGGGATGACTTCGAAAAGCGCAATTTCGGCAATTGTCGTTTTTGCAGAGCAACCGTATATCAGATACCACTGCAACTGCAAAAACGACTAATTGCAAATCCAGTTACCGTGGTAACAGATACCATGACAGATAAACAGATACCATTTGCCTTTGGGCTGGATCACTGTTCCTAAGGCCGGCTTCTACTGGACTATTGTAGTGGTTTGCGAACTCTGTTCTCATACCTTCGGTAGCTCAGTTGGTAGAGCGCTTGCCGTGTAAGCAGAGGGTCCTGGGTTCAAATCCCGGCTGAGAAGCATTGTTGTCTTTCAGTTACTACTTATAAATGTTTCTCCCTGGGGCGTCTTCCCCATTGAAACTATATATTTGGCTCTATTTATTTTTCACCATGAGACCCCGCCTTGTGGGTCCTGGTATGTCTACGTGGCTCCGACAGTGGAGTCCTATACGTCTAAACTATATTAAAAAAAAAGTGTTTCTGGTTTATTCAAGTTCAAGTTCAAGTTTTTTTAATTGTACACAAAAATACAAATACATGACACAAGCACTGTGGAGAACACGAATTATTAGTAATTACTGTACCGTTGGTCACGGTACAAAGTGTAAAGTGCCATCTGTATATTATTAGATACCATGGTATCTGCAAAAACGCAACTCGTATCTTCCAGTAATAAATGTCATTTTATTTTCTAGCGAGGCCTTGGTTTTATACCGAAACGGGGGTTGGACACCTCCCAGTGTGAAGTATTTCGGTTTTACAAATTACACATCACCCGCAATGTCTGTGAGCCAATTTCGATGATCGTTCCACGGAAGGTAGGAGCGTCTTTCTGTGAATTAAGGCTGCTTCACACTGACTTAAGACTCCTTTCACACTGGAGTACTTAGGCCTCTTAAGTGTACTTTATGCGTCTAAAGTCGCACTTAATGTAGGAAATCTCACTTAACTTTATGTCTTTTTCGAAGTTGAAAATTTTTCAACTTTACACTCAAAGTTAAGTGCACTTAAGGAAGAGAGGAGAAAAGTTGTCAAAAAACAAAAATCAAAGTGGATTTTGAGGAAACTATTATACATTTTGTACGTGAAAGAACTTTCCTCTACAATTCCTCCAAAAAGATCGCGGCAAGTGCTAAATCATCGTCTGAGCTACTTTAAACCACTTTTCTCATTTTGAATTATTCGCTGATGATGAAAAGGGTGAAAATCTAGGAAGAAATGAACAGGATTTACTTAGCTTCAGCTCCTTGGTGTGAAAGGCCTAAGTACAGTGTGGAAGGCTTACTTAACTTAACGTAACTTTTGCTACTTAAAGGAACAGAAAACTTGACTCAAACTTGACTCGGGGAGCTAGCTGACATATCAAGAATGTACCCTGAGTCGATATTGAGAGTAAGAAAAATTCTCGTTACCACCATTGCAGTTTCCGGGCAGTTTCCAAGAATTCGACTTTGAGTTAGTAGAAAAAAAGCAAAAGGTTTGTGTGCCGGGAGAAGGAATCGAACGCACGACCTCTTGACTACTATCCCGATTCTGTTAGTCAACACGGCTAAAGGCGGACTTTTACAGTGCATAAGTGCATAATTACAGTGCATAAGGGGCAAGGGCCTGCCAGCTAGCTTTGGGAACACTAAAGAGGGGGTTCGAGATAACAAAGAAGGGGGGTCTTGTCGACAATAAATCCGTGTATCTTTATCTAAGCCCCCCAGGTCGTTTTGATGGCCGAAAGTTGCGTAGTCAAGTTTTCTGTGCCTTTAACTTTAGTTCTTAAGTGGCAATGTGTGAAGCCGCCTTTACCCTCAGCTGAAGCGCTTAGTCCCACCTGAACAATTTCCCCCAGGCTCCAGTAGGCTATGTCGAAATCGTGTGTGACTGCGTTCAAAGTTTAAAACCGCTTTCACATTGCCCAACAAGCGCCCGACCTTCTACACTGCTTCCTAGCCGATGGCTGAATATTAGTGTCTTTCTCTGTGTATTTATGTCTTTTGTTTATTTTCTTTTAGTTACTCCGCTTTTTGAAATGGCGGGTTAGAAATAAATTACTTACTTACTTACTTACTATTGGCGCGTCGTTGCGATGCGTCGCGTATGCGTTTATATTGCGTTACGTACAGGCTGCGTAGCGTATCTTTCACACCTGCGCGAGAACATGTCACGCTGGATGCGTACACTGTAAAAAAAATCTCGCAGTATTTGCTACTGGGATTAATCATGTCTCGAATGAGACAAGATTATTTACTTACTGACTCGGAGAAACTTTTTACAGCGTATCTACGTTTTCCTTTTTCGGTTTCTTCTGCCAAATTTTCATTTCTTTTGTCAGTTAGTAAGTTTTTAATCAGCATTAGTAGGTTTTTCATCATCACTAGTAGGTTATTCTCCAGTTTCTCTTCAAAAACTTCCACTTTCACTGAAAAATCTGACGCATAACGCGTTTTATTTGTCTGCGTAAGCTCTGCGTTGCGTCGCCGAACCGTGACGCAGAGGTTGCGTAGCTTAGTGTGAAAGGATCTACGCGTCAATGTGAAAGTGGCCTAAAGGAAAAGCCGGCTTATTTGTAGTTAGTATGGTTTTGTGATGGGAATTGTTATTTCTGTATATGGCTTAATAGCTTTTAAATAGATATATATATATATATATAAATACATATATCTGTATTTAAAATCAATAGCTGATCAATAGGCAAAAAGCAAATATTTAAAAGCAAATAAAAGCAAAAGAAAATATATGTAGATATTTATTCCAACAATGTTTACAACGGGTAGGTCAGCTACGATTCTTCATCAGCGATATTTCGGCCCTTTTTGGCAAGGGTCCTCGTCAGGCTGTCAATCGTCTGGAAATTAAAAATTTTTTAAAAAATTTAAGCCTCAGTCCCTTATTAACAACAAAACCGAAGTTGATCAAAATGCAGAAAAAAATGTTTTTTGCCGTCGCCCCAATCGTGCAGCAAAAACAGCAGCCGTGTCAAAAATTAAATCTCAGCACTAGCTTTTCCGTGCAGTCATTATTCAAAGTAATAGATACAGACGAGTACTAGATAATAGAAACGTAGAACGAGGTTATTAATAAAATAATATTTAAGTTTTCAGTCCCTATTAATAAAAAAAAAACGAAGTTGACCAAAATGCAGAAAAAAAACCTTTCCTGTCATCGCCCCAATCGTCCAGCAGAAAGAGCGTCCGTGTCAAAAATTAAATCTCAGGACTAGTTTCTTCATTATAGTGGTATTTGAAGATAACTTACTTTAATAAGATATTTATAGTCGGTAGAAGCTTCAGTTATTTATTACAGGTTTGTTTCCTTCCCCGAAGTTGAACCAGAGGATTGACAGCCTGACGAGGACCCTTGCCAAAAAGGGCCGAAATATCGCTGATGAAGAATCGTAGCTGACGTACCCGTTGTAAACATTGTTGAAATAAATGTTTCAAAGTCAGCTTGAGCTCAAAGAATATTTATCTGTATATATATTATGTGTGTATCTTGGGTTTGAATATACTGTATTTTTACTCTGTTAAGGGATTTAATTTCCACCTTGGGCTCAAGTATTGGCGTTCAGAATATGCAGTTCTGGTCCGGCAAGACAAAAGTTGCGTTTTTGCATATACCGTGGTAACTGGATCAGCAATTTGTCGTTTTTGCGGTTAACGTGGTATCCGATACTGTAGTTGCTTTAGAAAAATGACAGTCGCTGGATTCGCGTTTTTAGGATCCCCCCTCCAAAAAAAAAAAATACCCAATCCATAGATGTTCCTTCAGCCCAAGCTGACTGCGAATCATATTTTACGGTGCAAAACGGATAAGTCAGCTACATTTTATTCGAGCAATATTTCGGCCCTTCTTGGCAAGGGTCCTCTTCAGGCTCAAGCTGGAAAATAAACTTTTTCATAAAAAGTTTATTTTTATGAAAACTTACTTTATGAGAACTACTTTTTCATAAAAAGTTTATTTTCCAGCTTGAGCGGCTTGAGCCTGAAGAGGACCCTTGCCAAGAAGGGCCGAAATATTGCTCGAATAAAATGTAGCTGACTTATCCGTTTTGCACCGTAAAATACCCAATCCACTTACATCACAAGTGTCAAACTTCGTTCTCAACAATTTCACTTTGACAAAAACCTAGGCTCTTTTTTGGTGACGATGAAAGTGAGATGACCTTTCCAGTTTTCCATCATATTGTTCAACCGCTTCCCCTTTTCATCCGTCCATTCCAGTAAATCATTGCCCTGATTTACCAACACCCACAAGTCCCACAACCAACGCCCATCCATTAGGGATTGGTAATGACAGTAACAAAATTCAAGACAAGGTGGATTGTGTTGACCCGGCTACAAAGTGAATATAAAGCCTAGGCTCATTTTTTGGTGATGATGAAAGTGGGATGACTTTTCCAGATACTACGGTCCGTGGCGCTATCTGTATTTGTTTCTCCATTCCAGAGTGACATGTTCCAAGACGACCTCTATCCAGATACGATTTCCACAACGCCTGCCATGACGGCTGACGAGTGGATCGGTGGCAAGAACAAACCCCCAGTGCTCTTTTCAATGAGAGTTGGTGAGTTATACATCAGCAGACTTGAGGAGGGGTTTCGCGAGTGTTGACTAAACCTCAGCCTATTATCCGCGCGGCCGTCCTCCGGCAAAACCTAGTATCTACAAAAAAAAGTCAAATTTTAGTGATCCCACCTAAGGCGTATTCTCGCCGTTCCCCGAGGACTCCACTTGAGGAGCCCCCCCCCCCGCGTTTTTGTTTGTCCCGGGGACTCACTCCCCGTATTCTCGTAACTCCCCACGGACGGGGAATGCTACGATTATCATCACCATCATCAAAAAGAACTCCCTTTCAGATTCGGAGGGGGAATCAATTTTTGCTGGTGTTGGTGCAATGTAAAATTAATTAACAACAATCAGAATAAACAAAACCAAAAATAAAGCTGATCCAGACCAGTTTCGTCATTTGCATATTATTTTTTCGAACAAAATCCATTTTGGAAGCATTCCCCGTGTTCTCGCTGCTTCTGTACGCGGAGTCCGCGTGGAGTGACTCTCTCTATTCTCGCCGTTCCCTTCGATTCCCCGAGGAGTCCTCGGGGAACGGCTAGAATACGCCTCTAATGAGACCAGGAGAAATCCAATGGTGCAAAGAGAATTTGTCTCCGATGCTTAGATAGACCTAGTATCTGCACAGGGCCTCAGCTTTGTTTTCGTGTTTTACCTAGTATGTACATACTACAAATGCCAAAACCTAGCATCTAACAAAGTACGCTATACCAGCAGCCGAGAACCACTGTTGAGAACCATAGTCTAAAAGTATTAAAAAACATGTGGTAAAACAAGCAGCTTAACGTAACAACGTTTTCGAGTTTTTCTCGGAAGTTACTCACATGTAGATACTAGGTTTTGCCGGAGGACAGCCGCGCGGCCGGTGACGTCAAACGAAAAGTCTATACTTTCCATTACTAACGGAACTGATTGTCCCTAGAACGATTTATAATGTAAACGCGTCCGGCGCCTCGCCTCCGCTCGGCTCTATATATGTAGTAGATACAAATATTTATTCTGCAATATTAATTCAATTGAATTTCCCTATTTCTTTCATGACGTCACAAAAACGTCACGGACCGCGAATAATAGGCTGAGGTAGAGTCAACACCGTTTCGCGAGCTGAAGGTTTTCGCGGTGCTTTGGAAACTTGGTGAACTTTCGAATTCCTCTTTTTTATTTTTCTCTATTTTCTTCTTTACTCCCTTTTGTTCTAAGTGAAAAATACAGGTATTTTACTTACTTACTTAGAACCACCCACGCGCTTTGGAAACCGATGCAGTTCTCTCGGAAAGTGATTCCAGAAAGTTTGTGGAAAGCTTTGCGGAAAGTTGAATGCTTCGACAGAAAGTTTGAAAGTGTGATAAAAACAAGGCAAGCGTCATTAAGGCCAAATGAGACCAAAGAAACACGTTAAATCACCGGATTTACGAAGGGCCGACCGAATGCGGTGAAATCGATGCGGACTGAGCAAAAGTTGGGTGAATTTGCAAATTCGATAAAGAATGGGTACCAGTAAACACGTTAAACGCCCAGTTTGGAAATGTGGGGACAACATATTTTTATAAAACGCTGTTGGTTGGGCTGAGTATTTAACTGTTTTAGAATCTGGAGCATAAGCAGTAAGTACTGCGAGGTGTACTTGGAAAGTTTGGGGACAGTTTGGAGAGACATTAGTTGCGCTTTTGATCTGAATTCTCAGTTTTCTCGCTTCTGAATTCTCGCACAAATTACCGTTTTTGCTCCTCTGGCTTCTCCATTCTCGCTTTTGACAAAAACACTAATGTCAGCTCGTCCGCAACCCGGCATACGTGTTTATGCATATTGAACACTCGCACTCTGTTGACCAATCAAGGAGGAGAACGGAGAGGGGAGAATCAACAGTTCACCATCGGAGCAACTTGTCGATTCTGGCAGAATCGCGAGGCTTTCCCCGTTCTCCATTCTGACAAAAACACAAGAACGGCTTTCCCCGTTCTCCATTCTGACAAAAACACAAGAAAAGGAGAATTCGCTTCATCTGAATAGTCCAAAAACCCAAAATAGGAGAATTGCGAGGAGAATCGCAAGGAGAATTCGGATCAAAAACGCAACTATCAATCAATCATTTATTAGTACCAAAATATCCATTGGATAGCATAGGCCGACGACAAAGTTATCGTACACTACATGACAAAAGAGACAATTAGAATACGTATATACAATTGGTTTGTCAAATTAATTAAAATACAACACTAGATATACGGTAAAACACTAAAATACATTGTCGAACTTTAATAATTGTCTGTAGGCCTCTCGGTTATTTCTTTATGTTTTTGTAGCGTCGTTATAGTGTTGAATAAAATAAGGTACAAACGAGTGGAGATATCTTGTTGAGGCCTTGACGGGTGGTTGTTTTAGCTTTTGCTTCCCAGCTTCTGCATTTGAGCGTGTCCTCGGACGATTCTCGGTAGATTCTTCGTATTCTGGGAGAATATGCCTATGCATTTCAGAATGGAGGCATTCGTACCCGAATTTCATCAGCGAATTATGTCGTCGTTCGGTTAAAGTTTCCAGTTTTAACAATGAAAGACTTTCATTATGCGACGTATATGCACTGCTGAGTATTATTTTACAAGCACGCTTCTGGAGTCTTTCAATCTTCGTTCCTTGGTCCTGAGCGAGTCCAGCGTGCCATACTTCGCTGCAGTATTCGAGTACTGGTCTTAAATATGTTTTGTATAGTGTGCAGAGCACTTCGTGTGAAAAACCAAAACGCTTTAGGTACTATTGGAAGTTGGAGTGTTTAAAAATCGAAAAGTTAATGGCGTTCTTCTTGGAAGCGCTATGAACGCAGAAACCATAAATCAGTTTGAAGCAGGCGTTGGCCGCAACCTGTCTGTTGTTCACTTTAGTGTCAACAGTTCAAGGTTCAAAATTCAAGATGCCATTGTTACCCTTTTGGATGTTTCCTCCTAGCTGTCAAAAATCATGGACAACAGGGCCCAACCAGCGCACGACGTTATCCACTGCTTCCTGGCGGAAGATCGAAAACTAAGTGTCTTTTTCTGTGTGTTTGTGTGTTTTATTTATTTTCTTTCATTTACTCCGCTTTTTCAAAATGGCGGGTTATAAATAAATTACTTACTTACTTATTACTTAGTGTCGTGAGACTTGTGAGTAAATTTGTTGGAACGAAACCCTGTTTGCTACACTTATCGATTCACTTCATTTTAATTTAAAAATATTTGTTAT
Organism: Branchinecta sandiegonensis; assembly: GCA_030848855.1. Lineage (NCBI taxonomy): Eukaryota > Metazoa > Arthropoda > Branchiopoda > Anostraca > Branchinectidae > Branchinecta > Branchinecta sandiegonensis. Next base: position 2,352,267 of record JAUPMV010000012.1, read on the forward strand.
AGCTTCCCATTTATTGACTACTTTTTTCCTTAGGGAATGCCCTTAAAGTAACCTGCAAGCCTGTTCGGTACGATCCCCCAGACAAGAAGATGTCTCTATCGGATAAGAATAATGAGAGAAAGTTTGCCTTCATCGCCCAAGAAAACATCGTCGACTACAGGCCACTCGAGGTAGGATTTACTCTCAACCCCCAATCCTCCGTCCAGTCTACTACACGTCTCCCGTTCTGAGCAGGATGATACGAATGCGGGGTATACCAGTCAACCACAAACCCTTGATTTTTGGATACCCTATGCCAAACGCTGGATATGTCTAGCGTTTTGCATACCCTATGCCTAACGCTGGATACACTATGCCAGGTGCTGGGTACTGTAACCCAGTAAAATATTGATGATTTGAGTGAAGCTAAAAAATCAACCAATCAGAACTCCTTTATATTGAGGTAGGTCAGGGTTAGGTTACCAACAGGTATCCAACGTTTGGCATAGGGTATCCAGCGTTAGGCATAGGCTATGCCAAATGCTAGATATACCCAGCGTTTGGCATAGGGTATCCAAAAATCAGGGATTTGTGGTAGACTGGGGTATTCACTGTAAAAAGTTCCTCCGATTAAGGATTAAAATTAACTGCAGTATTTAATACTGGGATTAATCTTATCTCTAATGAGATTAGGTTAATCCGAATCAGAGATAAGATTTATTTACAGTGTACTTCTTGGTTGATTGGTCGATCGGGTGCCACGAGCCACGAGATTTTGGAGTTAAGGAGGATACCGTGTGTATGGCTGCTCAGGAATAATATAAAATATTTAGAGAGCTAAACGATGATACGTTTGTATATCCGTGCCTTTACCTACAAAAAAAAATTACCTTACTGAAAGGTTGCAGATGTAATAGTTGCGTTTTTGCAGATGCCATGTTATCTTATACCACGGTCTACAGCCGTTTTCGCGGTTGCTGGGGTTTCTCGCCAGTTATCGTGGTATTTGATATTCAAATACCACGGTCCGACCGTGGTATCCGATCTTGGTATCCGAAAAAGTCATCTCACTTTCATCATACCAACAATAGAGCCTAGGATTTTGTCAAATTGGTGGAAAAGAGGTTTGGAACTTAGTGATGGGACTGGACATCAGTTTTTCTTTTGGGATGACTTCGAAAAGCGCAATTCCGGCAATTGTCTTTTTGCAGGTTGATTGCAGGCTTCGGTTGATTTTTTTGCCTGGCTCATTCTCATATGAAGTCTCTATATATGAAGAATATAGTTAATTATTTAAAGAAAAAAATTGTTGTTGTGACTCGGGGCGTGACTCGGTCTCGAGACGTTTTTTTCACGGACTAGGTCTGTCTCGTCTCGAACGATTTTCAGGACTCGGACTGGTTTTGACTCGGCAAGATTTCGGTTTCGGACCTGTCTCGCCAAAGCTTTAATAATAACAATAATTTTATTTTTCACCCATCAAAAAGCACATGGCACAGACGGAGTAGGAATAAAGAAAGAAAAGAAGAAGGAAACACTATAACAAGATGAGACCAGACGAACATAGAGACCACGACAACATTATCCTACCTACAAAACTATCCTATTGTAGAAGAATGCTCTCCCGTTAATGCGCCCCGCTTAATGTTATTGTTGTACTTCTGTGTAAGTTGTCCAACTGCTGTAAGTTGGAACAACTTTGCCAAACATCAGGAAAAGAATGGTCTGGCAAAACAAAGAACAGCTTTTAAAACTACAGTATGACTGCATTGTTCACTTCAAAGCAGTGAGCTGCGACATGTAGAAGTGACGTAGCGCCCCTCTGAGCCCTCTAGTATCGACCAAGTTCCCCTGAGAGTACTTTTGACCAGAGCCGTAACTAGCCAAAATGTTTGGGTGGGGGGGACAAGGTATTTACCGACTGGCTGGTCATTTTACCGACTGTTTTTGCAGATAAAAAACGACTATGATTGAGAAAAAACGACTGTGTTGACGAAAAATCGGCTGATTTTAAGAATATTAAGAAAAAATTGACTATTTTTACGAGAAACCGACTGTTTACAAAAAAAAATCGACTGCTTTTACGAAAAATCGCGGCGCTTCGCGCGGACTCGGCTATTTTTTTACCGACTGGCCCGCAACATTCGGGAGGGGGGGCGTCCCCCGCTTCCTCCCTAGTCGTGACGCTCCTGCTTTTGACTGCAGATTCACTGATTTCCGACTTGACGCTAGCCCTTGTTCCCATCACGGCTAAATATATATTTTCACCGTTGCATGGTTTTAACAGCTTGAAATAAACACTAACTAAGTTTTGTGCCATTTATTCGTTAAAGGACCACTCGCACTATTTAGGCTACTATTCATCTTACAGTACTTAAAAATATTTGAATACTTTAAAACTAGGCTGTGCTTTCAAAAAATAACCCACGGTTTTGGCTGTTTTAAGCCTTTTCCGGGATCCGTTGACTTACAGGGAAAACAGGGAAACCGGTTTCTCTGATGGAAATACTTCTCGCAGACAACCATCGACAGCGTGATACACATCGAAGGTAGCAAAACGCGGCAAGTGAGAAAATCAGCGTGGTTTTGTTAGAGGGGTTAGAATTTACCGTACAAAATTGGATCTCTGGGTTTAGAATATACGGAGTGATTATGGAAGTATGTCGCGTTAGTTTTATAGGTAAGACAAGTCCTTTAATCCAGTTGCATTTTAGCGTGATGAATCGTCTGGTTATAATGACTCTGACGACAGCGCCACCGGTCACTCTAGCGACGAAGACGAGCGGGAGATTCTAAAAAGGGCCACTAGATACCGCTCGTTCCGCTGTTCTAACAAAGTGCTAGAGATCATCATGGTTCTGGAAGAGCAGGCTAAAAGGAGTAATAGACATTCCACGGTAAACTCGGATTATACTGTTAGCCTGGGTGATGGAAGACGGCTCTCTTGTACATAAGGTTGGATTATGAAAGTCGCAGCGTCTCTGTTCGGCTTCTCTGACAGTACGAGGCTCGTTGGTGAGAACGATGGAAGCGTGGAAATTGCGAGAGCTGGAGAGCACGGTTATTTGGTCAGGTATCTTCCGCCCTGGCATGGTAGTTGAAGACTGGGTCTGGCTATGGTGTATATATGTCTTCGGTTGCTATTCCAGTACTGCCCATTTTCTATTCGGTGTTCTGGTTTCGGGACTTTGACACGGTGACGGACTGACTTTCGGTTACGACATTGGAATAGTATGCATATGACAAAAAGAAGCCGGTTTTGGCCAGTAGGTAAGCAAATAACACAAGTTTCAGACTGACTGGTTTTGGCTGTTAATTTTTATGCTAGAGAGATCGGTATTTGGGACTTTGACGGAATTTTCGGTGCATAAGCTGCAACGTTTCCAAGTTGGCTTTCATCGAAGGAATCACTCCGTTCGTCTGGATGCAGGAGCACGTTTCCCAAAAGACCCTGACCACCCGTCTACCAGTCTGGAAAATTTTCCCAGACAAAAATGTCCCGAACCTAAAGTTTAACTGAAATCCAACTTATTTCTGTGTCATTTAACTGAATATACTGCATTATTTGGATTCTGCAAAGTGATTTTTTATTTTCCACTATCTGCTCTGGTTATGACGTTCAGAATATCCGCGGCCGTCTCCACAGCATAAATTCTACTATGACGCAAGAAATTTAATCTCAACACAAACGCTGCTTGTCAGTGGGCAGTGGCGAGATTGGTGAAGATTGCTTAGTGCCTGAACAAAAAAACAAACAAAAGCCACGAGCTCATATGGCACTTGTTACGAGCAGGTGGTGTGAGAAGCGCGAAAATAAATCTGAGCATTTTTCCGGAAACTCCGGTACCCCTCCCCACCGTGCTCGGATCCGGTCCGGACCCTAAAATATGCCATCTAACGCATGCGATCTCTTTACATTCCAAGTTTCATTCAAATCACTCCACTCGTTTAACCCCTATGCGAGCCACAACATTTCCGGTACTCCCCCTCCAACTCCCCCCCCACTCTGGCCGAATACGACTCGGACACATAAACTTCGCATCTCTAACATCTCGTCTTCCCGCCCATCAAGCTTAACTCGAACCGGAGCATATCTTCAAATCTCCGGTTCCCCGCTTCATCCTCCCCCTACTTTGGTCGGATCCGGTTCGCATGCCAAATGACAAATCTAGGCCGCATAAACTTGGTATTGTCCAACTTGCATCCCATTCGGCACATCCGCTTGGTTTTTGTGCATGTAACAAAGTTTTTGGACCCCCTCCCCCCCAACTCTCCCACAGTGACCGGATACGGTCCGTTTATGTCATTTGCGTATCTAGGACTTGTGCTTGTTCTGCCCGCCAAGTTTCATCCCGAACCGTCTACTCTAAGCGTTTCCCAAGATTTCCGGTTCCCCCTCCAACTCCCCCAGTGTCACCGGATCCGCTCCGTATTTAAAATGGGGCGTCTGAGACACTAGGTCTTTCTATATATCAAGTTTCGTTAAGGTCCGATCACCCGTTCGTAAGTTAAAAATATCTCAATTTTCCGGATTCCCCCTTCCTCCACGCCGCCCCCCCCCCCCAGATGGTCGGATCGGGGAAACGACTATTCTCAAGTCAATCTGTTCGGGTCCCTGACACGCCTGCCAAGTTTCATCGTCCGAGCACAGCAGGAAGTACCGAACTCGCGGGATCACTATTCGGATCCCCCCCTCCTACTCTCCCACAGCGAGTGGATCCGGTCCGGTTATGTCAATCACGTATCTAGGACTCGTGCTTGTTCTTTCAACCAAGTTTCATCCCAATCTCTCCATTCTAAGCGTTTTCCAAGATTTCCGGTTCCCCTCCTCCAACTCCCCCCAATGTCACCGGATCCGGTCCGGATTTAAAATGAGACGTCTGTGACAAGAGGTCTTTCTATGTATCAAGTTTCATTAACATCTGATCACCAGGTCGTAAGTAAAAAATATCTAATTTTTCCGGATTCCTCCTCCCTCCACCCCCCCCCCCCCCCAGATGCTCGGATTGGGGATTTGGGGTCCTTGATGTGCGTGCCAAGTTTAATCGTCCTAGCTTATGTGGAGGTGCCCGAACTAGCCAAACCTGGACAGACCGACCGACCGACCGACGGACGGACAGAAATTGCGATCGCTATATGGCACTTGGACAAGTGCCATAAAGAGGTGCAAGCCTTATAACTCTACGAAAGACAATACTTGTCGTTTCCAATATGTTCATCAGGTGCACTTTTTGAAAGTGGCGACTGATGGACTAGCAATGAGGTGAGACGGAAGTTGGTTTCACGATGTAATTCCCAGAATCAGAATCAGAATAATTTATTTACACAAGCTATCATAGTCAAGAAGAGAACTCAACTAAATGGCGCTTAGGCTTACAAACTAAAAGACGACACAAATTAAGAACAGAAACTTCAGCACTTGTTAAACACTGATGTGTAATACGGAACGAACGTGTTTAAAAACCGATTTGTTCGTGTGGTAGGCGGTACCAGTTTTTCTTTGTTTTTAGATCTAGTGTCAATTCGATTCGACACTCCCCATCTGCCGACGTCTTGAGTTTTTCACATCTGTTGCAGTTGTGAATCCCTATGTAAATGTTACGAAAGTTCTGGCAGTGTACCTGAAAGTTTGCACTTTCTAAAGAAACTTGATCCGGTCAGCAGCAACGTTCACAGATTGCAGCGATTCACGACTAAGCTGCACCTGGTTTGCAAGCATGCTTTGCCTTGTTCGTGGATCCAGACACCACCGTGCTCCCTCCACTGTGGAAATATGTTACCTTTTCATGGCATTTCCCCTTTGGCCAAGTGCCATACATATCGCAATTTCTTTCCGTCCGTCGGTCGGTCATTCATTCATTCATATTCATACTACACAAACTGCATAACCGTTACCATTATAGCTTTATTCCGGCCAAAGACCGTAATCTACACTCTACAATACAAACTTAAACAAACAAAACAATAAACAAACAAACAAAAAATTAACCAGCTTCAGGTTCAGATAGCTGCAGCCAGATGGGCAGAGACAAACGGAGTACCGCACAAGAAAGAACGCGAACAATTGCATTTTCCATTGCAAGAATGTTGAACCTGTGCGAAGTTTTTTACTTTGAAATCATCAAAGACTTCGGAAGCGCTAGTAAACCGTGGCAGCCCGTGAAGAAAACGGAAGCTATCATTGTATGCCACGCGGAGATCATTTACACCCTGCTTGGTGGATTTACACATGAGGGAAAGCCCAGAAATAGAAGAACAAAAAGATCGGAACAGAAAAGTTTTACTATCTGGTGAGCAATGACAAAATTTACGTGTAAGCAAATTTCCACGTATGTAAACAGAACGAAGAGTGTGCCGAATGTGTCCATCATCAAGAATGATGGGCAACATAAATATAAGGTAAGAAACAAGGCCCCCTGAAGCTATCTTGTTCCGTTCGGGTTTTGCTAGTTTGGGGACATAAGCTAGGACGATGGAACTTGGCACACATATCAAGGACCCGACCAGATTAACTTGGAAAAAGTCACTTCCCAGATCTGACCATCTGGGAGGAAGTGGAGGGAGGGGGAATCCGGAAATTTGAGGCATGTATAAGTTCTCGTGCCTCAGACGACCCAGTTCAATTCCGAACCAGATCCGGTCACTTTGGGGGGGAGTTGGAGGAGGGACCGGAAATCTTGGAAAACGCTTAGAGTGGAGGGATCGGGATGAAACTTGGTGGGAAGAACAGTCCTGATACATCGCTGATATAACTGGACCGGATTCGTTCACTGTGGGGGAAGTTGGAGGGGGGGGAGGAGGGTCCGGAATTCCGGTGTTGCCGCGAGTTCGGTTCTCCCTGATGAACTAGGGCGATGAAACTTGACAGGCATATCAGGGAACCGAACGGACTGACATGAGAATAGTATTTGACGGTGCAAAACGGACAAGTCAGATACATTTTATTCGAGCTATATTTCGGCCCTTCTTGGCAAGGGTCCTCTTCAGGCTCAAGCCGCTCAAGCTGGAAAATAAACTTGTGGAAAAACAATTGAAGATTCTTCCTTAAATATCTGCTTTTTTGAACTTCTTCTATGAAAATTGGCTAACCAATTTTCATAGAAGAAATAAAATTTATTCTTCCTTAAAAATCTGCTTTTTTGAACTTTTTCTATGAAAATTGGTTAATCAGTTTTCATAGAAGAAGTAAAATTTATTTAAGGAAGAATCTTCAATTGTTTTTCCACAAGTTTATTTTCCAGCTTGAGCGGCTTGAGCCTGAAGAGGACCTTTGCCAAGAAGGGCCAAAATATAGCTCGAATAAAATGTAGCTGACTTGTCCGTTTTGCACCGTCAAATATGATTCGCAGTCAGCTTGGGCTGAAAGAACATCTATGAGAATAGTCTTTTCTCTGATCCAACCATCATGGGGGGGGGGGGGCGGGGGGACGGATGGGGAATCCGGAATCCAGCGGCATGCACCTGTTCCCTGAACGTGAATATCGATTCTTATCTTATCACCTGCCAAATGTCAGGATCGGTAGTACATAGAACTTACAAGTTGGCTAAATGACTCATAATCAAACAAAAAAGTAATAATCATATGGAATTGCATGATAGTAAACTAATTACAAATCCGTCTTTCTCTTTGTGTGTGTATGAAGGATCATAAATAAATTGTTATTATTATTATTATTATTGTTTTACAGCTTCGAGGAAATGATCTGAAGGCGGTAAAGACGACGAGCAATTTGGGAACGAAGTTTATGAGCTCGCAGAACAATCTCAACTCGTATAACTTCTGGACCAGCCGGTCGGCCTCTCAGGTAAAGATTTTTTATCTGTTGTTTTTTTTTTCGTTCTTTTATCACACTGATTTAGCTCTATAAATATTATTCAGTTTCAAATGTTATAACTTTAGTGTATACATGTTGACCTAAAATCAACTAATCGGCTTACCGCCGTTTCAATATTTTTAATGAATGAACTAAATTGAATTGAAAATTGAAAGTTCAGTTCATCTAAATTCATCGAAATGGAAATGTCAACGCTGCTTAATCTTTCGTCAGTTCTTTCCAGACCAAAATAACACGATAGTGAACGTCCCTACTGAAACTCAATCAGTCGTGCACCCGCGCTGGCTCCAGTAACTTCATATTCCGAAGACAGCAAAAGAAAGATGCATCCTCCCTTGTCTCTTCGATGTATGCAGACTGCATCTTAGCTTCATTGGAAATTTCTAAGCCCGCAAGTTGATCTCGTTTAAATGACGCAAGTGTAGTGGGCGGTGCTAGGAGTATAACCCGTTTGCGAAGCAAGGAAAGCATAAGTCTTGACACAACTCCCAAACGTTATTTTGCTCTCTTTCTTCGGATCTGTCATCTGGAGTTTATCGAGATGGAAAGGCTAGCGCTGCTTCCATAAATGCTCCTTGATCCCAAGCTGACTGGAAACATGTGTTAGTTACGTTTTTGCAGATACCAAGGAATCTGTTACCACGGTAACTGGATCTGCAATTAGTCGTTTTTGCAGTAACCGTGGTATTTAATATACGGCTGCTCTGCAAAAACGACAATTGCCGAAATTGCGCTTTTCGAATTCATTCCAAAACAAAAACTGTTATTGAGCCACATCACTAAGTGCCAAACTTTTTTCCCACCATTTTGACAAAATTGAGATGACTTTTTCAGATACTACGATCAGTTACCACGGTCGGACCGTGGTATTAACCGTGGTATAACCTGAACTTGATTTTCTCAGATGATTAGCTATTTATTTGGGCTTAATCTGTTTTTGAATTTTAATAGTAATACGTTAAAGAAGTCTGGCGACTTGAGCATACTCAAGTGCCATAGAGCGATCTTAATGTCTGTCTGTCTGTCGGTGTGTCCGCATTTTGCTACTTACGGAACTTCCACATATGCTAGGAAGATGAAACTTAGCAGGCGTATAAGGGACCCGACCAGATTAACTTGGAAATAATCCCTTCCCCGATCCGGCCATCGTAGGTGGAGTGGAGGGATGAGGAATCCGGAAATTAGTAACATGCATAACTTTGGAACGGTTAATCGGACGTGCATGAAACTTTACAGGTGTCAAGAGCAAGTGTCTCTGTTCAGTTTCAAGTCCGAATCGGATGTTATAACTGCGGGGGTGGGCTAGAGGGGGCACTGGAAATCTCGTAAAACGCTTAAAGGCCCATTCACAACGGGTTTTAGCTAATACTCGGTACCAGCCAGTTCCAGAAATCGCTCTGAGACCGAGAATTAGCTGGGTTTCTGCCGTTCGCAATTGATACTGGTGCCAGATCCGGATACCAGCTAGTCTGGCACCCAAGTTGAAATCAGTTCAGCTCTTCAGGGTACTAGCCAATCAGATTATTTTGGGGAATATTGAGGATTGATTGGCTAGTTTCGTACCAAGCCCAATAGATAAAATCACATCCACTCTTGCTGTCTTGAAAACCGAAAGTGAATTTAGGTCATTGATATTCGGGATGACGTCGTTCAGCATTAGCCAATCGGAACATTCCTGAATATTCGCCTAAATAATGTGATTGGCTAGTACCCTGAAAAGCTGAACTGATTTCAACTTGGGTGCGAGGCCAGCTAGTACCCGAAACTGGCACCAATGTCAATTGCGAACGGCAGAGACCCAGTTAATTCTCGGTCTCAGAGTGATTTTCGGAACTGACTGGTACCGAGTATTAGCTAAAACCCGTTGTGAATGGGCCTTAAGAGTCGAGTGATCGGAGTGGGACTTGGTTGGAAGAACAAGCATAAACCCTAAATACGTTATTGACAAAAATAGGACAAGATCGTGTCACAGTGGGGGGGGGGGAGTGGGCGGGTTTTCCCCAGAATTCTGGCGATCGTGAGTTAGGGTACTTCAACATGTGGTAGGACCATAAAACTGGCAGGCATATTAGGGACTCTACAAGATTCCCTTCCCTTCCCATCCCTTCCCCGATGTGTGCCACCAACTTGACAAGCGGCAAGAACTAATGACAGATGTTCCATCTGAAGTCCGTACCAGTTCCGATGATGATGTGCAGAGCTCGAAGGGGACCACAGGAAATCTCGTGAAATCCCTTCCAACTACTTCGTGGTCAGATCCAGTTGGGGCACAGAATTATCAAAGCTAGGGTATTTGCTCGTACCATCGATTGAGTCGTACGCGAATCGGAACCAGAGTACGACAAAACTATCACTCTGAAACAGTTTTCAACGAGTGAAATAGTCATTTCAGATCTACTAGATTAACCCCGTCTTCTGATGAGAGGAATATCGGGAGAGAGATCCGACCTTGACAGCTGCAAACCTAGTCTGACAAACAAGCTAACTGTTCTTACAAGTGTCGTATAAGCTTTCAGCTCTTGTTTTTTCGAGGATACATCCGAGGCCGACACTCCCGAAAGATTGTTGTTTTGTTCTTTGCGTTATCTGTAAATGGAAAACACGCCAGGTAAAAAAAAAAATCTGTAAATGCAAAATTTTTCTACACTTTTACGACGTTGGCTAATAGTTGCAAGGATATATGATTAATTAATCTGTATGAAATATGATCTGTTGTGACCACTCTGTTTTATATTTGTCTGGGTTGTTTCCAGTTTTTCTTAAAAAGATATCGGAGCTCTCCGCTCCGCGTATTTCCCGTACTTGAGACTTTTACTGTATTTGCCACCGTGGGATAAGATAGAAAAATTATCCAGAATTTTAGTGCTCCGGATGTTCAGTTCAGTTTCAGTTTTATTCATAAAATACATTAAACACCATTAACTCTTTATTTATTTATTTATTATTACATTTGACGTTAAGCTTTTAGCTTGTCGCCACGGCCCCACCATAAGGCCTAACATAGGCCTGGCAAGGGGCGGGGCGTATTCTTTATTCAAATAGTCTTAAGGGAAACAAACCAAACAAACAAAAAAAGGAGAGAAAAGGAAGTAGAAGAAAAGAAGAATAAAGACATAACAAACTGACAAGGAAAATCCACTAACGAACGATCTTCCATCAACAAAGCGCCCTTGCCCCCCCCCCCCCCCCCCCAAAAAAAAAAGAAGAGGAAAAAATTGGACCGGCTTTGCAACGGCAAAACTGACCTTGCTACACGAGGGGCTATCCGGGTCTACAGTTTCGAACCTTGAGCCTTTCCACGGTCTTCTCCAATGTTTTTGAGCTGTTTTTCTTTCTTTTTGGTTTCATTTTGGTTTTCAGTTTATTACTCCACTTTTTCTTGTTTGTTGTAGTGGGTTAAAAAGAAATATAGTTATTATTAAAACAAATAATGACTTTCCTTTTCAGATTAACCTCAAATCGCCTGCGGCATTTAGTTTGAAGAAAGAGCCCCTCTCGCCAAGGACATCAAAACCATCTCTGACTACGTTCTTGTCAACGGACAAGGAGCTTCACAAGACAGAGATACCGAAAAGTGAACTAGAGGTAGGCTTTTAGGCTTCTTTCTTTCCTTGTTCTAGTTCGTCGGGCTGATTGGCTGAAAGATGTAAAGGCAGCCGGAAACGCGTATTTACGGGGGGGGGGCTGTCTTCCTCATTGTAACATTGAGGAAGCGCCGACTTTCTTTTTGTGTGATCATCCCACTAATTTCGTTGTGCACACTGTTAGGAGTTTCATAACGGATAACAAAAGGATGCGCGGTCTCAACAGAAAACACTTGGGATGTTATCTGTTGTAATTAGTAAACGTTAAGCATTAAATTGCCTGAAACTGTTAGAGTGTCCGAAGATAGGAAAGTTTTTAAAAGAGCTCTAAAAAGATTTATGTTATCTAGCAATTATTTTTCTTCTGTCTGATTTAATTGATTCATTTTCGTTTGTGTTCGGAGGAAGATCTGACCCATGTCGCAAACCTTTTTTATTTTTCATTTTTTCTTTAGTCATATGTCTGTTGTCGTAAATTCTTGTGTTGTCCTTAAATTTTAGTGTTGATGTGTGATAGTTGTTTGTTTGTTTTTTCTTTACAGTGCCTTAGGCTAGAATTGTATTAATAATTTTTAAAAACCCATCAGAATTAGTGAAGCGTCGTTTTTTATGCCACTGGCATGTCTGATGCTTTTGAGAAACTCCAAGTTTATTCATATTTGCTATTAAAATTGTACCTTACCTTACCTTACCTTAAATGCTATGCATAAAAAGCATTGGCCGAAAAAGCATCTGCTGGCTTTTCCGCTATCATGTCGACAAACAAAAACGTCAGCAGATGCTTTTTCGGCCAAAGCTTGTTATGCATAACATTTACATGCATAACGTTTTCAAAATCACAACAGATTACATCCCAACTGTTGTCTGTTCAAACTGCGCATCCTTGTGTTATCTCCCAGTCAGAAGTTTTGTAACGGACAACAGAAGGATCTGTAGTTTCAACAGACAACCTGTTCTGATCCTGCAAACGTTATCCAAAGAGCCGACAAATGCCGAAAACACATCTGCTGACCTACGTCACGTGTTCATACGTTTTCGGCATTTTTCGGCTCTTCGACAAGGCTTGTTCCAGTTAACCACAAACCCCTGTTCCTTCAGCCCAAGCTGACTATGAATCATATTTGAGCGACTTGAGCCTGAAGAGGAACCTTGCCAAGAAGGGCCGAAATATAGTTCTAATAAAATGTAGCTGACTTATCCGTTTTGCACCGTCAAACACAAACCCCTGGTTTTTGGAAACCCTATGCCAAACGCTGGATATGTCTTACGTTTGGCATACACTATGCCTAACGCCGGATGCACTATGCCAGGTGCTGGATACTGCAACCCAGGAAAATATTGATGATTTGAGTTAAGCTAAAAAATCAACCAATCAGAACTCCTTTATATTTAGGTAGGTCAGGGTTAGGTTACCAACATGTATCCAGCATTCGGCATAGAGTATCCAGCGTTAGGCATAGGCTATGTTAAATGCTAGATATACCCAGTGTTTGGCATAGGGTATCCAAAAATCATGGATTTGTGGTAGACTGGCTTGTTCTGCAAGTAGTTATATAAACCGGGTTCTACCCCACCCTCCCCCAAATTTCAAAACCCCATTTTAACATCGATTTCTTAAATTTTAACATGCTTTTTTCCGAAATTTCACCCTTTTTATAGATATTTGTATTTTCTTTTTTTCCAAATAAAGGTACCAAGAAATAGGAAATATTAACCTTTATACTACATATAAACTACTACTTTTTTTTGCTTTTTTCAATTTTTTATCCAAATACCCCCCAATTACTGAGTAAACAGTTCCAAGTCAACATATTGTTCCGAGTTCTTATTTACACGCAAAATAGGCTGCAAAATAAGATTGTTCTTTAGAAGTAACTCATTAGCAATTGCATTGTATCTCTGCGGTATAAACAAATCACACATCTTCTTGTTATGATTGATAACTACAACTAACTTGTCACCATATTTTGTTTTAGCCATTCTCATTTTAACGATGGTATATTTCAAGCCTAATACCAACTGTTCTTTCTTGATTGTCTCATTGTATTTATTCATGCTGATTGTATTCAAGACCTCCATTTATTAGCGGCTGATTTTCTTTAATAAAAATCCAAATCACAAACTCACATACATATTTTTATTAATGATATCCAATGTAGCTTTTCTTTCATAATATAGAACACAGTAAATATTGTATGGTACGGGTTGAGGATCTTTTAAAGTTATACTAATTTCAATATCAGCAGTGGTTCCATTATAAATATTTGACTCGTGTTTAGAAACATCGAAACAAAATAGTGGATATACTTCTTTAAATTCTTCGATATTGACTACACTACCAGTATCAAACGCTAATTGCTTATAACCCATGTGTATGTACCTGTTGTAAAGATTCGAGTATGTGCATTTTTCCTCACTAAAGTCGCATTTGAGGGGTTCTTCTGGATATTTATCCCCGTTAATTCTAACCTCTATATCCGTCAAATTCATATGATCAAATACCATATTATTATTTGTTTGGTTGTTATGCTTTTCATTTTTCTGTAACATCACAACGATTTTCGTAGGACTATTTCTCTCAGACACAACTTTCCATGTGTGTTCCTTATTCTGACTAACATCACTTTTATAAGTATTACAAGATTCCCACATCAGATTATACTTTTTATCCTTTGCCAAACCCTTTTCCAATTCACTCATCATTTCAATACTAGGAGCTATAACAGGAATTTTCCAGGATAAATACTCAATGACGACTTTAAAATTAGTATTTCCATTGTTTACAATCATATTATTATCATCATTTCTTCTTAGACATATTCTGTGTGATGCACCTCTAAAAAATCGTTTGTTTCCTTTCAAGAATCCAAACAACTCTGATAATGGTAAATGCATATTCACTAATTTGCTATTTTTAGTTCTATTATATCTCTTTTCAAACCCTTTATTATAATTGGGATTAGGCTTAGAAGTGACATTCATATTTCCTGCTGTTAGTACCCCACCTGCAGGTACGGTAAATGAACTAGTTATAGGGTTGATATCAGTTCCTTGATTATAATCCTTATACCAAAAATGATTTCTAGCAGCACTTCTAGAGTAATCATCAGAGTATTCAATCAGCTTTGTAACGGTAGTTGTAATACCAACATGATTAATTTTTTCAACAGGTGTATCGTTTATGACACACTCAGCGGTACTAAATAAATTAAATCCATTATTCGTCAACGTAGCGACATCGGTTGCAGCTATATTAGTTCCGTCAGCTTTTACTATCCTTACGCCTACTTCAAGATAACTTTCACTTGGATAGAACCAGGAATCTAATTTCTTTGTTACAAATTCAAACTCTGACTTATTGGATACATTCACATCTGTTTCTCGAATTTCTTTAAATTCATATTTGACCACTGAATCATCCACAAGTGGCTCATCAAATATGTTCCATTGGGGACTAATAATTTTATTTACTGCCATTTATATAAGAAAGAAATTATTCGATAAAAATCATTTCAAAATCTTTAACCCATTCCCAGTCATTAACGTTTTGATCAAATCTTGACTCCTTTGATTTAAAATCCTTTTATTTGTACCCAGAAGATCCTTCATCGATTTCTTATTTCCAATCACATCAATCAGTTCCTTCTTGTTGACATCAATCAAATCTTTTCCATATTCTATTGCTCTGTTTTTCAGCAGCTCAAATCTCGGTTTTATAATATTATTATACATTGACAATGCTCCATCTTTTATTTGTTTTGCTGACGTCTGGAATAACTGGGAATTAGCAATGTTTTTGAATATACTACCGATTCCACTTCCGTACTGCTTATTGTAAAGTAATCGCTTATTATTTAACAACATTTATAAGTAAATAATTTTATTTCAATAGTCCTTTAAGCTTTTCTTAAATGCAGTACGTATCCTACGTTATCACCATTCAGATCAATCGGTCTTCCAAGCTGATCAGTTATTGTCATTCTCAACGAGTAAATAAAGTCTTTTGTGTTGATAGGAAGATATATTAATTGTCTAGGATTCTCAACAATTTGGCAACCCGGTTCAGTATTCGGAACAAATGTCCAAATGACATCTGATTTACTTTTGTTTACGATAGAACTGTTCACAAGAGAGCAGTGAATTTGAATTTTATCGACACTTCTTGTTATATTTGGAAGCTTTGTACCTTCATTGATTTTCTTAGAAATCTCAATATCCTTCTCAAAGCCTAAAATCTGACACAAGTCACTATTAAATCGAAACACATATTTTTCTTGTAATACTATGACAAATCTCATAGATGCTGGATTGGATGAGATTACAATAGGACATTTATCTTTTGGTGTATCAAAATACTGACACAAAAAATAATTCAAACAATCATCGTTATACATCCCATTAGGAATAGTAACATTCATCCATCCCTCCTCTTCATCTTTCCTATATTGAAATGTATTATTTCCGAATTTATCACTTATATTATGCCACGAATACCACAAAGTACACTGATTCAAACCTATTTCATAATCCCAATTACGATTCAGTTCAATCGGTTGACTAAATGTTATATCAATGATACTTTCATTACCTTCAATGTTTAACAACACCATTTATTAGAAATATTTTTTATATATTGAATTGTATTCTCTCTTGTTTAAGAATTTATTTCGCATTAACGAATCCAAAATATCAATAGCTTCATTCCTCACCTCATCAGATGTATTCCCGTTTACTCTACTACCTATCAAAGTGTACAATTTTTTAATCATTTCATCACAGTTCATAAATATTCCAGTTCCTTGCTGTTTGACTAATCCCCAATTATTTTGAATGGTTCTTAACCTATCCTTGTAAACTCTTATAAATTCAATAATTTGATCATGGTTAGAGTAACCTTTACTCTTTGTCCCACCATAACTTTTACTTATAGTTGTTAAATGATTCATAGCCTCCTCTATATCCATAGGATTACTAATGTAATACATAGGTATTTTAAAATAAGGATCATTGTCATCCCAGGATTCTGCATGTTTTGAATTAATCTGATTTAAAAACTCTTGGGTAATACCTTTATCCATTTCAATGGATAATGGTCCTAAAGCGGGAGTTGGTTCTAAAGCAGGAGTTGGCACTCGACTCGATACCTCTGAATCAGTCTTAAATGTTTCACCTAATCTTTGAAACCGTCTGCTTGAATTTTCATCACTCTTCTGTAATTTCTTAATGATCGCTTCAGTGTTTTCTTTTTGTGCCATAACAACTGGAGCGTTTAATTCTGAAGCATATTCCCGAAACCCTGCTTTCTCCATCTCGTATTGTTGAACTTGTTTTCTTTGAATTTCTCTGTTCTTAACTATACCCAATAACATATCGTCTAACAAGCGTCTTGAATCCATTTATATACTAGTAATTTTATTTCATAATAAATTTTGAAAGTTCTTTTTCATAAAACCCTCCTTGAATTAATTCCCCACTTTTGTCAGATATTTCATAAGTAATGGGAATGGTAGGTCTAACGGTTGCTATCTGGAATACTTCATTCGTGTAGTTAGGTAAATAACCTTTATCAAAAATACTTTTTTCTTTTTTAATTCTAACTAAGTCTCCTACATTGTAATTTCCTGTGATTGTGTAATCACATGGAGGAAACAAAGCATTGTAAACCTTTTTCTGATTTACCTTTTTACTAGCATCTACTGGTTTCATTTTTATTGAACGATGATAAGAGTTATTATAATTACTAACAAATAAAGGTAAAATATCAATCCATTTAGTAGTGTTATTGTGAGTGAAATATTTCCATAACTTTTCTTTCAACGTTCTATTGAATCGTTCAACGATTTGCGCTTTCAATTCACTTTCAGATGCAAACCAGTGTATGTCGTTATTTTTCAAAAATGTTTGAACATTTCTCATTACAAATTCTTTACCTTTATCAGTTTGTAGTTTCTTAGGAATTCTTTCTTTAAATATATGACTGAATGCCTTGATTATTTCAGCACCCGTTTTATCTTTCAGAGGGATACACCAAGCATATTTACTAAAACAATCAATAACAGTCAAGATGTAATTTGTTTTATCATTTACTTTTTTATATTTCTGCATGTCAACTAAATCAGCTTGCCATTGCTCGTCAACATGGTGAACATAGACTCGCCTCCTTTCAAAATTGTGATAGGAAGGTTTGTGTAACGTATACACATTTTCATTTTGCAACACACTTTTTATTTTATCTTTAGAAACGTTCACTTCATTTTCTTTTAATTTTCTGTAAATATCATCAACCCCTGAATAATTTGAATAATACGTCTTTAAAATATCTTTTTCTGCGTCGAGGGTTTTTTTAAAAACAGATTTTTCCTCGATCCGCAAATAACACAATTACCTTTCAGCATTGGAACATTATTTTTCTGTGACACTGCTTTAAACATTGATTCAGTGTCAGTTTTCTTTTTACATTTCATACAATAAATCTCCATTTATTAGAAAACAAATTTTATTAACAAAAAGACGAGAGATGAATAAACTAAGAACTGCGCTTAATGTAGGAAATACAATGCAATCCACAGTGTAATTCATCTATATTCTGAACGGCAAGATTTTCATAAGCTATTTTTTTCTTTGAAGTTTTTAGATATTTAATTATTTCTTTTCCTGGGGGTATACCGAAAGAATCAAAAAATTCTACATAAGGATTATCAGGTAGATTACAGTACGCCACCCAGTGAGTTCCAGGCATTCCGAGTTTATCATAATTAACTACACCACATTCTATACTATTTATCTGTTTGGGTAGCGTATCTATAGAGAAAACACCTCTAAAATGTGGTATACTCTCTAATGCATCCATAATATTAAAATTGGTTAGAGGTCCTACTTTACTTTTGCTTCTTTTTTGATGTCCCCGTTTTTTGACTTCCTAGGCTTTCCCCGTACACCATGACCTACAACTTTTTGTGTTCCAGGAAGTGTAAGCGCACCACCTGTGTTGACATCATCGGTTTCCTTCTTAGGCCTTCCACGTCCCACGACTTTTTGTGTTCCAGGAAGTGTAAGCGCCCCACCTGTGTTGGTTATGTTATCCACCAATTTCTTACCAGCGAATGTACCCAAAGCAGCAGCTCCGCTTGTTAAAGCTGCCTTTCCAAGGGTAATTGCCAACGGTATTAGGAAAGGAAGTAATCCACCCTTTTGAATCGCTTTTTTCATCTGTTTGTATGATACATCAATATCACAGCCCTTATTATTCATTTTACATGTTTCAGTTTTATCAATTTGTCGTTTACTTAAAAGTAACTTGACTGGTTCTCGTTCATTCTGTCTACTATGACTAACACGTATCTGACATTTTTGTTTAGCGCCAAAGCATTTCTTCAGCTTTCCTTTCTGAAGCTTTGACAAATAAACTGTATACTCCATTGTTTCAACCATTTATTAGAAAAATAATTTAGCATATAAATTTATTTACCAGCCATCATTTTTTCTATTCTGGAAACGAATGGTTTGTCAACAGGTTTTTGCTCTAGAAGCCTTTTTAAAATGTTTACGATTGCTCTTTCAATATTATCGATATGGGTTTGTTGGTCAGCAATTTTTGTTAGAATAGTATTGCTAAGGGTTTGTTGGGTTTCGAGCTTTTTTTCCAAATCTAAAAGATGTGTAATTAACGTTCCTAAATTAACAGCGTCATTTTTGTTTCTAGGGTCTTGAACATTTGTTATCAACTTGTTTTCAGCGTTAATTTCTTTATCATTAACTCGAATTATTTCTTTTACAAATAACCCTTTATCTTTAATCCGTACCAATAAATTATCAAGAGAATCATGTACAGCAGTTAATCTGTTGATATCTTCGCTAAAATACTGATTTATCCCCACTTGTTCTGCGGTAATTTCTTCTTTAAATTGGTTCAAAATAATAGTCATAGATCTGAAACTAATAGCGTCCTGGTCTGCTTTCGCATCCCCTAAATTAATAATTCTCTTATCTTGTAGGTTAATATTACCGTTGTCATCAGTAACTTTCGATTCGTTACTAACCTTTTTTCCAACACTACCAAATTTATTCATTTATAATAGAAACAAATTATCCAGTAAATTTTTCAAAGTTTTTTCTGTACTTCAGGGTTTTATCTTTTGTTTTTAAATCAATAAAGAAAAATCCGTAACCTTTAGTTGCAACCTCGAATTGTTTCAGAAAGTTCTCATTGTCTATATTAGATACATGATTTTGCCTGATTAATTTTACTTCTTTTGGATTAGAACACTGAAAGAATGCAAAATAATTACATTGAAGTCTTACAACCTTTGGTGTTTTATGATAGCTCTGTGATAAATAAACAATTGAAGCATTTTTCTTTCTTCCTCTTATGAATAAATCTTCTATTTTCTTCTGGTCTTTTTCAGTTACAAAATCGTCAAAGATAATCAAGTTTTGATAATTAGGGTCTAGGTCATCAACATCGACAATGTCATCAAGATTGTTACTTGTTGTTAAGACTTTCGATTTGCATTGTGACTCCAAAGTGGTCAAATTGGTTATAAGGTCTTGGTATTTATCTTCTTCAAGATCTTTTGCATACAAGTATATTCGGTTGAAACAGATGTATTCATAAATTAAATTCAAGAGTAAATTGGTTTTCCCTGTTCCTGAACTTCCACAAATTAATAATCTAAATGACCACTGAGGTGCAAGTTCGTGCTTATTCTGATAGTTATTCTTTTCGCTGAAATCATACACTTTGATTGGTGCCTTTTCATTCATTTATTTAGGAAGAATTTTTCATTATAAGATTTACCGAAGTAGGTACTTGAATTTTTTAACTAGGTACTTGAAATTTTTAACTAGGTACTTGATTTTTTTAACTAGGTACTTGAATATCTGAAGAAGGTACTTGAATGTTTATTGTTTGTAACCTAACGGAAAAGTTGTGAATTTATCACTGGATACAATCCTTTTATCATCCTTAGGATCTAGGGCTTTTTTATTCTGTTCTTCTAGAAACATATTGTGTTTGTATGACCTTAAGTTGTACTGGGTTACTGAAAGGTTTCCAACGTTTCCAAACAACATCCTTGTAGTTTTGAATCGTAATTTTATCTTTCACTATGTTTGTTTTTATTCCTTTTAGTTTTTTGCTAGCTTTTGAAAGGTCTTGGTTGTCCTTTAAATAAGCATATACTTTCGACCGTAATCCAACAAACTCTGTCATCACTTGTCCTGCTAATTCATCTTTCATCTTGCCTATCACTTTCTTGTTTACATTAGGAAACCCATATGGATTATCTTTCGCATAATCAGATGTATCGAACCTCTCATTCAAATCCGGTTTAATATCTTGATAGAAATCCTCGGTTCGTATGTCATAGATGAAAGAATCAGTATCCATATAACATAAATCAATTTTATCCCCATATTTAGGTTTCATATAATCATAATGGAATTCATACATCAATAGTTTGGATAGTTCCAGTACAGCAAAACCGATGAACATGGGTTTGTCTAATTTGATCTTTTCCTTTGACATCCTCGCTACAGAAAAGTTTTCACTGAAAATGATTTCAGATTTAAAGTTGGGTTTCTTGATTATTTTTTCTCTAGTTTTATCGTCTGTTATTATTTCCATATCTGCTCGTTTCCTCACATTCTCCATGGTTTTTCCAAAGCAAGCATTATTCATCAGCTTAAAAAAGTCCTTTTCAAAATCATTTGTACCTTTAGTTCTAAGTGCTGTGTTGTGGTCTATGTATCCCTTTAAGTAAGCACTTTCAGTGAATCCTAGTATTCTATGTACTTTTTTCAGTTTCAGACCTTTTTGTAAATAGAATTCTAGGTTCCTGTGGTGAACTACGTAGTTGTTTTTATCCAGTAAGGTCGTACATAGTTTGCCATTGAAATGTTCGGGTGCTAATGGTAAATCTTTGTGTAAGTGGAAAAGTTCTTTCGGATATTCAAAATCTACTTCATAGATAGCACCTACATTCGGTAATTGCATCACCGAATTAACATGATTTTGTAAGTGGTTATAATACTCGAGTGAACTGTTTTCATTTCTCTCTTTCAAAGCTTCTGGTATGGAAATGAATTGGAAATCTTTTGCGGGTAATTTTTGCGACATCGCCCACCCATACAAATTATTCTTGTCAAAATACATTAGATAATTAGATGATTTATTCTTATCATAACCGCTCATATATTTATTATTTGCTTTCGCATATCTTTTTATACACTGAGATACACCACCTCTTATCCCCTTTTCAACGATTGTATACATGTCTTCCTTTGAGAATAACGGTAGTTCTACTTTCGAATGTTTTAGGAAAGCATCCCACGTTAATCCTGGAGCTGAGAAGTAATGAAGTGGATCCAGGTCATAATTATGTATACATACATTTCTGAAATTCTCCACAACATCTGATAATATTAAAACGTCACTTTTTAGGTACAACTTGGTATAATCCAGTAACGTTTCACAGTTAAAATGTTCCCAGATAGACACCGCTCTTTTATAATCAGCTTTGTCAATACCTTTTCCCGTTAACCTAGAATAAAAGCTTTCTATGGGTGGTAACTTTGTACAATCCATTTTACTGAAACTATCCACAAATTCATAAGGATACACTCCCTTTTTAATTATTTCTTTAAATTCAGCATCGTTTCTGAAACTGTCAGATGTGTACTTGAAATTCTCTCTCAGATGATTACATGATACTTTACAGTCACATTTCGCTAAATTTGCTGATAGTTTGTCCAGTGATGAAGCCATGAATCGAATAGAATCTATAAATCTGATTTCATATTTTATTTCCTTATCCTGTCTTGGAATACTTATTGATTTCGAAAATGAAATGAAACTTTCAGCACTTTCAAAAATCCCGTTATCAGGTACTAATTCTTTCACAAATAGATGGGAGTCATACTTGGATAAGTTGTGTCTGAGAGAAATAGTCCTACGAAAATCGTTGTGATGTTACAGAAAAATGAAAAGCATAACAACCAAAAAAAGAATAATATGGTGTTTGATCATATGAATTTGACGGATATAGAGGTTAGAATTAACGGGGATAAATACCCAGAAGAACCCCTCAAATGCGACTTTAGTGAGGAAAAATGCACATATTCGAATCTTTACAACAGATACATACACATGGGTTATAAGCAATTAGCGTTTGATACTGGTAGTGTAGTCAATATCGAAGAATTTAAAGAAGTATATCCACTATTTTGTTTCGATGTTTCTAAACACGAGTCAAATATTTATAATGGAACCACTGCTGATATTGAAATTAGTATAACTTTAAAAGATCCTCAACCCGTACCATACAATATTTACTGTGTTGTATATTATGAAAGAAAAGCTACATTGGATATCATTAATAAAAATATGTATGTGAGTTTGTGATTTGGATTTTTATTAAAGAAAATCAGCCGCTAATAAATGGAGGTCTTGAATACAATCAAAACAAACAAGTATAATGAGACAATCAAGAAAGAACAGTTGGTATTAGGATTGAAATTGCTAATTCTATTGCTAATGAGTTACTTCTAAAGAACAATCTTATTTTACAGCCTATTTTGCGTGTAAATAAGAACTCGGAACAATATGTTGACTTGGAACTGTTTACTCAGTAATTGGGGGGTATTTGGATAAAAAATTGAAAAAAGCAAAAAAAAAAAAGTAGTAGTTTAAATGTAGTATAAAGGTTAATATTTCCTATTTCTTGGTACCTTTATTTGGAAAAAAAGAAAATACAAATATCCATAAAAAGGGTGAAATTTCGGAAAAAAGCATGTTAAAATTTAAGAAATCGATGTTAAAATGGGGTTTTGAAATTTGGGGGAGGGTGGGGTAGAACCCGGTTTATATAACTACTTCTGCATAACATTTCATGCCTAACGTTTTCAGTATCACAACAGACCACATCCCAAGTGTTGTCTGTTGAAACTGTGCATCCTTGTGTTGTCTGTTATGAAACTTCTGACAGTGCAGAAAAGCTTGCAAGTGACATCCAGCTTGGCTTTTTTAGGCTAAAGTTAATCAGACAAGGTAGCCTAGACAAATTTACTTTGTCTTAGGGTTTTTCGCTTGTTATGCTAATTCTGACTGTTTCTTTAAAATATGCTGCTGGAGAGTGACAACTAATTTGGGTGAGTTGAAATGCATCTTTGTTATCTGGATTTTTACTGGTATTATTATTCTTTATTTTAATCCTCCGAAACTGAGGAGTGAGTAGGCTGTAAAATTGTTAACATATCACGAATCGGTCAGTTCACATAGAGTTACGTTAGTATAAAGCAACCGACTCGATGAAAAATTCTTTGACTGTGTAGTTGTATGTTAGTTGTACGAAAAAGATGCATGTATTGATATGTAGTTGTATGGAATACTTTGATTTAACATGCCCCCAACTGGGTGAATCTTAAGTAGTAGTATCCTGTAGCATCCAGTCTTGCTGTTGTAGCATCCAGTTTGCTAGTAGCATGCTGTGGCAACAGTTACTACTGCATGCTACTTTTTCGTACAACTCTATTCGACTAACTCTCGAAAAATTTTCATCGGGGAACAAGACGACACGCATATTAGCCTAGCAAAAATCTAACACAACTAGTGTCTAAACTCCTTGAGATTTATAGGTGGACGCACAAATATTATGAAAACAAAGCTATACTGAAAAAAAAATCTTGCAGTATTTGCTACTGGGATTACTCTTGTCTTTATCGAGATAAGATTATACCGAATTCGGATTCATTTTATCCCAATAGAGATAAGATTAATCCGAGTAGCAAATACTGCATCCTTATTATTCGGAGAAACATTTTACAGTGTATGTCATCCCTGACCTTTTGGGATCTCCAAACAGATAAGTACCCACTACCCACATGTCCATATCCAGGATTTTATTTGGGGGGGGGGGTTGCACGTGGGTTGGACCAAAAAGTATAAAAAAGACACAGATCAGAGGTTAATACCTATACAAAACTATTATTTTTTTTATATTTCTGGAGGGGGGGGTGAACCCATATGAACGTCGCAGTTGTTTTTGAGAAAGTGTACTGAATACGCCCGAAATATCAAATTCTTGCAGTTGCGAATCACTGATTCAGTCAGCCTGACTTACCGGTCCGGTACGATCAACCAGCAAAACAACAATATAAAATTTCTAACCAACAGACTGTTAACTACCCCCCCCCCCCCCCAACCAGCAAAACAACAAAATAAAATTTCTAACCAACAGACTGTTAACTACCCCCCCCCCCCCCCCCAAAAAAAAAAAAAAAAAACAACAAACAAACAAATAACAACAACAAAAAAACAAGAGCTAGAAGCTCATATGGCACTTGCGAGGTTGGGTCAGAGAATGAAAGTGGGAATTTGTCAATTTGTGAGTTTGTTGTATTCTTTTTCATCAAAACCCTTGAGGCACGAATGATCGTGGGTCCTTGGGTTCGTGAACATGTATTGTTTAGACTTGTTTCATCGTCCTAGCACATCTCGAAATACCCGAACTCGCAGTCGTGGGCCCGACCGACAGACCGCATAATATGCCATAAATACCGAATGGGTCATCACGTTTCTTGAAGAAAAACTTGTTCTTGGGACATATCTTTGTTTCGAGGGGTCGACAACTTCATCGTTAAATTGGAACCGAAGTAACCAGGCCTAAAACAGACGAAACCACCTTACACCCTAGCCTATAACCGCTAAATAATTTTTCTAGCTGCGTCGAAGTTTCTTAGCCCAGAAAGACGAGATCAAGATACTTAAAGGGCAACTCCATTTGAAGGATAAACGAATCAAGGAGTTGGAAGAAGAGCTGAGATTATCCAAAGATTCCTCAAGTAGAGATTCTAGTGACTGTTGACTCTCACCGATTGAAGTGACCCCACCCCGATCACAAAAAATCTTACTTGAACTGCTGAAGTCCCGCTGAATGACCCTGTGAAATTGTTTTCAAGTAACTAGTGAGTGTTATTAGTAACAGTTCAAAAGACATCACCGCACAATAGTGTCATGTAGTGCTATTTGTATCAGGCACAGCTCGTCGGACTGGTGGGGTAGTTCTCACGTTGTGCATTCTCATGAGCAGAAGAACTCGCGGAATTGCATCTAAAGGCTTAGTCTCGTCGTTCCCCGAGGACTTCTCGTGGAATCGAAGGGGACTGCGAGAATAGAGGGAGTCACTCCATGTGGACTCCGCGTACAGAAACAGCGAGAACACGGGGAATGCTTCCAAAACCGATTTTGTTCGAGAAAAGAATACGCAGTTGACGAAATTAGTCTGGATCCACTTTATTGTTGGATTTGTTTATTCTGATTGTTTTTAATTAGTTTTACATTGCACCAACACCAGAAGAATTTGATTCCCCTCCGAATCTGAAAGGGAGTCCTTTTTGGTGATGATGATGATAATCGGAACGTTCCCCGTCCGTGGGGACTCGCGAGAATACGGGGAGTGAGTCCCTGGGACAAACAAAAACGCGGGGATTCCTCAGGTAGCAGTGTTCCAACGCCACCACGGTTTTCCGCCACCATATGTTTTCCGCCACCTTTTAATTCAGGCGGCGCAGGTAGCCTGGCAGGTAGTTTCAGATTTAAATCCTTAAATGTGAAAAGGGTTTTTACCGCCACCCAGGAATCTTACGTCCCCAAGAGGATTAGAGGGTAGGGTCAAATCTTGTCAGACCTAGAGCGCGTTCCATCCTACTTACCGTAGTTACCACGCATGACGTCACAAATTCTGCCTTTTTGTCGTCAAGGCTGGAACGATTTTTCTATTTTCCAGCGGAATATCATGCCACGTGTGAATCCGACCAATCACGTGGCAGAGATTCGTAGTTACTACGCTTACCACGCTCCCGAGCGTGGTAAGCAAATAGTTACTATTGGTTACTATTTCGAGAAGGCTGGAACGGTCAGCGTAGTAACTTTTCGTGAGGCTGGAACGGAAATAGTAACTAATAGTTACTATTGGTACAAGGGTGGAACACGCTCCTAATATTCTGATAGGGTGTCGAGCGCCAACCGGATCAAATACCACGGCTACTGAAAGTTAAAAATACGTATCAAGAAGGAAAGTCTTCGACAGAAGTACTTCTGCGGGCGATTTTTGAATAGTTTAGGGGCCTTGAGTTGTTGAAGTTGTACAGATTCTTTAGTTGGACGTGGAATAAATAACAACTTGAAACATTAAGCTCAGTCTTCGTATTAGCTAGGATTAACGTAGAGTTGGCGTTGGTGGCGGTAAACTACTCTTCATATTTAAGGATTTGGATCTGGAATTACATGAACCAGCTCCCTGCGCTACCTGCACTAATGAGTTGGCGGAAAACAGACGTGGCGATGGACCTACCAAAATATTTGACCCTTTCGTCTGACCAAACTAACCCTCTTGATGATGCAAGGTTTCCTGGGTGGCGAAAAAGATACGGTGGCGCTGGGACACCCACTTCATTCCTCAAGTGGAGTTCTCGGGGAATGGCGAGAATACGCCTTAAGGTATGCTACTTTGTCCGTTGACTAACTTCCGTCGCCGGATATATAAATAATATCCGCCTAAATATAATCAGAATAGAATCTTGACGAATCCGAGATAGAAGTCTCGCTCATGAGTCAGGACTAGCCCCAGGCCTGGAGAAAGTCCCCCGAGACGACACGAGAATTAAATTACCCAAAAATGTTTTCGAGACCGATTGAGGCCTTGCCCGATGAAAAATTTATCGCAAAGTAGTACTATGAAGTAGTACGAAAAAGTTGCATGCAGTACCATTGATGCTACTACATGCTTCTACTCAAGGCTACCGTGTTACTGCATACTGCTATATGGTACTATTAGCAAGACTGGATGTTACTATGGCAAGACAGGATGCTACTGGATACTACTACATAAGATTGGAACAGTCTGAGGCACATTAAGTGATAGTATTCTTTGCTATTACATAGTATTACATGCAACGTTTTCGTACTACTACGCAGGCTACAAATTTTTCATCGGGTGAGTCCTAACAAATAATAGGATATAGTAATCTAAATAACATAATCATCGCTCGGCTAGTCTTCTTATTGGTCCGTGGGATTCGAGATTGCCAGGACGAAACGTCTACTCGAACTCTCGAGCGGGCCGGATTTCTAGACGAGCAGATTCCGAGTCCTAATCCGTAAGCGACGAGACCGAAAATTGAAGTAGAATACTCGAACTAAATCCAGTAACGGCTACTTTAGAATGTTTTAGTCTCGGTTGCTCTATTTTTTCTGTATTATGCTGCGACTTGGTAACGTCATCCAAAGGGTTGCAACAGTATTGGATTACTTTCTTGACCTCCGCAATATCCCAACAGAAGAAGAAGATAATTGAAAAACAAGTACGAAATGACATGAATATATTTTAGTGTCAGGCTCGATGTCAAAAGAAATTTAGCTGTGTTCCGTGCGTTGACTTGCATTGGACTGTTTTAGGAGCAGAAAAAATACGAGGCGATTGAAACTTTAGAAACTGTTCGAAGAAGCATATCTTTGCTGTAAAAACTTTGTATTATTCAGTTTAGTCACGTCTGCTGAAGTTTCTGTTTTGCCTGCAGCACTTTTTAATCTTCAGTTGCACAAGAATTGTGCACATTTAATTCGTGCGATTTATAGTAGTTCGTTTTCATTCATTTGTTAGTTGGAGCAGCTTGAACCTCTAGCCAATGCTGGAATTCCAGAACTGGCGGCAGTTCACTTTCCGCGTTTTTAGTACAGTAGAGGTATGCTTATTTGAATGCTTTTTTAACTGTTTCTCTACCTTGGCTTTGTTACTTGCACATAAAAAAGTAAGACGGAAAAGAAAAATAACAAACTTGATAATACCTAAAAGCCAACTATTTCAGGGTTATCCTGACACAAACTTGAAGTAGAAATTCAATTAACTTTCTTTGATTTTGGATTTACTAGAAAGGTCCTTCTTCTTTTGAAGGCATCTGCAGGTTCGAACCGCCATATTCTCCATTGAAGGGGCGTTCCTCGTGGCAAACTTTTCAAATTATAAAAAGCAAAACAGTTGTCAGTTGAGTCACTTTCAGCCGCGAAATATTCAAAAAGTGACTAAAGCGTGAGTGATTATTACAAGTATTCATAGTAAAAAATGGCTGGTGTGGGCTTTATTTTTTTCTTCGGTTATCGTTCACTGTGAGCAGACGTTCACATAAGCATAGCTCTACTGTAGCATACACTGCATTCACAAGATCTGCTAGCGCTGTCCAGCCTTGAATCATTTTTACTTTGAGTATGTTTTGCTATGTAGCGCGCGTTCGATTATGTATAGTAATTGATATCTAGTCGTTACTTAACTAGGTAGCTTATAGTTGCGTTTTTGTAGATACCATAGTATCTAATATGACGGTGGCTTTGCAAAAACGACGATTGCCGTATTCGCGGTTTAGAAGTCCCCTCAGAAGAAATGCGATTTCCCCATTAATTTAACAAAAAGCTAGGCTCTTGTGTTGGTGATGATGAAAGTGAGATTACATTTTTAGATACAACGGTTCATCAGATACGATGGTAACTGGCCAGATACTCAGTAGCTGCAAACACTACTTTTAACTGTGGCATCAGACACCATGGTATCTGCAAAAACACAACTCGTGTTTTGTTTTCCTCTGAAGTCTTCCATGGTTACTTTCTTTCTTGCTTCATATTGATCATGAACTATATTCCTCTACTTCTTTTTTTTGCATTTGCTTACGCTGCGAATATTTCAGATCACTTTCTACGAATTTTCTACGTCACATGTTCATACGATAAAATTTCTTTGGGTTTGTTAAAGAATGTTTACTTTTTTTGTGTCTTATCTTTCTGTGAAAGAGAGATTAAGAAACATAACTAACTGACGTATGCGGATTAGCCTATAAGACCGTAAGAAAAATGGGTGTAAGAATTGATACACAAAGGAAGGATATTTCAAAGTTCAGAATACTTGTAGACATGAGAAACGAAACCTGAGAATGGGAGGTACTCCTGACTTACGACATAATTTTGGTAGCGCTAGCTGTAATTTATTTGAAAAACGCTTACGAAATACAGCGGAAACATACAGAAAAGGGTACATTGAACCAAAGTATTGCCGTGTTGGAAGACAAGTCTTTCTTTGCTTCAGTTTGTAAGAAACTGATGGGGTAAAAGATAAAAGAAAAATCATTTGGTCTGTTGGACATCTGAAGTAGGACATCTCTCGCTGGTACTCGCTTTAACAGATTGTCATGTTTTTCCGAATTTTGGGCCACTTAATCAAACTTGATAGGGTATCATGAGCGTGTTCCACCCTACTTACCGTAGTTACTACGCATGACGTTACGAATTTTGACTTCTTGGCGTCAAGTCTGGAATTCATTTATGAATTTTCGGTAAAATATCACTCCGTCCGGTAATCCGGCCAATCACGTTACAGAAACTCGTAGTTACCACGCTTACGACGCTCCCGAGCATGGTAAGCAAATATTTACTATTCGAGAAGGTTGGAACGGTCAGCGTAGTAACTTTCGTGAGGTTGGAACGGAAATAGTAACTAATAGCTACTATTGTTAGAAGGGTGGAACACGCTCCATAAGTAGGGGAGGGATTTTCGAGTTTCGCAAATTATTATTGGACTCGTTTTTATTGCTGGTGAATTCTTGGCTTACTCGTATGAATCGATCTGGCTTAGTGTATTACCATTTTTTTCAGGTCCGTATACTGTCCTTTGAGCTAGTATTTCTTTTCGCACGTTATGTTTTCTACTTAGTATTTATCACTGTATATTTCGCTTTGTATGAATTATTAAATACGGTAATGCAATGAACACAGCAGAACTTTAATGGCGAGGAGAAGTCTTCAGCTGTTTTGAATGCTCTTCGTTAATATACTGTTTTCGGTTGAAGATAAGAACAAATAAAAACAAAATATTTCGCTACAAAAAAGAATAGGTCCATGAATCCATTAAAGAAAAAAATGAAGACGAGCTGCCATCAGAGGCGTTACTAGCCAAAATGTTTGTTTTTTTTTGGGGGGGGGGCAAGGTATTTACCGACTGGCTGGTCATTTTTACCGACTGTTTTCAAGAAAAAACGGCTGTTTTCATGAAAAATCGACTGATTTTTACAAAAAACTGACTGATTTTAAGGAAAAATCGACAGGTTCTTACAGGAAACCGACTTTTTACGAAAAATCGACTGATTCCATGACGCTTCGCGCAGACTCTGTTTTTGTTTGTTTTTTTTACCGACAGGCCGACAACATTGGTGTCAGGTGACGCCCCTGGCTGCCACACTTGTATTACTGAGAGTAAGAGATTGAAGCGGTTCTATTTCTCTCCGACACCAAGCCTCCACAAAAAACGAGGGGTAGGACCCCTGTTCTAATTTGCTTCAGTGTTGAGGGACAGGAACCCTGCTCTGGTGTAATAATCCTCCGTCTTCCTTGACAAATATCGAAGTTTCGAAGCCTTGTTATCGCTTACAAATAAGTTAAAGTATAATTTGCTAAAGCTTGTAAAAGAGGAAAGAAATTACAAGGATGTATAAGCAAGGTCATCATCTTCCACTGTTTCTCCTATACTTAGCGGTCGGGCGGCGTACCCACTACTGACTGGTCTTCGCGTCATTTGACTCTCAGAGCTGTATGAGACCTGAGGTGCTGGTTTAGATGGCGCTTTCGCAACTGGAGGCTCCGACTTTGCCTTTGGCGGTGGGGGATTGGGCCTGTAGAAAAAATAGTAAGTTTCCTAAGCTAAACAAAAAAATCTAAAAAATCTTAATTTAGTGATCAGAAAGCCAAGTAATAATAATAATAACATGATGGCAATAATAAGGCTTTCGCCTCTATAAACTTTTCGGGACGCTTTACATACTAAATTGAATTTCAGCCAAGTGGTAGTCGACACCTGCTTTGAATTGGTTGATATTTTCGGTATTTACCACACTTTCTGGGAGATTATTCAAATCTCTTACTATTCGGTTTCTAAAGCCCCATTTTCCAATGTCTTTTCGGAATGTAATGTAATGTTATGGGGGACGAGTGAAAAGTCTAAAGCCTCCGGGTTTTCCGGTTTTAGTGAGCGAGTGAATGAGAAACCAGCTTTTTGCGCTTATGCTTGTAGTTTCATCTGTATTCTCGCGCTAGAGGGTACGAGGTTTATGTCATGAGCATAAGCTTTTGGGATCCCAAAACGTAAGTGGAGGGATACGTATGACATCGCAAACGTTGTCCGTCTGTCTGTGAGCACGATAACTCTCGAAGGGAATGAGATATTTTGATGAAACTTGGTGTGAGGATTCTTTCGGTCAAGGGAAAGGTCAAGTTCGTAGATGGGCTGTGTAGCCCTACATTTAGGGATGGGGGTTCGAATTAAGGGGCAAACAATATGTTTTTAAACAGCTAATGAGATAGGCGATTAAGGGAAGACATGCTGAACACGAATATGTGAACCTTTTTCCCGCCGGACAAGTAGTTCGCCCGGAATCCGGCCAAAACCGGAAACTTTGTTAAAAGTAAAAGTTTTATTTATAGCTGATTATATGTTCGATTTAAGGGTAAGAAGACATGCTAAACACGAATATTAAAGCCATTTTCTCGCCGGACAAGTAGTTCGCCCGGAATCCGGCCAAAACCGTAAAATTTGGTAAAAGCAGAAGTTGTATTTGTAGTTGATTAGATGTTCGATTTAGGGGTAAGAAGAGACGCTGAATCCATATATGATAATGCTTTTTTACCCGGACATATAGTTCGCCGGGAATCCGGCTGAAACAGAAAAATTCGTTATAAGTTAAATTTTATATGAAGTTGATGAGATGTTGAATATAGGGGTAAGGAGATATGCTGAATTGGTTTTTGAGCTTTATTTTTTCGCCGGACAAGTAGTTCTAGAATTCCGCCGAAACCGGAAAATCGGCAGAAGTAAGGCAGGAAGCTTCGATCGGTTACGTCAAAATAGATATGACTTGTAGGGGTAAACCACATGCTGAATCCATATCTGAACTTGGTTTTCTCAGACCTACCAGTTATTGTACTATCTTTTGAAAATGTACAAAAAAAAAATATTTTTTAAGTTTCGAAGGTGTTTCAACCCTCACTACAAGCCTTGATCTGTTTCTAAATTTTATAAATAAAAATATGTAACTGTCTGGATCAGATATTAAATTTTTGGGGATCCCATCGAAACCTTTGGTCTTGTTTCATAAGGCTGCTTGGTGGGAGAAGGGTGGTCGGAGAACAGTGCACACAATGGCCGATTGCCTCAGTGCCATCCGACACATAATATCTATAACAAATAATTTGATGGTGCAAAACGG
This sequence comes from Branchinecta sandiegonensis, assembly GCA_030848855.1. NCBI lineage: Eukaryota > Metazoa > Arthropoda > Branchiopoda > Anostraca > Branchinectidae > Branchinecta > Branchinecta sandiegonensis. The sequence goes on from JAUPMV010000012.1 coordinate 2,384,962, forward strand.
ATACGTCAGCTGAATTTTATTGGAGCTATATTTCGGCCCTTCTGTGGGAAACAACAAGAGGACCCTGGCCAAGAAGGGCCGAAATATAACTCCAATAAAATTCAGCTGACACATGACATAAAGCGTTTTACATGTGAGTTTATATAATCGCTCTCTCGAAGTGTTTAAAAATGTATGATTTTGTGTATGGCCTAACGGCTAAATTAAAGTATCTATCTATCTATCTATCCGTTTTGCACCATCAAATATGATTCGCAGTCAGCTTGGGCTGAAGGAATATCTATATAACAAATAAGCAGATTCGCTTTAAAGACGGTCTCAAAACACACTATTCCTGCTGACATAAAAGCTCCTTGCTCTATTCCATGATACTTACAACCTTTTTATGGCACTTGCAGCCTCTGGCTCAAGTGCCATATACCGATCACAATTCCGTCTGTCGGTCTGTCGGTCTGTCGGTCGGTCCGAGTTTTTTTGTCCCACATATCCGAGTTAGGGTACTTCCAGATGTGCTAGGACAATGAAACTTGGCAGGCATATCAGGGACCCGACCAAACTAACCTGGAAAAAATCAGTTTCCCGATCCGACCATATGGGGGGGAGTGCGGGGCGCTGGAAACTTGCAAATTTAGGGCATTTTGTCACTTTTTTCTGAGTTAGGGTACTTCTAGATGAGCTAGGAAAATGAAACTTGGCAGGAATATCAGGGACCCGACCAAACGAACCTGGAAATAATCAGTTTCCCGATCCGACCATATGCGGGGGAGTTGGGGGGCTCGAAACTTGAAAATTTAGGGCATTTTGTCACACTTTTTCGAGTTAGGGTACTTCCAGATGAGCTAGGACAATGAAACTTGGCAAGAATATCAGGGACCTGACCAAAGTAACCTGGAAATAATAAGTTTCCCGATCCGACCATATGCGGGGGAGTTGGGGCGCTGGAAACTTGAAAATTTAGGGCATTTTGTCACACTTTTTCGAGTGAGGGTACTTCCAGATGAGCTAGGACAATGAAACTTGGCAGGAATATCAGGGACCCGACCAAACTAACCTGGAAATAATCAGTTTCCCGATCCGACCATGTGCGGGGAAGTGGGGGCGCTGGAAACTTGAAAATTTAGGGCATTTTGTCATACTTTTTCGAGTTAGGGTACTTCCAGTTGTGCTAGGACCATGAAACTTGGCAGGCATATCAGAAACCCGACCAAACAAAATTAGGAATAATCATTTTTCTGATCCGACCATTTTGGGGGGGGGGGGGGGTGGAGGGCAGGGGAATCCGGGAAACTGAGAAGTGTGTAACTTTCGAACGGATGATCGGATTGTAATGAAACTTCATAACTGAAGAGAATATATATCTGTAATGTCCCGTTTAAAGTCTTGACCGGATTCGGTAGCCAGGGCGGAGTTGGGGGGGGGAGACCGGAAATTTCAAGAAACGGTTAGAATGGAGGGATCGGAGTGAAACTTGCTGGGAAGAACAAGCGTCTGATCTAAATAAGTCCTTTAGACCATTGTACTGGATCCGGACACTTATGGGGGGGGGGGGGGGGTCCCGGAATTCCGGTGATGGTGTTTTGGGGGATTTTCACGATGAAACTTGGCAGGCATATCAGGGACCCAATCAAACTGACTTCAAAATAAAAATTTTGTCGATCAGATAATGGTGGGGGGAGTGGAGGGAGGGGAATCCGAAATTTTCAGTCATGCGTAATTTTGGAATGGGTGATCGGATTCGAGTGAAATTTAAGAATTCAACAGAGGACATTTCTCCGATGGTTTTTTTCATATCCGGACCGGATCCGGCAACTATTGGGGGGGGGGAAATACGTGCCCCGTTTAGAATGGAGGGATCGGGATGGAATTTTGTGGGAAGAACAAACAGATGCTCTAGGTAAGTCATTTGCTGAATCGGATTGGCTACGTGCACCGCGGGGGAGCTGGGTGGGGTGGGCGGGGGGGGGGGGGGGGGTGGACCGGAAATCTCGAGAAACGGTTAGAATGATGTTATCGGAGTGAAACTTGCTGGGAAGAACAAACATTTGGTCCATGTAAATCTTTTACATAATTTGACTGGATCCGGACACTTGAGGGGGGGGGGGGGAGGAGGGGTATCCCGGAATTCCGTTTTTTGGGGGATTTTCACAACGAAACTTGGAAGGCATATCAGGGACCCGGTCAAACTGACTTGGAATAAAAAAAAATCCTCGATATGATAATCTTGGGGGTGGGAGTTGATGGAGGGAATCCGGAATATTGAGTCATGCGTAACTTTGGAACGGGTGATCGGATTCGAGTGAAATTTAGTAATTAAACAGAGGACATTTTTCTCTTGTGACCTTTTTCATTTCCGGACCGAATCCGGCAATTATCGGGGGGAGGGCGGAAAATACTTGACCCGCTTAGACTGGTGTGATCTGGATCGAACTTCGTGGGAATGACAAACAGATGCTCTGGATTAATCATTTACAGAACCGGATTGGCTCCGGTTATTGTGGGTGGAGTTGGAGGAGGGGGAGGGGGTCTGGGATTCCGGTGATCGCGCGTTAAGGTACTTCCAGATGTGCTAGGACGATGAAACTTCGCTGGAATATTGGAGACTCAACAACATTTGCTTAGAAATTGCTACTTCCCAAATCCGATTATTCCTTAAAGTACCAATCTTGACCGCAAAGTAAAAAAAATACTTTTAAGCAATATATGCATTTTCGTGATGCCCATCAGCCCATTAGCATTTTTGCCTCAAGGGTTTTGCTTACAAATGAAGTTCCAGCTCCCTTATAGCGCGCATCTCAACCGCAAAGTCGAAACTTACTTTTGATCAATCAAATCATCTTGACACATGCAAGTGCCATATGAGCTTACAGCTCTTGTTTCTAATGCAGTTTCATAAACTTTGAAAAGACTAAAAACTTTTTTTTTTAATGCAGTTTCATAAACTTTAAAAAAAACTATATACTCGTCCATTCACTTGCTTCAGGTTACTTGTACTACTTGCAAGGGTCCAACTCGGCTGCTCGCCACCAAATACATTTCGGCGACACCGGGATTCTTTATTTCCTACCATTCGCACAGTGAATCACCACTGAATAACTTAGCATTGCCATATCGCATAGTTTTTAAATGTCAGCGTGTATTAGGTTCATCGTTTCATTTTTTTATGGCACTTGCAGCCTCTGGCTCAAGTGCGATATACCGATCACAATTCCGTCTGTCGGTCGGTCCGAGTTTTTTGTTCCACATATCCGAGTTAGGGTACTTCCAGATGTGCTAGGACAATGAAACTTGGCAGGCATATCAGGGACCCGACCAAACTAACCTGGAAATAATCAGTTTCCCGATCCGACCATATGCGGGGGAGTGCGGGGCGCTGGAAACTTGAAAATTTAGGGCATTTTGTCACTTTTTTCCGAGTTAGGGTACTTCTAGATGAGCTAGGACAATGAAACTTGGCAGGAATATCAGGGACCCGACCAAACGAACCTGGAAATAATCAGTTTCCCGATCCGACCATATGCGGGGGAGTGGGGGCGCTCGAAACTTGAAAATTTAGGGCATTTTGTCACACTTTTTCGAGTTAGGGTACTTCCAGATGAGCTAGGACAATGAAACTTGGCAGGGATATCAGGGACCTGACCAAAGTAACCTGGAAATAATAAGTTTCCCGATCCGACCATATGCGGGGGAGTTGGGGCGCTGGAAACTTGAAAATTTAGGGCATTTCGTCACACTTTTTCGAGTGAGGGTACTTCCAGATGAGCTAGGACAATGAAACTTGGCAGGAATATCAGGGACCCGACCAAACTAACCTGGAAATAATCAGTTTCCCGATCCGACCATATGCGGGGAAGTGGGGGCGCTGGAAACTTGAAAATTTAGGACATTTTGTCACACTTTTTCGAGTTAGGGTACTTCCAGTTGTGCTAGGACCATGAAACTTGGCAAGCATATCAGAGACCCGACCAAACAAACTTATAAATAATCAGTTTTCTGATCCGACCATTTGGGGGGGGGGGGGTGGAGGGCAGGGGAATCCGGGAAATTGAGAAGTGTGTAACTTTCGAACGGATGATCGGATTATAATGAAACTTCATAACTGAATAGAATATATATCTGTAATGTCCCGTTTAAAGTCTTGACCGGATTCGGTAGCCAGGGGGGAGACCGGAAATTTCAAGAAACGGTTAGAATGGAGGGATCGGAGTGAAACTTGCTGGGAAGAACAAGCATCTGCTCTAGATAAGTCCTTTAGACCATTCTACTGGATCCGGACACTTATGGGGGGGGGGGGGGTCCCGGAATTCCTGTGATGGTGGTTTTGGGGATTTTCACGATGAAACTTGGCAGGCATATCAGGGACCCAATCAAACTGACTTCAAAATAAAAATTTTGTCGATCAGATAATGGTGGGGGGAGTGGAGGGAGGGGAATCTGAAATTTTTAGTCATGCGTAATTTTGAAATGGGTGATCGGATTCGAGTGAAATTGAAGAATTGAACAGAGGACATTTCGCCGATGATTTTTTTCATATCCGGACCGGATCCGGCAACTATTGGGGGGGGGGTGCGGAAAATACGTGACCCGTTTAGAATGGAGGGATCGGGATGGAACTTTGTGGGAAGAACAAACAGATGCTCTAGGTAAGTCATTTGCTGAATCGGATTGGCTACGTGCACCGCGGGTAGCTGGGGGAGTGAAAGTGAAACTTGCTGGGAAGAACAAACATCTGGTCCATGTAAATCTTTTACATAATTTGACTGGATCCGGAAACTTGAGGGGGGGGAGGAGGGGGTTTCCCGGAATTCCGTTTTTTGGGGGGTTTTCACGACGAAACTTGGAAGGCATATCAGGGACCCGGTCAAACTGACTTGGAATAAAAAAAAATCCTCGATATGATAATCTTGGGGGGGGGAGTTGAGGGAGGGGAATCCGGAATATTGAGTCATGCGTAACTTTGGAACGGGTGATCGGATTCGAGTGAAATTTAATAATTAAACAGAGGACATTTTTCTCTTGTGACCTTTTTCATTTCCGGACCGAATCCGGCAATTATTAGGGGGAGGGCGGAAAATACTTGACCCGCTTAGACTGGTGTGATCTGGATCGAACTTCGTGGGAATGACAAACAGATGCTCTGGATTAATCATTTACAGAACCGGATTGGCTCCGGTTATTGTGGGTGGAGTTGGAGGAGGGGGGGGGGGGTCTGGGATTCCGGTGATCGCGCGTTAAGGTACTTCCAGATGTGCTAGGACGATGAAACTTCGCTGGAATATTGGAGACTCAACAACATTTGCTTAGAAATTGCTACGTCCTAAATCCGATTATTCCTTAAAGTACCAATCCTGACCGCAAAGTAAAAAAAATACTTTTAAGTAATATATGCATTTTCGTGATGCCCGTCAGCCCATTAGCAGTTTTGCCTCAAGGGTTTTGCTGACAAATGAAGTTCCAGCTCCCTTAGAGCGCGCATCTCAACCGCAATGTCGAAACTTACTTTTGATCAATCAAATCATCTTGACCCATGCAAGTGCCATGTGAGCTTACAGCTCTTGTTTAATATCTCTTTCTGTTTTACTTCGGTTCTTGCTCGAAATCGGTTGCAGTTGTGGACCAGAATTTTTCGTGCTTGAAATTCGGATTAGTTCGTCCAAGTTTTGATTCGGAGTCGGCATTTCTTTTTTCAGCCGAAGGAAGATAATTTCGTAAACCACAATGGCCTGACATATTACAAAAAATCACGAAGAAAACAACGAAAATGGGGTTTGTAAAGGCCAAAGAATATACTGAGAAGACGAATATTTCGGGAGGACAACCGCCTCCCTTCTTCAGCTCAGACCGAAAATTTTGAGGAAGAATGCCAAAACAAGGAAGATCAACAACCAATAAAACCAAAGCAGAAAACCAACAAGAAACCGAAAATTGGAAGGATTGAAAGCCTAAAATAAAGACAGCGAGCCACTCACCAATACCTGTGAATAACAATTACGAATGTTCTCACTCAGTACTGGCGAGTGACTGGAAATATTCGCCTTTTATCTCATATTCGTTTTCTTACAAGGCTTTGGTGTCACTAACCTGTTTGGAGCAAGTGGCACCTCATCATCGAAACGCTTTCCACTGTACTTCTTCTTGACACAGTAATACGTTAGCCCACTTGCTGCCAATATCAGCAGGACGCCTCCAATCGGTACTGCTATAACGACAGGCAAGAACCAGTCCTGGCAAGTCGCATCTTCAGGAGAGCATGGTGGCTCTGTTACTGGTGGTGATGACGACATGGTAGATGAACTACTTGGATCAGCTGTGGTGGTAGTTGTGGCTATTGTTGTTGTTGAGTCAGTTATCACCGTCGGAGGAGTTGATTGAGTTGTAGTGGCTGGTTCCGTTGTTGTAACGGTAGAGGTGCTAGACTCCGGGGTTGTACTAGTGGATGGGACTGTTGACGGAGTTGTACTGGTTGAAGTGCTCGTTGATGGATTCGTACTAGTTGAAGAGCTCGTCGTAGAGACTGTGCTTGAGGAGGTGATAGTCGACGGAGTTGTATTTGTGGACGTACCCGGACTGGTTGCTGTGGTTGTTGTACCAGTTGTCATAGTTGTTGGCGAAGTTGTACTAGTTGAAGCAACTGTGGTTGATGAAGTGCTTGTCGTCGGAGTTGTACCTGTGGACTCGCTTGTTGACGAAGTTGTAGTGGAAGTAGAATTTGTGGTAGATTGGGTTGTGCTGGCTGCCGTGATTGTGGTGGCAGTGGTGGAACTCGAGGATGAAGAGTCTGGTGTCTTTGTTGTTTCGGTTGAGGTCGGAGAAGTTGTAGTACTTGCTGCGGTACTGATTGACGTACTTGTGCTTTCAGAAGTGATGGTTGGATTCGTACTAGTAGACTGTGCTGTGGTTGAAATCGTCGCCTCAGAGGTGGAAGGTGCAGTGGTGGATTCTGCAAGAGAAATTCATAAAGAAAAAATTGCTGTACAGTTTTTAGGATCTAAACAATAGGAAGGGATCGGTTGCGTATGGCAACTCCAGTCGAATACTTTCTTCGATAGCTCGGAATTTTTCGGTTTACTGTTTTTCCCACGATGTTCCTTAAATCTTTAAAGCTTAACTGAAAAGCCAACTTATTTTTGTGTGATTTAATTGAATACATTGAATTATTTGGATTCTGAAAAGAGATTTGATTTATTTTCCACTATCTAGTCTAGTTATGACGTTCAGATTATCTGCGACATCCCCACAACGAAAATTCTGCTATGACGCGGGAAATTTTGATCTCAACACAGACTCAGGTTTTTAGTGGACAGTGGTGAGATTGGTGAAGGTTGCTTAGTGCCTGAACAAAAAAAAGTCATAAATCTGTTTCGTAAGGCATACAACAAAAATACAAGCGCATAGAGGTACCACAAATCACACGGAAATTCCACTATTTTAAATCGATTATTCGTGAATAGCGGAACAACAAAGTAACGAAGTTTCAGTGGGTCTTCAAACCAATTTTAGTGAATAAGTGATGGGTAACTAGATTGTCCCGTCCCAGGCTTTTTCGGTTAAATTTAATTGCGTCCTGTAGACCTCTCGGTTCGCTGACGAAAGTAAAGCGATTGTGTGCTAGATCCCGAACCAAATCATGTCAAATTCAAAGTATGAGCCCACCTGTTGTCGTTGTTCCCGTAGAAGGATCCGTGCTTGCCGTTGTTGTCGCTACTGTAGTGCTCGAGCTACTAGATGGTGTCGTCGACTCCGTTGTTGTGGTTTCAGGCGTGGCTGTGGTAGTCTCTGTTGTCGCCTGCGTTGTAGATCCTTCAGTTGCCGAAGACGATGCCGTTGTTGTGGGTTCAGACGTGGCTGTAGTAGTTTCCGTTGTCGCTTGCGTTGTTGATGCTTCAGTTGTCGAAGTCTCGGCCAGTGGGGCAGACCAAACGATTGGAGATAAGTCCCCCTGTCAGATAATGCAATAATGAGAATGTAGGTAGGTAAAATTATCTTTTGATTTTCTTTAGTAGGTCCATCGTGCCACATCCACACATGCCGCACAGAAGAAATAGAATTATCTATGCTTTTGTGAAGCGTCGGTCGACTCGTCGGCACACCGAGTTCTTTTTGTACGCAAGAAATAAAATCCTGCAAACATTTGTTGGGCAAAACAAAGAATAAATCCAACTCCGCATGTTTTTTGTCGGGCCTCGGTATTCTCTATGACATATCGGGTTCTTTTTATACATAAGGAATACAGAAAAAATCAAACTTGTATGCTTTTGTCGGGCGTCGTCGACTCTTCGGCACTTCGCGTTCTTTTTATACGTAAGAAATAAAATCTGATGGCCTGATGGCTCTAATGTGCAAATAAATCATTCATTCATTCATCGGTACGGTTGCTCAGGTCGACTTTCGCTCATCCGTCTAGCTTCTGTAAGGATTGTGTTGTTTATTTCATGAGCGTCATCTCAATCCTTTTGCTGGGATCCCAAAAGGTTAGCGACGGGATACCCACGACGTCCTACAAGTTGTCCTTCTGATAGCACGATAACTCTCGAAGGGGTTGAGATATATTTTTTAAAAATGTTGCGAGTATTCTTTTGATCAAAGTACTAGCCAAGTTCGTTGATGGAATCTGTAGCCCGATATTCAGGGGTTGGATAGGGGGACGTAAATTAAGGGATTTAAAGGTAAGTAGACTTGTTGAATCCATTTTTGAGATCCCAAAACGTAAGTGGAGGGATACCTATGACATCGCAAAAGTTGTCTGTTTGTCCGTCCGTGCGTCTGTGAGCACGATAACTCTCGAAGGGAATGAAATATTTTTATTAAACTTGGTGTGAGGATTCTTTGGGTCAAGTGTAAGGTCAAGTTCGTAGATGGGCTCTGTAGCCCTACATTTAAGGGTGGGGAGGGGGTTCAAATTAAGGGGCAAACAAAATATTTTTAAACAGCTAATGCGATAGTCGATTATAAGGTAAGAAGACATGCTGAATACGATTATGAAAACCATTCTCTTGCCGGACAAGCAGTTCGTCCGTAATCCGGCAAAAACGGGGAAGTTTGTTAAAAGTAAAAGTTTTATCTGATGTTGATTAAGGTAAGAAGACATGCTGAACACTTGTGTGAAAATCATTTTCTACCCGGACAAGTAGTTCGTCCGGAATCCGGCCAAAACCGGAAAATTTGTTAAACGTAATAGTTTTATTTGTAGTTGATTAGATATCCGATTTATGGGTAAAAAGAGATGCTGAATCCGTATATGACAATAGCTTTTACCCGGACGTACAGTTCGGTCGGAATCCGGCTGGAACCGAAAAATTTGTTATAAGTTAAATTTTTATTTGAAGTTGCTTAGATGTCCGAGATAGGAGAAAGAAAATACGCTGAATTCGTTTTTTAGCTTTCTTATTTCGCCGGACAGATAGTCCCGGAATTCGGCCCAAACCGGAAAATTGGCAGAAGTAAGGCAGGAAGTTTTCGTCAAAATAGATATGACTTATAACGTTAAAAACACACGCTGAATCCATGTCTGAACTTGGTTTTCTCAGGTGATTAGCTATTTAATCTGTTTCTGAATTTTAATATTAAAAATTTTTCAAGGAGTTTGGCGAAGACTGGATCTGGCGAAGTCAAGACCCAATCATCTGGATCAAATATTGAATTTAGGGATCCCATCGAAACCTGTGATCTTGTTTCTTACCGAACAAGTATTTCGCCTTGAATCCGGTTAAAACTGGAAATTTAGTATTACGAATTTTTTTTTCTGAAGTTGATTACAGATTCAGTGTAGGGGTAAGAATACAGGCTGAAAAGCCTGTGTATCTGAACTTGATTTTCTTGCCGGACTCAAGACCCGTCCAAAGTCCAATAAATGTTTAAATTGTTTTGGGTCCTATCGAGACCTTTGATCCTGTTTTCTTGGCATGACTTTTTGGTGTTTTTATAGCGGTAAGTGTTATCTCAGTGGAAGTTGCGAGTAAAGCGGGTGACTCACCTTTTGTGTACCAACTCTTGCGTTTACCCGAGCAAACAAAGTTAGACCTTCAAAGCTGGTAGTGAACTCGCATGTCTGTTCAGTACCAGGGCTAGCCGGTGAACAAGAAGTTAAAGTCGTCACCGACGTGTTGATAGCTTGGACGTTATCGGAAATATACACATCATAGCCATCGACTGAAACCAAAATCAGCTTTAGTTGTATGTATTAATCGCCGACTTGTTGTTCGGGCAACAACACCCCGATGAAATTTTTTTTAGACTTAGTCGTATGGAAATGTACGAAAAAGTAGCATGCAGTAGTAACTGTTGCCACTGCATGCTACTACTAGCAAACTGGATGCTAGTACAGCAAGATTGGATGCTATCGGACACTACTACTTAAAGGACCTGTCTTACCTCTAACACTAATGCAACCTACTTCCATAATCACTCCATATATGTCTAAACTCGGAGACCCCAATTTCGTACGGTACATTCTAACCCCTCTAACAAAACCACGCTAGTTTTCTCACTTACCGTGTTTTGCTACCTTCGATGTGTATCACGCTGACGACGGTTGTCTGCGAGAAGTTTTTCCATCAGTAGAACCGGTTATGTAAATTGTTTACCTGTTTCCGCTACAAGTCAATGGGTCTCGGAAAAGGCTTAAAACAGCCAAAACCGTTGATTATTTGTCGAAAGTACAGCCTAGTTTTAAAGTATTCAAATATTTTTAAATACTGTAAGTTGAAGAGTAAATAGTGAAAGGGATTAATAGAGATAAGATTAACTCAGTCGGAGGCATGTTAAATCAAAGTATTCCTTACTACTACATACTAATACATGCAACTTTTTCGTACAACGACCTTACGACTACACAGTCAAAGAATTTTTCATCGGGACGGACGCGTTGGTTAAATTGCCAAGCCTCGATAGCTCGGTAAGACAGACTTTGAGATTGCTTTGTGCTTGTACGAGCCCAACGTTGCTGCGACACCCGGTGTTCATGATGCCTCTACTAAAGCTGTCTGTGTCATTTGCCGGTTCTCAACCCCTTCCACGCCCCATTGGCAGACGTAGTGGGTTCGATGCTGGCTGGTGAAGGTATTTCCTCTTTTCCGGAAGTTAGGAACGAACGAACAAACCCGCTACTGCCTTGAACATTTGATCAAGTTCGGTCGCTCGTGAACTAGAGCCTCGTTTTTGTTGCAATAGTGCTGCCGCATCGCTGCTGCAGCACTTCTTGCTTCTGCAGAAGATGCGTTTTTGGATTCGCTGCCTCCAAGATTTCTTCTCGATTGAAACAGCACCTTGCAGGGAAGCACGGACTTGGTCGGTGAGCAAGTCCGCCATTCTCGAGAAGCACTGCCGTCTTCCTCGGAAGCAATGCAGTGCAAGAACGCTATTTAGCAGAAGCGGCCGAGAAGTGGACGTGCAGCGTTCAACAAAAACGACACTTGGATTTTCTGCCCGGATTTTCTTACAGCGACGTCTACCAACCAAAGAACGTCGGCCACACTGGAATGCCAGTAAGTCGATGTAACAGGAACATCTACCAACCAAGCTACAAATCAGCGAGAGACTCAAAAAGAGAGACCTTATCTCGCTTGAAGTTAGATTTAAGGTAATTTAAATGTAATTCCGTATGCAAACGGTCAGTTTCTTTTCAGCTTGATGATGAAAGTGCATACAGTCCAGCCGGAGTTTACTTAAGAACAACCAAGATGTCATTCGCTCACTAGAGAAAACGTCAGCGTCACTACTACGTACATCTCGTCATCCTGGCCGTCGAGTCCATGATGTTTTTCGTGAATTCTTTAGGCCCAGTTAGAAAGTATGTCTAAATTTTGTGTGTTTTATACTGTTATTTACCTTGTGTTGTTTTTCGTTCTTCTCTTTACTCCGCTACCACCTTGTGTTTGGCGGGTTACAAATAAAATATACAAATGAAGTAGCCGAGAGGAATAAGTGCTACAAAGTCTAAAATACGAAAATTAAACAAGACGTGATATGCCGAAGGACTTTACATATATATGGACCGCGAAATTTGGCGTCTCTTTGTATACCAAGGGGGTAGGAAAAGTAGGAATTGGATATCAGTAGGCTAATAGAGATCTTACTTCTTCGAAACTGGGAAACGCCGGAAAGTAACGGGCGGGGTTTTACTTTAGGGTAAGACGTCGCCCTCCAGATATATGTGGCTTCCACACAGTCAAGCCAACCCTTCCTGATTTTCAGTGATAATAATGATACTGATTCTGCTATTCTGCAACAATTCCATCTTCTCAGCAATACTCTATATGACTAAGTCCAAAACGCGCCAGTGCTCCTCGGGAAGAAGGAGTAAACGTCTCCATAACGACTCAGACTCAACAACTCAAATCCTGCGTCAAACAATCACGGCGGTGTTCGGGAGCAGCTGTGATACTCCAGTTGATACCGCTTCTGGCTCTTCCACTAGGCACATGGCGATTTTGCATCGGCAAGGAGAGTTAGTCATCAAGAGTATTCCCCCCATCAGGTGGAGCCTGGCTTTTAGGCAGAATAGGAAACGTAAATGAAGAATCTAAATACGATCCTTCTTACCAGGGGTTGCAGCATTGGTAGCACTTCCTACTGGAGCTTTCCACTTCATCACTACTCTGAACTGATTAGGCTCTGTCAGTTCACTGGCTGTAATGCTGCTAACTGTTATCCTCGGAGGCTTGTACTGGAATAGAATAACAAAATATAGGTTGGCTGTTACGTGTTCTGTTTTCGGCTGTGATCCTGGATTTTCTGTCGCGAAGTCAATCAATCAATCAATTTTATTTCAACCCTAATAGTACTAGGCTAACACGGGCGGGAATTGGAAAAAACAAACACTCACTAACAATACAAATAAAACACAAACTAACAAACAATAAATACGAAACGAACATAAATCAAGTACAGTTAAAATGTTTGGTGAAATATGGAACGAATGGATGTAGCTGTCTTTCTGAAGATTTCGTAGGCGGGGGAACAAGCTTTGGTTCCCGGTCGTTCTTGCTTCACCTGTCAGGTCCATGAGAGGGTGTATAGCAAAGTCCAGGAAGATGCTCCTGTGGTGTCGAGAATTCAAAATCTGGTGGCCAAAACGCATGAGAAGATTATATCTTCTTTCAGACAGTTCAGACAGTCGAGGATGGCTTTCGTTGTAGGATGTGTAAGTGAAAACCATGCTGACGTAAGCACCTCGAGAATGGCTATAATTTTAATAGAAACAAGTTCACAGTTATCCCTTCTGCACACTGGAAAGTTGTGTGCTACGTGATTTGTTATATTTTTATTTTCCGACGTACCAGGATCGCATGGAGCATCACACCACCATGCAGGCGCTAAAAATGCGAGCACGATCAGGATTTCCCGACCGGAATGAGGTGCCAAAATCCGGGCAAGGAATTCCACCCGATGAAAAATTTATCTCAAAATAGTAGTATGAGGTTGTACGAAAAAGTAGCATGCAGTAGGAACTGATGCTACTACATGCTTCTATGTCAAGGCTACCGTGTTACTGCATTTTACTGCATGCTACTATGAGCAAGACTGGACGCTACTACAGCGAGATTGCTACTGGATACTATTGCTCAAGACTGGCCCAGTCTGAGGCACATTAAATGGTAGTATTCTTTACTATTACATATCTATATCTATAGCAAAATAACACTAGGGAGTAGCGCCTTTCCATGCTTTGCAAACGGGCCATACTCATAGCGCCACCCACTACGCTTGTGGCATTTACAGCGAGACATACTTTCGGGCTCAGAAATTTCTAGTAGAGCAAAGGTGCGGTCTGCACACACCAAGGTAACAATGGAGGCTGTCATAATTTTTTTGCTATGTTCAGGATGTGAAGTTATTGAAGCCAGCGCTGGTGAAAGACTGATTGAGTTTCCGTAGGGACGTTCACTACCGCTAGTGTTGCTGCTATTCGAATCTGTGTCACTCTTTTAAAGTCTTGGCGCTACTCCCTAGTTTGCTCTGCTATATATTCAACTTTTTCGTACAACTATCATACAACTCCGCAGGCTACACATTTTTCATCGGGCAATCCGTGAGCTCCCGATCCTGATCGCGTGTCCGCACTACAAGAGAGAACCGTTTTCGTCAGATCATTCCGCTAAAGAAGGAAGAAACCCGTTGAGAGATCACCTCTCAATGCACTTGGAGATTTCCTATCTGAAGACCACCGCTACTAGGAAATTTTCAGTCAAACCTTAGTTGCGTTTTTGCAGATACCATGGTATCTGTTACCACGGTAACTGGATCTGCAATTAGTCGTTTTTGCAGTAACCGGGGTTTCTCATATACGGTTGCTCTGCAAAAACGAAAATTGCCGAAATAGCGCTTTTCGAAGTCATCCCAAAAGAACAAGAGCTGCAAGCTCATATGGCACTTGCAAGGCTTCGTAAAAGGATGAAAGTAGGAATGTGGCAATTCGTGCGTTTGATGTGATCATTTGTAAGCAAAACCCTTCTGACAAAAATGATAATGGACCCTTGGGAATCACGAACGAGAATGTCGCATTTGGTAAAAAAAAAAAAAAAAATTGCACTTGGCTGTGATGATGCGCACTTCAAGGGTGCTAGAAATTCATCTGTATTCAAAAACCTTGAGGCAAAAACGGTCCTGGGCCCTTTAGGATCATGAATATGGTGAAAAGTAGCCTGGTGAAATGTATTTTTTTTTTACTTTTCGGTTAAGATGCGCGCTTTGAGGGTGCTGGAAAAGCCTCGAGGCAAACATGATCATGGGCTCTTGGGGATCATGGAAATGCAGATTTTGCTTAAAAGTATTTTTTTACTTTAAGGATGGTCGGATCCGGGAAGTGACGATTGATCAGCCAATCTTGTCAAGTCTCTAATGTTAGGCTACGCTTGGTCTTCCTATACCAAGTGTCATCCCAATCGCTACAATCTAAGCGTGTTACAAGATTACCGACCCCCCCCCCCCGACTCCCCCACATTGATCTGATCCTGTCCGCACTTGAAATGCGACATCTGAGACATGAGTTCTTTCCGAATATCAAGTTTCATCAAGATCCGATCACCCGTTCAAAAGTTGGACATTTCCAAGATTCCGGATTACCCCTTCCTCCACTCCCCCCACGAAGATCAAGTCGGAGAAACGACTGTTCTTGAGTTAAAATTGTTGATTCCCTGATACGCCTGCCAAGTTTCATCGTCCTAGCACAAGTGTTAGCATCCTAGCTCGGGTTGACCGGAATTCCGGACCCCCCTCTAAATCCCCCCCCCCACAGTGCTCGGATCCGGTCCGGTCTTGTCAACTATGTATTTAGGGCTTGTGCTTGTTCTTCCCACCAAGTTTCATCCCGATCCGTCCACTCTGAACAAGTCACACGATTTCCGGTTCCCCCCTCTAACTCCCCCCAAAGTCACCGGATCCATTCCGGGCTTGAAGTGTGATATCTGAGACACGAGGTCTTTGCAAATATCAAGTTTCATTAACAGCCAATTCCCCGTTCAAAAGTTATAAATACGTCAATATTCCGGATTCCCAATCCCTCCACTCCCCCTACGGTGGTTGGATGGGGGAAGTGACGATTTCCAAGCTATTTTGGTCGGGTCCCTGATACGCCTGCCAAGTTTCATCGTCCTAGCAGATTTGTAAGCATCTTAACTCGGGATCAAAGGAATTCCGGAACCCTCCCTCCAAATCCCCCCACAGTGCTCGGATCCGGTCCGGTCTTTTGAACTCGGTATCTAGGGCTTGTGCTTGTTCTTTCCACCAAGTTTCATCCCGATCCGTCCATTTTGAACATGTCACCTGATTTCCGGTTCCCCCCTCCAACTCCCCCCAAAGTAATCGGATCCGTTCCGGACTTGAACTGTGACATCTGAGACAGGAGGTATTTCCAAATATCAAGTTTCATTAAGATCCGATTCCCCGTTGAAAAGTTAGACATACATCAATATTCTGGATTCCCCCTCCCTCCACTCCCCCACGGTGGTCGGATCAGGGAAACTTTGGTGGGGTCCCTAATACGCCTACCAAGTTTCATCCTCCTAGCACATCTGGAAGTGCCCTAACTCGAGATGAGTGGACAGACAGACCGACCGACCGACCGAAAAGTGATCGGTATATGGCACTTGAGCGGAGCTGCAAGTGCCATAACAAGACCAAAGTTTTCGATGGGATCCCAAAAATTCAATATCTGAAACAGACAACTGGGTCTTGTCTTAGCCAGATCCAGTCATCGCCAGAATCCTTGAACATTCTTACAATTAAAATTCAGAAACAGATTAAGGCCAAAGAGCTAATCATCTGAGAAAACCAAGTTCAGATATGTTCAAGTTCAAGTTCTGTTTATTTCAAATTAAATTCAACATAAAGAGCCATGGATTCAACATGGATTCAGCATGTGTGTTTCCCCGTATAAGTCATATCTGTTTACGAAAAGTTCCTGCCACTTCTGCCAATTTCCAGGTTTCGGCCGAACTCTAGAACTACTTGTCCGGCGAAAAAAGAAAGCTCAAAAACGAACTCAGGGTATCTTCTTTCCCCAATAATGAACATCTAATTAACTTCAAATAATAATTTAACTTATAACAAATTTTCCGACTCCAGCCGGATTCCGGTCGAACTATGTGTCCGGGTAAAATATGATTGTCACACACGGATTCAGCGTCTCTTCTTACCCCTAAATCGGTTATCTAATCAGCTAGAAATAAAACTTTAACTTCTAACAATTTTCGGTTTTGGCCGGATTCCGGGCGAACTACATGTCCGGGTAGAAAAATGGTTTTCACGTAAAAGTTCAGCATGTCTTCTTGCCCTAAATCGGACATCTGATCAACTCCAAATAAAACTTTTAATTTCAACAAACTTTCCGGTTTGGGACGGATCCCGGGCGAACTACTTGTCCGTCGAGAAAATGGTTTTCACCATCGTCTTCGGCATGTCTTCCTACCTCTAAATCGAACATCTAATCAACTTCAAATAAAACTTTTACTTTTAACAAACTTTCCGGTTTTGGTCGGATTCCGGGCGAACTACTTGTCCGATTACAAAATGGTTTTCACCTTCGTGTTCAGCATGTCTTCGTACCCCATAATCGACTATCACATTAGCTGTTTCAAAATATTTTGTTTGCCCCTTAATTTGAACCCCCTCCCCCATCCCTAAATGTAGGGCTACAAAGCCCATTTACGAACTCGACTGGTCCGCCGACCCAACGAATCCTCACACCAAGTTTCATCAAAATATCTCATTCCCTTCGAGAGTTATCGTGCTTACAGACGGACGGACGGACGGTATACCACGATAATGGCAAAAACGCCTTTTGACCGTGGTATCAGATATCATGGTATCTGCAAAAACGCAACTCTTATATGTCATGGTGTGAAATCAGGTTAATTAAAGTTTACTCAGAAGATTGTTTGTATTAAGCCATCAGAGATTCGTTTCAGAAAAAGGTAGAGCAGCTTTTAGCCTTGTAAAATCAATTAACCTATATTTTTCCCCCAAAATTACGTTCGTTTTATCGGACCAGTTTACATTTTACAACGCATCCGACAGTGCGACAAAATACAAAGTTGTGTAATGCTTGTCGCACGATTTGTGTCGGATGTCGCATAACGCAGAATTTTGCGTGAAGCGACAGAAAGTGGTCAGTCATGATAGCACGTCCTGATCAGTTGGAAGAATCGAGGTGTGAAGTTCGACACTAACATCAAATTTTGTTGACTATATCACTGCAAAAAGTCTCCTACATCGGACTTTAGCGGTTGCACATAACCGAATTCGGTGATTTTTATTCCAAATTTGGAGAGTTAAAATCCGATACAGGATTAAAACGCTACAATGCAAAATACTGCAGTATTTGCTACTCGGATTCATCTTATCTCTGTTTGGTATGAATCTTATCTGCGTAGAGATAAGGATAATCCGAGTAGCAAATACTGCAGTTGACTTTAATCTTTCTACGGAAAAACTTTTTACATTGTAATCTGCAGTATTTTGCACTCTAGCATTTTGTCCTGTATCGGACTTAAACTTTCCAAATTCGGATTTTAACTCTCCGAATTCGCATTAAAAATCGCCAAATTCAGTGATGTGCAACCACTAAAGTCCGATGTAGGAGAGACTCTTTACAGTATAGTAACAGTAGCAACCTCTCTGTACGACTTACCGTTGTTGTCAATCCAGTGACAGACAACGTCAGGACGTCTTGGCTGAATTGCTGGAATGACTGAGGCAGGCTTATTGAGTTTGAGGGGGAAGACGATCCACAGCATATGGCATCTGAGGGGAATCAGAAAACGATTAGTTTTTGTCCATAGGTACGACGAGGATGTTGTGCATCAGTGCGCTGGTGGTGAGTTGTCATAGTCCTAAACAGAGGCGTTACTAGCCAAAATGTTGGGGGGGGGGGGCAAGGAATTTACCGACTGGCTGGTAATTTTTACCGATTGTTTTTGCAGAAAAAACGACTGTTTTGACGGAAAATCGAATGATTTTACAGAAAACTCGACTGTTTTAATGAAAAAAAAACAACTGTTTTGGCGAAAAATTTCGGCGCTTCGCGCCGACTCCGTTATTTTTTTTACCAAGTGGACGACAACATTTGGGGGGGGGGCGTCCCCCCCTCCCCCCATTCGTGACACTCCTGGTCCTAGATCTTGAAATGATAACTTAGTAGTGTCCCTCCCTGTGTGATCTCCCTGGTCTTGTCAGGTTGGTTGAAGAGGAGATCAGAGACATGCAGACTAGTAGAGAGATCTCTAGAGTACCAGCGAAGCCGGATGGGATAATAGGCAAGTCGGTGGGCTAGTAATCGATCTCATGGACGATTCAAAAGGTTAATGTGAATCGTTTTAAAATTTGCTGTAGATGCAAATCACAATACATCTTGATAATAATAATAATGATAATAATTTATTGAGGCCCGCTATACAATTAACAACGAAAAAGCGGAGTAATAGAAGGAAAGAAAATTGAAATACAAACAAAGAAAACGAAACTTATAAGACGTATAGATAAGTTGACGAGTCAACGCCGATTCGTCTGTGTTTTTGAAAGCCCGAGATCTAGCACGACACTCTACGGTTTCGCACTTAGCGATGTGGTACTACTTCGACAGGGCTGAACTAGACTCCCATGGGGGGAGTCCTAGCACGTATTTTGCCAGTTTGTAATATTTTGTCCGAATTTGCCTTTTCTCGGAACTGTTTAGCAACTCCCAGAATGG
Source organism: Branchinecta sandiegonensis (assembly GCA_030848855.1). NCBI lineage: Eukaryota > Metazoa > Arthropoda > Branchiopoda > Anostraca > Branchinectidae > Branchinecta > Branchinecta sandiegonensis. The sequence goes on from JAUPMV010000012.1 coordinate 2,404,145, forward strand.
AGATATGTACAGAAAGTGCGGTGTGAGCAAAGCATCGAAGAGGCGCCCTAGGGTTTGTATATTTACTGTGTTCTTTAATGCTACAGCTTTATCGTAACCTTTTTATGCCGGAAGATTCTGGGCGATAAACAAGAAGTATTTCTCCAATAACCACGGACACGGCAAATCCGTACAAAATAAACAAACAAGACATCCTCCTTAAGACTCCTACCCTTACCCTGAAGAATCTCGCCAACTGTTTATTGTTGCCGAAAATGTTACCGAAAAGCCAACATTCATTCGCACTGATTTTCATTCGATAACATTTTGCTTTCCAAAAGTATTCCGAATCTAATGTCACACAAGCTTTCACATTCAGGCATCAAATGTGTTCCGTTCCCAAGCTTTCACATTCATACGTCATATGTTCATGTTCAGACACCACCACAAATCAAACCCGAGTAATGACGGGTCCAGACCTTTTGCCTTTCCACTATCGGCGTATTCTCGCCGTTCCCCGAGGACTCGTCGAGGAATCGAAGGGAACGGCGAGAAAAGAGGGAGTCACTCCACGCAGACTCCACGGACAGAAACAGGGAGAACATAGGGAATGCTTCCAAAATGGATTTTGTCCGAAAACAGAATATGCAGTTGACAAAATTAGTCTGGATCCACTTTATTTTTGGTTTTGTTTCTTCTGATTGTTTTTAATTAATTTTACATTGCGCCAACACCAGCAAAAATTGATTCCCCTCCGTATCTGAAAGGGAGTCCTCTTTGATGATGCTGTGAGGATCGGAGCATTCCCCGTCCGTGGGGACTCCCGAGAGTTCGGGGAGTGAGTCCCCGGGACAAACAAAAACGCGGGGACTCCTCAAGTGGAGTCCTTGGGGAACGGCGAGAATATGCCTTATACCGTATTCTCTTCACAGCGGGCGATATTCTGCAACCGCTGAATTGCGGGAAAGCGCTAGCCTGAGGATAGAACTGGGAAGTTGGGAAACGCTTACTTAAGGCGTATCCTCGCCGTTCCCCGAGGACTCCTCGGAGAATCGAAGGGAACGGCGAGAATAGAGGGAGTCACCCTACGCGGACACCGCGTACAGAAACAGCGAGAACACAGGGAATGTTTCCAAAATGCATTTTGGTCGAACAAAAAAATGCAAATGACGAAATTAGTCTGGATCCACTTTATTTTTGGTTTTGTTTATTCTGATTGTTTTTAATTAATTTTACATAGCGCCAACACCAGCAAAAATTGATTTCCCTCCAAATCTGAGAGTGAGTCCTATTTCATGATGGTGATGATAATTGGAGCATTCCCCGCCCGTGGAGACTTGCGAGAGTACGGGGAGTGGGTCCCCGTGACAAACGAAAACGCGGGGACTCCTCAAGTGGAGTCCTCGGGGAACGGCAAAAATACGGGGATCGACAAAAACCAGGAAGGGAAAGGAACGCGAGAAAAGCAGGAAGGCATACGAAAACCAGGAAGGGCCTACTAAAACGAGGAAGGGCATACTAAAACGAGGAAGGCTGTCGCCAGAATTCGCCGCACCGTTCCCTTCCTCTGTTTAGTATTTTTCGAGGGTTTGGCCACTTTTCGGACCCAAAGTCCACCATCCCTTCCTGGTTTTAGGATGCCCTTCCTCATTTTAGTATGCCCTTCCTGGTTAGTCGCCTACCGTCAGAACGAGAAATGAAAAGGTGAATTGCAATTTTGATAGTTGCCGACCCCTCACTGATCTTAATGCCTGCCCCTGTCAGGATACTATAACCAGAAAGGGATGGTGGACTTTGGGTTTGAAAAATTGCCAACCCCTCGAAAAATACTAAATAGAAGAAGGGAACGGTGCGGCAAGTTCTGGCGACCGAATTCCTTGTTTTAGCACGCCCTTCCTGGTTTTAGTATGCCTTCCTGCTTTTCTCGCGTTCCCTTCCCTTCCTGGTTTTAGTCGATCCCGAAAATACGCATTATACCGTATTTTCTCCACAACGGGCGATATTCTGCAACCGCTGAACTGGGAAGTTGCGAAGCGCTTACTTACTTTGATCTGCTCGGATAGAACTCTCTCCAATGGCGCTCTTCATTGCTCTACTAGAACTTGGCTGCACCAGAATGCTGACTCGATACTCCCCATTGGCTGGTGCCACCGATGGAACGATGAGGCCCGAGTACACACCGTCGACTGCTACGTCAGGATCTGAAAAGAAGAGGGTTATATACTACCGGGGACGCTAAATTCGTAAAGCTTTGGGAAAATTGTACAGCACCTTCTGCACTCCTTCTATACTATTTCGTTCTGGTGTCACTCATGTTCTTTCGAAAGAAGGAGATAAAAAAGATGAGATCATGTTATTTCAATATACAAAGCACCTGCTCCACTTGTCGAAATTATGTCATAACCATACATTGACGGAGAAGTTCAAAATTCAAGATGCAGGTGTTACCCTTTTGGATGTTTCCTCATCGCTTTCAAAAATCGCGGGCAACAGGGCCCAACCAGCGCATGACGTTATCCACTGCTTCATGGCCGAAGATTGAAAATCTTCGTATCTAGTATCTTTTTATCTAGAATTCTAGTATCTTAAGTATCTTTTTCCTTGTGTTTATGTGTTTTATTTACTTTCTTTCATTTACTCCGCTTTTTCAAAATGACGGGTTATAAATAAATTACTTACTTACTTACTAGAAATGATTACTTCTTGATATCTATAGCAGGCTTGCTATCTCTCTTATTTCTAAAAGGTGTAAGATCAGAAAATTGTCCCAGATTGCCCTTATCTCTAGCTAAAGCACAAGAAGTCTCGGTTCTTAACCCCATCAGTGCAACGGCCAAGGGCTACACAAAGAGCTTTGTGCCAGCGTTCGTTGAATTCTTGAAGAAATGAATTCCCTACAATGTGATAGCTCCTTAGTGTTTTACTTTGATGGGTCGTGTCCTGACCATTACCTTAGTATTCTGTTTACAATTTCCCTTAAAAAACAACAAGTTCTGTAGTCCAGTGCGGTGATAGTTTTGTTCGTAATAAAGTCTAAACCATCACCCAGAACACCGCATTCCTTCTTTGCTAGCTTAAACTGGGGGGGGGGGGGGTCCACTTCGGAACTATCATATGTGAAAGCTCTAAGGGTTTTACTTCAGTTTGTACTTACTTCTGTTTGAGTTCAGTAAACGCTGAAGCTGTACTTACCTCCGTAGCCGTTGTCAGTCAATTCCACGGTCACCAAGTTGGTTGAAGGGACGGGAAGTTCGACAAGAGGACGAATGTAAGCTAAGACTCTGGCTCCAGCAACCCAGTTTTGACCTTGGCTGATCTTCGCATACAATCGTACACTTCCGCTTGCGGTAGTTGCTGGATGTGATGATGTCCACGCTAGAGCAGAAATGCTAATATCTTCTTTTGGCCCAAGGACATCGATCCAGAAGAGAACCGGTGTAGTGGGAGTACAGCTCGTGTCCAGTGTCCACTCTCCAGGTTTTACCTGTATGGCATAGGCATTTAAATTAAACACGTAAAAATAATTTGTTGTTTTCTTGCCACGCTTAACCTTAGCTGCGTTTTGCAGACACCATGGAATCTGATACCACGGTCAAAAGGCGTATTGGCAGTTGTCGTGGTAGCTGGTCAGTTACCCTGGTATCTGATATTCAGATAGGTCCGACCGTGGTAACTGATCGTGGTATCTGAAAACGTCATCTCACTTTCATCAGTCTTGTCAAATTGGTGGGAAAGAAGTGTGGGATCGACTAAAAGCAGGAAAGGAAAGGCAAGAGAAAAGCAGGAAAGAATCCTAAAACCAGGAAGGGCAAACTAAAACGAGGAAAGAATTACCAGAAATCGAGGATTCGAAAAACTGGCAAGCCTTTCCTCTGTTGAGTATCTCGTGAGAGGTCGGCAACTTACGTTTGTAAAAATTCACCTTTTCCTCCTTTTAGTACCGTGTCGGTAGGCGACTAAGATCATGAGTCCAGCGAGGGGTCAACAACTAAGATATTTCAAGTCCACCATTTCTTTCCTGGTTTTAGTAACTTGTCACGGATAGTACCTTAGAGTACTAAAACGAGGAAAGAAATTGGGAATTCTAAAAAACTAGCAAAACTTTCCACTGTTTAGTGATCCCGTGTATCCCGTTCACCTTTTAGTATTCGAAAAAACTGGCAAGCTGTGCCGTGCTTTTCCTCTGTTTAGTATCCCGTGAGGGGTCGGCAACTTACATTTATAAAACGTTCACCTTTTCCTCCTTTTTAGTACCCTGTCGGAAGGCGACTAATATCATCCAGCGAGGGTTCGGCAACTGAGGTTTCCACCATTTCTTTCCTGGTTTTAGTAACTCGTCATATGTAAAAAGTTACCTTAGACTACTAAAACGAGGAAAGATACGGTGGATTCTAAATTATTAGTTTTTGAGGGGTCGGCAACTATCGAAATTTTAAGGTCCACCATTTCGTTCATCGTTTTTGTAGGTTGTCATAAGTAGTACTAAAACGAGGAAAGAAATGGTGGATTTGAAATATCTTAGTTGCCGACCCGTTGCTGGACTGATCTTAGTCGCCTACCGACAGGGCAATGAAAGGAGGAAAAGGTGAACTTTTACAAATGTAAGTTGCCGACCGGAACGGAAACGGAGGAAAGGCTTGCCAGTTTTTCGAATCCTCGATTCCCGATAATTCTTTCCTCGTTTTAGTTTGCCCTTCCTGGCTTTAGTATTCTTTCCTGATTTTCTCTTTCCTTTCCTTTCCTGCTTTTAGTCGATCCCAAGAATTGTGGCACTTATTGATGTGACTGAATATCAGTTTTTATTTTGGGATGACTTCGAAAAAAGCAATTTTCGGCAGTTGTCGTTTTTGCAGAGCAGCCGTATATCAGATACCACGGTAACTGCAAAAATGACTAATTGCAGATCGAGTTACCGTGTGTAAATATGTAGAAGGAGTTTATTTTCAGCATTTGATGAGTTTTTTTGAAAACTTTTTAATTTTTAATTTTTTTTATTACAAAGCTGTTGAGTCATGGAACTATATTTTGTTTATTATTTATGACAGATTCGGGGGTAACGCTGTGATAGCTACTTAAGAAATAAAATGTGTAACGACACGAAGTATTTAAATTCAGACGTTGGAATTCCACGTTTAATTCCTTGAAACGCTTTAATCAACCGCCGCGAATTCCCAAGTTGGCAAGAATGACGCATTCGCCAGCTGAGACACCAGTTGAGTCAGCTGAAAGATCTTAATACTGTAGCGTCAGCTTTTGTTGCTCAACCAATATATCACTTTGGAGTCAGCTTGTAGTGCTGTCACTACTGTGTCAGCGGATGTGCCACTTCATGTTGGTTAGAAGGTTCAGTATTACGGAGTTAGAATTTAGGATGTAAGTTAGGAGTTTGAACCATTAAGGGTCAGTCTTAAGTTCGTCTTTAGTGAGTAGAGATTAAGGAACGCTGGATTAACAGATGTATTCGCTTTATGCAGAACTTCAATATTAAACGTAATTGTGTTTTCTAAACACTATTATTTGGATGTAGGACCCAGGACCCACCGTCCGAACTTCCCCCTCCACAGCTACGAACCAAGCCTTCGAGGATTACGATCAGAGTACCGGTATAGTCGCTATAACCGCTATAACCGCTCGGGTACACGCTACACGTATATTAGACACTCAGTTTCGGACAACAAGTTTAAACGTTAAAGACACTGTAAGGCCCCCCTTTGGGGCGGTGCGCGACAGACGGTCGAAGTGAGGTTAATGACCCCGGTGAGGTCTACTCGACCTCGGTTTCCGTAGTTGAAGACTCAGTGAAGAGCCGTCACCTAGAGTAGCGTTGAGCTCGAAGCTGGCGTGGAGACGGTAACGTAGAATTGGTAGCGTGTAGGCGAGTGCGTGTGGGTTCTCTTTCCTATCTGCTATGGTAACAGTCTACCCGCTTTCTAAGGCCTAAATAAACCTCACGATCTCTCCAGACACAAGAGTTAATTTACTTTTAAAATCCGTATAAAGGTGGGTGAAAGAGTGATAACTAATTTAGGGATTCCTTTAGCAGTGTAAAGAGACGGTGGTGAAGGGTCTGACGAGCCGGTGTACTTGGCCTTGTTGCTTTGATGAGAAATCGACGTATTGCCTGGTTAACGTTGCGAACATCAATCAGAAATCTAGAATTTGTGACGTCCAGTTGGCTTCGTTCTGGAATGACTCCATTTACTAGCTTGGCAATGATGAATACTGGAGACTGGTAAGGACTTTTTCCAGGTTTGAAAATGCCTGCTAGTTACATAGCCTGAACATGGGACTCCAGAGCTTTCTGTTGCAGCAAGGGGAGTTTGAACTGCTTTACCTTCGGTACTGGAATGTCAGGGTTGATGTCAATTTCTGCCTCCATGATGTTGTTCTGGCCAACGTCGTAGGTCGACTGTGAAAACATTCTCCCGTATTTTTCCAACAGTCTCAGCAGTTTTTCCTTCAGTTTTTGAACTAAATGCTCCACCTTGACCTTGCCATCTTGTTCACCGATTGTACACACATCTTCAGAATTCGCGTAAGCTGCCAAAATTGTGTCTTCCTGTTTCCAAAATTCCTCCAGCGGAAAAGCTTGACCAAGACTATTTTCGTCAATTTCCTGATAGTAACCAAGAACTTCCCTCCTTGAGATTTCTCTGACATCGCCACTATTGTTAAAATACGGGACGAGGAACCTATTCCCTGAATACTCGAGTGCATAAGGATGTAAAGATGACCCTTCTTTTGCAGGAGTGAAAAGTACCACTGATCCTGCAGGAAGCTCCTGATCCCTTGATCTAGCACGGCAATCTAAGAGAACCATCGAACGAGGAGGTACAGACGTCTTCTTAGCCAAGGTTATACAGCCACGTGCCAAATTCGCAGAACCGAAAAATGCACAATCTTCCCCATCCGGTAAGGTAACGGAAGGACCAATACGAAGAATGGTGTTAGTGGACATGTCAAGATAGCAGTTCAGATGACGCAAAAGGTCGTATCCTAACATCACATCGAACGATAACCTACGGATTACGAGTGCACGCCAGTTGACTGGGCGAAATCCTGGTATAGTGATAAAAACTTCTGCTTCTCCTGCGACATCAAGAAAATTCCCAGAAAGTGATTTTACCTTAGAACTAGTGAATTCTAATTTTCCTGCAGGAAAAACCTTTTGTCAATCAATAATCGACTACAACCCGTGTCAACAAAACAGAGTAAGTCTAAGCTACCGACTTGAACTTCGTGCAAGAACGGAAAACCTGAACTTTTGAACTGCCTCTTATTGTCACTGTATGCATCCCCAAAACGACTAAAATGCGAATCAGGTTCATCATAATGATCTGCCATGAAACCTACTTCCTGGTGATTTTCCAGGAAACGCACATTTCTACGTTCTGGTGCAGACATCGCTTGATAACTATGTTGCCCCCTCATATGTCTGCGACCTCTCTCAATCGGCGGCTGGGGCCGGTTGGCCCCCGGCCTCTTTGGAGAATAGGAAGCTACACTGGAACGACCATCATTCAACTGCGATCCTCGGTTCGAGTTAGGGGCACCGCGGTAACTACCGCCCCTATTCGGCTCGTTCCTTGTTAGAACCGTTATGCAGCGCTCGTTGTTCATGATGCTGGTAACTTTGTTCTAAGGGATTTTATTTAATTGCCTCTTGGACCGTGCGAAATAAGCTTACGTGATTTATTGTTTGAAACTTGAGTTGGGGTAAAAGAACTGTCGAGTAATAACCGTTAGAAAGGACAGGAGAATAAATCTAGAATAGAGAGGCCTATTGTAAAATAATAAATTAAGTGGAACGATCTCACCTTGTTTGTTCAGAGGGGGAGGAAGGACCCTTCTTACAACACACAATAGAGTCATAACGTTATTTAAATAATGCTATTCTAGATTCTATTCATTCTAACATAGGAAATCACTTACAGTTGTTTCAACAGTTATAAGACGATTACTGGTGGTCGCTCCACCGTTCCAGTTTGTTGTTAAAATTCCAGTAGTTTGTTCTGATGTTGGCGATGTCAGCTTTACGGTACACGCACTTAGATTTGGTCCGGTCCTGACGCCCGTAAGCATCACTTGCAGCTTTCCGCTTCCACTATCCGAAACTTTAAATTTTATAGTCGAAGGCGAGGTAGTACTTGCCGTTGAACTCGTTGACAGAACCTAGAAAAAAAATTAAGTTTCAGTTACCTGAGGAGGGTTTTCGTGAGCTGGAAAGCAAAGTCGGAATCACTTTCCAAGGGTTTGCCAAGTTGCCGAACTTTCCAACCCGGTTTTCGTGCTTTGGAAACCGAAGCAGCTTTCTCGGAAAGTGATTCGACGAGGTTAGTGGAAAGCTCCGCGGAAAGTTGAATTTTTCGGCGGGAATTTCAAAAGTGTGGAGAAAAACAGTGTCACTAGTAAAAAAAAATGGCAATCGTAATTAAGGTGACTTCGATGGGGTGAATGAGAATCAAAGAACCGTTAAGTGAACCATATTTAGTCGAAAAAGTTTGTAATTCAACAGTTTCTCGGCGATATCAGCTTTCCATGCGTTTTCGCGATCAGTCCAGTCGGAAAGTGGAAAGTGATTCCAGGAATCGCTTTCGTTTCCGCGATGCGCTTCGCTCGCCGGAAAGTGATTCGAGGAATCGCTTTCCCACAGTTTCCGCGATGCGCTTCGCTCGCCGGAAAGTGATTCTTTCATCTCGCGAAAACCCTCCTCTGGTCTTATTCTGTCTTTCATATTATGCCTAGTTCCCCTATGGAACTCTGAACTTTAGAAATCCCCGCTCGTCGCCATTGTTTCTATGCGCATCTGTGATTTGTTGTTGCTTTTTTTCAGGGCTGAGTTTGTCAGTCAAGCAGCTCAGACTTCGCTCAAAGCGTCAAGGTCCGAATTTCGGGAAAACTTGGTGGGCGAACAGGTCTATGTTGTGTTTGGGACTCCTTTGCATGGATTCTTTTGCATGGCTTTTCCCACTTTTTAACCTCAACGCCCACACTTTCCAAATATTTTGCGTTAAAAATTCACTTCTGAGAGCTTGGTCACACTGGGCTCAAAAAGCCGCCTATTCGACAAACAACTGAAAATCCCAAGTGGACGTGAGATTTGATGGACTTTGTGGCAGCTTCGGAATAATGAGCAGACTGCAATTAGGGGTCAATTAGGGTTCCTGTAACATAGTTATACACACTGTTTTCCTCTAATTGATCTCCTGAATTTAAAACGTTTTGTTTGTTTTGTTTTTTTCTAATTTTGCAACCCAAAAATGAGACAAGTGTGACCAAGCTCTGAGAGCGGGAAGTTTGAAAAGAGTCGACAAGCGCCACCAAGGAAGTTGCTAATTTCTTGGGGGAAAGTATTGGGGTTTTCGAATAACGATATATCTTATCCATTTTATCGTAAGAAGATAACTTCTAGCAAGAGCTGTGCTTTAAGTTCAGTAGTTATCTGTCTACGTCATCAAGCCCCTTAAAGGCCTGCCATGTCTTGTTCATCGTTGTTTACAGGGGCCTGCATGAACATGACCTGTAACGGACCTTCTAAACCTCTGATTTTTCCTCTGTTTCAAAATGTCTGTGTGCTTTATTGGACACTTACAAAATTGATTGGTTTTAAAGGACACCTGAACAATGAAACCATACTTGAACACACAATGGAGAATGCATTTACAGACATGGCCACGGAGAGGATTCTTCTCCTGAGCGTGACGTTTTCAAAATAGGGATGTTCGTTTCTGGAGGTTTGCACATGCAGACAGGGGCGTCACGACCGGGGGGGGGGAGAGGGGGAGACGCCCCCCCCCACAGATGCTGTCGGCCAGTCGGTAAAAAAAAAACGAGTCGGCGCGAAGCGCCGCAATTTTTCGCCAAAACAGTTGATTTTTTTTCATTAAAACATTTCTGAAAATCAGGCGATTTTTTCGAAACTGTCGTTTTTTTCTAGAAAAAAACAGTAGTTTTTTCTGCAAAAACAGTCGGTAAAATTGCTAGCCAGTCGGTAAATTCCTTGCCCCCCCCCCCCTCCAAACATTTTGGCTAGTAACGCCTCTGCATGCAGACTCCAAGACAAAAAGCGCAATTCATTCAAATCTTGTACAGCGCTCGCCGGATCGTATCGGAATTTCTTCTAGATTTACGTTTAGGCTTAATTGGTTAAAGAATATTCCATAAGAAGGGTTGATTGGAGACATTTGTTCATTTCTAAAATTGTTCGGTACTGAAATAAGGACGGATGCAAAATGGAGCAAAAATCATAGCTTGGAAACACTATTTCGTATTTGGATTGGGTTTTCTGCAGGCAATGTTAACGGAAGTCATACAGATAGGGATGATACTTCGTACTTTTCATTCAGGTGTCCTTTAATAAAACAAAACGATACTAGAATTACGTTGCCTGGGCAGTGTGAAGCGTTGCAGCAATCATTGGTTAAATAACATTCTTTTTGGTCGCAGGAAAGAGTTCTACGAAGCCTTCTAAAATGTAATGGCGAATTCATCGATTCTACCTGAGGTCCACGTTTTCCGCAAAAACCGCAGAGGTTTAATTCTTATCATCTTCTAGCAGTAAGCTGAAGTCGGAGGAGTAGGAAAAACATGACTTACCACTTTTGGTGATAATAAATAAATAAATAAATAAATAACAAAAAAAAAAGAATACAAAACAATGAACCTCCATCAACGAAGTACTTCATCTGAACTGAGTGAGAAAAGTACCCCCAGTGCTCTAGCTAAAATATTTGCCAAATCTGAGCTACCTAAGGACAGATAGTCGAGAGCCTTTGTGAATAATCAAATTCTGAGCAGTTTGGACCCCTTAGTGTCATTACTTTCTTCGTTGTTCTATCCACGGTCTTTAAAACAACGGTCGCGGAAACTGAAAATACATACGCCAACTTGCGACTATATAGGGGTATAAATGTCTTCGACAATTTCCGAGAAAACTAATGAAAAAAAATCTTTCGGATTTATTCTGCTGTGTCACAAAGTTTCGGCTCCAACTCAGAGCTACTGTCCATATAGCCAGATTCTTGGGAAAACTGAATGAGAAAGAAGTGGAAAGCTTAGAAAATAAAATGATGGATAAGGAGCTTGCTTGCAAGCTTTGCCGGAAATATGGTCTACTTCCCAGTTGAGCTCCCCTTCTAAACTTTATCTTCTGCTCGACCTGAGAAACAGGAAACAATGATATTCTAAGTCGCCAGAAGGTTTATGGAAGAAAGAAAGAAACAGCGGGGTTTTGAACTTGCTTGACGGCTCTGCGGGAGAGATGAGGAAGTGCTCGTTCATTTCCTGTGAGGTTGCATGGAGTTTTCGAAGGAAAGGGAGGCTTGTTTTTTGGGCTTCATGCCATATTGGTATCCAAACAGAACATGCAGAGTTTGTGCCGTCTTCTACACAAAGTATTCGAAAACGAGAATTCGATTGAACCCTTCTGTTTCAAATTTATTTTTGGGTGATACATCGTATAAATCCTTTTTTTTCTTATTCCCGCATAGCTTCTTTATTGTCCGTTCCATCTTATTTTAGATGGAACTAAAGAAAGTGGCTCCGTCTCCATCCCGATGACGTTAATACAAAACAGTCTACCCTGCTTTAACGTCACTTACAATTTTGTCTAAAATAAGACCAAAGGTTTCGGCGGGATCCCAAAAATGTAATATTTGATCCAGTCAATTGGGTCTTTTAGATATCCTGTCTTCGCCAGATTCCTTGAACATTTTTACTATTAAATTTGGAAACAGATTAAAAAGTCAGAACTTCCTGCCTTACTTTTGCCAAATTCCGGTTTCGGCCGGATTCCGGCCCAACTGCTTGTCCGATAAAAAACTACACCTCTAAAACCACTTCAGCACATCTCCTTACCTCTATATCGAACCACTAACCAACTTCAGATAAAACTTTAACTTTCACAAATTTTCCGGTTTCAGCCGGATTCCAGGCGAACTATATGTCCGGGTAGAAAATGATTGTCATATACTGATTCAGCATGTCTTCATACTGTAATCTAATCAGCTTCAAATAAAACTTTTACTTTTAAACTGACTTTCCGGTTTGGCCAGATTTCGCGCGAACTACTTGTCCGGCGCATAGACGTGTTCACCATGTATTCTTACCCCTGATTCGACCATTTCATTAGCTGTCAAACAATATTTTGTTGGACCCTTAATTTCACCCCCTCCCCTACCCACCCCTAAATGTAGGGCTAACTCGACCTCTGCCTTGACGTAAAGGATCCTCACACCAAGTTTCATCAAAATATCTCATTCACTTCGAGAGTTATTGCACTGACAGACGGACGGACAGACAGACAGACCAACAGACAGATAGAAAGACAGACGGACAACTTTTACGAAGTCATAGGTATCCCTCCACTTACATTTTGGTATCCCAAAAACTGCTTCCTATTTATACTGTCCAAAACTCTAATAAAAAGTAAGTAAGTAAGTAATTTATTTATGACCTGCCATTTTGAAAAAGCGGAGTAATGAAGAAAGTAAATAGAACATATAAACACACAGAAAAAGACACTTAATTTTCAATCTTCGGCCAGGAAGCAGTGGATAACGTCGTGCGCTGGTTGGCCCCTATTGTCCATGATTTTTTTAAAGCGATGAGGAAAAATCCAAAAGGGTAACACTTGCATCTTGAATTTTGAACTTCTCCGTCAATGTGTGGTTATGACATAGTTTCGACAAGTGGAACAGGTGCTTTGCATATTTAAAACAACACCATCTCATACTTAAGCTACCTTCTATTTTCAAACTTTTCCTTTTTCATCAAACATTCTCATATGTTGTACTTTAAATATTTACTTTTTTTTCTCTAAATGCTACTACCCTATCTGAATGTGAGTTTGAAGGTCTGCGTTTGGCCGATCACTCCATCCTTTGAATGCATAAAAGTCCGAAAACCAAATTTTTAGATTGTACTTAGGTAGGCTGACTTACCGTTTTGGTGATCTTAGTGACTGAATTGAATTCCTCTTTCACTGTGTTGTAGTTATCAGTAAGAGCCGAACTGGTAAGGTTTTGTGATATTGCGAAGCGTTTTCCACCCGTCAGGTCGGACATCCGGCCCAAATTTCCATTAAGATTCACTAGTAGTGATTCCTGGCAGATCAGCTTGACCTTCTTCTCGACAGCTAGGGATATAACAGCAGACTCACGGTACCGACTCGGGTTGTCACCACTTCCAGCGTAACCGACAATATACACTATGCCTCCGGCGGGCGAGCCATAGGTTGCGAGTTCGCGAATAGCCATATCCAAAGGATAGGCCATTGTCGAAGCTGTTTCGCTTGTCTGCTGCACGGCCTCAATAACAGTTATCAGTTCGTCTGCTGTCTCGAGCATCTGCAACGGTCGCTTTATGGTGGTGGTGGTGGTGGCAAGTCCTCCAGAGTATGTCACTAGTCCGACATGTCTTCCAACAAAATCGGGAGCTATTCCTGTTAAGTGGGTCTTAATCTCAGCAATATCGGCGTATGGGTTCGTCGAAGGACCTCTTCCGGTGTCAAAGAGAATCATAACTGCTGGTCGGGTATCTCTTTTCACTACCCGGAATGTAGGTGGCATAAATTGGGTAGTCGACCCACCAGATGGAAAGTCGATAGAGTTTCGCATCATCACAGACCAGATGGAATTATGGTCGCATAGCTGGTTGTGCTTCGTTGGCACTTCTTTCTTGTGGTAAGACGAGTCGTCGAAAGTCGTTGCCTGCAAAATGTCAGAGCGTAGGTATGCAATAGAATAGAACTGATCAAGAACCAATTCGTATTCCAGTTCAGAACGAGCATGCGGTTTAGCCCCTGTTCGTTTTCAAGTTTTCGTCGCCATCATTAATGTTTAACTAAGAATCTGCTATGATGTATGTTTAATTACATTCCTTCAGCAGAAAAGAGAGAAGGCGATGGCGATGAGAGAATTGAAACCTTCTCTTCGGATGATGATGATGATCACTAACGCACTATAGTGTCAGAAGTTTCATAACAGATTGCGCATAACACTTTCAAGAATAACACCTTTTCCCTTAGAAATAAAGTATTATGACCAATTAAGTGTACACTATTTCGTGTCTAGATCTCCAGCAACACCTTCAGTTGGTAAAAATACTAACGGGAACGAAAGAAACATAACATATAACATCCCAAAGTGTTATCTGTTGAAACTGCGCATCCTGCTATTGTCGTTATGTAACTTCTGACAGTGTAGTATTTTTACCTGGTGTTGTTGTAGATCTGGGCACCAAATAGTATAAACTTAGTTGGTCATAAAACCTTTTTTTCTAAGTGAAAAGGTGTTATTCTTGAAAGTGTTATGCGCAATCTGTTATGAAACTTCTGACAGTGTAGACAAGAGAGGGAAATAGTGCAGTACCGAAAAAAAAATTACACTGAGCTTTCACTAACGCAGTAAGATCAATTTATGATAATCTATGTTAATTTATGGATTTATTGTACTATCTCTGTGTGATGGTGCTAAAGAATGAGGCGATATCACGTGATTAGAGGTAAAACTTAAATAGGAGGTACATGATTTTTGTGTTGTAGTATCATTATGTTTGGGAAGTGCTTTTATAATTGTATATGGTGTTTATAAGAATTTGTGTATGGCCCACCCGTGGCTGATTAAACATTATTCTATTATTCTATCCTAATGAGGCGAGAAGAGAAGGTGTTTGAGAAGGTGTTTCTTTAAGTTCTGTTAATTTCTGATGTGTCTTCCAAAATCTTTTCGTAATCGTAAATTGGTTTTGAATTTTAACGTTCACGATAGTATCAATATCAATATTCAAATCTACTTACCCTCCAGACATCCTGCGCTCTCAGCCCATGAGATTATTAGCCAGTTTTTCATTTCGGAACCCGTTTAATGTGCTTGTCACTGTGTAAAAATTTTAAGTCTATTTAGTGTGTTTTTAAACTATATGAAAAGAATGTAGTCATGTTTATTGACATTGTTTTGTTTAGTGTTTTAATGTGTATTTTACTTTGTGCATTTTACTCATACTCTGCTTTTATGCAAAAAGCGGGTCACAAATAGATAAATAAAAAAAAATAGACAAACTAATCCGATTGGACCGCTGAACTGGCATAAGTGCAATTCTACCAGGAAAAATGTAAGGTTTGAAGCCAAGCTGACCATTCATTTCTTGATCTTCATCCTCGTTTTGTCATTTTTCTCGAAATTTTCTGTCTGCGCTGAAGAAGGGAGGCGGTTGTCCTCCCGAAATATTCGCCTTTTATTTCAGTATATTCGTTGGCCTTTACAAACCCCATTTTCGTTGGTTTCTTCGTTGATTTTTTGTGACCAGTGACCTCACTCTCAACGTTCAAGGAGGCTAGCAGGGAGGGCAAGGGGATTTTGGGTGCCATGTTACGGAGGGGATCGTTGCCTCTTCTGTATGTAGTGATGGTGAACATCGGAACGCGTGCAATGATCGGGCTACTACCACGTTGTTGACTCTGTTAAACAGACTTACCAATGGTGAAAAATGGTAAGACATCATCGAAATGCTGGCAGTGTTGCTATCGTCCGGAAAAAATCGACAGTCGTCCGGAAAGACACCGTCGACATCCGAGCAGGTAGCTCCATCTAACCTATAGTAAAGCGTCGTAAATGTTTGGAATTGATAAAAGTAGATGTGTTTCATTCAACTTATAATAATGATAACAATCGTTTTTATTTAGCCGAAAGTAAGTAAGTAGGCTATATTTATAACCCACAAAACGTTTTACAACAGAAGATAGTGGAGTAGAAAGGTAACAAACAAAATAAATAATGATATACGAAACGTTTAATTTACAATCAGTCAAAAAAGTATCATAGGCCAGTGATGCGGCGACATCTGTAAACTAGGAATCTGATGTAAATCATCGTGCAATGTAACGGAAATAATCTATTCTGATTCTACATAAATCTTATCTAGACAAATCTCGTTTATCTAAGACATCAAATATAGGCTACCAACAGGAACAATACCAAAGGTTTCAATGGGATCCCAAAAACTTCATATTTGACCCAAACAATTGAGTCTTGTATTCGCCAATTCCAGTCTTCTCCAGACTACTTGAACATTTTTACTATTAAAATTTAGAAACAGATTAAGGCCAAATAGCTAATAATCTGAGAAAACCAAGTTCAGATATGAATTCAGCATGTGTATTTACCCCTATAAGTCATATCTATTCTGACGAAACTGATCGAAACTTCCTGCCTTACTTCTGCCAAATTTCCAGTTTCGGCAAAATTCCAGAACTACCAGTCCGGCAAAAAAATAAAGCTCAAAATCGAATTCAGCCTACCTCCTTGCCCCTGTATCGAACATTTGATAAACTTCAAATAAAACTTTTAGCCTACTTATATCAAATTTTCCGGTTTCAGCCGATTCCGAGCGAACTATATGTCGGGGCAAAAATAATTGTCATATACGGATTCAGCATCTCCTCTTACCTCGAAATCGGACATCAACTACAAATAAAACTTTTGCTTTTAACAAATTTTCTGGTTTGGGCCGGATTCCGGGCGAACTACTTGTCCGGGTAGAAAATGATTTCACAGAAGTTTCCAGCATGCTTTCTTACCCCTAAATCGAGCATCTAATCAACTTCAGTTTGCAACTTTTACTTTTAACAAACTTTCCGGTTTTGGCCGGATTCCGGACGAACTACTTGTCCGGGGAGAAAATGGTTTTCATAATGGTTCAGCGTGTCTTCTTACACGTTAATCGACTACTTTATTAGCTGTTTAAAAATATTTTGTTAGCCCCGTAATTTGAACCCCCACCCCCACTCCTAAATGTAGGGCTACAAAGCCAATCTACGATCTCGACCTTTCCCTTGGCCCAAAGAATCCTCACACCAAGTTTCATCAAAATATCTCATTCCCTTCGAGAGTTATCGTGCTTACAGACGGACAGACAGACAGACAGACGGAAAGACAGACAGACGGACAGACGGAGAACTTTTGTACTGTCATAGGTATCCCTCCATTTACGTTTTTGGATCCCAAGAAGCACAGCTGGGTGGCAAAAAGTTGCGTAAAGTTTAGCTAAAGCAGTCCTTCTGTATTATACTTAGCAATTGCAGGTAAAGTACCTTGGGTTTTTTGGATGGTATCGAATTATGATTATACATTTTATACTGTGCACTGAATTAATTGAATTATTTCCAACGCCTCTATAGACATGACAGGCGGCACTGTGCATTGGGGAATTTTATTATGTCGAGGTTGTTTATTTGTGGGTGTTCTGAGGATGATTATTATCTCTACCAGTTTCATTTTTCTGTGGTTTGGCTTTATGGTCTCGATTAGGACAATTGAAGTTAATTTTTTTGTTCAATAGTTGTTCTGCATTAGTGCAGTTTATTTTTTGCCACCGCCTAGGACAAGGTCACTTCTTGAGGTGGTTGTCAAACGGAAGTGTTTTATTTGTTTATTCAATAAATTTCTCTCTCTCTCTCTCAGTATCCGGAAAGTCGAGGTTCTGAAAATGGCCTTGTTTTTTTTTGTTTTTTTTTACAAGCTTCTTGTTCTTTTCAGCCCATACTGCCTTGTTAGCAAGAAAAAATTCCAGTGGCTCATTATTTCTTTGTTCTGGTCAACAGCGACACGCTTTAAACCCATGACCGACAAGCAAGTAAAAATAGAACTATAAATTATATTACTCTTCCAGGATGATTAATAGGACAAGAATGAATAAAGAGGCCAAGCGTATTTGGTTACGTACGTCTTGATAAGCCATGAATTTCGTGTCGAACTGAACAAACATGATACTTACTTTCTGTAAATGCCTGATAAGTTTTGTGTGGCAGAATATGTGGCGATTTGTTTCGTTTCTCCCGGCGGGAAATAAAAGTAAGGGAATCGCTTATCTCCAGGAAAACCATATTCTTCGAAGACGCCCCAACGGAAATGAGCCCACTCGTGGATGATGGCCTTTCCTGAAATTAATTAAAACAAAATTCGATTAAAGCACAAATCTTTCTAGAAACGAAATTTTCACTATGAAACGGATCAGAAAAAAAGGTTTATCAAAAATACCATTACTTTCCATCTGAATTTAGCGATTTTCTTGTTAGCGCTTGTCGATCCTATCCAGCCTTCCTGCTCTCCGACGCGGCGGCTGGGCGCAAAACGTTTGAATACTGAACGGGCCGTGGTTATAAAGTAGGAAAACTCAGCAAATAGAATTAGTAAAAAACCTCATATCATTCTGTGTGAAAGAGTTGTCAGCGGACTTTGAAGATTCGGGCAAACGTTGCGTTGCGTAACGGGTAAATCTCGGCACGGACGAAAAAACCCTAAAAATTAGTAGGCACAAAACGAAACAATGGAGAAAAGTGGGGATTTCAGAAGCTTATAATCCCATAAGGAAGCTAGGTGTATTATAAAAGGCAGAAAAAGCAAAAGGGAGTAGCAACGAGCCTAGTTTATTCTAAGAAACCCTTTTATTACCACAAACAATAGCAGTACGTAAGGTGAATGGTTAGTCGGGGCTACCCCACAAATAAAAATAAAAGGGTACACCCGTAAGTATCACTATGTCTGGTTTTAAGGTTGCTTTGAAAATTGGTATAATAGGTGGAAAAAGTTTTAACGAAGTCATTATCATAAATTGTTGAGTGGTAGTTGAGTGTTAGAATAATGTGTTTGAATTTTAAGGAAGAAAAGACACAGTACGCTATATTGTTTGCAAGAATCATCTTTGTCAAATGCACGGTTTCTCCGCTATTTACGCCGTATCAGTTCATTCCTTAAAGGACCCGTCGTACGTAGAATGCAAATGTCAACCTATTTGAGTGACTGCATTCGTTAATTCTTAAACGCGGGGACCCAAATTTAATATTTCACATTCTGAACCCGATACCGACACCTCACTAACCTTTGCACTTGCCACGATTTACTATGTTTCCATGCACATTATGCTCCCAATGATACTTGATACTGATACTTATTTTATTAATAAACACAATCTAACTCTTTACTATTTATATCTACTGCACTAATTGAAAAACCTACGTTTTTGCTGGCGTGCAGTAGTAATGGTTGACCATTTACTAAATACACCAACAAACAACATAATAATAAATAACTAATAAGAAAAAGAAAAGAAAAGGAACAAACCACAAAAAAAACAAGAGCTACGAGCTCTTATGGCACTTGATACAAGTAGGTGGTACTTAAAAAGTAGACGAGAAACCAAAATACCGCGCCATCTAGGAATGTAGTTCGACCTAGAAATACGATATCTAGTTTCACTGAAGTCTGAGCATATCCGTCGCCTCGGATCGCCTACGGCAAGTGACTTTTCTATCTTCCAAGTTTCAACCCTAAAGATCCACTCGTCTGGTCCCTACACAAGCCATACGTTTTTCGGTACCCCCTCCAGCTTCCCCTACCGTGTCCGAATGTGGTTCGGACTTCGGAAACTAAACGGATCATCTGAAGCATTTTCTCTTACCACCTATCAAGTTTCACTCAAATCTGAGTGTTTTTTGGGAACTTCCGGTGACTCTCCTCCCCCCTCCCCCAGCGTGATCGGATCCAGTTCGGACCCTAAAATGTGTCATCCAGGGCGTGTGAGCTCTCTACATTCCAAGTTTCATTAAAATCGCTCCACTTGTTCGACCCTTATGCGAGTCAAAACGTTTCCGGGAATCCCCTTAGAACTCCCTCCACTGTGGCTGAGAACGAATCGGAAACATAAACGTCGCATCTCTGACATCTTCTAATCAAGTTAGAATGGAATCGGAGCATAACCTATCCGCAAATTTCTGGCTCCCATGTCACCCCCTTGTAAATTTTTCCTCGTTTTCGCTACGAGTCGTGACCAGATCCGATCCAGACACCAAATAACAAATCAAGGCCGCATTAACTCGGAACTGTCCAACTTGCATCCCATTTCGTATCCCCAGCGTCCAACTCTCCTAAACGTGCCCGCATGTGATTCGGACGCATGTTTGCTTGTCTAGGTCATCAGTTCTTATCACCCATAAAGTTTCACTCGAATCGGACCACCCGTTCGCAACTTACGGAAGCCAGTGATTTTCGGATTCCCCTTCCCTCCAATCCCCAAAGATGGTCGGATCCAGGAACAAAATTTTTCCTAGGGCATTATGTCGTTTCCTTAGGTCATTAATAGGCCTGGTCCCCTAATAGTTTCATCGTTCTTAGAATTGCTGGAACTATCCTAACTGGCAATCATCGCAATTCCGGGAAACACCCTCCAGCTCCCCCACAGAGCCCCGATACGATCTGGTTCTGTCAATTACGTATCTAGGGCTAATGCTTGTTCTTCTCACCTCGACTCTAAGCGTTTCACGAGATTTCCAGTCCCCCTTTCAACACCCCCCCCCCCCGTCCCGCAAGTATCTGGTTCAACCAGGACTTGACATGGAACATCTGAGACGATAGCTCTTTCCACTTGCCAAGTTTCATTCAATTCCGATCACCCGTTCAGAAGTTATGCATGCCACCAGATTCCCTGCTCCGTATCCCTCCACTCCCCCCACGGTGGTCGGATCCAGGAAACGACTATTATCAAGTCAATCTGTTCGGGTCTGTGACATGCCTTCCAAGTTTCATCGTCCTAGCACATCCGGAAGTACCGAACTAGCAGGATCACTGAGATTCCTGACCCCCCCCCTCTTGACCCCCCACAGTGCCCGAATCTGGTCCGGTTATATCAACGACTAGGAGTTGTCCTTGTTCTTTCCACCAAGTTCCATCCCGATCCCTCCACTTTAAGCGCTTCCCAAGATTTCCGGTTCCTCCCCTCCAGCTCTCCCCAAAGTCACCGGATCCGGTTCGGATTTAAACTGGGTCGTCTGAGACACGGGATCCTTCCAAATATCAAGTTTCATTAAGATCCGATCACCCGTTCAAAAGTTATAAATACCTCTAGATTCGGGATTCCCCCTCCTTCCACTCCCCCCACGATGGTCGGATCGGGGATGTGACTATTTCCAACTTAATCTTTGGGGTCCCTGATATGCCTGCCAAGTTTCATCGTCCTAGCTTATGTGGAAGTGCCCGAACTAGCAAAACCTGGACAGCCCGGTCGACCGACCGACCGACGGACGGACAGAAATTGCGATCGCTATATGGCACTTGGCCGACGGGCAAGTGCCATAAAAACAGACCAAACTCCTTCACATTATATTAACTGTTCGAACATCACGCTACTGATGCGTAAAAGTTTTGTCAATAATGTATACAACGGATACTTCAGTTACGAAGCTTCTTCAGTGATACTTCGGACCTTCTTGGCAAGGGGCCTGGTCAGGCTGTCAATCTTAAGGGTCAACATCGAGAAAGGAGAAAAATATGTAATCCTGATTAAACAAACCTGATTACAGGTTTGTTTCCTTCCCCGACGTTGACCCTGAAGATTGACAGCCTGACCAAGAAGGGCCAAAACATCGCTGATGAAGTATCGTAGCTGACGTGTCCGTTGTATACATTATTTGAATTTTTGTTTCAAAGTCAGCTTGGGTTCAAAGAATATTTATTTGTCAGTGGGTCTGGGAAAAGGTTTAAAACAGTCAAAGCCGTGATAAATTGATTTTAAAGCAGAGCTTAGTTTTACAGTATTCAGAGAGTTTTGAATATTGAAACATAAACAGTAAATACTGCAACGTGCGCTTTAAGAGTCTTGCAATAGCCAAATGCTATGCGTCATCCTCTTCTGATATTCTGAGTGAGTCATCAATATTTCTTATGACGTCACATTCTTTGGTTATCTTTCATTTTCTCGCGCTTACGAATATCTCAAACTTTCCCAGATTCCTGAAATGGGAAACATAGAAGTTACTAGAAGTTACTAGGAGTTACTAGAAACGAAATCTTGTGTGCGAATTGTTGGGTTGTTACAGTAGAAATACATTTACCTCTGTCTCCAAACGAGTCGACGAAAGACTGGCCTCCTTCGACGAAGTTCTTCGTAAGTGATATGTACTCGCCCTGGGATCCACAGTATTCCGAGTGGGATGTCCAGGGAGCATCACCACGGCTTTGAACGTCTGAGTTAACGATGCGGAAGTCGGCTGATTCATAAGCTACACTAAAATAAATATTCGGCTTTGTAAATACCCGATGAAAAATTTATCTCAAAATAGTAGTACGAAGCTGTACGAAAAAGTAGCATGCAGTACTAACTGATGCTACTACATGCTTCTACTTCAAGGCTACAGTGTTACTGCTTACCACTGCATGCTACTATTAGCAAGACTGGATGCTACAATGGCAAGACAGGATGCTACTGGATACTGCTACATAAGATCCCCGATGAAAAGTTTATCTCAAAATAGTACTATGAAGTAGTACGAAAAAGTTGCATGCAGTACTAACGATGCTACTACATACTTCTACTTCAAGGCTACCGTGTTACTGCATATTACTATATGGTACTATTAGCAAGACTGGATGCTACAATGGCAAGACAGGATGCTACTGGATACTGCTACATAAGATCCCCGATGAAAAATTTATCTCAAAATAGTACTATGAAGTAGTACGAAAAAGTTGCATGCAGTACTAACGATGCTACTACATACTTCTACTTCAAGGCTACCGTGTTACTGCATATTACTATATGGTACTATTAGCAAGACTGGATGCTACTATGGCAAGACACGATGCTACTAGATACTACTACATAAGATTGGACCAGTCTGAGGTACATTAAATGATAGTATTCTTTGCGATTACATAGTATTACATGCAACGTTTTCGTGCTACTACCATACTACTACGCAGGCTACAAATTTTTCATCGGGTCAGACCAGTCTGAGGCACATTAAATGATAGTATTCTTTGCTATTACATAGTATTACATGCAACTTTTTCGTACAACTACGCAGGCTACAAATTTTTCATCGCTTCAAGGTAAAGTGCTCTTCAGGCACCGGGATCTGAACTGGCGACCTTGGGTCCCCAAGACAGACGCAAGAAAAATTATTCAGTCAATCGACCACTATTTTGTTATAAAAACCCAAACCGGATGCAGCCGGTAACAAAGATGGGCGAAGCCGATCATGAAAGAATCCGAATCCAGGGCTTGGTACGAATCTGATTCGGAATCTACTATTTCATGCTGAGGTCAAATACGGAATCTAGTCCGGACTCAAATTCAACCCTTACAAAAATAAAATCAGATAGATTACATGGTTAGTGTAAAAATCAGAGATGACAAAAAAGCCCAGGCAAATGAGACGGTTAATTAGCCGATGTAAAGTATATTTCTGGCCTTTCACGTGTGGTTCACAGTATGGTTTTCCTCTCGGCAACCAGGAACGAATTGAGGGTTCGTTATGCACGCCATCTTAAGCATAGTTTGTGAGAACTGGGAAAGATTAGAAATTGGGAGCGGATCCCAACATTCAGGGTTTGGAATCCGAGTCCGAATCCGAATCCAGCCTGACAAGCTGAACATTCGAATCCGGCCAAAAGGACGATTCCGGATTCGAATCCGAATAGCAGACACAGAGGGAAGGAATAAGCAAACACACACACAAAGAAATAAAACCAGTTTTTTCTAAAAAGTTTTCCAAATTTACCCAGCATGGAACAGAGATCTGTAGCCAGGCGAAGCAGAGGAACAAAAGAAATATAATTTTTTTTTCAGCCACATCCCTCTAAGATGATATGGGAGGGATAAATATAATTTCGGATATTTCGGTTGCACCTCCGGCAAACCATCCTCAGTGAAAAACAAACTAAATCATAAAATCCACCACAAAACCAACAGGAAAACGATGCGGAACAAGCAAACTATAAAACGACGTGTAACTAAAAACCAGGAGAACGATGCGGAGAACGACATGCAAATAAAAATAAAACAACGAAAAATAAAATGTGTATGTTAAAAGTGTACATGGACAAATCTGTGACTATTTACAATTCTGGGCTCTGTGTATATTTACAAATTACTGAATGTTTGTACAATTATCCGCCTGGGAGCTTCCACTCAGACATCGGCCAGTCCCTACAATCCATCACTAACTATATCAACCCCTTCAAATAAACTATTTCACAGAACACCAAAAGCGAGTTTTCTGACGCAAGTTCGCAACCAACTTCCTCCTCCCGGATTCTGTCCCTTTTGCTTGCAGCTGAAGTAAGTTGGGAACGCGCTGATCCGAAAACGTTTGGCTCCGAGAATAGTTCGTCGGTATTCCATGAAGAAAACGAAACGAATTGTTCCAGGAAACCCTAAAATCGCGCCATGTTTTCACTGCAAAGGTAAACACTAAAAACAGTCCATAAATTATTTTGCAATGACTCGTGAATAATTTTTTTTTTAAATAGCTGCAGAGCACCAAATTTGCGACGGAGCAGTTTGCCTATCATGGACATAACACCGGTCGCTTTTACATGAGCTTTGTCACGCAAGTGTTCGTCGTAAACGAAGCCCAAGCAGGTAAACTGCCCTCCGAAATACTCTATATGACAATGTTCAAAATACGCCAGTTCTCCTCAGGAAGAAGCAGTAAACGTCTCCGTAACGACTCAAACTCAACAACTCAAATCCTGTGTCAAACAATCACGGCGATCTTCAGGAGCAGCTGTGATGCCCGAGGAGAACCACTTCTGGCTCTTCCGCTAGGTACCCGGCGATTTTGCAGTGGCAAGGAGATTTAGTCATCAAGAGTATTAAGATACCTTCTGGGAAGTTGGTATGACGAACCTGTGGTATAAATGTACGTGCACACCTTCGCTCGCTTTTCTCAGTCATATATGAATAGCCTACTCTAGTCCGAAACACGCCAGTGATTCAATTACGAAGGACCAGAAACGTCAACCAAACAAAGCCCTGTCACGGATTTATTGTGAAGTATCACAAGCCGTGACTATATTCGTAAGATATGTGAAAATGTAACAAAGTGAATAATAATTATTAAATGGTTAACTTTAAATAATAGTTAAATTATGCATAAAAATAAGGAAAGTAAATAATGTTAGAAAAGTTAACCAGATAATAGTTATTCTAAAGAACAGATTGTTTAGGTTAAGGAGACCGTAACTTCGGTCTTTGGAGAGAGATATTATCAAGTGAGTATAAAGTACCTGAGAAGTATTATATTTGTGGGATTGATTAGAGCCAATAAAAGGTATTCTTTCTTTACCCCTTACTTTGTAAAGTATATAGGCTTAGCCCATGTGTTTTTGAAGTCTCTAACGGGACGGCGTCTAGTACGCCAGCTAAGCTAGAGACCCCGCAGGGCCGTCCAGTGGTGTTACCGTACTTGGCGACCCTGGGTCGTCACAAGCCCTAAAATTGACTTAGATCGTTTGTTGACAAATACTCGATATATCTAAGCCGAAAACACTCCTGTGACCACTGAAACCCGAGAAACATCACCCAAGCGAATCCTCAGAACTGACTCAAATTCTACGCAAACCAATCAACAATGTTTGTTGTGGTGACGTTTCTGGCTCTACGCTGTGCAAACGGGGATGCGATGATGTCTTTACGTAGACACGACAGTACATCGAAACAAAAGAAGTGTCAGTACATGGAAACGTCACTACAGAGACACGACGTAACGAAGACCGACACGACGGTACAAGTACTGACACTACGTAGACACTTTTTTTTTCGACGTACCGTAGTGTCGGATTTTGTGTATAAGATTGAAAACATTCAAAAACGAGCGCTTCTTCTTCTTTAAATATGGCTCGTTGGACGACTTGGGGTTCCACTTGAGCCTTATCTTTTTCTGGGGTCAAAAATAAATTACACTGAATCTTCTAGTTTCAGGTCGTAAATAAGACGGAAAATGCTACTAAATATAGCTTTAACATCACTAGTCTGAATATTTTGATCACCACTAAGCGACTTCACTGTTGGGTTGCGCTTAGGATCATTAATGGGGAAGGGAAGCTTCCTTACCATTATCTGCTTGGCAAGTTCAAGCTCACCACCTTGGACGCGAGAAGAAACCTTCTATGCCTTAACTTCGGCACCAAGACCCTGTCTGTTCCCAGATTGCGTCCCAGTCTCCCCGAACCCTACACACCCATCCGCAACAGACCAGAGCGTGACAAGGCTCAGAAAGTACCCAAATTAAATTCAGTCCCCACAAAACATGAAAGGTACCGAACGAGTTTTGTTCCAAGTTTTGTTGAATTGTACAACAGCCAGTAAACATAGTCACTATTTTCGTTGAATTGTAAGTTTTAGCTTTTGACCCTTGTAGTATGTTTTATTTTGTTTTATATATGTATTTTAGTGTAATTACTTTTGACGTAATGATTAAAAATTGACTTCGATTGAATTTAGAAAAAAAAAAAAATCATTTCATTAAAGTGATTTTTATTTGTTTTAGAAGTTTTTGGCAAAATGTTCGCCGAATGAGTCTATCGCGTAAATTGTGGTAGATAAGTTTTGTATCGACTGATGAATTTGTTCACGAATTGTGTTGTAATTATTATTGAACTGACAAATTGATTCGAGTGTTTAGTTATGTTTGGACGTAGAAGTCAAATTCGGCGTTCACGCTGTGAAAGTTACTTTTTAGAATTAAAAATCTACTCTACTCTACTCTACTTCTCGTAGTGATGTGTCCACGTAGATCGTGTTCCATCCTACTTACCGTAGTTACCACGCATGACGTCACAAATTCTGCCTTTTTGTCGTCAAGGCTGGAACGATTTTTCTATTTTCCAGCGGAATATCATGCCACGGGTGAATCCGACCAATCACGTGACAGAGATTCGTGGTTACTACGCTTACCACGCTCCCGAGCACGCTCCCGAGCGTGGTAAGCAAATAGTTACTATTAGTTACTATTTCGAGAAGGCTGGAACGGTCAGCGTAGTAACGTTTCGTGAGGTTGGAACGGATTTAGTAACTAATAGTTACTATTGGTACGAGGGTAGAACACGCTCATAGTGTCGTTCGATGTACCGTCGTGTCTACGTAGCGTCGTTCGATGTACAGTCGTGTCCACGTAGTGTCGTTTTTTTTGTCCACGTAGTGTCGGGAAATTTGTCCATGTAGCGTCGGATTTTGTCAACTTACTGACGTGTCTACGTAGTGTCGTGTCTATGTAGGGGCGCGCACCCACGGCGATTCTTCCTTGACATGGACAGTCATCAAGAGTACTTTTGATGACTAACTCTCCGTGCCGATGAAGATTCGCCGTGTGCCTAGCGGAAGAGCAGGAAGCGTAACCACAGCTGTCTCCAACGAACGCCGTTGGCTGGATCGCACAGGATTTGAGTCATCGTTCGAGCAACGTTCCTCAGTCTTCCCGAGGTTCATTGGCGTGTTCGGACTGTCATATAGAGTATTTTCTCCTGAATTTTGACGCATTTCTGCGCTAAAAGACCTAACATCACGATATGACAGTGAAAACATTTTCCGTGTGTGTTTCGCACAACCGGATGTAGAAAGCCCCTTTAGCGACGTCCACTTTAACTAATAAGTTAAAATACATATATTTTCAATGTGACCTAGACGCCTGCCGACGAGAGTTGAGGTCAATTGCTGAAGGCATTCCGCTGATTGTTTTCAGGTTAATTTGCCATGGTTAGAAAGTAGGTCCTCTCGAAAACGGGACCCCAGGACCCCGGACCCCTTGCCACGGGACCTTTCTGGCTAACGAAAACAGGGCCCCTTGAAAACGAAAACGGGACCCATACATTGCGATTTCCACGTTCACTCAAGTATTTAACCAGATTGGAACAAATTAAAATGGTACGATAAATCTCGCGAGATCTGCTTTTGTCTTTCTACAAGTAGAGCTGATTAGTAGAATTGGCAGTTTCGAAAAAATCGACTGATTTTCAGAAGAAAACGACTGTTTTGAGGAAAAATCGACTGATTTTCAGAAAAATAGACTGTTTTAATGAAACAAAAATCAACTGCTTTGGCTTCTCCATTGTGTAGAGACTCATCTTTTAGAACTGATTGAACTACTGGGTTCTTTCTCCTGTGTTTTATTATTCATCTTGCTTTAGAATTTATCTTGCACTTATGTCCTAGGGCAGTACGTAATAAATTCATTCATTCATTCGCATTCTAACTTGACTTCCTTAACTACCTAATTGAGGAATCCAAATAATTCTCGACGGTGTCAGATGAGAATAGACAGATATTCCTTCAGCCCAAGCTGACTGCGAATCATATTTGACGGTGCAAATGGATAAGTTAGCTACATTTTATTAGAGCTATATCTCGGCCCTTCTTCGAAATCTAGCTCTAATAAAATAAAGCCGACTTACCCGTTTGCACCGTCAAAGATGAGAATAGATATTTATTATTGTGTGTGCATGAGGGGGTGGGTGGGTGGGTGGTGGTGGGTGGGGGGGGAGGGGTAAAGTACCCCGTCCCTGCTAGGCAGCACTGGTTTCTGAGGCGAAAGACCTTAATTGTCTGTGATGTTAACAGTTGTCTACAGTCACATTATACCATTATGCCAGACGCGAAAGGCATAGCCAATCAGTCGATTGGCGCTCGCCGTCACTACAAGTTCGATACGTTCATTAAGTAGGGAAAATGAATTATTGCGAGTTTTTGATATTGCAGGTTGTATTCATTTCCTAGCAAGCCTAGTCGGACCATTGCTGTCCTCGGCGAAAGTCGTGGACTCTACTCCGGTAATAAACCATCCGGCTAGGCCTACACTGTAAAAAAAAAACCTTGCAGTATTTGCTACTGGGATTAATCTTGTCTCTAAAAAGATAATCTTATCTCTAATTCGAATTAATCTTGTCTCACTAGACTTAAGATTAATTCCAGTAGCAAATACTGCAGTTAACTTTAATCCTTTCTCGGAGGAACTTTTACAGTGTACAGAGTTCGACATATATCACCAATTGGCTTGCAGGGGAGGGAAAGGTAAGAAAAACACCACTCAGCTTACTTGCTTGACTGGTCATCAACAACGTCTAATGTCCAAGACGATGGTGCAGAGATTGTTATGGAGTTGAAAAACACTTTCTCTAGTGTGGCAGAGTGTAACCGTTGAGAAGCATCTGAGATGAGGGTCTGCAAATGAGAGACATGATCAGCCTCGGAAAATCGTCGGAAAAGTTTAGTAAGGGCGTGAAAATACCGAATCTAAGTTATTCAGCTTATTCCGCAAAATAGGCTAGTTTTCACGGCAGGAGACGTGCTTATTCCTGAAGTTCTGCAATCATTAGAATTATAAGTTAAGTAAGGAATGGAAAGAAACCAAGCACAGTAACTGGGGTGAACCAAATAATGAATTCATACTACCGAAAAATTAACTAAAAAAATAAGGAGCAGATCGGGAGCGGTATATAACGACCGAATTTCGGAATGGAATAAAACTCTTGGTAGGACCACCTAAAACAACCGAATGTGGTAAGTCTGGTAACAGATGCGGACCAAAAAAAATCAGGTGAATTACCGAATTCGGTAACGAATTAGAACCTCTGGTGAACAACCGAATTCGCTAACGATAATGAGACCAAATAAATACGATAAATCACCGAATTTACGTAGGGACGTACCGAATGCGGTGAAATCGACTCTGAAGAAAAGTTGGATGAATTGTCGCATTCGGTCACGAATCAGAACCAAATGAGTCTGATAAATGACCGAATTATGAAATTGGCTGACCGAATGCGGTAAAACAGATCCGGACTTGGGAAAAGTCAATGTTACCAAATAAATACGTTAAATCACCGAGCTTACGTAGGGACGTACCGAATGCGGTGAAATCGACTCTGAAGAAAAGTTGGATGAATTGTCGCATTCGGTCACGAATCAGAACCAAATGAGTCTGATAAATGACCGAATTATGAAATTGGCTGACCGAATGCGGTAAAACAGATCCGGACTTGGGAAAAGTTAATGTTACCAAATAAATACGTTAAATCACCGAATTTACGTAGGGACGTACCGAATGCGGTGAAATCGACTCTGAAGAAAAGTTGGATGAATTGTCGCATTCGGTCACGAATCAGAACCAAATGAGTCTGATAAATGACCGAATTATGAAATTGGCTGACCGAATGCGGTAAAACAGATCCGGACTTGGGAAAAGTCAATGTTACCAAATAAATACGTTAAATCACCGAGCTTACGTATGGACGTACCGAATGCGGTGAAATTGACTCGGACTGAACAAAAGTTGGATGATATCGAATTTGGTCACGAATCAGAACCAAATGAATCTGATAAATGACCGAATTATGAAATTGGCTGACCGAATGCGGTAGAACAGATACGGACTTGAGAAAAGTCAATGTGACCAAATAAATTCGTTAAATCACCGAATTTACGTAGGGACGTACCGAATGCGGTGAAATCAACACGGACTTAACAAAAGTTGGATTAATTCCAAATTCGATAAAGAATGGGAACCAGTAAACAGGTTAGTTGGTGAGTGGAGGGTTTGGAAGACGAGAGAGGACAAATAGACAAATTAATTTAATTAATTTTTAGTTTATTTTAGTGAAGGTTTGATTAGAGTATGGTAGTAAATGTGTACTGGTTGCGTTTTTCAAGCACGTGTGTGCTTTGTGTGTAACCGGTCGTCAAGCCGGAATGATTTTTTTTTTAGTAAAGTTGTTGAACCCTTGAATCCTTAGAATCCTTAACTAATAAAAGACAGACTTCCAGGGGTGCTCCGTAGTTTCACTGGACAAATTAATAAACTGAGCCTCGGCAGAACAGAGGGACTCACGAATCCCGTATTTTTGGCAAATAAATGAGTTACGTCGCCAACTAGCTAGCTGCGACAAATACTTCGCATACTTAAAGGACCCCTAGCACTATTTATGATTCAACTTGCAGTATTTTAAAATATTTGAATACTCAAACCAGGCCTGTGGTTCCCAACCTTTTCCGTACTGCGTACTCCTAATCAAGGTTAAAAAAGGTGCCGTGCCCCTTTTTTGACAAACTGTTGTTTTACTATTTTTGCGAGGTATTAAAGTTATAGACTAACTTGATTTTGGGACCTTAGCATACCCCTTGCGAGGGTCTCTCGTACCCCTTTCGGCACGCGTACCACCGGTTGGGAACCACTGAACTAGGCTGTGCTTTCAACAAATAACCCACGGTGTTGGCTGTTTTAAGCCTTTTTCGAGACCCGTTGACTTACAGCGAAAACAGGGAAAAAACGCCATAACCATTTTTTCTGATGAAAAACTACTCGCAGACAACCGTCGACAGCGTAATACAGACCGAAGGTAGCAAAACACGGCAAGTGAGAAAATCAGTGTGGGTTTGTTAGAGGGGTTAGAATTTACCGTACGGAATTGGGGTCTACTGGTTTAGAAATATATAGAGTGATTATAGAAGTAGGCTGCGTTAGTATCATAGGTAAGACAGGTCCTTTAAAGAACAAACTTCGGAAAGCTTTCTTATCGCTTTCCGTAAAATGTCCCAAAAAGGTGCTAGAGATAAGATATGCGGCAGTGCAACGGCGTTGTGAAGCCTTCCCCCAAACGCACGCCCCAATTTAAGCAGAGTATGTACTAAACAGCACATGCAGCCCGAATCTTCTGTTCAGTCCGTTTAATGAGAAGCTTACGCGTAGCTCGGATTGACTTCCCAATCGGTAACCCTGACTTCAAATTCAAATTCACTTTATTTTACCGTAATATTCTTGTCGGTGACAAAAATAACAGCGGAAGCTGTTGACCTGAGTGCGGAACCCTGAGTGCGTAAGCTAGTTTATTGGCATAACCGTTGAATCATCCAACACAATCGAAGTAATGTTGGACCGCCAATTAAATAGCAACACTTCAGACTTCAGTGCTTGAATAGCTAAACCTATGTCACCATATTTATCAGAAATAACTTTGAAATTGCTTTCTAGTGCGGGAACTACTGAAATTTAACAGGTCATCTGCATTACACAGCAAAGACACATCGCAACATTTACATATACAACTAGTAGGAATAACAGACTAAGCACTTAAAGCAGCATTATTGTAACAGGTGAAGTAATCGCTCCCTTTCTTTATTCCAACTTTCACATCTAAATCACAGTCTAAAATACGATTACCAATCTTTACTCGGACCTTAATGTTGTCGTACATATCAGATATCGGCCGGATAATTTCAAACAGAACCCCTCGGTAAAACAACTCGACCATCGCTTGTGAATGTAGAACTGAACCAAATGCATTTGTCATATCATACGCGCCGACTGTTATCATATCACCAGAAGAATCCGCATCCTTTAAAATGGAACATGCTGTTCGCAGAGTGTGGAAACAACCTAGCTAGGCTGGAACCCAAACTGGAATGGTTGCATAGAGCAGCAGTCACGCAGCCGCCAAACAGTAGTCGGCCTATATGAGGAACAAGTCGTAGGAGGTTTACCTTTTTCAAGATTGGGGAAACAACACCCAAGCACAAACTACTCGGAACCGGAACAATACCCAGATTAAAAACCATTAGGAAAAGAAGAGAAATATGGTTAAACAGTTGACACCGTCGGCCCTGAAAGAAAACTTCTTTTTTAATTTCAGAATAACATCACGTATCTTAGAGGGCGTAATAACAATAGTTTTCCGAATCGGATTCGACCCTGGAATAGCTTAGTGCCTCATCAAACTCTTCTGTTTGGGAAGATTGCTGCTGTTTAAACTGGTTTCCACAGTAAATCAACCATACAGAATCTGGTATCACGCCCGGACTATCATTACTGCGCCCCCCTCCCCCCCCCCCCGGACACTTCCATAGCAGTTTAGGTGCACTGATCATCTTTTCGGCTGTTTCGGTTCTAATTTTCACCGTATGCTCGCGTAGAGCGATTCGAAACTTTTTTTTGTATGCAATGTCACTAAATTAAAGACCCCCCGACCTTGGTTTACCACTATCACGCCGATTCCATAGCAACTAGAGACAAGAAAACTCGCCACAGCGGCAACTGGGAACGAACAAGTCGCCACACAGACATGTCGCCACGCCGACAACTCGTCACACCGACAACTCGCCACACCGATAAATTGCCACAGTGTCATTTAGTCTCAGTGACGACTTGCCACACGACCAGCTCGTCCACAAAAATAATGTTTTAGGTAAAACAAAAAAAATTATAGACATTTAGCTCCAGTTGACCCAAGGTAATTTGGATCCTCCTAACTAATCCTTTCAGTTTTTAATCCATTAAGACAACTACATCGGTAGACTACGTGGGAATGTGCGAAGACCGGCTTGGTCACCATCTTGTATCGGAACATGACCAATCGAGTAGCTGGGCACCTTCCACGAACCAACAACATCATAGAAGGTTAGCATCTCAGCTTTTAACCAGCTGATAGGATCAAGTCACCCCAGCCTGGCTTGAAAGATTTCAAGACCGAAGAAAATTTGCGAAAGGCTGACGTCGACCGAATCAAGGCAGGTTGTTCTCCGCATCGGCCGAAGAAACAACTAACCGGAGAATCAAAAGAATTGTCAGTACCTACAACCGTAGCAGCGCACTTGATTGATTGTGAGGCATTGCCCATAATTATCTGCTTCATTAACGATTTTTTTTTCGAGTAAATAGTAATTGAATAAAGTACTTTAGGCTATAAATGTGCGAGATGTCGCACTGTGGCAAGATGTCTATGTGTCAGCTTATCGCTGTGGCAAGTTGTTGGCGTGGCGAGCCGTTGGTGTGGCAAGTTATCGGTGTGGCAGGTTGTCGCTGTGGCAAGATGTCACTGTGGCGAGATATCGGTGTGGCTAGTAGTCGGTTCCCAGTTGTCGCTGTGGCGAGTTGTCTTGTGGCGAGATGTCCAACACGATCTCGCCATAGACAAAATCAAGACTTGGCCGTCTCACATGGAAGAAGAGCAGATGTACTGCATTTTCCTTGGCGTGTCTTACGACATTTTCGTGGTTTTCAGGCATCAGTTAGATTATCAGTCACCGCTTCACCGCTGTCTGTGCTCGAGAGTGACGCCATCGATTTCGCCCAAAAAGTAGCTGATTGATTGACTGATTTATAAAATGACAAACGCAACTGGCGAACCCTCGAACTGCCAGCATGTTCAAGAACTCAAAAAAGAAAAAAAACTTCTAATACAAAGAAAACTTCACTTGTTGTAACCTTCCGCGTCTGACGTGACAACAATCTCATCCCCAGGAAACGACGAAAAACAAAAATAAATCACAGAACGTGTCCGAAAGCTCCGAAACGAACGAAAATGCTGAATTAATTCAGCATTTTATGCAGCATTTCGCTTTCGGACTTATATTTTCGCTCTATTAATGCAGCATTAATTCAGCATAAAATTCATCGAAAAATTCAGCAAGAATGCTAAATTTTATGCTGAATTTTCAAGAAGAAACTGGGGAGTACGGCGATTGTCTCGTGTTTTCGGCCGCAAACATAACAAAATCAAAAAGACAACTGACAATTCGGCAAACATTCCAAATTCTAAGACAACTGGCGATCATGGCCAACGAAGAAAGGAAAGAAAAGAAGATAAGAAGGCTGGATATCAGTAACTGATCCATTTGTCAGTTTTATACAGTTAATTCTTTTTTCTTCTTCTTCTTCCTTACTTAAATTTTGGTCTTCTAGAAGTGTCAGAGAAGAAAAAAAGGTAACAGCTTTCGGACAAAAAAAGAAAAGAAAATGCAGCATTAATGCAACATTTACAACACCAAAAAGCTTTCGGACACGTTCACAATAAATATCACGGATCGAACAGATGTTTCTTTTCTTTCGCAAAGAGCTCAAGGACACTGATTCATTTAGACAGCTTGGCACCACGTTTCGAATTTCTGGGACTGAACGTGGCACTGGAAACCTTTTCTTCTCCATGTATGTCTGTGTCTTCTCACTTTCTGACCCTCCCTCTCCGTTTCTAAGATGTAAGCTCTTGCGAGCAAACTGTAAACAAAATAAAAAGAAAACTTTTGCTGTAACCGGAAAGCCGAGCACTGAGCGTCTACCCTTGCTATGGCTACTGGGATACACCGTGCTCGTACCTTAAAAGTCCTGTCGCACGTACATTACCGATCCGACCTACTTCTGTAACATCATTCATTAGTTCTTAAACCCGGTGATCCAAATTTCCCATAGTTGCGTCTTTGCAGATACCATGGTATCTGATAGCACGGTCTAAAGTCGTGTTTGCAGTTATCGTGGTATCAGATACCACGGTCAAAAGGCGTTTTTGCAGTTATCGTGGTATCTGATCTTCAGATACTACGGTCCGACCATGGTAACTGATCGTGGTATCTGAAAAAGTCATCTCACTTTCATCAGTTTTGTCAAATTTGTGGGAAAGAAGTTTGGCACTTAGTGATGTTACTGAATATCAGTTTTTCTTTTGGGACGACTTCGAAAATCGCAATTTCGGAAATTGTCGTTTTTGCAGAGCAACCGTATATCAGATACCACGGTAACTGCAAAAACGGCTAATTGCAAATCCAGTTACCGCAGTAACAGATACCATGGTATCTGCAAAAACGCAACTTATGTTACATTCTGAACCCGCTGAGAACACCACACCATCCATGCACTTGCCGCGATTCACTAGTTTCCATGCGCACTAGGCTCCGGACGAGTGTTCGCGTATTGCTACTAATGCATAAAACCGGTTTTCTAAATTATGCCTAGATCTTGCTAGAAGTCGGTGGGCTTTGGAAAAGGGTTGAAACTGGCAATGCCGCGGATATTTTTTTAAAAGCAGGGAGTAGGTTGACAGTATTCAGAAAACCTTGAATATTGGAACCTAAACAGTAAATAGTGCGAGGTCTGCTTTAAGAGACCAAGGGTATGGAAGAAATAGATTTTGGTAGATGTTGACATGATTCACTGCTGCTAGAGCATTTCTAACAGACGGGACAGAATTCTGAACTTTCGGATAAGAAATTAAGCAAAAGGAGTGGACCAGCCCTATCATTACTAGGTTTCCTTTCGTCTTAATGTGGTCCAGTTGTAACAAGAGTTGCAGTCAGGGAAGTTACTACTTACTTTTGGGGGGGGGGGGGGGGACGGGCAAGGTACTTACCTACCGGACGAGTGTTCGCGTATCATGCTACTGATGCATAAAACCGGTTTTCTGAATTTTGCCGAGATCTTGCTAGAAGTCGGTGGGCTTTGGAAAAGGGTTGAAACAGGCAATGTTGCTGATATTTTTTTTTAAAAGCATGGAGTAGGTTTACAGTATTCAGAAAACCTTGAATATTGGAACATAAACAGTAAATAGTTCGAGGTCTGCTTTAAGAGACCAAGGGTATGGAAGAAATAGATTTTGGTAGATGTTGACATGATTCAATGCTGCTAGAGCATTTCTAACAGACGGGACAGAATTCTGAACTTTCAGATAAGAAATTAAGCAAAAGGAGTGGACCAGCCCCATCATTACTAGGTTTTCTTTCGTCTTAATGTGGTCCAGTTGTAACAGTAGTTGCAGTCAGGGAAGTTACTAGCCAAGATGTTTTTTTTTTTTTTTTTGGTGGCAAGGGGCAAGGTATGGGGCAAGGTATTTACCTACTGGCTGGTCATTTTTTAACGACTGTTTTTCAGGAAAAAACTACTATTTTTACGTAAACGGACTGTTTTTAAGAAAATCCACTGTTTAAAAAAAAAATCGACTTCGCGCCGACTCGGTTATTTTTACCGACTGGCCGGCAACTTCCCCCTCCCCCCCCATACGTGACACCCGTGGTTGCAGCAAAGATTTACTGCTGACAAAAGGACTGCTTTGTAATCTATTCATGAGCACTGCCGAGCACATTGTATATCATACCGCCAAATCGACTGATTGCGGACCATTAGTCTATATACAATTAACAAAAATTATGAAAGACGAACAACTACCTTTAGCTGGTCAATAAATCCTTGAGCAGAGGCTGGAACCACATCATCAGCTATACCGATCACCACATTATTATATCCGCCGTTGCTAATTGCTATCTTTTGTCGCGAATGGACAGATGAAAAAAGAGCTACTGCACAAAAGAAAAAGCTCAATTTTGTTTTCATTTCCACAGGAGTTATACTAACGACATTCTTTATGGAAGATGCTTATACTGGTGTTATCAGTTACTGAGATAAGAAAAATTCTCTGTAGAATTATAAACGTCAAAATGCGAGTGCAAGAATGATCGTTTAACTGATATCACTTAGGCCTTGGCTACTATGAAAAGTAGTTTCCAGGCTTGGTTAATGACACAAAAAACAAAGAATGTGTAAAATAATAAATAACATTCTGTTCCAGGAATCGACTGCTCAGAAAAAAAGTCGATAGAATAACAAAAAAGACTAGTGCATACATAGCATAATTAAAACAAAAATTAGTTTTGCATTAGACCCCCAAGTTACGTCGTTTTAACGCCGTAGCTAACGCCATCGTAACCCCGACGGCGTGCCACCGATTTTGTTGTTGCCACTATGTCTCTCGAGACTGGCAAAATCAGAAGAACTACCGTACCCCGTATCCGGGTCTTGTATTTGAAAAAAATGTTGGACCCAGATCCCATGAGTTGCCGCATTAGGAAGGAAGTGTGTCCGGATACCAGCGACATTTGCTGCTGGTTAAAGTAGAGTATCAACTCTTGGTTTGGTTGTTAGAGCTTCATTAGCATCTATGAGGGTTTAACCAGTTGCAATCTGTCCATGAAACAAGAGCTAAGAGCTCATATGGCACTTGATACGAGTAGGTGGTACACGAAAGAAGATGAGAATGTCACAAAATACCCTGCCATCCAAAAATGTATTTCGGACCTAGAAACAGCATATCTAATTTCACTCAAGTCTGAGCATTTCCGGCAGCGCCTCGGATCTTCTAGGGCAAATGAGTTTTCTACCTTCCAAGTTTCAACCCAGTAGATCCACTCGTTTGGTCCCTAGACAAGCCACACGGTCTCCGGTACCCCCCTCAAACTCCCCTTACCGCGGCCGAATCTGGTCCAGACTCCTAAATGGATCAACCGAAGCATTTTCTCTTACCGCCTATAAAGTTACACTCAACTCTGATCGTTTTTTGCGAACTTGCGGTAACTCTCCCCCCTCCCCCACCATGGTCGGATCCAGTTCGAACCCTAAAATTTTACATTCCAAGTTTCATTCGAATCGCTCCACTTGTGTAACCCCTATGCGAGCCACATCATTTCCGGAACTCCACTTCCAGTCCCCCCCCCCTCCGCTGTGGCTAAAGACGACTCAGAAACATAAAAGTCGCATTTCTGACATGTCCTATTTCCG
The DNA here is from genome assembly GCA_030848855.1 of Branchinecta sandiegonensis. Taxonomy (NCBI): domain Eukaryota; kingdom Metazoa; phylum Arthropoda; class Branchiopoda; order Anostraca; family Branchinectidae; genus Branchinecta; species Branchinecta sandiegonensis. The sequence goes on from JAUPMV010000012.1 coordinate 2,442,261, forward strand.
TTCATCAAGTTTGACTGGAATCGGAGCACAGCCTTTCTGCAAATTTCCGATTCCCGCTTCATCCCCCCCTCCCCTATACCCCGACCGGATCCGATCCAGATGCCAAATAATAACAAGGCCGCATAAACTCAGTACTGTCCAACTTGCATCATTTCCTGTCCATCCGTATGTTTTTTGAGGATGTCAAAAAGTTCTGCCCCCCCCCCCTCTCCTCCAACTCTCCCAACCGTAGCCACATGTGGTTCGGACGATGTTTTGCTTGTCTAGGTGATCAGTTCTTATCACCCATAAAGTTTCACTAGAATCGGACCACTTGTTCACAGCTTACAGAAACCAGTGATTTCCGGATTCCCCTTCCCTCAACTCCCCAAAGATGGTCGGATCCAGGGAAACAAGTTCTCCTAGGGCATTATGTCTGGTCCTTAAGTCACTAATACGCCTGCAAAGTTTCATCGGTCCTTAGAAGATCTGGAACTATCCTAACAGGCGATCAGCGCAATTCCGGGAAACACCCTCCGACTCCCCCCATAGAGCCCCGATTCGATCTGGTTTTGTCAGTTACGTATCTAGGGCTAATGCTTGTTCCAAGTTCCATCCCAATCCCTCGACTCCAAGCTTTTCACGAGATTTCCGGTGCCCCACTCCAATCTGACTCCAATCCCCCCACAAGTGTCGGATCCGATCAGGACTTGGCATGGAACATCTGAGACGATAGCTCTTACACTTGCGAAGTTTCATTCAATCCCGATAACCCGTTCAAAGTTATGCATACCACTAAATCCGGGCTCCCCATCCCTCCACTCCCCCCATGATGGTTGGGTCGGAGAAACAACAATTCTCGAGTCAGCCTGGTCCCTGATACGCCTCCCAAGTTTCATCGTCCTAGCACATCAGGAAGTCACCGGGATCACCAAATTCCCCCCCCCCCCCCAACTTCCCCACAGCGCCCGAATCTGGTCCGGTTATGTCAACGATGTATTTAGGACTTGTGCCTGTTCTTCCCATCAAGTTTCATCCCGATCCCTCCACTCTGAATGTTCCCAAGATTTCCGGCTCCCCCCTCCAGCTCCCCCCCCCCCGAAGTCACCAGATCTGGTCCGGATTTGATTTAAGATTGGTCGTCTGAGACACGGGGTCTTTCCAAATATCAAGTTTCATTAAGATCCGATCACCCGTTCAAAAGTTATAAACACCTCAAGATTCCGGGTTCTCCTTCCCTTCACTCCCCCCACGATGCTCGGATCGGGGAGGTGACTATTTCCAACTTATTCTTTGGGGGTCGCTGATATGCCTGCCAAGTTTCATTCTCCTAGCTTATTTGGAAGTGCCACGTACTAGCAAAACATGGACAGATCGGCAGACAGACCGACCGACAGACCGACGGACGGACAGAAATTGCATCACTCATCGACTGTGTAGCTCCTCCCACAGGGCGGGGCTTAGCTAAAAACTGTCACTCGTCAACCCGTAACTCCTCCCCAATTGGCCGAAGGCCAAGTGCCATAGAAATACTGGTTGATGAAAGCGAATGTCGAAGGAAGACTGTCGTCTTCTTATTGTGTGTCTGTTTGTTCTTTGTTGACCAGTTTAAATTTCCCTGTTGACTATTTGCCTGATGCATTTTGTCAGCGATCGTCTTGTCTGTCCAACTACTGCTGGTTTGAGCACTCCCACATAAGCCAAGACAGTGCCGAAACATGCTCTAAAACATCTTCTTTCCAGGATCCGATCATCGGCGAGATGGGGGGAGTAGGGGAAGAAGACTACTAGCTAGGGACACTGAGGTTTTATAGCGTCCCTATTTACATTTGTTCACCACTTCCTCATAACAGTATATCACTCTTTAGCTCCTCTTTTAACTTCGAAGGTTTCAGGTATCTTCAATATTTCTTCCGTGAAAAAGGTTTCTTTTTGATCCTCCGTTGATATTATATTTTTGTTTCATTCAATTTGTCTCGACATCTGAAAAATATTATTAGGTATAATCTTGCGTTTGCCGGGGACTCCTTAGGACTCTTAGGAGTCAAGGGGAACCACGAGAATGTAGGGATTCACTTTCTTGGGGACTCACCAGACGAAAAGCGACGAGAACATGGAAATACATCTGTGTGGATTGCCCATCTATGTCCTTGCCAAAGTAAGCATATATGGCGCATTTACACACTGCGTAAGATCCGAGCGTATTTTACGCACGTATTTGGGCTTGAAAAAATCTCTAGCAGTACGGTCGTATTTGAGAAATCGGGCCGTTTTGTATCTAAATACGTCCGTATTGCTAGAATCACATCAAATACATGCTACGCTCGGATTTCAAAATACGCTCGGATTTTACGCAGTGTGTAAACCGACCAATAGTCTGTAAAGTGCATGATCCTGTTCATTTTCACTTTCCTATTTTTAATTTTTTATACTTTGTCTTACAGTTGCATTTCTCCCAGAACGTTTAGAATAAACTGTAATATAAACTCCTTTTTCTGAAAAGTGTTATAATCCTTTAACTCAATGATAATTTCAGAAATTCTTTTTAACCATCCTGAAAAGCCGTTTTCGCAAACCAACGACAACGCCGATTCCAAAAATCGATAACCCACCATGTCTCAGAGGTAACTAGATTGGAGAAATCCAGGAGCAATCTTTATTTTTATTAAAACCGAGCTGGATAGTTTTGTTCGTAGCTGGTTTGTACTTCGCAGGGTTCTATGTGCTTACGGTCTCTTACACTCTACTGTACGTTGTGACTTTTCTCCGTGAGACTGTATTACCGGGAAATTCAAAGTGACCTGCTCATGTGACCAAATACTGGTTTTGGAGATTCTTTAGGTGCAGCACACATACAGGAACTCAAACCCCTCGGATTGGATTGTATTTGATAATACCTATCTTGGACAGAAGATGTCTAAACGCCAAAACGTAAGCATTGATAACATTACCCAATTTGGGGCTGCTAATAATTACCTTACCCTAAATACCTTGCCTTAAATTGCACTTGCATTCTTGCAAACATCTTGCAAACAATAAGGATGTTGTAACCCAGTGAGCAGGGAGGGGCATCAGGGATAGAGGGGGGGGGGGCAACCCAATATTGTCAGCCTGTTGGTAAAAAATAGCCAAAGCGCTGCGATTTTTCGTAAGAAACAGTTGATTTTTTGTTTTCAAAACAGCCAATTTTTCTTCAAAACAGTCGGGTTTTCGTAAAATTTTGAAAAATGAAAAAACACTGTAAAACTTATTTGACAAGGTACAAAACCGAACAGATAAACTCTTTATTCAGAATAGTTTTTCAATAACTCTTTGTGATTTTCTTTCTTTCTTTTGTAAGATGTAGCCTACATAAAAGAATGTGAAGAGGCCTGGAACAGAGCCTCCTTAGGTATCTGTGTAATGACGCCTCCTGATCTGTCATAAATCCTTTGCTTTTAAATTTTTAACGGTTTCTTGGTTATGTGATTAGAGATTGGCAACCCTCCTATAGTCTACTTTTGCTAAAGATAATTTAACAGTTCCCAGCAATATATGCTATCCCCAACAAGGCTGGATTTTTGCTCACTCACTAGGCTCTCCTTTCTGTTGTAAGTCTTAGAACCTACAAGTCTTTAATAACAAGAGCTAGAAGCTCATATGGCACTTGCAAGGCTGGGAAGGAGGATGAATATAGGAGTTTGCCAATTCGTGAGTTTGTTTTGTAAGCAAAACTTTTGAGATAAGAACGATCAAGGTCCCTTGCAAATCATAAGAATGTACCGTTAGGTAAAAAGTATTTTATTTTGCACTTGACTGTGATGATGCGCACTTTAAGGGTGCAAGAAATTCATCTGTAATCCTGAGCCCTTTAGGTTCGTGAATATATACTTTTGGTCGAAATTTTTTTTTTTTTACTTTTCAGTTAAGATGCGCACTTTAAGGGTGCTAGAAATTCATTTCTAAGCAAAATCCTTGAAGCAGAAATGATCATGGGCTCAGGCGATCATACAAATGTATATTTTGCTTAAAAGTTTTTTTGTACTTTAAGGTTAAGACACATACTTTAAGGGATGGTCAGATCTGGAAAGTGACAATTTCTAAGCCAATCTGGTTAAGTCTCTAATGTTCAAGCCAAGTTTCATCGTCCTAGCACATCTAGAAACATCTTAAATTGCAACCACCGGAATTCCGGACCCCCCACAACTCCCACCAGAATGCCCGAATCTGGTCCGGTTCTGTCGCTGATGTATAAAGGACTTATGCTTGTTCTTCCCACCAAGTGCCATCCCAATCGCTACACTCTAATCGTGTCACACAGTTTCCAGTCCCCCCCCCCCCCCGGACTCCCCGCACATTGATTGGATCATGTCTGCACTTGAAGTGGGACGTCTGAAACATGAGTCCTTTCCAAAGACCAAGTTTCATTAAGATCCAATCCCTCGTTCAAAAGTTGGACATGCCTCAAAGATTCTGGATTCCCCCTCTCTCCACTCCCCCCATGATGGTCAAATCGGAGCAACGTTCTTAAGTTGAAATGGGCGAGTCCCTAACATGCCTACCAAGTTTCATCGTCCTAGCACATGTGGAAGCATCTCAACTCGGTATCACTCGGAATTTCTGAACCATCCCTCCAACTTTTCCCACAGTGCCCGGATCCGGTCCGGTCTTTTCAGCTATCTGACTAGGGCTTGTGCTTGTTCTTCCCACCAAGCTTCATCCCGATTCGTCCCCTCTGAACATGCACACGATTTCTGGCTCCCCCATCCAACTCCCCCCAAAGTCTCCGGTTCCGTTCCGGACTTGGAATTGTGACATCGGAGACACGAGGTCTCTCCAAATTTCAAGTTTTAATATCCGATTTCCCGTTCAAAAGTTACACATTCGTCAATTTATTCAAACAATGGTTACAACGGGTACGTCAGCTACGATTCTTCATCAGCGATATTTCGGCCCTTTTTGGCAAGGGTCCTCGTCAGGCTGTCAATCCTCTGGTTCAACTTCGGGGAAGGAAACAAACCTGTAATAAACATTTATTACAGGTTTGTTTTGTTTTGTCAGCGCTTTCTGAGGCTCTCACATTTTCTATAGCATGCATATGCAGCCACAGGATGGGCTATTCCGCAAGTTTCATGCCTTTCTTGATTGCGTTCTTGTGTTCAAACAAATCTGAATGCTGAAAATAGTAAAAGACGCGAGATATTTTTTTAAGTTATTGAAAAATTTTAGTTGAAAAAAAAACAAACTAGGCTATCTACTCTTCGCAGCTTTTAATGCCATTTTTTTTTTTTATGAATTTACTTTTCCAGGATCCTGACTGGTTTGTCTCTTCGTTTAGTGGATCTTCCAGTCATAACCCAGAGAAACCAGCTCCTCGGAAACGGGTCAAGAAAAATGAATCATCAGTTCAAAATCCGTTTGATGGAGATTCAACTTGGATTGAAAAATACATGCCTAAGACAAAAGCTTGTTTGGCTGTTCATAAGAAGAAAGTAGAGGATCTTTCAAGAATGTTTGCGCTGGGTGATAGTGAGCTAAAAAGAGCGGTAAGTTTGTTTTCATTTGTTTGACTCTTTTATTGATCTGGTGTCTGGGTACTGTCAATACATCAGTTATGAGTAGAGTTAGCAGAGAATCTATCATGATTCGTACAGTGGCGCAATTTTATTTTGTTTGGGGGGGGGGGGGGGCGTTGTCCGCTCTGGATTTGAAAGGGGCCCGAAATGCGAGGCCTTTTTTGTTTATATTCCTGGTTGTTCGACATGCTGCGTCATAAGGGTAGGCCTCAAACTCCAGCTCACAGCATGCACCAGTGAACATTTTTATTTGTTAAGGATCTTTGAACAATGCTTGACTCTTGCATATGCTCATTATGGTATATTCAAAACTGCTTTGATTTTACCCAACAACAAAAAAAAAAAAATCTAGGAGGGGGCCCAAAATGGATGTCTGGCCCCCCTCCCCCTCCTGAGGTTTACTGGAATGGCGGCACTGGATTCGTGTTGTGGAACTTCCCACGCCCAACTGTTGGAAACCCTTTTCCGCGTCTATATGAATGAATAAATGAATGAATGAATTTATTACATGCAGTCGAGTAATAAGGCATTTGCACAGTACATACACAAAAAAGGTAAATGAATGCTTAACAAGAATACAGAGGGTACGCAAAATCTACAGCAACAGCAAAAGATAAATGAACTCAAAACAATAAATTCACAACGAAACACGAAAAGAACAATAAATTTACTGCATTAGCTGGCGCATATGGCAGTGGGCAGGAAGGCGGTTGGGTGATGGCAGAAGATGTTCACTTATTTCTTTTAGCTTGACAGTTGGGTCCAAAACAGAAAATTTCTCCATGATTCGGTGATTGCGCACGAGTTAAGATAAGGTCAGTAGGCAATCGGTAGCTTATCAATCGGCAACAGAAACTAGTTAAAGATTCCCGGATGTGAATCTCTATGTAAAAGACTGCTCTGTCTCCTTCTAGAAGGGGTTTCCACCTTGGGTTTACAACATGATGATGATGATGGAAATTTTATTTACGCACTTAAGAAGAGAGAAATAGCGCTTTACAAGACAAAAAAAAGGAAAAAAATACAGTGAGCTTTCAGTAATGTAGTAAATGCACAAGATAAAAAACTATACATCAATCAACGTCGTACTCCTCTGTCTGGGTTGTAGCTTATTTTGTCTTTTATTCTTTAATGAAGTTTTTGTCTTTTTGCTCTTTAAATTTGGTCGCGGAAATACACTTTTGGGCCAGAAAAACGACCGCTGAAACACCCAGCGGTCGTTTGCGCTGCTTCTTGTCATTTGTTGACGTTATTTGATTATTCTTGTACTTTACAATTTACTGGATAAAAATAAAGTGCTTAAATAACTCATTACGATAAGCGGGTTTTCTTGGTTTGAATGCCTTTGGGAAGTTGGTCAGAGGGCTCCGTACCAGTAGGCTATCTAGGGCGTGGGCCTACGTTGATGCATGTTTCGACTAAGGTTAATTTTGCTTCCTCTCCTGAGTAAGGCTGATAATTTTTTTTTTACCCAGGGTGGCCGGATTATTCTTCTCACCGGACCTGCTGGTTGTGGGAAAACAGCAACCATAAATGTGATTGCTAATGAACTATCACTTGAGCTGTATGAATGGGTAAACCCAGTTGACCGTGCGGTTGGATCATTTGATGAAACTGAGAAATTGTGGTCTGGTAAGTCTTCTGTGAGGCAAGCGTTCACATTTATGTTGTCTTATAACCAACTTTAGGCGTTTGAAAAATCCACGTAGGCTAATTAGTATCCCCTTTCCCCTACGCGTTTTTTTCACTGGTATGTGGAAGTGTGGTTTTTAGTCACACTTCTATATTATATTGTAATGTTGCGAGAGCAACACTTTGGTTTTGTCCTGTTTTTTTTTTATTTTATTTTTTTTCCTATGACTCCGATTTCATTTTATTCCTAGTAACTGGTAAGGGTCTACCTGTGCGGTTTTTACGGACAGTGTGGACCTTAGGCCGGATTGATGAATATGACATTACATTTTGGAAAGCTCCGTAGAACTCTTGCCTGGGGCCAATAAGGATGGTTTTTGCTTGTCCTCGAGCCAGAGCCTACGGTGTGCGAAGTGAAGTGGGGTTATATAGCCCGTGTCAGAGAGGACTATCTGAAGTTGTGTAGCGAACCTTTCGTTTCATCAAACCATGTTTCTGCTTTCGAATGGAAAGCTCCGTTCTAGCACGCAAGCAGGCAGGCACCAGTTTCAAATTGAAGATGGACTAAAATCTATAAGTGTTAAATATATGCGGCAGTTACCCGGCCCCACAGCCAACATATCTTCTTTGAGTTATAAATAGAAAAATCTACAGAAACAAAAAAGTGTCATTTTCCCATGGGTCCGAAAGTGCTGCCATCTATTGTTTCTATCCATGTCTGTTCGCGATTTCAGCTGAGTTTATCATTCCATTTCTTACACTTGGGAGTGAGGAAGAGAAGTGAGATCAGATGGGCCTCTTAAACTTTAAAAGTTCTCTCACTGCTAAAGAAATTAGAGCTTACCCTTTGCTCCTCTCTAAGTGGTGATATTAGAAAGTTGGCCTACGGCAAAAAAGTCAACTTTTGAACTAATACAGATATTTTTTTTTTTCAACGGCAGTCGATAGATATTGGTGAGCTGATCAAAGTATATGTCATCCATTTTTTGGTACAAAAATTCCTTCATGAGATATAACAGTTTGAAAGTTTAAGAGGGGTTGACAACTTCCGTAGTAAGGTACACACTGAAACCAAAATTAGGCCGATCCCAATTGTGAGACATGTAGGGGACTTGTAAGCAACAGTCGGCTGTTAGACCATAATCATCTTTAGTGATGAGGGCTTTGCAGCTTTTGCTAGTTGGTGTACCTATTATTTGTTTCTGGTGTATTTGATGGTAAGAACAATTTGGTACACAAGTAACAATCGGCTGTTAGACCATAATCATCTTCGGCGATGAGGGGTTAGCAAATTTGGTAGTTGGTGTGTCTATTAATCCTATTATTTCTTTCCGGTGCATTTGGTCGCGATAACAATTTGGTACAATGTCTATCACGGGGAGATAGACTTATAAGTAAGAATCGGTTGCTAGAGGGGGTTATTGAGGGGCTCGAAACTTGTGAAAATTGGTGTACATTTTATTTGATCTATATAAATCTGAGGGTAAGAAAATTAGTTTCCTTGGTCTATCACTGCAACTTAAAATTAAGCCTTTGAGGGATTGACAACTTTAGTGGTAGGGTACACACTCAAACAAAGAATAGGCGGAACCCAATTGTTAGACATTTCAGGGACTTGCAAGTAACAATCGGCTGTTAAACCATAATTATCTTCAGCGGTGAGGGGTTTTCGACTTTTCCTAGTTTGTTCACCTATTTTGTTCCCGGTGTTTCGATGATACGAAAAGTTTGGTTCATGTCATCGTTCAAGAATCAGCTGCTATAGCATTGTCATTTTCATGAGATGCTACAATGTTCTATGGTGATGGTCTACCACTGTCCACTGTAACATAGAATTAAGTGTTAACGCAACGGATATAAATGCTAATGTAATACAACGATATAGTTTCGAAATAATTAGCAGAGTGGTATCTATGGTATTTTGATCCTGAAAAGCTACGGACAGATTTATATTACCAACTAGTTTATATAAGATAATGTTCCAAGTATCCAAAAGTCACGATGTCTGCGATTGAAAAGGATAAAGTTCAATTGGCTGCTAAGTTAATTTAGTCCCTACTTCCGATTTTCTTTTGTTGTTTTTACTTGTAAGCAAAAATCAACTGTTAGACCATAATCATCTTCGGCGATGAAGGGCTTGTAACTATTACTAGTTGGTGTACCTTTTAATCCTTTTATTTGTTTGTGGCGTATTTGAATTGAGAAAAATTTGGTACTATGTCTATCACGGGGAGATGGACTTGTAAGTAGGAATTGTTCATAAGGGGCTAGAAACTAGTGCAAATTGGTGCACATTTTATTTGATCTCTTTAAATCTGAGGGTAAGAAAATTAGTCTCTGTAACTTAGAACTAAGTCTTTGCCAAGCTTTCGTTCATCAAACCATGTTCCTGCTTTCGAGTGGACCGATAGCGAAGAAACAAAACCAAAGTGTTGCTCTCGCAACCGATAGCGAAGAAACAAAACCAAAGTGTTGCTCTCGCAACCGATAGCGAAGAAACAAAACCAAAGTGTTGCTCTCGCAACACAAGCCGAATAAAGGTTGCTGCAACACTTCACGTTGTCCAGGCAACGTAGGTCTAGTTAAGCTTCGATTTTCAAGACCTTTTTAACACAGGAGGTGCTGCACGGCACGAATCATTGCCTAGGAATGAGCCTACGCTAGGGACTGTCGGCTAGACCCTAGCTCTCAGAGGGCTCCCCCTCCATCACAATAGCTTGGCTATAAAGTTGGTATCCTAGGAATTCTTGTTACCCTTGCTAATGACCAAGGGTAACAAGGTCTCTTACATAGGCTATACAACTCCACTTCACTTCACACACTGTAGGCTCTATCTCAGTTACAAGCAAAAACCATCCTTTTTGGCCCAAGGCAAGAGTTCTGCGGAGTTTTCCAGAATGTAACGTCATATTCATCATTCCGGCCTAAGGTCCACACTTTCCGTAAAAACCGCACATAACCACTTTCTAGCAATAAGCTGAAACCGGGGTACTAGGAAAAAAAAAAAACAAGGGTTGAGGTTAGCCAAAAGGACTACGACCTTGTAGCTTTCTTCGTTTGATATTGTGACCAAAGGCGTATTCTCGCCGTTCCCCGAGGACTCCTCGGGGAATCGAAGGGAACGGCGAGAATAGAGGGAGTCACTCCACGCGGACTCCGCGTACAGAAACAGCGAGAATACGGGGAATGCTTCTAAAACGGATTTTGTTCGAAAAATGAATATGCAGCTGAAAAAATTAGTCTAGATCCACTTTATTTTTGGTTTTGTTTATTCTGATTCTTTTTAATCAATTTTACATACCACCTACAACAGCAAAAATTGATTCCCCACCGAATTTGAAAGGGAGTCCTTTTTGGTGATGGTGATGATAATCTGAGCATTCCCCGTCCGTGGGGACTCGCGAGAATACGGGGAGTGAGTCCCCGGGACAAACAAAAACGCGGGGACTCCTCAAGTGGAGTCCTCGGGGAACGGCGAGAATACGCCTCAAGAGGCGACCAAGTAGGGTTTTGACGGTAACGACAGTAGGCTAAAGAAAATCTGACTGGCTCGACCGCTTATTTTTCTTAAGAGCCGGTGATAGCATGGTGATAGATAAAAAGGTTGTTATGTCGTCCCAGAATCATCACAAGCCGGACACAGAGTGGAAGGGTTTTGCTCGTATTTCTTTCCTGTCGTGGTTTGTTCGGGTAGAGACGCGTTTGAGCTATGGATTCCGTTATATCTATTTGTGCATTTTCTGTTGAAATGTTCATTGTGATTCTAAGAGGTATTGTGGACTATTTGCGTATGACGTATGCAGGCCCTTATCCAGGAATTTATTTGGGGGGTGGGGTGCCCGCGGGTCGGACAATAAAGACATGGATCAGATCGAAAAGCCTATAAAAAATTATTATTTTTTTATGTTTCTGGGGGGGGGGGGGGGGGTAAACCCCCTAACACTCCCCCTGGATACGGACCTGGACGTATGACAAAAAAGTACACAAAACTAGCCTAGTTGGGGCTGGTCAGCAGATGCGTCACCTATAGGGGGAGGCGGTCATTCTATCTTTTCTTTCTCAGAACTCTTACTGGAAACAAACAAGCTAAGCTCGTTTCGTACGGTAGTTAAATCGTGATTAATGGCTGCAATCTTAAGTAATCGTCTCGGGAGTGAGGGAGGGGGACGGACAAAACCGGGATGTAATCACCGGTTTGAGTTTTAGTATGCTCTCACACTGGTGTAATATCCTTTCATGCTGGCTTAGCTTTAATCGTAGCAATTTCCCGTGTTTGGCTAAGTTCCAGCTTAGCAATTAATGCTTATTCGTCATTTTTCTCTAGTCCACCTGTCTGTTGTCAGTCACTAGAATTTCGCTGAGTTCAGTTCGTAGCTTCGATGATAAAATGGGAATCGATGTTTTTGTACGTTAGAGACGTAATCCAAACAGTCTGTTTACCTTCTCTTACTAATCGCAAGCCCCCAGTTTATCTAGATTTGAACTTGATTGCTGGATTGCTATTTTGGCTCGAGAAAAAATTATATAATTATAATTAGGCTATAGTTATGTAATTATAATATATAATTATAGAATAATATTATAGAAGTATTGGACTTTATAGATTATTTTTTGTATGTCTTCAGAAGTACCACACTGTTCTTGAGCCTTTACCTTATTTGTATTTGTAATAAACAGTTGGAGCATTAGATGGAAATTATTATTTTGATCCTTGGCTCCCTACGTGCCATAACGGCTTTCCCGGATAATCGGCTGAGATTTAGTCCAGACCGAATAATTTCAAACCTAGAAAATTTGGTTGTTTTTTCTTAATTTGCTCATTGTTTGACGGTGTTTTTTTTTGTGGTTTTGAACATTCATAGTGACAGTAGGGATGGTAGAAAGACCATTTTTTAAGGTCCGCTTTAAGGACGGTCATGCTTGGTTAATTACGTGCCCAATCGCCCAAACATAGGCGTTCAAACAGAAGCAAATCTCTGGCCAAGTGAAAAGAACCACCATAGGGTATGGTCATAAAACTGTCAAGAAGAGCTAGATCGGCTTTGATCATATGTCCCTCTTTCGAACCCCTTCGACCGATAGGTCAAGTAAGGGGAGACAGTAAAAGATTATAAAAGGCTATTCGGTTATTATATTATTAGCAGTAATGGGTGAGATGAAGCAATCAGATCGACACTGATAAACGAAAACACCAATCTGATAATCTCTCATCTGCCCAGCATTTAAAATATTAAAATGGCGATAACAATCCAGCGTATGTTCACATTTTTCAAAATCACCCAGTATATGGAACGCTTTATTCTGTACAATTTGGATCCGCTTATAATTAACAACAAAATTACTCGCCCAAACAGAGCAACCGTATACGATGTAAGGATGGACAATATGAACAATAGAATTATATAAAACTTTCAAAACTGAAACAGGAAAAATATGTTTATTGCTACGAAGCAGCTACATTACATCGTTGTAACTAAAACACTGTAAGCGGCACATACGAAGTACTTCATTATTCCATATGCGTATGGAATGTGGCCTGAGCACGGGGAAACTGATAACATTAGCAAACTGATAAAATTAACAACGTGTATATTTCAATCAATCAATGAACCGTTTATCATCGAAACCGGATCCGGACGTGGCCGATAGTTGGTTTTTCGCCGATATCGGACTAAATATGAAAACATATATGTACAGTATATCTATACACATATATGTGTTATAAATATACTTACAGTTTATTTAGGCTACAACATATATAATAATAATAACCCTTGTTTATTGGGCCAAAAGGCCATACAAGATGTATTGACAACAAGGTGGAATGTTGGTCTATTCTTGTATGCTTTTTCGGTTTGACTAGGCACGTTCTTTTTAGATTGATGTTGGTTTGAGCCGATTATTGTGTTTTTTCATATATTATAATAATAATAATATTATTATTATAATGGCCGATAGGCGATCCATGGCGATCCATTCGGGATTTACTTTCCACACATGGAACCCATTAGCAAGGATAATATTTATTCAACTATTTAATCTCTTAATCCTAGCTAAAGAGAGAGAGAGAAGAATCGAAACTGTAAGCTTTATGCGTCCAGGGGGAGTGTGTGGCTCCCCCTCCCTCAAAGCTTAGATAAATATATTTATTGCCCATCATAATGCGCAAATTAATAATTTTACAAATTCTTTAGAATTAGTGAAATTTCGTTTTTTATGCCACTGGCATGTCTGATGCTTTGGAGAAACGTCAGGTTTATTTATATTTGCCATTAAAATTGTACCTTACCTTACCTTACCTTACAAACGTACAAAAAGACGGAGTAATTAAATGACGAAGAAGAAAAAGAACAAGAAAGAAATGAAAAAAAGAACATTACTATCAACAGAAATAATGAAAAAAAAACTCAAGAAATTTAAAAAGAACCACACACACTGAAAGAATTTACACTGAGTAAAGCATCTGCTGAGCTACATTAAGGCTGCGCTTAAAGCGTTCTCGCCTTTCCAGAATAACATAAATCGGTCGTGCTACTTCATACTTTGAAGACAATCTGCCATTACTTGTCCAAGGTGGAACCCTCAGCAGATACTTTACATATTTGTAAAATTACACTTTTCGGTTTTTCAGGGATAAATATATTACCTTAAATTACCTTAAATCACAGCTTGGAGTGAAATTAGGATTTTCGATCCTGTTGAATCATTCCTTGTGATGACTGTTGCATCTGTGGTTGGTTACAGTCTAGTGGAAGATTGTGGTGCATCCCAGTCAAATCTCCACGGTTTGTCTCTCCACTCAGCATCCAAACGGCGTTTGAATGCTTCTGTCGATTCAGCAGCAACAGTGTCCTCCTTGAGGTTGTTCCAGAGGTTCAGGATCCGGTTCGAGATATGAACAATATGAACAATCAATTGAACTTATCTAGCTTAGAAGTGGCTACTTATACGCAGAGAAGCAGTCTTTGTGTCCTTATCGCTTCATTTAATTATATTAATTATTACTATTATTTGTTTGACACCAATATGTGTTCGTGTGGATTCGAATTGTTGTATTATCATGTTTTATTGAATTATTATTAATTTCAAAGTAGTGAATTAATATGGCAGAAATTTTTTGAGAAACTGTTGCCAGTCGATAGGGTTGACTATTGTTAGGACACAATACCTTTCGTTCTGTAAAACTCTTAATACCAACTAACGTTATTCATAATTAGACAAACGAAATCGACCCTTTATCAGAACGAGTCAGTCAGTCCCACTCGCTCATAAATTATTTGACGGGGTCTGACTGCATACCTGGATTACTAGATACTTTCTTTATGAAAACATGACTAGTTGCCTTTTTTATCGAAGTTTTGTTTGCCGTTGGCTTAGCCGGTTGCTTAATTTCCGTTTTCAAACTCCGTCGAAGTTCGCCGTTCGCTTAATTAGTGTTTTTACGACTCCGGCGATCCTTGCCCGGTCGCAGTTTCTTCAACGTTTCAAGCAAACTTCGAACTTGCTAGCTCGCGAAGTTCAGCGATCAGAAGATGCGTTTTTGATCGAAGTTTTGTTCGCCGTTCGCTAAGCCGGTTGCAAAATTTCCGTTTTCGAACGCCGTCAAAGTTCGCCGTTTGCTTAGTTAGTGTTTTTATGACTCCGGCGATCCTTGCCCGGTCGAAACTTCGAACTTGCTAGCTCACGAAGTTCGACGGTCAGAGTTTGAGGGACAAAGAAACTGTGACCGGCGTAAAAAAACGTTATTTAAATAGAGACTTTTGAGTTTGAAGGTAACTTCAAACTTCGATCAAAACGCAGTTAGAGCTTGAAGGACAAGAGAACTGTGAACGGCGACCAAAAACGGTAATCAGACAGAGACCCTTGAGTTTGAAGGTAACTTCAAACTTCGATAAAAACGCAATTAGAGCTTGAAGGACAAAAGAACTGTGAACGGCGACCAAAAACGGTACTCAGACAGAGACCCTTGAGTTTGAAGGTGACTTCAAACTTCGATCAGAAACGCAACTACTGATTCTTATGCAGGTTATTTAAAGAAATTAATACTTCCAGATAGTTAGCTGCAGTTTTTTTCCTTTTATTCTATATGATTTTTCTGTGAAGGTGGCTTGACCATAAGTGCTTTCGAATTGCGCCACTAGATGGTACCACGCTCGAACCGACTCCCGACTTGGAGTGTGGTGACCAAGACATTGCAGATCATATACATATGATCAAGCACTGGAAGAATTAGGGATGAAAACCCTTGGGTCGCGTCGCGATCTCACAATGAAATTCGGACTAAAGTGCCTTGCCTCAGGAATGCACTGTGAGATCCTGCCACCAAAAGATGAAAAAAGAATGAATACTCGCCCAACTAGGAGTAACTCAAGGGCAGCTAAGAAAGATTAGCTACTGAAACCGCCCGCTCATAGCAGTGAACGCTGTTTGAACCCATTTGTACCTTATTTTATCCGCAATTTTAATGTGAATTAACCAAATTGTAATTTGACAATCCCGTGCATTTTTTATTATCAGAATTTTGGGAATAAATGAATGGTAATTGTAATTGTAATAGAATGCTTCGATTTATAGCTCCTCTGATTTGTAGGTGACACAGTGTACGCTGAGAATCAGTCTTCGGCGTTCCGGGATTTTCTCTTCCGAACGAGCCGATACAGTCTGGCTGGTAGTAAAAACAGGAAACCGAAGATCTTACTGATTGAAGATTTGCCAAATATTTTCTACAGGGATCCATCAGAGCTTCATCAGATCCTCAGGTAAGAAATCCTTTGCCCAGTTGCGAACGTCTACTTAGACAAACTACCCGATAGCCTGCGTAGTCGTATGGTAGTTGTACGAAAAAGTTGCGTGTAATACTATGTAATAGCAAAGAATACTATCATTTAATGTGCCTCAGACTGGTCCACTGTAGGTCCTTACTGGTCCTTATGTAGTAGTATCCAGTATCATCCTGTCTTTCCATAGTAGCATCCAGTCTTGCTAATAGTAGTATGCAGTAACACGGTAGCCTTGAAGTAGAAGCATGTAGTAGCATCGGTTAGTACTGCATGCTACTTTATCCTTCAACTTCGTACTACTATTTTAAGAAAAATTTTTCATCGGGTAGGTAGTTGCCTAGGGGCCCCGAACTCGGAAGGAGACCCTGCCGCGGGGCGACTGTAGTAATTATAGCCTAATGTGTGAAAAAGTATAGGTCGTACCGTAGTTGGTCTGCTTCATTTTAGGTCTGCTTGTCTACACTGTACAACAAAATCTTGCAGTATTGCTACTGGGATTAATCTTATCTTTATTGAGATAAGATTACCCGTAATTCGGATTAATCTTATCCCAATAGAGGTAAGATTTATCCCAGTAGCAAATACTGCATCCTTATTCGGAGAAATTTTTTACAGTGTATTGTCAAAAGTTAAAGTACGTTAAAGGACACCTGAATGAAGAGTACCAAGTATCATCCCTATCTGTATGACTTCCGTTAACATTGCCTGCAGAAAACCGAATCCAAATACGAAATAGTGTTTACAAGCTATGATTTTTCCTCCATTTTGCATCTGTCCTTATTTCAGTAACGAACAATTTTAGAAATGAACAAATGTCTCCAATCAACCCTTCTTCTGGAATATTTTGTACCAGATGATGCAATCAGAATAATCTAAAAACGAAGTCCAGAAAATACAGTATCAAAATTACAAACCTTTAGCCCAATTACCTTTTTTAACAATTACCTTTAGCCCAAGCTGACTGCGAATCGTATTTGACAGTGCAAAACGGATAGCCAACGTCAGCTGAATTTTATTTGAGACAATAAATAAACTTCAGCTGACGTATCGCATTTTTATTTTAATGTTTTTTGTTTTGTTTTTTTTTTCTTAAAGGACACCTGAACAATGAAACCATACTTGAACACACCATGGAAAATGCATTTACAGACATGACCCCGGAGAGCATTCTTCTCCTGAGCGTGACGTTTTCAAAATAGAGATGTTCGTTTCTGGAGGTTTGCACATGCAGACTCCAAGACAAAAAGCGCAATTAATTCAAATCTTGTACAGCGCTGGCCGGATCGTATTGGAATTTCTTCTAGATATACGTTTGGGCTTCTACCTACTGTACAAAGTTTCTCCGAGTAAGGATTAAAGTTAACTGCAGTATTTACTATTGGGATTAATCTTATCTCTTCTGAGATAAGATTAATCCGAATTAGAAATACGATTATCTCTTTAAAGTTTAACTGAAAAGCAAACTTGTTTGTGTATCATTTAGTTGAATACGCTGATTTATTTGGATTCTGCTAAGACATTTTTTTTATTTTCCACTATCTGCTGTCGTAATGAAGTTCAGAATATCTACGGCTGTCCCCAGAGCGCAAATTCTACTATGACGCGGAATTTTTTAATCTGGTCACAAACGCGGGTTTTCAGTGGGCGGTGATAAGCTTGGTGAACAGTGTTTAGTGCCTGAACAAAAAAATTCATAAATCTTTTCCGGCAAGCTTGTGACACAGTTAGTACCACAAATCAGACAGGGAAGTTCCACTATTTGAAAATTGATTATTCGTGAATAGCGGAAAAACGAAGTAATGCATTTTCATCGGGTCTTCAAGCCTCTTTAAGTGAATAAGTGAGAGGTAACAAGACTGTCCCATCTCTGCCCTTTTCAGTTAAGCTTTTAAGACAAGATTAATCCCAGTAGCAAATACTGCAAGATTTTTTTGACAGTGTATACACTAACTTAAATTGAAGATAATCACATAACAATAATTACATCATATTACTAGCATAAATAAACTACTTTACCGCCATCTCTCTTGTTTTCAGGCAGTTCCGCTCTACGGCTTACGTTGTCTTCATAATCTCAGATTCTAGCGGCAAAGACACGAATATCAAGAAGATTTTCCCACCAGATGCCATCAAGGATCTCCGAATAGAAGTTGTGAAGTAAGTACATTCATGCTTCAGGGGGTGCGGACTAACCAAGTTGTCAATCAATCAATTTTATTTCAACCCTAATAGAAATTGGCGAACACGGGCGGGAATTGGAATAACGAACACTCACTAACAATAGAAATAAAACACAAACTAACAAACAATGAATACGAAAAACATAATCAAGTGCAGTTCAAATGTTTATAGGACACCTGAATAACGAAACCATACTTGAACACACCATGGAGAATGCATTTACAGACATGGCCACGGAAAGCATTCTTCTCTTGAGCGTGACGTTTTCAAAATAGGGATGTTCGTTTCTGGAGGCTTGCACATGCAGACTCCAAGACAAAAAGCGCAATCCATTCAAATCTTGTACAGCGCTGGCCGGATCGTATTGGAATTTCTTCTAGATATACGTTTGGGCTTAACTTGTACAAAATATTCCAGAAGAAGGGTTGATAGGAGACATTTGTTCATTTCTAAAATTGTTCGGTACTGAAATAAGGACAGATGCAAAATGGAGCAAAAATCATAGCTTGGAAACACTATTTCGTATTTGGATCGGGTTTTCTGCAGGCAATGTTAACGGAAGTCATACAGATAGGGATGCTACTTGTTACTCTTCATTCAGGTGTCCTTTAATGGAAAACGGAACGAATGAATTTAGGTATCTTTATGAAGGTTTCGTAGGCGGGGGAACAAGCTTGGGTTTCGGGTCGTGTTTTTCGGGTTGTTGTTACGCGAAATGGTGGGGTTGCAGGTAGAAGGAACGTCAGGCAGGCCTGGGGCGTCAGACCTCGTAAGCTACACCAAGAGTAACAAGACCGATGGTTTCGATGGGATCCCAAAGGGGAATATTTGTCTATCTTTTTGAAACAGATAATCAGGTCTTGCAGATGTTCAGTCTTTGCCGAACCCGTGAACATTTGATATCGTTCTAACCAAAGTCGTTACTAGCCAAAATGTTAGGGGTGGGACAAGGTATTTATCGGCTGGCTGATCATTTTTACCAACTCTTTTTGCAGAAAAAACGACTGTTTTTCAGAAAAAAACTACTGTTTTGACGAAAAATCGACTGTTTTTTAAGAAAAATCTACCACTTTTACGAAAAACAGACTGTTTTTAAGCAAACCCACTGTTTCCAAGAAAAATCGACTGTTTCGAAGAAAAATCGGGTTTCCAAAAAAACGACTGTTTTTACGAAAATTGCGGTGCTTCGCTCCGACTCGGTTATTTTTTACTGACTGGCCGGCAACTTTAGGGGGGGGGCGCCCCTGGTTCGCCAGCCACGAAGTCATACTTTCCAGTTAAAAAGCTTATCAAACGATCAGGCTCATTCGAAAAAGATTCCGACAGGACTATCCGCTGAGGCAAGAATAAACAGTTTTTCCTGATTTCTTTTTCGGTACACTTACCTCTTCCAACCAAATTTCATTGACATCAGAATTTTATTTTACTTCTTCGAAATTTCCGGTTTTGGCCGGGATCCGGTCAGACTACTTGTCCGGTGAGAAATTGAAGCTCATATTTGTGTATTGTTAGGCCCTTATCGATGCTCCTATCGACTTAAACAATGTTTTTACTTCTATCAAATTTCCGGTTTTTGCCTGATTTCGGATGAACTAATTATTCAGCGAGAAAATTCAGGTTCACACATGGATTCAGCTTGTTTTTTTGCTACTGTAGATCGACTTCAGAATAAACTTTACTCATACTAATTTTATGTTATTCGCCAGATTCCGGTCGTCTACTTGTCCGGCGGGAACGTAAAGTCAAATGAAGATTCAGGATGCATTCTTACCTCTAAATTGATGCTATATTCGACCAACGTTTAACCTTTAATCAACTTCAGATAAGACTTTCACTTTTTACCAGTTTCCAGTTTTCGCCGGATTCCGGGCAAACTACTTGTCTGGCGAAAAAAGAAAATTAAAAAACAGATGCAGCATGTCTCTGTATCCCTATATCGAACGTCTATTCAGTTATAAGATATAACTTAAATTTCCGTTTTTTCCGGATCCCGGGCGAAGTATGTCCGGTGAGAAAATTAAGTTTAGTTCTGGATTCAGCATGTCTCCTTACCCTTACTTCGACTCTCGCATCAGCTTGAAAAATATTTTTCATCCCTTAATTTAAAATCCCCTCCCCGCCCCTAAGTATTGGGCTACAGGGCCCATCTACGAACTTGACCTGTACTTCGACCCAATGGATCCTCACACCAAGTTTGAACAAAATATCTCAACCCCTTCGAGTGTTATCGTGCTGACAAACGGGCAGACGGACAATCTTTACTAAATAAATAATCTCCTTTTTTGCAGAACTGCAGAACAGGCTAACCGATTCTTGATCAAACAAAAACAAATAGTTAAGAAATCGACTTTGATAATAAATATTAAGTAGATAGAGTTGGATGTGTGAAGGGAAAAGGCGGCAAAATCTGGCACACAACTTTTGTTCGTATCTTGCCAGGGGTATGCCTGTATAGGACGAGAAAGCATAGGTATCCAAAGTATAATTCCTCATTTCCTTAGACGTCATAAGAAACAAGACCAAAGGTTTCGATGGGATCCCAAAAATGTAATATTTGATACAAAAAATTAGGTCTTATTATCGCCAGATCCAATCTTCGCCAGACTCCTTGAAGATTTTTACTATTATAATTTAGAAACAGATTAAGGCCAAATAGCTAATCATCTGTGAAAGCAGAAAACCAGTTCGGTATGGATTCAGTATGTGTGTTCACCCCTATAAGTTATATCTATTTTGACGAAACTGATCGAAACATCCTGCCTTTATACTTCTGCCAAATTCCCGGTTACGGCCGAATTCCTGGCGAACTGCTTGTCCGGCAAAAAAGTAAAGCTCATAAATGAATTCAGCGTATCTCCTTACCCCTATATCGAACATCTAATCAACTTCAAATAAAACTTTAATTTATAAAAAAAAATCCATTTCAGCCGGATTCCGGGCGAACCATATGTCCGGGTAAACAATGATTGTCATATACGGATTCAGCATCTCTTCTTATCAACTTCAAATAAATCTTTTACTTCCCGGTTTTGGCCGGATTCCGGGCGAACTACTTGTCCGGCCAGAAAATAGTCTTCACGATCGTGTTCAGTATGTGCTTTTACCCCTTAATCGACTATTTCATAAGCTGTTTAAAAATATTTTATTTGTCCCTTAATTTGAACCCGCTCCCCCACCCCTAAATATAGGGCTATAGAGCCCATCTGCAAACTCGACCTTTCCCTTTACTAAAAGAGTCCTCACACCAAGTTTCATTAAAATATCTCATTCCCTTCGAGAGTTGTCGGGCTGACAGACGGACGGACAGATAGACAGACGGACGGACGGACAGACGGACAACTTTTGCGATGTCATAGGTATCCCTCCACATACGTTTTGGGATCCCAAAAACACATGCTTTTTTACGCCTTAGTTGGAATGGGCTTACATTTTATCTCCATGGTTCTGTGAATATTTTTAGGTTCCATTTCCCGGTAAGCGAAGTTAAAGGAATTTAATTGCTTTTGCTTGATGGTATCGATTTTGAAATGAAAAGAGAACACTCAGTGGCAGACCTGTGCAAATTTTGAAACTTCGGGGGGTGTCCGGAACACCCCGGCTCTCAAAAGCTCTCCCCTTTGTCGGATTAGTTGGGTTGTAAGACGATCTAATATGAATGTGATCAGTCTTGGTAAAGATCTGGGGACGGTGTAGCCAAGGGGATCAGAAGAACATAGACTTTTAACTTACAAAGCTTCATAGGCCGCTATTCTGATTACCCAAGTTGAGTTCTTGAGAATGATGAGGATCAAATCGTCGGACTTGACTGCTGATACCTCAAAAGGGACAGTGATCAGTAAGGGGTCGTAAAATGTTCCCAAAAAGTTTGCACAGCGTTGCCACTGAGCGACGAAGCAACACCCGTACTTGGAGGATAAATATTCCTTCAGCCCAAGCTGACTGCGAATCATATTTGATGGTGGAAAACGGATAGAGGAAGAGGACCCTTGAAGAGGACCCCTGAAGAGGACCCTTGCCAAGAAGGGCCGAAATATAGCTCCAATAAAATTCAGCTGACGTATCCCTTTTCCACCATCAAATACGAAGCAACACGCTGTTCAGTTTCTGTTCCTGACTTTTAAAGTCGCCTCACCATGAATTTCTTAATTTCAGTCCTGAAATATTCTCATCCTATATAGCAACTAATTCTTATGAGCAAGAACAGAGATAAAAATGAAATTTGACGTTGACAAATATTCGCCAAGATGAATTTATTGCATGCTGATATTGCATTGCGAATTAGTCAGTGACGATTTAATATGCTCATGGAAGGAAATTAGGACTCCCAGCGTAGACGAAACCCATCCATTGACGAAGGAACTGGGTTGCTGTGCAGATTTTCATTATTTATGGCACATCCATGGGGAGGGGGAAGAGATTGCTGGTATATCGATATAAAAATTAAAATCGTTCCGTACTATTTCATTTTTGTGCAAAGATATATTAAACTTTGAATGGAATAAGTAAAAAAAAAATTGTAAGATTATTTTAATGCCAAGCCTGATCCATTGACGCATATATAGCCTAATAGTTTCATGTCTTTAGTACGTTACTGCGAACGGAAATCACATTATTACCACAACATAATAGGAGATGGAGTTTTATCATTTTTCGGAGCTCGGGAACGTTCCTTGATGCCTTGGAAAACCTCACAAAGGAGAAGAATGAAAAACACGGCAACTGTTCACAAGCCTCTCGGTAGCTCAAATGGTAGAGCGCTTGCCTTGTAAGCAGAGGGTCCTGGGTTCAAATCCCGGCTGAGGAGCATTTTTGTCTTTCAGTTCACTACTTATAAAACACGGCAACCTAGCATTCCCTCGACCTAACACAAGCCTTTCTCATTTCCAGTCCTTCTTTTCATCTACCAGAATATTCCAACCCGTCTGGCTCGATAAAATGAGCCCCCCCCCCCCCGCCCCGCTCTCCTATTATGAAGCAACGCCTTTGGCGGCCCTGAGATAAAACTAACAATGAAATTCTTCAGCACGCCTTCAAGCGAAAGAATTCATACCATGTTATTTATACGCGAAAGGGAAACATGAAATAAGGAAGCGGAACTGAAGCGAACAAGGGAAGATTCCTCTTGAAAGTTTGAAAACGAAAAACGAAAGCGCACTGAAGACCATGGAGGTAAAATATAAGCCCCATATTTGACAATGCAAAACGGATACGTCAGCAAAATTTTAGTTTGGGCTATATTTCGTACGGAACGATTTTAATTTTTGGAATTTTTAAATTTGAGCTGAAAATAAATTGAAAAAATAATAAAATAAGCCATGAAAATGCCCGTCTGTCTTCGTCCAATCTTCGCTTTGTTTCGTTGCTTCAGCTGACAAGCGTTCATTATGTCTGTTGTAATCAGCTTGCCTATCTGCGTCTATTTTATCCGAGATGAGGATAAAAACAGCGGTTCAGCTCCGTAGGTTCTTACAATTAAAATTGAAATTAATCGGAAATCAAATCAATCAAAGTTGAATTTACATTTAGAAAAAAATGAATGAATACGAAGAAATGTCTGAGGATAATGCAGATTTGCTTACAAAGAGTAGAAGAAGTTTTATTGTTGTACTAGTATTAAGATCAACGAGCGGAGGAAGGGACCTAGCCCTGTTAAAGTTTAACTGAAAAGCCAACTTTTTTTTTGTGCTAAGGGATTTTTTTATCTTCCACTCTCTGCTCTAGTTATGACGTTCAGAATATTTGCGGCCGTCCCCACAGCCTAAATTCTACTATGACGCGGGAAGTTTTAATCTCAACGCAAACGCGGCTTTTTAGTGGACAGTGGGGAGCTCGGTGAATACTGCTAAGTGCCTGAACAGTTTTTTTTTTATAAATCTTTCTCTTAAGGCATACAACACAGATACAAGCGCACAGAGGTACCACAAATCACACGGAAATTCCACTATTTGAAAATCGATTATTCGTGAACAGCGGAACAACGAAGTAATGCATTTTCAGCGGATCCTCAAGCCAGCTTAAGTGAATAAGTGCTGGGTAACTAGATTGTCGTATCCCAGCCCTTTTCAGTCAAACTTTAAAGAAATAAGGGAAGAAATAAGAAAAGGTGCAGCTCGGGTAAGAATAAAAAACTACGAAATACCTGGCTGTCTTGATCTAATCTTACTTCACCAGACCAGTGTTCAGTATTCCAATTGCTACCAGATTGCCCGTCTGCGTCTGACTTGGCTGATACGTGATGAGGATAAAGTCGGCGGTTCATCTCCGCAGATGTCCCTTCCGCTTGTTTAGCTGGGACTTATTTTGTGCGAAGTTTGACTTGGTTTCTAAGCAGGAAGGGGGGGGGGGGCTGTTTTTATGAAGTTCTACGAGTTGCGCGACAAGAAGGCGTCAATACGGGCTTGTAAAGCAATTTAGTTCCCGAAAGAGGGACACGAGAGAGGAGAGGTTAACGGTTGAGATCGTACGCCGTCTCTGCAATGCATTACCAACCTCAGAGATAGCTGACCGTAGCAGTAATAAGGTCGAGGAAGGCTGGCCTGTCAACCCGATGAAAAATTTATCTCAAAATATTAAAGGACACCTGAACAATGAAACCATACTTGAACACACCGTGGAGAATGCATTTACAGACATGGCCACGGAGAGCATTCTTCTCCTGAGCGTGACGTTTTCAAAATAGGGATGTTCGTTTCTAGAGGTTTGCAAATGCAGACTCCAAGACAAAAATGGAGCAAAAATCATAGCTTGGAAACGCCATTTCGTATTTGGATTGGGTTTTCTGCAGGCAATGTTAACGGAAGTCATACAGATAGGGATGATACTTGTTACTCTTCATTCAGGTCCCCTTTAATAGTAGTACGAAGTTGTACGAAAAAGTAGCATGCAGTACTAACTGATGCTACTATATGCTTCTACTTCAAGGCTACCGTGTTACTGCATACTGCTGCATGCTACTGTTAGCAAGACTAGATGCTACTATGGCAAGACAGGATGCTACTGGATACTACTACATAAGGCTGGACCAGTCTGAGGCACATTAAATGATAGTATTCTTTGCTATTACATGCAACTTTTTCATACAACTACCATACAACTACGCAGGCTACAAGTTTTTCATCGGGAATTGGTAAAGAGTTGGTCAGCTCTGTAATTATTTGGGTTCCGGCTAAAACCTCCCCGGCGAACCCCCCCCCGGACAAAACCTCCCCGCCAAAACTCCCCCGGTACCAAAAACCCCCCGGCGAACCCCCCCCCCCGGCTGAAACCCCCCCGGTACCAAAAACCTCCCGACCAAAACCCCCCTGGTGACAACCCCCCCCCCCCCCGACCAAAACCCCCCAGGTACCAACCCCCCCCCCCCCCCCCGGCGAAAACCCCCTTAAAAAAGTGGAATCCTAATAAAAAAAGACAGTCCTAAAAGAATCTCCTAGTCCCAAATAATCCCTACGCTACGTATAGTACAAGGGATGAGCTGGGTACCCGGATTAGCTCATGTACCTTCTGACGGACATATAAGAGTAATAACTGGACGCAACTTCATTCGCAGACTTGACTGTACAATAATGTCTGAAATACAGTAGATATCCAGTAACACGTGTAAGAATGAGCTTGTGCGTGCACAAAGGGTATGTTGTATATGTGAAGCAAAAAGTGCTGGTTGGATGTGTTCTTAGTTTTGAATGTAAGCGTAGGCAGAACAAATATATCCAAGGGAGGGGAGTGTAAAGCGAAGGTGATGGTTGACGGTGACATAATAATTGCTGAAGTGAACTAACACACGCATTCACCTGAAGCTGTGGTCAGTGAGGTGTTAAAAGTGAAAGATCAAAACCCGTGCGACTCAGTGTAACGACCCCCCCCTCCCCAACAAATCCTTTCCCAATTATTTCCCTTTCTTGCCGAGGAAGCTGCAGTTAGTTGACGTTAGTTTTTCGGGATCCCAAAACGTAAGTGGCGGGATACCTATGACATCACAGAGTTGTCCGTCTGTGCGCTCTGTAACTCTCGAAATGAGATATTTTGATGAAACTTGGTGTGAGGATTCCTTGGGTCAAGAGTAAGGTCGAGCTCGTAGCTCTGTAGCTCTATATGTAGGGGTGGGGGAGGGGGTTTAAGTTAAGGGGCAAATGAAATATTTTGGGATCCCATCGAAACCTTTGGTCTTGTTCTTGTTGTACCAGAAGTCCCCTTGATAGACTAAGATCACGGAAAGTCAATTTAAATGTTTAAATGTAAAGGATTCGGGGGGTTTTCGCCGGGGGGGGGGGTTGGTACCCGGGGAGTTTTGGTTGGGGGGGGGGTTGTCATCGGGGGGGGGGGGGGGGGGGTGGTACCGGGTTTTTTTTGGCGGGGGGGGGGGGGGGGTTCGCCGGGGGGGGGGGGTCGCCGGGGGGGGGGGTTCGCCGGGGGGGGGGGGGGGGTTCGCCGGGGGGGGGTCTCGCCTAGACCCGTAATTACTATGCTCATGGAAGGAAATTAAGACTCCCGGCGTCGATGAACCCCATCGAGATATGTTCAGCTCTGTAGCACCTGTTAGAACGAGTGGCTTACAGTAAACCTTTAGGGGGGAGGGGGGAGTTTTGGGCCCGATCTCAGGTTTATTTCAAATACTCAAAATTTGATTAATCGTCATGGCTTAAATTTGAAGTAGTTTTCGAATCTACCTTAAAGTAAAGTCATTGCTTTGCATAGTGCACCTTGAAACCTGTTTAGCGGCCGAAAATTAGCCCCATTGAGGGCGATTTTGAAATCTAGAGAGACCATGCCCCCCCCCCCTCCAATGACACCTCTGGTTTACAATTTTCACCATTTTGTGTCTGCAAGTAGTCGTCTGAAGACTTTCCCATAAAGTAATGATTTTGGTCAAACAGATTGTTTTACTCGAACTGAGCAGCAGACACAGATTCGTCCTAGGACGGTGGTAAGCAAACTTTAGTTTAAAGTTATCTCTGTCGTTTAGAAAGCAGTCCCCCAGTTCCTCCATTTTCTCTGTATTCCAGAACAGATACAACTTGTGATTTAGTTCCTATTTCCCCCCCCCCGTGATCATCACCATCATCAACGTTTATCTAAAACTGTGCGAAGAGCGACAAGCTAATAAAACTTAACGCCAAATGTAATAATAATGATATATCCTTTATGCCTTGAACAGAAGATCAGGGTTGGGCGAATTTTGCACTATGCCTACCCTTGAATTTGAAAAGAGGAGAAGCTATCTCTGTGTGGTGGGTGCTGATAACGAGGCAAGGTGGGACAAACAGGACTTATTCCCTTGGAGCGCGGAACTGGTATAAAGCGGTCATACACAAGTCCTCAAATTTGGGACATGGTAGCATACCCCCATACAAATCTGTAGAACTAAGAATCTGAAACGGGAATTTGCTTTTCAAACAAAATTTTTATGGGGGAGTTATGCCCTTGCTGCAGGCAGAGGCTTTACTAGCCAACATGTTTGGGAGGGGGAGGCAAGGTTTTTACCGACTGGCTGGTCATTTTTACCAACTGTATTTGCAGAAAAAACTATTGTTTTCGAGAAAAACGACAGTTTTGACAAAAATCGACTGATTTTCAGAAAAATCGACTGTTTTTAAGGAAAAACCTACCGTTTTGATGGAAAATCGGCCGATTTTCAGAAATACCGACTGTTTTCAAGGGAAAATCAACTGTTTTTACGAAAATATCGGCACTTTGCGCCGATTCGGTTATTTTTTACCGACTGGCCGACAACATTGGGAGGGGGGCTGCAGGGCATGGTGCCACAGCGTATGAGAACCAGTGCTCATACATTGGGGCATGCCCTGCAGTTGGAGCACCATGCCGAAAAATTGAGGATTTGTGTATGACTGGTATAAGACCAGTTACGTAAGGCCAGTTAGCGTTTTCTTCTACTAGCCGTGGCTGAACCAGAGGGGGTTTTCCCGCACTTGAAAGCAAGCCGGTCTCCTTTCCTTTTATTTTCGTTCGGGTACTGAAAGTTGACGAGTTTTCCGCTTCTGTTTTTTCGCAGCAGGAATCCTTGCAGATTTCATAGAAAGTGTTCCCAGAAGGCTAGTGGAAAGCTTGCGGAATAGGAATCTTCAGGCAAAACAAAAACAAGAAACGTAACAGAATTTGCAGAACTTTGCCTTTGCTTTTCTTGCATTATGTTATTACATCAGTGTTGCACTTGTAATGCGCCATTACTGCTTGCTTGCTTGCTTGTCGTAAATAGACTAATCCTGTATCGTAAATAGACTGTCCTAAATAGACGGCTTGCTTGCTTGTCGTAAATAGACGAATCCTAGGGCGCCTGTTCAATGCTTTGGTCACACCGCACTATCTGTACATTTCTACATTTTGGGATTTGCTAAATATTTCCGAGAAAAGGCAAATTTGGACAAAATATTACAAACTGGCAAAATACCTTCTGGGACTCCCCCCGTGGGAGTTTAATTCAGCCCTGTCGAAGAAGTACCACATTATCGATGCTTCCGCGAAGTTCGGAATCATAGTGTCGTGCTAGATCCCGGGCTCTCAAAAACATATACGAATCGCCGTTGACTCGCCTAACGCATCTATAAGTTTTATAAAGTTTATGTAGTGTTTCGTTTTATTTGTGTGTAATTCATTTTTCTTTCTTTCTATTACTCCGCTCTTTCATTTGTTGTATAGCGGGCTTCAGTAAATTATTATTATTGTTATATTTGCAGTGTTCCCAGAAGGCAAGTGTTCGTGGAACACCTGCGGAATATTAATTTTCAGGCAAAGAAAGAATTGAAAAATAAAGAAAGGTGACACATTTCGATAAAAGTGACTGATGTACAGGATAATCTCAACATTTTTAATATAAGGCGTGACATTTGAGCACAAACTGTTGAGCAGAATCGTCACTGGCTTCTGTGGTGAATTTCGCTGGCTGTGCGAAAACCCTTTTTTAATATATATTTTGGAAGGTTCATTTCACTTTCTAAAAGTTTTATTTGGTTTGGTTTTTGTTTCCATCCTTATGTAGATTTTGTTTTATTTTGTGTTTTTCCATGGTCGACAGGGGTTTATTGTAAATGGACTTTATTTCTTTATTTAATTCGTTAAATCTGAAACCCGGTGGACTGAAGCATGAGTGAAACATGGGCGAAGAGTCATACTATAAACATAAACAGACAGTTAGGTTTCAAATCTCTTGTTCCCTCTATTAACGTCTTTCCCACTATGCCATTCGACCCCTATTAAAGGAACAGAAAACTTGACTCAAACTTGACTGGGGGAGCTAGCCGACATATCAAGACTGTACCCTGAGTCGATATTGAGAGTAAGAAAAAATCTCCTTACGACCATTGCAGTTTCCGGGCAGTTTCCGAGAATTCGACTTTTGAGTTAGTAGAAACAAAAGCAAAAGGTTTGTGTGCCGGGAGTAGGAATCGAACGCACGACCTCTTGACTACTATCCCGATTTGTTAGTCAACACGGCCGAAGACGAACTTTTACAGTGCACAAGTACATAATTACAGTGCATAAGGGGCAAGGGCCTGCCAGCTAGCTTTGGGAACACTAAGGAGGGGGTTCGAGATAACAAAGAAGGGGGGTTCTATCGACA
Organism: Branchinecta sandiegonensis; assembly: GCA_030848855.1. Taxonomy (NCBI): domain Eukaryota; kingdom Metazoa; phylum Arthropoda; class Branchiopoda; order Anostraca; family Branchinectidae; genus Branchinecta; species Branchinecta sandiegonensis. The sequence continues at coordinate 2,471,960 of JAUPMV010000012.1, forward strand.
TTAAGTCTCTGTATCTTTATCTAAGCCCCCCAGGTCGGTTTGATGGCCGAAAGTGTCGTGGTCAAGTTTTCTGTGCCTTTAATAGCCTCGTTAATAGCACATAGATTGGTATTTGACATGTGGGGCGGTCCCTACCCCACGTGATGTCGCAACCAAAGGTATACAAGTTTCAGTTCTCAAGAACGGCATACTTACTCATAAGAGGCCTGAAAGGGCCACACGTAACAAGGCCAGGGTTCTTTGAGTGGAGGATCCTTGTCTGGAGGGAAAAGATACCCTTAAGCTAAGTTCTCACTGCCCAGATTGCTTTTCTCACCAACCAGAAATCTGGCCAGATTTTCGTCGCCAGAATTCTGGCCAGATTTTCGTCTCCAGAATTCTGGCTAGATATATTCCCCAGATTCCAGTGTTTTCTGGCCAGATTTTTCGATCTGTTGGATTAGATATTTTCTGGCCAGGAAAAAAATCTGGCCAGAAAAAAAATCTGGCCAGATTTCGAACTTGTCTCACTGCCCAGATTGCTGTTCTCACCAACCAGAAATCTGGCCAGATTTTCGTCTCCAGAATTCTGTCCAGATATTTTCCCCAGATTTCGGTGCTTTCTGGCTAGATTTTTCGGTCTGTTCTGTTCTAAAATATCTAATCTGTAAAATATCTAGATCTGTTCGATCTAGATATTTTCTGGCCAGAAAAAAAAATCTGGCCAGATTTCGAACTGTGTAATGAACTAAAGAGTGATAAATATTTGGTTTGTAACTAAGGTTTCTAGTATATTCAAGTTTAATGAGAGTAGTAAATTCAAGTCTGAAAGAGCCATTATAAATATTAATTAGTTTGGGGAATTTATAAAATATGAGAATTGTTTAAGCTCTATGAATTGCTTAAATTAATGAGTATTCGTCTACTGAGGCTGTCCTTTTGGATGTTAGTTGATAGCCAGACTTTGTATATAAATTAAGTAGTGTAGTAGTGATTAAACACATAAGTATAGCTCGACAAAAACGGAAAAAGTACAGGCGAAGAATTTAACATTGAGTGGTATAGGATTTTAGACTTTCGAAACTAAACTATCGGCATTTTGTAGCTATTATGACCCGGTAAATTGTTAAAAAAAAAATTTCCAGATCTTTTCTTGATCGATTCTGGAGCAAAGTTTCATTGAAAATGAGATCTCGAGCATTTTAAGCTTACATCAGAGCCAACCAATAGGATGCGACACTCTTGTCCTGTACCAGATTATAGTGGGAACACCCAGGACACAGGGAGAAAAAAAATCTGGCCAGAAAAAATATCTGGGCAATGAGAACTTACCTTAAAGAGTGATAGATATTTGGTTTGTAACTAAGGTTTCTAGTATATTCAAGTTTAATGAGAGTAGTAAATTCAAGTCTGAAAGAGCCATTATAAATATTAATTAGTTTGGGGAATTTGATAAAATATGAGAATTGTTTAAGATCTATGAATTGCTCAAAGTAATGTGTGTTCGTGTAGTGAGGCTGTCCTTTTGGATGTTAGTTGATAGCCAGCCTTTGCAGATAAATTAAGTAGAGTAGTAGCGATTAAACACATAAGTATAGCTCGACAACAACGGAAAAAGTACAGACAAAGAATTTAACATTGAGTGGTATAGGATTTTAGACTTTCGAAACTAAATTATCGGCATTTTGTAGCTATTATGACCCAGTAAATTGTAAAAAAAAAACAGATCTTTTCTTGATCGATTCTGGAGCAAAGTTTCATTGGAAATGAGATCTCGAGCATTTTAAGCTTTTATCAGAGCCACCAATAGGATGCGACACTCCTGTTCTGCACCAGATTATGGTGAGAACACCCAGGATTCCCAGATTTACTTTCTGGCCAGAAAAAAAATCTGGCCAGAAAAATTATCTGGGCAAGGAGAACTTACCTTTACTCCGTAGTTACTATTTATTTTACCAAATCTAGCATGGGAAACACTTGCCAGACAAGGTTTAGTCCGTCTTATGGCACTTGCCTTCCGGCCAAGTGCCGTATGCCGATCACTTCCATCTGTCGGTCTGTCTGGCAGTCCATTGATCGCTAATTAGAGTACTTCCAGATGTGCTAGGACGATGAAACTTGGCAGGCGTATTAGGGACCCGACCAAACTAACTTGGAAATAGTCATTTCCCCGATCCGACCATCGGGAGGGGGGGGGGAGTGGAAGGAGGGGGAATCTGGAATATTGAGGCATGCATAACTTTCCAACCGGTGATCGGATCTGAATGAAACTTGATAAGTGGAAAGAAAACATGCATCACATGTTCTGTTTTACGTCCGAACTGGATTCAACAACTGTTGGGGGAGTTTAAGGGGAGGGGAGCACCGGAAATATCGTGACACGCTTAGAGTGGAGGGATTGGGATGAAGCTTGATGGGAAGAACAAGTATAGATCCTAGATACATCGTTGACATAACCGGATCGGATCCGGGCACTGTTGGAGGAGTTGGAGGGTGGATCCCGGAATTCCGGTTATCACGGGTTAAGGTACATTCCAGTTTTGCTAGGATGCTGAAACTTGGCAGGCGTGTCAGAGACCCGGCCAGATTGACTTGAGAATAGTCATTTCCTCGATCCGACCATCGGGGTGGGAGAGGGGGGGGGGAGGGAAAACCTGGACCTCGAGGCAAGAATAACTTTCTAACGGGGCAACGGAATGAAAAGAGCTCGGGTCGACGATGTCCTATTTCGTATGATGGACCGGATTGGTGCACTGTGGTAGTGTTGGGGGGGGGGTCTCGGAATTCCGGAATTACGGATGTACTAGGACGATGAAATTCGGCAGGTGTAGTTGACCCGATCAGATTGACTTGGAGGCAGTCCTTTCCCCGATCCGACCATCTTTGGCGGAGTGGTGGAAATTGTAATCCTGAGAATCGGAATTTTGCGTCATAGGTTGGTCGGATTTGAAGGAAACTTTATAACTAATAAGAGACGTGTTTCTGGTCTGACGATACACGTTCATAACCCCGAGCGCCCATGATGATTTGTACCTCAAGTATGTGCATACAATTGAGTTTTAGCCCCGTTAAAGTGCTTGTTTAACTGCAAGGTTAACAAGAAATGCTTTTGACTATTAGATACATTTTGTGATTCCCAATGGCCCATGATCGTTTTTGCCTGAAGGGTTTTGCTTACAAATGACTTTCCAACATACTAAAAGCGCCAGTTTTTTTGGCGAACGATACATTTGATCCTCGAGGGCCCATGATCATCTGTGCCATTTGTCTTGATTTTAAAAATTTAGAGGAAATGAAGTACTGTTGAACCACTAATAATTAATCGTAGACCTGAAAAATCCCCTTTACGAATTATTCATATTTTAATCTGTTTCGGAAATATTCAGCTTTCAGGACAATGTCCTTTGACAACATCCATGGTTGACGTTAACAAAGTTGTAGGCAGTTGATTGCTGTTGTCACTGGCTATCTGTGTCGTTGGATAGCCGATTTTTTGACAGTACTGTAAAAAAGAGATCGTCCAGTTGATTGCAATTCAACTTGGATACCCCTTCTTGTAGGAAAAAAGGTGCCCGGAAATTTCGGATTTTTAGTTCGCAGTTGCTCCGGAACTCCTTAAGACAAAAGTCCTGGGATTCGCGTGATGAGGTGGACTAACATGCCGGATTCCGGTTCTGAGATTTCAGACAAGCTTTCCTGGCCCCGAGATGATGACCAGGAATTCCTTCCTAGCTCGGCGCGGGATTCACGAGTGTCGGCCCGGAAACTTTGAAGATAATATTCCGCAGAAAAAATGGAATTCCGCGGTTTTCCGGAGTCCGGACCTTCTACGAAATCTGGGAACCTTTTTCCCCTACGGGTCGCGAATTGATGGTAACATACACTGTCTGATTTGAAGTCAGACCAGACGTTTGCTGCCGGATCCGGAATACTTCGAAATTGGAATGGAAATGTCCTAAATTTTCATCGGAATTGGGGCTAGCTTTAAGCCAGTCACCTATACAGCGAGGCTTGGAATTTTCTTATTTCCGTTCCAGAGCATAGGAGTTTTTGTGCTAAATGTTCTGCCTTTCCTCGTAAACTGGGCTTCATCTGTCTTCCCGACTTTCGCCAACGGCAAGCTATATAAAAGGAAAACGAAATTTTATTGTCGCTGCGTTCGCATTTCCAGGCTCCTATTCGCTTCCCTACGGACGAAATGAAAAAATCTGAAAGGGCCATTGGAGGAAACTGATACCTCAGAGGTTTCAATGGAGCCACAAAAGGATTTCTTATTTAAAACGATTTTACTCCCCTCTGAAGGTTAAAGAAATACGTCAAGGGAGAATTAACAGGGTGATGTGTGGAGCAGGAAGGGCTTGACACATCCTGATTATTTCTCTTTACCAGGCCTATTTAAAATGTTTGGATACTTTGAAAAATTTCCATTTCACTTTTGAATTATTTGAAAAAAATGACTAGAGCTAAAGGAATACATATAAAGATCTTGCGATTACAGATCAGATCCCGACTCGTTTCCTGAACTAAAAACAAACTAATTTGTAACAATAAAATAATTGATCACGATAGAAAAATGAAAAATACCTACAGGAATTACGAAGACTGTTTTAAATAGGTGTCTCTGAACCATGAAGCTGCATCTGGGATTCAAGCTGTGAGTATTAAGCCAGATTGCGTGTTTGATTAGGCCCTACGGTGGATTAGTATTCCTTACTTGCTTTTCCTGACCAACTCAAACCAGGAATCAGTAGTACAGGGGCATCTGGTTGTACGACTGGAAAGCACCCACACGGACAACCCCCCTTGATCTTGGATAATTGGACGTTTTCTTGGTTCTGTTGGTCCTTTCTCATCTTTCCCTACATACTGTTCCATCTGGTTGCCGCCACGTGCGACGTGGTCTGTTTATTTAGTGACCCCCTGAGCGCCATTAATCTTCCTCAGAGGTCCAACCAGGGTCCGACCCCCCCCCCCTTTATTCATCGTCCGTTGCTAAGACCTTGGCCATGCGGCCTTTCTCTCATATTGCGAAGGACCGTTTTGAGGAAAGATTTCAGCTCTGTGATTTGGAAATGTTGTTTTGTTCTGTGACGACCCAGGGTCACCAAATACGGTAACACCACTGGACGGCACTGCGAGGCCTCTAGCCTAGCTGTCGTACTAGACGCGATCACCTCTCCTGTATGCCGTTAATGCTGACCATCTCTCTTCTAGACTAGGTGGGAGCTCAGTTGGTTGTAGGGTTGGGACTATGGTATTCAGTCACATTTTTTTTTGCTGATGGTATTGTTGTTCTGTCGCCTACAGTTTACAGGTTGAATCAATTACTAAGGGTTTGTGATGAGTATGCTGTTGAATTTGATGTTCTGTACAACTCTAGCAAGACTTTCGCCATTGCTTTTTACCCTCGTGGTTTTTCGGTACCAAAGAAGGGGGCTGTATTGTCAGGCCTGGAAATTACATTCGTTTCGGAATTCCGGTACCTCGGCTTTCTGATAACGGATTACCTGACTGACGATGCCCAGGCGAAAGCCTCGCTATCTGGTATTATGAAAAGAGCCACCTTACTTATATGGTGATTGCTCTGAAAAGGTGAAGCTTCACCTGTTCAGATCATATTGCTACCAAATGTTTGGCCTTGCTTTGACGACGAATCTGAAAGGTACGACGCTAACTGCACTGACAGTGGGGTATAATCGAGCAGCACGTAGATTTTTTCGTCTACCGCCTATATGTAGTGTGTCTGCTGAACTAGTGGGAAGGCGCTGCTGTACTCTCCGGGAAATAATGCGGAAGGCTCGGTCGAGCTTCTTCCTGCGTCTCCAGAAATCAGAGAATAGCCTTGTTAGACTGGCAGCTGATCCATTTTTCACGTCACTACCAGTAGTTGCTAGTCTTATGGATTAGTTTAGCATTAGGGTCGTCTGTGTGTTGTTTTGTTTGTTATGAGTAGTATGTGTTTTTTTTTTTTTTTTTTTTTTTTTTTATGGCGTAAGCTGAAATAAAAGATTGATTGAAAACTGTTAGGGACTAAAAAAAATGCATAGCCTGTAAACCTTACAAGTAAGGGGTTAAGATAGAATACCTTTTATTGGCTCTATTCGATCACACAAATATAATACTCCTCGAGTACTTTATACTCACTTAATAATATCTAAATATTCTTTGAGCCCAAGCTGACTTTGAAACATTTATTCAAACAATGTTTACAACGGGTACGTCAGACGTACCCGTTGTAAACATTGTTTGAATTAATAATATCTCTTTCAAAATACCGAAGTTACAGTCTCGTTAACTTAAACAATCTATAATTTAGAATAACTATTATCTGGTTAACTTTTCTAACATAATTACTTTCCTTATTTTTATGCATAATTTAATTATTGTTTAAGATTAACCGTTTAATAATTATCCTTTATTTACCACAGTTTCCACTATCTTACGAATACAGTCACGGCTTGTGATACTTCCCAATAAATCCGTGACATGCTCTAAAATCTGTTCACCTTTCAATAGCGAGGTCGCATGTCTCTTACGTTCACGATCTTTGGTTGGATTTTTAGCAGAAACACTGTATCTTGAGGCCCAGTATTAAAGCACACCTCGCACTATTAACTCTTTATGTTCCAAAATTCAAACTATCTGAATACTAGAAAACTAGAATCAGTGTTTGACACATTATCAGTGGCTTTGGCTGTTTTAAGCGTTTTCCAAAGGCAATTGACTTCTAGCAAAAACTCGGCAAAATTCATATAACCAGTTTTACGCATCAGTAGCATGATACGCGATCACTCCTCGGGAGATAATGCACAAGGAAACTAGTGAATCATGGCAAGTGCAAAGATTGGTGCGGCGTCGTTAGCGGGCTTAGAATGGAACATTGAAATTTGGGTCTCCTGGTTTAAGAATTAATGAATGCAGTTACGGAAGTAGGTTTCAATGTCATTGTAGGTACAGCAAGTCCTTTAAACTTTTTCTGTGTTAAACCACACAAACAAAATTTACGGAAAACGGGAAAACCTAGAAAACTGCTCCCTGTATTCCCAGACAAATAAAGCTTACGAGATTTGTTCACCGACCAAGTATTTTTTTTCTTATAACTTCCTTACCGGGAATTCCTTCCCGAACTTATAAAGCGGAAAACTCCCTGGTCTTACTGGTTTACGATGGTTCAGTCCGGCCGTTCAGTCCAAGCACTGAAACTATCTAGGGTACGGCATTAGTTATACTATTAAAAAAAAAAAAAAAAACTAAAACACAGATCAACTGGATGTATGCGAACAAGAAAAGAAATATACAACGGATGCTGAACGGATGTTTGCTTCTCTAGATTTCTTTAATGAATAAAATAAGATATTTCATTGTCAAGCAGCTTCTCTTAGTAGGTTGAACGATTCCACACATTGAGCTCTTCTCTGATAGAATCAGTAGAAGGGTAGTTTGTTTGTATCCCAAATCGTACACAAGCAAAATAAGGTGCACTCGTCAAACACACGTACACTAAATCTATCTTCACGTCGGTCTATCTTCTCTCTTCGGACCCGGATCCTTCGGTCTACCAATCCACTCCTTGTGATTCTCTCGGGCCCAAACATGCGGCTATCGTTACCTGTATGGATGGCATGGAACCGTGAGCTGTATTCAGCATTTGATGTTGGGTAGATTATTGTTTTATATTTTTGCCCACCCCCATTGTTAGTTGTTAATATTTATTGTTAGTTGTTCTAGTATGGCCCAAGCTGGCCGTTTTAATAGATTAAATAAATAAATGAATAAAATAATTAAAATATCCAATTTTATCTTTAATTATTGGCAAGTGTAAAAAAAATATAGTGCGCTTCTTGCTGTCTTTAAGATGCATCGTAAGTTTCAACACTTTATGGGAGGAAACTATCGGACCAGTTGGTTTTAGCTCGAACTGGTTCAGTTTAGATTTTTATTTCTGAACCCTCAGGAATTTAGCCCACCCTGGATCTTTTGCATTAGCACCCATGTACGCCACCCCTGCCCTATAGTTTGGCCCATCCACTAACACTCATGCTCTTCTTGTTCTTCAGGGACAGATTCCCACCCTCCTCGTCTATTGCATTATCACCAATACATGCTGGTGCGGCCGCCGAGTTGGGCACTAGTCTAACACTCGGAGCTTCCTAGGAATCCCCATGATCCCTGCGGGATCCCACTCGTGTACCTAATTGGCACTCTTATCGTCTGACCAAACACGTTTGCAGAAATAAAACTGGGGAGGATCATAAAAATCGATTACTTTGACTGTGGTCAGACTGCACCGCCTGCAGATATTTTTTCATAATACTAATGATGGAGATGACGATCTTTTTGATCTTCGAACCGTTAAAAACAACAGAAGACACAGAAGATGGGTTAGATATAAAAAAAATATTAAAGAAACCCTCTTGCTTATTCTTCTTTTTATAATATACCTAGCTCATATACAGAATTATAAGCTACCAACATCCCCACCTTTCTCCACTGTCTCGTTTTGTGCCTATGAATTTTTAGCGCTTTTTTGGTCTTGCCGAGTTTTGCCAGTAATACAAGGAACTTTTGCCGGAATCTTCAACGTCCGCTGACAACTCTTTCGCACATGAGGATCTCAGAAGCATCTTTTTATTACTTCTTTGATTTGCTTAGTTTTCCCACTTTTTACCCACGGCGCGTTCAGTTTTCAAATCTTTTGCGCCCGGCCGCCGCGTCGGAGAGCAGGAGGCTGGAGGTAATCGACAAGCGCTAACAAGAAAATTGCTAATTTCAAGTGGAAAGTAATGGTATATTCCAAATTTTTTTTTCTGATCCATTTCATTGGGAAAAGATCATTTCTAGTAAGAGTTGTGCTTTAAGGAATGATAAATGCTCACACAGATTCTAGCCTAAATTAGTAGACTTGTTATATTTTTGGGATCATAAAATGTTAGTGGCGGGATACCTATGACACCTTAAAGTTTGTCCGTCCGTGCGTCTGTCTGTCTGTCTGTTGGTGCGATTACTTTCGAAAAGGTTGATATATTTTGTTTAAAGTTTGTCGGAGGATTCCTTTGGTCAAAGTATATGTCTAATATGTACAAGCTAAGGGGCGAAAAAATGTTCGACAAAAAGCTGATGAAATTATCGATTTTTCGAAAGGAGACGTACTGAAGCCATATCTGAAACTTATTTTCTCGCCGGACAAGTTGACGCCGAGCTGATTCTCGCCGGAATCAGTCAATACCGAAATCTAGTAAAAGTAAAGGTTTTGTCTGAAGCTAATTAGAGGTCCGACACAGGAGTAAGAAGATACGTTAAATCCCTTTTGGGATCCCAAAACGTAAGTGACGGGAGACCTATTACTTCGTAAAGTTGTCTGTCCGTCTGTCTGTTACCACAATAAACTCTCGAAGGGATTGAGATATTTTGTTCAGACTTAGTGTGAGGATCCTTTGTGTCAAAGTACAGATGAAGTTCGCAGATGCGACCCATTGCTGTATTTGGGGTGGGGGAGGGGTTTCAGATTAAGGGGCGAAGAAAATATTTTTAAAAGCTGTTGAAAACGTCGATGGGGTAGTAAGGAGACATGCTGAATCCGAATATGAAAATTATTTCCTCGTCGGACAAGTAGCTAGTTCACCCGGAATGCGGCAAAGATCGGAAATTTGGCAGAAATAAAGCTGCTTTCACATTGACGCGTTTGCCTTTCACACTGAGCTACGCAAGCCGTGCGTTGCGCTTGCGTCGCCGCAACGCAGAGTTTACGCAGACAAATGAAACGCAACGCAAGAATAGAACCAAGTTCCATTCTTGCGTTGCGTCGACGCGTACGCATCAGATTAGTCGAAAACGGAAGATTTTGAAGAAAAACTAGAAAAATATGCTGATGATGAAGAAAAACTTGCTGCTAGTGGAAGAAATTAAAACAGAGCAGAAGAAACCGAGAAAGGAAAATGTAAATGAGCATCCAGCGTGAAAGCTTCTCGCGCAGGTGTGAAAGATACGCTGCGCAACCTATACGCAACGCAAGATAAACGCATACGCAACGCATCGCAACGACGCGTCAATGTGAAAGCAGCTAGACTGAGTTTTGATCAGTTTTGTCAAAGTAGATATGACGTAGGAAGTGGCGTCGCAAGTGCATTTTCGGTGGGGGGGGGTGCAGAGCCAAAATTTTACCGAATCTTTTAAAAATTTTACCGAATCCTAGAACTAAGAATTCGAGCTTTAAACTATGGAACAGAAACGATTACGTAGGATGAGTAACAATAAAGGGCAGCATGAAATAAGTCAACCATTAGGCGGCGTTCTGGCGAAGCCCACGTGGAGAATATATTGCCGGGTATGATTGCAGTAACATCTTCTGTAGCCAATAGAAAATTAAATCGAGCGCCGCAGGCGAAAATTTTCGAAATCAGTTTTTTTTCTTACAAATTCCATCATTTACCGTTGATTAAATACCGAGACTAAGAAGTTCCAGAAACCGGATGGAGCGACGTTCAGGCAGCAGCAGCATCCGTAGTCTAGTCAATATACTACCCATCATCACATAGAGTGAGCGCCGCAGCGAAAATTTTTTTGCTTTTCCTGCCAAACATAATTTTCATCCAAATTCTAGCTTTTAATGTTTCGAAGTCTCAATCCTAAAACCGGCTTAAAACCCACGTCAAATGACGCGCCCTTCCACAAAATAGAGAATATTGCGAAAAGATGCAGGCGGAATTTTCTAAATATTTGTGATTAGATATTCCTTTTGGGATCCAAAATAAAAGTAAGGACTATCGATGATATCATAGATCATCCATTTTGTCTGCGACCAGTGCTTCACTCTACCTTCTGAGTTTCCAGGTTCGTGGTAACTTCCGAATCCTGGCAATTATAACGAATAAATTACCGAATCCCAGTTACTATACCGAATAAGTTTAGACCGATAGCATGTTCGAGATTCTGTATAACTACCGTATCCCGGTTATTATACCAAATTGTTTTGGTATCGAAAGACTACCGAACAAAATTCATTTTCGGTATACTTTCGTCGAAACTGGAACAAAGTAAGGATTCGTGGTTAACTTTCTAATCCTGGAAATTATACTGGATAACTTTGATACTTTTTTTTTGTTTACTTTGATACTTATTTTATTAACAAACACAATTAAACTCTTTACCGAATCCCAATCATGATACCGAATAATTTTGAACCAATAGCTTATTCGGGATTCTGTGTAACTACGGAATCTCCATAAATATACCGAATAGTTCCGGCATCGAAAAATTACCAAATGTTTCAGTAAATTCTCTCACCAAATTCGTGATAACTACCGAATACTGGCAATTATACCGAATCCCGATCGCTATACCGAAGAGATTTGTACAGATAGCCTATTTAGGATTCTGTATATCTACCGAATCCCCGTAAATATATCGAACAGTTTTGCTATTCTGGGGGTGTGGAATTCAATACCTGAGGAGGTAAGGGTTGCGTCTACCCTCTCAGCTTTCAAGTCACAGGCCAAGTCTTTTTTCTTATTGAAAACATAATGTTCCAAAACCTAATTTCCTTTCTTCTTTTTTCCTTCCTTTTTTTTGAAGGGGGGGGAGGAGGGGGCAAGGGCGCTTTGTTGATGGAAGATCGTTCGTTAGTGGATATTTCTTGTCAGTTTGTTATGTCTTCATTCTTCTTTTCTTCTTCTTTTTTCTCTCCTTTCTCTTTCTTTTTTGATTTCTTTGGTTTGTTTCCCTTACGACTATATGAATAAAGAATAAGCCCCGCCCATTGCCAGGCCTTATATTAGGCCTTATGGTGGGGCCATAAACAGTTAATGGTGTTTTTTATTTTTATGAATAAACTGAACTGAACTGAAAAAATACCGAACAATTTTTGTAAAATTTTGGGCCCAATTTTACCGAATCTCAAATAGGTGAGGGGTGCTGCATCCCCCGCACCCCCCGCACCCCCTTGCGACGCCCCTGGACGTAGGATATAGGGGTAAACACACATGCTGAATCCATGTCTGAATATGGTCTTCACAGATGAGTGTCATTGGCCTTATTTTGTTTGTAAATTTTTGGAGGCTTGTTACAAGAGAATATTTAGGCTTCTGATTCGTCTGCCGGCTCGAGAGAGCATAAGTCAGGCATTTGTCCAGAACCATTGCTGCAGTTTTGCTGAACTTGCTCGTAAAGCCCGGTCATCTTTGGTTGTAAGGTTATGGCGGTCGGAGAACTGTCTTATCATCCTGGCAGCAAACCCGATTTTCCACAATCTACCAGTTTGGAGGCATCTGCTGGAGATACATTGATGTTGTACCATCGTGTTGTTTTTGTTTATTTGTTATTTGTATGTTAGAATATGGCGAAAGCTGAATTAAAAAGTTAATTAAAAAAAAAATAATAGTAAAATGTTTAAGGAGGCTGGCGAAAACCGGATATCTACAGGGCCCAATTGTCTGGATCAACTATTACATTTTTGGGATCCAGTCGAAACCTCTGGTCTTGTTTTAATTATATTTTGTCGCCGAACAAGTAGTTAGCCCGAAATCTGGCCAAGACCGGAAAATTGGTAGAGTTGGTAGATTGGTTCTAAAGTTTATTATAGGTGCGATCAGGGACCCATAAATTTCCTGTAATGACTCGCCATTCAGGGGGCTTGTCAATAAGAGATTTCTGATGCGCTCTTGACCGAGCTTCAGATAGTTCGAGAAATACCCACGGGGCTAAAATACCCGACTATCCAGATAGACAAAATGTTTAGCAGCTGCTGTGCTGAACTAGGAATATTTCTAATGGAAGAGTATCCTGAATCTTTTGCTCTAGCTTAGGTACCTGGTGGCATGCTGAATAGTCCCAACAAATTTTGTCAATCTGAGCAAGAACGCCGATTCGATCCAAGCGGAATTTTTGGAAACTAGGTGAGGCTTGGGCAACATATCAACATTGAAGCATAGGAAATGACAAGCCCCCTGAATGGCGAGTCATTACAGGAAATTTATGGGTCCCTGGTGCGATATAGCAGTAAGAAGACATGCTGTATCCATCTAAAAACTTTATTTCTTTTCGGAGAAGCAGTTCGTCCAGGATCTGGCCCAAACCGGAAACTTCATTGAAACTTATAGTAATATTTTTTCTGAAGTCGATTTAAAAATCGATAAAAATACAGATTTTGCAATAACCATCCGTGTAATGTGGTAACTGTCTCTCCAATATTTTATGTAAACTTCAACCGAAAAAGACTGAAATCCGACAATCTAGAGCGTGTTCCTTAATAGTAACTATTAGCTACTAAATCCGTTCCAACCTCACGAAAAGTTACTACGCTGACTGTTCCAGCCTTCTCGAAATAGTAACTAATAGTACCTATTTGCTTACCACACTCGGGAGCGTGGTAAGCGTAGTAACCACGAATCTCTGTCACGTGATTGGTCGGATTCACCCGTGGCATGTATATTCCGCTGGAAAATAGAAAAATCGTTCCAGCCTTGACGACAAAAAGGCAGAATTTGTGACGTCATGCGTGGTAACTACGGTAATTAGGATGGAACACGCTCCTAGTGAGCCGTCGATTGTAGGCGATTTTTGTATTGGCGAATATAGCGAAATAGGCGAATAGGCAATTGTGAATTTCCCATTTGTTTTTGGGGTACCTCTATCTGCATATATCTCCATTTCTGAATATTTAACGACTGAAACGGCAGAAATTCCCAGAAAATATGTGTAAATATGAAGGCTACTAAACATGGCAGATTGTCGGTCTGATGTTTGATTTCTTAAAGGATCCCTCTTGCTCATTCTGCCTTTTATAATATACTTAGCTCCCATATGGGATTATAGACTTCTAAAATTCCCATCTTTCTCCATTGTTTCGTTTCGTAACGACGAAATTTAGCGCTTTTTCGGCCTTGCCGAATTTTCCCGTCACCCAACGAAAAGTCGGAATCTTCAACGTCCGCTGACAACTCTTTCACACATAAGGATGTGATAATCTTCTGTTTATGACTTCTTTTATTTGCTTAGTTTTCCCACTTATTAACCAAGGCACGTTCAGTTTTCAATCTTTTTGCGCCCAGCCGCCGCGTCGGAGAGCAGGAAGGCTGGATTTAGTCAACAAGCGCTAACAAGAGAATCGCTATTTGTAGGTGGAAAGTAAGGGTATTTTCAAAAACGTTTTTTGTGATTCACTTCATAGGGAAAAGATCATTTCTAGTTAGAGTTGTGCTTTAAATGGTCTTTAACTATGAAACTTGATCTCGGTCAGAGGAGAGGCCAGAAAAATCCCGTTTGATCTCTTTTTTAAAAATAACGGTTTAGTTATCGAGCTGGTCTTGTCGGGAGGCCGTCCATATTTTCCAAGTCTCTACTCCAGCCCATTGTGAAATAGTTGAAAATGCCTCATGTTGGGAATCGTCCGATTCCGTTTCTCATCTTATTTGAATATTCCGCGCTTTTCCGTTTATAACGCCATCTAGCAGTGTTGGGTAAAGTAAACAGTAATATATCTTGATAGAAGCGTCATCAGTTCAGTTGGTAGACAGCCTTGAACCAGATTAATGGTTTGAAATATTTAAAGTGGATTTGTTGTAATTTTAAGAGTTCCTGATCTTTCCTGACTTCACGTATACCTGGCTTGTACATTTGTAAATACTCGTTATTAAAATAAACGTTGTTTAACGTTGGACTGGAGGAATTGGCGTGCCAGAGAGGTTTTGCCAACACCTCACAAGAGTCAAATAATTCACTGTAGTTAAAAAGAATACACAAAAGTAAGCTTTCCAGTTAAACTTTAAGTTCAAATGTATAATAGTATATTGCTGAATTTTGTTTCTTGCTTGATGTGCTCGTGACCCGGGCCCGTTCCGGTCCCCTGTCCAGGATATCGATCTGTTTACTTGCAGGGCATTGCAAAAGGTACCCTTTTCTGGGGCAAGGAGTTGTTAATCGGCTTGGCCCCTATTTGTCAAGGTCAAATATATTCCTCATATTTGCTTCCTTTGTTTACTTCCTTCCCTTTTCGTCGAGCTCATTTTTCGTTCTTTGTTCGCAAGCAAATAGCATTTGGGAACGATCCCCAGGACAACTTTGATTGTCCTCTTGACTGACTTACATTTCCTATTTGTAAGTCTCAGGATCTTGCCAGACTTTAGTCAAAGAAAGTCCTTGATTTCCTAGTTCGCTGAAAGTCATGCCATGACCAGACAAGGTCGGTGTTTGGTAATGACAGGCTTTAGAAAAAAAATCTCCAGATTTCCTTGAGTTCTGGCGCTGGTCCTAACTAGCTCCTTTGTTAACGCTGACTTAGGAGCTTTTTCTTTGTGGGATCCCAAACGAAGGTAAGGGATACCTATTCATGGTAAATTTGTCCGTCTGTCTGTGACCACGATAACTTAAAATGATGGGTTTTATGAAAGTGATCAGGTCAGATTCGGAAATGGGCTTTGTATTTCAACTTCGACATTCTGGAAATAGGTAAAAGATGAAAAATTTTGGGCTTCTTCGATCAATCAACCTTTTATCAATCAATTAGCTTCATCTCAGCATAAGTGCCATAAATCTTTCTGCCGCTGAGCTGAGCTTTTGCCTGTTTGGGATTCCAGACGGAGGTGACGGATACATGTGCATGTAAATTTGTCCAACCGTCTGTCTATCTATGATTATGATGGCGGTCATTAAATCACAGTTTTTTTTTTCCATTTTGAGCCTGAAGAGAACCCTGGCAAAGAAAGTCTGTTCACAAGCATGCCTACACTGTAAAAAGTCCCTCCGTATAAAGATTAAAGTTAACTCCACTATTTGCTACTCAGATTCATCTTATCTCTATTTGGTATTAATCTTATCTGCGTAGAGATAAGAGTAATCCGAGTAGCAAATACTACAATTAACTTTAATCTTTATACGGAAAAACTTTTTACAGGTTAGCCAAGCACACTGTAAAAAGTTTCTCTGAGTAAGGATTAACTGCAGTATTTGCTACTGGGATTAATCTTATCTCCACTGAGATAAGATTAATCCGAGTTAGAGATAGGATTATCTTTTTAGAGACAAGATTAATCCCAGTAGTAAATACTGCAAGATTTTTTTTTTACAGTGTACGGATGGATAGGCACGTGCCTAGCATCATCGTTCACACCCATGCCTAGGCACAGATTTTGACCAGGCACGGAGTTCGAGGCTCTAGAACTCTGCTAAGTCTGGGCTCGTGCCTAGGCACCAGTGCTTGTGAACACGGCTCAAATGTCGCTAGAATAAATCTCAGCGGACCTATCTGTTTATGTCGGAGTCAAATATGATACGAAAACACCAACAGAACGAGAGGTTTTGATGAAAGTAGATATTTCATTTTGTGATTATAGGACCCTTGCTCTTGCTTATTCTGCTTTTCACGTTACTAGCTCCCTTGTGGAATTGTAAGCTTCTGAACCCTCCTTCTACCATTGGTTCGTTTTTCGTTTGTTTCTGCCAAGCCGAGATTTGCGAGTCGTGCAACCAAACTTCGTCGAAAGCTTCAAGGTCCACCGAATACTCGCAAATAGGGAATAGAAGCTGTTTCTTTTTCATTTTGGAAGACATTGTAGGCTACTACTGTTTGGACTTCTTTTCTTTTGCTTGGTTTTCCCACTTTTTGGGATCCCAAAACGTGTGTGGAGGGATACCTATGACGTCGCAAAAGTTGTCCGTCTGTTAGCACGATAACTCTCGAAGGGAAGAGATATTTTGATGAAACTGGGTTTGAGGATTCTCTGGGTCAAGGGTAAGGTCAGGCTTTGTAGCCGTACATTTAGGGGTGGGGAGGGGGCTAAGATCAAGGGGCAAACAAAATATTTTGAAACAGGTAATGTGATAGTCGATTATGGGGTAAGAAGACATGCTGAACACTATGGTGAAAACCATTTTCTCGCCCGACAAGTAGTTCGTCCGGAATCCGGCAAAAATCGAAAATTGGTTTAAAAGTAAAAGTTTCATTTGAAGTTGATTAAATGTTCGATTCAGGGGTAAGAAGACATGGTAAACACTTATGGGAAAAGTATTTTCTACCCCGACAACTAATTCGCCCGGAATCCGGCCAAATCCGGGAAATTTGTTAAAAGCAAAAGTTTTATTTGAAGTTGATTAGATGACAGATTCGAGGTAAGAAGAGACGCTGGATCTGTATATGACAATCACTTTTTACCCGGACATATAATTCGTCCGGAATCCGGTTGTAACCGGATTTTTTTTTTAAAGTTAAAGTTTTATTTGGAGTTGATTAGATGCTCTTTAAAGAGATAAGGATATACGCTGAATTCGTTTCTGAATTTTCCTTTTTTGCTGGACAATTAGTTTGTTCTTAATTCGGCCGAAACCGGAAATTTGGCAGAAGTAAAGCAGGAAGTTTCGGTCAGCATCGTCAAAATAGATATGGCTTATAGAGGTATATCTGAACTTGGTTTTCTTTGATGGTTAGCTTGGCGAAGACAAGACCCAGTTATTTGGACCGAATATTAGATTTTTGCGATTCCGTCGAAACCTTTGGTCTTTTTAACCACGGTTCGGTCAGTTTTCAAATATTTTGGGTCTGACTGCCGCGTCAGAGTACTGGAAGGCATTGTAGGATCGAGAAAGGTCTCCACCGAAAGCAATCGGGCGGTTGATGTAGGTGATGTAGTTGGAGGATTGCTGTTCGGCCGAAATCCGCGGTCAGATCCAGTAATTTACGTGGGACCCCGTCCGACAAGATTTTGCAGGCGCAAAAATGAGAAAACATGGGGAAACATGCATGCGATGCGCCGAAGTTTCGTAGCAAATGCTGAAATTCGAATCCGACTGCGAAGATCGAAGTGTGTCCACGTACCTTAGATCGGATGGATAGTCCGGCCGAATCCGGTAAAAAGAAAAAGAAATAAAAAGGACCAGATTGATTTTTATTTGCGCGATGACGTACTGATAAAGCAGATACCATTCCTTTTTCGGCTGGTTTGAGGGGGGGGGGATTGACACATCAGTGCATAGACCTCAGTCAATGTGGCAGTCCTTATACAATCAGTTTTACTTATCTCTTTCCAGTAAAACTAAAAAGACTGGATCGAAATCGACTTGACATGACCCAGTTTCTGATCCAACCGATAACTTCTGCAAGTTTTTTTTCCAACAAAAGACAGAAGACGAGAGGGAAGACGCTGAGTCATGGACAGCAAGTGGGACGAGAAAGTGTGGACAGAAATTTTGGCACAGGAAGTCATAGGATTGGAGGCCTTATTATTGACGGGTCTACAAGAAAAAATATTTATTCGATTGCACTCAATAAAAGTAATATATTAATTTTTTAATCTCTCTGTGCTTCACTCCTCGTCTTCAGCCAACTCTTCGACTTGTTCTTCATCAATGTCATCCGACGACTCCTCTGTCTCAGTGACCTTCTTCTTCTCTGTAATGACGGTTTCCTCTGTCTTTTCAACGGTTAATTCTGCGTCTTGCTGTTCTTCGGCCTCTTCCTCATCTTCCTCCTCTGCTGCCTCGTAGGAGTCCTCCCTATAGCTGTGCTTGTCATCGTCTGCTGCCTTGTTGTCTCGATTTTCATACTCGCGGGTCTTCTGGTACTCGTCTTTCTCGTATTGGTTTTCCTTGTAGCTGGGTCTGTCGTTCATGTCCTTCTCCTCGTAATCGTCCTTCTTCTCGTAATCGCCCTTCTTCTCGTAATCGCCCTTCTTCTCGTAATCGTCCTTCTTCTCGTAGTCGTCCTTCTTCTCGTAATCATCCTCCTTGTAGCTTGATTCCTCGTAGGTGCCTGGCTTATAGGCTGGAATGTTGTACTTGTTGCTCATATAAGCTTTGCCACCATGAATAACCTGCAAAAATGAAGTGTTAAATCTTCCCGCGTTCGTTTTGACCAGATAAGAGTCGCTTTTTATGAACTTGGAAGAAGGAAGAGGAAGAGAAGGAAGAAGGAAGGATGACAGTTACTTTTGGTCGTTTAACATCAACCGGGATGAATGGAGCAGTGAAAGCTAACGGAGCATTGCGAATAAAAGAACAGATTGGCGATTTTAGTTGACCGAAACGCTGACGTGAACGCGGCTAAAGTCACTCGGGAGTTGGGACGGTTGAGGTGGAATCAAAGTTGTACGAAGGCCGTTCCAGGAGAAGGATCCTTACAGCTGGATAATGGTGTATTGGGAACCCGTAGGCCAGAGAAGAAGGAGAAAAGGAAAGTATGACTAGTCTAGTTGTAGAGACTTGCATCTCTACTGAGATTTGAGAAGGCGTGTTTGAGCCACCAAGGTGCAGAATAATTCAGATTAGTCGTGGAAGGGGAGAAATACTATTTAAGAAACTTCGTTACCTTGTAAGATCCTTTGGTGTTGCCGTTCTTATCCCGTGTCTCCTCCTTCTTCTGGACAGTGCCATCCGGGTATCGGATCTGGTACTTGTAGGCGTACCTGTCGTCGTCGGACTTGTAGCCGTCATCGTGTTTGTCCTCCTCTTCTGCATATTCTCCTTTCTTGTACTCCGACTCGTAACTCTCCTTCACGTAGGCCTCCTTTTCATAGCTGGGCTCGTCGTACTTGGTGGTAGTGGCGTAGCTCTCTTCCGGGTACTCGGTGGTGGCGTAAGTTGTCTTCATGTACTTCTTCTCTTCATATTCCTTTTGTTTGTATTCCTGCTCGTACTCTTCTTCCTCCTTGTATTCCTCCTTCTTGTACTCGGGCCTGGATGCTTTTTTCTCATACTCCTTCTCCTTATATTCTTCTCGTCTGTGTTCTGGCTCATAGTCTTTCTTCTTGTACTCGGGCTCGTATTCCGTTTTCTTGTACTGCCTATTCTCGTACTTCTTCTCCTTGTAGTCCTCCTTCATGTCTTTGGACTCGTAGTCACTCTCGCGGTTCTCTTTCGGGTATTCTGTGTCGTACTCAGTCTTCTTGTACTGCTTACGTTCGTACTGTTTGTCGTACTTAGGACTGTACTCCTTCTTGTCGTAGTCCGACTTTGACTTCTTGTACTCCTTCACCTCGTATTCCGGCTTCTCGTCGTACTTGTTCTTTGCGGATGCTGACTCGTATTTCTTCTCGTACTTGGGTGCGGATTCCTTCTGCTTGTACTCCTTCCTCTCGTATTCCTCCTCTTCCATATACTTTGGCTTGTATTGCTTCCTGGTGTATTTTGGCTCGTAGTCGTTCTTCTTGTAGTGCTTCTTTGAGTAATGGGGTTCGTAATCCTCGTCCTCCTCTACCTTCTTGTAGGATTTCTTATTTTTTGGTGCCTTGTTCATGTTCTTCCGGCCCTTCTTGGTTTTCTTCTGCTCCTTCTCGTCCTCGTCATCCTCTTCGCTTTCGTACGACTCGGTGGTGTACTCAGTTGTTGTCTCCTGCGTTGTTGCTTCTTCTGTGGTTGTCTCCTCTGTTGTTGTTTCTTCTGTGGTTGTCTCCTCTGTTGTTGTTTCTTCTGTGGTGGTTTCTTCTGTGGTAGTTTCCTCAGTTGTTGTTTCTTCAGTAGTAGTCTCCTCGGTGGTGGTCTCTTCGGTGGTGGCCATTTCAGTCGTGGTCTGGTAAGATGGGCGCTTGATGCTGGGAACGTACTCGTTACGATTGTACGACTGCTTCCTAGACTTCTTTGTCTGGGGTCGACGCCGTTTCTGTGATTTAGGTCGGGAGGCTGGGCGACGGGGTTGCTGCGGTTGGTAGCTGGGTGGACTGTATGAAGGAGGCCTGTAAGGCTGTGGATGGTATGCTGGTGGACTGTAGGGGCGTGGCTGGTATGCTGGTGGGCTGTAAGGTCGGGGCTGGTATGGAGGTGGGCTGTACGGTTGAGGCTGGTATGAAGGTGGTTGGTAGGGTTGGGGTTGGTAATACCCTTGACGCCGCGGACGAGATGCAGTCGCCAACATCACCAGGCCGCTGAATAGTAATGTAGCTATCGAAACCTAAAAGGCAAATATGTATGTATGGTACAGAAACAGGAATGGAACCTGACACTTGATTAGAAAGAAT
This sequence comes from Branchinecta sandiegonensis, assembly GCA_030848855.1. Classification (NCBI taxonomy): domain Eukaryota; kingdom Metazoa; phylum Arthropoda; class Branchiopoda; order Anostraca; family Branchinectidae; genus Branchinecta; species Branchinecta sandiegonensis. Next base: position 2,492,875 of record JAUPMV010000012.1, read on the forward strand.
CCAAAGAAAATATACAGTGCAGGCTAACATGTTTGCCAGGTGGAACATAAGCATAAGCACTTAGTCGTTTTTGCCATGGAACTTTGACTATTTTACGGTAAATTCTTCGGAAGTCAAGGTTCTACGTGTTACATCAACGTATCCTTGAGGATTTTTTCATATTATTGTGCCAAAATTGACCCCCTCTTAATACACAGTTATTCAGAAAAGGTATTTTCTTTCCTGCGTCGAAATTAAAATTAATCTTTTGGTTTAAGCTTTTTCAGCAATTTAGTTAGCCCATACTACCATGTATTTGAATAATTTTTTTTTTAATCCACCATAAATAGCATTCATTCTACTGTATTTGAAATTAAATTTCGTCAAGAAAAAAAAAAGATTGATGGGTGCCCAGAACGCTATAATTTTCGAAGGTATTCTAAAATTCGTAAATTGGTACATAAATAAGCAACAAAAAGAGCTCAGCATAAACCCGATTTTTGCACTGATTGAGATCCGTATATAGTGAAAATAGCTTTAAGAGAAATGAGAACATTGTGTAGGCTACAATCTTGTACATAGGGGGACCGCGCACAACCTGTTGCTTGTAAATGTGAAAGGATACAAATATTGACGGAGGTATCAGTTTCCCCTGTGTAAAAACAAATGGGGTGATATATTACAAGACTATAATTGTAACCATCACCAAATTATGGTTTGGCCTTATCCGGAGGGTTGCACCCACTCTCGGGGTAGGCTACCACTCAGTAGTAATTACGGGGCACCAGAGGCTGGTCATTTTTACCGACTGTTTTTTGCAGATAAAAAACGACTGTTATTGAGAAAAACGACTGTATTGACGAAAAATCGGCTGATTTTAAGAAAAGCTACTATATTTAAGAAAAAATCGACTATTTTTACGAGAAACCGACTGTTTAAAAAAAAATCGACTGTTTCCAAGAAAAATATCGACTGTTTTTACGACAAACGGCGGCGCGTTATTCAGAAAAGGTATTTTCTTTCCTGCGTCGAAATTAAAATTAATCTTTTGGTTTAAGCTTTTTCAGCAATTTAGTTAGCCCATACTACCATGTATTTGAATAATTTTTTTTTTAATCCACCATAAATAGCATTCATTCTACTGTATTTGAAATTAAATTTCGTCAAGAAAAAAAAAAGATTGATGGGTGCCCAGAACGCTATAATTTTCGAAGGTATTCTAAAATTCGTAAATTGGTACATAAATAAGCAACAAAAAGAGCTCAGCATAAACCCGATTTTTGCACTGATTGAGATCCGTATATAGTGAAAATAGCTTTAAGAGAAATGAGAACATTGTGTAGGCTACAATCTTGTACATAGGGGGACCGCGCACAACCTGTTGCTTGTAAATGTGAAAGGATACAAATATTGACGGAGGTATCAGTTTCCCCTGTGTAAAAACAAATGGGGTGATATATTACAAGACTATAATTGTAACCATCACCAAATTATGGTTTGGCCTTATCCGGAGGGTTGCACCCACTCTCGGGGTAGGCTACCACTCAGTAGTAATTACGGGGCACCAGAGGCTGGTCATTTTTACCGACTGTTTTTTGCAGATAAAAAACGACTGTTATTGAGAAAAACGACTGTATTGACGAAAAATCGGCTGATTTTAAGAAAAGCTACTATATTTAAGAAAAAATCGACTATTTTTACGAGAAACCGACTGTTTAAAAAAAAATCGACTGTTTCCAAGAAAAATATCGACTGTTTTTACGACAAACGGCGGCGCTTCGCGCCGACCCGGCTACTTTTTGCCGACTGGCAGACAACATTCGGGGGGGGGGGACGTCCCCCCCCTAGTCGTGACGCCCCTGCGGGGCACAGCTTTACCATTGTCAACTACGATTGAAAAATGCCTTCGAAACTAGTCAGCCGGTTTAAACACATACGGGGTGAGCACACAAAATTGAGCATGCGACCCCTCTACTGGCTAGCCGACAGAAGCGGCACTACCCTTCCCAGATAAAAGGCTATACAAAGTAAGGCCAGACAAAGTAAGCAGAGAGTAATTATCCAAATTAAAGCTTAAAGTTTTAGGCAGGCGGACGCTGAAATATTAGGCCAATAGGGTTAGAAGACAAAATAAATGGAGCTGCCGTGCTCTTTTTGTATTAATGCAAGTCTGTAAAAAACAGTGTATTGTATTGCTTGAAAGTTTGTACAAGTATGCTGAGTTTTTTTATGATGATGAAATTTTATTCAGTTGAGTTTATTTATAACCCGTCTAAAGAAACAATGGACGGCGTTTAGCCCTAGTGACGAAGTACAACACAGAAAAAAAGACAACGTGTGTAGTAAAATTTCGACACTAAAGAACTACGTTTGTGTTGTTCAGTGGAGCTTTCAGAATTTCTTCTCTTGAACTAGCGGAAGATATATTGTTTATCAATGATCTTTGCAGGCAAAATTTCGGTGCCAAAAATAATGAGTGTCCCGGAGAAGCAAATGCAGCAGTTGCTTTGCAAAATTAAAATAGATGAGATGAACACTTTTTATTAAGCAGTAGACAAGAAAAAGGAAATAGTTCAGTTCAAAGAACAGCAATTACACACAACTTTCGACAACGATGCGAAATGCGCAAGATAAAAGATACAAGCCAGTGAAAAGAACTAATTGGAACTAATTTGGAGCAAATGCAGCGGTTGCTTTGCAAAGTAAATAGATCCGATGAACATTTTTGTCACGCAGTGGACAGGAAAAAGGAAATTGTTCAATTCAAAGAACACCAAATACACAGAACTTTCGACTACGATGCGAAATTCGCAAGATAAAAGATGCAAGCCAGTGAAGAAAAAACTAATTGGAACTAATTTGGAGCAAATGCAGCAGGTGCTTAGCAAAGTTAAAATAGATCCAATGAATTTTGTCACGCAGTGGACAGGAAAAGGAAATAGTTCAATTCAAATAACAGCAATTACACAGAACTTTCGACAACGATGCGAAATGCGCAAGATAAAAGATAGAAAACAGTGAATAAAAAACTAACTGGAACTAATTTGGAACAAATGCAGCAGCTGCTTTGCAAACTTAAAATAGATCCGATGAACATTTTTGTCACTCAGTGGACAAGAAAAAGGAAATAGTTCAATTCAAAGAACAGCAATTGCACAGAACTTTCGACAACGATGCGAAATGTGCAAGGTAAGAGATAGAAAACAGTGAACAAAAAACTAATTGGAACTAATTTAGAAAAACTAATTCTGTCTAGATGTCAAGCGGAACAAACGGACAAGTGCAGAAACGTGAAGATCCTGGGCAGTAGACGATGACTCTGCACTAGGCTGAGAAGGTAAAACGCTCGCAGAAACGCGGTAATTTTATGTATAATAATTACGACATTATAATAATTATAACGTCGAGCTGAAGTACCCTGCTCCAGATAATGAAGATAATGGTCGCTGCATGAAAAAGTTAGAAGCGAGAAACTAATCTGAACTTATTCAGTTTAAAGTATTAGATGGGCGAAGTTTGCTGCGAAAGAATAGTTGATTACAAACAGGGGAGGAACGTAAGTTATCACGTAGGTTGGGGTTCACATTGTACTGTTAAGAACCATTTCGCATACCCGGTAAGGATGGAACTCTCGAAGTATTATTTTCGCAAATGTTGTTTTATTTATTTGAAATAGTTTGAAAAAATGAACGTAAATCGGTATTACAGAAAGTACCAAATGTTCTCCTATTCTTGGTTTAGCCTAATGTATTGTGGGTTGTATGTTTAGTTAAGATTACTTGCGTAAGTTGCGAGCTGGTCGAAGTTGAGTTAAAAACTATGAAATGCTTACCTTCATCTTTGCTGTCTATCCATAAACAGTTGTAAAGAAACTGATATCAAACTGCAGTTGGTCACGCTATTTAAGGGATAAGGTAATGGTTGCACCCTCATTAGCTAGGTAAGGATTGCTTTGTATCAGGCAGGTTGGACGGGGTCGTCTCCCCTGGGTCTGTCAGTTCATGAGAGGTTATATTTGATTTGTTGCCTTCAGTTAGTATCTTTAGCTTGGGATTATCTTCGGCCAAGCTGCCGAGGAATAATCGAATTGAAGAAATCTCGCCCAATATCTTTTTTCGTGGGGCCGAGCTTTTGCGCGGTGTGTGTGTGGGTAGGGGGTAAGCTTAAAGTTCATTTAAAAAAAAAAAGTTAAAGTTAAAAAAAACCACCAACCCCCGAAGTGTGTATTAAGTCTCAGACGTTCGTTTACCTGTTCACTTGAGAAACAAATAGCCAAAAGTAGTCCCTATATAAGATTTATTCAAAACGGAAAATTCAGCTTGCGTATTCTTCAGCGATATTTCAGCCCTCTTGGCTGTGGTCCTCTTCAGGCTGTAAAATACGAAACCATATTTATTTTTAAGAGTAAGGTAAAGAGCATTTGTTGGGAGGTGGATAGTGTGGCGTGGGAATCTGGGAGAGATTTGGAGTGAGGGGTCCCAGGGAGGGAGTGGGTAAATGATTTGACGAGAGAAGGTTGCCAGTGGAAGGTGAAAATCACTCTACACAGGCCAAGAGGCTTCTTAAGAGCCAATGGATTTTATTTTCTTAGGATTTTGTTGAAAGTGTGTATGGTAAAAATAAAGTAGAATTGTGATTAAAATTAGCTGGAAGAAATTGAAGTGCAATAAACAAATGGAATAATTTTAGTTTGAATAATTTTAAGTATGACTCCCAGTCAGTTTCGGCTGAAGGAGTATTCAAGGAGAAAGTATTTCCTCTTTAAAGTCCATATCAAAACCAGGACTTCAGCCAATGCTTCATACCAGCCCACCCTCTTTTGTGGTCCATTGTCACGACCAAACAAGATTCCAGACATCAAGCATTCCGTTATCAATAGTTAATAATTTTGGGAAAGGAAGATAGTAAAACTGAAAGGGGACATTCAAAATACTCGTAAAAATTACGTTGTGTACTCTTTTATATGTCTTATTAATAATTCCCAGATGATGCCCTAATCCATACCTAATAAAAACCATACCCTAAAAAAAGTAAAAACTTAGATCAGAAGTAAAGTCTTTAAACACCATTATTGTTGTATGTTTCGGGGGGGGGGGGGGGGTTGCATCACCTAAACCCCCTGAACATGTCCTTATGTGTGACGCTAACAGGGTGAATTTGGGAATTCTAGCGTCGCGGAATCCGAAGAAAACAGTAATAGGCGGATACAAGTGCAAGGAGTTAGAGACTTTGCAGTAAGTAAACCAAAATAAGTAAATGCATGTGCAATTTTGTCATTGTTTATGAAAATTTGGAAGGTACACACTTGTCAGGACACGGAGGGTACGGTTGGATTGGATGGTACAGTTAGCAAAAATAGCGCATTAGATCATTTGTTTTACCGTCACTCCAAAAGCCAATCCCGATGAAAAATTTATCTCAAAATAGTAGTACGAAGAAAGTTTAACTGAAAAAGGCTCGGATAGGACAATCTAGTTACCCATCTCTTATTTTTTTTATTCACTTAAATTGGCTACGCTGAAAATGCGTTACTTCGTTGTTCCGCAGTTTACGAATGATCGATTCCGTGTGATTTGTGGTACCTCTATTTGCTTGTATGCCTTACTTGTATGCGCTTGTATGCCTTACCAGAAAGATTCTGTGATTTTTTTTGTTCAGGCACTAAGCAGTCTTCAACAATCTCACCACTGTCCACTGAAAAGCCGCGTTAGTGTTGAGATTAAAATTTCCCGTGTCATAGTAGAATTTATGTTGTGGGGAAGGCCGCAGATGTTCTGCACGTCATAACTGCGGCAGATAGTGGAAATTAAAAAAAAAACCTTAGCAGAATCCAAATTAATCAGTGTATTCAGTTATATGACACAAAAATAAGTTGGCTTTTCAGCTGAACTTTAACAGTGTTATTAGTTTTCGGACTTGAGTATTAGTTGACTAAGCTGTGCTAAACGTATAGAATAGAATAGAATAGAATTTATTGCACAAAAAGCCTAAGGCCATGGCAAAATTGAAACAAAAAAGAGAACACTTAAACGAAATAATAGAACTAAACTAAAAGAAATTTTCTCTGTGGGCTAAAGCTACCTTTAGGAACCTTACCAGCCTCTTCACATCTTGAAAACACTTACATCCAATAACGTTTGTCATCCATACTTCATCATATCATCATATGTAAGCTGATTTTATTCTAGAGATATTTCGACCCTTCAGGGCAAGGGTCCTCTTCAGGCTCAAGCTTGAAAATCGAACATGTGATGGTTCATTTTCCTGGCGGAAGGAATTTGTATCCGGATCTGAAGTTTTTTGGGGTCCCACATTCTTTCGTAGAAGACTAATCCTAATCCTAATCCTCGGGTAACATACCTGTCTTTTCCCGGAAGGACAATTTAAGAATTCTTGATTGGACTTCAACCAGTCAAAGCGGATTAGCATCTGTTTGTCCCCCTAGCCTCAGTCCAAAGATGCCCCTGAGGCCATGGCAGGAAACCAAATGAAATAAACCCTTACCCCCCAAAATGCTGTCGACGCTCCATAGCCTGCTAGAGGAATCGCCTGAGCTGGCGTAGGGCGCCCAAATCCCGCAACTCACGTTTTCCGCTTATGCTAATGCCGCAAGTTGGGAATGGTCGGAATCCGTTTAATATTTTTTCCCTTTACGAATCAGGACATAATTTATCTACCCGGCTTCAGCTGTCGCACGAACCTTGTAGTAGTAGATTCCAAGAATACGCCAAAAGGGCCCAGTGCCCACGCAGGCTTCTTCCTCGTCAATGGATTCTAAGTGTTGCTAGCGCCGCTGTTGCGCGCTGTTGGCTTCTTAAGCCCAATTCACACAGAGAGCGAATTTCGCCACGCCTGGCGAGGCGTATTTTTACCTGGCGATTTTTAGACGCCCTCTGTGTGAATTCCGCTTTAGACCTTTTCGATCAGGTCACACGCTCGCAGGATCGCAAATAGGTGCTTGAAGATCTTGCTTGATTTCGTCTGACTGATGTTGTTCCTGTTTTGTGATATCTGCACATGTGGGGTTAATCTTCAGCCTTGTCAGTAGGGATTACAGTCTACCTCGTTCCTGGTTTGCTCGTGCATTCAGCGATTTGCACATGATCAGGATGTGGTCCATTGTTTCGTCGCCGTTTTGGCAAATCCG